>JBAJHW010000010.1:13717826-14936755 GCA_037013535.1 Intellagama lesueurii
ACAGCTGCTGGCTGGAATAGGTCACAACCAGGAACAAGGGGAATACACACTGTGAGCAACTGTTGAAAACATTTGACTCTGCAATATGCAGTGAATTTATTATTATTTTTTTGCAGAAAATTATTCAAAATACTGAAGAAGTTGGATATTTGTTGCCTTCTTTAGTGGAAACACACTTAGCAACCAATCAAACAGATCAACATCAAAAGACAACTGTGGCTGACCCAGGAAAGAAAAGGAAAGATAACTCTCAACAGAGAGGCAGGGGTTTCTTTGAAATCAAAGGCTGGGAGGAACAATTGGTTGGTGCTGGATGGATTGTTGATACTGGTTGGATTGTCTAATCACCCTAGTCCAGAAGAGTCCCTCCCAGCCACACAAGCTACAGACAGCATGAGAGGTTGAAAATAAAACTCCAGTAAGTCAGAACAGCCGTCTTGCTGGGGAATTGCACCTGTTCTGGAAGAGTATCTATCACAACTGTCCCTGTAGTCCATTAGTTTCTTTAAAGCAAACCCCAGGTTTTGACTCTCTTATTTTCATTTAGTTTGGGCTATGGCCTTTCCTAAAGCCACATTTCCTCCCAGCAAGCTTATACCATGCATGCTCAGAATTACAAGAAATTGCTGTTTCTCCTATTTGAAAGTCCTTTTTAAAGGACCAGTGTTTTAGACCACAAGAGCCTGGAGTCTTTTCAAATAAAG
Organism: Intellagama lesueurii; assembly: GCA_037013535.1. Lineage (NCBI taxonomy): Eukaryota > Metazoa > Chordata > Lepidosauria > Squamata > Agamidae > Intellagama > Intellagama lesueurii. Next base: position 13,718,531 of record JBAJHW010000010.1, read on the forward strand.
AAAAGTGGGTGGGACAAACAATTCCCTTTCAAGATAAGGAAGACTGGTCCTTAATGTATGTGAGGTAATATAGATCAGCTACAGCTTGGGGCCATTTATTTCTGAATGAGAGGTAAATCAGTTCTATTTTTTTTAAAAAAAATTACAACTCAAAACTTTGTCCAAACTTCCCCAAATTTGGCACAGACTGTCTGCTGCAATGGTTCCCAATTTGTTGTTGATCTGAAGTCAAGTTTAAAAATAACAAATTTTTGTTTGGGCTGTTTCATTCTTAGAATTCCTTATAAAACATTGATTTGCTGTGTTGCACAATATCTAATGTTGGTATATTTGTGGTGGGAGTGCGAAACAATACAGAAGAGAATTGGGTTGCAGTGGCTACACTCCTTGAGGGTAATGTTGAGAAGTATCTGTTACATTTCTTGGACACTGTTTAACACCTACAGGTCAAAGTTAACTGCAGGTTTGGTCTGAGGTGTCAACAGTACTAAGACTATTAACCATCTGGAGAGAATAGACTGAAGAGTGGATCAGCCCTTGACTCTATAGAATTGGGTCTAATTTAAGGCAAAAAATATCCCATGGTAAGTGAGTATATGCAGACAGGTGGGACATCCTTTGTCTGTCCTTTATGCATTTTTATGCTAATAATTTATGGTCCTTTAATGTCATAGACCGTAATGAAGAAAGAAAATGACTTACTATTTAATTATATTTTTTATTTCCTTGAATAAAATAGGGATTGATTTTCATTATTTGGTGCCACTTGACTCTGCAGCCAACAAATGCAATGAGATATATGTCATTTAATTCCAGGTGTCCAAGTGAATGATTTAGTTTCTTGTAACTTTAATGATCAATTTAATAAATCAATAATGTTGTAAAGTGTGAAAATAAATTATTGCAAATGAGGACAATAAAGAAAAAGCTCCTCGTTTAACAGACCAGGAGCAAAAGAGAAGATAGATTTGTCAATGCTGGGCCTGTAGGACGAAGAGTCAAGGATAATAGCTGCAAATATTCCAGAAGTTCAAAGTCAAGACTTTCATTTCTACTCCTTTTGGTTTGTCATTTTCTAGATTTCCCTGATCAAGCTTGTGGGTTACCATGCAGAGTGACCCTGCATTCAGTAAGAACAGATCCAGGCTCAATACATAAGGGTCAAAATCCTGTTTGCAAAAATTTGCATTGTGGAAGGCTATGATATCATCATCTGGGGCTTGTAAAATTTAATTTAAAATTAATTGAAAGCTTTCTATCCTTCGCCCTTTTTATGTTTCAAGGTTCTGTTAGGCTCCCTTTTGCTCTAGTGAATAATCTGGCAACTGGATGGCTTTGGGAAAACCAGAAATTACTGCTAGTTAACTGCCAGGTGTGGTGATCAGACAGTGATTTTGGACATGCAAAACTCCCCCCACCCCATATGAGGTCCCCAGAAGTTTCCGCAGGGCAAAAGGGAGCCCTACAGAGCACTGGAACCTGAAAAGGCAGAATAGGAAGCTTTCAATTAATTTAAATTAAAGTTTACCAGTGCCAGATGATATTATCAGCTTCTGTTTACATAAATTTATGCATGAGGATTTTGCCCATGGCATAGTGGCAAGGATGTCTACTACAGCTTGGAAAATTAGTTTTGAAAAAATTACATTAAGCCCCCCTCTTTTTTTTTTTTTTTTTTTTGTGAGCCACTATTATAATTTCCAGTTTCAAAGAAGCAAGTATTTAATTGTTTCCTCCTCAGTAGGAAGTAAAATAGCTGGACCCCGTGGCTGTGGCCTTGGACTGGAAGAAATCTGGATCTGGTCTAATTCTGCATGTCCCTAATGCAATCTTCTCCACCTCTATTTTGGCTCTTCCGTCAGCAGATCTTAACCAGCAGAACCGTTTCTGCCAAGTGACAGAGATCAGCCAGCAACAAAGGGTCTGCTTGCAGAAGGATGTTTCTGTTAGTGGAAAGGCAATTCTGCTAACACAAGGGACTGCCCCCTCCCCACAGTCAGTGAATCTTTGCTTTAGGATTGCACTGTTTGTTAGTTTTTAAAATGCTATCAAACCTATGGCCCAAAACACTCCCTCTCTCTTCCAGTTCATTGTCACCTCAACCCAAGTAACAGAGGATGAAGCTTGCACCATGTTTGCTAATTGTTGGTTATACACCAGCCAGAACTTCAACCACCTTTAATTCTTTGAGTCCTCATGAAGGCAGAAAGCCAATGTTGCCTTACAAAGGTGTATTGTAGAAATGGTTGACAGGGATGAAACACGACACAATATGAGAAAAGGAAACATGTAGATCCCAGGTCTTCCTCCCATGGCAGAGAGGCTATATCCTGAGCTGGGTAAGCAAAGATCTTTATAACATAGCCTCCTGAAGTTGACACCATGCAGGAAGTTATATGCAAAAAGCTTGGGCTTCTTTGCTTGAAGAGCTGGGGTGTAATATCTAGTCAACAGTTTCTTCTGCTGAAACTTTGAAAACACCATTCCAACACAGCCTGTGTCTTTCCTTACTTACATCTAAAAAGCATGCCTGTCAAATCCATCTGCCATAAACTTTGGGGATTCTAAATTCTCTGCATAATGAGAGGACACTGGAGCAGGCCTGATGAAGTGAAACCTGATCCACAAAAGCTAGTGGATTGTATGATTTTTGTTAGTGGTCTATTCCTATCTTTGTATAGAATAGTAGGCTGATTCATCACAAAGACAGAGAGCCATCCAGTGCTACTATTTTGATTAGTCCTGACAAGAAGGCAAACATTTTGGCAGTTTCTGATTTTGAACATTTACAGAAATGCACAAAAAACAGTTGTAAAACTTCACAAAGTCTGTCTGGGAGTGATAAAACTTAAAACTCTTCCATCTTGTGGTAAGGAGAAAAATTGTCACAATGAAACAAGCCAAGATTTTATTCCTTAATAAAGCTTGATTTGGATTAGTGTTTTAAATTGCTCAACAGCCCCTAGTGCATGTGACATAAACTTTACATGCCCACACTAGTGTTATTCCAGGAGGTGCTGATGAAATACCTTACAACAATGTTCAGACTGCCAAATTATGCCTGCCTGGAAAATCCACTGAAAAAGGCCCATGATCTCATTTAATGTGAAAGTGTGTTGATTTAAGAGAGATAGTTATTGTTGCAAATTGAGCTGATTCTAGGAATTATGTAGATGGATCTCCTAAGCCCTTCATAAGGGGGTACCATATCATGTATGAAGGATAAACAGGTGTACTGTTGCAGATCCACTTTTAAGCATTTATTAAAGTAGAGGTCCTTGTCATCTGAAAGCTTGTCCATTCCTTTAAAAAAAATATTTTGCACTGTGTAAAGGTCTGTCTTACCACTGAAACCCAGCCATGCAAAAAGATAGTCCATCTGATTTTAACCCAGATTTTACATTTCCAACTATATTATGCTTAAATTTAGGCCTGACTTTTTATTACTCAACATTCCCAGGAACTGAAGTCAAATCACTAATATGTAACATGTACACGAAAAAGTTCTATTCAACATATTCAATGAAGCAGAACAGAGAGAAGAGACTGCTGAGGGTGTAAGTAGGTGGGAATTCAGGCAGAAAGAAGCAATCAGAAAAACCTCCTCTATCTTTATCTGTCTCATGAATTCATAATAATTTACAATGAAGTATTAATTGAATGCCAAAGGCCTGCTTTTTAGAAAAGGTCACAAACAGATGATTCCTTTAATAGAGAATGCGGAAGATTGTTCCACTTTTGCTACTTTCCTGAAAGACAGAGAGATTTTTCGATCAAAAGAAAATATATTGAGGGAAATTAGTAATTAGCCTTGAATAATTTTAATAGATATTTTTAAAAAAGTGTTTGGAGATATATATCCTTAAAAAAAAAGAAAACCAGAAGTTAGAGGTATATTAGCATCGTATATAATGCTGTTGTATGTGGAATATAATATAATATATCATAAAGAATAGAATAGAATAGAATGAAGAACAGGTCAATGATGAATAAGGGAAAGGGGATAGAGAGACCGCTTTGGTGCCACAGTCCTATCTCATATGTGCTTTGTGAGGAATGGTATGGAGGGGCTGGCGAGAGACAGTATACATTTTCCAATATGCCCCCCCGGAGGTGTTCATGGGCTAAAGCCAAAATTAGTCCTACCTAGAACAGACCCATAAAAATAAATAGGGATTGTCACGCACCCCCAGTGTCCCCTGTTTGTCTTCCCTTCAAACACAGGTCCACCTTCGGGCACGACTCGTTCTTTTCACCCTTTTTCGCTGCCACCAGAGGATTTTATCCTCAATGTACCAAATATGAATCTTAGACTAGTGCTGCCAAATACAACAAGGTTTATTTAAGGTTGGGTAGGTAAATCACAGATGTAAAGTCATTACTGTTCTTTTATTATTCATTCATTAAACTTGGATTTGACTACATATATGCTTGTTTGTATTTATTCACTTTAATCAAGGTAACAATATATTCTGACTGTCCATTTATTTCTTATTCCTATTAACTCTTTTATATTCTCTAACGCATCAACTTTCCACTCTCTGTCTAAACACCTCACAATCTCCTCTCTAATTGACTCTCAGTCTCGCTCTGTTTTCCTGACTCCGCCCCTCCTGTCCTGTCATAGGCTCCTGCACTAGAGCTATAAAGGACTGACAGGAGTGACGTGTGGGCTTTCCGCCACAGGGATCATTAGTCACAAAGAAGTCCTTGGGATTGTAGTGGGTCTTTTCTAAGTGGGATTAACATTGGATCTAGCCATCAGTGTCTTTTGAATTTTGGACACAGAAGCACATTATGCATTAACTGGAGTTTTTTTTGAAAAATTGAATTTACTTTGGAACACTCTTGCTGGTATGCCTATTCTGTGCATGCTCAAGTCATTCTTTTGCCATTTTGAAAGGCCTTTTTTGAGGATAAATATTTCAACCCCTTATTTGAATTCCTTCCAAATAAAAAAAAAGCAGATGTGGCCAAATATTCTCTTTCAACATAAGCAACATTATTCTTTTCAATTCATTTGATCTTTTTAAAGTCTGGCGACACAGACTTACAGGTTGCTTGTTTCTGCATGTGGGGTAAAATAGTTACACCTTTAAAAAAATCATAACCCATAAACCCAAGAACTTCCCCAAATTAGGCACAGAGCTAAAGCAAACTGTCCATTACATCTCTGCCCAATTTGATACTGATCTTAATTCCAATTGCAAAGTTATTTTTTCATTTGTTTGTTTGGGCTGCTCCCATTTTTAGAATTGCATTGTAGAATGTTGATTTGCTCTACTGCATTCTTATGTAGTGATAATGTAACATTATTTTATAGCAATTTTTCTAACTGTGCACATGCAACTTGTTTATAGAGAAATGTAGAAAGTGTTCTTATTTCAATTACATGTTCTTAGTCAACCAACATTTTTTTTACTTTTTGTGCTTTCAGCTCTCCAAAAATCCTTAAGTTTGCCAATTCCCCAACTCTCTCCTTCTCTCTCAACATTTTTATATTTTTAAATTTCTCATATATAGCTGATGAGAATTTATTTATTTCTTTTCTTTAATTGTGTATAATTTTGTATTCTGGAAAAACTGTTTTCTGGTGTAATTATGACTGGATGAGAGCTCGGTCATGATATTTGTGCAGCTGAGAAAAACCATGTTACCTACCAGGTAACTCTAAAAAGGGTGGAAGTCCAAACAAAAAACTCTAATGTAAAAACTGAGAGCCAATTCAACACCCACTTTGGTATAGTGGGAGAAGACAGTCTGATCCTGCTCTATTCCAAATTAAGGGAAATTTTGGCAATGAGTTTTCAAGTTACGATTTTTAAAAAGTAACAGTCTTACATCATGCAGAACCAAGCAACCTGAACCTCTGGCCAATTCAAAATGGATCAAATACACCAAGAAGATAAAATATGCATACCTGGAATAAAAAAAAATCCCTACTTCCTGCTTTTTATTATTTTATAGAAATTAATATATTTTTGGCTCTAATAGCCTTTTAAGTCTAATAATATAATGAAAACCCATGTTTTATTACTAAACACAAACATCCACTAACAGTTTATGCTTTCATAGTTACATGTTGTAAAATATCAGTCATCTATACAAAATAAATATTTATGATATCCAAATCACCTTAAATGAAATCCAAACCACATTAATTCAAATATATATACAGCCACAGGGGTGTCTAAAAGATTATCTCAAGGCTACACACATGTTTATAATATATACAGTTCCTTTAGTAATAAATAACCATCCACTGTGAAGCCTGAACAATAATTCATATGAAGTGCTAAATTCATTCATTGAGGTGCTTAATTCGTATAGTCCATATCTTGTTATGTTTCCTTGAGAGTTTTTTTCAAAATCCTCACTGCTTCTCTTCAGAATCTAGTTTGCTTTGATAACAAACTGCCCTTGTTTCTTGGTAATAAACTGTCCATTGCTGCTAATGCTCTTCTATCAATTGCTTCTGCTCTCTTTCTAGCACTTTTAATTATTCCTATAGGGTAGCCTCTGTTATAGAAATCTACTGCCATCCCATGGCTCTCCTCCAGAAATACTTATTCCTGGCTTGTATTTCTTTCTAACCTGAGGAACTGACGTAATGACAAATTCTTTCTCAAATGAAGGGGGTGAAATGACCTGTAATGTAAGAAGGTGTTATGGTCCATCTCTTTTCTGAATGGGCATATGAACAGTCTATTAGTTATTAAACAGAATACTATTGTATCTAAATATGAAATGTAATTACTGTCCCATTGCCAGTTGAATTTGATGTTACAGTCTATCATATTAAGCCTCTCACAAAAACTATGTACTCTAAATTTATTTCTAAATAGAATAAAAAGGTCATCAATATAGCACCAGAAGACTATTATATCATCAAAGAAAGGATTGACGCTAACCTTGTTAATTGTGTTTTGTTCAAAATCTCCCATATACAGACAAGCAGTACTTGGGGCCACAGTGCACCCCATGGCTTCCTCTTTGAATTATAAAAAGAAGGCTTTTTAAAAAAAAATGTTTTCTAAAATAATTTCTAAGATTTCCAACAGAAGATGTGTGTGTGTGTGGGGGGGGGGATTTTTTAAGGAACGACCTTCCAAGGCTGGTTCTATGATGTGCCTTGCCTCTTCATAGGGTATGGAGGTATAAAGTGATGTGACATTAAGTGTCAAAAGGACTGCTTCATCTGGGATATTCATCTCTTTAATCTTGGTTATGAAGTCTATATTATCCTTAATAAAAGTTGGGATTTGGGCCATCAGGGGTTTCAAAAAGAGGTCCAAATGTTTAGAACACTCTATTATGAACTGGCAATATCCTAAATCAATTTATGCACTTTTGACCCAGGCAGCAGCATTTTGCTCCTTGCTGCCCCCTTGCTTTTTATCTTTTTATAATACCTTATCCATCCCCTTTGCTCTTTCATCTAGCTTCTTTTATAGTTTTGGTTTTAGTAATTTTTATCTCATTTCTGCTAAATATATTTAATGTAAGTATTTTGGCCAAGTGTGTTTTATGTCTCCTGCTACGTTTTAAGCTAACAGATGCTGAAGTTATTACTCGGGAGTTACAACAACTCCTGAGACATGAGCTTTTTAAACCAACTGTTCTTTCTATACCTGATAAGAGTAGAGGCAACAGCCGTACTATTTACTGTTGTTTCTGACTGAAGCGAACTGCTCTGTGTCTTTTTCTGCTGAAACTGAAAATCAGACTGAAGAGTCCGTCACTATGGGGAAGAAGAAGTGGCAGAGGACTCCTTCTGGATGAAGTCAGCAAACCAAGTCAGCAAAACAATTCCATCTTGATGACCTGACAGTATGGACTGAGACAATAAATGAAATTGTAACATTGGCATATTTGAACAGATACATAACTTTAGAATGAGAGGACTTGGCAACTAGAGATAGCAACTGTGTTGCAAATGAGAACACTTCTCTCTTCTCTGTTGAAATCCCATCAATGCCCGGCTCCTCCTTGGCAGCCAGCAGAAAAATTACTGCAGCAATACAAACTCCCTTACATAGAGCAACCCAAGTTTTTGTTAAGTCCAAACACAGAAATAACAGAAGGATTAATGTCATCTGCCAAATAATTACTAAACACAGTGGGTGAGCACTGCATTCTGAGTGGGAACACAGTGTTGGCCATTTTCCACAAACTTCAACAAATATCATTTCAACTGGACAAAGTCCAGGATGCACCACATGGGTGCTCAAATGAGAATCCAATTCTGCAAAACCTTACTTGCCTGGGAAACAATAACGAAACCGCCGAGTCCACAACCAGAAGGGGAGTATACGTAAGTCCCATTGCCATGCAATGCTTGCAAACTGACCAAATAACCCTCAACATTGAAAATAATTTTACAAATAGAAGGTGCTGGGCCAACAGGCAGAAAGTGCTGGAGTCCTTGAGCAGGTTATTAAGAACAGAGCTGGGACAAATTTAAAAATCATTGAAAGACTGCCGGGTCCCCGACATTTCCTGAGATTGCTCTTGAAATTTGCCAGCCCTGTAATCCCAATGATGCTTCCAAGGATGAGGAAATTTCTAAGCAACTTTAACACTGCAACAAAGAGGGTTTTTTTCTGACCAAGATGCAAGGCCATCGATACCAATGGAGCAGAAACTGACTCCCCGAACTCCCATTCTGCAAGATCCTATAAGACCAGGTTTCAGGCTCCTGTCAAAAGATTGGAGCTGATTGCTCATAAAGAAAAGAGAATGCAACAGAGCCATAGGCATTTAAGAACACTGACTGAAACTGAAATCACAGAATTGGAGGAAATGACTACACATTTACAGAAGTTGTTATCTACCTTAATGGTCTTTGTGTCAGCAACACATTCTTTAATACAAAGCTTCAACACAGAGTTTCCTAGAGACATCCAAGATTGAAGCATTGCCATCAGCTCGATTTGATCCTCACTAGATGCTCTAGCCTTCCTAGTATTTCGATCACACACAGATATCAGAGTGCTGATTATGATACTGATCACTCCCTGGTGTGTAGTAGAGTAAAACTGCGAACAAAGAGATTGTATCACACGAAAAAGGAAGGAAGACCATGTATTAACATCAGCAAGACTCGCAATCAAAGAAAAGTGGAGGAATTTGCCCAAGTGCTTGAGGAAACTCTTCCAGGCCCGGCTGTTGCAAATGCACCTGAATGATAGGAACATTTCAGGAATGCTGTTTATAACACCTCCTTGTCCATGTTTGGCAAGAAGACCAAAAAGACGGCAGACTGGTTTGAAGCCCAATCGGAGGAGTTGATGCTAGCCATCGAGGAAAAGAGGAGAGCTCTAGCAGCATACAAAGCCTGTCCTAGTAAGTACAACTTGCAGGCTCTTCGAGCTCCACGTAGTGAAGTCCAACAGGCTGCCAGGAGATGTTGTAACAATTATTGGCTTCACCTCTGCTCTCAGATACAGACAGCAGCGGACACAGGTAACATCAAGGGAATGTATGATGGCATCAAGCAGGCTTTAGGTCCAATACAGAAGAAATCTGCTCCTTTGAAGACTGCTACAGGCGTGATCATCCAGGACTGAGCACAGCAGATGGAACGCTGGGTGCAGCACTACTCTGAGCTATATACCAGAGATAATGTAGTAACCGAAGAGGCATTAAATAACATCGAGTGCCTGCCTTTCTTGGAAGAGTTGGACAGCGAACCAACTTTAGCAGAAATAAAAGTGGCCTTAGATTCCCAAGCCTCCAGCAAGGCACTTGGGAAGGATAACATCCCTGCTGAAGTGCTGAAGTGCTGTAAAGAGATCATCACCACTGAGCTGTGTGAAATCTTTTGTCTTTGCTGGAGGGAAGGGGGAGTACCACAGGACATGAAGGATGCAAACATTGTCACATTATATAAGAAGAAAGGAGACAGGGGTGACTGCAATAACTACCGTGACATCTCTGTTCTCGGCGTTGTAGGGAAGCTGCTTGCCCATGTTGTGCTGAAGAGACTCCAGGTGCTTGCAGACAGAGTCTATCCAGAATCACAGTGTGGATTTCGAGCTAATAGATCCACCACTGACATGGTATTTTCCTTCAGACAGTTGCAGGAGAAATGTAGGGAACAACAACAGCCACTCTTTGTGGCCTTCATAGATCTTACGAAAGCCTTTAATTTGGTTAGCAGGGAAGGCCTTTTTAAAATACTTTCCAAGATTGGATGTCTACCTTGACTCCTTAACATCATCTGGTCCTTTCATGAGGAAATGAAGGGCACTGTAGTTTTTGATGGCTCAACATCAGATCCCTTTGACATCCGAAGTGGGGTGAAACAGGGCTGTGTCCTCGCGCCAACCCTGTTTCGGATCTTTTTTGCTGTCATGCTGAAGCACGCCTTTGGAACTGCAACAGAAGGTGTCTATCTCCAGACTAGATCAGATGGAAAGCTCTTTAAGCTCTCTAGATTGAGAGCGAAGACCAAAGTCCAGCTGAAATGCATGCGGGACTTCACCAATGATGCAGCTGTTGTTGCCCATTCTGTTGAAGACTTCCAACAACTCATGGATCATTTTAGCGAGGCCTGCCAAGACTTTGGATTAACAATCAGCCTGAAGAAAACACAAGCCATAGGCCAGGGCGTGGACTCACCTCCCTCTGTTACCATCTCTACACAAGAATTGGAGGTTCTTCATTACTTCATGTACCTTGGCTCAACGATCCCTGACATGCTGTCCCTAGATGTCGAGCTGGAGAAACGCATTGGCAAAGCAGCTACCATGTTCTCTAGATTCACAAAGAGAGTATGGCTTAATAAGAAGCTGACGGCATAAACCAAGATCCAGGTCTATAGAGCCTGTGTCCTGAGTATACTCCTGTACTGCAGTGAGTCCTGGACCCTTTGTGCATGGCAGGAGAGGAAGCTGAACACATTCCATGTGCGTTGTCTCCGACACATTTTTGGTATCACTGGGAGGACAAAGTTCCAAATAGAGTAGTCCTAGAACAAGCTGGAATTTTTAGCATTTATACATTACAGAAACAGCAACGTCTACATTGGCTTGGGCATGTTGTGAGAATGGCTGACGGTCGGATTCCAAAAGATCTCCTGTATGGAGAATTAGTGCAAGGAAATCGCCCCAGGGGGAGACCACAGCTGCAATATAAGGATATCTGCAAGTGGGATCTGAAGGCCTTAGGAATGGACCTCAACAGATGGGAAACCTTGACATCTGAGCGTTCAGCCTGGAGGCAGGTGGTGCAGCATGGCCTCTCCCATTTTGAAGAAGCACTTGTCCAACAGGCCAAGGCAAAGAGGCACTCCCGAAACCAGCAAAATCAGGGAGCTGGACAGTTGACAGATTGTATTTGTCTTCAGTGTGGAAGGAATTGTCACTCTCGAATTGGCCTTCTAAGCCACACTAGACGCTGTTCCAAGACCTCTATTCAGAGCACATTACCATAGTCTGAAGGATGCCTAATCTAATCTATCTACCTTAAAGAAGAATTCTACAGCCCTGATCAAGGCACCTACCAAAGGGCCAATAGAAATGTTCTCTTGGGCTAGGTTACCTGAGATCTTGATGGAAACATCACTCCCACAAGAGATGCCAATAGATGGGGCCTCAGCTCTGGCAACAGTACCCCATAGAATAACTCACCAAGGTGGGCAAGGAGAGGGTATGACAAAACAACCCCCCCATGATCTATTACTGCAATTGGATATTGAGGGAGATAAGATCCAAGAAGAGGTGATTTATGCCTTCAGAGACCTGACAAGAGATGAACAAATGAAGATAATCCAAAAAATAGACAAAGTCAGATCTGAGTTGCTTAACAACATGAAGGAGACTATCAACTGGAAGAACCTGGACTCTGGTGAAGAAATGGCCATGTTGATTGATGCCTCACTGGTTGAGGAGTTGCCTCCCCCACTGATCTTGCCACAAAAGCCCCAAGAGCTGGAGCCCTTTTCAACACAAGAAATTGTCCATCAACCACTGTCTGTGGCCACAAACTGAGACAACATCACTGATGTCTGTGATGGAGTTGAAGCAGTGTGAGATATGTAGTCAGAGAAATGTAAGATGGAGTCAGACAGGTTCTGTGTGGAGATGATTTGAGAGACATTGGAATGTGTTTTTCTAAGTGCTATGAGAGTGTTTTTCTGAAGACCGGTACAGCGTGGTTCGAGATAAAGCTGAAGGTCGGACAAAGAGGCCCGTGAAAGACTCAAGATTCTGAGCTAATTGGAGAAGAGATAAAACACCTGGATCTTCATGGGAATTGAGGGTGGAGGAAGGTGTTACAGCCCCTTGAGGCTAATTGGTTAACAGCCATGAAGTGCCAAGAAAAAGGGAGGAGTTAGAGAATGTAGAAAATGGACGATGGGTTATGTGGGAGAAGTTCGATTCCATGATGATGGGAGAGAAAAAGAACTTGATGGTTTGAGCATGTGGCTTGAAGGAGAAAGAATGTGAAGAGAAAGAAGGAGGTGGGGCTAGCCCACCTTAGCCCAGCTTAGTAGTGTTTTTTATTTTAATGGGGATTCATTATTTTATTTAACTGTAATAATCTTTGAATATGTTCTTTATGCTAAAGCTTGATCAATATAAACTGATTCTATGAAACTCTATTTTTCTAATAAAAAAATATAAAAATTCTTACAAAGGACTGGTGTCTTGAATAGCAGTGTCTGGCTAAATCCAGGGAATGGAGAGGGCCACAAACTAGCTGTCTTTAAGAGTCCTACCAAACTGAGCTGTTGTGTGTTCTAAGTAATCACAAAGCCGATGTGTCTGTACTTGCAAAGTACTGGGTAAAAGTAAAGTGTTCTTTTAAGGTCAGACTTGTTCAAGGGGCTTACGCTACACACTGCTGAGGTTTTGGGACTTGCTTCAGCGCAAAGGTGGTAGGTAAGTGGCCTGTCGAACTCTCTGACCGAGTGCTAAGCGCTCCTTAGGGAGGCTTGGGCACCACAATGTCCATCTAACTCATGACCTTATTTTAGACAAGACCTGCCCAGCAGCTGTATCCAGCATGTTGACACTGGAGCAAGGATAAATATTCAGGCTGGAGACTGACTGAACTGTTCCAATTTATGCCCTTTGCTTTGTGGGGAAAAAAACTCTGTCTTGGAACATAGCTGGCTGGAAAGGGAAGCCCAATGATAAGGAGTTTATAAAACATAGTGGTGATATGCCTGGAAGGAGTGAGCAGCATCGAATATCCTTGTCTCCATGTCCTAACAAATGCCCTATCAAGGTTATTTCTTGGGATGTTGCAGGATGGCCTTCCAAATTAATAGATATGGATTTAATTTCAACCTTAATCCCAGTTGATGGTAACTCAGATATTCTAGAACTTGATATGTGTCTTAGCAGTAATTCTACAGGTTAGTTGGCCAGCAGGTATTAATTTTTTTTTTTGCTAAATGTGTATTGTCCTCCACAAAGTTAAGGTATGGAAGTGACTTCATACTATCAGAACTAGACCAGGCCCTCTCAAATATCTTAAAGCAGTATACTGACTTTCCAATTCTGTTAGCAGGTGATATGTATGCCAGAATAGGGAAAAAACTATAAAATGAGAGATGAATTGGGACTTGCATCTGAAAACTTAAATTATGTTCCTGATAGGAATTCTAAGGATTTAGTGGTTAACAAATCCTTCTTCAGCCTCATTTACAAATACTGTCTGTATGTATGTAATGGGACAGATGTAGATCCAGACTCAGGCCTACATACATTTATTGGCCCAAAGGGCAAAAGTGTGATAGACTACATGATTCTCTCACACTTAGTGTTTCCTCACTTCAAAAATGTTAAAGTCCTTAGTAGGCCTGAGAGTGCGGGCGGCATACAAGTCGAACAGATAAATAAAATATGCCAATCCAATTATCTCTTTCTCTCTACCAATTAGAAAAGAGTAATTAATGATGTAATTTAAGGAAAATCTGATAGCTCAGGGAAAAAGAAGGTTGCATTGGACTGGAAATCTACAGGAATGGATACATTCATTTCTAATGTCTCCCAGGTTGTTATCCTTAAGAGAACAATTTCTTACCTGCTCAGACCCTTTGAAAAATTTTGATAATATTGTCCAAGTAATTAGACCTCTAATGGTCACTTCCAAGCCTGCTTGCACAGGCACACAATGCTATCAAGGATGGCTTGATGCTCAGTGTGCTACCCAGAAACGTATCCTGGCTGGAGCAATAAAGAGACTGAGACAAGAGGATTCATTAGAAAATTACTCTTCTTATATCCAACTGTGCAGGGAATATAGAAACCTGCTACAACAGAAAAAGGAAGAACACCTAAGGGAAACTTGGTTAGAGCTAGGCCTGGCAGTCTTGGAAAGAGATACAGCCAGCATCTGGTCATTAGTGTCAAAGGGAATCAGGACTTATTCTAGACAACCAAATAACCTCTTCACAATGGCAAGCCCATTTCTCAGCACTCTTTAGACATACTACTGCTGGGATTAAACCAAAACCACTCTTGAGTCTGAACTCACTTCGTCTTTCATTGTGCCCTGACTGGGACCCAGTCACTTCTGACTTTTAACACTGCCACAGCATTCCATGACTGTGAAAGAAAGCAGTTAACTCCTTTCTGGCCAAACATGTTTCACTTCTTCCTCTGAAAATATTTTCAAAAATATTTTAAACAGAGAATAATATTCAGCAGCTGACTCACTTAAACTGTGAAATTACTGTTTTTTGCTTTGTGGCTGGGGATTATCTCAAAGCAAGATTTACTTGTTTACTCATGAAGAAAGAGAGCAGCAACAGCAGCCAAGGACAGCTGCAACTTGAGGGGACAACTTTCCAGCAATTGTGCACGGTAGGTGTTTAAAAAGATATTTTTTAAAAAAATACAGAATAATACAGAATAATATTCAGCAGCTGACTGTGAAATTACTGTTGTTTTTTTTTGCTTTGTGGTTGGGGATTACTTCTTCTTTTAAAAAAATTATTAATAAAAAAGAAAGTTACAAATAACAAAAATAAAACTAAAATACAAACTCAGTGGTGACTACACACAATGCACATTAAACATTTCCCACCTGTGCCACCTTCACCCTTGGGACTAGGTGACCACTAATATCAATTTTTACCACTTTTCACCCCATTCCTCTCAAAAACGATATTGTTTCTTCTAATAGCATATAGCCTTTCCCCTTCGTAAAGACATATTCCAAGTATAAATTCCATACATCTTTGAAATCGTTGGACCAAACCATTCCTCTTCTTATTTTAATTTCATATGTTAACTTATCATTAATCGCTAAAATCCACATTTCTTTATACAAATCTGCAAGATTAATTTGTTTGTCACTTTTCCAATTCTTTGCAAATATTAATCTTGCTACCGTAACCATTATAAGAACTAACTCTTTATGATCTTTTTTCAAATGATCATTCTTAATTATGTTCAGGAGGGCAATAATTGGTGATATCTGAATATCACATCCAATAATTTTTCTAATTTCTTTAAAAAACAGTGCCCATTCTTTCTTTCTTATTTCACACATCCACCACATATGCATAAAGGTCCCTTTTTACTTTTTAAATCTCCAACATTGCTTGATCGAATCCTGAATGTACTAAAATGTTATAAATTTCACTACTATCCCCTCTTTTACTTACTACTTCTTCATCTTGTCTTTCTTCAATAATCTCAAATTTTGTCAATTTTCTGGTCTTTCCTTCTTTTCTTGTCCACTCTCTAGTCCAACTTTCCATTTTGAGTATGTTTAACCAAGATATTCCCTCTTCTTCCCCCAAAGTTTCCTTTATAGTATTTTTATCTTTTATCTTTTTCATCCAACTCTTTATTGTATTTAGCCCTTTCTTTATTAATACTTTTTAAAGTTTATTTTTAAGAGTTTTGGGGAAACTTTGGACCTCCACTACATGTAATAATGGTGAAATAGGGGGGCTCAATATATAGCTCTAATTATTCTAGCACTCTGCCATAATCATCAGGAAGGGGTTATTTATTCTCTTGATTTCTTCTACAATTTTTTTCTTTAAAGAAGAAGCCCTCCATTCTATCAGGATATTCTGGCATTTTGAGTTCCTCCATATTAAGTTTCTATTATGTACTGTAATATCTGGTATATGCCTAAATTGATTTGCTATGTAGTATAATTTAATATCCCAGAAGTACAAGCTGGATATCGAAGGGGCAGAGGAACTAGAGACCAAATTGCTAACATGTGCTGGATTATGGAGAAAGCCAGAGAGTTCCAGAAAAACATCTACTTCTGTTTCATTGACTACGCAAAAGCCTTTGACTGTGTGGACCACAACAAACTATGGGAAGTCCTTAAAGAAATGGGAGTGCCTGACCACCTTATCTATCTCCTGAGAAATCTATATGTGGGACAGGAAGCAACAGTTAGAACTGGATATGGAACAACTGATTGGTTCAAAATTGGGAAAAGAGTACGACAAGGCTGTATATTGTCCCCCTGCTTATTAAACTTCTATGCAGAATACATCATGCAAAAGGCTGGACTGGAGGAATCCCAAGACGGAATTAAGATTGCCGGAAGAAATATCAACAACCTCAGATATGCAGATGATACCACTCTGATTGCAGAAAGTGAGGAGGAATTAAAGAACCTCTTAATGAGGGTGAAAGAGGAGAGCGCAAAAAATGGTCTGAAGCTCAACATCAAAAAAACTAAGATCATGGCCACTGGTCCCATCACCTCCTGGCAAATAGAAGGGGAAGATATGGAGGCAGTGACAGATTTTACTTTCTTGTGCTCCATGCAGATGGTGACAGCAGCCACGAAATTAAAAGACGCCTGCTTCTTGGGAGGAAAGCGATGACAAACCTAGACAGCATCTTAAAAAGTAGAGACATCACCTTGCCGACAAAGGTCTGCATAGTCAAAGCTATGGTTTTTTCAGTAGCGATGTATGGAAGTGAGAGCTGGACCATAAAGAAGGCTGACCGCTGAAGAATTGATGCTTTTGAATTGTGGTGCTGGAGGAGACTCTTGAGAGTCTCCTGGACTGCAAAGAGAACAAACCTATCCATTTTGAAGGAAATCAACCCTGAGTGCACACTGGAAGGACAGATCCTGAAGCTGAGGCTCCAATACTTTGACCATCTCATGAGAAGAGAAGACTCCCTGGAAAAGACCCTGATGTTGGGAAAGAGTGAAGGCAAGAGAAGAAGGGGACGACAGAGGACGAGATGGTTGGACAGTGTCACTGAAGCTACCAACATGAATTTGACCAAACTCCGGGAGGCAGTGGAAGACAGGAGGGCCTGGCATGCTCTGGTCCATGGGATCACGAAGAGTCAGACATGATTTAACGATGAAACAACAACAAATAATTTAATATTAGGTAATCCAAGCCCTCCTTGGATAAACAATTACTTCTATTGTTGCGTGTGCTACATGATAATACCAATCTTAAGGTTAGTCTCAATAGGAAAGGAAATTTAACAGAACCGATTAACACCTATAAAGGAGTAAGACAGGGCTGCTTACTGGCCCCCTCACTGTTTAATTTATACATAAATGACATAGTAGAACACCTGAACTCTCCTAGTCTCCACTCACCAAAATTACATCAAAGACATATTTCTATCTTTCTTTATGCGGATGATGCTGTGCTTTTAGCGAGAACTCCAATCTGCCTAAAGAGAGCCCTTAAGAAATTTGCAGACTTCTGCAAAATGAAGGAATTAGAAATAAATTATCAAAAGACCAAAATTATGGTCTTTGGCAGAAGACAAAATAAAAGGTTTTGGATTATAAATGGTCAATCTCTTGAACAGGTTTCCTGTTTTAAATATCTAGGTATGGCCCTTCAATCTACTGGGGACAGAAATGCCCATATACAATATGCAGCTACCCAAGGGGAAAAAACAGCAAATGCCATCTTAAGGTTCTACCACTCCAAAGGGGGCTGATATATTCCAGCAGCCCAAAAACTCTTTCAGGCAAAGGTGGTCAGCCAGATGCTTTACGGCACCTTTATGGGGCCTCCATCCAGCAGCTTCGAACTGATAGAGCGGGTTCAGTCTAAATTCCTTAGAGCAATTCTTGAAGTTCCAAGATGTGTAACAAATGCACAAATTCGTCTAGAGACAGGCTCACTAACAATGGTAGCCAAAATTACACTAGCCTCCCTTCAGTACTGGCTTAAAATAAATTTCCAATTACAGGGATTAACCCATCTACTCTTAGAGGACAATTTTCAATCAAAGTGGTCAAAAGAGGTCCTAAATAAATTGCAAGTTATGGGCTTCTCCCCTTAAGCAATATTGAGCATGAAATGGGATGAAGCGAAATCAGCCCTTAAACAGAGATTAATGGACATGGAGAGACAGGTAGATCATAGTAGATGCCCAAATTTTAGAGTGACAGACACGTACAAATATCGCCCGCTCCCCATGGCCTATCTATCACAGCTTGAGACGTATAAGTTTAGGAAAGCCTTTACCCTGGGTAGATGTGAGGCTTTTCCTTATGTGGTGTTGGAAGGCAGATTTAAGAAGATCCCGAGGGAACAGAGACTCTGCCGTTGTGGATCTGACGAGTTAGAATCTATCGAGCATATGATGCTCAGATCTAATAGGCACAACAAGATCCGAGGAAAATATATTACACCTCTCCTAAAAAATATGGTAGGTCAATCGGACTCGGACTATTGTAACCAACTGTTAATCGATCGAAATTGGACTACTATGGAACTGGTAGTGAAATTTTGGGCGGCATGCCATAGTAGCCAGAATAGACAGCCAAACCCGTAGATCCTGGTTTTATATAGCCATATGTGTAGTTTCAGATATTTTGCTTCTTGTCCGGTTCGGGTTTTTTTTGCAGTATATGCTAGTTCTTGAAGTTTTGTATTCAATTTTGTCTTACGTATGGCTTGATGCCGCAATAATAAAGTATGTATGCATGTATCTTGTAAATTCCATGTAATATACGTTCCTAAATATTTAATTACACTCTCTATTCTTCTTTTATTTTTTCCCCAATTCCTTCTTGTCTACTTTTGAATGATTTAATAAAACACATTTTTCCCAATTCACTTTTAAACCAGTTATTTCTTCAAATAAATTTAAGTGTATTCTAATTTTCTGCAATGTTTCCTTTGAATTTTTAATTTTTAATTAAATTATCATTTCTGATTACTTGTGCCAGCACTTCTATTACCAGTGTGAATAGGATTGGAGATAAGGGACAACCTTGTCTCATTCCTTGGACTAGGAATATTGATTCAGTTATACCATCCTTTATTATTATTTTTGCAGAGTTCTGTGAGTATAAATGTTGAATTATTTTTCTAAACTGAGTGCCAAGTCCTATCTATTTTAGTGTATCCCATTCAACTGAATCAATGGCTTTGAAAATGTCTAGGGATACCACTCCTACTTTACATTTTGATTCTTTTGCCAGGTGCATTAAATTAAGCACCTTTCTCATTACAGTGGTGCCTCGATTTATGACCATAATCTGTTCCAGAAGATGGGCATAACTTGAAATGGTCGTAAATCGAAGCACCATTTCCCATAGGAATGCATTGAAACCCCATTAATCCGTTCCCGCCGAAAAAAATAATCACACACACACACAAAAACCCACTCCATGCCCCATCGGATAAAAAAATAAAATAATCCAATTCCCCCCACACACACAGCCAGCCCCATCCGAATGCGCAATGGGGCTGGGGGAAAAAACCCCACACACAGCCAGCCCCATCTGAACGTGCAATGGGGCTGGGAAAAAAATACCCCCCCACAGCCAGCCCCATCCGAACACGTGATGGGGCTGGGAAAAAATCATTTAAAAAACCCACACACACAGCCAGCCCCATCTGAACGCACGATGGGGCTGGGGGGAAAATAACCCCCCACACACACACACAGCCAGCCCCATCCGAACATGAGATGGGGCTCGGAAAAAATAACACCTCCCCACAGCCAGCCCCATCCAAACGTGCGATGGGGCTGGGGAAAAAATACCCCCCCCCAGAGCCAGCCCCATCCGAACACGCGATGGGGCTGGGGAAAAACACACACCAAAACACAAAAAACATCACAGCACAGAAACATAACCCCCCCAAAACCCAAACCCACCCTGCAAAACAAAGTAAATGTACTTACTCAGGAGCAGAAGGCAGCACCAGGCAGTCCCAAGCCTCCTCCGACGCACTCACTCTAACCGTTGGGGCGAAAGAGCTACAAAGAAGCAGCCTCTTCACCTACTAACGTTTAACAAATTTGAATTCCCTGCCTTTTTTCCCTGCCTTTTTCCAGTCACAACTCGAAGCTCTGGCCACAAGTCGAAGCAAAATTTTGCGGCCAGAGCTGGTCGCAACTCGAAATGGTCATAAGTCGGGACGTTCGTAAGTCGAGGCACCACTGTATATCTGACATCTGTCTACCTTTTAAAAATCCATTTTGGTCTTTCTCAATATTTCTCAATATATTTCCCAATGAAATTGTTTAATCTTGCTGCCAAAATTGCCATGAATATTTTAGCATCTTGATTTATTAATGAAATCAGCCTATAAGATTCCATGTTTATAGGGTTTTTACCAGGTTTTAAAATTAAAACTATTGAAGATTCCTTCCAGGACTCGGGAATTTCTTCTC
The DNA here is from genome assembly GCA_037013535.1 of Intellagama lesueurii. Classification (NCBI taxonomy): domain Eukaryota; kingdom Metazoa; phylum Chordata; class Lepidosauria; order Squamata; family Agamidae; genus Intellagama; species Intellagama lesueurii. The sequence continues at coordinate 13,739,140 of JBAJHW010000010.1, forward strand.
CATTTAATATACCATTATATAAGTCCTTTAATTTTGGAATAAGAATTTTTTGGAAGATTTTGTAATACTCTGGGCCTAATCTCTCTGTGCCAGGTGTCTTCCCTTTAACTTATTTATAATAATGTCTGTCTCTTCCTCAGTAATTCTTCTCTCCATTATTCCTCTGTCCTCATCTGTTAAATACTTTCTTAAAGTTCATATATTCTTCAGTCTTTTCTATAGAAGGATTCTTACTTGTATATAAATCTTTGTAAATTTTTTGAAAAGCTTCTAGTTTCTCTTTCATTTCATTACATCTATCCCCATTCTGATTTTTATAACTCCTATATTGCTCTTACCTTTTTTTTTTTTTTTTTGACTTGGTTGCTTTAGCCAAAAGCTTTGAATTTTTATTACTAAATTCAGAATATTCCCTAATAATTCCCTAATTAAATATATTAAATTCCTCTGGACCTTTTCCATATCACTCCACATTTTGTGAATAAAATGGAGGGGGAAAGCAGGAATCAAAGTGCTTTGATGATTCCTGCTTTCCCCCTCCACTTTCTTTCAAGGAAAGTGAAGGGCGAAAGCAGGAATCAAAGCACTTTGACCAGACAGCCTGGATAGCCATGGCAATAGTTCCCGTGGGTTAAAAATGCTGCTGCTGAATGCCAGGTCAGTAAAAGGGAAAACATCAGCCATCCAGGACCTGATCCTGAATGAGCATGCTGACCTGGCCTGTATTACAGAGACCTGGCTGGATGAAACTGGGGAAGTTAGTCTCTCCCAGCTTTGTCCACTTGGCTTCTCTGTGCATCAGCAGGCCAGACCTGGGGGGCGGGGAAGTGGAGTTGCAGTAGTCTATCATGATTCCATCCCCTTCACCAGGTGCCTTGTCCCACAGCTTTCTGGGTTCGAGTGTGTATACTTAAAGGTGGGTGCCTGGGACTGAATAGGGATTCTGTTGGTGTACCGTCCACCCCGCTGCTCAACAGTCTCCCTTCCTGAGCTGACTGAGTTGGTATCGGAGGTGATGTTGGAGTCTTCTAGGCTGATAGTACTGGGGGACTTCAATGTCCATGCTGAGACCAACTTATTAGGAGCGGCTCAGGACTTCTTATCCTCCATGACAACCATGGGTCTGTCCCAAGTGGTTTCTGGCCCCACACATATAGCAGGGCACACACTGGACCTTGTATTTCATGCTGGGCAGGATGATGGTGATCTGGGTGTGGAGGTGCTCTCTGTAGTTCAGTTGTCATGGACAGATCACTACCTGGTGAGGTTTAGACTTACTGGAACTCTTAATCTCTGCAGGGGTTGAGGACCTATTAGGATGGTCCACCCCAGCTTGGGTGTACTCCTGGATTCATCCCTAAGCTTGGATGCCCAGGTCTTCACGGTGGCCAGGAGTGCATTTGCACAGCTAAAGCTGGTGTGCCAGCTTCGCCTGTTCCTTGAGATGTTGGATTTGGCTACATTGACACATGCCTTAGTTACATCCCGTTTGGATGACTGTAACGTGCTATATGTGGGGCTGCCTTTGAAGACGGTTCGGAAACTTCAGCTAATGCAAAACTCTGCAGCCAGACTACTGATTGGGGCAAGCTACAGGGAGCATATAACACACATGTCACAAGAACTGCACTGGCTACCAGTCCGTTTCTGGGCCCAATTCAAGGTGCTGGTCATTACCTATAAAGCTCTATACAGCTTGGGTCCAGGCTACCTGAAGGACCGTATCTCCCTATATGCGCCTTCTCGGTGGTTAAGATCAGCAGAGGAGGCCGTCCTCTCGGTCCCATTGCCAGCACAAGCACAGCTGATGGGGTCATGGGAGAGGGCAATTTCTGTGGCAGCTCCCAGGCTATGGAACACTCTCCCTTGGGAGATCAAGATGGCCCCTTCCCTTTTATCATTCCGAAAAAAGCTGAAGATCCATTTCTTCAGACAAGCTTTTAACAATTAGAATTGAATCCCTGAACCCCATTTTAGCAGATAATTTTAATTTTTTCCATGTTTCCATGCTTTAATCTTTTAATTTTATTTTAAATCATATATTGTTTGATTTCTCTTTTAATATTTAACTTCTTGTGTTTTTAATTGTGTGAATTTTAATGTTGTGAGCTGCTTTGGGTCCCTTGTTGGGAGAAATGAGGCTTATAAATAAAATTAATAATAATAATATAACAGCGGGAGTCGGAGTATGGCCCTACCCGTCGGTTCCCAATACAGGGCATAACTCAGTTCCCCTGAAGGCTTTGCCTTTTGGTGAATATGCTACGCCCCTTGGAGATCATTTAACCCCAGCAACCAAGAAAAATATAGGCAAGGAGAATATGTGGATGTCTTTCAGCTCTTAAATGTGTAGGCATCCTTCAGTCTCGAGAAACTATGGTAATGTGCTCTGAATAGAGGTCTTGGAACGATGTCTGGTGTGGCTTAGAAGGCCAAATCGAGAGTGACAATCCCTTCCACAATAAAGACAAATACAACCTGTGCCCTGTCCAGCTCCCTGATTTTGCTGGTTTTGGGACAGCCTCTTTGCCTCGGCCTGCTGGACAAGTGTCTCTTCAAAATGGGAGAGGCCATGATGCACCGCCTGCCTCCAGGCTGAACGCTCAGATGTCAAGGTTTCCCATCTGTTGAGGTCCCTTCCTAAGGCCTTCAGATCCCGCTTGCAGATATCCTTGTATTGCAGCTGTGGTCTCCCTCTCTGGCGATTTCCCTGCACTAATTCTCCATACAGGAGATCCTTTGGAATCCGACCAGCAGCCATTCTCACGACATGCCCAAGCCAATGTAGACATCATTGTTTCAGTAATGTATACATGCTAAAAATTCCAGCTTGTTCTAGGACTACTCTATTTGGAACTTTGTCCTGCCAGGTGATACCAAAAATGCGTCGGAGACAATGCATATGGAACGTGTTCAGCTTCCTCTCCTGCCATGCACAAAGGGTCCAGGACTCACTGCAGTACAGGAGTGTACTCAGGACACAGGCTCTATAGACCTGGATCTTGGTATGTGCCGTCAGCTTCTTATTAAGCCATACTCTCTTTGTGAGTCTAGAAAACATGGTAGCTGCTTTGCCAATGTGTTTATCCAGCTCGACATCTAGGGAGAGCATGTCAGAGATCGTTGAGCCAAGGTACACAAAGTCATGAACAACCTCCAATTCTTGTGTAGAGATGGTAATAGAGGGAGGTGTGTCCATGCCCTGGCCCATGACTTGTGTTTTCTTCAGGCTGATTGTTAATCCAAAGTCTTGGCAGACCTTACTAAAACTATTCATAAGTTGTTGGAGGTCTTCAGAAGAATGGGAGAAAACAGCTGCATCATTGGCGAAGAAGAAGTCCCACATGCATTTCAGCTGGACTTTGGTCTTCGCTTTCAATCTAGAGAAATTAAAGAGCTTTCCATCTGATCTAGTCTGGAGATAGACACCTTCTGTTGCAGTTCCAAAGGCGTGCTTCAGCATGACAAGAAAAAAAATCCGAAACAGTATCAGTGCGAGGACACAACCCTGTTTCACTCCGCTTCGGATGTCAAAGGGATCTGATGTTGAGCCATCAAAAACTACAGTGCCCTTCATTTCCTCATGAAAGGACCAGATGATGTTAAGGAGTCGAGGTGGACATCCAATCTTGGGAAGTATTTTAAAAAGGCCGTCCCTGCTAACCAAATCAAAGGCTTTTGTGAGATCTATGAAGGCCACAAAGAGTGGCTGTCGTTGTTCCCTACATTTCTCCTGCAACTGTCTGAGGGAGAATACCATGTCAGTGGTGGATCTATTAGCTCGAAATCCACACTGTGATTCTGGATAGACTCTGTCTGCAAGCACCTGGAGCCTCTTCAGCACAACACAGGCAAGCAGCTTCCCTACAAAACTGAGAAGAGAGATGTCACGGTCGTTATTGCAGTCGCCCCTGTCTTCTTTGTTCTTTAACAATGTGACGATGTTTGCATCCTTCATGTCCTGTGGTACCGCACCTTCTCTCCAGCAAGGCCAAAAGATTTCACACAGCCCGGTGGTGATTATCTCTTTACAGCACTTCAGCACTTCAACAGGGATGTTATCCTTCTCAGGTGCCTTGCCGGAGGTGAGGGAATCCAAGGCCGCTTTTATTTCTGCTAAAGTTGGTTCACTGTCCAACTCTTCCAAGACAGGCAGGCACTCAATGTTATTTAATGCCTCTTCGGTTACTACATTCTCTCTGGAATATAGCTCAGAGTAGTGCTGCACCCAGCGTTCCATCTGCTGTGCTTGGTCTTGGATGATCACACCTGTAGCAGTCTTCAAAGGAGCAGATTTCTTCTGTATTGGACCTAAAGCCTGCTTGATACCATCATACATTCCCTTGATGTTACCTGTGTCCGCTGCTATGTGTATCTGAGAGCAGAGCTGAAGCCAATAATCGTTAGAACATCTCCTGGCAGCCTGTTGGACTTTGCTACGAGCAACTCGAAGAGCCTGCAAGTTGTACTCACTAGGACTACCTTTGTATGCTGCTAGAGCTCTCCTCTTTCCTTGATGGCTGGCATCAGCTCCTCCGAATGGAATTTGAACCAGTCTGCCATCTTTTTGGTCTTCTTGCCAAACATGGACAAGGAGGTGTTATAAACAGCATTCTTGAAATGTTCCCATCTTTCAGGTGAATTTACATCAGCTGGGCCTGGAAGGGTTTCCTCAAGCGCTTGGGCAAATTCCTCCACTTTTCTTTGATCGTGAGTCTTGCTGGCCTTCCTTCCTTTTTCTTGTGATACTATCTCTTTGTTCGCAGTTTTACTCTACTACACACCAGGGAGTGATCAGTATCGCAGTCAGCACCCTGATAACTGTGTGATCGTAATACTAGGAAGGCGGCATGTAGTGAGGATCAAATCGAGCTGATGCCAATGCTTTGATCTTGGATGTCTCCAGGAAACTCTGTGTTGAAGCTTCACATTAAAGAACGTGTTGCTGACACAAAGACCATAGTAACAGCAAAACTCCAGCAAGCGTTGACCATTTTTGTTCATCTTCCTAATGCCAAAATGGCCTAGATAAGTGGGCCAAGAATTGTGATCAGCACGAACTCTAGCATCAAAGTTTCTGAGAATAAACAGTGGCTCTCTGTCCGGGAATTTTTTGATAGTAGCTGCCAGATCATCATAGAATTTGTCTTTGACTTCAGTTGTAGACGACAGTTTTGGTGCATATGCACTACTGAGGGTCACCAGTCCTGCTGATGAGTGGAGTTGCAGCGACAGGATCTTTTCATTCCCCTCAATAGGTGGAACAATGGATCTCAGCAGAGTATTTCTAACCGCAAAGCCAACACCATATTCCCTAGTCTCATTCAATGGTTTTCCCTGCCAGAAGAATGAGATTTTTTTTTCTTTGACAGATCCCATGTCTGGCAATTTCGTCTTTTGCAGGGCAACAATGTCCATCTGCAGCCTACTCAGTTCCATGTTGATGACAGCTGTCTTGAGCGCGTCAACTATTTCTTGCAGGTCGTCAGAAAAGCCAGGGGTCATTGTCTGAACATTCTAGGTGCCCAACTTTAGGGCAGAAGTTTTCTTATGATTGTTGCATGGTGCAGGGTTATCGATCTGCCTGTTGGATTTCACCCTAAACCCCACGCACCCCGTGAGGTTAACAGACTGTGGCGAGGCAGCACCTTAGTGGCTGGGAGCTGCCCAGTTTAAGGCAGGTGGTAGCTACCAAGTGAGGTGCAATGACCTCTCCCATCTTCGGAAGTAGCCCCTGACGTCACACTGTATGCCAATCGAGCAGAGACTTATAACCGGTAACTGCTACTTCCTGTGTTATTTCGACACTGTATGCAAAGCTGGCGTGTCCTCTCCAGAGCACAAAGCCTGGGTAAAATAATATGAAGGATAGACTGTTACCCAAGCACCAAATCCCCCCTCTCCACATCACTGAAATAGTCCAATGGAAAGGCAAGAGCCAATACAACTGGTTCCAGCGACGTTGCAGGATTTGCCAGAACATCGCGAACTGCCTCCGGGTCTTCAGCTCCGGATTTTGCCTCGAGGTTTACTCCTGAAGCCTTTTCTATCGATGGGTATAGCGACAAGGCAGTGGAGGTTTGAAATCGGAGTTTTCCTTCTCCTAGATGGGCTGCCTTCCAAGGCTAACAAGTGCTTTTGGGGCATTGAATGAAGTTTAGAAGGGGTTGAAAAGGAAATGGTGGTGAAGAGGACCCCCGAAAGGGCGGAAAGGAAAGGGGGAGGAGAGGACTTTGGAAGGGGATGAAAGGAAATGGAGTGGAGAGGACCCTGGAAGGGGCAGAAAGGAAAAGGGGTGGAGAGGACCCTGGAAGGGGTGGAAAGGAAATGGATTGGAGAGGACCCTAGAAGAGGTGGAAAGGAAATGGAGTGGAGAGGACCCTGGAAGGGGCGGGAAGGAAAGGGGGTGGAGAGATCCCTGGAGGTGGTAGAAAGGAAATGGGGTGGAGAGGACCCTAGAAGGGGCAGAAAGGAGAGGGGGGAGGACTTTGGAAGGGGCGGGAAGGAAATGGGGTGGAGAGGACCCTGGAAGGGGCGGAAAGGAAATGGGGTGGAGAGGACCCTGGAAGGGGCGGAAAGGAAAATCTTAAATAGGAATATGGATAACAAAGATTTAGAGAAAGAGGATGAGAAGGATAAAGAGGCACAGGAGGCATAAACCTGAGCGTTCCTGGGCCGACTGGCCTCCGGGGTTCTTAATCTATTTTGTGGTCATAGTAAAGGACCAACCTTGGAGATCTCAGTCCTTGGTACAATACTTGGATTTAATCTACAGGGCATATGTGGACTACCCCAGGCACACATGGCTTCTCTATAATGAATCATTTCATATGAGAAGTGCAATTCACCCCAATATGTGATGGGATGAGTCCCAGCCAGGCTTCTGGCTGCAGTATATGACCCCAGCCAGACCAAATCTGGGATACAGGTTCGATAGTGGGCACCTTATACGCAGAGCTGGTCAGAACTTGACTCCCCATGTAGGTGTGGGGCAGGTGGTTCAACCCTGTCTGCTCTGCTGGGGTTTTTACTCAAGGGTTTCATGTTCATGCAAGGCATGTAAATACAGACATGAGTGCACGGTGTGCAGAGGCCAGCATCCCAGTATGGCTTGCTTTCGAGGACAGACACAAAAAACAGGAAACAAGGAGGCCAGTGGTGCAGGCTTGTAGATTACCAGGCAAAAAATTGACAGCCGCTTAAGCAGTGGCTCAGAGGCATGTTAGGGAGAAGGAAAGTTTTGCTTAAGGAGCTGCAGGAAATTGTGGGACACCTGAACTTTGTATGCCTGGTAGTGGCGCCTGACCGCGCTTTCTTGAGAAGGCTGTGCTATGCCATGCGTGGGTTTTGATGGCCATTCCACACAGGTTACTTCAGGCATGAGGCAGAATTTGTTAGTGTGGATCCAGTTTTTGGAAGGGTTCAACGGCATCTCCTTGTGGAGATCCGAATTGACCCTGAGGGTGGAGTTTCAGGTGCAAACCGATGCAGCAGGCACACAGGACTATGGGATTTATTTCAAAGGCAGGTGGTGCGCCGGCGAATGGCTGGATGCATGGCAACAGAATGGGATCACCCGGGACCTGACATTCCTGGAATTTTTTCCTATCCTCTGTGTGCTTTGGCTGTGGGCACACGAATGGGCCAATTCTCTCATGCGTTTCTGATGTGACAATTTAGCTGTAGTTCATGTCATTAACAACCTCACTTCACGTTCTGAACGTGTGATGCAATTGCAGAGTTATGCCCAGTCAAGGCAGTCGAGAGCTACATCAGGATTAGGGGCAATAACTTAGGATACTTTTTTTTGCCCATGCAGATGGTTTCCCCCTTGACGAAATATCAGTTGTGGAAGTTGATGGACCTTGCCCTTCATAAAGTGGGGATACAGGGCATTAGATTCAGAACACACTCCTTTAGGATTGGCACAGCATCCACGGCAGCTGCTCTCGGTTATGATCCTGATGCCATAAAAAGGTTAGGTCGATGGGCATTGAATAGTTATCAAAGGTATGTACGGGCCCTCCCTCAAGCCTAGGCAGGTTCCTGGCCTTGTTTCTTTCATTGCAGGTATGGTGTTTGCAAGAAGTGCGTCCTGGTCATCAGTCATAGCTACATCTTCTGGGCTGCACGTTATGTGGCAAGATCAGCTTGGGGATGCAATTTGGGCTTAGGAGGCATGGCCCAAATTGAGTGGAAAGGGCAAAGGGGAATTATATGCTGTGAATTCTGTAGAGCAGCTGCATTCGGCTTGTGACCTTCCGATGTGTTACTAATACATCTAGGAGGGAACGACTTGGCCCAGCGTAGTGTCAATATCACTCGTGATCTTCAATGGTTGTAGGAGAAATACCCAGCTATGTGTATAGTATGGTCCACAATAATACCAAGGCTGGAATGGAGAGTAGTTTGCTGCCCACATCTTATTAATATGGCATGGAGGAAGGTGAACAGGGAAGTGTGTAGAGTGGTTTGCAATGGCCTGGGATTGGTCACCCAGAGATTTGAGTGGAAAGGCCAGAACTCTTTAGGAGTGATGGCATACATTTGTCTGAGATGGGCCTGGAGTTATTCCTAAGAGACATGCAGGAGGGCCTACATTTGGTCCCAGTGCTATGGCAGGTAATGTGGAATGAACAAGGTTTTGTGAGTCCCCTTGCAATCACAGGTAATGTTATAGCTCACCCAACCTCCCAGTCCTGCGGATTGTGTGATTACAGTGGGGGGGGGGAGGATGCGCTGGGGCCACACCCGGGCCGACAGTCACCAAGGGGATGGTGGCTCAAGGTCTGGGGGTGGTCAAACTGGGTCCTGCCGGAGTCCCGCTTTCTTCAGGACCACGAGACCTTGGGGCCTTGGACTCACCCATTTTCCAGTATAAGGGTATAACCTTATTCTGCACTATGGCAGCCCCCCCTCTTGTTATGGTTGTTTATAATGGTTATCAATAAAGTGTGGCCCATAGTTTATCCATAACAATTGTCTCACCTCATTATTCTGGGGTGGGAGGGCACTGTACATTTTCAGAGCTGCTCAATTTATTTTGTATTCTGTACTATAAAAATTTCACATTTTGACACATGGACCTTAACACAGGGAACAGTAAAACATTTAGAAGTATTGGAAATATGTGTTTACTGTAAAGATGGACACAAATCAAACTACAAACCAGAAAAACCAACAAATCAGGCTTGTTTGTGGTTTGGTTCACAACCCACTTCTGGGATCTTGTTTTGCTGAAGCAAAATGAATCACCAGACTTTTTCCCCTTGGTGCTTCACTTTGTTTCAGTAGGATGAATGCCTACCCACACCTTTCCCACTGCTCCCTACCTGGTCCTGCTACCTCCTCTGCTGCTGCCATTGCCAGAGGCAGAGTGCTGGCTTCCCTTCCAGGGAGATCAGCTGAGGGTTGGGTGCATGTGCAAAGGCAGCACTCAGGTTCCAGTGGTGGCAGCAACAGCAGTGGCAGCAGTAGTGCAACAGGAGCAGGTAGGCTCCCCATAGGACATGAACTGAAAACTGAACCACAAACCTGTTCCATTTTCTGGTTGGTTCATGGTTTGTGGCTAACCATGAACCATCACAAACCACCATTTTTCAGGTTCATACCCATCTCTAGTTTATTTCAAAGTGCTAAGAATTTCTTGAATGGAAACAGTGACCTGTGAAGAAGTACTAGATCAGTTGAATGAAGATCAAGGAATCATACAATACATCATCATCATCATCATCATCATCATCATCATCATCATCATTATTATTATTATTATTATTATTATTATTATTATTATTATTATTATTATTACAGTGGTGCCTCGACTTACGAACGCCCCTACCTACGAACATTTCGACTTACGAACAGCTCCGCTCGCAAAATTTTGCTTCGACTTGCGAGCGGAGCTTCGAGGTAAGAACAGAAAAAGGCAGGGGGAAAAGGCGGGAAATTCAAACCGTTGATGGCGAAGAGGCTGCTTCTTTGTAGCTCTTTCGCCCCAAAGGTTAGAGCAGGGGGTCAGGGAACTTTTTTACTCCTGCGGCGCAGGAGGAGGAAGGAGAGGCGGGGGTGGCTCCGGATCGCCACCGGGTGCGGAAAGCCGGTGTGCTCCCTGCTCATCCCTGGTGCAGGTCTACTCGTGGGTAAGGGCCGCCGAAGGCCCTGGGCTGGGCTGGGCTGGGGTGCATGGGTTGGAGGGGCTCCTCTGTGGACGAGGCTTGCGGCAGCGGCGCAGGAGGAGGAAAGAGAAGTGGGGCGGCTCCGGTTCGCTGCGGGGTGCGGGAAGCCGGTGCGCTACCTGCCCATCCCTGGCATGGGTCTACTCATGAGTAAGGGCCCCCTCTGCCATGGCCAGCCCCGCCGCCGCTGCCTCGGCTGCCCTACGCCGGGGAGTGAGTGCCTTTGGAGGAGGCTTCGATCTGCCTGGTAGGTGCTGCTTTTTGCTTTTTAAAAACTTCTGGGTGGGTTTTGCAGGGTGGATTTGGGCTGAGGGGGGTTGTGTTTCTGTGCTGTGTTGCTGTTTGTTTTTGGTGATTTTTTTTTTATTTTATTTTTTTGCAGTCCCAGCGTGGGGATTGCTCGATGTTTATTTTTGGTTTTTTGTGGGGGTTTTTTGCAGCCTTCGGGGCTTGCTCTGTTTATTTTTGGTTGTTGGTTTTTTTTAAGCCCCAGTGCCTTCCGATGGGGCTTTCTGTGTGCTTTATTATTATTATTATTTTGGTATTTTTTTGAAATGCTGGAACGGATTAATCCCATTCCCATGCATTTCAATGGGAAATGGTGCTTCGACTTACGAGCATTTCAACCTACGAACACCATTCTGGAACAGATTAAGTTCGTAACTCGAGGCACCACTGTATTATTATTATTTTTATTATTATTATTATTATTATTATTATTATTATTATTATTGTTGTTGTTGTTGTTGTTGTTGTTGTTGTTGTTGTTGTTGTTGTTGTCGTCGTCGTCGTCGTCGTTGTTGTTGTCGTTGTCGTCGTTGTCATTGTTGTCATTGTTGTTGTTATTGTTGTTGTTATGCCACATTTCTCCCAACAAGGGACCCAAAGTGGCTCACAACATTAAAATTCACACAATTAAAAACACAATAAGTTAAATATTAAAAGATAGGGGGCGTGGTTTGCTGCCGCGGAAGATGGCAGCATGAAAGACTAGCTCCGCTCTAAGCCTGCCTATTATAAACTAATTAAATATGTAAACTGGCAAGTAGTGGGAAATAATCATAAATAAATATAGATATGAGGAAATCAAAGAAGATGACTCAAGAAAACAAACCGGATGTTTCCTCAGAAGATGAGGAGCAAGCCGACTCTTCATCTGACGATACTGGCAGCAAAAGGGCTAGTAAGATGAAAGGGAAAGGGAAAGGGCGAAAGAAATTGGCTAATTAGCAGAGTGATATGTAACAGCTCTTAAAGAAACTAAGGAAAGATATACAAACAGACATGAAAGCTGTTATAGCACCATTGAAGGAAACATTAACAGAGCTGAAAGTCAGTATTTAAAAGATAGAAAAGACTGCTAATGAGGCTTTTGAATTGACGCAAAACCAACAAATAAGGACTGATGCTGTGGAAAATGAATTAAAACTATTAAGAAAGTATTTATTTATTTATTTATTAAATTTATACCCCGCCCATCTAGACCCAAGTTTACTCTGGGTGGCTGATAAGATCGAAGATCAGGAAAATTGTAACCACCGACAAAACCTACGTTTAAGATTTTTTAAAGAGGGGGATAGGACAGAAGACTTGAAAAGTATAGTTTTAAGATGGATCCAGGATCTCTGCCCCAACTTGCAAATTGCAGAAAACACTTTGGAACGAGTTCATCATGTAAGTCGTAAACAACAGCAACCGAGAGACGTAATAATCAGGTTTGCCTTCTACAGAGCAGAAGTGGCTGTACATTGTGCATTAAATGGAGGATCTGTCATACCAAGGAGAAAAGATATAAGTCTATCAGGATTTGGCTGTGGAGACAATCCAGAAACGTAAAGAGTGGAGATTGTTCACGGAAACACTTCAGAACCAAAAAGTGAGATATGCCTGGGGATTTCCCTTTAAACTATTTGTCTAGAATGGACAGAGACCTAAGACTGTAACAACAACAACAACACAGCTACAAGATCTCCTTAAAGAGATGAAGATTCAAGTGCCAGAGACTGGAAAAGCGAAAACAGGAGGTAATCATAGTGCTCAGGAAGAAGGAAGACAACAACGGTAGAATAGAGCAGGGGAAAAAATAGTTAAAAGGCAGAAACCCTGCCTGAACACTCCCTGAGCTGTCCCAAGGTCGCGGCTGGACTTTTATCTCTACTGAGAGACGATAAGCAATTGGCTTTTCTTCTTCTTTTTTCTTTCTATATTCTTTTGTTTTTCTTCTTTCTGTTTCAGACTATATTGCTGAGCTAATGGAAACAAGATGAAGATTGATAAAGAGTTTTTTAAACTGAATCATACTTTACAGAGGAATGATCCTGAAATAATATTTAAATACACTTTTATTTCAGTATATTGGGTGTAAAAGGCAGGCAATGAGAGTGGGGAAGTCTTACCTTAGAAGCTTTGCTTCTGGCTTCACAATATACCCCACGTGGTTCAGCTCCATCTAATGAGTTGGGGGTTGTATTGCCTCATTACCATTTGTGGGGTTGGGGTGGGTTGGTGGGAGACTGGGGGGTAGGAGGGAGGGGGAGAAGGGATGGGAAAGAAGGATAGGGAGAGGGAGGGAAGGTGGGGGCAGGAAAGGAACTGGAAAACTGAGGGGAGATTATGCATACAATCCTCTTTTATATGGTTACACTATGAACACTTAACAGATGAACATATTGACATGATGTGTATCAAAATAGGTCAAAGAAATAAGATGGCTAGAAGTATAATTTGTAAGTTTAAAGAATAGAATGGTAGATAATTTCAATATAATCTCTTTCAACACAAATGGGCTAGGAACACCAGCAAAGAGGTATAGAGTAATGAAAATAATACTTAGTTTGGGAGCTGATGTTATTTTATTGCAAGAGACGCAGCAGAGAAAAAATGGGCAAGATATTATTAATCATTCATCTCTAGAAGACCAATACACTGCAAATGGAACAAACAAATCAAGGGGAGTAGCTTGATAATTTTTCATAATTTTTCATAAATTTCATAATTTTTATGAAAGAGTCAAAATTTGTAGTAGCAGATCAGTTAAGGGATACAGATGGAAGATATATATTAGTAAGAGGGAAACTAGAAAATAAGCTATTGACTATTGGGTCATATCATGCACCAAACGCTGGTCAAGCAGTATTTATAGAAAAGTTATTAAGGAAAATGAGGCAGTTTGCATGGGGAGAAATTATATTGGGAGAAGATTCAAATTGCATTTTGAATGGAAAGAGGGATACAACCTCAAAAAATAGAAAACTATATCAGGAGATGGAATTAAAATTGGGAAATTATTGAAAAAGGAAAATTTAATCGATGGATGGAGATATTTAAACCCTAAAGAAAGGGATTATACTCTTTGTTCGAAGAAATATGCAACCTGTTCAAGGATAGATCATATAATTATATCAGAATCCTTAGCACCACTGTTAGATAAAATTGATTTTACATTGATAATAACTCAGACCATTCACCACTAAAAGTTTCATGGACTAATAACACTTTACAAAATAAACCCAGGATTTGGAAATTAGGTACTAGTATATGTGGAAATCCACAAATTATTGAAAAAAATAAAAAAGATATTAAGCTATTTTATGAACTAAATAACAAGGAAGAAGTGAAACCAATAGTTATATGGGATACCCTTAAAGCATATTTAAGAGGGAAATTCATCATGGAGGGATCTAGATTAAAAAGAGAAAGAGAGAAATTACAAACACAATTAGAAGATAAAATAAGAAAATTACAAGAAGAACATAAGAAATCAGTATCTAATAAGATATTGAGAGAAATGACAAAAGCTAGAGCAGAATTAGAAGCTTTGGACATAAATAAAACTCAAATTGCAATGAACTATTTTAGGAGGAATTATTATGAATATGGAAATAAAAACTCCAAATTATTATCTAATGCTATAAAAAGGAAAGCTATTAAAAAGCAATTGTAAAAATAAGAACTAAAGATGATAAAATAGTAACATTACAACAGCAAATTCTAAGAACTTTTAAGGAATATTATAGAGAACTATATGAGACAGAAATAAGACCAGAGATGGATGTTCAAGAATTTGTGAGTTCTTTACCAAGTAACCTAATTAGTGAAGAACATAAAAAATGACTTAATTCACCAATAACGCTTAAAGAGTTAAAAATAACTATTAAAAAACTTAAGAAAGGGAAGTCACCAGGATGCGATTGCTTCATAGCAGACTTCTATAAAATATGGGACGACGAACTATCTGAACACCTATTGGAAGTCTATAACTCAATAATGAATAGGGGAAAAGTTCCAGATTCCTGAAAGGAAGCGAGAATAATAGCTATCCCAAAACAAGATAAAGATATTACGCTTCCATCTGCCTACAGGCCAATAACTTTACAGAATCAAGATCAAAAAACATTCTCATTTATTATGGCAAAAAGAATAAATAGCTTCATTACAAATTATATTCATGGAAACCAATACGGTTTTATGCCAGGGAGACAAATGTCGGACACAACTCATAAGATATTAAATATTATACACATTGCATCAGAAAAAAACCAGAAGGTTGCAATACTTTCATTGCAAAGCTTTTGACCACGTAGAATGGCAGTATATGTTCAATTTATTAGAGAAAATGAATATGGGTTGAACATTTATTAGAGTTCTAAAGAAGCTATATGGAGGGGCAAGGGTGTAGCGTTCACCCCTTGTTATGCAAAATAAGTCATGCATTATTCATGTTGTATGCTAATGTTGTTGAGAGGTGGAGCCGAGAGAGAGGTTAAAAGGCGGAGCCTGAGAGTCAAGAGTCAGAGGAGAAGGGAGTGGAGTTCAGTCAGAGTTAGAGAGAGAGAGAGAGAGAGAGAGAGAGAGAGAGAGTTGGGAGATCTGAGGTGTGATTAGTCAGAGGAGTGAATAGTAACCTGTGAGATTTAAATAGAAGATTGATGCATGATGAACCTGAAGTAAATACTTATGAATTATTAAAGAAACATCTGTTTAAGAAAAAGTGAAAACTGAATGGACCTTCATCTTTCCTAAGTAAAGTACATTGATTTAATGATCAACTGGTGGCAGCGTGTGAGAAGGTGTTTGGTGCTCTGTGTTTGAAAGACAAACAGGGACAATGAGGGGCAAACGTCACAAAGGGCTTCAATATTAATAAATGGAATTTAATCTGAAAAATTTGAGGAACAAGACAAGGAGACCCCCTGTCCCCATTAATATTTGCATTGGCTATAGAGCCACTCATGGCACTTATTAGAAAAAATATTAATATTAGGGGAATAATGGTTATAAATAAACAACATAAAATTAATGTATATGCTGACAATATACTTTTATTCCTAGAGTCCCTGATGGAAAGTACAGAAACATTGAAACAAATATTGGAAAAATTCAAATATTATACAGGATTAAAAATTAATTATGATAAATCTAAATTGCTGTATACTCCCACCCTAGAACAAAAATAAATCAAGAAAAGAACAGGTTTAGACCTATGTTATTCAAGTTTCAAATATTTGGGGATTTGGATAACAAAAAAATAAGGCAACTAGTCTATAGGAACTATAAAAAAGTTTTTAGTTCTATAAAGGAAAAAATTAAGAAATGGAAAAAATTAAATTTAACATTATTAGGAAGAACTGGAATAGTAAAAGCTCATATCTTACCAAAACTTCTATTTTTATTTCAAAATATCCCTCTACAATTGGAAACGAAAAAGATAAAACAATGGCAAAACATATGGGAAAAATTTATTTCAGGGAAAAGTAAATCCCTGAGATTTATAAACACAGTAAAGTATGGCCCAAGTAGAAATGGGGGGCTAGCAATACCACATCTACTAAAATATTATGAGGCTTTCCAAATAGCCCAAGTAATCAAACGTATACAAGACAGTGAGACTCCTGTCGCTGGGCATCTTTAAATGCCAACTGAAAACCTGGCTGTTTAAGCAAGCCTTCCCTCCACCCACCGTCTGAATTTTTGTTATTTTGTGTTTTCTCCCATCTTGGATCATTGTTTATTTAGTAATATATTGTTATGATTTTGAATTGTTAAATTGTTAGATGATATGTTGTTACCCGCCCAGAGTAGTCTATATGACTAGATGGGGGGCTATAAATGTAATAAATAAATTAATATAAATAAACTAATTGGTACCAGATAACCTAAATTAGAAATTTGGCAACTCAGTTATATAAAATACAGGGCTAAAATAGACCACTAACAGAAATAGAGAAATATTGTATAGAGATAGGGAATAAAAGGAAAACAAGGTTAATTTCATCAGTTTATAAAAGCATTATAGATAACCAACTTGGAGACAACATGGGATCCAAGATAGTTTGGGAGACAAATTTAAAAACTGGGATATTAGAAAACTCATGGAAAAGAATATGGACCTCTCAACCTTTAAATCAGTATCATCTCAAGCTAAAGAAATAGTGTTAAAAGTAGTGCACATATGGTACTTATACCTTGTAAAATGACACAGAATAAATAGAGGAATATTAGACATGTGTTGGAGGAATTGTAGGAATAAAGGAACTCTGGAACATTTGTGGTTAACATGCCCAAGAGTGGAAATTTTCTGTTTTGAAGTAATTAAGTGGTTGGAAAATATAACAAAAGAAAAAATAATTTCAAATGAAACTTCGCTACTTTTTTCGTTATTTACGGGAGAGAACGAAAAAATTGTGAATAAAGAACTAACTGCGATTATATTAGGAGGAGCCCGTAACGAAATTGCTCATCAGTGGAAGGACGCTCAGTGTCAGGATTTGTTCCTTTAAGTGAACAAGGGGTTAAATTTAATATTGTAGTGAGAATGCAAAGTCATGCCTGTAACGTCAAGTCAATGGATGACTGATAGCACACAGATGGGACAAGCTTAGGTAATGCTTGTCAACCATGTTCAGCTGCTATGTCTGCAGTGATAGGCTGCTCTCACTATTTAAACAAGAGTGTGAGAACAGCACTTTGCCACTCAGTTGTGAGTCTGGTGGTCATTACTTTACTTATGTGAATGTTATATTGCTCTGAGATATCTATGCCAATGTATATATTGCCATGTATATATGTCTGACCAAGTCTCATATATTATGTTATAAGTCTTATCAGAACTCTCTCCGTGTTATTTTCTTATACGTCCGCGTCTTTACTCGGCTTATAAAGGGGAGGATTTGAAGCTACTAGATAAGAGACTCTCTGTGTAGCTTGTTATCTTGGGCTCCAAGGTTTGTTTTCCTTAACAGAGCTCTTGGAAGCTTCATTATCCAAATCTGACTCCAAGCTTCAGGAGAGGCAATATGCCATATCAGCCTTTGGAGTTGGACCCACGCCAACACTCAGGACTTGTCCTTGCAAAGATTTCAAAATAGAATATGGAGTCTGGCTCTAATTGAAAAACTGACTTATCGCATTAAACTCTATAGAGGTGAAATAAAACAAAATAAATGTATGGAAGTATGGTATCCCTTGTTGGCCTCTGGTGCAGGAGATAAAATGGAAAATGGGCTGAAATACTGGCTAGATTGAATAACTGTAGGATTAGAAGTAAAATATATATAAATGTTGAAACATTATTAGTATACTATAGATAAGAAAATTATTGGAAGTGTAACTGTATTTATAGGTAATTATTATTCTTTTCTTTTTCGTTATGTGATCAGAGGATTGTAACTTATTTTTTAAATCACTATATATATATATATATATATATATATATTAAAGTTAGATATTAAAAGACAAATTAAACAATATATGATATAAAATAAAATTAAAAGATTAAAACATGAAATCATGGAAAAGGTTAAAATTATCTGCTAAAATGGGGTTCAGGGATTCAGTTCTAATTGTTAAAAGCTTGTCTGAAGAAATGGATCTTCAGCTTTTTTCGGAAGGATAAAAGGGAAGGGGCCATCTTGATCTCCTGAGGGAGAGCGTTCCATAGCCTGGGAGCTGCCACAGAAAATGCCTTCTCCCATATCCCCATCAGCTGTGCTTGTGCTGGCAATGGGACCGAGAGGAGGGCCTCCTCTGCTGATCTTAATCAGCGAGAAGGCGCATATAGGGAGATACGGTCCTTCAGGTAGCCTGGACCCAAGCTGTATAGAGCTTTATAGGTAATGACCAGCACTTTGAATTGGGCCCAGAAATGGACTGGTAGCCAGTGCAGTTCTTGTAACAGGTGTGTTACATGCTCCCTGTAGCTTGCCCCAGTCAGTAGTCTGACTGCAGAGTTTTGCATTAGCTGAAGTTTCCGAACCGTCTTCAAAGGCAGCCCCACATATAGCACATTACAGTAATCCAAACGGGATGTGACTAAGGCATGTGTCACTGTAGCTACATAAAATGCAGAAAGCTATAACAGTTTTCCTGCAAATCAAATGCATGGATTGCTACAGTTGATTAGTCAAGGTAAAATAAATGGGCAGTTTGTATTTGAAGGGTAGAAGTTATTGTCTGAAAAACCTGGCAGACTGAGCAGGATGCAACCCGGCAGCATTATTTAGAGCTGCCATGTCCAAAGTCAGATTACTGTGATGCCTTGCAATATTTGACAGAAGAACAATAAATAGTACGTAGTAGTAGTAACAACAATAATAAAAACAACAATATGTAACTTACTGTTTGATCTTATATTTAGAAATACAGAAAGAGATTAAATGGTTAAATCCTGCCTTCATGCATGTTGCAATTCTAATAAATATGAACATGTCTATCGTGAAATGTTTTCATTTTTTAGAAACTGCTGTACATGTTAAATACAAGGACACATTAAAATCTCACTTGTGATGGGCCCTCTAGGTTTTTCTCTACACTGTTTTCATTTGGAAGGAGTGAAACATTTTGGGGAGAATTATGCTTAAGAATTATGCTTAAGCAGTCACAATTAGAGTAGGCCCTCTAAATCAATGGAACTTACCAAGGAATTGACTCACCAAATCCCCCTGATTCAATAGGCCTACTCTAGTTGTAATTTGCTAAACTAGCAACATGATTTCAGCTAATATTTTTCAAACCATCACTTGCATCACGTGCTAAAAGTAAATTTATACATACATTCCTGAGTAATTAGAAGTTAAAAATTTACCATATAAGAAATTGTTACCCCTTCTTAAATTAGAGAAATTCATATAGAGAATATACATCTTCTTAAGGAAATTAATTAAAACTGACTCTTGATTTGTGATTGTAGCAAGATACATACAATTATCTTTGGGGGGAAAACTTGCCATTTCCTTCCATTCCCATGCATATTCCATATTGTCAAGGAAGCTGACTAGACATTTTCATATGGACAATCTTTCTCAGGTCAGCTTTTCCTCTGCTTAGCTAACTGTGTATCATTGGAATAACCTGACTCTATATTGCCTGTTTAGCACTAAAATTGTGAGCTGGCAAGCTCAAATTCTCTTGACAATTCATTACAGTGCCATCCTTCTGGTACAAATGCCATAACTGTCAGCACAATTACAGAGGCATCAAGGACAGTCTTCTCCCAATCAACAAATACGAAATGGCAAGGGGGAAAAGACCACAGACTAGGTGATACTGAAGTGGAAGGGAACACCGATAAAAAACTTTGAGAATATTTGTTGACATTGATTGAATGGAGGAAACATGCACAGAACCTTTGTGTCATAGCAGTGTTACGATGGCTGCTGTACAGAAAACATGCAGAAACCTTCTAACAGACCAGTTCTGTGCTATGGCAACAGACACCACTACCACCCACACCCCTGTTTTCTTAATTGCCTTAGAAATTGTTAAATGCTGTCAGACAAAGAAAATTAACTTTTAATCAGTGTGGATTGTCGTAGATCTCTTGGTGCAAACCAGCTGTTGTGATGTGAGGCTGTTAGCTGTACAAACAGCTTGATTCAAATAATCCTTTCCAAGCTCAGGTACATTTTACTAATTACCCAATGTACCGTGATGAAATAAAAATCAGTGTGGGCTCTGTCTGAACAAACCAAGGATTATTCAGTAAACTTGTTCTTACAGTGCACCTCTTCAGGTTCTACACAGAAAGTTAAATGGCTGAATGGTCCTCTATTGTTATAGAAATAACTGTTTCATAAAGAAAATGGAAATTTCCTTGTTGAGAACATTATCTTTAAACTTTCTATTTGTCTTAGAGACTGAAAAAAAACTGCTTTTTAAACTACACTTCCCAGAATCTCTTAATCATCCAATCTCCCCCTGTCACCACAGATCTTCTGGTATCTTAAATAGTTATTTCATGGATCACAGCTCACTCCATCAGCTGTAGCCTTGGTTGGCAAATATTTATGCACATCTTCAGGAGGGAGAATGCAAAAACAAATAAACAAACAAACAAACAAACACAGCAAGCGATGATCTTAACAGTGGTGGATTTTACTGGTTTCAATTTGGCTAGTTTACCTATCATGATGCAAGGCCCCTACCTGATCATTTATATTTGTTACTATGACCAGCCCAACCTGGCTAATCACATTTAACCTACCCTTTCCTTTCCCTGGGCTTGCCTTAAACCCAAATAATAAGAGCCAGGTGGTTTTTAATTTGAAACATAAAATTAAATTTGTATTCTTGAAGGCTTTCACAGTCAGGATCTGATGGCTGTTGTAGGTTTTTCGGGCTGTGTTCTGGAGGTTTTTCTTCCTAACGTTTTGCCAGTCTCTGTGGCCGGCATCTTCGGAGGATGAAGATGAAACAAGCTGCACATGAAATCCTATTTCAAAACACAGAAGTACTGGACAACACCAGCAATCATTATGTTAGACTACACAAGGAAGCCATTGAAATCCACAAACACCAGCACAGTTTCAACAAAAAAGAAGAAAGTCTAAAACTCAAAAAAGCCGGGCTCCCAGCACTGAAAAATAAAGCCTGCAAAAAGGTCAACAAACTCTGTCATGATGATGGGATATGTAGTCAGAGAAAAGTAAAATGGAGTCAGACAGGTTCTGTGTGGAGATGATTTGGGAGACATTGGAATGTGTTTTTCTAAGCGCCCTGAGAGTGTTTTCCTGAAGACCATTACCACCAGGATCCAGATATCGTGAAGGCCAAATTCAAAGGCCCCCAGGAAGACTCAACATTCCAAGCTAGCAGAAAAAGAGATAAACAACACCTGGACTCTCGTGGGAATAAGGGGGGAGGAGAGGTGGTACAACCTCTAAAGGTTAATTGGTTAACAGCCAGAAAGGCCATGAAGAAGGGAGGAGTTAGAAAGGTAGAAAAATGGATGATGGGTTATGTGAATGTGACTGTAAGTAATGATGGCTGGAGAATAATGGAATGTGATGGTTCGTGTGTTGTCCGATTCTATGAAGGAGAGAGGATGTAAGTAAGGAGAAAGAAGGAGGTGGGGCTAGCCCACTATAGTGCACCTTAGTTTCAGCTTTTTAGTGTTTATTATTTTAAATGGGAAATAGTTATCTTATTTAACTGCAATGATCTTTGAATATGTTTCTTGATGCTAAAGCTTATGCAATATAAACTGATTTCTAATGAAACTCTATTTTTCTAATAAAAATTAATTATAAAAAATCCTTACAAAGGACTGGTCTCTTGAACAGCAGGGTCTGGCTAAATCCAGGAAGTGGAGAGGGCCACAAACTAGCTATCATTTAAGAGTCCTACCTAACTGAGCTTTGGTGAGTTCTAAGGAATGACAAAGCCCATGTGCCTGTACTTGCAAAGTACTGAGTAAGTGTAAAGTGTTCTTTTAAGGTCAGACTTGTCCAAAGGGCTTATGCTATGCACTGCTGAAGTCTTGGGACTTGCCCCAGCGCAAAGGTGGTAGATAAGTGCCGGTCGAACTCTCTGGCCGAATGCCCAGCGGCCCTTTAGGGGGTCTGGTGCATCACAAACTCTACCCAGTCACAAGGACCAGTGATCACTGCACACAAAAGACTAGCTAATTACACCCATCAATCACAGTGACAGATCATCTCCCCCCTTATCACAACAATACACCCATAACAAAAACCACCCTGATCACCATAATCACCCAATTTCCTGAAAAGGAAAAAAAAGCTGACCCCACAGCTACAAATACTCAACTATCCCACATACTACACCAGAACACAGACAAAGTTCTAACTCTTTTTTTTTTTGATAGAGTTACAGGCCTGGTGGATGAAGGGAACGCTGTGGATGTAGCATATCTTGATTTCAGTAAGGCCTTCGACAATGTTCCTCACAATATTCTTCGAAAGAAGCTAGTAGAATGTGGGATAGATAGTGCTACTGTTAGGTGGATTTGTAATTGGTTGGCTGACCGAACCCAAAAGGTGAACACAAATGGCTTCCCTTCGTCCTGGAAAGAGGTGAGTAGTGGGGTGCCCCAGGGTTCTGTTCTGGGTCCCGTGTTATTCAACATCTTTATCAATGACTTGGATGAAGGAATAGCGAGTATGTTGATTAAATTTGCAGATGATACCAAATTGGCAGGGGTTGCTAATTCCCCAGAGGACAGGATTAAAATTCAAAATGACCTTGACAGATTAGAGTCCTGGGCTAAAACTAACAAAATGAATTTCAACAGGGAGAAATGTAAGGTCCTACAGCTAGGTAGAAAAAAATGAACTGCACAGATATAGGATGGAAGACACCAGGCTAGAGAACAGTACCTGTGAAAGGGATCTAGGAGTCTTGGTAGACCACAAGCTGAACATGAGTCAGCAGTGTGATGCGGCTGCCAAGAAAGCCAATGCGATTCTTGGTTGTATCAATAGAAGTATAGTGTCTAGATCAAGGGAAGTGATAGTACCACTCTATTCTGCTTTGGTCAGACCTCACCTGGAGTATTGTGTCCAGTTCTGGGCACCTCAATTCAAAAAGGATGTTGACAACCTGGAATGTGTCCAGAGGAGGGTGACTAAAATGGTTAAAGGTCTGGAAGCAATGTCCTACGAGGCCACACTTTATTATTTAAACTCAAGCGATTCAACTTTTCAACCATGAAAGGGGCCTGCTGTAGTGAAGAATTCAGGTTTGGAGCCATGGATCATACCTGACCTCCCCTCCAACCTTACACAGGCGAGTCCCACACCTCTTGGCCGGCCTGTCATTAAGACAGCCTGACCTTGGCCAGCCAATGGTACAAGAACTGCTCCGGTCCCTCGAGCCTCAGGATTTTCGACAGCCCTTGACCTGGAGCAGGAACCCCCACCACAGTTGCACCGAGCACTGTAATCCCATGATCCGCAATGCTGAGATGATGTTTGTGCTAGCACTTCCTGTGTGCCCCATGCGAACTCACCCATAGCTGTTCCTTCCACACTACCCACCAGTGTGACCTATTTACCACATTTCACCTGAAGCCAATGCAAGCCCTGACTGTACACCAGTGTGGGATAGGAGAGAAACCTTTCTGCCAACAGGCCAATCAGACAGAATGGAAAAAAATTCCTATCCGACCCTGAACAGCGACCAGTTGAACTCACACTAGGCTTCAAGGGTGGGTGAGTGGGATGTGCGCCTCGAAAAAGAGGCAGTTCAGAGGGTGGGGCAGCCAGAAATACTGCCCAAGCCCTGCGCAATCAGACCACTGGGGACAGCCAGTCCCGGCACCTCACCCCATTCTGTTGGGGGGGCAAATGGAGCCTCTAATGGTGCATTAGAGCGAAGCCTAAACTTGAAGTTACATGTGTTGTAAGGATCAACTTTCCCATGCCTGAACTATCTCTCTCTGTTACAAAGCAATTGTACAGCTCCCTGGAAAACCCAAACTTCTGTTCTACAGTCTAATTTTTCCTCCTCTCTCATTTTCCCTCTTCTGTCTTATAGCACCCTCTGGTATCTCTTGATTAGCTCTCTTTTCTGACATCTTCCAGCCAATCACTTTCTTCCTCTTGTTACTAGGTAGAATATTTGAGGGTTCATACATATTCCTTCCCCCTCTATTTCTTTGCTCAGTCAAGAACTCTTCCACAGTTCTCCACAAAGAGCAAAGAACCATATTTTATACATAGCTCTTTGATTTATTTGATATATCACACATTTAATATACTTTACATTTAATCTTTACATATTTTTAATTATATTCACCTAAACATATTACTATATCAAACAACCATGTTAAGGAATACATTACATTACATTTAAATACTCAAACTATTTATGTTTGTATATACAATATTATTGATCATACTTTTTATTACAGTTTTCACTTTTACTTTTTCTATCTTCACATTTTTTCCTTTTAATAAAATCAATTTATATCAATTTAGCACATCTATATGCATATTTAAATTTCCAACCATTTAACAATCAGCTAATATGTTTATCATTCAATTGTATTGCTTTTATTACCATTAATCATTCCTAAATTATTTGCTATATAAAACAGTTTCTCTTCTTCTCCTCTTGAAGAATCCTTCTTTACCATGACCTTGTTGACATTCTTTCTCCAACCCACCACTGAACTCTAGTTCAGGACTTGGAGCCTCTGCCCATTTGGCATATATTTTAAGGGATGCTGGTGTGTTTGAAGTTGGCCGGAGGAATGGCAGAACTCAGGTTTAACAAGAGACTTGACATTCCTCGAGTTCTTTCCCATTTTTGGAGCCCTATGGTTGTGGGCAGACGAGTGGGCAAACTCGGTTATCAGATTTTGATGCAATAATTTAGCTGTGGTGCACCTCGTCAACACATTGTCTTCAAAATCTGAGTGGGTAACAAGCATTTGTTTTACGCACCTTGAAATTTAACATTGTCGTACATGCACAACACATTTCTGGTTTTGACAATAGTATAGCTGACACCCTGTCCCGTCAACAGATTGAACAGTTCAGGGAGTTGGCTCCAGAAGGTTGCAGGTGGCCCAAAGTCCTTCCTCAAGAAGTATGGCTAATTGGAAGAGGGAAGCCCTGCGAGCAATAGAGTTGGCACTAGCCCCAAGTACTTGATGGGGTTATTCATTGGTCTGAGAGGATTTTAAGGAATTCAGGATTCAGGAAGGTCTGGATTTTACCTGGCCTATACCAGTTGAGCAATTACAGCAGTTCTGTGTTTATGTATTTAAGAAGGGTTTAGCTCCTAGTTCTATTCAGGGAAAAATGTCCATGTTGGCATTCCAGGCCAAGGCAATGGGTGTTTCCGATTCATCAGCAGACTTTTGAATATGTAAAATGATTGAAGGGTGGAGCAAAGAAATGTTTCGGACACCAGATGATAGGTCCCCATTTACTCCACTCATCATGATAAGTTTTAGTCAAACCTGGAGTACCATATATAAGGATGCTTATGAAGTGTCCCTTTTTCTGGCTGCCACATTACTAATATTATTTGGAGCATTTAGGGTCAGTGAGGCAGTTGCGGCAGGCAGAAGTGACACATCACAGGTGTCATTACAGCTATCAGATGTGGCATTTGTAGCAGGCAGAATACAGCTGAATATACGCCGATCTAAAACTGACCAGTTGGGGAAAGGAACAAACATAACACTAGTGACATGCTCTATCAGTGAAATATGCCCTGTTAGGGCATTGGAAGTGTACCTAACACATAGAAGGGATACACAAGGTTATCTGTTCCATCACATGGATGGCACCCAGCTGACAAAATTCCAATTTTGGAAGGTCACAAGCACCGCCTTGCAACAAGTTGGTTTAAAGGGATGGCGTTTTGGAACACATTCTTTCCGTATTGGGGCTGAATCAACTGCAGCTACCCTGAGATACAGCCCAGAAGAGATTAAGAAAGTGGGGATATGGTCATCCAGCAAGTACAAGCTGTATGTTTGCCATTTGCCACAGTTGTAGGCTGGCTCTTGGCCCTTTGTGTTTTGTTTTTGTTTATTTGCTTGCTTGTTTGTTTCAGGAGATTATTGACCCAAGTGGTGACTGAAGATTTGGCTGGTGGGACACAGCTTTATTTTCTGGGCAGGCGTGCATGCTGCCAGAACTGCTTGGGGCCATGACTTGGGACTTGGAGCCTCTGCCCATCTAGATTGGAGAGGGAGCAAGGCATGCTCTGGAATGAGTTCAATGCAGTTGTCGCTTTTGGTTTGGGTGCACCCCCAGACATACTGTTGATTCACTTGGGTAGAAATGACTTGGCCAAAAGGAGTTGCAAGTCTATAGTGCTGGATATTTTGTGTGACCTTCAGTGCTAGAAGGCCAAGCACCCATCATCAAGAGTGGTTTGGTCCACAATGATCCCACATCATGTTTGGAGGGCCGAATGCAATCCAAGTTGTTTAAATAGGGCCCGTAGGAAGGCCAATAAAGAAGTTTGCAGGGCAGTCATTAATGGGCTGGGGTCTGTAATTGGATACCCAGAAAAAGGTTTGGACCAGCCGTAGCTGTACAGAGGTGATGGGGTTCATTTATTGGAGGCCGGTTTAGAAATTTTCCTGAGCAATTTGTACAGGGGCCTGCATGCCGAAGTTCTTGGCTTGTGTGGGGGGAATGGGTCATAGCTAGGCTTGCCCATTCCTTGGCAGGTAGTGTGGAAGGAACTAGGATAGGTGAGTGCCCATGGAAAACAATGGAAGTGATAGCGCGTCCGACCTTGAGATGCTGTGGATCATGAGGTTACAGTGCCGGAGGAAGGACATGCTGGGGCCCCCACTGGGCTGAGGATCGCCAAAGAGTGGGGGGGTTACAGGCCTGTGGGGGCTTGATATTTCACCAGTCAGGGTCATGCTGTCTTAAAGACAGTGTGACAATGGGGCATGGGACTTGCCCATATAAGGTTGGGCAGGGGGACCATGAGACCTTAGAGTCAAAGAGTCATAGAGTCATAGAGTTGAAAGAGACCACTGAGGCCATCCAGTCCAACCCCCCACCATGTGGGAACATCCATCAAAGTACTCCCAAGAAATGGCCATTCAGCCTCTGCTTAAAAACCTCCAAAGAAGGAGACTCTACCACCCTTCGAGGCAGCCTATTCCACTGCCGGACAGCTCTGACGGTCAGGAAGTTCTTCCTAATGTTCAGATGGAATCTCTTTTCCTGTAGATTGAAACCATTGCTCTGTGTCCTAGTCTCTGGAGCCCTGGAAAAGAACTTGTCCCCTCTTCAACATGACATCCTTTCAAATATTTAAACATGGCTATCATGTCCCCTCTTAACCTTCTTTTTGTAAGGCTAAACGTTCCCAACTCCCTAAGCCACTCCTCGTAGGACATTGCTTCCAGACCTTTAATCATTTTAGTCACCCTCCTCTGGACACATTCCAGGTTGTCAACATCCTTTTTTAATTGAGGTGCCCAGAACTGGACACAATACTCCAGGTGAGGTCTGACCAAAGCAGAATAGAGTGGTACTATCACTTCCCTTGATCTAGACACTATACTCCTATTGATACAACCAAGAATCGCATTGGCTTTCTTGGCAGCCGCATCACACTGCTGACTCATGTTCAGCTTGTGGTCTACCAAGACTCCTAGATCCCTTTCACAGGTACTGTTCTCTAGCCTGGTGTCTTCCATCCTATATCTGTGCAGTTCATTTTTTTCTACCTAGCTGTAGGACCTTACATTTCTCCCTGTTGAAATTCATTTTGTTAGTTTTAGCCCAGGACTCTAATCTGTCAAGGTCATTTTGAATTTTAATCCTGTCCTCTGGGGAATTAGCAACCCCTGCCAATTTGGTATCATCTGCAAATTTAATCAACATACTCGCTATTCCTTCATCCAAGTCATTGATAAATTTATTTATTTATTTATTAGATTTCTATCCCGCCCATCTAGACAAAGGATAAAGATGTTGAATAACACGGGACCCAGAACAGAACCCTGGGGCTCCCCACTAGTCACCTCTTTCCATGATAAAGAGGAGCTATTTGTGATCACCCTTTGGGTTCAGTCAGCCAACCAATTACAAATCCACCTAACAGTAGCACTATCTATTCCACATTCTACTAGCTTCTTTGCAAGAATATTGTGAGGAACCTTGTCAAAGGCCTTGCTGAAATCAAGATATGCTACATTCACAGCGTTCCCTTCATCCATCAGGACTGTAACTCTATCAAAAAAAGAGATCAAATTAGTCTGGCATGACTTGTTTTTGAGAAACCCGTGTTGACTTCTAGTAATGACAGCATTGCTTTCTAAGTAATTACAAACTGTCTGCTTAATGATCTTCTCTAGAATTTTTCCAGGAATTGATGTCAGACTAACAGGGCGATAATTATTTGGTTCTTCTTTTTTCCCCTTTTTGAAGATAGGGACAACATTTGCCCTCCTCCAATCTGTGGGGATTTCCCCTGTTCTCCAAGAATTTACAAAGATTATTGCCAATGGTTCTGTTATTACTTCTGCCAGTTCTTTTAATATCCTTGGATGTAATTCGTCTGGCCCAGGAGACTTAAATTCATCCAAGGTAGCCAGGTAATCCTGTACTACTTCTCTACCTATTCTGTGCTGCATTTCCCACACTACTTCACCTGCTCTTCATCCCTCAGGTTGAGTACTATTATCCTATTTGGGGAAAAACTGAGGCAAAGAAGGTGTTGAGTAGTTCTGCCTTTTCCCTGTCCCCTGTTAGTAATTGGCCTCAGAGACCCTATCGTTTCCTTCTTTTTCCTTTTACTGCTGACATGACTAAAAAAAATCCCTTTTTATTATCTTTAATCTCTCTAGCAAGCCTAAATTCATGCTGTGCTTTAGCTTTTCTTACCTACATGTACTCCCTACATGTACTGGCTATTTGCTTATATTCCTCTTTGGTTCTTTCCCCATATTTCCATTTCTTGTACATCTTTTTTTTTACACTTAGCTGAGTTGAAAGTTCTTTAGTCAACCATTCTGGTTTCTTTCATTTTTCCTTCTTGTTGGAACAGTCTTAGATTGTTCCTTTAGTATCTCAGTTCTAAAAAATTCCCATCCATCCTGAACTCCCCTCTCCTTTAGTGCCTCTGTCCACGGAATTTCAGCCAATAATTCCCTAAATTTACAAAAATTGGCTTTCTTGAAATCTAGAATGTCTGTGTGATTACACTTGGCTTCCCCTTCCCACTGTATAACAAATTCCAAGAGAGCGTGATCACTCCCACCTAAGGCTCCCACCATTTCAAACTCATTAACAAGGTCCTCCCTGTTGCTTAAGATTGGATCTAAAATAGCTGTTCCCCTTGTTGCCTCTTCTACCTTCTGTCTGCAAGACCAGTAAGGAATTTGTTGGACCTTGTGTTTTTGGCAGAGTTTAACTGCCAACATATATCGGGATAGTTGAAATCTCCCATTACTACTGCATCTTTCCCTTTTGAATGTGTGGCCATCTACTCCAGGAAGGCTTCATGCAACTCCTCAGACTGGCTTGGGGGTCTGTAGTATACTCCCACAATGACATCCCTCACATTTTTCTCCCCCTTAATTCTTACCCAGATGCTCTCAACCTGGCTTCCTAGATTTATACCCTGGATTTCTTCACGAGTATAAGCGCTCTTAACATATAAAGCTACTCCTCCTTGTTTTTTACTAGGTCTGTTTCTCTGAAATAGGTTATACCCTCCAATAACTACATTCCAATCATGAATCTCATTCCACCAGGTTTCAGTGATACCTATTAAATCATATTCATTTTGCTGTATTAGGAGTTCCAGTTCATCTTGTTTGTTTCCCATGCTCTGTGCATTGGTGTCGAGACATTTTAGTCATTTAAGACTATGTGTTCTTCCTGCAAGCCCTTTACTAAAGTTGTTTTTCCTCCCACTGTTGGGCTGCCGTACTATTTGCCTTACTCTTTCTACAATGTTTTGGCTATTCACCACAGCCCTTTCTGGGTTCCTGTCCTCAAGAAAATTGTCACCCTTCCCTTGAGAACACAGTTTAAAGTCCTCCTTATCAGATTAGTGAGCCTGTGAGCAAAAACATTCCTTCCAGCAGTAGTAAGGTGCACCCCATCCCTTCCCAGTAGACCATCCGTATGGAAATGCAAACCATGGTTGAAGAAACCAAAGCATTCCTGGAGGCACCATCTGCGGAGGCAGGTATTCACCTCTGTTATTCTTCTCTCCCTTCCTGGGCTACATCCTTCAACAGGGAGGAGAGATGAAATAACAACCTTAGGCTCCAAATCTGTTTCCTGCACTACCGCAGGCTCCTGATTTTCTGTGGGCAAGAAGTTACCTGAGGTTCTAAATAAAGTGTGACCCTAGTTTACTTCATCACTTGTGTCTCACCTCTTTATTCCGGGGTGGGAGGGCATTGTCTCCTTATGTTACCCAAACGTTTACCTTAGGAGACTACTACTTAATTAACTTGGTCTTCGCTTAGCTTTCCACCGATTCTCCTACCATTTACAGTGAACTTATACCTCAGACAATTGTGTTAGCTAATAGGGGAACTGACCTTTTCAAATAATTCTTAACTCTTTCCTGAGTTAAAATTTCCATCCAACAGATCTAACCCTGGATTTGCCCAAGATATCCTCAGGAGCTCTGAAATCTTCACCAGATCTTTGGACCCTGTTCCTCTACCCCAGTCTCTAAATCCACCACTTAAGATTTTCCTCAGACCTGTCTTGGCTTTCTTTTTCAAATCTCTACAGGATTTTTTGTATTACACAATACTGTCACTAATTTATGGGACCTCTCCAAATCCTTTAAAATCTTCACTGGATTTGTTGGATCCCACCACTGCCACCAAATATGTGACCAGACTAGCCTGGCTAATCACCTTTAACCTGTCCTTTCCTTTTCCTGGACTTGCCTTAAGCCCAAATTATAAGAGCCAAGTGATTTTTAACTTGAAACATAGAATTAAGTTCTTTATTTAAGAACCATATAAGGCACATTTTTAAGCATGAAGTTACACGTGTTGTAAGGATCAACTTTCCCATGCCCGAACTAGCTCTCGCTGTTACAAAGTAATCCATTATTTTCTTGAAATCATGGGAAACGGGTGAGATGCCAGAGGATTGGAGGAGGGCTAATGTTGTCCCTATCTTCAAAAAGAGAGAGAGAGAGAGAAAAGGAACCTGGGAATTAAAGGCCAGTCAGCCTGACATCAATCCCAGGCAAAATTCTGGAACAGATTGTAAAGGAGTCATTGTGCAAGCACCTAGAAAACAATGCAGTAAGAACTAGAAGCCAACATGAATTTGTCAAGAACAAATCCTGCCAAACTAATTTGATCTCATTTTTTGATCAGGTGACCTCCCTGATAGACAGAGGAAATGCTGTAGACGTAGTATATCTTGACTTCAGCAAAGCTTTTGACCAAGTGCCCCATGATATCCTGATTAGCAAGCTAACTAGGTGTGGGCTGGATAAATCAAGTGTCAGTTGGATACACAATTGGCTACAGAATCGTACTCAGAGGGTGATGATTAATGGGTCCTTCTCTAACTGGGAGGAGGTAACAAGTTTGGTACCCCAAGGCTCAGTCCTGGGCCTGGTGCTCTTCAATATTTTTTTTAATGACTTGGATGAGGGAGTGCAGGGAGTGATTGTCAAATTTGCAAATGATACCAAATTGGGCGTGTCATGATCATGATTATGTGATTTAAAGCCTGTAATATGAATGTTTTATGTAGTCCTGGAAATGGTAAAATGGAAGCTGAATTGTCCTGTGTGGAAAGGATTTGTAACCTGGGAATGTTTACTGAAGAGACGGTGGGAAGATTTCTCTGGCCAGCACAACAAGGCCGAAGATAAAGAGGCTAGACACCACATTCCACCTTAATTGGGACCAAGATTAAAGAAAGAAAACAACACTTGTATTCTCATGGGGACGAAAGGCGGGCAGAGACACGATGACCCTAAATCACGATTGGTCAACACCTCGAAGGGTGAAGAAGAAGGGTGTGGCTTAGTTAGTAGAAAAATGGAGATTTTGCCATGTGGAATGTTCCTTAGTCCTTAGAGAGGCTTTGGATCCTTTTTTGCCTTTTTCTTTATCTTGGAATAAGGGATTGAGTATGTAGGGAATGAGAGAAAGAGGGGGGCTTCATGCCTTTGCCTACCCTGAAAGAAGCTTTTTTTAGAAGTTTAGTTATTTTTTACTTAGCTGGAACTTGTTGTTCATTTAACTGCAATATTCTTTGGAAATGTAATCTATGCTCTGCTTATGCAACAAACTGAATATCTATAAAGACTTTATTTTTCAATAAAAAAAATTATTCTTAAAAATCCTTAAGAATGGTCTTTTGAACAGCAAGTCTGCTGAGCCTGCTTCCAGGGGGATAGCAAGGCCACGATTTTGCTAGTACCAGAGTCCTATCTTTCTGAGCTTTAGTGAGTCTTCAGAGACTACAAAGCCCAGGTGCCTGTACTTGTTTAGTCTAATTAAGTGCAGGGGTGAATCTTTTAGGCTGGACTTGCAGGAAAGGGTCTGTGATATGCCCTAGCTGGTGTTACCAGGACTCAGCCCAGCTGAAAAGGGGTACCCAGACACCTGGACGCTCTCTGGCCAATGAACAGTGCTCTCTAGAGGGAGGCTGGTTCCCGACAGGGCAGAATTCTTAATACCCTAGAAAACAGAAACACAATTCAAAATGACCTTGATAGGATGTAGCACTGGGTCAAAAGCAACAGAATGAAATTCAACAGGGATAAGTGCAAAGTACTGCACCTCAGAAAAAGAAAACAATTGCACAATTACAAGATGGGGGATACCCGGCTCAGCAAAACTACGAGCGAGAAAGATGTTGGAATTGTCGTAGATCACAAGCTAAATATGAGCCAACACTGTGATGTGGCTACAAAAAAGGCCAATGCTATTTTAGGCTGCATTAATAGAAGTCTAGTTTCCAAATCCCGCGAGGTGCTAGTCCCCCTTTATTCAGCACTGGTTAGGCCTCACCTTGAGTATTGTGTCCAGTTCTGGACACCACACTTCAAGAAGGATGCTAACAAATTGGAACAAGTTCAGAGGAGGGTGACAAGGATGATCAGGGGCCTGGAAACCAAGCCTTATGAGGAAAGGCTAAAAGAACTGTACATGTTTAGCCTTGAGAAAAGAAGATTGAGGGGTGATATGATAGCACTTTTCAAATACTTGAAAGGCTGTCATACAGAGGAGGGGCAAGATCTGTTCTCAATCATCCTAGAGTGCAGGACACGCAACAATGGGCTCAAGTTAAAGGAAGCTAGTTTTTGGTTGAATATCAGGAAAAACTCCCTCACTATTAGAGCAGTATGACAGTGGAACCAGTTACCTCGGGAGTTGGTGAGTGCTCCAACACTGGAGGCATTCAAGAAAAACTTAGATAATCACCTGGCAGATATGCTTTGATTGTATTCCTGCATTGAGCAGGGGGTTGGACTTGATGGCCTCGTAGGCCCCTTCCAACTTCACTTTTCTATGATTCTATGATTCTATATTATACAGCTCACTGGAAAAACCAAACTTCTGTTTGTAGATACAGTCTAACTTCTCCCCCTCTCTCATCTTCCCTCTTCCTTCGTATAGCACCACCAGTATCTCTTGACTGGCTCTCCTTTCTGATGTCTTCCAGCCAATCACTTTCTTCCTATTTTTGCTAGGCAGAATATTTGAGGGTTTTGTCACAGTTACATGTACATCTTGACTTTCCCTCATGGAGCTGAAGACAGTCTACATAACTCTCTTCCTCCCCATTTTACATCTTCCAACACTCTGTGAAGTAATTCAGGCTTACTTAGTATGACTTGTTCAAGATATTTCAGTGAGTCTCACGGCTGAGGGGAGAAATGAACACAAGTCCCTCAAATCATAGTACAACATTCTAACTATTACACCACCTTAATTCCCTTTTTTATTCCTTAAAATATTCAGATTGCTGAATAGAAGTTTCAGCATAGCTGCTTCCATCTGTCATGCTCATTCCTTACTCCCAATAACCAGCAAAATTCATATAAGGGACTTTTATCGGTTCTGTGACCATATAATAAAGACTGATATAAGGAACTTCCTTAAGAAACCTGAGAAAACAAAACAACCATAAACCTGTGATTTGTTGCTTTATATGTCATAATGGAATCTTTCTGATTTTGGAAGAGCTTCTGTTGCTGGATCTAATGTTGTCAAACTGTCTGTTTGCTCTCTGTGAGAGATTGTTTTATTTGGCTCCCATTTCTAAATCATTTCCCCAGCCTGCTGGCCAAACGGCTGCTGCTGGATAGTGTTCATGGACCTCAAAATAAAAGAGAAGCTGATTGTGTAATTTCAGAGTGTATACAACTGCAAGATGGGTTGTCCTGTGCCCAGAATTCATTAAAGCTGATCATGGAACTGTGGCCAAGGCATGGGGGAATGTACCAATGAAAGGGAGCAGGTGTAGGTATTAGGACAAGAGTCCAAGGCAAAAACCAAATTGGGACAACTGCATTGGGACTTACTTTGAGCTTCATTCCAAAGCCCTTCATCTCATCAATGGTATTGCCTTGAAGGCTGTTATTCACAGATCAGCTATCATCCCACCCGCAGTATAGCTGCTTTTGAGATACAAGACAGGGCAAAACAAATAAAAATAAAACAACATTCTGGAACCAATATAATTGGCTCCATAAACAAAATCAACACCAGATCAGTGTACCTACAGATCTCTGTCAGATTCAACTTTATCTAAAATTTGCATATACAACCACTCCCCATAATTCTTAAAAATTAAGGTGGGGTGCCCTCATCTCATACTTTGGCCTGAAAATGTCATATTTAATTTAAAGCAGATCAGCATTTTTGGAGTAAATGTCACATAATTCATCCAAGTCATGTTTGCTCTCTAAAGTGGTAGAAATATTGTGTTTTCATTGAAAATGGATACACATTTTTTTGAAAACAAAGCATGAAACCAAGTCAGTGGTGTAGTGTGGGTTGCCAGCACTTGGGGCAAGGCAGGTATTGCACCCCCTAACCTGTGAACTTTTAGCACTCCCTGAGTCCCTTCCACCAGTCCAGCATTGAACCTCTTACCCCTCAAGCACATGAATTTTATTTTAAGAAAACACTGATGTTATTACAGTAAAATGCATTTAATGCTAGTATACTCAAATTTATTTAAAATTGCCTGGTTTTAATTTGTGCAAAGTTTTCAATAACACCATTGACGTTTACATTGAAATCTCTCTCAATGCAAGGTTACTCAGTCTTTCTTGGCTCATTGTAGATATGTTTTGATTAATTCAAGTTTTGAGAAACTTCTTTCACAACTGGCAGTTGAAACAATAATAGTTAAAAAGATTCTTAACATCACAACAAAGTTAGTCAAACTCTCTTTCAGCTTCCACTTGTACACCCACTGAAGTAAATCTAAAGCAGTCCAATTAGCAATTTGCTCATCGGGATTGAATTCCTTATACAAGACAATATGGTGCCAAAGGTGATTTATTTCAGCAATCATAGCTGCAGCATTCAACTCTGTATACTTAGCACATGTGTGCTGAATTTGCTCATTGATAAAATCATCTTTTTCAGTATCCAACAATGTCTGGATTTGCAGGAAAGCAAATTGCTGGTGAAGGGTATTAATCTGTATTACATGTTTGGTAATTTCTGCCTTAAACTGATAAATTGCTTCTAGTTGTTCTCTGCATGTTTCCTGTACCAAGGTCAAGCCAGCATCACAACTGCTCACCAGGCATCTTCTTATGTCTTCCAACTCTTCTCTCTGTAGAAATGTTGTACGTTTTGCACATCTGCAGAGCTTTCTCAGTTGCTTTTGACACTAGACAGTCTCATTTCTCCTGGCAAAATAGAGCCAATGCTATCAACATTTGCATGCATTGATCGAGTGCAAGTCCTTCTTGCTGCAGGTAGATCTGAGCGTCATTCACTTTGATTAGTACAGGGCTAAAAAAATGCAAGAATGAAAAAAAAAGAATATGAGTATCACCATTGGTTTCAGAGGTTTCTTCAGGTCCATCTCTCAACCCTTCCAATGCTTCTATTATTTCCTCAGTGTGTTCAGCATGTACGAATACAGCTTCATGCTTTGAACTCCATCTTGTGTCATAGAATCATAGAAAAGTGAAGTTGGAAGGGGCCTACAAGGCCATCAGGTCCAACTCCCTGCTCAATGCAGGAATATAATCAAAGCATATCTGCCAGGTGATTATCTAAGTGTCACACAATTGCTGTATGTGAATTGGTACATGCTCCTTAAGAACATCCTACCTACTGGTGGAGCTTGAGAAGAATATATACGCTTTTTCCACAGTGCCAAAGAAAGTCACAGACTCTGTCCCAACACCAACTGCTTGCACACCAACAAGATTGAGCAAGTGATTGTTATATGGCACAAACACTGCTTTGAGATTCATATCCAAAATACATTTCTGTACACCACTAATGTGTCCAGCCATAGTTGCAGCTTTGTTGTAACTTTGGCCAAAGCAGTGCTCCAGCTTAAGGCCAACTGCTTGCAACTTGTCACAAATCTGTTTTGTAATGACAGCAGCTGATTTTCCGTGTAATTGAATAAAGTCAATGAAAGACTCTTCCACACTGACTTCTGTATCTTCAGTGTACACATATTGAATCATTTGGTCAGTGTAAGAAATACTTGGAGTGCTATCAAACATGATTGAAAAATACTTGGCCTTTGCAATTTTTTGAAAGATGGTTGTTCTAATGTGATAACCGAGCAGGCTAGTGAACTCATTCTGGCTCTATGGAGAGATATAGAATACAATGTATTCATCTGTCTGCTGAACTTTGTGAAGATGCTGATTGGCCACTGGGTCATATTTGGCAAGTAACTTGAAAGTTTCTACGAAATTTCCACAGTTACCATCTGTGCTTAGATCTTCTGGTAAGGGTATTCTGGCTAGGATTGCCTTCCATTTCTCAAATGACCTCTGTTGTGCAAGCTGGGCAGCATCATCAATAGTCTCTCATTTCTGTAGCCGCATTTTAAATTATTTCCACATTGTAAATGCACTGAGGTGAAATGAACTGCAATCATGCTCTAGTAATCTGGGAGTTAGCTTTCTCCATACATTAAAACACTTAGCTTTTCAAAAGAACATTTCTTTTTGGCCTTCAGAAAAAACATGCAAGGAAAGCAATATGCAGCACAGTTGACAGGAGAAAACATCATCCATGTCCTTAACATAGTCTCACCATTATCCAAATTCATGTAGAACCAATCCTTGGAAAATGACCTGCCATCACTCTCTTTTGGAAACATTGCATCCTTATTCTGCAGTTCCACTGTCCCTCTCTTGACAAGATCAGTTTTCAAAATGGTATCCACAGTTTCAGACCAATAGTCAAAATCAGTGAAAACGTTTAGGTCAATATTCTCTGGTAGAATATTTGGCTAAGCAGAAGCATCCTCAGCCAAAGCTGTTTTAGCTTCTGAAGCAACAACATGAATACCCACAGACACTCAATCAGGCTTGTGAGGCTCCTATGGTGCTGCTGGTGAGCCTGGTACTTTAATCAGTGTTCACAAGCAACCTGTCAAGGCATCCAGCTACCTTAGCCAGTTGTTCCTGGTCTTTCTTCCTCCTCTTCCTGCCTTGTGCATCGGATTCTTTTTTGTTTGGCATCATGGCTGATATGGCATGTGTAGATGTGTAGTATTATACAAAAATATTCTTTTCCTGTGGAGGTGCGACTGGCCTCCACCCTCCTGAGCTTCCGCAAGCAAATTAAAATCCGGCTTTTTACCCAGGCCTCCCCAAGCACCACCCTTTCATAAAATTATGCTGGCCCATTGTCTGCCATCCTATGTCCCAGACTGGTGATTTTATGAGGGGGGTAGGATTTTGTTTGTTTTCTTCTAATATGTTTTATATGTTTTTAATATTTTTAGCTGTATGTTTTTAAATATTTTGTAAGCTGCCCAGAGTAGTGGCATGCTCACTACACGGGTGGGGTATAAATCTAAAAAAATTAAAAATTAAAAAATACAATAAAAACTAACCTGTTGACACAGCAGAAGAACAAAATTCACCAAACAATCGAACACACACACACTGGCAACAGCATCATATTTTAACTCTGTATTGGAACACTAAATTGACAGGAACATTACTTGGTGATGGAGGAGGAGCAAGGTTGTGTAATTGCCCATTGCAATTTAGGGAAATTATGAATTTTTTAATTATGAATTTTTATACAATTTATGGAACATTAAAGCACCAGTATCTTTAAACAGGAAATCATGCTATTAATAGGCATTATGTAATTGACTGATAAGGATTATATGAGGACAGTATGGCTGTAATTAGAGAGAAAAATACTGTAAAATATTACGTGACAATGTTCATTTGTTCCATCATGCTGGAAAACTGTGTACAATATACAAAAATTGGGAGATTTTCTGTGTGAGGGGGAAGGTGTGCTATTTTATTATTAGTATTATTATTACTTTACTTTTTTAAAAAATGTTGTGCCTCTAAGAATTTTGCACCCAGGGCAACTGCCTCTGTGCCCCCCTGAGGCTATGCCACTGAACCAAGTACAGTTCTGCAAAATGAA
Organism: Intellagama lesueurii; assembly: GCA_037013535.1. NCBI lineage: Eukaryota > Metazoa > Chordata > Lepidosauria > Squamata > Agamidae > Intellagama > Intellagama lesueurii. Next base: position 13,777,657 of record JBAJHW010000010.1, read on the forward strand.
TTTGTTATCTTAACATTTTCTAAACTCTAGAGCAGGGGTCTTCAAACTTTTGACCATGAGGGCCACACCGGACATTTCCAACATTTTTGAGGGCCGAAGGAACGGGAACATGTGTGTGCGTGCACGTACGTGTGGCCACATGCACGCGCACACACACACACCTCCTGCCTGCCCCATGCACACACGCACGCACGCACGCACGCACGCACGCACACCCTGCACAATACTTCCTCTTTTTGGATTAAATTTTGTATTGAATGTGCTCTACTTTGTGGAGACTTGTTTTTAAAAGTCACAATAATAAAGACAAGATATCAGTCTCAGAATGTAATGTCATAGTCTCCAATTAATGTACAAACAAAAAAGAACAGACTTATGAATGTTTTCCTGTGAAACTATAAGGATCCATCACAAACAATATCAATTGCATAAAAATTTCTGTGTATGGAGAATTCTATCAGCTTGTGGTTTTGTGAAGCTACATCAACTGGACCTGACAGCATGGCAGCCGGAGACAGTGACAATTTCTGTGATAGGAATGTAATGACTGTTCAATTTTGTTTTAATTCTCAGTGGTTTCCCAGGCCTCACTATGCTGAGATTTCCTCACAAGAATCTCTCCGGAAGCACTGAGATTTTCCAGTTTCCCATGAAAATGAGATCTCATTCCCTTTTTCTCCTTTGTTTGTTTGCCTACTCTTCTGACCAAAAACCTATCAAATACAGTGCAGTTTGGGCTTTTTTCCACTAGATCCTATGTAGTGAAGATGCCATTCTGTACAGGAGTTGTAATAATTCTATGCAGCTTGATATTTCTTTCAGGAAAAAAAGACAAACCTCTAAAAAGTCCCTCATGATTTTCTATGGTATGGTATGTAGAATCTCAGTCCTCTGTCTCATTGTGAGGAGGAACAGGGAATTGTTTGTCTCCAATACAGAGTATGTAAGAGTTCACCTCTAAGGAACATGGAATATGGAAGACAAAGCCCTGAGATTAATGCTCTTCAAGTTCCCTTGTATAGGTGATGGTATTCTGAAGACTCACCTGAAGATATTAGCATTCAAACAGGTTCATAAGCACCTGCTGCTTTTAAACTGGAGGTGGCAACCCTTTCCCATGGAGAGGCATTGGTCAATTTCCATAACATTAATGCCAGCACTGCCTTGACAGATTTGATAACCTAAGAAAGACAGAGGACTGAGTAAAAAAGTGACAGACCTCACTGCTCAAGATACCTATAAGAGCAGTAAGACAATGGAACCAATTACTTTGAGAGGTGGTGAGCATTCCGATGCTGGAGGCATTCAAGAGAAAATTGGACAAACATCTGTCAGATCTGCTTTGATTTGGATTCCTGCATTGAGCAGTGGATTGGACTCTGTGGCCTTATAGGTTCCTTCCAACTCCATTATTCTATGATTCTATGAATCCTTTGTGGCCATGTAGACAGGGGATTCTGAGAGTTTTATTTCCAAAAAAAGGTTTAAAATGGAATGGCTTTTATTTTGTTGCTTCTATGATTCCATGATTTTGTCCTTTCTTTTGAGGTGTACAAGCTGAAAAAACATCTATATAAATGGCACTCATCAAAGTTACAGCAACCTGACCCATCCCAATATCATATTCCAAGTCAAGGTGACGCAGAAGAAATCCAAAGGGGTTAAAAATCTTGTACATTTTAAAATTTTATTTAAAATATTTTTACCCCAACTTTCTCATTAAAAGGGCCCAATTGTCCAAAAAGTCATCTTCACTTCTCTGATAACCTTTTCAGAGCCAGTGCATATGACCACAGTTAGGAAAAGCTATCTTTTGCACTACAACTTCCATAATTCCCTGGCAAATAGATAACAATACTGGTTGGGAGATTATAAGAGCTGTAATTGAAAAATGCATATTCTCCAAACTCTGTCTTCCATTTTGTCACAAAAAACTGTACTTTTTCTTTATTGTCCAACACTCAACATTACATGATGTCTTTCTGACAAAACAGAACTGAAATTATCTTGACTTTCAAAACAGAGACATACCACTCCCACAATAAACAAAACATGTGCCACTGTAAAGTTGATGTATGCACTGGCCCTGGTGAAGGAAGTGTACATTTTGGATTTATTCTTTTAAGAGATGAGAGAGAGGGAAGAATGCCTGCATTGTGAAGCAAACTGCTCTGAATTGAAGGAATTGAACCAAAACGCATAAGTGAGCACTAAAACAGATTATGATGTTGGAATTTACACATTCAGGGCTCCACTTGGTGGTGAGCAAAAGCCACCTGCTGCTAAGCAGATGTTTGATGCAGGGCAGATGTAATCCTATTCCAATCCTTAAATCCCAAATTGGAAGCAATATTTTGGAGTTGGCAACTGGAGAGAGCAAAAGTTGGATCCATTGGCATAAAAACCTGAGTTTTATTTGTCAACAAATGTGTTGCATGATCCATCATTAACATTCTGATTCATTGGCTTGTGATTCTGGCATAATTCTGTCTCTCCTCTTTTTCTCTTCAACCTATGATTCTGTGATGTCTCAGTAATGTGTTTGAAGACTGACCAACACTACTCATTTCCTGGCAAAAGAAATTGTTGGTTAAAAAAAATTAGTCAACCAGTAATGTTCATTGCTAGGCAATGTAAAAATGTTGTATAGACATTAGGTGACCTTCTGGTGGTGTCTCCCCACCTCAATGTTTATTCCACTTTGACTAGAGCTGAATTTCTCTATCATAATCTTTTTGCAGTCTAAATCATCACCACCATACAGATACAATACAGAGCCCACTCAGATGTAATGATTTTTCAGGAATAAACAAATTTTGATTCCCTCAAAGGTCCTCAAGGTTCCTGTGGGATCCTTTTCATCACAGAGAAGCTATTAGAGTCTACAAGAAGACTTTAGTTTCCAAAAACTGCTATCACCAGAATGATCTCACTGGCATTGGTAAGGTTAAGCATTCTCCAGAAGCCAACTTTTAATACTACTTGAAATGACCTCAATCAGAGGTTTTCACCAAAAATTTAAAAACATCTCTCTTGGCAATGTGGCAGGGAGAGGGTTGGAGAAGAAGCCAATGGATAATATGCTGGACCTCTGAAGGACATATCCAGTCTATGGGTCAGAAGTTGCCCATAATTAAATTAGACATTAGAATTGGGTTCCAATTAGATGGTCCCTGGGTTAGGGACACTCCTAAAGGCACTGTGGTACATTGAAAGTCCTTCTGTGCCCATAATAAATAATACTCTTGTGCATTGAAGGATGAACACTCCTGCAAGATCAGGAGAGGTTTTCAGTCTGGCAGATTCAAACATTCTAGCAGATCCAAACCATTCTCATTTTATTTTCAAGAGACTGCATTTTTCCTGGCATGTGTTTACCACATGTACCAACTGAAGAGATGGGCAAAAACCACCAATAAAAGGTGAGGCACAGAAGCATTTCTTCTATTTTGTCCACATCAGTCTGACGGGGCTGAAGAGCAAGTTCAACAAAGACAGCTTTCTGTAATAGGCTCTTTAGACTACATGCTCAGGAAATGTTTTATCTATTATAACGCCTCTGTTTGACCTGACCCAGTAAATACAAACTTTCTGGATCCACTCTGTTGCCCAATAATGGACACTTCCACATTCTCTCTCTTCCCCCTCATCACTGCCAAAACTGAATGCTGGACTAGCTGGATCATTGGTGTGATTCAATGCAACTTCTCATATTTTTGTAGAAGTGACAACATTGTCAACACAGCCACAGCAACAACATCATCATTTGAAATAATTTAAGAAGACTTCAGCTTTATTTCTTAATGATAGCTGTTAGGAATTTCACTCCCATGCATATCCCTTACATGATAGTACAAATTAACTCTCTTCAAAATATCATGCTGGCACTTAGTCAGCAAATTATATCAATTACAAGTGTCTGATCATTCCCAAGAGTAGGTCTACAAGAGGTCATGTATATTATTATTGTTTATCAGTCACATTACCCCACCTTTGGATTGGAATATTAATTTGAGATGATTGACCTAACAACAGCGACACAGTTTTGCACAATAGTGCCACTTACTGCCACGCTGAGAGAACACTGTACTTAAATGTGCCATTTCCTAAATTATATACATATGTCTATCATTGGTATATATGTATATGCATATAAACACACACACTTAATGTATATTCTTGCTTCTGACTGATCAGGCTTAGAAACAGACTATGCAACTTAAAAAATTAATTGCAAATTGTTTTACTTTCTGGAAACTCGATAAGAAACTAACACCACAACAGGAACAACAATCATAATCGGTCTTTAGTGTCAGTATGTGCCAATTAACTTCATGCTGTAAAACAAAATTTAATTTAACTGAGCATAATGTGCATAGCTGGAAAGAATTGCCCATCACTGACACTTTGTTGAAATGACAGTGAGGGATAAATTTTCTACAAAGTGCATGGCTTACTCTGGAAATTGCTCCCATGAATCACTGCAGGTATTGGGCACATAATTACTAAATGCACCACAGAGAAGTTTAGCCTATGTAATCACTTCTAGAAGATGGGTCCAGCTGTGTTGAAAGGATAAAAAAAAACCTTACAAACAAGACAAAATGTTTATGGGTGGGGGAGTCACAACCCTGTTCTATGATATTCACACTTGAATATAAGGTTCTACATATATTTGAGATGCATTGATTTATTTATGCTCAGCTACATATTTCATTGCTCTAGCAGTAAAGTCATTTTGCAGAAATTTCTCTGAACATTTTCTACCATTTTAAAAATAGTTATTTATTCATGGCTGCTGCCACTCCCATCACAATCCCCTAGAATGATAGTATGTGCATATGATATTGTGGATAATGTGAAATGGTGACCAGGATAATGCTTTTCATGTGTAGTGGAAACCCTACCCAGAACAGTTTAAGAAAAGATGCTGAGTTGATCATGGTTAGCCAACAGCATATTGCAGTTCCCCCCACCCTTCCAGAAATAAATTATTTGAGAGTATCTCTTTGCCTTCCCTGCCCATTCACAGGTCTATATGAGTACTTCACTTGACAAAACTGAAGTCACAACTCCATAGAAAAGATTCCTTTCCCCACCTAAAGGTCACTCTATAACTGCTCCTAAAGCAACTATGGCTGATCGGAAAATACGATATATGAGACCCTACATGCCACAATATTAGAACTATATCTTTAATTAATTTCATAATTTTAATTTCTCTCAGTAAATAATAATTTGCCATTTGATCAATATGTTGATCAGGCTAATCAGTAATTCAGTATCTTTACACAGTGTTTGGTGATAATGAAGTTAGATTGTTTTAGAGACCACTGTAAACTTAATTTCCAGTCCTCCACATCTGAGTTACAATTTTGGGCATTTAGCTTTCTCAACAATAGTTCTCCTATATTACACAATAAAATTATTACATATTGGCCAAAACCCTGTTATTTAGTACAACAAATAGTACTAGAGTAGGACCATTGAATCAATAGAGAACTAACTCCTCCATAAGTTTTATTGATTCAGATATGCCTACTTTAACTGCAACTTACTATGTTAAAGTAAGGGCAGAGTTACACTATGGAAATAAATTGGGAGACGGATTAGGGGTTTTAAATTCAGTTTAAAGTTGCATGGTACTCATGTGATTTTGGGGTCAGTGTGTGCATCCTCTTGGGAAAACTTGTAATCCATTGTTAAACTGCTTTTCACACACACAAAGTCCAGGCAGAGGAGAGAGAGACAAGGGTTGAAACTAGCCAGAGATGTTTGCTCCTTGGGAGAGAAACATGCACACTAACAAAGGAAGAGAGAGTTCAGTGCCAAAGGATAAGCAGACACACACTTACTCCCTCACACACATGCGCGCACACACACATAGAAAAGAAGAAACAGATTTAGAATTACTGTGAGGCAGGCATGAGGGTGATTTCCCCTCCTGGATGCAGGAAATCCAAATGTTCCACATAGCGAGCAAGCTAGCAAAGGAGGAGGAAGAACCACACTTCCCTTTGGGCTCTACTTCCTGGAGAAACTCTTTAGCATCTGGAAGTATGCCACCTCTCCCACCGCCTTCTGCCTCTGCTTTCTCCTCTTCTTGCGTCTTCCACTGTTGATCCTTCTCCTCTCCAGCCCTGTTCTCACCTCCTGCTAGTAACCCAAAGATGTAATATTGGCCAATATTTAACCAATAAAGAATGTAATCAAAAGCTTGACATTAGATCAGTGGAAGGCCTGAAACTAGCATACTCATTCAGAAGGAATCAACTAGGTATCTCATGGACCAGGATGTGGGTATGGGTGTGTGTCTCACCTCACAATTTCAGGGGACACCCCTTGCTCTGTTGACATGCCATCATTGGGTAATCATAATGCTAGATCTCTTTAGTCATGTGACATTGTTATGAAGCCACATCAGGATGAGGATAATACATCAAAAGACAAGAAAATGAAGCCACTAATCAAAAAGAAAACAGGCTTTACCCGAAAGAGGCGAGCTGAGGACATCCAGTGGATGTCAGAGTGCCAGGTAGCCTTCGATCATCTGAAGAGGGCGCAGACTTCAGGACCTGTCCTTGTTGCACTGGACTTTGACCATGAGTTCATCATCTGCACGGATGTGTTGAAGGTGGGACTGGGAACCGTGCTGTGCCAGGCAGACAACAGCAGGAGTCTACATCCAGTGACTTACATCATCAAGAAACTCCAACTGGTGAGAGACATCTATCTACCATTGAGAAAGAGTGTCTAGCTATCATATGGACGCTGCAAAAGCTGAAGCCGTACATTTGGGGGAGAAGATTTGTCCTGTGCAACAACCACTCTCCTCTTCTATGGCTAAGGACTATTCAAGCCAACAGCAGCAAATTGATGAGATGGGCACTGATTCTGCAAGACTTTGACTTTGAAATCCACAGCATAAAAAGGACCCAGAATGTGGTTGCTGATGCCTTGTCTCGAAGGCCAAATGACTAACGGATGGAGAAAAGTTTGTAATATTGTATTAACTGTTCTGCTTGTCTAATAGTTATGGAATATGCTTAAAGTGCAGAATTTGCTGGGATATTAATGAACTAAGAGGTATGTATAGTGATGGTAAAAATAATAGTAAGTATCCTTATTAATGTAAGAGTAATGTAATGGGGACGTGGTGGCGCTGTGGGTTAAACCGCAGAAGCCTCTGTGCTGCAGGGTCAGAAGACCAGCAGTCGTAAGATCGAATCCACGCGATGGAGAGAGCTCCCGTCACTTGTCCCAGGTCCTGCCAACCTAGCAGTTTGAAAGCATGCAAATGCAAGTAGATAAATAGGTACCACCTCAGTGGGAAGGTAATGGCGTTCCGTGTCTAGTCACGCTGGCCACGTGACCACGGAAACTGTCTTCGGACAAAACGCTGGCTCTATGGCTTGGAAACGGGGATGAGCACCGCTCCCTAGAGTCGGACACGACTGGACTAAATGTCAAGGGGAACCTTTACTAATGTAATGTAATTCATATTAATGTAAGTAATGTATCCTTATTAATATAAGTAATGTAAGAGGTTAATATATCTTTATTAATGTAAGAGTAATGTAATGTATCCTTAGTAATGTAAGTAATGTGAGAGGTTAGTATTTGTATTCTTCCATAAACCTTCATTTGTTTATGAGGGCAAACCGTTAAGTTTCCCCTCCTAAAACAAACTTATTAAGGGTGGAGGAATGTGGCATCCGCCCAGGTCATGAATAGTAATGTGATATCTGCATAGACCAATGGGAATGCTGTAGGGGTGGAGTCACAAAATATAAGAGTCTCAGCAGAAGGAGGGGGAAGTTAGTTGAGGAGTTTTAGGAAGATTGAGAGTTTAGAGAGAGAGTTGAAGAGTTATGGGAGTTTGGGCGGGAGAGTGGTGATTGAGAGTTGATGAAGGAGGATGTTTGTTTAAGAGTTAACAACAATGCTTGTTCTGTCAATATCTGTAACAATAAACAATTTCTATTTGGTTCTTTTAAAAATGACACATGGCTTGGACCTCTGTTATTAATAAACAATGTTGATGTAATTAACTGGTGGCAGCTGAAAGACATGTAGCGTGAGCTCTTAGTTTGGTGAAACAAGCAGGGGCCACGTGGGATCGTGACAAACATTGTTTGAATTGACACGCAGCTTTGTGGTTTTTCAAGATGGAGAAAAGTCTGACTTTCTAAATGCAAACATAAACATTGTAGCAAGGTTGAGAGCCCATAGGATGTCTAAACTTTTAATCCTGCTACTCAGAACCAAATGAAATGACTCTGAGGAGGAAAACACTTAACTCCTCTCTGGACAAACAGATATTTAAAAGAGTTTCTGTTTCTGGTGTTAAAATATTTAAAGACATGTCCTGAAAAATAAATACTCAGAATCTCACTCATTTAAGCTGTGAAATTACTGTGTATTTTTTGTTTTTTGTTTTTTTGTTTTTGCTTTGTGGCTTGTGATTAGAGATGGGATATTTGTATTAGTCTCTTAGTCTCCCGGGGGATTCTCCCGGGGAGATGAATATGAATATTGCCACCCTTTGGACCCACCCTCCAGAACTGGCTGGTCCACTTACCACTCGTGGTGCAGCATGTGCGGCCATCATTGTTCATGCTGCACCAGTCATGGAAGTAGACTGGCTGCCCCCCCCCCACCTCCCTGCACTGCTAACCACTCAGCAGTTGAATGGGGAGACTCGTCATCCTGCCTCCTCACTGTACTGGTCAGCAGCTCAGGGAGGCAGGGGAGCGTTGGCTGGGCTACTTCTATGATTGTGTTATGAGTGACAGAGTGTGTGTGTGGGTTCCAGAAAGACCAGCACTCCATGCCTGAAAAGAAGATGGAGACTTGCAAGGGAAGATGGGATGGTGAGCCTGATACAAATCTGCAAAGAGTTGCAAGAGATAAAGTTTCTGTATCAGCAAGAAACCGCATACATGGGAGGAAGTTCTGAATTTGAACTTCTTTGTCCAGACAAGAAAGGGGAAGCAGGCTGGCTGGAACTGGATCTGTGGTAAAAGTGGCTGGAACTGGATCTGTGGTAAAAGGAGCAAACTGTACATGTACAAGAAGCATTCCTGCATGGCAACAACAGACTGTACCTGCCCAGCAAATCGGGCTCTGCCCCCTGCTTGCCTATGCCCACCCAGGTTCAGCCCATAGACACAGCCCACAAGAAAGATGCCTACAAGAAGGATGACCCAGGAGGAGACTGTGGGCTTCAAATAGTGCTGCAACGTTACTCCCATCGCTCTTACCAAAGGACTGATCAACTATCGTGGAAGAGTCTCTCTCTCTCTTGTGAGTATGGTGTGCATGTGAAGTGTGAAAAGAGGCCTCTTGATACCTTTGTCTTATGTTTTAAATGAATGAAAGCAACAAATGTAACATGAATAGTGTTTGAAATAAAGATTTGGTGTACAGTCTCCTTGTCAGTAGTCTGGCTGGAGTCTCTCTCCTCTCCTGGTCCCTCTCCCCAGGATATAAAGAACATTAATCCCTCGGGTAACAATTGTTGTGGCACGAACGATCTCTGTGCTCCATGCTATGTGCATTAAGTAGACTGGCAAGTTCTGGGGGTGGATACAAAGGGCCCAGCCACCTGTGGTGGTGATATTTGTATTTGTTTCTCCCAGGAGATGAATAAGAATAATCCATCTCTACTTCCGATGGTCTGCCTCAATGTTAGCAGAGCTTTGGCGCCTATTCTACCCATCATGTTACTATAGCATTGTTTGGTAATTAAGAAAAAAACTCCAAAGATGCTATGTGCCATCAAGTCACTACTAAAGTGTGGTGACTATATGAGTTACTGAGTTCCAAAATGTCTTATCATTGACAGCTCTGCACAGATATTGCAAACCAACAACATCTCATGTTAGGTTGTCTTCTCTCCTTCTGCACCTCCTTTATAACAATATTATCTTTTCCAGGAAGTTCTGCTAAGATCTTGCAAACTAACACCTGTGGCTTATTTATTGCATCAACTCACCTCATGTTAGATCTTCCAATAAGGTCAAGCAATATAATCTATTCATATCACTTCTATATTTCCATTATATGCGCAAATGAGCCTCAGCTGACTCATTTTTGCTCTAGTGAGAGTTCAGGCTTGATTTGATTGAACATCCACTTTTCTACTTTTCTGGCTGTCTTTTATATCTGTATGTCTCTCCTCCAACACCACATTTCAAATGAATTGATTTTTGTCCCTGTCTTTCTTCATTGTCTTTCTTTCACACAGTATGGGTGATTTTGTCCTTGGTTTCCAGTTACATTCTTTGCAAATTCCAATCTCTTCCTTTTTTTAATTTCAAAAGGCAAAGGGAAACATGTCTTTTGGAAACATGTCTTTGCCCTCTTACCCCGGAATAAATACGCGAGACCAAAATATGGGTTTAAACACGGGCCACACTTTATTCAAATATTATCATTGTTGCCAATCATTTGGCAAAGGGGGGTCCTGTTGTAGTGCGGATTCAAGTTTCAAACCTGGGTCTAAAAGGACCCTTCTAAACGACCAATGTGCTAAACCTTGGCCTCAGTTCTCCCAGTCTTGAAGACAGTGGGAAAATCTGCCAGCCCAAATTTGACCACCCCGGACCTTGTGCCTCTCTCTGTGTTCTGACTGAAGGTCCGGGTGTGTCCCCAGCGCATCTTTCCCCCCAAGCACCACGATCCGCAGTGCTGGGAGTTCAGATGAGCTATAATTACCTGCTATTACAATTTGACTTCCCACTTCAAATACCTGTTTAATCCGCACTAACCGCCAGTGCGACCAAATATCCACCATTCAAATAGCCAACCCACCTAATCCAGTGTGGGATAGGCAAAAAATCCCCGCCTCCAAAAGCCAATCAGGAGACGGGTCAAAAATTCCTATCCAGCCCCAAAGGCGACCAGATAAACTCACACTAGAATATAAGGCAGGCGGGTGGGATGCCGACAAGAAAGAGGAAGTGATGAGGGGGGAACGGCCCTTATATTAGCTTGCCGTTCCCCCCTCCTCCAGAGCTGCTCTCGCGAGACAGGAACATGGTCTCGTGTCCTCCGGGGAAGCTGGCAAAGGTACACCACGCTGCTGAAGCCTTGGCTCAGCAGCGGCATATTCATTTGGAAAACATGCTTGCAACATGTCCATAAACCTTATGGTCTGATAATAACTTTTCATCCTCAGTTTGCTTAACTCAAAGAAAGGGTTTAGAAATTGGAACCTAGCTTTCTAATCTGCATTCTGTGGAGCGAGCATGGCAACATTAGTTTAACCGAGAGGTTAAAGAGTGTGTATGTTTCTCCATTGCACATGTTGCACTTTGCCTCGCTATTTTATTAAACTCCAAACAGCCCATCAAAATATTTTGGCACAAAGGGACTACAGCCACATCCAAGCTATTCTTGTTTCTGTCTTCTCCCAATAATCATAGTACAGATCATGGGTTTCATCTTATACAATCCTCTAGTACTGCACAATTGTATATGAGAGAAGTTTCTGTTGGAATTTGGATGTAGTGTATGTATATTTAAACTCCTATTTTAAAAAGCTAGGGAATTCAATTCTTCAAAAAACTACCAGTTTATCACTGTGTGATATTGTACTTCTGTATCTATGATTCAAAAAGCCAAGAAATGGCCTGATATTGCTGCACAATATCATGTCCACATTGTTAACAGAACAAAGGATGCCAGCCTTCACATAACAAAGGGCAGCCTGAAGGTTGACAATATCAATGGCAGCAGTCAAGATGGTCTACTCACGATATGTTTTTCTGTGTACTACCAACAAGTTTTTCACACTTGTTGAAAAATAGCCTTGACAATTGCTTTGCATTTGCGTGAGAAGTGATTAATTAATGAAAAAAAGGAGTCAGCTTTTGGGACTCATTTTGTGATGTCACTTTGTGAATGTTACTTTTTTACTTCCTTTTTTACTTCTATAACTACTTTTTTGTGTTGTCTTTTCTGCCTTGAAGGATGCTAGGAAAGTCCATAAATATATAACTAAAGATAGAAACAAATAATTTTGATATTCAGTTCAAGAATCATGTCAAGAAGCTGAGATGTGGTGGCCTGAGTTTGTGGTAAAATGGCTCTTTGCTGTGGCAGTTAGAGCAAGTAGAAGGAAAACACCTCCTTAGAATAGCCATGGAAAGCTTTATACAGTGCTAATTAGAGAACTACTTTTAGCTGAATTGTGGAGTGGTGCAAGAAGCTCCATCTGTTTTCCTGAATCTTCAAAGAAGGCTGAGACCTGATTGGCTGAGAATGTGGAAGAGCCTGGAAATGAACTTTAGCATATAAAAGTGATTTAAAAGTTATGTTAGTTGGTTCACCTTATTTAGGAGGATGCTCTTTGATTGCTATCCCGTCATGTTGTTATTCTGAGAAGCATTCTGTGTAGGTACTGAAATCTATGCTAAAATATAAGTATCAGATAAAGATTTAGTTTTCTTGTTGTGATCTTCTGTTCTTCCCACACTTGTCTCAAATGTCTTTTGAACCTTTCTGATATTTAGACTGGTTTTTACCTTTTTACTTTTTAAAAAATAAACATAAAATATTCTCCATGTTAAGGCCAGGTCACTGACTTAGGGACCCTGGCACTAAATCCATCCTTACTCCTTGACTGGTGGAGCATTTTAGGTATTAAATGGGCCCAGCAGCAATGCTACCTTGCAAGGTTGGTGTGTCTGGAAAGTGTACAACTTTGTGAATTTTTAGTTTCTCTAGATACAGCTGAGTCATATCCAATCTGGTTGCTGGAAGACAGGTTTTCAGGCAGTTTCTCCAGCCACTGCTACAGATTACCCTACCAGGGTCTCACACATCCCCAGGGAGCAAAAGATGACAGAGTAGGTGGAGAAAAAAACCTTGACAATGACAGGAGGGGCCACATGTCCCTCTCCTGTGGGTGTCATAGCATATATTTTGAACCAATGATGTGACGAATGATCAGGAGGGCAAATATGACTTGATAGGAATAACTGAAACTTGGTTGACTTCCACGACTGGAACACAGCAATTGAAGGATATAAATTGTTCAAAAAGAGCTACTGGCAATGTAAGTAAACAATTCTAAACTACACAGACAAATACCTTTGCCTGATATAAGGCAGCATCCCTTATTCCTAAAAAATCTCCCCAAGACACACAAAAAGGTTAAGAAGCTAGAAGCTGGTAGTTATATCAATTACAGCCTTACTCAGAATTAATGTTTGCATATGTTCACTAGGCAGTTGTATCATCTATGCCACTCTCCCATCACAGATCTTGTTTGACTAAGAAAATCACGTATGACTCAACCTTTCTCATTTAATTTCTCTGCAGGGTTAACCTATGTTTTAAATCCTGACACTACTAATTTGTCCTTTTCTAGGAGTCAGATTTCTTGAAAAACCATAGCTGAATATTGAGATATTTCTGTAACTTGAGCCCATTGTTGTGTGTCCTGCACTTGGGATAATGATCAAGAAGAGAACCTGCCCTTCTTCTATATGACAGCCTTTCAAGTATTTGAAAAGTGCTATGATATCTCCTCTCAGACTTCTTTTCTCAAGGATAAACATGCTGAGTTCTTTGAGTCTTTCCTCACAGGGCTTGGTTTCCAGTCCCCTGATCATCCTTGTTGCCCTCCTCTGAACTTGTTCCAATTTGTCAGCATCCTTCTTGAAGTGCAGTGTCCAGAACTGGGCAAAGTACTCAAGATGAGGCCTAACTAGTTCCGAATAGAGGGGAACTAGTACCTCAAGGGATTTGGAGACAAATTTGACAAGCATTCCCTGCACTCCCTCATCCAAGTCATTAATAAAAATGTTGAAGAGTACTGGACCCAGGACTGAGCACTGGGATACCTCACGTGTTACCTCCTCCCAGTTTGAGAAGGACCCATTAATCATCACCCTCTGAGTACGATTCTGTAGCCAGTTGTGTATCCACCTGACACTTGATCTATCCAGCTCACACCTAGTTTGTCAATTGATCCTTTTGATTCCTGATGCCGGGCAGAGCACAGCTGACAAATAAAGCTCAAGGCAGACCCAGGGAGCTCGCGACTATTGCTCGTGAACAGGAGAGCAAACAGGGAGTTCGCCAAGGGAGGCCAAGTTGGAGGCCCCTAACAAAGTTTTTTTTTTTTTGTTCCTTTGGGTATACGTACAACTACATTTAAACTAACAAAACAAGGGACAGGTATCCTAAACAAACAGTTGAAAGTAAAAATGCTAGAAGGGATTATGGAGGGTAGAGACAACTCAGTTGTGGTTACCTCAAAGTTTGTGCTATGTTTGTCTTTCTTCCTGAGTGTGAAATGTTGTATACATGTAACAAGTGTAAATATGTGGCACTGTTAGAAGAAAAAGTCAGAGACCTGGAGCAGCGAGTAGCCACACTCAAGGCTATAAGAGAAGATGAAGCCTACATTGATAGAACTCTTGAGCAGCAGCAGTTGTCAGAGATGGCACTGCTGATGGAAGAAAACCAAAACATTGCAGTGGAGGAAAATGCTGTAGAGGCTAAAACAAAGTGGAGGAACCACCATGGAAAAGAATCACAGTTAGGAGTAGTTCCCCAGTGGCACTACAAAACCGCTTTCAGTTACTTGAAGAAGAATCGGTCAGACATCATGCAGAGGAGACCCCACAGGAGGACATGAGTAGGGCTGAAGCACAGCAGAATACAGTCCCTGAACTACAGCCTACAAAAAGAAGAAGAGGAGAGTAGTTGTAGTAAGGGACTCCCTACTATGTGGAATTGAGACCGAAATATGCCGGGAAGATCCACGGACTCGCCAGGTATGCTGTCTCCCTGGAAGACGGATAAGGGATGTGATGGAAGGATTGCCATCACTCATAAAACCTACAGATACATATCCCTTTCTTCTTCTCCAAGTGGGAACAAACGACACAGCCAAGAGGAGCTACCGAGAAATCACGTCTGACTTTGAAGCTCTGGGAAGGAAACTCAAGGACTTTGGAGCCCAGATAGTTTTTTCATCCATCCTACCGGTGCTTGGAAGAGGAATTGAAAGAGAAAGGAAGATCCTCTGGGTGAATGACTGGCTACGAAGGTGGTGTCAATGAGAGGGATTTGGTTTTTGGGACCATGGGCTAAGCTTCCTGGAAGAAGGACTGCTTGCAAGAGATGGCCTGCATCTAACAAGGTCTGGGAACAATGTGTTTGCCCATAGCACGAAGAACTTCATCAGGAGGGCTTTAAACTGAATTGGAAGGGGGAGGGAGACGCAAGCACAGAGTTAAGGGGAGATGAAGCCTTACACACAATAAGAGGAATGGACCAAACTGATCAAAAGGGCAACAATAATAATATTAACAATAATAATCATAACAATAATCATAACAATAATCATAAAAATGTACAAAGACAAACAGGCCACAAATCACACAACCTCCGGTGTCTGTATACAAATTCCAAGAGTATGGGAAACAAACAAGAAGAACTGGAAATTTTAATTCAGGAGGGTAAGTATGACTCAATAGGAATAACTGAAACTTGGTGGAATGACTCCCATGATTGGAATACAGCAATTGGGGGATATAAACTGATCAAAAAGAACAGAGAGAATAAAAAGGGAGGTGGAGTGGCAGTATATGTCAAAAATATGCATTCCTGCACAGAAATACAGGAGGAGATTGGCTGTCCCATCAAGAGCATCTGGATCAATCTAGTTGGGACAAAAACCAAAAGGAACTTGGTAGTTGGAGTCTACTACCGACCGCCCAATCAAAGAGAGGAAGTGGATGAAACTTTTGAAAACTAATTGCAGGGTTTTCAAAGAGACACGGCATAGTAGTGATGGGATATTTCAATTATCCAGATATATGTTGGGAGGCAAATTCTGCCAAGTATGGCCCTTCCAAGAAATTCCTGGCTTGTGTGGCTGATAATTTTCTCCTACAAAAAGTGGAGAAAGAAACTAGAGGATTTGCTGTCCTTGACTTGATTCTGACCAACAGAGATGACTTGGTGGGAGAAGTGGCAGTAAGGGGAACTCTAGGCGAGAGTGACCATGTCCTTCTAGAATTCTTGATTTCAAAGGAAACAAAAGCAGAGTGTAGCCACACAGGTCTGCTGGATTTTAAAAAAGCCAATTTTAATCATCTCAGAACAAGGATAAGTAAGGTCCCATGGCAGGAGATCCTAACAAGAAAAGGAGTCCAAGAAGGGTGGGAGCTTCTAAAATAAGAAATTCTAAAGGCACAACTACAAACAACTCCAACAAGAAAAAAAGGTGGGAGGCGGCAAAAAAGGCCAGTATGGCTTCACAAAAAGCTCAGGGAAGACCTAAAAACCAAAAAAGACATGTACAGGAAATGGAAAGAAGGCCAGGCCACCAAGGAGGAGTACAGACAAGTAGCAAGGAAATGCAGGGATGGCATTAAGACAGCAAAAGCTGAGAATGAGCCAAGGTTAGCTTAACACATTAAAAGCAATAAAAAAAATCATTCTTCAGATATGTGAGTTGCAAAGACAAACAAAAGACATAGTGGCACAGCTCTGCAATGGAGATGAAAAAATGATAACAAAGGATAAAGAAAAGGCAGAGGTGCTCAATTCCTATTTTAGTTCAGTCTTTTCCCATAAGACAGACTACGAACTTCCAAACAATTTGGAAGTGCAAGTGGGGGGGGGGGGGACAGGATTGCAGCCGGAGATAGATAAACAAATACTCAAGGAATACCTTACCACCTTGAACAAGTTCAAATCTCCAACGCCGGATGATCTGCATCCAAGAGTATTGAAGGAACTGGCTGAAGAACTCTCAAAATCGCTATCCATTGTTTTCTTGAAATCATGGGAAATGGGGGAGGTGCCAGAGGATTGGAGGAGGGCCAATGTTGTCCCTATCTTCAAAAAGGGCAAAAAAAGAAGTACCTGGGAACGATAGGCCAGTCAGCCTGACATCAATCCCAGGCAAAATTCTGGAACAGATCATAAAGCAGTCATTGTGCAAGCACCTAGAAAACAATGCAGTAAGAACTAGAAGCCAACATGGATTTCTCAAGAACAAATCCTGCCAAACTAATTCAATCTTGTTTTTTGCTCAGGTCACCTCCCTGAGAGACAGAGGGAATGCTGTAGACGTAGTATATCTTGACTTCAGCAAAGCTTTTAACCAAGTGTCCCTTGATATCCTGATTAGCAAGCTAACTAGGTGTGGGCTGGATAGGTCAACTGTCAGGTGGATACACAATTGGCTACAGAATCGTACTCAGAGGGTGATGATTAATAGGTCCTTTTGTAACTGGGAGGAGGTAACTAATGTGGTACCCCAAGGCTCACTCCTGGACCCAGTGCTCTTCAATATTTTTATTAATGATTTGGATGAGGAACGCTTGTCAAATTTGCAGATGATACCAAATTGGGCGGAATAGCTAATACCCTAGCAGACAGAAACAAAATTCAAAATGACCTTGATAGGATGGAGCACTGGACCGAAAGCAACAGAATGAAATTCAACAGGGATAAGTGCAAAGTCCTGCACCTCAGAAAAAGAAACCACTTGCACAGTTACAAGATGGGGGATACCTGGCTCAGCAAAACTACGAGCGAGAAGGATCTTGGAATTGTCGTAGATCACAAGCTAAATATGAGCCAACAGTGTGATGTGGCTACAAAAAAGGCCAATGATATTTTAGGCTGCATTAATAGAAGTATAGTTTCCGAATCATGAGAGGTGCTAGTCCCCCCTCTATTCAGAACTGGTTAGGCCTCACCTTGAGTATTGTGTCCAGTTCTGGACACCACACTTCAGGAAGGATGCGAACAAATTGTCCAGAGGAGGATGATCAAGGATGATCAGGGGACTGGAAACCAAGCCTTATGAGGAAAGGCTGAAAGAACTGGGCATGTTTAGCCTTGAGAAAAGAAGGCTGACGGTTGATATGATAGCACTTTTCAAATATTTGAAAGGCTGTCATATATAAGAAGGGCAGGTTCTCTTCTTGATCATCATCCCAAGTGCAGGACACACAACAATGGGCTCAAGTTACAGAAATATCTCAATATTCAGCTATGGTTTTTCAAGAAATCTGACTCCTAGAAAAGGACAAATTAGTAGTGTCAGGATTTAAAACATAGGTTAACCCTGCAGAGAAATTAAATGAGAAAGGTTGAGTCATACATGATTTTCTTAGTCAAACAAGATCTGTGATGGGAGGGTGGCATAGTTGATAAGATCTGTTCTCGATCATCCCAGAGTGCAGGACATGCAACAATGGGCTCAAGTTAAAGGAGGCCAGATTTCAGTTGAATATCAGGAAAAACCTCTTAACTGTTAGAGCAGTACAACAGTGGAACCAGTTACCTCAGGAGTTGGTGAGTGCTCCAACACTGGAGGCATTCAAGAAAAACTTAGATAGTCACCAGGCAGATATCCTTTGATTGTATTCCTGCATTGAGCTGGGGGTTGGACTTGATAGTGTCCAAACTGTGAGGCCCACATCATATGCTCCACATTTTTGAGGACTGAAGGAAGGCACGTGTGTGTATGTGCGCACTCCCACACACATGCACTCACGCCCGCCCAAATGCATGCTGGAACGCACACACACACTCACTCACGCCCGCACGCACTCACGGATGCCTGCCAGGCTGGATAAAAAGGCAAGGCGGGCTGGTTGTGGCCCGTGGGCCATAGTTTGGAGACCCCTGGATTAGAATGCTATGCTACGAAAATAGTTCAGTGATCTAGAATATTCACATTTCTATTATATGTGCATGGTACGATAGACTCAAGTTACTCATTTTTGCTCTAATGCGACTTCAAGCTTGACTTGAGTTCAGGCAGCACTGCAGGAATCCCTGCCCCTCCTCCTCATCTGAGTGGGTGGCTGCTGGAGGAGGCAGAGCAGGGAATTCCATGCTTCTGCTGCAACTGGACGATCAAGCGAACAGCAGAAGAAAAGCAGTATGCGCCATCTAGTGAGTGGGGAACTAGCTAGAGGAGTGGGGAAAGTGAACCTGTGGAGCTGCACCGATGAAATGGCATGAACCTCCAAATTGAGGTTCATGCCCATCTGTAGTGTGTATCTTTCTCCCATTGGATGTGTTGTGCTCGTACCTTTGCTTCACTATTTCATTAAGTCCAAAGCAGCTCCTCAAAATATTTTGGCACAGATGGAGTATAGTCAGATTGCTGCAAAATATTTTGCCCACATTGCCAGCAGGAAAAAGGTTGCCAAACCTTCATACCAAAGGGCAGCCCGAATGTTAACACCAATGGCAGCAGTCAAGATGGTCTATAGATGCCTCACTACCATTCACACTTATTGAAAAACAGCCCTGACCATTGCTTTCTGTTTGGATGAGAAGTGGTTAACCGATGAGCAAAGGAGCCAGATTCTGGGATCTTCCCTTGAATGGTGTCACTTTGTGAATGGTAGTGGTGCTGGGGGAACATTAGCCTGTGGTGTGTCTCAGGGTTCCATGATTCTCCATACTATTTCACATATATATGAAAAACCTGAAAGAGGCTGTCCAGAATTTTGTAGTCTGGTTCCACCAATCTGCTTATGACACCCAAGTCCATATTTTTTTTAAGAGGCCCTTCTCTCTATCTCTTAGGCTCCAGTATGTTGTTCCACCCCCCTCTCCAATTTCACTGTAAAATCTACAAGGATTGAAATATGCCATTTAGATGTAATTTCCCCTTCAGGCCTCATTTAATCCAGAGTTAGCCTTTTTTAGAAATTGGATGTGATTGTCCTGTCACTTTCCATCTCTGACTAGCCATGGTGTATGCGTTGCATTTTAATGGCATATGGTTCTCCCAAGATTTCTCAGAGATGTGAAAAACTGAGAGGCTGTGGTGCAGCTCACCAAACACTGGGTAGTGGGTGGGAAATAAGGATTTCCAGCCCGTCAGAGGCTGCCTGTCCTGTTATAAAATACATTCAAACAATCAGAAATTTTGTGTTTCTCAGGGATACCCATAAGCACATACCTTTCATCTTTATTTATTTATTTACAATATTTTTTAGCCGCGCCATTACCAGTGGTCTCTGAGCGGCGTACAACAATATTAAAACTTTAAAAACATTAAAACCATTAAAAATAGGCAATATTATAATAATACCCTATATTTAAAACAGTCTTTCTTTGGCTTAACCATCAACTGCTTCTTTCCAGTGATCATGTGGCTTTTAATTGAAATAATATCAACTGTGGGTCCTGATGGCAATTTTTAGAGTATCTATTTTAATTGTATTTTAATTGTTTTATTTTTTTTTTATTGTATTTTTATTGTATCTTAATTGTTGTAAGCCGCCCCGAGACCTTTGGGTAGAGTGGGCGGCATATAAGTTAAATAAATAAATAAATAAATAAATAAATAAATAAATAAATAAAATGTGACTTGAAACATTTTGAGAAGTGCTGTATGTCAAGAACTTATGAGAATTTTCCTGGCCATGTCATTGGCACAAAGATTAATATTATGTTTATTAGTTAGTTGAGGAGTGGGAGGCTTTTGGCTGTCCATGTGTATGGGAGTTATAATGCTTGTAATTCTCTACCATTGGCTATGTTAGGTCCTGACTCTTGGAGCTGGAGTAAAAATATTTGACTCAGTTGTTTTGGTGTTCATGCAAGAATACTTGAATTTTTAAATTCATTAAACAGAAAGCACATAATGACTGTTGTTTTTATTAATAGAATTTCAACTGTCTAAGAGAGTACTGTAGATTCTATGGTGAAATTGTCAGGGGGTGGGGGAGCTGGGGGAGCACACACTGGGGCCTAAGAGACTGAGAGAAGGGCCTCCTGGAAGATCTTAAAAAGCAGATGGAGTTGGGTGTCATCAGACATCCCACATTTATAAACTGAAGGTTTTTTGAAGAATTGCTTTTTTCTTATAAGCACCTAACATAGACAAAGAAAATCACCAAAAAGAGAAAGTGTTACTGCTTTCACTTTACATTTTAGGGGACTTGGTGATGCTGTGGGTTAAACCGCAGAAGCCTCTGTGCTGCAAGGTCGGAAGACCAGCAGTTGTAAGATTGAATCCACGCGACGGAGTGAGCTCCCGTCGCTTGTCCCAGCTCCTGCCAACCTAGCCGTTCGAAAGCATGTAAAAATGTGAGTAGATAAATAGGTACCACCACAGTGGGAAGGTAATGGCGTTCCATGTCTTGTCGCGCTGGCTACGTGACCATGGAAACTCTCTATGGACAAACGCTGGCTCTACGGCTTGGAAACGGGGATGAGCACCGCCCCCTAGAGTCAGACATGACTGGACTAAATGTCAAGGGGAACCTTTACCTTTACCTTAAGTATCACTTGAAGCATCAAATCAACAATGAACAAAGTTCTGTATAACATTGCATTTGGTTGCATTTACAGGGCCTAGCTGCTAAAGAGAAGGAGGAAGGGAGTAAATTAATGTCAAATTGATTACTTTGTCCATGCACGAGAATATTTGTATAACTAAAGAATCCTGATTTAAGAAGAGAATCCAAAGTGCAGAATCTTCCTCCAACTTTTAAATTTACAGCAGGGATTTTTCATTTTTCTGTTTCATAACTTACATGAAGCCGAGCAGGAGATGAAACTAGTTATCTGAGTCACCCATGGGCTATAATCAAGCAGGTAACCAACATATAGAGATGAAAAATAATTCTGGGAGGTTTGAGATTCTTGATGAAATCACGTAATTTGCACCTTCTGAGAAAAGGCATGCTTTACATCAGAAATACACACTTTTGTGAGGCTTCCAAAGTGTTTCCTCTGCTTACAGTGCATTTGTTGTATTCAGAAACTCAGACAAACATTTTAAAAAGTTGAATGGCCATAAACTGAAACATAAATACAGTGGCAGAAATCCTATTTATGTAACTTCCATGGTATAAGGTTGATGATATCAGCCAGGGCAATTATTATTATTTAATTAATTTTTTAATTAATATAACAAAATATAACAAAAACATAAATGGCAAATAAAATAACAACTCAGATATACAGTGTAACCCACCACCATGGGGAATATACATTTATACGTATATATATTCTCATCAACATATTTATCTTAATTTATATCATGTGCCCCATCTCTTTCCAAAAATATAATGATTCTTGTGTTGGGGTATAACCTTCATGTTTTATAAATACATATTCTGGCAAATAGAAGGGGAAGATATGGAGGCAGTGACAGAGTTTACCTTCCTGGGCTCCACGATCACTGCAGATGGTGACAGCAGCCACAAAATTAAAAGACGCCTGCTTCTTGGGAGGAAAGCGATGACAAACCTAAACAGCATCTTCAAAAGCAGAGACATCACCTTGCCGACAAAGGTCCGCATAGTCAAAGCGATGGTTTTTCCAGTAGTGATGTATGGAAGTGAGAGCTGGACCATAAAGAAGGCTGACCGCCGAAGAATTGATGCTTTTGAATTGTGGTGCTGGAGGAGACTCTTGAGAGTCCCCTGGACTGCAAGGAGAACAAACCTATCCGTTCTGAAGGAAATCAACCCTGAGTGTTCACTGGAAGGACAGATGCTGAAGCTGAGGCTCCAATACTTTGGCCATCTCATGAGAAGAGAAGACTCCCTGGAAAAGACCCTGATTTTGGGAAAGTGTGAAGGCAAGAGGAGAAGGGGACGACAGAGGACGAGATGGTTGGACAGTGTCATCGAAGCTACCAACATGAATTTGACCCAACTTCGGGAGGCAGTGGAAGACAGGAGGGCCTGGCGTGCTCTGGTCCATGGGGTCACGAAGAGTCGGACACGACTAAACGACTAAACAACAACAACAACAAATTCTATATAAGGGTTCCATATCCCATTAAAACTATTTTCCTTCAATAATCCTTTTCTAACTTTCAATTAATTGATTATTAATAGCTAGATTCAACATCTAATTATACCATTCTTCCAGCATCAACTGATTATTATTTTTCCAATTCCTTGCAAATGTCAGTCCAGCCGCTGTTAACATAATAACAATTAATCCCATTTTCCCCTCATCTAATTGAAAGTTCCAAATATATTTAACAATGCTAACATAGGACATCTTTGTATATCTGTCCCTAGAATTTCTTTAATCTCATTAAATATAATCATTCATTCCTTCTGTCTCTCATCACATGCCCACCATATATGATAGTATGCTCTCCTTTCTTTTTTAATATCTCCAGCATATAGATGATAACTCTTTATTCAATGTATTCAATTTCATTGGTGTTAACTACATATCCATATTACTTTATAACAATTTTCCTTTGCCCTAAATGACATATTTTTCATTATTCTTTCCCCCCAGATCCTCTTCCATACCTCTTCACTGATTATTTAAATCTCTTTTCCACATCTCTTTCAAAACTATAGTTCTTTATTTATTCTCTACTAACATCTTATATATTACACTTATTATCCTTTTTCTTTGAATAGTATGATCCATCTCTTCCCTCTTTTGAATAATTTCTTCAAATTTAGTCAATCCCCTACATTCTCCTTCCTTTTTTCCCATTCTTTGTTCCAATTATCTAACTGTTTTACATTAAATCAAGTAATTCCTTCTCCTCCTAGTATCTCTTTTATTTTCTCTATATTATACATCTTTTTATTTCAATCTTTCATTTTTATAACTTTCTGTTCTAACAAAACCTTATATAATTTCTTCTCCAGGTTATCTGGAAAACTGTGTAATTCCACCATGTGTGTCAATGGAGAAATCTTTGGACTCAATATTCTCTTATACTTCTTCCAACATTGAAACATATTATTTAAAATGGGTTATCAATGTTTTTAATAATATTCTTTAAATTTTCTTTAAAAAAACTAATTCTCCATATTTTCCTTAATCTTGTAAAACTCGAGATCACTGCATATTATCCCCTTACTGTTTATTATAATTTCTGGTATATATCTCAATTAATGAGTTATGTAATATAATTTAATTTATGTAATATAATTTAATATCCAAACCTCAATTCTTTTGAGGAAGATGCCATAAATTTTTTGCTTATTCTTGCCCTTTTATTTTCATTACAAAACATATTAATCACATTCTGGTATTATTTTAATTCCTTATCAGCTATCTTTATAGGTAACATCCAAAGTACAAAATTTAATTCAGGGATTATCTTCTTTTTTACTACTGCAATTCTTCCAAACCAAGATAAATTCAACTTTTGATATTCTTTAATGTGTTCCTTACTTGTTTTTTTCACTTTTTCCAAATTCATTTTAACAATTTCTTGCAAGTTCCAAGTAATATTTATCCCTAAATATCTAATCCTAATAAAGTTACCATGACAGTATTGATTTTCAGTAAAGACTTCCCTCATCCTAAGTACGTCACCATATTACAGGTTCAACTATTCTCTTTCATTTCCAGGAACCCATGGGGACTGTGAGATCACAGTCCCCATGGGTTCCTGGAAATGAAAGGGAATAGTTGAACCTGTAATATGGTGATGTACTTAGGATGCTCCTGAGTGTGATTCATGGGAATCAGCCAGGATCCCATATGCCATGGCACCAGTAAACTAGAGGCAAAGAGCTATCAAATTGCTATAACTGTGCAGTATGGTATAATTTTCTCTCTCTATTTACAGAAACTCATTATCCATCTGCATTTTTGTTGTTGTTTAGTCGTTAACTCGTGTCCAACTCTTCGTGACCCCATGGACCAGAGCACACCAGGCCCTCCTGTCTTCCACTGCCTCCCGGAGTTGGGTCAAATTCATGTTGGGAGCTTTGATGATACTGTCCAACCATCTCGTCCTCTGTCGTCCCCTTCTCCTCTTGCCCTCACACTTTCCCAACATCAGGGTCTTTTCTAGGGAGTCTTCTCTTCTCATGAGATGACCAAAGTATTGGAGCCTCAGCTTCAGGATCTGTCCTTCCAGTGTGCACTTAGGGTTGATTTCCTTCAAAATGGATAGGTTTGTTCTCCTTGCAGTTCAGGGGACTCTCAAGAGTCTCCTCCAGCACCACAATTCAAAAGCATCAATTCTTCGGCGGTCAGCCTTCTTTATGGTCCAGCTCTCACTTCCATACATCACTACTGGAAAAACCATAGCTTTGACTATGCGGACCTTTGTCGGCAAGGTGATGTCTCTGCTTTTTAAGATGCTGTCTAGGTTTGTCATCGCTTTCCTCCCAAGAAGCAGGTGTCTTTTAATTTTGTGGCTGCTGTCACCATCTGCAGTGATCATGGAGCCCAAGAAAATAAAATCTGTCACTGCCTCCATATCTTGCCCTTCTATTTGCCAGGAGGTGATGGGATCAGTGGCCATGATCTTAGTTTTTTTGATGTTGAACTTCAGACCATTTTTTGCGCTCTCCTCTTTCACCCTCATTAAAAGGTTCTTTAATTCCTCATCACTTTCTGCCATCAGAGTGGTATCATCTGCATATCGGAGGTTGTTGATATTTCTTCCGGCAATCTTAATTCGGCTTGGGATTCCTCCAGTCCAGCCTTTCGCATGATGTATTCTGCATATAAGTTAAATAAGCAGGGAGACAATATACAGCCTTGTCGTACTCCTTTCCCAATTTTGAACCAATCAGTTGTTCCATATCCAGTTCTAACTGTTGCTTCCTGTCCCACATATAGATTTCTCAGGAGATAGATAAGGTGGTCAGGCACTCCCATTTCTTTAAGAACTTGCCATAGTTTGTTGTGGTCCACACAATCAAAGGCTTTTGCGTAGTCAATGAAGCAGAAGTAGATATTTTTCTGGAACTCTCTGGCTTTCTCCGTAATCCAGCGCATGTTAGCAATTTGGTCTCTAGTTCCTCTGCCCCTTCGAAATCCAGCTTGTACTTCTGGGAGTTCTCGGTCCACATACTGCTGAACCCTGCCTTGGAGGATTTTGAGCATAACCTTGCTAGCGTGTGAAATGAGTGCAATTGTACGGTAGTTGGAGCATTCTTTGGCAATGCCCTTCTTTGGGATTGGGATGTAGACTGATCTTTTCCAATCCTCTGGCCACTGTTCAGTTTTCCAAACTTGCTGGCATATTGAGTGTAGCACCTTAACAGCATCATCTTTTAAGATTTTAAATAGTTCAACTGGAAGGCCATCACCTCCACTGGCCTTGTTGTTACCCATGCTTTCTAAGGCCCACTTGACTTCACTCTCCAGGATGTCTGGCTCAGGGTCACCAACCACACTATCTGGGTTGTCCGGGACATCCAGATTTTTCTGGTATAATTCCTCTGTGTATTCTTGCCACCTCTTCTTGATGTCTTCTGCTTCTGTTAGGTCCCTACCATTTTTGTCCTTTATCATGTCCATTTTTGCACAAAAGGTTCCTTTAATATCTCCAATTTTCTTGAACAGATCTCTGGTTTTTCCCTTTCTATTATTTTCCTCTATTTCTTTGCACTGTTCATTTAAGAAGGCCCTCTTGTCTTTCCTTGCTATTCTTTGGAAGTCCGCATTCAATTTTCTGTAACTTTCCCTATCTCCCTTGCATTTTGTTTCCCTTCTCTTCTTTGCTATTTGTAAGGCCTCGTTGGACAGCCACTTTGCTTTCTTGCATTTCCTTTTCTTTGGGATGGTTTTTGTTGCTGCGCTCCTGTACAATGTTACGAGCCTCCATCCATAGTTCTTCAGGCACTCTGTCCACCAAATCGAGTTCCTTAAATCTGTTCTTCCACTGTGTATTCATAAGGGATCTGGTTTAGATTATACTGGACTAGCCCAGTGGTTTTTCCTACTTTCTTCAGTTCAAGCTTGAGTTTTGCTATAAGAAGCTGATAATCAGAGCCACAATCAGCTCCAGGTCTTGTTTTTGCTGACTGTATAGAGCTTCTCCATCTTTGGCTGCAGAGAACAAAATCAATCTGATTTTGGTATTGCCCATCTGGTGATGTCCATGTGTAGAGTCACCTCTTGTGTTGTTGGAAAAGAGTGTTTGTGATGACCAGCTTGTTCTCTTGACGAAACTCTATTAGCCTTTGCCCTACTTCGTTTTGAACTCCAAGGCCAAACTTACCTGTTTTTCCTTTTATCTCTTGACTCCCTACTTTAGCATTCCAGTCCCCTATAATGACAAGAACATCTTTCTTTGGTGTCAGTTCTAGAAGGTGTTGTAAGTCTTCGTAGAATTGGTCAATTTCCGCCTCTTCAGCATCGGTGGTTGGTGCATAAACTTGGATTACTGTGATGTTGAAAGGTCTGCCTTGGATTCGTATTGAAATCATTCTATCATTTTTGAGATTGTATCCCAGTACAGCTTTTCCCACTCTTTTGTTGACTATGAGGGCTACTCCATTTCTTCTACGGGATTCTTGCCCACAATAGTAGATATGATAATCGTCTGAATTGAATTCGCCCATTCCCGTCCATTTTAGTTCACTGACGTCCAGGATGTCAATGTTTATTCTTGCCATCTCCTGTTTGACCACATCCAGCTTACCATGGTTTATTGATCTTATATTCCAGGTTCCTGTGCAGTATTTTTCTTTGCAGCATCGGACTTTCCTTTCACTTCCAGGCATGTCCACAGCTGAGCATCCTTTCGGCTTTGGCCCAACCACTTCATTAACTCTGGAGGTACTTGTACTTGTCCTCTGCTCTTCCTCAGTAGCATGTTGGACGCCTTCCGACCTGAGGGGCTCATCTTCCAGCATCATATCTTTTAGCCTTTTGTTTCTGTTCATGGGGTTTTATGCTTTTATTTCCATGTTGTTCTTAATATATACATTTTCCCCATTACCTAAAACAGTGTGATTTTCAAAATTGCAATGGGAGGGTTAGGAATGCAAATAGAATTAGAGAACCTACATGAAATCAAGGCCAAACTTTTTCTGTAGTCCTTGCTAGATGTGCACCATTGCTTTATTATAATGTTTCATACAACTGTGCTTCATTTTATTCTTAGAGATTAAAAAATCAGTGACAGTGGAATGTGGCTTCCATGAATTTCCCTGAAATTCCTTGAGGAGTCCATCTGTGGGATGAGAGAAATTTCTCAATACAGGAAATGAATGAATGAATGCCCATTCATTGCACACATTCCTTAATGCATGTAGGAACTTCTTGTATGGGACTCTTGTCTGAGCAAGTTGTAGACTTAGAAATTGCCAGTCCTCCTTATTTCTCTGTCTTTGTTAATTTCAAACATAGCTCCATGCAATATGGACTCATGGTTAAGACATTCCTCAGAAACAATCATGCTATATTTTATTCCAGCATGAGTAGGCAACATGGGACTATCTGAGAGCCAGGTTTCTGCCCCAAGGAACTGCCAAGGGCTATAGCAACACTGAAAATGGGCGATGGGGAGTCAAATCCAAACTATGATGGAAGTCTACTTCTCAGTGAGTATTTGCAAGCTTAGGGGGTGGGGAATGGCTGCCTCTGCTTTCTTTTTACTGAAAAATGAGCACTCTTGGGGGATTCCAGGAGAAGAAAATGACTTTTTTCAGACTTTTTTTAAATGGGGGAGGAGAAAAATGAGGAATTAGGAAAACAGCTGGAGGGGCATATGCAAGTTACGGGCCACAGTAGATCCACCCCATTTTACAGGGTGTAATTCTACCCTAACTGTGTTCAATGTCTTCAGTGGGAAAACATGGTGGTAATTATTGCTTTTCATTTTTTCCCTATCATTCGTCCTTATTTGCATAGTGCTTTATGGAAGTGGCTAATTAATTCTGCAAGCATATTCAATGCAGGACTGCATTCCCATACCTTGTGAATGGCAAGACAGTAGGGTGAGGAAAAATGTTCCTTTTAAAATGTATACTGAAGCTATAACTAATTTCATGATAAGCCTTGCTATTCTCACATGCTGAAAGAGTAAAACATTAAGCTTGATTTAATGCTGGGAATTGGTTTTCTAAATACAGTTGTGGTCATTAAATTTCACAAAGGCCTCTTTCAAAAACATGCTGCAGTATTGATCGCCCAGCTCCCCAATTTAAAATCTTACTATGCACACAAGAATTTGAGTGCAGTTAGCCTTCTGCAGTCAAATAATATAATACTCACAAATCAGAAGCACTATTAAAGAGGTGGTTAGATTACAAAATGCAGCTGTTCTCGGCAAATTCCATCATTTGAATAATAAAATCACTGCGCAATTAAAAGCATTGGGCATTTCTGCTTTCTTACTGATAAACATTTAACAAAAGCTCCCATTACAATTACCACCTTTCTTTGCACATATGCAATCACAGTAATAGTATAATACAGGACCCATTCTGATGGTAGAAAAAGGCAGATGGATATGCCAAACTATCCATTAATTTACAGCCAGGAGATTCTGGGGTTCTGCTAAAAGTCGAGAATTCCAAATTACAGTTAAGAGTGAAGCAAGTTACTTTCTCTTCAATGTGTATCAATACCATTGTTAATTGGATCATAGAATAAAGGAATTGGTCTGGGCTAGAATTTCTGGTAAGGACGATTAATACATCCAATCAAATGGTTGCTGTATAGCAGCTTTTGACTTTACTGTTGGTGCATTCATAATTCTTTGATATTCTCTGTCCAGTATCTTCTCGGGAGTAGAGGTGGGCATGAAGTATTTCATGGCCCTTCGTCATAAGTCATCTGTGTAGCAGCACAGCTGCCATACATTCAATTCTTCCTTCCCCTCTGTCAACTCACCCACTGACCTGCTGGCACGTGCTGATCTTTCCCTCTCTGTTGTGCAATCTTCCAGTCCAGGCAGGAGCCCAGGCTTCTTTTCTCTGCCTCCTCCAGCAGCTGGCCACTCAGTCGAGGAGGTGGGGCAGGGGTTCCTGCAGTGCTGCCTTTGAGTGCCTCTTGGTTAAACTAATGTTCCCATGCCCACTCTGCAGAATGCAAATTAAAAAGCCTTATTCTAATTTCAAAATCTTTTTCTTGGTTAGGTAACCTGAGGAAAAAAACCTATATTGGACTAAAAATTATGTGAACATGTTGTGCCCATGTTTTCCCCTCAGCTTTTGAAATAATAATAAAAAAGGGGAGAGTTAGGAGTTAGCAAAAAATGTCACTGGAAGCCAAGGTCAAATTCATCCATACTATGTGAAAGAAAGGCCATAAAGAATAAAAAATCAACTCATTTGAAATGTGGTGTTTGAGGAGAGCCATATAGATACCACAGACAGCCAGAAAAGGAGAAAAATTGGTGCTCAAACGAGTCACACCTCAACTATCATTAGATCAAAACTGAGTAAATTGAGACTACCCTACCATGCACATAGTATAATGAAAACACAGAACTGATTAAAAAAAAATACAATATTGCTGAAAAAAAGGGGGCAGTAGAAGAAGAGGAAGACCTAACATGAGATGGGTTGACTCAATAAAGGCAGCCATAGCTCTTACTTTGCACGATTTGAGCAGAATTTACTGGGAAAACACAATATTGTTAGGAAGGAGAGGGGCATAGGAAGAGAAAACTACTTAATATGAGATATTGTTGGTTTGCAAGATCTGATTAGATCAGTTAATTATAGGACATTTTTGAAGTCATTAGGTCAAATAGTCACTACACATCAGATGAGACTCAAGCACACACAATATCTTTGGAGTTTTATAGGTACCAAAGCTCTTCTAACACCAGGTAAGACCATCCTCAGCCACCAAGCAAAAAGCAGCAATTTCACAGCTTAAATGAGTGAGCTTCTTAATATTTGTTTTCAATTCTTTTTAAAATATTCTTTAAAATATTTTTTGCAACCTGACACAGAATCCCTTTTTGATGCCTGTTTGGCCAGGAAAGAATTAAAATTTCTCCTCCTGAGAGTCAGTTAACTGGGTCCTTACTGAGAGAGTCAAAATCTTCCTAGCTCACAATCTGTAACAATGTTTCTAACCTGAGTAAGTTCAGGTTGATAAGCCTGTTCCATACAGTTTATGAGAAAACCACTGTTGAAAGGCTTTTTGAGGATCAGTATTTCACTCCCTGCAGCTGGATACCTTTCAAATTAGCAAAGCAGGTAGGACCAAACCATTTTCTTCCAATATAAGCAAGGTTCGTCTTTTCAATTTATATGATCTGTTTTAAATCTGGGGACATTTAGGGTCACTTGTTTCTGCATGAGGGGGATAAAACAATTTTACATTTTAAAAATCATAACTTGAAAACCCTTTGACCAAACTTCCCCTTTTTGGCATAGAGCAAGAGAAGACTGTCTGCTACATCTGTACAAAATCTGGTGTTGATCTGAAGCCCAGTTTCAAAGTTAAGATTTTTGTTTGGTCTGGCCCCATTTTTAGAATTGTTTTGTAGAATGTTGATTTGCTCTGCCAGCAGAATAAGATCACTGCACACGCATGTAGTGGTAATTTCTGTAATTACAAGGAGAAGCATTAAAAATGGTTATCTCAAGCTTTATCAACTCCAACTCATTTATTCTTGTAATTTTCTCAGTCTCTCTCCAATAGTATTTCATGTCTTGGCGTTGATGTTTTCATTTCTAGTATTTACTTCTCTTTATTTTCATTTTCTGTGAGATTTCTTAATGTCTTAGGGGGAGAATTTCCCTCCCCTTCTCCATCCTTTAAGTCAACAACTATCTACTATATCAGGATAAAATCTAAAACAACATTGTTTAATACATATATTTATTTTTGATTTTGTTTTATTGTATGGCACATCTCCCATTGTCCAATGGCTTTTTTTAATCACTTGAGAAGTCTTACTCAATACAGCTCTGCTCATTTCTAGGTCCCTCTTTCTTTCTGAATCAAAGCTCATTTCAAGTCAGAATTTTAAAAGAAAGCCAGAAAACATACTCGTCTCCAGTATTTACTACTAGTTTCCTGAAAACTGGATGCTATCCTTATGAGAAGTGTGAGCATTCCCTGGTCCCCCTCCATGATGACACAGTAATTTGCTGCAGAAAAAGAATGCTTTATTCAAACAAACAACACAACTTGAAGGGCCAATGGGCCCAAAATAACTAAATGTCCTCAGTTCACTCTGTCCTTTCCCTATTAATCCTTGGGTTTGTGTCTCAGGGGGTAGAATGTAGCCCCTTCTCTCCACAAAGTTGAGTACTCCACGCAGGTGGGCTAAGCAAGGGTGCTGCAAACATGGGTGCTGTATGCATGCAGTCATCTATTCAATGGAGGTGGGTGGCATAGGCATCTTCATCAGCCAACCCATAGAAAGAATCAGTGACTTTCCCTGGTTCATAGATGAGATATTTCTCAGCTGCTACCTGCTGAACTGTAGGCGAACATTGCTAGCTTCCACTAGAGTGTGTAGTGGAGGGTGTGATGTGACTTCTCAGTTGCTCAAGCTGGTGGTGGTTCAGGGCAGCTTGATGGAAGGAGGGTGCTCCTGTTGCTTGTGGTGGTGGCTGTGGTTCTTAACTCAGTGAACCTCTTGCTGACATGCCTCATCATGTTGCACATGGGCAGCCTCCTTTGGTGGCATCAGCAGATCTACTCAATTGCTGGTGTCTAGGTCACTCTGGTGAACCACCTCCCAGCTTCACACACCTCCCAATCCATAGTGTCTGCCCATCAGTCCTCCTTGATGGTGTCTCACTCATCTTTAAGTAGGAACCTCCTCCATGGCTATATCTCTGGTCTTAAGGGTATCTCCTGCCTCCTCCTCATTGCCACTCCAATCCATTGGGGAGCTGCATGTCGGGAAGGCAGATACCCATGTTACCAAGGTGAGGAACCCATTTTCCTGGCTCGTGGGGGCCTTGCCAGTCTCACATGCCTCACCTCTAAGGATCCCCTTGACATCCTAAACATTCCATGTGCCCTGTCAAGAAAAATAGTCCCCATTAGCATACTGCTGCCTGTAACAATATTGGACTTGTAAGGCAAATGGTTGGAGTGCCAGGTACCAGTGTGGTCAGTCTAGGGTTAGAGTCCTACATTTGCTGAAACCATTGCAAAGGAGCATGATTTATCACCAGCAAAAAGCAGGGCTCCCAGCAGATAAAAGATGTCCCAAGGGTTTCCCTTTCTATTGCTGTGCACTTCTGCTCCCATGGGGTCAGCTTCCAATTTAGGAAGAGGATGGGGTGCACCCGATTTTCAGACTGTTGGGCCAAAATAACTCCCAGTGTTGGTGAATATAATGAAGGATTTGTTCAAGTCCAATGTATGCCTGGGGTCGATCTTTGAGGTCCACAATCGACTAAATATAATGATGTCATCAGTATGCTGATGACACCCAGCTCTACCTCTCCTTTTTTCCAACTGCAGTGGATGCTGTTCCGACCCTTGAATGCTTCTTGGGGACCGTTCTGGAGTGGATGAGGGCAAATGGACTGAGCTTGAATCCGGACAAGATGGAAATCTTGCACCTGGGCGGCCCTGGCATTAGTGGGTTGGGAATCTCCCTCTCCTTTGGGGGAGTGACTCTTCCCACGAAGATTGAGGTTCACAGCTTGGGCATCTGCCTGGACCCATGGAAACTCAGGTGGCATCTGTGGCAGCCCATTTCCATCTTTGGAGGATTGCCCAGCTGCATCCCTATCTAGACGTGGGGGCAATCACGACGCTATGCCCCCATAATCTCAAGAATAGACTACTGCAGTGCTCTCTACATGGGGCTACCCTTGAGGCTGATGCGGAGACTTCAACTGGTCCAAAATTCAGCAGCCAGATTAATAACTGGGGTGAAGAAATTCCAGCACATCTCCCCCCACTCTGGCCACCCTTCATTGGCTACCGGTTCATTTCCGCATCGACTTCAAGGTTATGATGATAACATTCAAAGCTCTAAATGGTTTAGGACCTCGGTACCTATCAGAAGGCCTGCTCCCAGCCAGATCTGTCCATAATACCCATTCTTCACAGGCAGGGCGGTTGAGGGCCTTGACCCCGAAGGAGGCCCAGAGTGGAAGAACAAGAAACCAGGCCATCTCGGCATTCGCCCCCTGCCTGTGGAACAACCTGCCCATTGAGATCCACCTGGCACCCTCGCTGAATGGGTTCTAACGAGCATTGAAGACCTGGCTCTTCCACCAGACTTTCCCAGAGCATTAAGATCTCAGCCTCCCTTTTACCATTTTTTTTTGGTCATCCTCTCCATCACCCTTTTTACCACCTTCATTGCCATCTGTTTTAATTTACCCTATTTGGTTATGTATTAATTTATTTTTATAATGTTTTAATATTGTTGCTCATATTGTTGTTAGCCGCCCAGAGTGGCCTGGTTGCCAGATGGTGCGGGGTATAAATTCAATAAATAATAAATAATAATAATAATAATGTTGTTTATGTAGTTGGCTGCAAAGGTCCTGCACTGGAGTTAAAATCCTATCCATGAGGCACTGGAAGGTGGATGCCATGATGTGAAGGCCAAACAGCATATATGTGAACTGGTACAGCCCTTGGGAAGGTGGAACAATTTTTTTTTCTTATCTGCTTCTCACAGTGGAATCTGCCAATATCCCTTTGTTTGTTCTAGGGGAGAACAGGTAGAGGTCTCCCCCCAACTTCTTGATCAACTCATCAAAGGCATCGGATAGGCATCAGATTTGTACACTAAGTCTATACAAAACCTAATGCTACTATTGGGCTTAGGGGCCAGCAGGGGGTGGCTCCTACAGGGACTAGTGGAGGGTTCAATGACTCCTAACTAACATCCCCTTTATTTCATCGACAATTTCCTGATGTAACAGACGTAGCCAAGTCCTTGTGGCTGACCTTACCACTATCCCTGGGGGTAGTTTTATACAGTGTTCCACCAGCGATGTGTGTCCCAGTATAGTGACAAGACATTGGGAAGCTAGCCTCTAAAGTGTGCAATAGTTGCTATCTCACAGGGTTAATACCCTTGTCAATGGTCCACTGTTCCTCTATGGATTTTAGTGTACTAGCTGCCTCCAGACCCAACTCTGGCTCCTCCACCCATCCAAACAAGGCCTCCCTATCATGCCATTCTTTTAAAAGATTCACATGGAAAATTTGTGACGGCCACCACCTATCAGGCAGTCAAATTGCATAGTCTACAGGGCCCACCTTCCTGATTACATCAAAGGGACCTTGCCACTGGGAGAACAGTTTTGCTATCTCAGGAAGTAGGAGCAAGAGAATTTTCTGCCCAGGCATACTCTCTCTGGGGGTGACCTTAGCATCAAACTGGCACTTCTGGGCCCACTGAGTCTCCCTCAAAAATGTTTGTGTTACTCTATTCACCAAAAGGGCAATTGCTGTTACATTCCAAAAGAGTGATGTAGGCAACACTTTAAGATCCTGTGGTCTTTAACTGAAAAGTGCACAAAAGTCTTTAAACCTTCACAACCCCTGAATGGAGCTTGGAGAGGGGGAATAAAATGCAGTTAGAAATGCTAATACCACAAATCCCCTTGGCTCCCACATTCCCTTAGGGGCCCCTTTCAATATCAGGTTTATCCTAGGCATCCTGCTCTCTCGTTTTAATGAGCTACAGACTTCTCAACATCTTCATATGCATAAAAGGATTTAGAATATGCCTGATGAGATAGATTCTGATGTAAATATGCAATGGTTTAAAGCATGCATGGAGGAGTGAATGGAACAGTAAAGCCTCTCTCCTCCTCTATACCTAAATTTAAATGGCTTGTTGCTGGCGACACTGAATCCTGTTTAAGCAGTCCGGGTCTTTAATGCAGGGCATAGTTTAAGTTGAGGGAATATGTATAATTATGTCAGACCAAGCCTTTTTTAAAAATTGGATACTGTTCTCATATCATGCTTTGCCTTTTTAAACTACGATTGTGCATAGAACACCCAATTCAGTTCAGGAGCAATTCAGGGCTTTGGAATGGAACCTGTGTTGTTCGGAGCAATGTGTGCCCTGGATCTGAATCAATTTGGAAACCTCCTGTTGACTTGCACTGGAAAACCATGAAGTATATAAAATGATTTTAAGAAAGAAAGAAAGAAAGAAAGAAAGAAAGAAAGAAAGAAAGAAAGAAAGAAAGAACTTTTGCCCCATCTGATTCAATTTGTGCTCCAGACATAAACTGATTTACAAACTGTATTAGCTTTGCCTTGGAATCAATTCTAGCAATTTCAATTTGGTCTGAATCTCATGCAAATTGGTCACATCAAGCCAATTCAGTTTGGAATTTGTGATTTGTCCAAAGAAGGAAGCCCTTTCTGTGTTTGCTGTTTAGGTGTGTACTTTGCTTCGCAAAAGGAAAAGGGTAGTTTTTTTTTTCCAGAAGCAATCTACACAAATTACCTCGATGAGGAAAAAAATAGTATTCCTTGACTTGAGAGTGCCTGAAGGTGAGGAATCTTGTAGGACTTCAAAACACCTTTTAGTGATGCTTCCTCAAGACAGCTTAAATCAGTGAGAACAAATAATTTAGATTGTATCCTTGATTCAATGATCATGTGACACACACCCTAGTTACTTCCCACTGGATTACTGTAACATGCTCTATCTGGGGCTGCTGATGTCAGGAAACTTCAATGAGTCCAGATTGCTGACTGGGGTTGGCTACAGGGATCACATAACCCCACTGTTACAGCAGCTCCAATGGCTGCCGACCAGTTTCCGGGCACAATTCAAAATGCTGATTTTAACCTATAAAGCCCTAAATGGCCTAGGTCCAAGCTATCTCAAAGATTGTATCTCCCATTATGAGCTGTCTCAGGTGTTAAGATAATCAGAAGAGGCCTCTTTCAGAGTCCCGCCAGCTTCAGAGGTACATCTGATGGGGACACACGAGAGAGCCTTCTCTGTTGTTGCTCTCAGACTTTGGAACTCCCTCCAATAGGAGAACAGACTGGCCCCATCATTGCTGTCCTTTCACAAGCAGGAAAAAAACCTTTCTTTTCAGGCAATCCTTCCTTCAGTAACTAGTTACCTTTGTGTGATTTTTAGATAGATTGTTATGCATTATTGCTTTGGACTTTTAGTACTACTTGTGTTTTCCATTTTTGTGTTTTCCATTTCTCATAATGGTATTTGTTTTCTTCTTTTTAATATTTGTATACTTTTGTTCTTACCTTTCATATTGCCTTTTTATGATGCAAGCTGTCTCTTTATACTCATTGTTTTTAGCTTTAAATATTGTCTTTTATTGATGTTAACCACTGTTGTATACTCATTGTTTTCAACTTTAAATATTGTCTTTCAATGTTGCAAGCTGCCTTGAGTCAGGGTAAAAATATTTTAGATTAGTGAGCGAGCGAGCGAGTGAGTGAGTGAATGAATGAATGAATGAATAAATAAATAAATAAATAATAAATAAATAAATGTGAAGGGGGAACAGGATCATGTCTACTGGTAATATATTTCAGCACAAAAATTTGGCATATTAGAGTTCAGAATATAGGTAATAGGATGTCTGTCTCTTTTCATGTTAGACCATCATGCCCTACAGTACATTCTAGTCAGCATCGCCAATGGTGAGATGTTGGGAGCTTCAGCCCAACATTTGGATAGCCACATGTTTACCAGATCTAAGGCAGGGAATCCCTATATTCATCCACCTTTTTTATGTTGTGGCCATTGGAAATGTGACCAGTGGGCTGTTGACCCCACTCTTCCACCTCTGGCTTTATAAAATACATGAAGAGGCTGACATGAACACCTCTTTCATCATAACTTAGTGACTCCTCTTCCTTGCGTCTTTTGGCCTGCTTTGATGGTCCCTCTAAAACTTGTTGTCCCCCCTGCCCCCAAAACAACAACAACCTGAAAGACAAACAGTGCAACTGAAGCTGCAGTCATATATACAATTATCTGTGAGCAAGACCACTTATTGGACGCTTGCCACAGAGGAGGTCCTCTCCTTTGTCTTTGCCAACCATAAATATTCTCTTGGTAGGGCACAAAGAAGGGCCTCTCCACCCAGTTGGCACATGGCTAATATGCAAGGAGGCATCCATTCATTTATACTGGACCCAACCCATTTAAGGCAGTGCAGATAATCCCAAAGAGAATGGCAGCTAGCCCATTATAGCAAATGGACACTGCCCTACCTCGAGGGCCACAGTATACTACACTCCTGTTTGTCTCCTTATAAAAGACAGAGTTGGGGTATTGCTTGTGTTCCCCTCCTGCTGAACTCTCAGCCTTATCGTACCTTTTGTGAATGTTGGGGGGGGGGGGAGGAGGAAGAGTTAAGCAACAGGTGGTAAAAACAAATTGTCATCCCCATCTCTGTGCACTGGTTGCCCTTCCAACCCACCAACCAAAATAGGAACCAGCCATCACAGAATAAAGTCTTTGAAGAAAGCCAAGAAAGAATTTCAGGCAATGAAGAAGTGTAATATGGTTACACTCTTTAACTTTCACATCACTATAATATGCACCACTCCAAGCCTCTGAAGACTCTTGAAGAAACAGCCCTGTGCACATTGCAATAACTGAGTCCAGAAGTAATGAAGGTGTGTAGTACCACAGCCAGGCCTCACCTCCTCCTTAGAGGCACAGTTGGTGCATTTACCTGATCTGAATACAGACATTCTCAACCTCTGCTGGCCCTTGAGCATCCAGATGCAAGAATAGGTCCAGGAATACCCCAAAACTACAGACTTCATTATTAGACATGGAGATGAATAAGAAAACGAATCGTGATATTTTTCAGAAATCGCTAATTTATGTAATATTCGTCACATTGTGATGAATAAAGGGACGTGGTGGCACTGTGGGTTAAACCACAGAAGCCTCTGTGCTGCAAGGTCAGAAGACCAGCAGTCGTAAGATCGAATCCACGCAACAGAGTGAGCTCCCATCGCTTGCCCCAGCTCCTGCCAACCTAGCAGTTCGAAAGCATGTAAAAATGCCAGTAGATAAATAGGTACCACCACGGTGGGAAGGTAACGGTGTTCCGTGTCCAGTCGCGCTGGCCACGTGACCAGGGAAACTGTCTTCAGACAAACGCTGGCTCTATGGCTTGGAAACGGGGATGAGCACCGCATCCTAGAGTCGGACAAGACTGGATTAATGTCAAGGGGAACCTTTACCTAGAGACCCTGATGAATACGAAGTTATGAATATTTACCCCTTTTTATCATCCCTTTGTTTGACCCTGGACCCAAAGAGAAAGCTAGCCAGGCAGAACTGTGCGCACAGGGTATAGTTTGCTCACTCTGCCTATGGGCTCACCAAACAGCTGTTCGGTGGGCCTGCTCTCCCTGTCCCCACAGCCTGCCTCCTTGCCCCTGCCCTCCATCACCTCCCTACCTTGTCCTGGTTCTGTCGACATCACTGCTGGTGGAAAGGAAACTGCCGTTCTGGCGGGCTAGCCTGATCTCTTTGCCTCTCCAGGTGCCGATCAACTGATTGGTGTTCGCGGAGGCAGAGAGAGCCTGCCAGCATGGTTCTACCCGACTAGCTGGATCTCTCTGCCTATGAGCCAGGCCCACAGGCAGAGAGAGCAGGCTAGCTGGCCAGAATAATGTGGACAGAATAGACTGACCTCTCTGCCTCTGTGGGCACCGATCAGTTGATCGGCACCCGCAGAGGCAGAGAGAGCCTGCCAGCACAGTTCTGCCCAGCTAGCTTGCTCTTTCTGCCAATGAGTCTGGCCCATAGGCAGAGAGAGCAAGCTAGCTAGCCGGAATTGTGCAGACAGGCTAGCCTGACCTCTCTATCTCTGCAGGTGCCAATCAGCTGATTGGCTCTTGCAGAGGCAGAGAGAGCAGACTTCTGTGCCGGAACCACAGCTTCCATTCCAGTGCCGCCGCCACTGCCAGCAGGCAAAGGTAAAGAGGCAAAGGGGAGCAGTGGGGTGGGGGTGGGGGACTCCGCCTTTATTTTAGACAGCCACAGGCTTTCTCAATAAAAAAGACCAACCAACAAACTGATTTATGGTGCATCAGAAATTCCTGGGGAAATGTGTGGGTTGTGGGTTGTCAACCTTGATGGCCCGTGACCCACGACAAACTGCCATTTTGGTGGTTTGTCCCCATCTCTACTGATTATATTACTTTGGTTAAAAAAAACTGAATCCCTTTCCTAGGATTTGTCTTTTTCTGGGCCAGGAGTAATTCAGTCTGAACTTCAGTTTGTTAAACCTCAACAGGCCCATTATTGCCTCCAGACACCCATGAAGAGGATTCTTGTTGTTAGATGAGAAGCATGTCCACAGGAATATTTCATGAGGAATGGAGCTGCATAGTGGTGTGTTGGTATATTTTGGGTACATGAAGTATGTTACTACAGCACAGTGCATCTGTTTCTGTGTATTACAGCATAAATAAATATAGTATTCTGTGGCAGAGTATAAGCAATCTCCTTGCCTCCTCCCCAATCAACCCATAGGAAGAAGGCTACATTTCCAATCTGCTTTCACTTCCAGATCTAGTTCCTGGAACATTTGGGGAAGTCTAAAGTGCCTCTGAGCAGATGTAGTTTGCCTTTCCTCCCACCCTAAATGATGGTAGACTGTAAGGGAGAACAATCTCTAGAGAATGTTAGCATCAGAGAAATTTGATTCATGGTCTTATCTTGACTAAATAGTTATTTTCCTAATCTGAGCAAATTAACTGTACTTTCACAATTATTGTCCTTTTGGAAGCAAAAGGGATGGAATAGTAACACACAACAAACTAAAAGAAGGGGAGCCAGCAATTTTACCCACAACAGGAAAAATAAAATCTCTGCAGGAGTAACATTTTCCCCCTAAGGTGCTTTGTAATGTGTCCTACAAAGATTCATTTTGTACAGCAGGACTGAAGTAACAAAACATCTATGATACCTGATTGCTGCCTGGTGCATAATTATTTGTTCAAGTATTGTTGACTATACCTCCTTTGGACTATAATGTTTTGCTGCCATCTTTTGGCAGAGTCTTTTTAAAAGTCTCTTATAATGTTTCAGCAGCTGTGCTAACCCCAGAAAGTGAAAGACTAAAGTGAAAATGGGTAATGATATGATAGCTTTTTGAAATGGCATTTTGTTTATACACTTGGCCAGATTCTCATTTCCAATATTCAAACAAATGTCGAGACTCATCAAGAACTGCAGAACAAGAACCCTTACCTATAAATTAAAGTTAATTATTAATCAATTCCAGTAACTTCATCTGAAAATGCAATAGCTTCTTTATCCTTACTGAAGAACATCTAAAACCAGGGCGTGGAACATGTGTCCTTTCAGATGTTGTTTGAATGCAGTTTCCATCTGCCTAAGCTAGCCCAATAAGTGCTGAGAGATTTTGGGAGATGGAGTTCCAGAATATATGAATGAACACTATCTGTCCATCCCAACCTTAGAAAAGAAGGGAAAAGAGGATTATAGATATCAAATGCTCTTAAAAATCACCCCCCCAAAAAAAAAAAAAAATCCTGGTTGCTATGATGTGTATGATAGCATATCATTTTCCTCATGGTGTGTATTACAATAGTCTTACATTCTGTGCATCTAAATCTCTTTTTAGTTCTGTACTAGAGCTGGCTCAATAGTTCAGTGAGTTGGAGTATCTGGCTGCAAAGCAAGAGATTGGGAATTCAGTTCCCCATTGTGCCTGTGTAGCCATGGGCAAACTGTACAGTCCTAGTGTGCCTCCAGAAAGGAGTGGTAAAGCATTGCTAAGTACTCTATACTTAGAAAACCTGGAAAAGGTCACCATAATTTGCATTCAACGTGATGGCATGTCGTTGTTATTCATGTCTAAGAGATGACACTTTGATTTAATGTATTTACATAGTATTGACATGATGTGTTCTCTTGATCCAATAGCTCAAATGCTAGTTGGAACTCATTATTCAATTTGGCCAATGAAATCTTGATGCCATTCTTTATATTATCACATGAGGGCTTCATTCGCATACTCACTTCCTTGTAAGTAAGTCTCTTTGAACTCTATTAGCTAATCTGTGTATTTGTTTGTTTTAATTAAGTATCCATGGGGTTGCATTATAAGATTGGTGGGTATTCATTTGCAGTCTTTAATCACTATGTATGTGCATATCAGAAAGGTATTGGGGAGGGCCATATAAAGTATCACAAATGCTCTCTACTGTGCTCAGAAATAAGTTCAGAAATAACCCCACTTGTGAAATGTTTGGAAGCAATCTGTGTTCCGAGATTTGTCTCTGTACCCGAAAGGCAAAACTTGGGCCACAATAAAGTTGTAACTTTAAAGCTGGAATTCAGCTAGCCATACCATGATGACCCTTGGGTAAGGAGTGCATTTGTTAAACACTTCTATAAAGTAGGGATGTGAATCTGATTACTTCTTGCTGTCAGAGGAACTTTGAGAAAAGGAGAGGAAAAATCTCTCTTTTTCTCCTGGCAGTGAGATTCCTGTGTGAGAGCTTGTTTTTGTTTTATTTTCTTAAATTTCATTGTCTTTTTTTTTCCTGGAATAATTTCTGTAGGATTTCTGCAGAAAACGATATCTTTCCTGCATATGATTTGTCAGAAATGGCATTAAGCCACACAGAGTACAGAACAACAAGGGGAAAAACAACAACAACAAAAGGGGACCATTTTTTTGCTGGAAGCCAGGAAGTCTCACAGCATTGACGGCTGGGCAAAATCTTGATGGGGGATATGGCATGATGAGAATGGGAAATTCACCAAGAATAACAAATTTTGTGAATTCTCTGCACATCCCTAATATAAAGAGTTTCCAGAAAGAGGGTATTACTTTAACATTCTTATTTATGACTGTGAACCTAGATCCATTGGGAACTGAGCCATTTACTCTATGGGCTTGATACTTAATCTCCTGGAGCATGTAGAATCTAAGTTTTAAGAAAAACTAAATATGTCAGCCGAAGTATACACAAAGGTCTACAGATGGTCAAGGGCAACAAGAGATTTTACATTCAGCTCAGCATGGCACACAGCCTGGAATTCAACTGCTACTTGTAAAGGACAGAATCATGAATCCCTATCTGTCTGACTGTCAAGCTCATATAGAAAAACAAAGCTGGGTCTGACAGAATGGCCTGCAAAAACATTTTGTTCAGGAAAACATCGTATTTTTAAAGAATTATGAAGGTAATTAGTTGCTTTGCAAGGAAGATCATGTAAATTTTAATTATTATTCTCTGTGTTCGCTCTGCCTCTAGAGGTATTGCTTTACCACTTCCTTTGCCTTCTAGGTTTAGCTGAAAAAACTGTATGTTAACATTTGGCTCCAGGCTTTAGATTGCATGTGTGAAACAACCTAGCAAAGGGTGTTTTCTTGCTAAATACCACCCTTGAAGCTGCTGTTTGCCCCAGGTGAAACTGAAACTAGCAATTTTGACTCATCGGATTTTGCTGTCCTATTGGTTAAGGGTGGATCGTGTGAGAGTGGCTTAACTGAGAACAGGATCAAGGAATGGAGAGGAATGTTCGGGTCTGAAAGCACAATGATGACATTGATCCCACATGCGCTCACCTGTTTTCTGTTGCATTCTGCTGGGAAGGCATGGCAGGTTCATATCCTTACAGCAGCAAATACCAATGGGTAGGTTGGCACCCTTCAAGGAGCAATTTTTTGCAAGTTTTGGTACTCTGGGTCAAAACTCCAGTTGCCCTGTGCTAGTTATGACTCTGTCTCTAATGCTGTATGTTTACTGCAGATAGCAGCTTTATAGGTAAAATAGCACCTTCAGAGAGAAATACAATGGAAAGTGTTGTGGGGAAAGGTTAGTAAAATACCCATTGCGACCACAAGCTACAGGCTGAATCCAGATCACACCTCTGCACTATGAGATGGAGTGATTTAGAACTAGATCCTCAAGTAGACTGTTAAGCTCTGGCAGACAATACGTATAGCCACCTTACATTGAGTCAGACTCTTCGTCTATTTGTCAGTTCTGTTATCTCTAAGTGACAATAGCTTTTTTCAGTCTGGATCCTTCTGTAGCCCTACACAGAGATGTGGGAATCGAACCTGGAACCTTATGTGGACAAATTGTGTGCTATACTCTTTCATCTGGAGATTTCAAAAAAGGTTAGCAAAATTATTTGAGGGCAATGGAAATCATAGAAGCCAGTAAGTGTTTGAGCAAGCAGCATGTGGATATGACTGGGCAGCTGAATCAGGAGACAGGGAAGATGTGGTCAAAGAGGGAACCACAGAGAGAAGGGAAGACAGGCAGAGATGGAGGGGGTTTGCATGATGTGTGCAGTATTGCTACACATTGAGTTATATGAAGTTGCAGTAGTATAATTTCATTGCACTTGCAGTTGCAATAAAAACAATTGCCTACATGCAAATTACCCTCTGGCAATTTTCTCATAAACAATGCAGTGCTAACTGGTAATTTGCTTCTGCCAAACATAAAAATGTGTTATTTCAGTTTCAGACACAAGATGGCACCATGAAAACTAAACAACTTTCATTCCTTCAGTGAAAATTCTTTTTAAAATGTTGTGATGTAATCAGCTCTATTTGCTATTATACTTAACTCAATGAGGAAGAGTTTAGGAGCAGCAAGGACATGTTGAACCTTGTGGTTTCTCACATTATAATGTCTGTGCCTGCCATCAGTTCTGAGTCTCTTAAGATCCACTTCAAGGACTAACTCAATATGATGTAAGAACTACACCACTGAATAGTTTCAAACCAGCCATCACTCCTGTAAAATAAACCTACCATGTAAGGTTGGTGTGTTGCTCCTTTCTGATAACCTTCAGAAAGGCAAACCTGTTTTCTGGTTAGCCTTTGACTGCACTCTCTTGTTCTGTTTCTTTCCTGTTGTTCTTGCATTTTTGCAGGTCGGTTTATTATATTTGCTTATTTAAAATATCCCCCCCCCCCCATTCTCCTTAAAAAGGATCCAAGGCAGATTAAAACATTAAAAGACAATATTGAAAGTTAATAGTGAGTATACAAATATTAAAAAGGACAAAACAAATACCATTCTAAAAAACAGTAAACAAAAGCAACACCAAAACACATTCAAAACAGAAGGTACAACAATAGATTTAAAAATCCCACTCAGGCAGCCAGTCATTGAAAGAAAGCTTGTCCGAAGAGAAAAGTCCTTGCCTGCTTGTGGGAAGACAG
Source organism: Intellagama lesueurii (assembly GCA_037013535.1). Classification (NCBI taxonomy): domain Eukaryota; kingdom Metazoa; phylum Chordata; class Lepidosauria; order Squamata; family Agamidae; genus Intellagama; species Intellagama lesueurii. The sequence continues at coordinate 13,822,494 of JBAJHW010000010.1, forward strand.
CAAAGATGGGGCCAGCCTGGCCTCCTATGAAAAGGAGTTCCAAAATCTGGGAGCAGCAACAGAAAAGGCCCTTTCCCATGTCCCCAGCAAATGCGCCTGTGAAGGTGGTGAAAGAAAGGCCTCTCCTGGTGATCTTAACACCAGGGCAGGCTCATAATAGGAGATGCGGTCCGATCGCTTGGATGTAGCCATTTAGGGCTTAGGATTTAACTGAAAGTGTTTCATTTGCTTCCCCCCCCCCCTTTTTTTTTCTTTTCTTTTGGTAAACTGGGATGTTTCCAATCCATGTATGCATTTTAGTACATTTTATGAGCCAAGAAGCTGTACCATAAAATTAGAAGTATGGACATGGAAAAATTATTGCATCCCAATCCACACATTAATTTAAGAAATGCAAACCAGGTTGGTTGGCTTAAAAATAAAAATTCATCAAAATCCACAGGCATCCTTCCTTGTTTGCTTCTTCAACTTCTAGAAAGGAAAATTACTAACTGTTGATAAATGAATTGAGATATTCAGCTCTTCTGTTGGAAACATAGTTTTCATTTAAAGATGTAACCGGCCCAAATCCAGTTGTGTACTGCTATGCCATTCAAGGCTGATAATGTCACCATCTGCAGCCTTTTCTCACTAATTGAAAGTTTCCAACCCCCTTCCCTCAGGTTCTGAGGCTCCCTAGGATCCTTTTAATCTTCAGGAAGCCTTTGGGGGCCTCCGTATGGTCTTTAATGTTTGAAAATTGCCACCAGTGGTCCCGGTCTAAAGGGTTTCCCAGGACAAAATGGACACTTAGGGAGCCTTGGCATCTTGGGGTTGAGGAAGAATTGTAAACTTTATTATTTTGTTATTTTGAAAAGGAAATATTTTGTTTTGCACAGAAACATTGCATTTTGCACAGATAAGCTCGCATTCTGCTCAAAATGCAGGTTGCAAACAGACTAGTCGTTGACCTTTATTGTTGTTTTGACCACTTTGGTCATCCAACTTCCACCAATTTAAAACGTAAGTACAAATAATAATATATACACAAGCATGGTGCCAGCTGAACAGATACAATGCTAGCAGATTAAAAAGTACAAAAACAGATACGTACATTCTCCAAAATGCTGGGTTAAAAACAAAATACGAAAAGATTAAAATATAATTTCAGTATTAAAAACTAAGTCATTTCATGTGGGTCTCCAGATGAGGTAATTAAAACTGTGATATTGTTTCTGTTGGATTTCCCCCCATAAAATACTGATGTGTCTCAAAAGTGCTGGCTGTATGTGTATTGAATTGAATTTTGTTCAAATTTTAGCCAAAGGCCATTGAAACATTGAGTCAATACACAAAACCAATGACAAGTCAACAAAACAGCATCTTCATAACCATATATAACAAGTTCCAAAACAGCTAGAATTTAAAATATACAGTATATATATAAAAGACTCTTATAAAATAGAGAAGAACTCTATTATTATACTGTCATCCTTTAGTGACCTGAGGGGCCTTTGCTAGCCTAAATGGCCTTAGTCACCATACGCTACTCAATGGGGTCTTTATCCATTTGATTAATCCAAACTTGCCTTAGCTTGATGGCTAGCCGGCCAAATTTGGCCACATTGTAAGTTGTAGCCTTATTTCTATCTTCTAGCAAGGTCTGGAGACAGCCCTTCCTGTCACCTCCATCCCTGTCCAAAATAATTGGATTAATGTAGCTTTCCCAGATCTGTTTATAAATTTTGCAGTCCAAGAGTACATGCTCCAGGGTCTCTATATTTCCTTCCCCGCATACACACAGCCGATTCAAATATGGAATTTTCTTATATCTGCCCTCCAAGACGGCAGAAGGCAACATGTCCATACGGATTAGCATAAACGCCCTTCTACTTTCAGAATTTTCAAGTTCGCTTACGTAAGGCATTGATGTGTTTCTATTAATACCGATGATATCCCTTATATGTGCTTTAACTCTATTCAGATCATGCTGCCTTTCTATGTCTAAGATCCTTTGTTTGATCAGACTTTTGGCTTGGTCATAACTCATAGACGTTAGATACTGATGTGAGAATCCGTAGTACCCCAATTTGTTCTCCAACAGTTCCATCCATGGGGAGACAGAGTTGTCCTTTAATATCAAATGGGTGAGCCCAGAGTTAGTGTGGTTCAATTTTAACCAATATGACAGGACAATTATCCAAAGTCTAGCCTCTATAGTTATTAGTCCTGTTTCCATACGAACGATTGCATTTGATGCATTGGTTGGCAGCAATAGTATGGCTTTTAAAAATTTAGTTTGAAGTTTTTCCATCATGGATCTGTTTCCTACAATACTAAAAGGAGCACCGTAGGTCAATTGAGCCAAAGATTTTGCCATAAATAATTTGATGGCTGCTGTCACATTTCGCCCCCCTTTAGTCCAAAAGAATTTTTGTATTGCACCAGCACTTCTTTGTGCATTAGATACAACATACTTTATATGCGAGTTTTTCTTCCCATTTGCCTGAACAATAACACCCAAATATTTGTATTGTTGTACCTGTTCAATGCAGACTTGATTTAAATACCAGGTATGCCTCTTTGGTCTATTAGCAAAGGATATGACCTTTATTTTATCATAATTTATCTCCAATTTGTTTTGTTGGCAATATTTAGAAAGTGTCCGCAGCATTCTCTTAAGTCCTATCAGTGTCCTTGAGAGAAACACGGCATCATCTGCATACAATAGTATAGCAATGTGTTTGCTTGCCAATTTAGGGGGATGATGTTCCGGAAGATTTAACTGAGATGCAAGGTCATTTATATAAAGGTTGAATAACAGGGGAGCCAGTATACATCCCTGTTTTACACCTTTCTCAGTCTTAATAAGAGCTGTAAGATGGCCTTGTGGGTTGATTTTAACTCGTATTGTAGTATTTTTATGTAGAGTTCTAATCAAAAATAAGAGGCATTTGTCAATAGTAGAACCAATTAATTTAGCCCATAGAATATTCCTTGAGATTGAATCAAAGGCGGCTCTAAAGTCAATAAAAGCTGCATATAGAGACACAGGGTTCTTAGAAGAATATTTTGAGATTAAATGCTCCAGAATCAAACACTGATCCAGAGTTGAATGGCCCTCTCTAAACCCTGCCTGTTCTTCAGCCAAACAGTTCTCTTGATCAATCCAATCTCGTAATTTCCACTGCAGGTGTCTAGCATACAGTTTACTTAATATATAAAAGTAGGCTAATAGGTCTGTAGTTTGATGGAATATCTTTGTTTCCTTTCTTATATATAGGAACAATTATCGCCAGCCCCCAATCCTTGGGAATTCTCCCAGTATTATCGATTGCTGTAAATAAAGATGTTATAATTGGTACCCACCAGTCAGAGTTTTTCTTAATTAATTCTGAAGTTATTAGATCCGATCCCGGGGCTTTACCAGGTTTCAAGGTTTGAATAAGATTCCTCACTTCTACCGAATTCACTGGTGGCCATTGAGGGAGATTGTCCAAATCATCAATTTCATACTCTGCAGGTTCAGAATTACTATACAGTCCTCTAAAATGTTGTTCCCAAACTTCTGGTAGGATGTAATTGTTCATGGCCATGGGGGAGCTAATTGGATGGTCAGATACCAGATGCCAAAAAAGGGAAGTGTTCTTAGTTTTAACTGCTGAGCTTAGTTGACTCCACATTCTACCTTCAGCATCTTTTTTTTTTTTTTTTGCATCGAAGAAGGAATTTATAATGAGCTCGTTGTTGTTTTAGTATCCAATATTGGGTCCCTTCTGGGTTGTTTCTGTACCTACTGTAGCTGTTTCTTAGATCTCTTTTTGCTACTCTGCACTCTCGGTCAAACCAGGGTGCAGAGAACCGTTTGTTTACTCTTGTGGTGTACTTGTTGGCCTCATCTATGGTTTTATAGATAACTAGGGTTAGTTCCTCATAATCCTCAGTACAGCCCTCCGGGTTTTCAGCCGTAGAGATTTCCTGTAGAATCTTGTCTAGTTGATCCGAGGCCAGCAGATTAGCTATCCTATTTTCTATTCTAGGGTTCCATCTAGCCACTTTCACAGTCTTATCTTGAACTAAAACCTCTTTATAAAGGTCTTTGATGCGTGGGTTAAGCCATGGTAAATCCAGCACCATAATCAAAGGTAGATGATCGCTATCCTGAAAGTCGCCAACCTTAAAGGATTCAATGTATTGGACTACAGACTCAGAGACTATAAAGTAGTCTAAAATGCTCATCCTTTCTCCAGACCAATACGTTAATTCTGCAGGGTGGTCATCTGGGTAAGACCCATTTAAAATAAGGAGACTCAATTGATTGATCATCTGTGTTAGCTTATGTCCAGCATAATTCACTTTACTATCTTTGGACATCCTGTGTAGAGGCAGTAAGTGTTTCCCTGATTCAGGTGGGCATATCTTCATACTGGAATACAACCTGACATCATCCTGCCCTATTCTCGCGTTAAAATCTCCGCCTATAATGACATATGCCTTTGGATTATTTAGTATTATGTTCCAGAAATAGGCTTCCAAGTTCCTCCACTCTGTCTCTATTTGCACTTTACTTTTCTCTGGTGTTAGATAGACATTTTTATAATACATGAGACTTGTTGATAATGTATAACTATTGCCATAGCTATTGGTGGATGAGAGGGTAACCTATCAATTTTAACTTTTAGTGATGTTGAGACTAGGATACCTAGGCCACCCTTGGCCCTACCATGCTTCGAGGGCTCTGCTTCCAGATCAAAGGCTTTGTATCCATCCAATGCTATGGGTTCTATACACCATGTCTCTTGAATTAATATAACATCATGTTTACTCAAATACCCACGAGTGCCGTCATCTTTCACTCTACCAGCCCAACCCATCACATTCCATGATAAGAGTAACATCATTTGAAAATAGGAGTCGTGATTCTCTGCAACAGTCATAGATGGTCATTCACAATCACTCACAACCCGATTTCCAACTTCTATGTATAGGCAGCCCTGATGCCCTTGGGGATGCCTATCCCTTAACTGGGTCCTCCAATAGGGCTGTGGGGGACCATGATCCTCATATGAGTTCCCAACCCACCTCCGATGATGGGGGGCAGTGACCTTGTATGTTTCATTTCTACTTATTTTCCGCCTCCCGGACCCTTTGTGAGCATTCCTGTTGCCAATTATAACAGGTATTGGATTACCAACAGGCGCATTATCATTCCCTTGTTGATGGTTCTTCGCTAATATTTTGGGATCGGTATTTGATATTGGTTGATAGCGTCTTTTCATTGGAGTAGGCACTACTCTACCGGCAACAGGACCATTTGAGTATGCATAACATGTGTCAAGGCCTGGCTCCAACACTTTGCCCATCACTACTACATCCTTATTTATTTATTTTCTTTTCGACTTAGGGACACATTGAGAGGAGCTTTTGTTAGTATTCCGCTTCCTTCTATTATTATCAATAGCAGCATCCTCGTCTAATAATTTAAAGAGTGGTCTAAAATTAATACCTTTCTTTACTTTCTTTACCTTCCCCTGCAGGGGATTGGCCACCTTCTTACGACCAGACCTCACAGTGTTTTTCCTTCTCCCCTTCAGCCTAACTGTTGATGCACCTATACCCAGGCCTTTTCTGCCACTGTTCACAGCTGAGCTTGTTGTTGTTCTGCTTGAGGGCTCCGTGGCTCGGGTTGGTCTTTCCTTGTCATTTAACAAAGTCTGGTAATTGTCCTCTGTACCTGCTATAAAGGTTTTTAAGGAGTTAGGACCTTGATGTTGTACATTCTTAGGATCCACACATAGCAGTAACTCCTCCAGGGACAGACCGGCAATTCTGTTTACTGTGCTCAGTGACAGATTGTGGTAGTCTGTGTCAGGCTCTTGTGTGGAGTTGTCCTTTCTTTGACTCCGCAGGAGTTCACTTTCCACTACAGGAAGCTGTTGTGTTTTCATCAGGTAGCCTATTATGACTATCATAAGTTCTTTGATGTCAAATAAGAAATCCCTGATTTCTGATAATTGGGTCTGGTAATGAGCATAGGGATTGTCTCTTGTGAAGGCATTGTTGTATAACCCTCTCGCTGGGATGGGCTGATCTGGAGTGTTCTGGGCTTTCTCCGCCTCAGTGGCTTCTACCAGGGCGTAATTCTTTCCAGTATTCCTTGGGCTCTTTGATGCATCCGACAGGGCTCTTTCACCTAGAAAAGCATCTGGTAAGGGGCTTAAGTCTAGTGATCTCATACGACCAAAATCCACATCCAGTTTACTAGATAGGCATATGGTGTCCAGCATCTGAGAATTGTCAGCAACACTGTCTGGCAAGTCAATTATGGGGCTACTTGACTTCCCAAGGTAGTCAGACTCCTTCAGGTCCACTCTATGAGTATGTCGCTCCCTGATATTAACAAAGTTGGTAATCTTAATTTGTTTCCAGTGTTTCTTTGTTGTGTCACCTCCCACCTTCTCAACCGCCCTAATGATCCCATCTGGGTTGTTATCCGGGGGGGGGGGATAAACCATCGTCAGGAGTTCTGAACAGGTCCTGACACAAGGACGTTGACACAACGCCAGCTCCTGATTCTTTAAGTTCTGAAAATGGAACAATGCATGGGAGCAGTTCATTTTGAATAGATTGCAGCACAGGGGTCATTAACGTGAAATCCAGAATATCCTCTGGTTCTTCCATGGGAGTAGTCGTTATCTTCATAATAGTAGGGCCGGGAGTACTATGACAGAGTTCCTCCTAATGAAACCTTGGGGTCTAGGAATCAAATTCGTAAGGCAACGAAAGGGGCCAAACAGTTCAATCTACTCAGTAACTTGAAGAGATACCAAGGCAAAGACTCACGGCCAAGCTAAGTTGGAAACAGCGGCAACACCCCTCCAGGTCAGCAAGGCTCTCTTATCTTTCCTCTCTTCCCCGGGAAGGAGCTGACAAAAGGCAGTGAGTCCTCTGCAATGCCCACGCTGTCTGTTTCCTTCCCAAGGCCAGAATTTTTATAGTCCTCAGTTGTTTGCTGGTGTTAACGGCTCTTCTAGATAAGGACCAAGCTGATAATATCCACCAAATATCCACAAAGCTGCCCGGCCTTATCTGTACTCTACCTTCACGAGGGAGCAAAACTCCAACTGCAGGGAATCTGTCGCCAACAGTAACAACTTTGAAGCTTGTTTATAAGACTAATTAAAAAATTTGAAGGTTAAAATAGATAAAAATAATATAAATAGTAATATAATAGAGATTAAAATTAAAAGGGAGTGGAGCTCAGCACAAACATCCTTCTTCTCCCAAAATGCAGGTTGTGCAAAACAGTTTTTGTGCAAAAGATTTTTTCTTGAAAAAACACTATGTAAAAAAAATCAAAATATGAAAAATGCTAAAAAATGATTGTAATCTCACTCACTCTCTTCTCACATAAAAGAAGAAAATAGATGAAAAATTATAACAAGATAAGTGAATATCTAACCTCAGCTCTCACCTAAGTGATACAGTACACCAAGTGTCCTGATCCATCTGTCAATCAAAGTAATTTACAGATATCAGTATGACTGAAATTTCCGGGTTTGGAAATGCAGGTCTCACAGACTCACAATGTTCTTCCCCACCATGAGGCAAGCAGTATAAGCCACATACAACACCTGGTTCAGTTAGTAATCTGACCTTAATTCCTGAACTCAGTTTCTTTCTTTCCCAACGACTTGTCCTCCACATCAACCAGATGTTTACAATTCAGATTGTCTCTGAATAAGTCAAAATATTCTAAACTTTGGGGTGGTTGGAGAGAGTAGTAGCTAAATGTATTCTAAAGCTGTGGTTCTTGTGTGAACTTGCCCAGTGCTAATTTAATCAGGATAGGCTTGTGTTTACACAGGGGTATTCTTATTCCAGTAAAGAAATGAATTAACATTTCAGCTTATGACCCCCTGTCACCTTGTGATTTATTTTTAAATTGATTGTAATAAAGAATGTGACCTTTGTGAATATGCTCATGTTTCCCCAGGTATAACTAGGATTTTTTTAAAAAAAAATTGTATTGACTTAGAGACCAAGGCTAGACTGAAGAACACAGCAACACCCTGTGCATTTGAATAAGAGAGACATAGCAAAGTAAATGCTAAAATAAATCAATTTATTGCCATTACTGGTCTTGCTCAGCTGGCTCTATTAAGAATGAGGCAAAAAAGGTCTTCCCTTCCCCACCCCACAAAAATGATAAAGGGCTAGAAAATATAAGAAAAGATGCAAACATCCACTTGTGGAGTGCAAATGAAGAAACATACTCCAAAGTAATCAATTTCAATTCAGCCACTTGATGTTGACCCCCTGACGAAAAAGAATTATTTTCATATTTGTGATGGTTTATGAATCTTAGTGTCAGCATCTGTGTGGCAGCAGGGCTTCCCCTGGCAACTGCAGGATGGGGGCCAGCTTGGTCCCAGGAACAGCCGAGTGTTTGCAGGATCAAGCCCTGTGGGGAAGCAGCTGTCAGAGCTCTCATGAAGTCCACCTCCCAGTCCTGAGGGAAGGCTACATCGCAGAAGCTACCTCTCCCTCCCAGAAGCTGCCTCAGCAACATAGGCCTTTGGCTGTGATGTTCCTGGTCCTCTCCTCCCGAGCTGTAGTGCTCCTGCTCTGGTTTCTGTTCCTGCTCTGAACTTCCTGGCTCTGCATTCTTGCTCTGACTCAGTGCTCCCACTCCTGCGGCCTGGTTCCAGTCCCGGTGCTCTAGTTTCCACTCCTGTGCTCCTATCCTGGTTAGTTGTTCCTTGTGTGAGTTTGGGCTTGGCCCTCTGTGCTGTTGGCTGGGTCCTGGTGTCCTCTCATGATGGTCTTGACTTCAGGGCCATCTGGTTTTCCCTCAGCCATTGGACATGGGTGCAAGGCTGAGGTTTCAACATGCTTCAGATGGGCTGTGTCATGGATGTAGGTCACAGGGGTCTGAATGGCATCATGTTTTTTCTGACCCATCCCTCTCCTGCACCTTCATCTCCCTCGCCATTCATGCTCTCCCCAACAGGAGGGCTTTTGGGTGTTCTCTACATGTTGGGCCTGCTCTGCTTCTTCAGGTGGCATACAGAGCTGGATCCACTCATCAGTCCATGGGTTCTTGTGCTCCACCCACTGCCAGCTGACACAAGTAATAAGTGCAAGCTCAAATGTTGCAATAGAGGCTTTTACTTTATATGGTGTGAGAAATGCCTGATGTTCAAACTGGATTACAACTAGGGATCATATTGCAAATATCTGCTGACTACTGGAGCACACAAAAGAATTTCAGAAGATCAGTCCATGTTTTATAGACTACAGCAAAGACTTTGACTGTGTGGCTCTTGAGAATGCATGGATAATGCTAAAAGAAATGGGTACAGCTCAGCACTTGATTATCTGTATTGTGGTCAAGAAGCTACAGTTAGTACAGAATAATGAGAAACAGGATGGTTTCCTATAGGCAAAGGCTCCAGAGAAGAGTACATTTTATTTCTCTATCTATTTGATCTCTATGCAGGAATATCAAATGGAAAGCTGGACAAGATACAGATGATGGAGGCATGGAAATTGGTGGAAGAAACATCAATAATTTTCAATATGCAGATGACATCATCTTGCTGGCACAAAGCAGCAATGACTTGAAACTTTTTATGAAAGTGAAAGGAAAATACCAAAGCAGGACTATAGGTGCATGTTAAGAAGATAAGAATGATGACTACTGAACTACATGATGTTGATGTTGACAATTAAGCAATTGAAGTAGTGAACGATTTTATATACCTTGATTTTGTCAATAATCCAAATTGAAACTGCAGCGAAGAAATCAGAAGAAGACTGAGACTCAGAAGGGCAGTAATGAAGGAACTAGAAAGGTTTGTCAAGTGTAAGGATGTGTCACTGGCAACCAAGAGCAAGATCATCTACAATATTGTATTCCTAAGGTGTGAAAGCTGGACTGTGAAGAAAGCTGTCAGGAAGAAAATTGATTAATTTGAAATATGGTGTTGGAGGAGAGCTTTGGACTGCCAAAGACAAACACCCTACAGCAAATCAAGCCTGAACTATCTCTGGAGACAAAAACGACAAAGCTGAGACTGTCATACTTTGGGTACATCATGAAAAGGCAAGATCCTCTGGAAAAGACAATAATGCTGGGAAAACGTGAAGGCAGCAGGACAAGTGGAAGACCAAATGTGAGATGAATTGACTCCCTAAAGTAACCCACAGGCTTGAGTTTCCAAGAGCTCAGCAGGGCTGTTGAGAACAGCCATTTTGGAGATCACTTATTCATAGGGTTTCCATAAGTTAGTGGTGACCTGATGGCATGTTACAAGAACAACACAGACCATCGAAAAGCAACTGCAAAAACAGATTTGTATTTTTATATTAAACTTATGCCCATTCCAATTGGTAAGGCTAGACATACTTTGGGCACATCATGAAAAGGCAAGATCTTGCCCTGGTTGCCAACCTTAGAAAACCGAGAATGCTTTTATATATTACCCTTACTTTGCTGATTTATTGGCTGGAGGAAGGAATCACATACTTTTGTTTTGCACCAGTACCGTATCTCATTCAGGAATCTAAACTCGATGTTACCTTCCTCTAACCTCAAACTCAATCCTACTGTCTTTCTTGGCTCCTAAACATAACCTCTCTGGAGGAATTCAAGCTCAAGTTCTTGTGGGACTGAATCCAGAAAAACTGTGTGCTCTTTGTGAAGCACTGGTCTATTAACAGGAAAGTTTTAAAAAGTTACTTTCTTAAACCGTACATCCCAGAACCCCCCAAGTAACAATCCACTGGTTATTTGGAGAATTTTAGGAACAGTATTGAAAAAAAAGTAACTATTCAATGCTTAGAACAACAAGTATAATTTATGATGGATAACCGAAACTGTCTGCAGGCAGTATATATCAAAAGGGATTTTCAATACAAATGACAGGAGGTGGATAGGACTGTCTCAACCTATGAGCTTATGAATATCCACAATCACCGAGTTATGTGTGGCTGGAAATGGAACATGAACCTTTGCTTTGATCCAGCATAATGATCTTAATACATGCAAAACACAGGCATCACTTCTCAGGGTTCAGCAGACATTAATGTATAATGGTCATTTCAGACCAATACAGATCCATGTTTGTGCAGAGATAAAGCTGCAAGAAAAGGTGGCAAAAAACAAACAGACAAATTTGTAAGGGCACAAATCACTCCATTCAAAGAAACAGTGCAGCGGGTGGGTTTCTCTTTATCCAAAACTCTGTTTGCACAGCTGTTTCCATTACAATAAATGCTATTAGCTTTATACGCCTTTTTTGAACCCTGTTGTAGACAAGACTGATGAGGCAACCTTCAAACAATGCAAATATCTCTGATTTAAAATATTCCCTCAGATTTATTTATGATTTCTTCTTAACAGAAAGGCAAACATGAACACTGAATACACTCCAGATAGAAGGTCTGCTGTCTGAAGATACACAAATACTTATTCAAGCAGGTCAGGTAATACATTTCTTGATTGTTGCTCACAGGATTATGTTCCTGTTGAGCTCTCAGAAAATAAGATACAGAACAAGTTTAAAAAATAACTCCCCTCCCATATTAACAGTTCAAATGTTGTAAGTTTTTTCAATTTCACAAGGTTTTCCAGGAGCAGATATCCAGTGCTAACCATCACTGGCTAGAATTCTATTGGTTAGTTACACTGGCATAAGTGCAATGACGTATAACATAGTAGCACATTAGTTAATGAGCTGCTTTTTGTGTTACTCATTGTGCATTGTACTTGTGCAAGTAGCAGATTGATGGATATGAGAGGGACTTGTTAACTACCAGCAATTTGCCTCTGTTATTTACACCATTGCACTTAAGCATTCATAAGTAATCAGTAGGCTTCTAGCAACGAGTTAAAGCAGAAGTTCTAGTCCGTGTCAATGCATATATAGGTCTTTATCAGTCATTGAGAAAAAAGACATTAGCCTTATGAACTTAACCTCATGAAGTTCTCTGGGGTTGATTTTGTTGAGATAATAACAATCTTGCATGCTTTCTAACACCAGGTATCAGTGGGAGGGGGGATTTTAAGACCTCAAAGTATTTTTTTTTCTACCACTAACCTGTTGATATCATTCTTTTTCCTACCTCTAGCTTGCCCTTCCCCTCGTCTTCTTTGTGTGTTTCACTTCCTTTGTTAGTCTATCTCCTTTCCTGACCTCTGAGTATGCATGAAGCATGGAGGGTCTCTCTCTCATGCAGAGAGACTGTTCCCCCCCCCCCCCCTGTTTTTCTACTGACAGCTGCTGTAAGTAAAGCTATATCTTTTTTTCCACTTAAAATGCATCCAGAGTGATTTTTAACACATAAAGTGCTAGTCACTGTTAAAAATGGGTGGGCTACTGAGAGTTATTCTCTCACACTTTCTCTGTGCACTTGTTATTTGTACTTGATACTCTGCTAACTATAACATTAACCAAATTTTCCAATAGGTTTGGTAAGCTTGAATATAAGTATCTCATATCTAGCTGCCCATCCCCAGGCAAAGTGGAAAATGCATTGAATGAGCATTGATTAAGTCAAATTAGTCTGGGCCACCCCCTACACTGAACTTGGAAGACACCTTTTTTCCTTCAGTCCACCCTTGTAGAATATCTTACATTTTCCTCCTTTAGTTGTATCTTCAGTTCCAGTTACGATGGTAACAATCACAGGAAGGGAGAAAGAAATGTCTTTTCACTGCATCTCTCCTCAGGCATGCCATGTGCAAATACATCTGTTACCCAGCTAAGTAGACCAGGATGATACATGCATTTGTAAAAAGGATGGTAGCATAGGAACAGCCCTGCTTGAACTATAGGGTAAAACTGAGATGGAGAGCTGTCCCTCTGGTGTTTCTCTTTGCTCAGAATCTTGTTTTCATGACTCATTTTCTTTTTTGCCATCAGGTCTTTTTGGGGTTGCATGACAACCCTTATGATATCCAGTGGAACATGGAGAAAATAGTACCACATTCCATTATGCCTAAGGAAAAAGGAAAAGTATGAATGCTGCCACCCCACCCACCCCCACCAAGTGCCAGGGGGCAGACACACACTCTTCACTGTATATCCATGGGCTCCAGATGGGAAGCTTGAAGCTTTTTCTGGGTCAGGTTAGGGATCGACTGTTCTGCTGTCTGTACTGGATATCAGCATTGGCTTGAGTGTGACAGTGACTGTTGGGGAATTTGCCCTGTGCCACAAGTCCCTCCTCTCCCCAGGGGAGCAGGGAACTCTACCAGGACTCCTGTCCAAGAATATCTCATGAAGGTCTGTTCAGATACGCCTCCAAGAACAGGGCAAGCTCTGGCTCCCCTATCCCGCTCTTGCCTTGGGTCCTCAGTGTCCATCCTGTCTTCCTCCTCCACATATGCCACACCTGGCCCTGCTATAGCTACTGCCTCCTCTCCTTCAGTCTCTGTCTCCTCCAGCTTTATTGTCCCCAACTTCAAGGAGAGACCAGTCCCTGCCTCCTTCCCAGGTGCTCTTTGTCACTGCTGTTGGCTTCCTTCCTCCCACAGACAGGCTGACTGGCCTCAGTGCCTGCCAGAGGCCAAACAACCCCAGTGTCTGGCAGACCTTTCAGGGGTGGCAGTCCCCTCACAATGTGGGAAATGATACCACAATTCAGTCCATTCATTTTTCAGATATTTATGAGAAAGAAAGAGGGGTGTTTTACTTGTCCTTTCTTTTCCTTTCTCCACATTTATAGCATATACCTTGCAAAACAATCAATTGCTTGTTTGACTTTGCTTTGTCTGTATTACTCTGTAAACCACCATATAGCTTGATAGTGCACAATAAGTAATAAAATAAACCGTTGTCAGCTACTCAGCAAAAAAAAGTTCTAATACACCAGCCTTCACACATTTTAATTATAATTAGGATATGATAATAAGATGGCTACAGAGAAAAGAAAACAGAAATATGTGCTAGTGGTCCCTAATGATGAAATGTAGAAGGCGAACTAGACTTACACATCAATTAAGCCCATTAATATCACACCAATCTACTGTGCCTTCTAGCCTATAGAAAATCAAATTGAAAGAATCACAGGGACATGTTCAAAGCTTTATATGCTTACTCAGAAGGCCAAGGAGGAGAAAAAATGGTCAAAGGAGAAGTTAATTTAATGAATTGCAGCTGTTTTTCTGAAGATAAACCAAGACAGTATTTAAGGGGCAGTATATTCATATGTGTGTGTGTTAATTGTTTCCCAGAGAGCAGAAAATTTGTGGAGAGGGCAGATAATCAAAGGACTTTAATTGAACTAGATCAGTCTTTTTAAAGCTTCCACACCTTTATACTCACCTTTTCATACAACATTCTTGAATGTTATTTGTTTGAATGTAGAGGAAGAAAAACCAAGAATTCACAGAACTACATTCTTTCCCAAATAATCCTCCCCATTTAATGAAAGCCTCATGGCCTCTTTGATAATCTTGCAGCTGCTTTGCATGAGGAGACCCCCTCACGTCAGCAGACTATGCATTGTGCTGTGGTTCCTTTTCAGACAACAAAACAAAGACATGTGTACAAAAATGCTTGTGTTTTACTGATTGTTCGGTCATGTGATAATAATAATTATGTGCTGCCAAGTCAGTTCTGACCTTTTCCAACTTTTTCTAGGTATAGAGTACTCAGAAGTCGTTTATTGTTCCCAGTGCAATTTGCCAAGGACTACATAGGCTGGCTCTTATCCTGGGCCTGGGAGGTACAGTGGGGAATCAAACTTCCAACCTCTGGCTCCACAACTCACTGAGCTATCCAGCTAACCCAGCTCACATGCTGATGTATTTCATTTAGGTGCTTTATTCACCCAAACAATGGTGAAACAATGGTGGAACATCATAAAAGTACACACACAATAAGAAAAAGAGGATTTCTTGTTCTCTCCAGATTCTTAATAAAAAATAAGGTGCAGTCAAGTGGAACCTTTCATATCTTTCACTTAATTCTCTGAAAAAGGAATAACTGTGGTTGCTCTCTCTCTCCCCCCCCCCCCCACCTTATCACCTGTGCAGGCAGTTTACAATTTCAACTCTGATTTAAGAGTGTTTTAAAAACAATCTGCGTATTCAGGCTCATGATATAACCTGAAAGAGCAACTGCATGTTATCTTATTTGTATGCTACCCTTCAATAAGCAACACTTGGTTTAATTTAATATCGGAACATATTACTTGTGTATTTTCCAACTTTGTTATGAAAGTAATAACTGTTTTATTTCTACAGAACCCCCATGCCAATTGATGCTTGAGGCAATTTACATTAACACACCACATTAAATTTTCAGGCCACTCTTAACAAGGGAGAAGTGGAAGGAAAAAAAATGGTGGGGAGAGATATGACTATGGCAACCAAACAAGGGAATTAAAAAATAGGAAAGGTTTGAGGCATTTTTTTTTTAAAGGAGGGGGATAAGAAATAAACTGAACAGATTAGTTAAGTGTATGCCTTTGACATTATAGACTACAAACTAAAAGCTACTCATGCAGTCTCAGAAAGTGGTCCACCATTACCAGTTCTAGGCTGTGAGATTGGACAAGATGCTAACTGTTGTTACTGCCCGTCTTCTGGTTTCTCCAGGGAATGAGACAAGAACAAATGATTTGCTGTTTACTTCTCCTTGTTAGAGTTGAGTTATGCCTTATCTTTGTAGATGACATTCTGTTTGAAGGTGACCTCTATTTGAAGAATGATTCACTCCAAGTGCAGTTTGAAGAGGAAGAATATTTACTGAAGTTCTTGTTCTCATAATTCAGGAAGTCTCAACATATGACAAGATACCTTGATGAGAAATTTCCCAAGCCCTGTGAAATTCCCCATGAAATTTACCACTTCAGTGTGAGAGTGAAACAAGGAACTATCCCTCTCCATCAAGGTCTCAGGAGTCCCCTGACCTGCTCAGTACATCAATGAAAGGCATACAGAAACAGGTTATATGCTTTAGGAAGATGGTCTGATTTGATCTGTACCTGGGTTCATGACATTTATGTGTCTTTGTCATTATCTGGTATGTCTGATACGAGAAAAATATTCTTGTGATGAACGAGGTGGTGAAGGAGGAAATGCAGACGGCTATGACCTGAGACTGCTATACGGCACCTTGAATTTGTAATATATCTATCCTAAGCCCATATAAAAATCACCCTCTCATATTCACACACTCATTCAACCCTATTTCACTGGTAGGCATCCTTCAGCCTCAAGAGACTATGGTAACGTGCTCTGAATAGAGATCTTGGAACAGCGTCTAGTGTAGTGTAGGCCCTGGAAGGGGCTTACAAGGCCATCAAGTCCAACCACTGCTCAATGCAGGAATACAATCAAAGCATATCTGCCAGGTGATTATCTAAGTTTTTCTTGAATGCCTCCAGTGTTGGAGCACTCACCAACTCCCGAGGTAACTTGTTCCACTGTCATACTGCTCTAACAGTTAGAAAGTTTTTCCTGGTATTCAAAGCTGAATAAGAGAACAAAGAAAAAGAATGGGCCAGAATACAAAAAGCTCTATCTAAATGAGTCTTACTCTTTGCTCTACAGCTCCACAAAATGGCTATCAGGGTGACTTTAAGGGGATATATATCCCACACAGTGGTGTCAGAGTGAGCCTCCCTAGATCTTCAGTAGTTGAAGTATTGAGGGGAGTGCTTGGGTTTCAGATATTACTCATTTCCTGTTTTGGTGCCAGCAGTTCAGTGTAGTATATTACTTTTGAATAAATTACTTTCCTTCATTCAAATTACTGACCATCTTTTTAACACTATGAATGCTGGATACAATATAAAAGATCATTCATGAAGTTCCTCCACTTTGGGATTGAACAGTGACTCTTGCTGCACCCTATTGTTGTTGTTTAGTCGTTAAGTCGTGTCCGACTCTTTGTGACCCCATGGACCAGAGCACGCCAGGCCCTCCTGTCTTCCACTGCCTCCCGGAGTTGGGTCAAATTCATGTTGGTAGCTTCGGTGACACTGTCCAACCATCTCGTCCTCTGTCGTCCCCTTCTCCTCTTGCCTTCACACTTTCCCAACATCAGGGTCTTTTCCAGGGAGTCTTCTCTTCTCATGAGATGGCCAAAGTATTGGAGCCTCAGCTTCAGGATCTGTCCTTCCAGTGAGCACTCAGGGTTGATTTCCTTCAGAATGGATAGGTTTGTTCTCCTTGCAGTCCAGGGGACTCTCAAGAGTCTCCTCCAGCACCACAATCCAAAAGCATCAATTCTTCGGTGGTCAGCCTTCTTTATGGTCCAGCTCTCACTTCCATACATAGCTACTGGAAAAACCATAGCTTTGACTATGCGGACCTTTGTTGGGAAGGTGATGTCTCTGCTTTTTAAGATGCTGTCTAGGTTTGTCATCGCTTTCCTCCCAAGAAGCAGGTGTCTTTTAATTTCGTGGCTGCTGTCACCATCTGATTGGCTCTTGCAGAGGCAGAAAGAACAGGCTTGCCTGCCAGAACCACAGCTTCCATTCCAGTGCATAATCTGCATTAAACTAGCATCCTTTAGAGAAGCAAAGTGTTTGTATGCACATACACACATACAGTAAGCACTGAAGAAATGGCTGATTGTTCAAAGAAACAGAAACATCCATCAATTGCTTCTACATTTTTAAAAGGAAATGAAATGAATTAGCAGCTGTTGTAGCTTGTGCAGTTGACATTCTTTGTGTTACTGCATTATGTGGTACAAAACTATTTTTAAAATTGTGAAAACTATTTTTAAAATTTATTTAAAATATTTTTACCCTGTCTTTCACCTTAAGAAGACCCAAACCACCCAGAGTAAACCTTTGGTCTAGATGGGTGGGATAGAAATCTAATAAATAAATAAATAAATATAAATACAAAGCAGCTCACATAATTAAAAGACAATATTTAAACTGAAAAGCAATAAGTATACAAATACTGAAAAGGATGAAACAATACCACAGTAAAAAATGGTAAACAGCAGCAACACCAAAAACCTATTCAAAGAAGTAAGGCACAACAGTCATTTAATAAACCCAATCATGCAGCCAATCATTCAGGGAAAGCTTGCTTGAAGAGAAAAGTCTTCGTCTGCTTGTGGAAAAACAGTAAAGATGGGGCCAACCTGGCCTCCTGTGGGAGGGAGTTCCAAAGTCTGGGAGCAGCAACAGAGAAGGCACTCTCCCATGTCCCCACCAAACACACCTGTGAAAATCGCAGAACTGAGATAAAAGCCTCTCCTGATGACTTTAACACCAGGGCAGGCTCAAAAAAAGGGACATGGTCCTTGAGATACCTTGGATCCAAGCTATGTAGAGCTTTATAGGTTAGAACCAGCACCTTGAAATGTGCTCAGAAATGGATTGACGTAATTGCGTGATCCCTGTGACCAGCCCCAGTTAGCAATCTGGCTGCTGCCTTTTGGACTCATTGAAGTTTCCGAACACATTACACAGGGAGCCAGAATAAGAAAACTCTAATCAAGGCTGCCACAGAATATTTTGTCATTTTGCAGGTGGGGAGAAAATTTTGTGGATTCTCATTGTTTCATTTGAGGCAAATAAGGATTTATTTCCTAATAAGGGAAGGAAATAGCTTTGGAGTTGCCTATTGACTGTTAGCTCTCAGAAAGTAGCAGATGGTGCAGACATACAGATTGTCACCTGGTCAGTCTTCCTAACCATAACAAAATGTTTTATTTCTGTTTAAAATATTGCAGGGACACGTATGCCCCATTTTTCAAATCTGTAACTGCCTTGAAGACCTTTTCCAGTTTTTGAAAGAGAGCTCTTTCAGGCCTAAAAAGAGATATGGGTGCAATAACATTCAAATGAATATTTATACTTCCTGAAAGTTTCTGAAAATATGATTATCTATTTTAAGACTGAATATATTGGGGGGTGGGGAGGATGTAGAGTATGGTGATGTCCGTGAGCCTTGCTAAGCCATATGCTTCTCAGTTCCTACCCTTGTCCTACATATGTATAGTCTTGACTCCGCCACAGTAGCTTACTAAACTAGAGCAGGGGTTGGGAGTTCGGTTCCCACTGTGATTTGTAGTAGAACAGCTAGCCTGTGTGGCCTTGGGCAAACTACACAGTCTCAGAAGAAAAAGATGGTAAACTACTTACTTTCTAGCTAGAAAACCCTGAGAAAGGTTGCCATATATTGGTATCAGCCTGACAGTACATAATTATTATTATTATGCCAGAATTAATATTGTAAGCCTTGCTGTCCATTTCTACATGTGAATCACCACTCAGTCTGACACATGCTTGTCCTGAACAGAAATAGCTACAAGTCTGTTCTAATTAAAAAATCCAAATGTTGCTTTGGAATCATCCACAGAGACAGTTGCCTGCTACCTCACAACCGGGGATATCAGTGGTAGCCTTTTTTCCTCTGCACATACCTCCACCCTTTTTCTCTACCCATTTTCATCAGATTTTCTACAGGTTGGTATATTCACCTGACAGTCCTTTCAGAGATCAAACAGGTGAATTCTCCTGAGTAATCAAAAGGCAGACAGGAGATCAGGAAAGGAGATGGCATCAGCAAGCTCAGGAGGAGGGGGGGGAAAGGAGAGATAGCAATTATGTATATTCTGTAAGCCATCGTTTGTATTGCACACAGAAAGAAAATTGGAGGGGCTACTTTGGTTCTCTTAAAATATGCAAGCAAAGGAAAGCAAATAGAGAGGGCAGGCAGCTATTGATTGCCAGACAGCACTTTGCTGGATTTGGAGATTACCAGGATGTGCCTGCACTGCTTGATAGGAGGCTGTGAGCTGAGAACAGCTCAAAAATTGATGATCTACAAACAAAAGGACTAGAGAGGCTTGAGACAGGGTGGACTAAAAAACAACTGAGCAATCCCTGAAAAAGTTGTGAGACTGTGAAATGTGACAAAGACTTTGTGAGAAGTTTGAACATCTTAATTGAAGGCTCCTCCTTCCTCCCTGTTATTAATTGTAATGACTAACGAAGTGGGTTCAGAAGTCACTCAATCTGCCTTATGAAAGTCCTGTTCCTGATTCCAGATGTAGAAGGAAAATTGCTCTCGCCTAGCTTTGAAACACAATCCTGTATTGTTACTGGACCAAATAATATTCTTAAAGAATACTGGAATGCTTCTAAACCAAAGGGTGATGATCCATTAAAGGAACAGAGTGTTTGAACAAACAAGCCCTCAGAGTTCAACATCTTCTACCAAAGGAGAAGTCCTGTGCGCCTTTCCTAACAATTTTTGCAGAACCATGAAGTTCAGATCATCACTGGTGACTTTTGGCAGTAGCTTCAGGTGTTGCCTATCACTCTGCTGTTGCTTTATTCTTTCTTAAATGTTTTTTTTTACTCCTCAGATTGAGAATAGACCCTTCAATGCATTCTGTGCCTATGTAAACCATTCTCTCCCATTCCTGGCTTGCTTCTACAGTCCCCAGGTCTCAGGGCATCATCTGGAGTCTAAGGGAATGGCTACACTTCACCAGTTCTCCAGGTAGGGAACAAATCTCAGTATGAGCATAGCTAGAAGAGGAAAAGTTTGATTTGTAAGCAAATGGGACAGGGGAGCAGAATTCCTCATAGGCTAGCAGTGTGCTTTACGTAAGCTTCAGCAGTAGTGTAGAGCTTAACACCCCATGTGTCGAAGAGTTCTGATCTATTACCAAAAGGAACTGGTTTTGAATCTGATTTCACACGTTTTAAACTAATTTTTTAAAAGTTCTCTACATGATACACAAGGAAGCTTGGATTCCCCCCACCCCCCCACCCCGGAAAGCATGTATTTTTTGTTGTTTGAAAGTTGGGAAGAGAGTCATTTAATTTAACTCACTTGTAAAGATCAATTTAATGTGAATTGTTTTGGCATATGAGAACATCTCAACTGTGTTGGGGGGATTGCCACTCCCACTACTCACTGATTCCCTTTCCTTCTCCACCAGGCTGTGTGGTGCACTAGGTCTCCCTAAGGAGTGCCTGGCACTCGGTCAGAGAGTTCGACAGGCCACTTACCTACCACCTTTGCGCTGGGGCAAGTCCCAAAACCTCAGCAGTGCATAGCGTAAGCCCTTTGAACAAGTCTGACCTTAAAAGAACACTTTACTTTTACTCAGTACTTTGCATGTACAGACACATGGGCTTTGTGATTCCTTAGAACTCACAACAGCTCAGTTAGGTAGGACTCTTAAAGATAGCTAGTTTGTGGCCCTCTCCACCTCCTGGATTTAGCCAGACCCTGCTGTTCAAGAGACCAGTCCTTTTGTAGAATTTTTATGATTAATTTTTATTAGAAAAATAGAATTTCATAGAATCAGTTTATATTGCACAAGCTTTAGCATAAAGAACATATTCAAAGATCATTACAGTTAAATAAAATAACTATTTCCCATTAAGATAATAAACACTACTAAGCTGGGCTGAGGTGGGCTACAGTGGGCTAGCCCCACCTCCTTCTTTCTCTTTACTTACATCCTCTCTCAATCAAGTTCTTTTCTTTCCCATCATCATGGAATCGAAATCCAGAACAAACAACAGAACAACCACTTTCACATAACCCATTGTCCATTTTCTACCTTCCCAAACTCCTCCCTTCTTCTTGACCTTTCTGGCTGTTAACCAATTAGCCTCAAGGGGCTGTAACACCTTCCTCCTCCCTTAATTCCCATGGAAGTCCAGGTGTTTTATCTCTTCTCCAATTAGCTCGGAATGTTGAGCCTTTCACGGCCTCTTTGTCCAACCTTCAGCACTATCTTGAACCAGGCTGTAACAGTCTTCAGAAAAACATTCTCAAAGCACTTAGAAAAACACATTCCAATGTCTCTCAAATCATCTTCACACAGAACCTGTCTGACTCCATCTTACATTTCTCTGACTACATATCCCATCATCATGACAGGCTGTGGTGTGTATATGCCTGTGTTGGGCTGCAGTCTGATCTTGAGGGAGGCAAATGGGAAAGCCAGAAGTTCAGAGTTGGAGGCGAGAGGCAGGTGAGATGCTTAGCCTAAGTAAAGAGTTGTCTTTGCAGTGGGGAAAAATAATTCTGAGGCACGGATCCTCATGGATCCACGTGATTTTATGTAGAATCATCCCCAAAACACTCTCCAATCACAGGTGTCATCTCTGCTCACAGATTGGACAGTGGCTTGGGGTTGATCCTTGTAGCGGTCACCCTGTCATGCATATTCAGCAGTGCATTTGCATGAACCAATAGGGAGCTGTTGAGAGTCGGAGCCAGCTAGATAGAAGGGGGGCTGTAGAAAAGTGTGGGAGAAGATAGAGATAGAGAGTGAGGTTTGAAGAGAAAGGAGGATAGTTTGGGTTTTGAGGCAGAAAGAGAGTTTAGGGAGTGAATAGTCAGAGGGTTATCTGTATTAGTTAAGATGAAAGAGGTTAAAGGAAAATAATGAACACTTTGTGTAACTTTAAGAATGTGCTTAAGAACTATTCCTAAAACAACTTGTAACCAATAAACCTGTTTTTATTGCAAAGTTAAGTACTGAATGGACCTCAGTCTTTCATAGGAAACATAGTTGGTAAAGAGATCAACTGGTGGCAACGTGGTAAAGGACGTGTTGGGATACTCGCATGAGCTCTGTCTTTGGTGAAACAAGCAGGGGCCACGGGGTAAACGTCACATTCCTACATAAAGATCATGTGGATCCATGAGGATTCATGTCTTGGATCAATGTTTTTGCACTACTTCAAAGCCATGTACCCATGATTTTTGTGGTGTGAGTACAAATGAGATTTATGATTTAACAGTGGTTTAGGACAGATTCCATATTAAAGTAATGAGGATCCATAAGGATACATGCTTTGGATGTGAACAAGCCAGAGAAAAAAAAATCTGGGAAAGAAAAATAAGCTATGAACCTGCCACTGAAAAATGTGTAATCCTTGTGCTGATGACATGAAAATAATTTATGCATACCTATTATGTATACCTTATATTGTAGTTATAAATGGATGAAAAACCTATCACAACAGCTATATAAAAAGCTACAAGGACACTCATATTTTTAGATGCTGGTGAAGAATAAGTTCATAGTTACAGCACTGTATTGCTACACATTGCAGCAAATAAGCAGACAGACTACAAGAGGTAAATTTTAGTTCAGACACTGGGTCTGTGATTTTGTCCGCCCAGCCCAGAATAACAAGTCGAGACACAATAAAGTGGGTTAAACTAGGGCCGCAACTTTATTAAATTATTAACGCTTTTAATTCCTAATTCTTTAAGGGGGCCTGCCATAGTGCAAAGCAGGTCTGAGAACATTGTCAATCTTACTTGACTGGTCCAGACCTTTTCCCAGCGGAATCCTAAGCCGAAAGGGAGGGCGCTGTTCTCCATCCGAGCACCCTCTCGGCCACACGCACCGAAGGCTGGCCTAAAGCCTAGCCTCGGGACCCCAATAGACCCGCGTCCCCTAGGGTCCCCTGTTTTCCCCTCCCCTCAGCAGAACCTCACTAAAATTCTGAGGGGAGGGTGTCAATCCCCCGCTGGGTGTATACCCTGTAAATCCCCTGCTCTTATCCTGCTTTCCGCCACGGCATGGGACTACATGGTATGCCCCGAGCCCCTCACCAGGCCAAAAATTTCGGCTCTAAGGCCCCCTTGTAAGTCGCGAAGAAACAAATCCAGCCCTAGATCAGATGGGTCCACCCCATCTTCCCTATATAATTCTGGGCAACTGACCCTAATATCGGGATGCCCAATAACTGAACCCCCCCCCCCGAGCCCTAATGGCCCTACTGACTTCCCTATTAACTCCCTTCTGGGCCTTGTCAATGCACCTAGGGTCACATCTGACCCTCCATACCTTCCTCGGTATGATCGCCAACCATACTACACATGTTCCAGGAAACTGCAACGCCAGTGCATGCAGGTCCTCAATGACCTGTAATATCAATGACTTGCCCCCACGCTGGGGTAAATCGTTGCCACCGAGGTCAATTAGCATGATGTCTGGAGGCATCTTCGGAGTACCCTGGGATGCCGATTCTACTAACTCATCCCAGAGCATGTCTCTCTGGCCCCTCCACTCAAATGTGGCCCACGCACCAAGGCCCAGATTGCGACCCCAACTGGATCATTCTGCATACTTTGCTGTCCAGAACACGTAACTGTGGCCACAGAAACGCACTTGAACTCGGGTCAGCAAGTTCCTTGAACCTGAAACAAGCAGAACACAACAACCAAATGCCAGCACCTACAATTGTGGCAACGGTCGAACGTAACCCCTGTATCTGCTGGATGACCATCGCCCCGCCTTCTTGACATCCTTCATGTAGTATCGCGTAGCAGCCGCTGTAGATGCTGCACCTATACGAAATGAATGGGTGCCAAATCACCAACCTAGAATCCCAGCCTTTTGTAAGGACGGAGATGTGGCTTTCCAAAATTGATATTTCGTAAGTGGGGACGAGTCCTTATGCCTCAAAAAAACCCCTCCTTCCTTGTCACCTCTTAACCCTACATATTCTAACACCACCTTAACAGGGCAGATTGCCTCTATAGAACATTGCCCCAACACAACCATTTGGCCCTTACCCATCTGATCAGTCTTGGATCTCCTAAGAGTGATCACTACTTGCCTATCTGAAATTACCACATCCTTCCTCTGCAAAGAGGATAGAGACGTATCACTCTTACCTGCAGCCACCCGCTCGCTTATCCTCAGAGTCCCAAAAAAGGCAATAAATGTTGCTGCCTTAAAAAGACTCACCTCAAGTTGATCAGAGCTCGCCTCCTTCCAAACGGTACCCAGCCGAGCTAAAATTTCTGGCGAAATAGGCATGTGCGTGTCTCTGATACCTGCTCTTTCTCGACTCCAACCTTCCAACATTTTTCTAATGCGAAATGCTCTGGTGGTATCCTGATAACCTTGAGCTTTGGCATAGAAAGCTAATGCTGACATGCACCCTTGTATTGATCTGGGAGCCAAACCTCTCCTGTGCAAATGCACACAAAATTGCACCAAATGGTCAACTGGGGCGGGCCAAACTTGCCCCAGCTCTTCAGCCTGACGGAAAGAAAAGAATTCCTTGCAAGGCGGCTGCCTTATAATGACACCGAGTGCCAGGAGCCACCGCCAAGCTCATAGCTCTATTCGCTTCTACCCTCCAAGACTTCATGCCTCGTCTGGTAGGATGTCTGGGTATGGTCGTGCCCCTGGAGCCAACGCCCTGAACCAGTCAATCTGTTGACGGGACAGGGCGTCAGCCAGAGCGTTGTCAACCCCCGGGACATGTTTGGTGTGAAAAACTATATTGAATTGTAAACAGCGTGATGTGAGTGCTCTGACAAGTGCCATTAACCTCTGTGACCTAGATGTGAGAGAATTAACTATGTGCACTACTGCTTGGTTGTCACACCAGAAAGTCACCACTGAGTTGGACCAATGCTCAGCCCATAACCATACCGCACCCCCTATTGGGAAAAGCT
Organism: Intellagama lesueurii; assembly: GCA_037013535.1. Lineage (NCBI taxonomy): Eukaryota > Metazoa > Chordata > Lepidosauria > Squamata > Agamidae > Intellagama > Intellagama lesueurii. The sequence goes on from JBAJHW010000010.1 coordinate 13,847,914, forward strand.
CTAAAAATGTAAGGTCCTTTGTGATTCCTGCTGCTTGCCAACTCAACAGCCAACTCCCTGCACACCACCGACTGCAGAAATATAAGCCAAACCCCAGGGAACCTGATGCATCAGTTTGTACCTGAAAGTTGGCTCTCAACCTCATCTCCATTCTCCAAAAGGAGACACTGTTGAACCCCTCTAAAAAACCTCAAGCAGACTACTAAATCCTGCCTCATGCCGGCCAAAATCAGGCGTCTATGAAGAGGTTTATTGAGGCCTTTCATAGCATCACAAAGCCGTCGTAAAAAGGCTTTGCCCAGAGCCACGACTTTACATGAGAAGTTCAAGTGTCCAACCAACACCTGCAGCTCCCTCAGAGTAACCTTGTGTTGAGCTAGCATGGCCTGAAGGCTCTGAGTCAGATCTGTTACCTTGCTCTCAGGCAGTCGACTGGACTGCTTAACAGTATCTAACTCTATCCCCAAAAAAGTCAGGACTGTACATAGTCCCTCTGTCTTTTCTTCCGCCAATGGAACGCCGAGCTCCTGAGTGAGCCGAAAGGCATTCATAAGGAGCGCGCACTGGGAGGTACCGTGTCTCCTACAAAATAAAAAATAATCCAATAATGGACTACCTGCGCTAACCCCGCCCTCTTCCTGAGGGCCCACTCCAAAAATGAGCTGAACTTCTCAAATGCTGAACATGATACAGAGCATCCCATGGGGAGCATCCTATCCATATAAAACTGCCCTTCAAAAGCAAAACCCAATAACGGAAAGTCTTCTGGATGAACAGGTAAAAGCCTAAATGCTGATTTGATGTCGGATTTTCCTAACTCCTCCCCCACCCCACAGACACGTACAGTATATCACAGAAGTGAGTACACCCCCTCACATTTCATAAATATTTTAGTATATCTTTTCATGTGACAACACTGAAGAAATGACACTTGGCTACAATGTAAAGCAGTGAGTATACAGCTTGTATAACAGTGTAAATGTGCCATTAATGTCTAAATCGCTGGCAACAAAAGTGAGTACACCCCTAAGTGACAATGTCCAAATTGGGCCCAAGTAGCTGTTTTCCCTCCCTGGTGGCATGAGACCTGTTAGTGTCACAAGTCTCAGGTGTGAAGAGGGAGCAGGTGTTATCGCTCTCACCCTCTCAGACTGGTCACTGGAAGTTCCACATGGCTGGTAATGAACTATCTGAGGATCTGAAAAAATAAATTGTTGCTCTACATAAAGATGGCCTAGACTATAAGAAGATTGCCAAAACCCTGAAACTGAGCTGCAGCACAGTGGCCAAGACCATACAGCGATTTAACAGGACAGGTTCCACTCAGAACAGGCCTCACCATGGTTGACCAAAGAAGTTGAGTGCCCTTGCTCAGCTTCATATCCAGAGGATGGCTTTGAGAAATAGACGTATGAGTGCTGCCAGCATTGCTGCAGAGGTTGAAGGGGTGGGGGGGTCAGCCTGTCAGTGCTCAGACCATACGCCACACACTGCATCAAATTGGTCTCCAGGGCTGTCGTCCCAGAAGGAAGCCTCTTCTAAAGATGATGCACAAGAAAGCCCGCATACGGTTTGCTGCAGACAAGCACACTAAGGACATGGATTTCTGGAACCATGTGCTGTGGTCCGATGAGACCAAGATAAACTTATTTGGTTCAGATGGTGTCAAGCATGTATGGTGGCAACCAGGTGAGGAGTACAAAGACAAGTGTGCCGTGCCTACAGTCAAGCATGGTGGGAGTGTCATGGTCTGGGGCTGCATGAGTGCTGCTGGCACTGGGGAGCTACAGTTCATTGAGGGAACCATGAATGCCAACATGTACTGTGACATACTGAAGCAGAGCATGATCCCCTCCCTTTGGAGACTGGGCCGCAGGGCAGTATTCCAACATGATAACGACCCCAAATATACCTCCAAAATGACCACAGCCTTGCTAAAGAAGCTGAGGGTAAAGGTGATGGACTGGCCAAGCATGTCTCCAGACCTAAACCATATTGAGCATCTGTGGGGCATCCTGAAACAGAAGGTGGAGGTGCCCAAGATCTCTAACATCCACCAGCTCTGTGATGTCATCATGGAGGAGTGGAAGAGGACTCCAGTGGCAACCTGTGAAGCTCTGGTGAACTCTATGCCCAAGACGCTTAAGGCAGTGCTGGAAAATAATGGTGGCCACACAAAATATTGACACTTTGTGCCCAATTTGGATATTGTCGCTTAGGGATATACTCACTTTTGTTGCCAGCAGTTTAGACATTAATGCCTGTGTGTTGCGTTATTTTGAGGGAACAGCACATTTATACAAGCTGTATACTCACTGCTTTACATTGTAGCCAAGTGTCATTTCTTCAGTGTTGTCACATGAAAAGATATACTAAAATATTTATGAAATGTGAGGGGGTGTACTCACTTCTGTGATATACTGTACCATGCGAACTGCCGTGTCAAATGATGTATAACGGACGCTGCATAGCTCCTGAGGGATCCTATCGTTAACTGAATCCCCTGCCAGGAAGGACAGGTGGTAGATCAGCCTAAATTCACTGGAGCCTTCTTTGGCACTACCCCAAATGGGGATACCCTCAGATGTGGCACCGGCGGGGTAGGAAATGGACCCAACACTCTGCCTTCCGGCATTTCTTTACCGATTTTTTCCCTAACTATAGCTTCCTGACCCACTACTGATCTCAAGTTTTTGGTTAATGTGGCCACTCTTTCCCCCATGGCTGGGATCCTGAATCCCCACTTAAACCCTTCCAGCAAATAATTGGCTGCTGCCCTGTCTGGGTAACCTCGTAGCCACCTTTGCAAAATTTGAACCTTAATTGGGCTGGGGCCCTTTTGGAGGATTACCGGAACCTGGAGGCAGCTTCCTGGTGCCTCCGCTCTTCCTTGCCCCTGCTCCCCCTGCTCTACTTTTGAAACACGTGGTTGCCGTGTGGGGTCGTACAGGGCCGTCTGTTACAAGACCCATGGGAGTTGAATTCCCAGCATACCAAGTGGGGTTGAACCGCCTGCCCCGCCCAAGGGCGGGAAGAGCTGGGCTGAGTCCCTTTCTGCACCAAGTGTCCACTATCAAACCTTTCACCAAGGATTGGTCATGCAGGGTTCATGTATCTAAGCCAAATGTCATGCGGCATGTCCCAGCACATGTTAGGGTGCAGCGCTGCCCTCATATGGAAGCATTCATCATAAGAAAGCCACGCATGCCCTGGGAAATCCACATACGCCCTATATATCAGGTCCATGCACTGGATTAGGGAGAAGGCCCTTTCTGGTTGGGCTCTAACTATGGTTCCCGCATATATAAAAATCCAGGTAACCAATTGGCCCAGCACCACTCGGGCTTGCGCCTACGCACCTTCTCCCTTTCCCTCTCATCCTCTTTGTCTTTTTTCTTGTCTTCCAACTGCCTATTCAGTAAGTCAAAAATATCAACATACTCTCCTTTTCAAAAAATTTCAATAGTGGCGGGAAGGAGGTGGTCACCAAGCGGCAACGATTGATCACCCTCAGGGAGCACCTCCCTAGGAACCAAATTGTAACTGGTGCTGGGAATCTGTCTGTTGGGTGACCCCTCTGAGCCTAGACTCATGTTTGCCTGAGGGGCCATCCCTGGCAATGTTGTCATTCCTAAACTTCCCACCAGTGGGATCCCTGCACCTAGTTGACTTGAGAGGGTGGGATAGCCTGACCCCAGGCACCCCATGGCCAATAGCCTACATGTGATGTGCCCGGTGTGACGGGTAACTCACCAAGCACCGCCTTTTCAGCTTGTGGTGCGACTGGAACTACCCCGCCTGGCACACTGCCGCCTTCTTTATTTATTTGTTTGTTTGTTTATTAAATTTATACCCCGCCCATCTAGACCGAAGTCTAACACCCAGCGAGGGAGCCAGACAGATCTCTTGGGGCAGACTGTTCCAAAGGTGAGGGGCCACTGCCAAGAAGGACCGGTTTCTTGTTCTTTCTCTCCGGGCCTCCCTAGGTGTTAGGCCCCTCAGCTGCCCTTCTTGGCTAGAACGAGTGATTCGGGTAGATCTAGGTGGGAGGAGGCGTTCCACTAGATATCGAGGTCCTAAACCATTTAGGGCTTTATATGTCATCATTAACACTTTGAAATCAATGCGGAAACAAACGGGCAGCCAATGCCAGAGTGGGGGAAATATGCTGATATTTTCTCACCCCAGTGAGAAGTCTGGCCGCTGCATTCTGCACCATTTGAAGCTTCCGCATCAATCTCAAAGGTAGCCCCACGTAGAGTGTGTTACAGTAGTCTAATCTCGAGACTACAAGCGCATGGACCAGAGTGGTGAGCGCCCAACATCAAGATAGGGACACAGCTGGGCAATCCGCCACAGATGGAAATAGGCGGAGCGGACCACTGATGCTACCTGGGTTTCCATGGTGAGCGCCGGATCCGGATGGACCCCCAAGCTGCGAAGCTCACTCTTCACGGTGAGAGTCACTCCCCCAAAAGAGAGGGAGTTCCCCAAACCACCAATGGAGAGGCCACCCACCCTCAGGACCTCCGTTTTGTCTGGGTTCAGCCTCAGTCCATTCTCCTGCATCCATTGCTGTACAGCCTCTAGGCAGCGCTGAAGGGATGGAACGGCATCCACTGTGGTTGGAGAAAAGGAGATGTAGAGCTGGGTGTCATCAGCGTATTGATGGCACGAAGCCCCACACCCCCTGATGACCCCACCCAGCGGCCTCATATAGATATTAAACAGCATTGGGGAGATAATCAAGGCCTGCGGAACCCCACAATTGAGATTCCACGGGGCCGAAACACACTCCCCAAGCTGTACTCTCTGAGGACGGTCCTCCAAGAAGGATCGGAGTCAGGCAAGTGCCAGACCACTGATTCCCAACTCGGAGAGCCTCCCCAGGAGGATACCATGGTCAATGGTATCAAAGGCAGCTGAGATATCGAGGAGGACCAACAAAGACATTTTGCCCCTGTCGGCCTCCCTCAGCAGGTCATCAAACAGGGCAACCAATGCCGTTTCCATACTGCGGCGTGGCCTGAAGCCCGACTGGAATGGATCCAGGGCATTGGTTTCATCCAAAAGAGCCTGGAGCTGGTCAGCCACCACCCTCTCTACCACTTTGCGGAGGAAAGAAACATTGGCAACGGGCCCATAATTGCCAATGTTGTCCACCACCAAACTTGGTTTCTTCCTTATGGGCCTAATGAGTGTATCCTTGAGGGCAAGGGGAACCTTGCCCGCTTGCTGCCTTAGCTGGTGCCTCCTCAGGTCGCTGTGCTGATGCTGTTGATTCCCTCCGTTGTCTCACTGGTGTATCCCCAGCAGCAACTGCAGTCGAAGGTCCGGGGCATTGGGCTTCTAAAACAGCAATGTGAGAGAGCATAATGTCCCCCATTCTCTGGAGCTCAGCCAATTTTTGAGCCTTGGTCTCTCTGCATAACCTACGCTGCTCAGTTGGACCCATGGCTGCCCCGGCCTGTGCTCTTTCCCTTTCCAATGCGCTCAATTTCTCCCATATGGAAGTGTAATCCAGCCACTCATCATCATCTGATGAGGAAATTGCAGGCAGAGGTTGAGCCGGTGCCTTGCATTTTGCAGGCTGCTTACCCTTACTGCACTCCCAACCTTTCTTGGGAGCCATAATATCCATATACGCTACCCCAATAGCTATGACACACACACTGCTTTAACCCACTGTTGCACCCAATCCACTAAACACTACGTGTTAATTCTATTTACTCTTTCTCCCACCTCAGCAGTCCTAATAATAATAAGGGTTGGGGTGGGGTTTTTTTGGGCTCTTTTCACCCCAAAAACACCCTAGAAAAACAGTGTGGGGTGGGGATGGGGCATGGGCCCTAAGCCCCCTCCCCCTAATGAGCACCCTTATGCCCCTACCCCAGTCCATATCAAATGCCTATTAATTAATTATTCTTATTCTTATTTTATTTTATTTCATTTTATTTTTTAAATTTATTTAAATTTAATAACAATTAAATAACAGCCTGGCAAGACTGCCAAGGCTGCTCCTGATTGTGCCCAAAAACCTTAGGGCTGTGCTGATGCACAGCCCAATTCCAACGAAGCTCCTTTAAGAATGCTGATCGGGTCAAGCAGCAAAAGTGAAACCACACAGCGAGACTCCTTCAAGCAACCGAAGGCAGCGAAAGAGGCCTGCGCAGGCAAGGGCAGCCTTCTTAAAGGCTCGTCTCTCGCCCTGCCTGCAGCCTTCCAGGATTCCCTGCGATGACTTTCTGGACGTGCGGGGAAAACAACCCTTCACGGAGGCTGCAGGCCATTCGGAGGTACCTTTTCCAATGATCACCTCTCCCTAAAGAGAGTGTGATGTTTGGACGAGTCACTTTGAGCGCAAAACTACCACCTTTAACTCTGAGATAGGTCCTTTAGGCCCCAGAAGTGCGTAGTATAAGCCTCATGAACTATCTTGACCTTAAAAGAAAACTTTGCTTACTTCCAAAGCAATCAAGCATTGACTTTGTGCTTCTTTAGAATGCACAACAGCCTTACCAAGTAGGACAGTAGGACCTTTTAACTTATAGTAGCAACTATTGACCTTCTTTCATCCACACTGGATTTAGATAGCCCTGCTGTTCAAGAGACAACTCCTTTGTAAGGATTATATTTGTTTTTATTAAGAAAATAAAAGAGTTTCATTCGTACACAGTTGTTGCATTAAGCATAAGCTTTTTAACATATCCAACCATTACAATGGTTAAATAAAGCTGCAATTTCTAAATAAAATAATAACAACTAAATCTCTACTAAGTAATCATCTTAGCTTCTAAGCTGGGCTATTCACTCCCCCTTCTCCTCTTTTCAAAAAGGCAAACCTTTTTTCTCTTACATTCTGCTAGCATTCCTCAACATGCCAGGAACCAACATTTCACATACACAAACAATCATTTTTCTACATGTCTAAGACCTCCTTCTTCCTGACACTTACTAGCTGTAATCCAATTAATTGCAAGAAAGCTTAACACAACTCTCCACCCATATTTCTCATAAGATCCACAGGTGTTTTATCTTGTTTCCAATTAAGCAGTATTCTTGTTTGGTCTTCCTTCCATCTTCTTCAACCTTGCCATCTTATCTCTGTATCAGGCTTCTCTGTGCCAGGGAACTCTGCGAAAAAGTCTCACAAATTCCTTTGCTTTTAGCTCATCTCACACAGAACCTAACAGACTCCATCCTTATATGACTACAACTCCCAGTATCCTTCAATTCAGTGTTCCCCAACCTTTTCCGGTCCACGGACCGGCTGGGGAAGGCGGGGCACCCCTTGCGCACGTGCGTGAACAAGCGCGTGTGCGTCCTTGCACGGGGGTGCGCGCCCGTGTGAGCGAGCGCCGCCATTTTGCGCATGCGGACGACTGCTCATGCGCATGCGCAAACGGCAGCACATGCTTGTGCGGGCCTGCGCGCGCCCACGTGCATGCGCAAATGGCGCTCGGCGCTCGTGCGGGCATGCCGGAGCACGCGCACAGGCGCAAACGGGTGGCGCGGGGTGAGTGCGCGGGGGGGCGGTGGGAGGTCTCTCTCGCCGGCCCGGTCTGGCCCAGGCCAGGGACCGGCACCGGGCCGGGGACCGGGGGTTGAGGATCGCTGCTTCAATTCATTACACCTTTTCTTCTTTCTAAGAAAAGGAAAGAAGATTTCTGGGTATCAATATTCTTCTAAGGAAATAAAAAGGATGAGTACTGATTGAAATATCTGAAAATTTCAATCAACATTTCATATAACTTAAACTGCAGTAAGGTAAAGGTAAAGGTTCCCCTTGACATTTAGTCCAGTCGTGTCCAACTCTAGGGCGCGGTGCTCATCCCCGTTTCCAAGCCATAGAGCCAGCGTTTTGTCCGAAGACAGTTTCCGTGGTCACGTGGCCAGCGCGACTAGACACGGAACGCCGTTACCTTCCCACCAAGGTGGTACCTATTTATCTACTTGCATTTGCATGCTTTCGAACTGCTAGGTTGGCAGGAGCTGGGACAAGCGACTGGAGCTCTCTCCGTGGATTCGATCTTACGACTGCTGGTCTTCTGACCCTGCAGCACAGAGGCTTCTGCGGTTTAACCCACAGCACCACCATGTAAACTGCAGTACTGCAGCCAAAACTGCTCACAACCTGGGTTCAATGCCAGGTAGCAGGCTCAAGGTTCACTCAGCCTTTCATCCTTCCGAGGTTGGTAAATAGAGTACCCAGCTCACTTGGTGGTGGTGGGGAGCAATGTGTGGCCTGCCTAATTAAATTGCAAACTGCCTAGAGAGTGCTTTAAGCACTATGGGGTGGTATAAAAGCAGCACATTTTTTGCTTTTTCACTTTCTACATTGCAACTAGAATTATAAAGACTTTAAGGACATTTATGTCAACGACAGGGAAAAATTGCTTTATTCTCAACCTGTTTTTCCAGCAATATTTTAAGGGAGCTTATTGTGTTCAATTTTTGAATTTTTTATTTCTTAAGTTAGGAATGTCCCACCCAAGCCAGTACAGAACATTTTAAATAGCCTAAGCATGATACACAGATTTTGTTTTTTGGATTTGTTTTTTGTTTAGGGGATTTGTTTTCCTCTATTCCTTGTCAGTTTGGAGCAACAAGCAAGAGATCCAGATTGTCAACAAGAGGACAGCAGAGTTGAACAGATCAAAACAAATGATTGTACTGAATGACAGAAGAAAGAAAAGCTGTTAGACATCATAGATGGATGATATCACAGACAGACTCAAGACAGATGACTTTGGCACCTGAGATTAGCTGATGAACTCTTTCAACAACAAAGTAGATTTACAAGTAAAATGGAAACAGTCAATTGTCAAGGGGGAAAGTTGTCAGAGTTTGCTACCTCTTCTATTTAAGAATGTCAAAACAAATATAGGGGGTATATGGATTAGACTAAAACTGCCCTAAAAGTGTGGTACTTTAAACCTTGCAGCATGAACACATTGTTTACTACAATCCGGTCTGGCAAGCAATTCTTTGGCAATCTTTTCATTTTGCTCCCCAATGCGTACACAAGAGATATGAGAATAGTAAATACAAACAACTAATGGATAGTTGGTGTAAATACAGGAGTATTGCTTGCTTACTAGCAGGTATGTGACATATGGTGTTAATTACTTTTGCTTTTTGGGAGTCCCAGGTACTATCAAGCAATTAATGTAAACAAATGTCTGCTAAATGACAAAATACATTACTTAGAAGCAGGGCTTAGCCATTGCTTCACAGAAGACTTAGGAAAACAAAATTTAGAATATAAATAAAACATGTTTTCCCATCAGAAGAATCAACAGAATCAGTGAAAAGAAGCAGCAGCAGCAACATCTTATCCAAGGCTGCAGATAAGGAAGCAGCTCCAGAAAATCAACAATGAGCTTTCCTCCTTAAATTGTAATATCCTGGGTAAGCATCATTTAGAAATGTTTTTTCTGTTTCTCTTAATATGCTTACAGCTAAGTAATGCTTTTTGCTTCTTACAATTTAATTCTTAAGAATTTTGCTGTATTCTCTGCCTTCGTAGGGTATAAGCTCCTATATGTTTAAGAATGTACGTTAAGCCATTCTTTAAGTAATATATCTACAGTTCCTTATAACTCTAAGGATCATTTTTGCAAGATGAGATATGCATGTGACTTCTCAAAAGTTACATGTGTTTAATAAATGCAAGAGTAAGGCGATACCTTTATTGAGCCACTAAAAATCATACAAGTTGTAAGTTTTTGTGGAAAAATTCCATTTCATCAGGCAGGGCACCAGCCCTCAACAAAGAACTTGCTACTTACTCTTTTGACTGCCTCCTCCCCCCCACCCTGCAACACACATCATCCCATTACCTGCTCCCAAAACTGTAAAAGTCTCTTCTGGGCTAGGAATTGGAGGGGGAAAAACAATTCAGAGACAGCAATCTCTGTTAGAAGGTTGGGGTTATAATTTAGTTTATTCACCAGGTAGAAAAGGTGCCAATTACAGCCAAATTAGTCATTATTAATTTTACCAGGTGAATAGATGTTTCTTCAGTTTATAGTCACCTCAAAGTCCTGATGGCTGATGTTGAGAGAATTTTTAATACTATTGGATTTCATATTCATATGGATTAAGGAACCTAGAAGCTATGTAGAAATAGCTTTTAGGTTCCATGGAGTTGCCTGGAATTATTGCAACAAGCAAAGTACTTACACTTAAGATACCCAGATAAATCTTGAAATGCTTGTCAATGATTGTTTGATTTCATTCTGATACTAACACTTTAATGGAATAATATCAGCTCTAACAAACCTAGAAAACCTTTGACAGCTATAAACCAGTATAGGCTCTATGATTTGCCCTACAGGTCTACTTTTAAGTTGTCTTGTAATGGAAACATGCAGAGCACCTCCAAGCAAGGTCTGAGGTGTGCATGCAGAGGTGTGCATGCAGATGGTCCCAGTTTCAAAACATAGTATCTCCAAGTAGGGAAGGAGCTTAGCTATAAGGATGCAAAAATAATCACAAAATCTTTGCTTCCATTGACTTGTTGTTGTTGTTGTTTAGTCGTTTAGTCGTGTCCGACTCTTCGTGACCCCATGGACCAGAGCATTGACTTAATCTGTCTTAATTCAGCAAGATATCCTAATAAGGAATTTGCAATACCCTAGGGAAAGTAAAGCAAGGATCAGGCTTTTTTTTTTCTCATCGAGGTCTTCCAGATTTGTGCAAACTTTAAAAATGGTTAATTTGAAAGTGTTTTAGTCCTACCCGATGCTTATCACTGTCTCCAAAAGATGAAATACAGTTTGAAGAGCAAGCAGTGAGCTCAATGCAATTAGAATCCTGGTTAGGATCTCTAATTGTGTAGAAAGACTCCAGCACTAGCATATAAGTTCATCTTCAGATAGTCCCTTGGAGACAGCAACAGGTAAGGATAGGACTTGAACTCTTTCCCTGCTCACACTTTAAAAATTAATTTAAAAGAAGAAGAAGTCTGAATAGGACTTTAGAGTCTCTGCTCAAACTAGTGTCTTGTGCAAAGTACTCACAAACAAAAAGAATAAATGTAAAAAACTCTGGCTGGCTTTTAAAAAAACATACAAACAAGATCTCTGATTCTTTTAATCTGAGACGTACCTGGAAAGAACTAGTAGCTGTTACCATTTTGCACAATGTGCATTATTCATGCTTAAGAACTTATTTGTGTTATTTGAACAATTTTGCTTAGTTTGTGTTGGATACATTGCAACCTACATATGATGCCTTTAAGGAGTTTTCAGCTGTGAGGGACTTTTTTGGACTGGGTGAATGTCAGTCAATTCAGCAGCAGCCAATTATTTCCTCTCTACCTCAGATTCTGTTACCCACCTTTTTCCAGACAGGGTTCAATTACAGTGGTGCCTCGCTAGACGATGTTAATCCGTTCCACGAGGATCACTGTCTAGCGAAAACATCGTCTAGCGAAGCACGTTTTCCCATTGGAATGCATTGAAATCGCTTCAATGCGTTCCAAGGGAAAACGCAGTCGTCTTGCGAAATTTCCCATAGGGAAACCTCGTCTAGCGAGTGAGGGTCCCCATAGGAATGCACTGACAGCTGCACTGACAGCTTTTGACCACTAGTCAGCGCACTCCTATGGGGAAACCTCATCGTCTAGCGAAATTCCCCATAGGGAAACATCGTTTTGCGAAGCGCAGTAGCGTTCGCAAAAAGGCATCGTCTAGCGATTTCCTCGTCCTGCGAGGCAATCGTCTAGCGAGGCACCACTGTACTGTCAGTGTTAGTAATGGAGTCTGTCAGAAAGTTAGAGTGAAGTTCTCTGTCAGTTATGTAACCAGTCACTCAGTAATGAAGCTAGTTAATGAATTAAGCTCAATGATGTAACATGTTTAATATTTTTACTTATTTGTTTTTATCTATGAAAAACTATAAGTAAACAGATACATTATTTTCTTTCTCATTACTAGAATCTCTGAGTGAATGTATTGATACAGTACATGCCAGTTGAGGTGAACTAGCCAAATAAGGGATGGTCTACTGTGAGAGACTTGAAGCTAATCTGCTCTGTAGATTCCTGGCTGAACCATTTTATTCACTGCATAATCAGAGAAAGTTTTATTTTTAATTTTTAAATTAAGCAACACTCAGTTTTCTCACACACTCTGCCCCACGTGTTTGTACCAAAAAATAAAAATTTTCATTCTCTTCTCTTGTTAAGAGCACCAGAAAATGCATGACCATCTTGCAGGATGAGGATAATAGTTCTCTAGTTCTTCATCCTCGTGTATGATGTCAAGCCAGACAAGGACTTACATCCCATTTTCAGAGGGCAGGTGGTGACCTCTCCTTGAGACAATACAGACCAAGTGCCAGTCAAGTGGTCTACCACTGAAGGCAAGTAAGACAGCTTTTCTCCTTGGCTTGGCTTTCTCTGTCTCCTTGGTCCTGCAGGTCTGGTCTTTCTTTTCCCACAAGGGTTGGCATGCATCCCTTTCCAGTCTTCTCAGTTTCTCCTTCTTTCTTTCCTCTCCACATTCCCTTTCTCCCCAGTAGGACAGCTTGGATGGGGGATGTAGATTAATATTTAGCAGCTTAGCTTCTCCTGTGGAGACCTGGAACTGCACTCTACTCTCCTGTGATCTCTTCTTCCTGAGACTCTTCTGCTCTGTAGCCAGAGGTCCACTGCTCCTGAGCATCTGCCCAAATCTCTTCCTCCTGTAACTCAGCTTCCCCACCCTGTTTCTCTCTTCCCTCTGAGTTTGAAGTTCCTCTTTTCCTTTTTCCTCAGTGGGTTCTCTTGGGTTGCTTTCATCTGGGAGCAACTCCCCTTGTCTATCTTCTTGGACTATCAGAATCTGCCACCCTTCTTCAACACTTTCTGCCTTCCCTTGTCTCCATTAATATTTCCTCTGGCCAATTAACCACTTGCAGTAAAGATTGGAGAAAATGATAATAATATTACTCGCATGACAACCAGCAACAGACAACATAAAATTAATTTAGACGCTGACAATATGCTTCTATTTTTGAAAAACCCATTGAAAAGCATAGAGGTGCTGAGAGAAATACTGGAAATATTTGTTAAGCACACAGAACTAAGAATTAATGATCAGAAATCTAAGTTGTTATGAATACACATAATAGTAAAACAACAAAAAAGATAATGTTAGATTTAGATTTGTGTTATTCTAGTTTTAGATATTTGGGGATCCGGTTAACAAAAAGCAGAAATCAACTAGTGTACAGTAATTATAAGGCTATATTTGCAGCTATAAGAGAGAGAAAAATAAAGAAATAAGAAAAAACTAAATCTATCATTACTAGGAAGACTAACCTATGTTTTACCAAAATTATTATTATTATTGTTTCAAAATATACTCCTACAACCAGAAATGGGGGAAAAGAACACCTAGAAAAAATTATTGAGGGAATAGGAAGAACAATAAGATTTATATATTCTGTAAAATATTGACTAAGTGTGAAAGGAGGATTAGTGATATCGCATTTATTAAAATATTATGAAGCCTTTCAAATAGCTCAAGTAGTTAACTTTATAAAGGAAAAAGAGACCCCCAAATGAGCTCCAATGGAAGAGGAAGGGAAAGCAAACCTAATTAAGTTACATTTATATACATCTAGGATGCTGAGAAATGGGACTCAATTACAGAACCTTTTTACTAGAGAAGCAAATGAGAATATGGAGAAGAAATATGAAAATTCTTGCCCCTCCAATAGCCCCCTTATGTCCTTGTCTAGAATACCCACAATTTAAATCTAACGATAAAAATCTTCAGTTTAAACTTTGGAAGGAAATATGAATTTAGAGGATGAAATATCTGTACAAGGAAAACCAACTACAATTAGACAGTTACAAGAAAAACTAGAGAAATGGCAACTAACTGGTTTCAATTATTTCAGATAAAAAAATGTCTCAACTTGTATAACAAGTCAGGACCTAAAAGACCATTAACAGAGGTAAAAAATTATTGTACAGATAGGAATAATAAAAAGAAAAAAGGACTAATTTCGCTAAATTGTTAAAGCATTCTGAATAAAGAATATGGTAGCAGCACAGGACCTAAAATGGCCTGGGAAACAAATTTAAACATCTATTTGGAAAAAAATATGGAACACCCAACCATACAAATTGATATCAGCAAAATCTAAATAAATGATGTTAAAAGTAGTCCACAGGTGGTACTTATGTCCTACCAAACTACATAAAATTAACAGAGATACCAGAATTGTGCTGGAGAAAGTATGGGCATAAAGGAACATTAGAACACATGTAGTTAGTTTGCCCAAAAGTAGACGTATTCTGGTATGAGGTAATTAATTGGCTATAAAAAATAACAAATCAAACAATAGTTCAAATGAAATCATGTTATTATGCTCACTATTTACTGGAGGAAATGAAAATTTATCAAATAAACAATTGATGGCAACTCTTATAGGGGCAGCACAGAATGAAACTGCCTGGCGCTGGAAAGATGCACAGGACCTCACTTTGCAAAGCTATATGGCAGTGGCGCTGATGGAGAAACTGACTAATCAGGTCAGATTATACAGAGGGGAGATTAAACAAGATAACTTTATGAAGATTTCAACCCTGTTGAAATCTGATATTGAGTAAAAAAAAAATAGAGTAAACAAAGTGGACAAGGGGTTGGATTGTTGGTTAGTTTTGTTGTTGTTGTTTAGTCATTAAGTCATGTCCGACACTTCGTGACCCCATGAACCAGAGCATGCCAGTCTTCCACTGCCTCCCGGAGTTGGGTCAAAGTCATGTTGGTAGCTTCGATGACACTGTCCAACCATCTCGTCCTCTGTCATCCCCTTCTCCTCTTGCCTTCACACTTTCCCAACATCAGGGTCTTTTCCAGGGAGTCTTCTCTTCTCATGAGATGGCCAAAGTATTGGAGCCTCAGCTTCAGGATCTGTCCTTCCAGTGAGCACTCAGGGTTGATTTCCTTCAGAATGGAGTTAGTTGGTCAGTTTAAGTGGCATCAACTAGACATAAAAATGCAATAATGAGTCACAGAACACACTGCGAAAAGAGAAAGAGATAATGTAAACATTGTGTATATATGAAGGTTTAAGAGTATGAATAAGAAAGGTACTATTATTGTAATACAATAGATATTGTTTTGTTATGCTATTTTGAATTGATTGAGAAAAATAAAATAAAAAGATTGTCTCAAAAAGTCTTCCTCTGCCACTCCTTCTAATAGGTTCTCTTGTTTTACCTCCTGCATGTTGTTCTGTTTTCCTGATGTAACTTCCTGCTCCTCCTTGGGTTGAGTCCTTTTTGTGTTCTCAAACTGCCAGGGATAGGCTATTTCCTGCCAGTTCTTTGACACTTCTCCCCACACTCCCCATACTGTCAGGAATACCCTGCCTTCTGTCTGAGTGCTCGCACTGTGTTTGTAAACCTCTGCAATCTGGAACCCTTCCACAACCTTGGGGTTTGGTGAGATCATCTCAGAAGCTGCCGGAAGCTGGTACGGGTCTCTAGTCTGGCCGTGTCCCCTTCACAGCTTTACATATTTACCAATCAATACAGATGCAGGACACAAATCAAAATAGATGGGATACCTAGCATTCTGGACCAAAGCAAGGTACTTTTGGAAACTCTGTAATGGCCTACATCCTTGATGTTGTGTGTGACATTGTTAGGTCCTGTAATTGTGTTGTTGGAATAAATGTGGGGGCAGAGCTGGCATCTAGGTTTGTGGCAGATTTAGTCCCCATCTCTTTGTCAGTGCTATGTAGTCCATTGTGCATCAGTAGCTGCTTGAGATTGGGGGGGGGGGGTGTTTATAAGCAAGAATAGGTCTGCCACTATGTGCTTGTCAAGGATGGTTTGAAGATCACTTATGATGCATATGAGTGGTCTCAGTTCTGGGCTGAAAGTGACAACTAGTTGTTGTCGCGCACCCCCAGTGTCCCCTGTTTGTCTTCCCTTCAAACACAGGTTCACCTTCGGACACGACTTGTTCTTTTCACCCTTTTTCGCTGCCACCAGAGGATTTTATCCTCAATGTACCAAATATGAATCTTAGACTAGTGCTGCCAAATACAACAAGGTTTATTTAAGGTTGGGTAGGTAAATCACAGATGTAAAGTCATTACTGTTCTTTTATTATTCATTCATTAAACTTGGATTTGATTACATATATGCTTGTTTGTATTTATTCACTTTAATCAAGGTAACAATATATTCTGACTGTCCATTTATTTCTTATTCCTATTAACTCTTATATTCTCTAATGCATCAACTTTCCACTCTCTGTCTAAACACCTCACAATCTCCTCCCTCACTGACTCTCTGTCTCCCTCTGTTTTCCTGACTCCGCCCCTCCTGTCCTGTCATCGGCTCCTGCACTAGAGCTCTAAATGACTGACAGGAGTGACGTGTGGGCTTTCCGCCACAGTTGTGTTCGGTAATTTTCTGTTCTGGGCCTGTCCTGCAGTAGGTTGTGTCTTGCCCTGTTAAATTTGTTTTTTAATCATATTGGAAGTGTATTGTAATCTAAGTAACACATTTTGTAGATCCTTGAGTTTGGTGTCTTATTTTGTGGGTCTGAGCAGATGTGATTGTATCTGAGGGCTTGGCTGTAAACCAAAGATTTTGTCATGTGTTCAAGATGGAAGATGGAAACATACAAGTAGGTATATCAATCAGTGGGTTTTCAGTTCACCGTGGTGCTGAGATATCCATATTTCTGGACACAATGGTGTCCAGAAAATGTACCTGTTGTGTAGATTGTTCCAAGCTGAGGTTGATGTTCAAATAAAAGTTATTGAAGTCCTGGTGAAATTTCTCTAGGGATTCCTTTCCATGTGTCCAGAGCAGAAAAATGTTGTCTATGTACCTCAGATAGAGGAGATGGTTTTGAGTGCAACACTTGAGAGAGCATTGTTTGTTTGTTTGTTTAAAATATTTATGTCCACAAAAGGACCCAACATCACTTGTTGTACGTGAATATTCACGTTGTATGTGAATATGTTTGCATATTTGGGGCCATGCAAGTGTCTATGACAGTTCCATTGATCTGGAGGTTGGTTCTATTGTCAAAGGTGAAATACTTGTGTGTGAGCATGAAGTTGCAGATGGTGGTGTATGTATTCACCCTTCCAAATCTTTTCAACTGTGGCCGGTAGCAGATGATCTCCCAGTGGTAGTGACTGGTCTCCTTCAGGGAGGACACACCTTGCCACTAAATTGTATCCTGTATCTGCCACCACTGGATTCGCTACTTCCCTTATTTCTGCCACCCCCACTAGCGTGCTGTACATAAACCAGATTTGGGGCTGCACTCATACTGATCCCTGTGTGAGAGAGAGTTCCTATCACTGTTGCCTGCTGGGGAAAGGCCGAAGGCACCAGCACCGTGTGGCTCCTGGTACCTCACGGCCAAACACTCGCAGACTGTGTGATGCCTGGTGTAATGGTACCCTCACCTGACTGTGACCCTCCCGGAAGCACCGAAAGTGCACTGGTGGATGCTGGTTCCTCCTGTGCGGCCGTGCAAGATCTGGTGTCTCCAGTGATGCCACGCTGAACCGTCATGACCTCAGGAGATGTACCAATCTGTGCTTCTGTGTCATTTGCCTGCATATGGGTGTTGGATGATGCCATCCCTGGCCTGCTGCACTGCTGGTCTATGTCCCATGCTACTCTTTGCTGAGTCCCAGGAGTACCCACCGCTGAGGATGCACTTGATGGACTGGATTGCTCTCCCTCTAAAACAGCAATACGGGAGAGCATGAGATCACCCATTCTCCCTCATCTGTGCTCTTTCCCTCTCTAACATACTTAACTTCTCCCAAATTGTCCTATAGTCAGGCCATTCCTCATCATCTGATGAGGAAATGGCTGGAGGTGAGCGTGGGGGGGGGGGGGGCCTTGCATTTAGCAGGCTGTTTCCCCTTTTTCCCTCCTTGATTCTTCTTAGGACCCATGCTGCTATCTATCTTGATCCTATTTCATAGCTATTAATCTTCTTTTATTACTATTATTGTTACTAATGATCAATTTTTATTTTTATTTAAATTAATTAATCAACCAACCAACCAATCAATAAGTCAATCAATTAACCAATTTTTTAATTCTAATCCCCCCTTATATATATAACTATATGACTGCTTTGTCATTCTTCAATTTATTGCCTTGACCCAAATGACTCTATTACTCCTGCTAAAAGCCTATATTGCTGCAACTGCCCCCTCCAAACACCCAGAGCCCTCCCTGGGCTTCCGCAGGGTGTGTGTGCCAGGCAGAGCCCTTTTTTCATCCTTTGTGCCCCCTTGTCAACCCCTTTTTTCCTTTGTTCTCAGGCAATGCCCTTATAGATAAATTTGTAAAACAATAATTATTATTTAGCCAAGCAATTATTTCGCCAAGCAAGTCTCCGTTCCATTTTTTTTGTTTTTTATATAAAACAAACCGGGTGAGAGAAGCCTGCAAAGGCTCTCCCTGCACCCAGCCAATTCTTCCTAACCACAGGGCTGAGCCAATGCCCAGCCCTAAGCTCCTCTTCTCCACGTGGGCCACACGGTCAAAATCGAAACCGCTGTGGTCCACATGCACCGCCTTCCTTCCAACTTGCAAGCAGATGAAGAGGGTGACGCAGGGCTGGACAGCCTTTTAAAGGCTTCTGTTCCTGCCCGCTCACCCAAAGAATCGCGATGCCTCATCTCTTCCAGCTGGGCGGACAAAGCAGCCCCACCTCGGTAGCTGCGCGCCTCGCAGAGAGGCCGATGTAGCTAGGTGCATTGTGGATTATGGTTTGAGGATGGAGTCCAGATCTCCAGATACCCCTACTGTGATGGTGTTGATACTAGAATGGGTCTACATAGGTTTCTTGGTTTTTGGATTTTAGATAGCTGATTGAGGTTCTTTGAAGTGTGTTAGTCAGGATTTGTTCATGTATGTTTTCAGGTATGTTTTTCATAGTTTTGTAATTCCTTTTGATATTTGGCAGTTGGGTCTGTAGTTAGGAGCTGATAACTTTTAGAGTTGGATGTCTCTCAGCTTCCTGTGTGCAGTTCAATGTATCCATGACAACCACAGTGCCACCCTTATCTGCCTCTTTGATTACTGTGGTGGAATTGTTTTTGAAGCTGTCTATAGCATTGTGCTCTATCTGGGTGAGATTGTACAGTAAATCATGTCCCTTGTTGATTATCTCAACCCGGATGCAGTGGCAAAAGCACTCAATATAAAAGCCCAGTTCTTTTTTCTGACCTTCTGGAGGAGTCCACTTAGAATTCTTCTTTCTGTGATGCTGGGAGGAAGATGGATGTGGGTTAATATATAATTTCTCCTCACGTTGTTGAGGCACATCCTCCTTCTGTTGTGTAGAGTGGGTCTCAGCTAATTTGTTGTCACTCGTTATCATAGCTGTGGAAATATTATTTGAGCAGTAGTCTGTAGAAAAAAGGCTTCTAGGTCGCCACAGAGTTGTATCATCTGTGTGGGTTTAGTGGGACAAAACAACAGGCACTGTGAAAAGGCTGGCTCTTCTGCTTGGCTCAGTGTGAGGCTGGATAGATCTTTGATATTATTTTTTAAGTTCATGGTGTTCTTGTTGTGAGGCAATAGACTCTGTAGTAGATTAGATAGCTTTCTTTTTATTCAGGGAAGAAAGCTGTGCATCATAGATGTTTTTTTTCTTGTGGTGGGAAATACTTGTGCAATATTCAATGCAGAGGGCTAGTTCTTTATGTGTAGTTCAATATGCGACTGGATTTTCCATTGTTTGCTGCATATGATGCTGATTAGTAGTTTTTGGGAGAGAGTGTTGTACAATCTCTCACTGCGGTCAGTGGGCTATGTGGATTATACAGGGGTTTTCACTGTAGGTCCCTTGGGGATGCAGTCTTCATGAGGAAGATGATGTCTGTTTGCATCCACGCAAATTTCTCCATGAGATTGAGTGATCTCCACTCCATTGGACTAAATCCACATATTGGACCTTCCATCTATAGCCTGGGATTAATTTAGCAACCAATCCTTGTCACTGAACAATGCTTCCAGGGAGGGGAACTGAATAGGGAGGGGTCTTATAGGTTATAGTTGTGGTGTGTTGCACTATTAATAGAAACAGTCCGTTTGTTTGGGGGCCATGCATAAATGTATAAATATTCATCATGTAGTTCTACTCTTATGTCTGAGGAAGTGGATTTGTCCATGAAAGCTCACAGTAAAATATAGCAGTTAGTCTTTAAGGTGCCACAAAGTTTTTCTTCTTTATTTCTCTTTTGTTTTTGCCTGATGACCAGAAATATCGTTTTCAATTTATCTCCTTTTTAAAGAAAAAAACATGGAACTCTATTCCTCAGTTTAATTTGACAGTGATTATTAGATGTATTTTTACAAAATGTATTTTTAAGAAATCCAGTCAATTTCCTTTCACAAAAGATGAGAAGAACAATAAAAATTCATATGATTGCACATTAAAGTTATGGCTGCTGTTACATGCAGATTGGAGCATAAAGAAAAAAATACAGCCAGGTGCCCTGTTGTCCTTGAGGAACAAGTTGATCTGTAATTTCAGTAGAGAGAGACTGTGTACTGCTTCACAAGTTATGTATAATTACCAAGTAACTCCAACCTGCCTGGTTTAGATGTAACAGCAAACAATGTTTTTATCTATTTATGAAAGGAAACAAATTATAGTATTCTGATAAATCAAGAAAGACTATGGAAAGGGTGAAGGGAATATGGAAATGTGTAGTTCCAACCCACAGTTTAATGTAACATCTGGTTTAGTGTGACTGACAACTTAGAAAAATTCAACTATGGTCACTTCCAGTTCCAGATTTAATCTTCACTCTTCCTTCTACCTTGCTGGTAATTTTTGATGTATCAGATATTGATGGCCATGACCAAAAAGGACCAGATATGCAATATGTGTAATCTCAAATTTTAATTGCCCATCATACCAAAAAATAGTGTCAGTCCAGAACATTGTGGAAAATGAGAACAATGAGCAGAGGTTAAGGCATGCTAAGTATCCTAAACTATGTCATCTGAACAGAATTAAAATATGTCAAGCTTAAGAGACCCCAATGCAGTTTTGAAAAAGTGTATTATTTTCATGGCCAGCATCCTATTGAACTTCCATTAAGCAGAAAGTCCACCAGTGTGGTTGGATTTTTTTTCCTTAGATATTGCCTTGTTGATAACAGAAGCACTGGCACAAGTGGTGAAATCCTCTATTATTATGCTAATAGGATGTTTTGCTCAGTAGGATAATGGCCAAAAGATTTATTTATCTTCCCCACATTTAGAGAGTTCTTGTGTGGTGTAATGAATATAATACCTGACAAAGACTTAACAGACCTGGGGTTCAGATTTGGATACTCAGGAGGATAGGAATGGTAAAGTACTCCTTGAACATCTTGCATACCTCAAAAAAAATATTACTAAGGTTCTCACAAGTTGGAGATTATTTGATGGCACATAGCACATATAATCTGGAGCCCTAAACTGTAGCTTAATTGACTGGTGCATAAATTTGCCACTGGTGGGTAGTCTCCTGAGCTGGTTGTCAGCCTTAGGTGGCCAGGGTCAACATTGACAATGGCCTCCTGAGGGCCCAAGATGCTGAATATTCATTCATTCTGGCCCTTAATATTACTACCTTTCTGGGGCTTCTTAAGTTAGTATGGCAGACGAAGGTCAACATAGTAGCATTGCCTGCCTAGCCTGGAATAATGAGGCAAGACACAGGAAGTGGGTTAAACTAGGGCTGCAACTTTATTAATCCTTTATACATTGAACTTCCCCTTTCATAAGGGGGGCTATTGTAATGCAAAGCCTGGTCTGGAACTGGGGTTGACCCTGTCCTTTGGCCCAGCCTTTCCCCAGGCAAGTTTCCAACTCCGAAGCTGCATTATCCTCTGTACAGCATGGTCTCAGCCAGCCAAATGTCAGAGTACCCCAGAGGCCGCAGTCTAACTGAGCCTCCTGACCCTAGGTGCTCCATGGTCCATGGGATCTCCTTGCCTTCCCCTCCCATCACTGAAACCTCTGGTTCTGCAATTCCAAGAAGTGGGATGACTTTGCATGCCCCCCGAATGCCCCCATGGAACTCACCTGAACCTCTTCCCTTTTGCACTACCTGCCACTGCATAGTGGCCACTTAGTATGCCCCATGCTCTCCACAAGGCCAAAGATTTCAGCCTTAAGGCTCCCTTGTAAATCGCACAAAAAGATTCCAATCCCTTTTCTGATGAAACGACACCATCGCCTCTAATGTCAGGATGCATCACAGCAGACCCAAGGCTGGCCAGCACAGCCCTACCAACCTCACAGTTTACTCCCCGGCGGGCTCAATCAATACATCTCAGTCCACATTTAGGCCTCCAGACCTGTTGTAGTAGCATCGCTGACCACACTATCCTTGTTCCAGGGAACCATGCCACCAAGGTCTGCATATCCTCAATAACCTGTACCACTACATCCTTCCTCTGCAGAGAGGATAGAGATGTATCACCACTTAACTCTGCCACTAGCTTAGTGACTCAGAGAGCCACAAAAGATGAAATGAAATTCACTGCTTTAAACAGGCAGACCTCAAAAAAGTCCCAGATGTTTCCTAACTGGGTTAAGATGGCCAGGAAAAATGGGGTACACTTATCCATTTTCTTCGCCGTTCCTTCCTCCACCCTTCTTTCATCTTCCAAATGTGAAAGTTGGTTGTGAAGTCCTGGCACCCTTGTGCTTTAGCTTAAAATGCCAAGGTGGACATTCTGTCCTGAATTGACCTGTGTGCTAATCTCCTATGGTGAAAATACACCCCAAATTGCAGCAGGTGCTCAACTGGGGTGGGCCATTCTCTTACTGAGATTGAGAAAAGATGCAAAATTCACTATCTGCTGAAATTTGACCTTACAATGATGACCCCCCCCCCGGGAGGCGAGACCTTATAAGATGGTCTGCTCAGAGAGGCTCTAATGGATCCAATGAACATCCAAGATGCCTTGGGTGGGTTTCCAGCTGACCTGGCTGGTGCTCATGTCAAAGCTCAGGTCAACAAATGGTATTCGGCAGTGGCCCAGGCAATTGATGTGATTGTACTCAAACAACTTCTCCATTGCAGAGTTTGCTCCTCACCTTGGTTCACGAATGAGTTGTGGGCTATGGAACAAGTTAGGAGAAGGCTAGAGAGCAACTGGAGGAAAGCTCCCTTGGATGAGAGTTTAGCTGCATTAAATAAAGATATCCAGTAGATAATGCAACACAATTCAATCTGTGAAATAAGCCTACAATACTAGACTGATCACTGAGGCACTCTTTCAGGTGTTCCATGACCTCACTGGTGCTGGTTATCATCCAAAATTCTAACCTGATGTAATGACCTGCAATCAGTTTGTAGCCTTCTTTAGATCTAAGATCAAGGCCATACATTGGGACCTGGTCTCCGTTAGTTTGGAAATGAATCATGTTGAGATATCCAATGCATCATCTTGTCCTGTTGTACTGCATGAATTTCAGCATGTATTGCCTGATGATGTGGACAAGGCACTTGCACACTGCAAGACCACTGCCTCTAGATTAGACTCATGTGCCTCCCGGCTTTTGAAATCAGCTAAGGAGGCAGTGGTAGAAAGGGCTATTCAGATCATAAACTCCTTCTTGCAGGCGGGATATATACCCCGCTGCTTAAAAGAGACAGTGATCCAACCCATTCTCAAAAAGACCAGTTTGGCAATGGGCAATCTAAACAACGTACTGTTCCTGAGGAAACTGATTGAGAGGGTGGTGGCTGACCAGCTGCAGACATTGTTGGAAGACACCAATAGTCTTAATTCATTTCAATCAGGGTTAGGCTGTGCCATGGGACTGGGACAGTTTTGGTCGCCCTGCTTGATGACCTGTTGGGGGAGGTTGACTGGAGAAGTGTAACCATGTTGGTTCTCCTGGATCTCTCAGTGGCCTTTGTTACTGTTGATCACGGTATCCTTCTGAACTGACTAATAGAGTTGAGGACTGGGGGACTATTATGCTGGTTCTGGTCCTTCCTTGAAGGCTGGCCCCAGATGACACAACTTGGGGAGGCTGTTTTGACCCAAAGGGATTGATCATTTCCCCAGTGCTGTTTAACATCTATATGAGTCCCCTGGGAGAGGTCATCTGGAGATCTGAAGTGCACTGTCATCAATATGCTGATGACACACAGCTCTATCTGTTATTTTCCTTTTCAGCAGGAGCAGCTGTGCAGGCCTGGCCTTGATTATGGATTGGATGAGGGTGAACGGACTGAGGTTGAATCCTGACAAGATGGATATGTTGTTTTAAGGTGGAGATTCTGATCATCTGGGGGCTTCCAGCCTGCTTTAGATGGGGTCTACTCCCCCTAAAAGAGCAGGGTCATAATCTGGGTGTGCTTCTGGCCCTGGACCTCTCAATGGAGAAACAAATCTTGGCCAGGTCTGCCTTTTTCCATTTGCGGCAGATTGCACACCTGAGGCCCTACCTAGACAGGAAGTCCCTAATAATACTACTTCACACATTTGTAGACTTGAGTATAGACTATTGCAATGTTCTCTATGTGGGGCTGCCTTTGAAGGTGGTACGGAAGCTGCAACAGGTGCAAAATGAAGTGGCCAGGATTTTTCAGGAACTTCAAAATATAATTATATTTTCCTAGTCCTGGATCACCTGCATTGGCTGCCAGTTTGCTTCAAGGTACTAATGTGAACCTATAAAGCCCTAAATGGTTTGGAATCTTGCTACATATCGGAGCACCTCTCCCTAAGATAATCTTCCCATGCCACTTGCATCTCCAAGGTGTTGATGAGTGGGTGGCCACCCTGAGGTAGGCCAGAAAGTCTATGACTAGGTGCCAAGCCTTCCCTCTTTATGAAATGTTCTGCCTTTGAAGGTGCACTAGGCCCCTTCCCTCCTAATATTCAGGAAGCACATAAAAACTGCTTTTTAGGGAGGCATTTCAGAATCTGTTCCCCTTATAATTTTTGGTAATTTAGTCTGATGATTATATCCTGTAACCTTTATCTTTTTCATTGCCACCAGCTTGATTTTTAGATTTGTTTTTTTGTTTTGTTTTGTTATATATAATTTTATACTTTTGGCTTGGGTGGGATTTGGCTGTTCTTTGTATATTTATTTTACTTCTGGAAACTGTCAAGAGTAATGGCAAGGTCACAAGATGGTACGATATAAAATATAATTAATAAATATATATAATATATATATAATTTACATATTTGTAAAGAAATATATTACTCTAAACTGCCATATCAGGTTCCTTGCTCCAAAGAAAAATAAGAACTGAGAAAAAGAAATCTTCTTCATGTCCTTGAAAGTAATTTATCATGTTGTGTCAAAGTTAAAAAAACTTCTAACAAATTTAGCATATTCAAGAGCTTCAGGAGAAGGTTGAATATGAATACAGAAGTAACTAGAGAATGATTTTCAGTTTTTGGTTGTACAATATGTAATGAAAGATGGAGTGTATATGCCAAAAGAACCTCAATCAGTGACAATATGAATGCAGCAATGCTTACAAATTGCTTCCTGCATTATAATTCAGTCCACATCTGTGCTTTCAAAACAATTTAAATGTGTTTTCAAATGAATTAATTAACAATTAGCAAACTCATTATGGCATTGCAAGGTACTGTGCATACTAGGGGTGCACAATGTATTTGAACAGTCAGGCCCAAAAGCTAGGCTCCAATGGTGTCCTTTCTCAGAACTAAACACAGTAGGTTAGGTCTCCCAAAGTTCATATTTGTCCCCAAGACCATTCAGGCAATGAAGTCTGGCTCTTGGAAACCCACTTCAGACCATGCATTTGAACTTGGATAATTCTCTGAAGGGTATAAAAAGTGGAGAAAGAAACTAGAGGACTATCCTTAACTTGAAAGAAACTAGAGAAACTATCCTTAACTTGATTCTAATCAATGGAGATGATTTGGTGGAAGAAATGGCAGTAAGGGAAACTCTGGGCGAGAGTGACCATGTTCTACTAGAATTCTTGATTTCAAAGGAAACCAAAGCAGAGTGTAGCCACACATATATGCTGGATATTTTCTAAAAACCATTTTTAATGAACTAGGCACAAAGATAAATAAGGTCCCATGGCCGGATATTCTAACAAAAAAAGGAGTCCAAGAAAGGTGGGAGTTTCTATAAAAGGACCGTAATAATGGGCTCAAGCTACAGGAAGACAGATTTAGTCTGACTATCGAGAAAAACTTCTTAAATGTTAGAGCAGCATGACAATGGAAACAATTACCTTGGGAGGTGGCCAGCACTCCAATGCTGGAAGCATTCAAGAGAAAATTGGACAGACATCTATCGGATCTGCTTTGGTTTGGATTCCTGCATTGAACAGTGTTGGACTCAGTGACCTTATATGTTTGATTACATGATTCTACTGCAACAATTTTCTCCCTTGTCCATATCTTGGTTCAGTTGTGAGGCTGAGATCAGAGGGGAATTTTTGTATTTGTGATGATAGTTCTCATTGTGTGTGCGTGCGTGCGTGTAGCTTGAGCCCATTATTACGGTCCTGCAGTCTAGGATAACTGAGAACCTGCCCCTCCTCTGTATGACAGCTGTTCAAGTATTTCAAAAGTCCTCTCATATCTCCCCTCAGTCTTCTTTTCTCCAGGATAAACATTCCCAGTTCTTTCAGTCTTTCCTTTTAGGGATTGGTTTCTAGTTCCCTGAACAACCTTGTCATTGTCCTCTGAACTTACTCCAGTCTGTTGGCATCCTTCTTGAAGTGCACAGTTTGGAATGTACCTAGACCAGTGATGACAAACCTTTTTGAACCCGAGTGCCCAAACTGAAAAAAACACCACAACCCAGCGGGCAGCGGGCAGTGGCGGAAGTGGAGGCGGCAGAAGGGGGAATCCTGGGCATGGAGGTGCCTCCAGACCCCACTCCGGATCCACCTCCAGTTGTGCCCAACCCCGCCACTGCCTTTAGCTCGGCTGGCCCACCGCCACCAGTGCCAGCTGCTCCAGATCCTGGCCCGCCACCTGTCGGGGTGCTAGCACTGCGGCTGCAGCCGCCTCCTCAGGTTTGGCTGCCAGGGGTAGCGATCTAGCAACTTATGGCTCACGTGCCCACAGAGAGGGCTCTGAGTGCCAGCTGTGGCATGCGTGACATAGGTTCGCCATTGCTGGCCTAGACCATTCCTTGCAATCACCTCAACATATACATCTAAAGAGGTCTATAGGTAAGCAACAAATAGGCCTTTTTCAACTCATAGGAGGATTCTTGTCATAATACCTTAAAGGTCAAAGTCTTCATAAGGGAAACTGGACAACACGTGACATTTAGATTTCCTCCTCAGATAGTATGGGAAAATTCAGGCACATGGAGGGCAAGTGATGTATAAGCAGACACAACTGGTGAAGAATTTCATAACTAATCATGAGCATGCTTGCTTTAGTTTTAGATGACCTGGCTTTGTGGAGCTTGTGTGCACATGAGAATGCTTTAACACTGGTGTTAACCAAGCATGTTTCCAAATAAGTGAAAAAGACTTTCAATGCTATTTTTTTTAGTACCATCTCTGTATTTGACATTTTACTAGGTACAAGAGCACAAATCTATGTTCCAAAAGGTCTACAATTTAACATTCAACACATGGAAATCTAGTAATAGAGTGGAGTGATCCCCTCTCCATACTTTACTTATTGATTCACTTGCAGTTATTTTCAGAAGTTCATTTCAATGACTTTAGGTCTATTTAAGTGTTATCTGTTCATGTATACTCACTACACATACAAGGGAATGCTATTCTATACATCAATATCACCTTGTGAGGAAGATTAGCTACTGAGAGACATTATGTCACTAAGATAGTAGCAAAATGTAGTGTTTAAAAAAATAAAAAGAAACTCTGCTGCTACTTTTACCTTGTTAACCCCTTCAAACTTGGGAGTAATCCCTACAAAATTTACAAAGGGGGTTTGGACTTCTTTTTGATCTTCTGTCCCCCCCCCCCAATGCATTTCAGTAAACCCAACCAAAAAGACAACAAAGGAAGGTGGGGGAAATATAAAGGTATATAAACAGAAGAAAGATATATATGTATTTTAGCTAGCTGTGTTTAAGCTCAGTTATAACCATTATTTGTGGACCAGACAGACAGATAGAACTGGTTTCAGGTTATGTACAGTCTTTCCTATTAATTCAAGTTACCTGTCAAAATACTTTGTACAGCTAGAAAAGATATATGTTCCTAGACAGGCGAGTTATTGATTTCTAGTGACTGTAATGAAATATAATGTAGGCAATTTGTTTCTTCCACATATGTGAAGCATATCAGCAAGGCCTGCTGCTGACTTGAAACAAACTTTTTCAAGTTCTAAATCAATAATGTTCTATTGTTTCACTGCATTTCATTAAGTATAAATGATTACCTGTAATATCACAAAGAGGGAAAGTGCCGAGGCTTATATCTAAAATAATTTCAATTATCCTTTTACTTCAGACATTTAGAAAGCTAAGTTATTCTTCCTGATTGTATTAAGATGTTATTGCCTCTTTATTGCCAGTAAAACCATGTGTTTTCCTAGGCTCTTTATTATAATCTACCAAAGGGACATCTGTATATGGAACAAGCAGTTTAGCTGTTTCCCCAAGAGACTTTTGAATAGTGCTGAGCCTGGTAAAATTCAACGGATCTGTGCATGGAAATATAAAATGTTTGAGGCACCATATACATCTGTGCAGCCTTATGTAATGAAGCCATAAATATTTATCTCTTATTAATCTTTTCCATGCAATTTTGTAAGTGTGTTTCAATACACTTTAATAAGGATTGGTTACTTGCCTACAAAAATATTTGAGTCATGATTTCATGGCTTTAACAGCCTTCCAATCCACAGCATCATCCCACCAGTCTTCCTTTCCTGCCTCACTCTCCTTAACTCCCATCCCAGCCATCGCTACACCTGTAGCCTCAAGGGCGTCATTTACATCTCCACTGCCAATGCCCTAGTCCACAGGTGAACTACGGGTCAGGAATCTCGCCCTAACTCTGGGGCAGGTGGAAAGCCCACTCCCACCAGCAGAAGGATCAGGTCCGGTCCCACAGAGTCAAAAATGTTTGTGTCAGCTGAAGAATTTTTAACAGGTGGTCTTGTTGTGTCAAGATGGTGTCTCTTAACAAACAAACATGAAATTGGTTGTTGTAGGTTTTTCGGGCTGTTTGGCCATGTTCTGAGAGTTTTTCTTCCTAACGTTTCACCAGTCTCTGTGGCCAGCATCTTCAGAGGACAGGAGTCAGAATTCACTCTGTGCACAGAAGGCCGTGAAAGCCTTTCAGAATACATTAAACATGAAATTAGTGAGAATTCCTCCTATTCAATTACAAACCAAATGTGGACACATCTCCTAAAAATATTATTTTAATTTTAAGACTGTAGATGTTTGTAGAACACTGCAATCCTGGTAGAAAATGCCAGCCCTGAAGTTAAGCCCTGTTTTTGCTAGTCAGACTTACCAGCAGCCTGCTTCAAAAAGTATCATGAAATGAAGGAATTTGAATGGTACTACAATGGTAAGGAGAATCAAATTGCTACATTGGACTGTCAATTTGCAGGGCTAGCAGAGTTTTTCAGTATTCTTCCCTCACTTTCCAGCTTATATGCCATGCAGCTCGTATCTCTTTCTGAAGAATCCCCAAGCATCAGTCTCCTAGAATGGACATCAGATATTTTTCTAAAGTGGGAAAAAGGACATGTTCTACTATTGGTGCCATTTGGGTGACTTTTCTTCAGCCAGAAGAAAAGGCACAGGGGGATGGTGCTCATGATAGACATGCTACAAGGGCAGAGGGAGAAGAGGTTCGACAGGAGTGGCATTGCTATTAAGGCCAACATTGTATGGTGTACTTTGATAGCAAAAAATGCCAGAGTAGCAATGTCCTTACTATCCCCCCCATTTCCCTGATGTGGCCTTCTGTAGTGCAAAACAGCCCCTCTCTTCTGGGTTTTGCAGCCTCCCTTAGCTGGTTTTACAATGTACAGAAGGCTACAGTGAGGGAAAGAGTGTTGTCAGTTCTGATGAGAAGTACATCATGGGGCTTTGGTCAATGAGGCCACTACATGTTTTGTGTGTACGCATCTCTTCTTCCAGTTGGTATTGCTTCTGTGAGTGATGTGTCATGTAGCTACTCAGTTGTTATATAAGGAATAATTCTGCCCAGAACCTTTTTTTACTCTCAAAGAGGTTTGTATGCATGTGAAAGAACAAAACCCAAAGTGCTGGTAGAGTTCCAAAAGATAAACGTGCATTAGAAATGACTTGGTGACACTTTGTGCAAAAGAGCAGATTAATATCACACTTGTAACTGGTGGAGTCAACAAATTATATGGTCTAGAGGAAAAAAAACATGTTTTTTCAAATTGGAAAGCAGTGCTAAAAAAGTAATCACTGGCTAGCCATCCAGTCCTCCCAATTCAATTATAACTGTATTCTCGAAGGCTTTCACAGCCGGGATCCGATGGTTGTTGTAGGTTTTTTGGGGCCGTGTTCTGGAGGTTTTCTTCCTAACGTTTCGACAGTCTCTGTGGCCAGCATCTTCAGAGGACAGGAGTTAGAACTCTGTGTTCTGAAGCAATTGACAACACTGAGAGAATTGCTATGGTTTCTAGGACTTACTGATTTAAATCAGACAGGCAAATGGATGTTCAGGAGAAGATGAAATAGTGAGCCAACCATGACTAAATGAAGTACAGAGGTTAACAATGCAGTTTGCAAGAACTTCCTTTCTTCCAGGAAATGGCCAAAAGCTTTGGCTAACTGGATTGATCCTTAATTATAGCCCTAGACCCTTTCCACATTGTGAAATTTATTGCAGTCACACCTGTGCTTCAAATGTCCTTATCTTTAGTGCAATCTATTTTAAACTCTCTCTTCAGAGATCTCTCTGCCTACAATGGAGCCTTGAGCCCCCCAGGAAACTGGTCCTGGTGTCAAAGAGGCTCACTGCTTCTCTGCTTCCCAACTAATCAACAAGGGTGGGAAGTTGGCTGTGGTGTCTGAGAGACTAGCTGGATCTTATTCAGCTGCTCACTGCCTCTCAGCTGGTCTCCTCTGATCCACAGCTGATCAGTGAAGGTGGGAAGCTCATTGCAAGCACCAGGATAGGAGGGGGTTGCAGACTCACAACAGCTCATCAGCTTTTCTTGTCCACTCCTCAGCTCATTGTTGTTGTTGCCTCTGTCTCTGCTACTCCAAAGGTGATATCTGGAGCTCCAGTGGTGATGACACTGGGCAGCCACCATGCTGTGGCAAGTCCATGTACAGCATTTGCCCCTGAGAGAGTGGTTGCGGAGGAGCCTTGCTGGTCTTCCTGGGCTGTTCTTCCCGGACTGCCCCCTGATGCTGCTAGGCTCCAATTTGTACCAAGAAGAATGCATGCCCTAGTCCTGTGCCAGAAAGGCGTGGGACAACTCTTGAAGGGAAAGTATGACACAGACACCCAGCTCCCTTCATAGTTACACAATTAGTGTTTGCAGAAACAGGCTCTTTATTATAGCAACAGAACACCTTAAAGGGCCAACAGGACCAAACAACAAAACTTAGTAAATTGAGAGTGCCAGGGAGTAGACTTTACTCCCAAAGTCTTTTGGGGAAGAGAAGCCCTTTACCAATCTTTCACTGGGAGAAGTCTCCTCTACCAGTTCAAGGACTCTCAGATGAGCCAAGCATGGAGTGCTGCAACAGCCAACTATCTGTGGAGGAGTGTAGCATGGGCCCCTTCCCTTGCTATGATTCCAGAGTCCTCATCAGTGGCAGTCACCCTATAGGTGCAATAATCCTCTCAAGATGCATGGCCAAACTTTACCCAGAACTGGCTAAGCTCTCCAACATAACACAGCAGAGAAGGAGGAAGTAGAGGAGGAGTGCCATCCCACTGGCTGGGAGTAGACTGGCTGGGAGGTCTCTGCTGTGGGGCTACTTGCCCCTGCTGCTTCCTCTGCCAGAGATGGGCCCATCTCGAGTTCTCAAGCTTCCTAGCCTCTCAGCACCTGGAAAACTTGGGCAGCCTCCTCAAGTGGCACCAGAAACTGTTCCCAGTATCTGGTGTCAGGATCACGGTGGCAGAGGGTCTCCAAGCTAAGTGTCGAGTGTCCTGGTAATGGCAGTAGCTCCTGGGCCTCAAATACCTCCCAGTCCACAGTAGCCACCCACCAGTCCTCCCCGTCTCACTCTCCTCCTTAAATACCATCCCCACCATTGCTACACCTTTGGCCTCAAGGGCATCATCTGCATCTCCACCATCAATGCCCCAGTCCACAGGTGAACTGCTGGTTAGGAATCTCACCTTGACTCTCAGGGAGGTAGAGAGCCCACTCCCACCAGCAGGGGGATCAGAGTTGGTCCCACAGGAATCATTCTAAGTAGAAACACAAGTGGGCATGGTCTTTTTTTCTGATTCAAATTGTGCTATCAGCAATCCATCTATCATATCTGTATGCGAGTGTGGACAAGCCCTTAGACTCAGAAGTGAGTAGAGTACTCCTTTCTCAAGAACTACAGTCCAAGACCTGTTGAGGCAAAAAGCCCTCTAAGGAATAACAAAATATTAGGTCTTTGCGAATATCAGAAATCAGGTTAATAGCTAGGTAAGTATGGAATAAGTCTGAGCTTCCATCTACGTGATGGATGATAGAAGTCACAATTTCTATCATCAACATTTAAGGGTTCATGAATTTCCCCCTTTTTTTCTGCATGGAGACAGAACTACATGCTAATAGTCTTATCCTGCAAATAACTGCAGCATTTCATGGAGACAGTTCAGCTATGTTACAAAGATATTTGAGATAATGTCCATATGCTTCTATGGGGAAAACAATACCTTAACTTTTCCCATTACACTGTATTGGATACTTCTCAGGAGGAGCACCTCAGGATGGTCCACATGACTTGGTAGAATGAAGTTTCATGTCTAAAGAAAAGCAGAGACCTTTTCCTGGAACAGTCCTTCAAAACTAAAAAATTCCATGCAGATGTTGATCCAAATTTAGATGAAAAAGAATGATGGACTAGGACTGGAGACGAGGACTGAATTCCCACTTGCCTATGGAAACTAACCAGGGGAATGGAACTGGAAAACCCACTCCTTAAATATCTCAGTTACCTCGAAAGCTCCTATCGGGGCCACTATATTAGTTCTGACTTGAGGGCACATAACAACTATGTTCTTTTAATGAATCCATTATTTGTGTGTTCTGTGAGACTATTGACAAATGTGTGCAGGTATAATCCAGTTTGCCACCACAGACAAAGAGCTATAAGTGTCAAATTCCACGCCTTTAAATTATATGAATGTATGCACGCTTAACTAAAATTGTGAATATTCGAATATGGGAGAAACACATTAGAAAAAGTGCATCTTAAAATTCACATACATTTCTATATAGGAAGGGAAAAATGTCTTTTAATCAATACAAACCTAGATGGGGGAAAAGGCTGGTACAATTCTAAGAAACACAATAAAAATGAAAGTAACCTTTTTGAGGGTGAGAATGAACTTCAGAAACATTCCCATTATCCTGCTGGATGCAGTGTTGTGGTGTCACACAGTCCATCCCCAAAGTGAACCACAATGGATATTCATCCTTTACAAATTTTTCCTGAAGTTTTACCCTCATCCAAGAGCATATGATGATTGAGAAGCTAGAAATTTTACATTGGGGTGCAGTGACTAAACTGCAGTACTGCAGTCAAGATCCTGCTCATGATCTGCATTAAACCCTGACTGGCTCAGGTAGCCAGCTCAAGTTTGACTCCGCTTTCCATCCTTCCAAGGTCAGTAAATTGAGTACCCAGATTGCTGCAGTGGCAGTTGTATAATTAAATTGTAAACTGCCCCAAGAGTGCTTTAAGTAAGTAAATAAATAAATATAGGCAGGCCTTCCCTCCTGTCAATACTTGACTTTTATTTTTTACTTAGTCTTTTGTTTATATTTTCCCATCTTGATTAATACTATTATTGTCGATTTAATTGTTGTTTTAACTGTTTTATGAATAATTTTATTGTAAGCCACCCTGAGTAGACATTGTCTAGAAGGGCGGGATAAAAATCTAATAAATAAATAAATAAATAAATAAATAAATAAATAAATAAAGTACTATGGGGCAGTATATAATGAGCAAACTGCTTTGCTTTATATTTGTCCTGCCCACCTGCCTTTACCCAGAATTATTAAGAAGAAATCAATGAAGCACTCATTGTTGCTTTCTCAATAATTGTAAGGTGACATGGACCGAGGAGACCACAGACATTTTTACCAAAGATCTATTGAACCCCACCAGGCCCAGAACAGAGCCCAGCAGCATCCAATTTGTCACTCCTCGCCAAGTTGACAGGGACTTCAGCTACAGATTGTAGCAATTAATTCCATAAATTAATTGTGCATTTAGTACTTTATTTTGTGTCAGTCCTCAATTTTCTGCCAATCACTTTTGCTTTCTGCCCCTCAGAACTGATGGTGTGATTTCACAATTATGTGCTAAATTACACATAATGATTACACATATTGCCTCTCTGTAGTCTCATATATGTTCTAGCCCAGGACAGACAATCTCACATCATTCTCAATTTAGAGAAGCCTTTTAAGAATCATGGATTTTAGGTTCACCTCTGACACACACACATCTTTTGTGCTTTGTGTATCTATATTTGTAAAATGTTTTTGACAGATTACCTTACAAACTTCATTTAAACTTTAACTGTATGAAATTGACCTGTGAAACTTGGGTAAATTACTAGAAAAGTTCACAGGCAGATTGTAATGTAGGCTGCATGCAACCACCCCTTTCTCACATAGCTTCAGAATGACATTACATTCTAGAAGCATTTGTAAAATTAACAACCTCCACTAGACTGTAATCTTGGTTGCAAGGTTTCATAGCCTCTTGTGATTTAAAGGCCATGATACTGCATAAAACCCTATAAAAACATAGTGCATAACATAAAAATAGCTTTAGAAGGTCAAACACTAACTTGTGAACGCCTGCCTCGTCATAAGTGATTCTGCAAAATCCATGCAGCTGTTTTTAAACATGTTAACAGAACCTCTGTAACATTTCTGTACCTTACAGCTTGATAACTGTAACTGAAACTCATTGTGCCCATACACAGCAATCACATAGTTTAATAAGTGCAGAGAGCTCGTTCTTGTTGTATATTGACTGTGTTGTACCATCAACTAATATGGACCACATATTTTTTTTCTCCTTGTTCAGCCATACATATATTTGTCTGATCAATTTGAAAAGCACACAGAACATAAAAAATTAGTCCAATTTAGGACTTCCGTAAGTACCTACCAAGCAGCTCACTGCTCAAAGAAACATGGCCCTCAGAGTTTTGAAGGAAGATTGAAAGGATCAGCTCTTAATGATCAGGTGCCAGCAAAAAAGACCCCAAAGCTTAGAGAAATTGAAGAAGAGCAGATGATCTGGATGGAATGTGCAGATCAGACACATGACATCATGTTTATATTCCCATGGCAGAAAGGCATGCCAGGCTACAGCAATCCAGACAGCATTGGATGGATAAAATGGCAGCTGCAAGGAAACAACACAGAAGTCTGTAAGGATTACTTGAGCTTATTGAACATTGAATTTCCTTATGGAAGAACAGCCAAACCTAGGAGCAGGAAATGACATATGATTAGTTTTCCTAGAGTACCTGACCTCCAGGATCAGAAGGATGTAGACTTTTTGGTTCCTCTTCCCACTATAGGAAGTTGCTGCTTGGGTTCTCTTCAGGCAACCTTGTTTTCCATTTCCCCATGTGAGCTGTGTTCATTTTGAATGGATGGGTGATGTTCCCAAGCCAAGGCTTTAAAATATCCTTTTTTAAAAAAACAATTTTATTAGTTTTTCAATCTATCTACATTCAATTCGTGCTTGTTAAACATCGTGTTACATGGGTTGCTTATGATTATTTGTTTTTTGCGTCTTGGTGTCTTCTTAATTGTCCCTTCAAAATCTATACATTTTTTAAACATTTAGACCATTCATGTGTATATTTTAGTATACAATATTGGCTACTATCATAATATTGCTCTCATAGTATACAATGTTCTTAAAATCCTCTAATAACATACCTAATAAAAGTGATTCCGGTTCCAAATTTATATAATTTTGAGGTGATTTAACCAACAAACGTATTTTATAGCAGTAATAACTGAATAGGTTCCTAACACATGATAGATGTTATCTAAAGCATTTTATACAGATTTTCTTTATAAAATTGTTTAGTCAATTTCTATCTCCACATTTTCTATCGTGTCTATATCAATATCATATCTAATATATGTTCATTAAGTACTATTTGTTTTACCTCATCCTTATATCTAGCTTCTGTTTACCTTTAGAACCACCATGTTATGCCTTTACCCTGATTAGTGATCCCTTATTCCAGTTTAATTCCTTTTTCTAATATATAGGATATGCCCCCTTACAATCCCAGAAGTTAGGTATATACATGCTTTCAACATTGAAGGCCACCTTAATTTTTTTTCCCTTTTCCATCTTTCTAAGTAACTCCTTCTTTTATTTGTCTTTTCCCAAATCTTGTTTCTATCTCTCTAAAAATTTTGCTGTGCCTTGTGCCACCTGTGGACATTTTATACATTTGATCTATCTCCAATAGATCTTCCAGGCTCTTTTTAATTAGATCTGCTGATTCCCTCCCCTTATCTTTCCTTAGCACACCTAAAATTCTCCTCAGCTCCAGGTTTATAGTTAAATCTCCTAGGTTTTCTGCTCTAATTTCCTCGAGCCCCTCTTTTGATTGGCATACATCGTCCACCACCCTCTCATTTCCTTGTTCATTATTCCCTGTCTCCTGTTGACTATAGTTCTTCTTCAGCTGCTCCTTGAATAATTTTGCCTCTTCGTTATGGGATCTCACTATTTCTAGAATTGCTTGAACAGTAGATTTTGTTTCATCCCAAAATTGTCCTTGTTGTGGCATTATGTCCCAGATGTCAAGTAATTGTATTCCAAGTGAAAGTTGTCCAGATGCTTAAAGTAATCAGTCCAATTTCATCAATACTTGCTTCCATAGGTCCACTTTAATAGATTGATCATCTTTAGGGTTAAGCTTAAATCCATTCTCAATGTAGAGATTTTCCCCTGCCTAAAGGCTCAAAGTCCCGTCAAGTTCAGAACCCAGGATACAGTTTAGAAGTTCCACTTTGACTGGGTTAGACTTTCTAGGGTTAATTTATCTGTAGTTCAGTTCTGTCCTCAAAAAGAAAGGGAATGCCAAACAGCCATAAAGTGTTCAAGGTCATTGATTCTAGGCTTTTTGCCAGCACCTTAGATAGCTGTTATAAGTAGCATAAACAGGTTTAGTTTCCCAGAGTTGTTGCCAATGGTGTTTTCAGGAGAAAGATTCTTAAGTTTATAGTGACAAGTAACACCAAGCTTCCTTCCTTGAAGTATAATTAAATGTCTAATTAATATCCAGTTTATTTTCCTTGTGTCTTCCTGCGTCTCCTCCTCTCTCCAGATTCCCTGCTGCTCAGTCAGTGGTGAGGAATAGAAGATGCTATTTCTGTCATAGGAATTGTCTCATCCAGGGGCAGTAAAGCAATACAGTTAAAAAAAAATTCTCACCAAGTAGTAACACGATGTTAATTAGGCTGCTTTATCGCTTCTCCATTGCTGGCTGCTGACGAATTGCAAGAAAGCTAGTTCAACTGCTTGTTTCCACCCGCTGGTTGATTGGGGAGTTTCCCGGATCAAACGTGGGTAACCGCCGTTCCCCCCATGATCAACAGGCTTCTCCCCCATTTCACCACCTCTTCGGGGTAGTTTTAACCCCCTTGGGGGGGGGGTCCCAAACAGGTCAGAAATCAGACCAGAGGACGGAGCTCCGTCCTCCTGCTGCTGTCTCGTCGCAGCGTCAAGCCGGAAGTCAGCTTGAAAATGTACTAAAGAAACAATGTTCTGTGATTCTGCTAGACTTTTTCCTGAAATGCATGGTTTCTGGAATCACATAACGTGTCTCCAAGTAAGGAAATATTTGTCATTTAAATATATCTATTTACCTGTTTGTGAAATGTTGAGAAATGCATGCTACATAAACTTGTGCCATGCTTTGATTCCATATTTCAAAGCCAAATTGTACAGAGTTTTAACACAAAACATTAGGTATGGATTTTATCTATTTATTTCAAAATTGAATGGATGGAACAAACTCTGATACTTATGAAATAATGGATTATTATTTTTTTAAAAAAAAAACCCTATTGTACACATACATATAAGGTAAAAGATACATAGTGGCCAAAATCCTGTTGTATAAGTTGCACCTGCAGAAACATGATGATGTCACTGGCAGGGGGACTTTTTTTTTGTAATTAAAGACTTCCTTTTTTAAATCAATGGCTTATCCAGCTCACAAGCAATCTGTTTCACTGCATGAAGCCATAGGAGCCACAGGACAGAAAGACAAAGTCTTTAATTACTGAAAATTACTGCTAGCTGACTTTACCATCAAGGAGAGATTTTGGGTAACTAAAGACTTCCTCTTTCCATCCCATGGTTCCAACAATTTCCATACAATGAAACACATTAGTCATACACCAAATAGAAGGAGGAAGTCTTTACTGAAAATCTCTTCCTCCAAAGATTCTAAAAGCTTGTTTTATTCGCATCTCACCATTTGAGCAGGAAACTGATTGCTGGAGTACAATGCCAGGAACATGTCTGGGCTCTCAGCCAGCAAAGTTTCCTGTTTTAGTTCAGGTTAGTTTTATTTTATATATTTTAAAAGTAAATAGCCATGCTACAAGAACCATAGAGCTATGGTCTCCCTCAGTGGAGGAGGTGCTGATAACCTGTTTGAATGTAGCCCTAAATTCAGCCAACTTACTAACGCCCACAGCTGTAGAGCTTTTGTTTTATTATTGAAGACTAATGCGTGAGTCTGTTTTGACTTTTGCTCTTGTGTAGCCACATAACTCTAACAAGATATCAGTGGAAGAAGCAGGGAAGATAACAGCAGGCTAATAGTCAAACTAAACTCTTTCATTCACTTCTGCACTGTGGAATTTGGGTGGGTGCAAGTGCAGCTCAGCATCACTTCAGCTAAATCCTCAGCTATACTCAACTATACTATACTTTTCCAGCCTGAATTGTGCTGAGTATCTCCCCTCAGCCACTCCCCGATACCCTCTGATTTGCCCTGTATTAACCTTGTTACTCCCTTGCTACTTTCAGAATGGGGAAGAAGAAAAGACAACAAGCTCCCTCGAGCCGCTCCCCATCTTTTAAACTCCCAAAACAGCTTTGTAGAGAAGAGATGATTAAGAACACAGAATCTGCTTCTCTGGCTGCAGATTCCAACTTGCTGGAAACATCTGTGGCATCTGATATGAAGCAGTATTCAGACAGGCCTTTGCCCCATGAGGTAGCTGCTTTGTCAGAGCCCCATACAATCAATGACCCAACTTATCCCCTGGAGAGTAATGAGGGGGATGTTTCTGGAAGTAAGCTGTCTGACGATCTTCTTGGGGTTACCACTGTTGAGTCTTCACCCAAAGTGCCCCACAATCTCTCCCCTCAACTGCTGGTGGGTGGCGTGTCATCTCCCTCGCAGGGCCAGGGAATAGTCACAGGTCCCTCTGTGCCTTCATATCCCATGCAAGAGCAGCTCTCCACCATCCAGCTTCTTGACTTGCAAGGTGAATATGCCGTGCTCACACGGAGAGCAGTGATGACAATATTTTCCAAGTTAGACCATCTTGTCAATCGATCTGAATCAATGGGCCAGCCGGTGCCGAATCCTGATGGACAGCACTCTGTCAGAGGCACTGCTAGCTCCACAGCAAATCAAATTTCTCCAACGGTGTTGCTCTCACAATATGAAACCACTCTAGCAAAAAAAAACACAAACAGGTGGTGCGTACGTTCGAGCCAAGACAACTTTGCCTAGAAATTGTAAATATCCCAGTGAACCAGGGGAGGTGGCAAAATAGAATACAGATCTCACACTCTCTCAGCCACCTCCTTTGTATGGATTTGTGCTCTATTGATTTGGAGGAGCAAGAGAGCTCCTCCAGTCTGCCTCCCAGTCGCAAGATAGGCTGCTTCTTAAATTTGCAAGCACAGTTATTCCAATGGCAGTTTTAAGGATGACCAATTTCCTGTCTACCTTCCACATCAGGGCTAAAAGAGTATTTTGTGATGTGGCCCCTAAATCCCTTTTGCCCCAACAATTATTCTGGTCACGACAGTTTTCACCACCTTTCATATCCTTCAATGTTAATGAAGATGATAATTGCTGTGCTCAAATGTCTGACTTAGGAACTGCTGGCCCGCATGGGAATACCACCCTTCTCACGCTTAGCCCCAGTACTCACATCTATTCATCATGGGATATTGAAAAACTCATCCATGTGTCAGCCCAGACTACAAACCTAGAGAAAGTTCTCTTGAGTCACAAATAGAGCAGAGAGGGCTACACGAAAGTAGGCTTTGCAGTCCAACATGAAGTGGAAACTACGATATGTTCTAGCACTGCATTTAATCAAACAACCAATGAAATCTCAGACCCCTTGCCCCTGGCTGTTTCACCTGGGGAAACACCAGCTCCTGGTGTCCCATCAACATGGATCGGGCTTCTAACAAGGTTCACACTGTTGATTTGGCTGATTGTGCACCCCTCATACAATTGGACATAGTTGATGACGTTCTTGTTCATGAAGCTGTTGAGGCCTTTAGGACTATATCTATAGAAGAACAACTGAAGACAGTGCATAATATGGATAATGTTAGATCGCAGCTTACCCAAATTATGGATAATTGCCCTCTACCCATTTGCTCCCTTCCCCCTCCGATTATTCCTTCCCAAATAACAACAACGGCCGATATACAGTGGTGCCTCGCTAGACGATTGCCTCGCAGGACGAGGAAATCGCTAGACGATGCCTTTTTGCGATCGCTACTGCGCTTCGCAAAACGATGTCTCTCTATGGGGAATTTTCGCTAGACGATGAGGTTTCCCCATAGGAATGCGCCGACTAGTGGTGAAAAGCTGTCAGTGCAGCTGTCAGTGCATTC
Organism: Intellagama lesueurii; assembly: GCA_037013535.1. Taxonomy (NCBI): domain Eukaryota; kingdom Metazoa; phylum Chordata; class Lepidosauria; order Squamata; family Agamidae; genus Intellagama; species Intellagama lesueurii. The sequence goes on from JBAJHW010000010.1 coordinate 13,888,985, forward strand.
CGACGGGGACCCTCACTCGCTAGACGATGTTTCCCTATGGGAGATTTCGCAAGACGACGAGTTTTCCCTTTGGAACGCATTGAAGAGATTTCAATGCATTCCAATGGGAAAACGTGTTTCGCTAGACGATGTTTTCGCTAGACAGCGATCTTCGTGGAACGGATTAACATCGTCTAGCGAGGCACCACTGTACATAATACTGCTGCAGGTCTTGCCAGGCCAGTACCACCTGGCTGCACCATGAGTGTACATGGAACCAAGAATCTAACCCTATTGTTGGGGAAAACACTTTCCAGTGAACCAGTTGTTTTACCTTCCGTCCCCCCCCCCAGCTGGTTTGACACTCAGCAAATGCTCGAACCGCTGGTGAGCAACGCTCGTTTTTGCCTCCTTCCTGGGATAACGCGGGACTTTTGAGTAACGCGTGAGCAACCCAGGAGGAGAGGGGGGAATGATAGGATATTTAAGGGCTGTTCCCCCCTCTCTCTGCCCTCTTCCTTTGCTGGCAACAGACAAGGACGGAGTTTGGCTGTTTGGCTGATTTTGCTGCGCAACTAGGCTTGCACGGAGCAGCGTTTGGGATAGGGAGGGCAGCATCGGCTCCCTCCCATAGTTTGCATAGGAGCTTAGCTTAGCGCGGGTTATTTGGATATTTTAATATAAATAAATAAATAAATAAATAAGAGTTAATTACAATTATTTACAGCAAAACAGCTGAACTTGGGCTTGGTGGTGCGAGCGCGGCCGCTTGGGCTGGGCGGTGCGTGGACGGGCGGCCTTGTTTTCCCCCCCCTTTTTTTGTCTGTTCGGCAATTGCTAAATAGGCTCCATTTGAGCTATTCTTTGGTTTAAGGTGTAATTAAGGTGTAATAAATAAATAAAGAAGAAGTGGAACACAGGAAGGTGTAGATTTATACTAGAAACTTTCCAATCAATGGCGGATGAGCTAGGGCTACCCCTAGCTGAAGAGAAGACAGAGGGGCCAGACACCTCCCTGACGTTTTTAGGCATAGAATTAGATACAGTACAGCAGACACCGAGGTTGCCAGACAGCAAGTTAGCTGACCTTAAGGTCAGAATAGCCTTGATTTTGCAAAAGAAACAAGTATCCCTAAAGGAGCTGTAGGAGATTATTGGACACTTAAATTTTGCTTGCAGAGTGGTGGCGCCAGGTCGCACCTTTCTGTGTAGGCTTTGCGAAGCAATGAAAGGTCTCCATCGCCCTTTTCATAGGACGAGAGTTACACGTGGCATGAGAGGATTTACAGGTGTGGAGTCAGGTTTTGGTTGAATTTAACGGGGTATCCTTTTGGAGAGGAGAGATGATGCTTAAGGCTGAATTTCAGGTCCAGTCGGACGCAGCAGGTTCATTAGGATTCGGAATATACTTCAGAGGCAGGTGATGTGCCGGTAAGTGGCCGGAGGAATGGCACCACGCAGGAATCACCAAGGATTTGACATTCTTAGAATTTTTTCCCATAGTTGGCGCCTTATGGCTCTGGGCACATGAATGGGCAAACTCTGTCATGCGGTTTTGGTGTGACAATCAGGCGGTGGTTTATATAATATACAACTTTACATTGCATTCTGAACGTGTTATGCCGCTGGTACGTGTATTCACATTGCGCGCCCTGAAATTTAACATTTTGGTTCAGGCCAGACATGCTCCAGGCATAGACAACAGTTTAGCTGATGCATGATCATGCCAACAGATCGAGCGGTTCAGGAAGTTAGATCCAGGAGCCAACGAGTTCCCAGAGACTCTTCCCCCAGAGGTCTGGCAAATTGGCGTGATGATGTGGAAAGGGCAATAGGTTTGGCCCTGGCACCGAGGATGAGAAAAGGGTACTCGACAGTGAGTATAGAGTTTCAGGAGTTCAGGAACCTAGTAGGTTTGAAGACAACGTGGCCTGCCCCAGTGGAGCACCTTCAGCAATTTATCATATATTTACATAGGAAGGGACTGGCGCCGGGATCTATACAGGGCAGGATGTCGGCACTTGCCTTCCATGCTAGGGTCCAGGGGTATCAAGACTATACATCAGATTATCGCATAAGGAAGATGATTGAAGTTTGGTCTAAGGAAAGGGGTAGGGTTAAAGATACGAGAGCACCTATATCACCAGCGCTATTAGAGAACATTTGTAAACAGTGGAATGTCCTGTGCAGAGACGAATACGAAGTTGTTGTTTTTTAAGGCGGTGTCTTTGTTAACCTTTTTTGGCACCCTCAGGATTAGTGAAGTGGTTGCTACTGGGGAAAAGGATACAACCAAAGTAGTGCTACAATGGCAGGATGTTAGGGTAGTGGACGGGACAATCCAAATTCACATTCGCCGATCGAAAGCCGATCAGTGAGGTAGGGGAGTATACATTACATTGGCACGTTGCCATGTGGAAGAACTTTGCCCGGTACAAGCTATAGATGCATATCTGAGGATTAGGGGGTCGGGGCAAGATTATTTCTTTGTGCACAGCGACAGTTCCCCATTAATGAAGTAACAGTTTTGGAAGCTGACGGACATGGCTCTGCACAAGGTGGGAGTTCAGGGATTAAAATTTGGTACGCACTCCTTTAGAATTGGTGCAGCATCAATTGCAGCGGCCCTAGGTTACCACCCAGAGGACATAAAACATATCGGGTGGTGGGCTTCTTCTACTTATTGCAGGTACATCAGAACACTCCCTAATGTCTAGGCAGGGGCCTGGTTTTTGTTTTATCATTGCAGGTTCGGTCACGATGGAGAGGGGGAGGCATGTCCTGATCGTTGGCCACAGTTATGTTTTTTGGGCAGCGCGATATGCTACCACATTCCCATGGGGGATCAGTCTAGGCCTCGGAGCCTGAGCCCATATTGAATGGAAAGGGCTCCGTGGAATGCTGTGGGGCCAGCTTTGCAGAGCGACAGCTTTTGGTCATCATCCCCCAGATGTGTTGGTCATATACTTGGGTGGTAATGGCTTGGCCAGGCATTGTGGAAAGGCCTTGATTCTCGATGTTATACGTGACCTCACATGGTTGAGGACAACGTACCCGGCTATGGGCATTGTTTGGTCGACCATCACCCCTTGGCTGGCATGGAGGGATGCGAGGCATTTTTGGCCCTTTAACACTGCACGGAGGAGTGTTAACAGGGAGGTCTGCAGAGCAGTCTGCAGTGACCTTGGATCGGTCACCAGAGGATTCACGTGGATAGGCCTGAGCTTTTTCAGTCGGATGGCGTCCATTTATCCGACGGAGGTTTGGATGTCTTCCTTGAAGACATCAAGGGGGGGGGGGCCTGCTTGCAGAGCTTGACAAGCTTGATGGCGGACATGGGACTTAGCATGGCTAGTCCCTATGCTGTGGTGGGTAGTGCGGATAGAACAGGTTTTGGTGAGTCCCATAGCAAAATCAGGTAACGTATAGCTCATCTGATCTCCCAGCGCTGCGGATTGTGCGATTACAGTGCTTGGGGGAAAAGATGTGCTGGGGCCACACCTAGACCAACAGTCAACAAGGAGAAGGTGGCTTGAGGTCCGGGGGTGGTCAAATTTGGGCTGGCCGGGTTCTTGCTGTCTTCATGACCACGAAAACTTTGGGCCAGGGACTCGCCCATTTGTTTATTAAGGGGTCCCTTGAGACCTCTGTGCTTAAACCTGATTCCTCACTATGGCAGGACCCCCCTTTGCCAATGGATGGCAACAATAATTATTGAATAAAGTGTGGCCCGTGTTTACTCCATAATTCTTGTCTCATGTCTTTATTCCGGGGTAAGGGGGCAATGTCCTTCTCCCGGAGCAACTATTGCCCTTTAAGACTCCTCTCCTGGAATGTCACTGGATGGGCTGGGAAACTCCATGACCCTGAGTTTAGAAGGCTTCTACAGGAGAAAGACATCATCTCTCTTCAGGAAACCTGGATGACCACTGATCTCTCCTTGGTTGGGTTTAATTCCTTTTCTTCACCTGCCACCAAGTAAAAGATGAAGGGCCGCCCTTCAGATGGCTCGCTATTTTGACTGAACTGCACATTTCATCTGAGTTATTATTTATGGCTGACAGCCATTGTAAACTTTTGATCATAAAGGTAAAAACCCTGACCCTCGACTTACTTCTAGTGAACATGTACATTCCTCCCACACAGAAAAGAGCTCTCAGATAACAACAATGGCACGACCTATCCCAAGCATTGGAGAATGTGGAATCCAGGTTCCCCCAAGCCCAATGTCTAGTGGTGGTGGATTTCAATGCCAGGGTTGGGTCAGGGTCAGAGAACTTTCGATCAGTATGTGACCCTGCTGAAGGAGCATCCTTACCAGATTTTTGCCACTATTTGAGACTCCAAGGATAATCAAATCAACCATGCAGGGCAACTATTCACTAGTTTTAGTATTTTAAGAGGCTTGGTTTGGCTTAATGGCCTAACTGACCTGAATTTTGACTGGGAGTTCACCCATGTTTTGCCCCGGGGAGTGAGTGTGATAGATTACATCCTAATCTCTGCCCCATTACTTCCTTTTGTGCTTAATTTTAAGGTCAAGCCACTGACTCTTTGTGATCATTTACTCCTTGTGTGCACCCTAGCCTTCCAAACAGACTGAACTGGTCACATCAAAACCTTGTTCTGACACTACACCATCTCCTATTACAACAATGTGGGGAAAATATGCTGATATTTTCTCACCCCAGTGAGAAGTCTGGCCGCCACATTCTGCACCATTTGAAGCTTCCGCATCAATCTCAAAGGTAGACCCATGTAGAGTGTGTTACAGTAGTCTATTCTCGAGACTACAAGCGCATGGACCAGAGTGGTGAGCGCCCCAACATCAAGATAGGGACGCAGCTGGGCAATCCACCACAGATGGAAATAGGCAGAGCGGTTCACTGACACTACCTGGGTTTCCATGGTGAGTGCCGGATCCAGATGGACCCCCAAGCTGCGAACCTCACTCTTCATGGTGAGAGTCACTTCCCCAAAAGAGAGGGAGTTTCCCAAACCACTGATGGAGGGGCCACCCACCCTCAGGACCTCCGTCTTGTCCGGGTTCAGCCTCAGTCCATTCTCCTGCATCCATTGTTGTACAGCCTCTAGGCAGCGCTGAAGGGCCGGAATGGCATCCACTGTGGTTGGAGGAAAGGAGATGTAGAGCTGGGTGTCATCAGCGTATTGATGGCACAAAGCCCCACACCCCCTGATGACCCCACCCAGCGGCCTCATATAGATATTAAACAGCATTGGGGAGATAATCAAGGCCTGCGGAACCCCACAATTGAGATTCCACGGGGCCGAAACACACTCCCCAAGCTGTACTCTCTGAGGACGGTCCTCCAAGAAGGATTGGAGTCAGGCAAGCACCAGACCACCGATTCCCAACTCGGAGAGCCTCCCCAGGAGGATACCGTGGTCAATGCTATCGAAGGCAGCTGAGATATCGAGGAGGACCAACAAAGACATTTTGCCCCTGTCGGCCTCCCTCAGCAGGTCATCAAACAGGGCGACCAGTGCCGTTTCCGTACTGTGGCGCGGCCTGAAGCCCGACTGGAATGGATCCAGGGCATTGGTTTCATCCAAAAGAGCCTGGAGCTGGTCAGCCACCACCCTCTCTACCACTTTGTTGAGGAAAGAAACATTGGTGACGGGCCTATAATTGCCAATGTTGTCCGCTGCCAAACTTGGTTTCTTCCTTATGGGCCTAATGAGTGTTTCCTTGAGGGCAAGGGGAACCTTGCCCTCCTGGAGAGATCCATTAATAATTGCCGTGGCCCATTCTGTTGTTATAGGCCTGGCTGCTTTGATTAGCCAGGCCGGGCAAGGGTCAAGGGAGGAGGTGGTGGCACGACAGTGGTCAAGCGCTTTGTCCACCATATCTGGCATCACAGGCTGAAAGAGATTGAATCTCATCGGGCAAGGCGGAGCACTGGACGTCTCTGCTCCATCTACTGTGTTCAAAAAAGGAGAGAGCTCCCGGCGGATGGCCTCCACTTTAGATTTTAAAAATGCTGCAAATTTGTCAGGTGAAATACTAGTAGGAGGCCTATCACTTAGACAAATTCTGGATAGATCGCAGACTATACGGAAAAGTTCCGCCTGCTGATTTGAAGCTTCGCTTATCCAGACAGCAAAGTGAGCTCGACTGGCAGCCCTTACCTTAGTACGGTAATGGTTAGTTGCGATCCTGACAGCTTTCCAATTATATTCCGTCGTGTTCCGTCTCCAATTGCACTCTAGCCTTCTCCTGTTTTGCTTCATAGCTCGCAGCTCCTGGTTAAACCACGGCACTGGACGAGCTCTGCAACGGAGAGGGCATTTAGGAGCAATCATGTCAACAGCCTGGTGGCGGCAGCAAGCCAGCCATCGACCAGAACCTTGACAAGAGTGCCAGTCAGATCAGCCGGAATCCCTCTCATGGAGTCCTGGAATCCTACAGGATCCAGTAGCCTTCGAGGGCGGACCATTAAAATAGGTCTTTGCTCCCTGCAGGGAGGGAGAGCCACTGAGAGGTTACATTTTATTAGGTGGTGATCCGACCATGACAAGGGAACTGACACAAGGTCAGTTAACATCAGACCACACTCACTCCACTCGGTGGAGAACACCAGGTCTAGCGTGTGACCGCCCATGTGGGTGGGGCCATTAACATGTTGGGACATGTCCAAGGAAGCCATGGTTTCCAAGAACTCAAGAGCCAGACCAGAAACCTCCACCTCCGCATGGATGTTGAAATCACCCAAGACCAGAAGCCTCGGGGATTCCAACAGTGCCGCGGAGACAAAGTCCACCAGCTCCAGTAAGGAAATGGCTGGGTCGCGGGGAGCGCGGTAACCCAGCAAGATCCCAATACCATCCCTGGCCCCAATCGACACGTGGAGGGCCTCCAAACCTGGCTTCACCACTGTAGAGAGCCTAACAACCTCCAGAGTGGATACTGGATACAATGGATACTCCCCCCCCCCGCCCCTCCAGTCTACCCTGGCGCTGGACTGCGTGACCGGGAGGACAGGCAAGAGTCAAGGGAACACCCCCTTCCCTGTCCATCCAAGTTTTGGTTATGCATGCCAGGTCTGCATCCTCCTCCAGAATCAGATCTTGGATAATCTGGGATTTGTTGGATACAGACCTGGCATTCAACAGTACCAGATTTAGAGTGGAGGGATGGCTGATCTGACTACCTCGAGACTGACGGTTGGTCACAGTGCCAGAACAGTGAACAGCCTTCAAACATCTGTTCACCATTCTTCCAAAATGAGTAGGAACTGTGCCATCACCATACCTTCCTCTACCCGTAATCACTCGGATGTTCAAAGGACCCCCGCTGGGGGGGGGGGGCAAGCCTTCCAATCCATGTCAAAGAAAAGAAAAGTAAAGAAAAAGAAAAGACCAAAAAATATACCAAATTAATAAAAGTAAACAATACAGTGGTAATAAGGTTAACAAAATTAATCCAAACCATAACATAAAAATACACATTTAAATTAAACAATAATCAAATTAAGCAACTTAAAAGTTAAAACTTAAAAAAGAAATGGAATAAAAACAAGAAACCACCACCCAAACCACCCCCCTGTCACACCCAGAAAAAGAAAAAGTAAATAAGGAAAATATAAAGCAATGGAGAAAGAAAAAACAAACAACAAAACAAACAACAACAACAACAAAAACACACACACAAAAAATTTCTCCCCCTGCCCAAACCACTCCCAAATCACGCCTAGGTGTTAGGTACTGCAAGGTCCAGACCCAGTTGTAATTGTCATAGGTGAAGGAAACCTTGAAATAGGCCAGCAGCTGCTTATAATCATTGTGGCCAAAAGCCAGGCCCATGTTGAGTTCGCTCGACTTCCAGATCTTAAGGGCCACCCTGTTGTCGTGGCTGACTGAGCATCCACGCAAAAGCATGTAGGTGTCCAGTGGGAGCACTTGGCAGACCGGACAATCACAAGTCCGGTGCGTCCACATTCGCTGTAACACATGCAGATGTTAGGTGCCAGGTGGTGGTCCTCCTCGCTGAGGAGCACAGGGCCTCGGTGGCAATGCGAGGCCAGCACATGCTCCCAGATGAAGTATAACTCCCAACCACCAGTAGAGCTTGGTCTGCACCTCGCAGTGGTGGCAATGGAGGTCGGGAAGTGGGCGTTGAGACACTCCCAGCGCAGTGGGCGTTAATACAACCCTGGCGGAGCACCACCGCCTGGCCACGTCGCTCAAGCACGGGTCCGTGCCAGGAAGCTCGCCCAAGTAAAGCTGCAAGCTAAATGGAATAAACCTGCAGGATGACACAGAAGACCACCAAGGCAGACAGTACATTAAGCCCAGGTAACCACGAGACCAAGCACGGCATATGGAACTCAGGAGCGGGCGGATGGCAGAGGCGAGGGTGGGGGGAGGATCGGGCAACCAAACGGTCCCACACCTCCTCAACGGGCCCTTTTTCTTCCTTCCCCCTTCTTTCCCCCTCGGAGAACTCCAGCTCACTGTATTCCAACCTGCCTGCCTGTTTCCCCAACGGCAGCAGCTGCGACGTCATTGTTGTTCTTACTCTCCTTTGATAGTGGTGGAGGCAGCAACAATTGTAGTTGTAATGTTTGTTGCTGTTGTAGCAGAGATAAGAGAATAAAAAGCAGCTGCATCAAAGGAGGGAGGCAAGAAACAAAAAATAAACAAAGAAAGCAAAAAGAAAGAGACCAAAAAGAAAAAGCCGACCCAGCAGAAGGAAAAACACAACCTCCTGCTGTCGGGTTGCCATCTTGAACTAATAATTTTTGACTGCTATGTGCAGAGTGGTTGGTTAACGTACAACGCTGTACCTCAGCCCACTGGGAAATGTACCCAACACTATTGAACTCAGGAACCCTAAATGGTTCTGGTTGGTAGTTTCAGTTTTTTTCAAGACTGAAATACTGTCAATATCCCCAATCCCCTCTCTCACTTGGGAGCAGTACTTCCTGTCCCAGTTTGATAAGGATATGCTCACAGGAGTACTTGATTGGCCTCCAGTTTCTATTGCAGAAATCAAGCAATTATTGTGTAATATAAAATCCAGGAAGGCATCTGGGCCTCATTTGCTGCCCCCTGATATACTCAAAGAGAGAGCGGATTGGTAGGCAACAATCCTGGCTGAGCTTTTTATAGCCGTGGACAGGTTTGGACTGATACCCAAGGCCTGGACCCAGTCCATAATCCTTCCCATATATAAAAAGGGTGACAGGAAATCTCTGGACAATTATAGACCAATTAGCTTGCTATTGGCAGTGGGCAAGGTTTATGCCCATCACCTGTTGAATCGGCTTATTGCTTGGACAACTGATAACAACATTCTGAGCCCTGAACAAACTGGTTTCCAGGCAGGCAAATCTACTATAGATCACTGTTTGGTACTGTACCATCTTATAGCCAAGCAGATGGCCCATACTAAGTCGCACCTGTATGCTGCTTTCTTAGAATTTAAAGTCGTTTTGATTCGTTTGATAGAGAACTTCTTTGGGAAAAGCTACAAGATGCTGATCTAGACAGGAGATTGTTACTATTGGTCCAGAGACTGTATACTTATAACACATGCCACATTCATTTATTCAGCCACAACATCCTCTCTGAACAGCTCCCCATTAATAGGTGTGTTAAGCAGGGCCCCGTCCTTGCCCCCACACTGTTTAACCTGTACATCAATTATCTCACTTCTTCCTTCTTGGAGGTTGTTAGTCATTGTCCTAGACTGGGTTCCCAGGCAGTTCCCATCCTGTTATATGCCGATGGTATGGTACTACTATCACATACTAAGACTGGCCTTAGACGGCTAATTGAAAACTATGTTAGTTATCTTTCTTGTAACAAATTGACTCTCAGTTATGGCAAATCTGAAGTAGTCATATTCAGTAAGAGCTGGAAATCTCAATCTTGGATATTCCATGGGAGAGCTATCCAGCAGGGAAAATAATTTAAATACCTAGGGCTTAATTTTCACTATCGTAACTCATGGGCTAGACATCACCAATCCATTATTAACTCGGTGAAGCTGACAGTGCAAATAATACTTCATTTCTTTTATGTATGGGATAATGCACATATTCTTGCTGTCCTGCGGGTGTTCAAAGCCAAGGCTGTCTCCCAATTGCTATATGGCTCATCAATCTGGCTGGATGCCTTTAACTCCTCAGTGGAAAGACTCCAGGCCACTTTTCTCTATAATATCTTTGCTGTGTGCCATATGCAGCCCTATGCCTGGAGAAAGACTTAATCAGATTGGGGACACAAATGTGGCTGAGACACTTTAAATACTGGCTGAGAATATGCTTTGTGGCCACCGATGACCCCTTAATTAGAGGTGTCTTATCTGATTCTTGACCACCTGGGTGCTTTACCTTTTGCTCAGTCTTATAGACTGCTCAAAGAGAGACTCCTGGATATCAAAAGGCAAGAACTCCTTGTAGAAGCCCACAAAGCATGCTCACCTATAAATCTACAATGGCCATCATATATCAATAAATCAGCCTGTGAAGATGCAGTGCAACTGATAGCTAATTTGTTAACCCCTCTTATGGAGATGTCAGCAGTAAAAGTGCAGCAAATGGTGAACTTTACTATGGAAGAGAGGGGAATGGAGATGATGGGACATATGCCATGGCAGATGGGACAAAGGAGGAGACAGTACATGGAGTTGATGAAGCTTTTGGGAGCGGATCTAAGTAAATATAAATGGTGAATAAGATAGAAGATGAAGAAATGAAAGATTACATGATAAAATGGGCACAAAATATTGGTTAGAATATTGATGGAGAGCAGTGGATATAAACCTGGCAGAATAAGAAAATATAGATAAGATGTTCTATAGATGGCTAAATGATGGAAATGTAAAATATAAGAGGGTACTTTGTGGTGAAAGATTATATGATAAAATGGGCACAAAATATTGGTTATAACATTTATTTAGAGCAATGGATATAAACTTGGCAGAATAATATCAAACTTATAAAATTAGTAAGTTTAAAGATAAAAAGAAGAAGGTCCAAGGAAATGGAAGATTAATAACTATAGATATTCTGAAAAATGGCTATATTGTTTTTCCCTTTGTATGATTTCCCTTTTTAATATAACTGTATTAGCAGATGTAAGAATACTTTTTCACTCTCTGGAATTTTACCCTTTCCCACCCTACCCTACCCACTTTTTACTTTTACCTCAGCCCCTATCCCTATGAAAAATTAATAAAAAACAATAAAATAAATACATACATCAGCCTGTTATTTACATCTCATAGAGAGCCCACATGAACGGCGGGCCTTCACCCTAGCTAGATGTAACGTACTTCCATCCAATGTATTATATGGCAGATTTAATTCACAACCTCTGGAAACATAACTCTGCCCTTGTAACTCCGGGTCCATAGAGTCCCTGGAGCACATGCTTCTCTACTGTGCCATGTACAAGGACATACGCTCTTCAAACCTGGAATCAATCAATGCTGTTTGCTGTCCGTTTTTATGCCAATAAAGGTTATGATGATGAAAATCTCCCTATGTTGGTAACATCATCACTTCTACAGGAGTAACTTACACAGAAGGATTTTGCCTATCATATTATAAAGCTGATTGTTGCACATGACTGACATACCAGAATTGAGATATTTCAGTCTGCCACCCATCAAGGGTTAAAAATATATAAAAATAATACTATTAGTAGGCCAAAATTATCTGTATTGAATTTCCAGAAATGTTGTGTTGCTGTAACTCTTCCAACACTGTATAGCCTGCCTTTGGCTAGTAAATAGTTCATGCTCAATTAATTCTTTGTAATTTTTGTTTCCCTAGTGAACAACTCAAAGGAACATTTCATTTTTAAAAAAAAAATTAAAATAAGGACTTTAATTTAGCAACTTGAGTAAGTTTGCCTGTATTTCTGACATGAATCAATTATCTTCCAAACATTGTAATGGTTTCTTGGATGCCACACTGTAGCATGAAAAATCAGTTTTATGACTCCCCCTTAAACATCATAAATGAAAATTTATCAAGCCAAAATTACTTGCAGAGGTCTGTTGTAAGCCCTGCTCACAGCCTTTCTATCTCTCTTACTGCACCACTATTCTACAGTTTATGAGAAATTTTCAAGATGTTGCTTTCTTGGTAGTTATTCTGAACTGTGTCTCTTCTCATTTCCTGTTAAATACTCAAGGCAGAACTAATCTGTGTTAAACAATTCTGAGTAAGTGCTCTTCCTCTAAAAAACAAAAACAAATTTAGAAATGCTTACTGATCTACAACCCATCATTCTTTGTGAGAAATGGTACATTTATTAACTGCAGGACGATCATGTGGAAAATGGCTGCTTAACCAGGGAATGACAGTCCATCATCTGCCCGCTCTTGCTACAGAGGAGAATCCAAGTTGTGAGCTTTCTGGCACCATTCAGATGCAGAGTCAAATCCTACTGAGGCAAGTGATGGTGATTGCTGTGCAGGTAAAGCAACTCCACAGGTAAAGCCCAAGAAATCCACATTCAACAGACACATAACTGGTTGCTCTGCTGTGAGTTCTCCACTGACAGTGAGGCTAGGTGTATTCCAAGACCTCTTTAAGATGAAAAGATTTTCCAGAGAAAGTGAGATTTTGCCCATCCAACCCAGAACAAAGAGGCAAGACACAAGTGATGGGTTGAAAACTAGGGCCACAACTTTACTGAACATTAAACTTGAACCTTCCCATCTCAGACATGAGAGGGCCTGCCATAATTTAGAATCCTGGTTTGGAGCCAGGGGTCCTACCTGACCTCCACACCAACCTTAAATGGGCAAATTTGAAGTTCTGGGGTCCTCATGACAGCATAGCACTGTATCATTACAGCACAGTCCTGGCCAGCCAATGATCAGACAACCTCCCTGGTCCACTGATCATCCAACCTCTTGACTGTAGGTGACCTGAGGCCCACACATCCCCCTGGCACCATAATTTTGGAGTCCACAGCACCAGGAGGTTGGATGGGTTAGCACACACCAGGGGTCCAATTGGGAACTCACCAATAATTTTCCCTTCCATGTAACACACCAGTGTCACCTATCTAAGGATGCCCCCACCCAGATCTGCCGATAACACCCGTTACCACCCACAGGTAACACCCATATGGGATAGGCAAAAACCTCCCACTCACCTTTTTTCGAGTATGCCAATCAAGTGAACCAAGTCAAAAATTATGGAATTAATTGCTGCAAATCTTAACTGAGGAAAACTCACTGGTGGCTCCCTGTTAACTTGGCGAGGAGTGACAAATTGAATGCTTCTGGGTTCAGTTCAGGGCCTGGTGAGAGTTCAGTAGATCTTTGGTAAAAATGTCTGTTGTCTCCTCAGTCCATGCCAACTTACAATTATTAAGAAAGCAAGACTGAGAAAGGCCAAAGGACTGGTCCATTAATGTCTTCTTCTGGATTGGATTTGGAAGCAACCAGCTAGTTTCATACTGTGTCCAATAGGGTGGGTGCCTGGGTCGCTCACTTTCAAAGAGGTCAGGGCTGGAACAAGGCAGCCTTAAATAAGGCACTCTGGCCCCATTCCCAGTCTGCATATGTGGGGCACCATAGTGTCACAAGTTTGCTTGGTCTGTAGAAGGTGGGCAAAGAGCCCCTGCTCTTGCAGCTTCATACCGTGACGGAGGCAAGCCTTCTTGCTGCAGGACCATTGAATCCCAGCAATGTTGGCAAGCAGTTGCTGAAGCCAACATCTCCAGTACTGATTTTAGGTGATCTAGTATCTTTTCAAAATGGCCAGTAGAAGATACTTAAAATGTTGATATCTGTAATATTTTAATATATACACTGATCAGCTACAACATTAAAACCACTGACAGGTGAAGTGAATAGCATTGTTTATACCATTACAATGGCACCTGTCCAGGGGTGGGATATATTAGGCAGCAAGTGAACAGTTAGTTCTTTAATTTCATATGTTGGAAGTAGGAAATATGGGCAAGTAAAAAGATCATTTAATCATTTAATCTCTGCCTGCCCATGCCTATGATGATATACAGTAACATCAAACTAGGACATTAACCAAAAAAGAAAGCAGGTCAGAGGCCAAAGAGAAGATTTAGAAGTTTGAGAACAAGGGGGGGGGGGGGGAAATGCAGGACATAAAGGAGATGAACCTTCTCAATATTCCCGTCAGAAATTATATCGAAGCTAATCTTGCCAAAAACGTAAGAAATTGTCAGTTAGACTAGCAAGCAATTGATCTTCCATGTCTTTGAACATGTACTCTTCAAATTTATTTTCTACTTTGATGGAGACCCATCTAACTTTCCATAGCCATAGATAATTACGAAGAAAAACATTTAACAAAAAGTATGGAACAGGAAGACAATCTGTTGTCATAATCCAGTATTTTTAGTTTGTTTAAAAAACATTAAAGATGCCAGCTGCTCTGATTGATGGCCCCAATTACCTACTATGTTCTTATGATTCAAGGCTAGGATAGCTTGTGAGAAACATTGTTCATTGAGCTAAATCTGCACAAAACAGGTTTTCTTTAAAATGTTGGTGAATATTTTCTTAGACCTATGGCTTATACTGGAAATGGGCCAGCAGATTTGACTGGGGGAAAGTTCACATTGGAGTTATCACATTATCAAAGATAAGAACATATGAAGAGTCCTGCTGGATCAGGCCAAGGGCCCATCTAGTCCAGCTTCCTGTATGTCACAGTGGCCCCACCAGATGCCTCCGGGAGCACACGAGACAACTAAATACCTCTCTCCTGATACTCCTCCCCTGCATCTGGCATTTTGAAGTACCTTCCTTTTAAGCCTGGAGATTATACATCCCCATCATGGCTTGTAACCTGCGATAGACTTTTCCTCCAGAAATCTGTCCTATCCTCTTTTAAAGGCATCTAGGCCAGATGCCATCACCACATCCTGTGGCAAGGGGTTCCACAGACTAACAACACACTGGGTAAAAAATTATTTTCTTTTGTCTGTTCTGACTCTCCCAACACTCAATTTGAGTAGATGTCCCCTGGTTCTGGTATTGCAGGAGAGGGAAAAGATCCACTTTATCACTCTATCCACTTTATCCATCCCCTGCATAATTTTATATGTCATCTCCCCCCTCAGGCACCTTTTCTTAGCTAATCAGCCTTTTTATTACTACTGTACTACTGGAAGTTTTAGGCTACATTGCCTATATTGATGGTACATGTGGCACCCCTCACAGTGATGTTGCAGCATCCTAGCCAATCTACAAGGTTCTTCAGCTGCAACTGCTACAGTTCTTTTCCAATTATTTTCCTGAGTTATCAGGTAAAATCTCTTCATTTTTCATTATATGCTGAAGTATTTTACCTTCTGCATTTTAGGTATTTTATATATTCTTGGTTCCTGTTCATGTCTTTCAGTTACTTCGTGGTTGGCTACCATTTCAGTCTAAGCAATTCTTTGCATCCTTCCATAAATCTACATTTCAAATGCTTCTACCATTGTTAACACATATTTTACAGTTACGATTCAATACTATACAGTACAATTGAGAATACATGGCACTGCACAATGTACACACACAAAGCAAATTTCAAGTCTTAAAAGCTTCATCTTAAGAAAGGTGCCCTGGGCCACCTCTGTTTGGAATTTCATTGTTTGATTATGATTACACTGCTCATTCAACCAAATTTTAAGATACTTATATTTGCCAACATGGTCCAAATTTTCATTTTTGTTATTTAACTGCAATTTCTTGGGCAACTTACATTTGGTTTTCTTGATATTTATTTTTAGATCATGTTCATTACTTACTTTATCTGTTTTGTTTAGTTATCTCTGCCAACAATGTGAATTGCAATACTGTATTGTCTGTTATGGGGTCACGAAGAGTCGGACACAACTTAATGACTAAACAACAACAACAATTCTCTGTCTATTTCATGTTGTCAAAACTTCTCCATCAACAATGATGTCATCATTTGATTAAAACCATCATTTGGTTCAACAAGTACTTCTCTAAGAATGTTATTGGAGTGTAACTGAAAACAGAGACAAGACTTTGTAAATTTGTTATACTCTCTTTGTATTTCTATGTCATCTGATATCAATTTTTTGTTGCCAGTGCAGATTGCTAATTATACAAATATATTTTGAATCAAGACCTCTTTTTTTACCAGTTACTTCATCAGCTTGTTGTGCTGGACTTTGTCTATGGTTTACTCATAATCAATAAGGCAAGCATATGCAGTTATATACATGTGACATCTCTCCTCAGGTACATGCAGGCAGTATTGTACATCCTTGTTTTTCTCTCTGAATCCAAACTCAGTCTCTATCATTACTTCCTCATACTTGTAAATTCTTTAGAAAACTTAAGAAAATGGCCAATTAAGCTCAGTAGTTACTGCAACCATTGTCATTTTCATTTGTGGATAATATAATGTCAGTAAAGATTTATGTTCTATGTATTTCACTGAAAAGGGTTTCTAAAATGTCTACATTATCCTCTCCTATCAGCTTGAACAACTGTGTGAAAATATAGCATTTACTGTTTTTTAAAGCTGTTTTCACTTAGATTGCTGCTGTTTGTATCCCAATATTGACATCTGATACAATAAATCCTGCTGGTCTGTTATTCTTTAATATATTCACTTCACAACATGATTTCTACCATTGACATAAAATTATAAATACCTCTATCCATAAGTAGAAGGCACTTAGAGATATTGTATGTGTGAAAAACATTTTCATATTTGTTTTGTTTCAAGTTCTTTTTCAGCAGTGCTGCTTTTGTTTTTGTGGTTTTCATGCACAGCTCCTTTTTTTTACACGCAAGGGACCACATATTTCATATTATTTCATTTCATTTTTCCCTATTCATGTTGTAAAGAACCTGTAAAAACTACTTCAGAAAAGCAGAGGTGAGACAACAGAGAATCCAGAGTAGGCAACAATATAACCAACAGTCACCAAAAAGAACAGCCCTCTCAAAGCTCCATGAAAATATACACCTTTAATAGAATAAATTTGTTGTTGTTACATGCTGTCAAATCACCCCTCACTTATAGTGAACCTATGAATGAGTGATCTCCAAATTGTTCTGCCCTCAACAGCCCTGCTCAGCTACAGTAAACTGAAGCCGGTTGCTTCCTTTACGAGTCAGTCCATCTTATATTTGGTCTTCCTCTTTTTTTGCTGCCTTCAACCTTTCCCAACATTATTTTCTTTTCTGCAGAATCTTGCCTTCTCCTGATGTGCCTAACATAGGGCAGCCTCAGTTTCACCATTTTTGCCTCCAGAGATAGTTCAGACTTGATTTGATCTAGGACCTTGTCTTTCTGGTAGTCCAGGGTATCTGTAAAGCTGTCATTCAAGCACCACATTTCAAACAAATCATTTTTTTCCTGTCAGTTTTCTTAACTGTCCATCTTTCTCACTCATATATGGTAATCAGAAATAAAAGAGTATGTATTGTCTTGGTCTTGGTGTCCAGTGGTCTCCTTACACTTGATGATTTTTTCTAATTCCTTCATTGCTGCCCTTCCAAGTTTCAGTCTTCTGATTTCTTGGCTACAGTCTCCATTTGGGTTGATAATTGGACCAAGTTCAATTTCTTCATTGTCAGTGCTGAAGTTGTGGAATTCTTCTGTAGTCATGATTTTTGTTGTCTTAATGTTCAACTGCAGTTCTGCTTTGGCACTTTCTTCTTTCATTGTCACTAAAAGTTGTTTCAAGTCCTTGCTGCTTTCTGCCAGTAAGACAGTATCATCTGCATATCTTAAATTATTGATGCTTCTTCCACCAATTTCATTCCTCCTTCATAAATACACAGTATTTATTAATGAAATATTTTTAAAAAAAACCAAGCACGCACACACACACACACAAACACACAGATAAAATAGAAAAAAATGACAACAAAAAACACCAGTCCCCCTCCCAAAAACCAAGAAAAGCAAGCAAGAAAAAAAAGCAAATAATCCACAAAAGTTCCTCAGACAAAAGTTTGTTAAAAAACACCAGGCGCAGTCAAAATTAGAAAAACATTGACCAAAAACCTAAGTATCTGTTAAATATCGGCATAGTATATATGCTGATCCTAATATTGCTGTTTTTTTGGAGTTCTGATGGTGTGATTTCTGAGATCTGCAACTGCTTATAGTACTGTGTGGACCTTTACCTAGGGGACTTCTGGCTTCCGGCTTGAGAAGAAGGACGTTTGTGCTGAGCTCCACTCCCTTTTAATTTTAATCTCTATTATATTACTATTTATATTATTTTTATCTATTTTAACCTTCAAATTTTTTAATTAGTCTTATAAACAAGCTTCAAAGTTGTTACTGTTGGCGACAGATTCCCTGCAGTTGGAGTTATGCTCCCTCGTGAAGGTAGAGTGCAGATAAGGCCGGGCAGCTTTGTGGATATTTGGTGGATATTATCAGCTTGGTCCTTACCTAGAAGAGCCGTTAACATCAGCAAACAACTGAGGACTATAAAAATTCTGGCCTTGGGAAGGAAACAGACAGCGTGGGCTTCGCAGAGGACTCACTGCCTTTTGTCAGCTCCTTCCCGGGGAAGAGAGGAAAGATAAGAGAGCCTTGCTGACCTGGAGGGGTGTTGCCGCTGTTTCCAACTTAGCTTGGCCGTGAGTCTTTGCCTTGGTATCTCTTCAAGTTACTGAGTAGATTGAACTGTTTGGCCCCTTTCGTTGCCTTACGAATTTGATGCCTAGACCCCAAGGTTTCATTAGGAGGAACTCTGTCACAGTACTCCCAGCCCTACTATTATGAAGGTAACGACTACTCCCATGGAAGAACCAGAGGATATTCTGGATTTTACGTTAATGACCCCTGTGCTGCAATCTATTCAAAATGAACTGCTCCCAAGCATTGTTCCGTTTTCAGAATTTAAAGAAACAGGAGCTGGCGTTGTGTCAACGTCCCTGTGTCAGGAGCTGTTTAGAACTCCTGACAAGGATGGTTTATCCCCTTCCCCCCCGGATAACAACCCAGATGGGATCATCAGGGCGGTTGAGAAGGTGGAAGGTGACACAACAAAGAAACACTGGAAACAAATTAAGATTACCAACTTTGTTAATATCAGGGAGCGACATACTCATAGAGTGGACCATAAGGAGTCTGACTACCTTGGGAAGTCAAGTAGCCCCATAATTGACTTGCCAGACAGTGTTGCTGACAATTCTCAGATGCTGGACACCATATGCCTATCTAGTAAACTGGATGTGGATTTTGGTCGTATGAGATCACTAGACTTAAGCCCCTTACCAGATGCTTTTTTAGATGAAAGAGCCCTGTCGGATGCATCAAAGAGCCCAAGGAATACTGGAAAGGATTACGCCCTGGTAGAAGCCGTTGAGGCGGAGAAAGCCCCGAACACTCCAGATCAGCACATCCCAGCGAGAGGGTTATACAACAATACCTCCACTAGAGACGATTCCTATGCTCATAACCAGACCCAATTATCAGAAATCAGGGATTTCTTATTTGACATCAAAGAACTTATGATAGTCATAATAGGCTACCTGATGAAAACACAACAGCTTCCTGTAGCGGAAAGTGAACTCCTGCGGAGGCAAAGAAAGGACAACTCCACACAAGAGCCTGACATGGACTACCACAATCTGTCACTGAGCACATTAAATAGAATTGCCGGTCTGTCCCTGGAGGAGTTACTGCTATGTGTGGATCCTAAGAATGTAGAGCATCAAGGTCCTAACTCCTTAAAAACCTTTACAGCAGCTTCAGAGGACAATTACCAGACTTTGTTGGATGACAAGGAAAGACCAACCCGAGCCACGGAGCCCTCAAGCAGAACAACAACAAGCTCAGCTGTGAACAGTGGCAGAAAAGGCCTGGGTATAGGTGCATCAACAGTTAGGCTGAAGGGGAGAAGGAAAAACACTGTGAGGTCACCTTCGTAAGAAGGTGGCCAATCCCCTGCAGGGGAAGGTAAAGAAAGTAAAGAAAGGTATTAATTTTAGACCACTCTTTAAACTATTAGACGAGGATGCTGCTACTGATAATAATAGAAGCGGAATACTAACAAAAGCTCCCCTCAATGTGTTCCTAAGCCTAAAAGGAAATAAATAAATAAGGATGTAGTAGTGATGGGCAAAGTGTTGGAGCCAGGCCTTGACATATCTTATGCATACTCAAAGGGCCCTGTTGCCGGTAGAGTAGTGCCTCCTCCAATGAAAAGATGTTATCAACCAATATCAAATACCTGTCCCAAAATATTAGCGAAGAACCATCAACAAGGGAATGACAATGCGCCTGTTGGTAATCCAATACCTGTTATAATTGGCAACAGGAATGCTCACAAAGGGTCCGGGAGGCGGAAAATAAGTAGAAATGAAACATACAAGGTCACTGCCCCCCATCATCGGAGGTGGGCTGGGAACACATATGAGGATCATGGTCCCCCACAGCCCTATTGGAGAACCCAGTTATGGGATAGGCATCCCCAAGGGCATCAGGGCCGCCTATACATAGATGTTGGAAATCGGGTTGTGAGTGATTGTGAATGACCATCTATGACTGTTGCAGAGAATCACTACTCCTATTTTCAAATGCTGTTACTCTTATCATGGAATGTGATGGGTTGGGCTGGTAGAGTGAAAGATGACGGCACTCGTGGGTATTTGAGTAAACATGATGTTATATTAATTCAAGAGACATGGTGTATAGAACCCATAGCATTGGATGGATACAAAGCCTTTGATCTGGAAGCAGAGCCCTCTAAGCATGGTAGGGCCAAGGGTGGCCTAGGTATCCTAGTCTCAACATCACTAAAAGTTAAAATTGATAGGTTACCCTCTCATCCACCAATAGCTATGGCAATAGTTATACAATATCAACAAGTCTCATGTATTATAATAAATGTCTATCTAACACCAGCGAAAAGTAAAGCGCAAATAGAGACAGAGTGGAGGAACTTGGAAGCCTATCTCTGGAACATAATACTAAATAATCCAAAGGCATATGTCATTATAGGCGGAGATTTTAACGCGAGAATAGGGCAGGATGATGTCAGGTTGTATTCCAGTATGAAGATATGCCCACCTGAATCAGGGAAACACTTACTGCCTCTACACAGGATGTCCAAAGATAGTAAAGTGAATTATGCTAGACATAAGCTAACACAGATGATCAATCAATTGAGTCTCCTTATTTTAAATGGGTCTTACCCAGATGACCACCCTGCAGAATTAACGTATTGGTCTGGAGAAAGGATGAGCATTTTAGACTACTTTATAGTCTCTGAGTCTGTAGTCCAATACATTGAATCCTTTAAGGTTGGTGACTTTCAGGATAGCGATCATCTACCTTTGATTATGGTGCTGGATTTACCATGGCTTAACCCACGCATCAAAGACCTTTATAAAGAGGTTTTAGTTCAAGATAAGACTGTGAAAGTGGCTAGATGGAACCCTAGAATAGAAAATAGGATAGCTAATCTGCTGGCCTCGGATCAACTAGACGAGATTCTATAGGAAATCTCTACGGCTGAAAACCCGGAGGGCTGTATTGAGGGTTATGAGGAACTAACCCTAGTTATCTATAAAACCATAGATGAGGTCAACAAGTACACCACAAGAGTAAACAAACGGTTCTCTGCACCCTGGTTTGACCGAGAGTGCAGAGTAGCAAAAAGAGATCTAAGAAACAGCTACAGTAGGTACAGAAACAACCCAGAAGGGACCCAATATTGGGTACTAAAACAACAACGAGCTCATTATAAATTCCTTCTTCGACGCAAAAAAAAAAAGATGCTGAAGGTAGAATGTGGAGTCATCTAAGCTCAGCAGTTAAAACTAAGAACACTTCCCTTTTTTGGCATCTGGTATCTGACCATCCAATTAGCTCCCCCATGGCCATGAACAATTACATCCTACCAGAAGTTTGGGAACAACATTTTAGAGGACTGTATAGTAATTCTGAACCTGCAGAGTATGAAATTGATGATTTGGACAATCTCCCTCAATGGCCACCAGTGAATTCAGTAGAAGTGAGGAATCTTATTCAAACCTTGAAACCTGGTAAAGCCCTGGGATCGGATCTAATAACTTCAGAATTAATTAAGAAAAACTCTGACTGGTGGGTACCAATTATAACATCTTTATTTACAGCAATCGATAATACTGGGAGAATTCCCAAGGATTGGGGGCTGGCGATAATTGTTCCTATATATAAGAAAGGAAACAAAGATATTCCATCAAACTACAGACCTATTAGCCTACTTAATATATTAAGTAAACTGTATGCTAGACACCTGCAGTGGAAATTACGAGATTGGATTGATCAAGAGAACTGTTTGGCTGAAGAACAGGCAGGGTTTAGAGAGGGCCATTCAACTCTGGATCAGTGTTTGATTCTGGAGCATTTAATCTCAAAATATTCTTCTAAGAACCCTGTGTCTCTATATGCAGCTTTTATTGACTTTAGAGCCGCCTTTGATTCAATCTCAAGGAATATTCTATGGGCTAAATTAGGAGGTTCTACTATTGACAAACGCCTCTTATTTTTGATTAGAACTCTACATAAAAATACTACAATACGAGTTAAAACCAACCCACAAGGCCATCTTACAGCTCCTATTAAGACTGAGAAAGGTGTAAAACAGGGATGTATACTGACTCCCCTGTTATTCAACCTTTATATAAATGACCTTGCATCTCAGTTAAATCTTCCGGAACATCATCCCCCTAAATTGGCAAGCAAACACATTGCTATACTATTGTATGCGGATGATGCCGTGCTTCTCTCAAGGACACCGATAGGACTTAAGAGAATGCTGCGGACACTTTCTAAATATTGCCAACAAAACCAATTGGAGATAAATTATGATAAAACAAAGGTCATATCCTTTGCTAATAGACCAAAGAGGCATACCTGGTATTTAAATCAAGTCCGCATTGAACAGGTACAACAATACAAATATTTGGGTGTTATTGTTCAGGCAAATGGGAAGAAAAACTCGCATATAAAGTATGTTGTATCTAATGCACAAAGAAGTGCTGGTGCAATACAAAAATTCTTTTGGACCAAAGGGGGACGAAATGTGACAGCAGCCACCAAACTATTTATGGCAAAATCTTTGGCACAATTGACCTACGGTGCTCCTTTTACTATTGTAGGAAACACATCCATGATGGAAAAACTTCAAACTAAATTTTTAAAAGCCATACTATTGCTGCCAACCAATGCATCAAATGCAATGGTTCGTCTGGAAACAGGACTAGTAACTATAGAGGCTAGACTTTGGATAATTGTCCTGTCATATTGGTTAAAATTGAACCACACTAACTCTGGGCTCGCCCATTTGATATTAAAGGACAACTCTGTCTCCCCATGGATGGAACTGTTGGAGAACAAATTGGGGTACTACGGATTCTCACATCAGTATCTAACGTCTATGAGTTATGACCAAGCCAAAAGTCTGATCAAACAAAGGATCTTAGACATGGAAAGGCAGCATGATCTGAATAGAGTTAAAGCACATATAAGGGATATCATCGGTATTAATAGAAACACATCAATGCCTTACGTAAGCGAACTTGAAAATTCTGAAAGTAGAAGGGCGTTTATGCTAATCCGTATGGACATTTTGCCTTCTGCCATCTTGGAGGGCAGATATAAGAAAATTCCATATTTGAATCGGCTGTGTGTATGCGGGGAAGGAAATATAGAGACCCTGGAGCATGTACTCTTGGACTGCAAAATTTATAAACAGATCTGGGAAAGCTACATCAATCCAATTATTTTGGACAGGGATGGAGGTGACAGGAAGGGCTGTCTCCAGACCTTGCTAGAAGATAGAAACAAGGCTACAACTTACAATGTGGCCAAATTTGGCCGGTTAGCCATCAAGCTAAGGCAAGTTTGGATTAATCAAATGGATAAAGACCCCATTGAGTAGTATATGGTGACTAAGGCCATTTAGGCTAGCAAAGGCCCCTCAGGTCACTAAAGGATGACAGTATAATAATAGAGTTCTTCTCTATTTATAAGAGTCTTTTATATATATACTGTATATTTTAAATTCTAGCCGTTTTGGAACTTGTTATATATGGTTATGAAGATGCTGTTTTGTTGACTTGTCATTGGTTTTGTGTATTGACTCAATGTTTCAATGGCCTTTGGCTAAAATTTGAACAAAATTCAATTCAATACACATACAGCCAGCACTTTTGAGACACGTCAGTATTTTATGGGGGGAAATCCAACAGAAACAATCTCACAGTTTTAATTACCTCATCTGAAGACCCACATGAAATGACTTAGTTTTTAATACTGAAATTATATTTTAATCTTTTTGTATTTTGTTTTTAACCCAGCATTTTGGAGAATGTACGTATCTGTTTTTGTACTTTTTAATCTGCTAGCATTGTATCTGTTCAGCTGGCACCATGCTTGTGTATATATTATTATTTGTATTTATGTTTTAAATTGGTGGAAGTTGGATGACCAAAGTGGTCAAAACAATAAATACCTCCTAATTAGTGGTATAGTACTGTGTGAAAATTCTTGATATTGTTCCCAAAGCCCCAATGACTACGGGGACCACTGAACTGTGTTTCTTCCAGAGGTGAGATGTTTTGATTGCCAGGTCTCTGTAACTTTGTTAGTTTTTCCAATTGTTTAATTTCAACTTTGGCATCCTCTGGAATTGCAATGTCAATGATCCGGACATTTCTTCATTCTATTACTACTATGTCTGGTGTGTTATGTTCAAGGTGTCGATCCGTTTGGATCTGGAAATCCCACAAGATCTTGACTTCCTCATTTTCTGACACCTTCTCTACCTGATGTTCCCACGGGTTTTTGGAGGCTGGCAAGTTATATTTTTTGTATAATGACCAGTGCACTAACTTTGCCACTCTATCATGTCTAACTTTGTAATTTGTTTGTGCAATCTTTGGACAGATGAGCTGTGACACAGTTTCATCTTTTTCTTGGCAGAGTCGACATTTGCTGTTAGCACTAATTCTTTGGATCTTAGCTTTCATCATGTTGGTTTGGAGTGCTTGTTCTTGTGCAGCAAAAATCAAGGCTTCGGTTTCTTTCTTAAGGGTCCCTAGTTTTAGCCATGCCCATGTTGAATTATGATCATGCTTTTCATCAATATTTCTCAGGTGTTTTCCATGTAGTGGTTTAATTTTCCAGCAGTTTAATTTGTTTTCAAATTGTTATTTCTTATATTGAGCCTTTGGTTTTTTTGTTTTCAAAATATTCTCCATTTCCACTGCTATCAGTAATTTTTCTCTACTTGTATTGATATAAGCATTTAGGTTTCTTTTTTCTTCCTCTACTACCTGCTGTATTTGCAGTAATCCACGGCCTCTGATTTTTCGTGGTAAATATAATCGGTCCACATCGCTTTTTGGGTGTAGTGTGTGATGCATGTTCATTAGTTTTCGTGTTTTTTGATCCAGTTCTTCTAATTCGTTTTGAGTCCAATCTATTATTCCAGCTGGGTATCTAATTATTGGAATGGCCCATGTGTTTATGGCTTTGATTGTATTTCCCCCATTTAATTTTGATTTTAAGATTTTCTGCAGTCTTTTGATATATTCCCTTTCTGTCAGTTCTTTAACTTTTGTGTGCACGACGTTGTCTGCTTCTAGTATTCCAAGGTATTTATAATGAATGAATGAATGAATGAATGAATGAATGAATTTATTTATTACGGTTGGGTGACCAGCTCATAAAACATATTTATGGCTAAAGGTATTTATAATTTTCATCACTTGATAGTAATTTTATAATATTGCCATTTTTAAACTCTATTTCATCTAGTTTTTGGATCTTGCCATGGTGGATAGACAGAGCTGCACATTTGTCAATTCCAAATTTCATTTGGGTATCTTCACTAAATGTTTGCACTGTGTTTAGCAGTGATTCTATTTCTGTGGAACTTTTTGCATATAGGTTTAGGTCATCCATGTATAAGAGATGATTGATTTTTCCAGCTTGTTGTGAAATATGTTAGCCCAATCTAGTTTTATTTAAAATTATTGACATGGGGATTAGTGAGATGTTAAACAGCAGTGGTGACAAAGAATCCCCATGAAATATTTCTCTTTTGATATTAACTTCCCCAATTTCTTCACCATGGGCCATTAAGATGGTTTTCCAGTTTTCCATGTTTTTCTTGAGGAACTTCTGAATGTTTTTACTAATCCGAAACATTTTTAGGCAGGTGTTAATCCAGCTGTGTGGCAATGAGTCAAATGCCTTTTTATAGTCTATCCAGGCCTTGTTAAGGTTTCTTTTTCAGCTTTTTGCATTCTTCAGTATCATTTTATCAATAAGCAGCTGATCTTTTGTGCCTCTTGTCTTTTTAAAGTTCCATTTCTGTTCAGTTGGATATAGGGAGTTTTCAGTTGAGTATTTATATATTGATCTTGCAAGTACTCCTGTGAGGAGCTTGAACATTGTTGGAAGGCATGTAATTGGTTGATAATTGCTGGGTTCATTGCCCTTGTGATTATCTTTTATTATGAGAAATATGCGGCCTGTTGTCATCCAGTCTTCAGTTGTAGAATTTTGAAGTAAGTGGTTAAATTGCACTGCTATACGTTGATGGAGACTTGTTAGATGCTTTAACCAAAAACCATGCAGCTCATCTAGACCAGGTGCACTCCAATTTTTCACAGCCTTTACTTGCCTCTTAATCATTTCAGTTGTTATTACAATATCATCCATTTGTTTTCCTTTAGTTTATTTACAAATGTCTTTAATCCATGAGGCATTTTTGTTATGCCCGGTTGGGCTTTCCCACATTTCTTTCCAAAATTTTAGAGCATCATCTTTACATGGGCCTAATTTCGTTTGCTCTGCATTTTCTTCTAGTGATGTATAGAATAATGGTTGGTTATTTCTAAATTGCGTGTTTTCTTTATATTGTTTCAAGCGTCCATCATATCTTTCAATTTTCTTTGCTGTAGCTGTTAACTGCTATCTTAATTCTTCCATAGTTTCAACAATCATTTTCCTTTCTTGGTCATATATTTTGCATAGTCTGGCTTTTACTTTTTCACTTTTAAGTTTTGAATCTTTCAAGTGTTTTAAGTTGCTAATGTCTGCATGTAATTTGTGTATTTTTCTTTCCAGCCAAATTTTCCAATTTAGGGTACCATGAGTTTTCTGGGGGGTTTGCAGCTTGCAACCAAGTTCCATGGTTATTATGGTAGCTGTGCTATACATGAGCTGGTTTGTTTAGCGTGTTGGTTGGGATTGTTCTGATGATAACATTTGCATCATTTTACTGGTTTAACTTTGTAATTGGCGCAAATTGGAGAGCCTTTGTCTTTCTGTGTTCTGGCAAATATGGGTTACAATTTTTCCCCTCAGTGATGTTTGCTGTTCAGTCAGCTCATAATTTCTGGGTTGTTCCATAAGTTGTTCCTCTATTGATAGGTTTTCTTCCACTGTTGTGTCTACCTCTACCCTCCATTTGTCTTCCATACTATGGTCATTGTTCTGTGTTGATTTTGCCACCTTTTTTAGTTCTTGCAATTCCAGTTCTGAAAACACTTTGCTCCATATGATAAACCTTCTCTGGTCCATTAGTCATTGTTCAGTTATGCCACTACTTGGGTGTTACTTTTTCCAAATTTCCATCATTCTTTTTTTAAAACATGGGCTGTTGGGATTGCCTCATAATAACATTTCATAATTTCTCAATTTTCGGCGAGAGTCCAAGTTTTGTGTTTACGTTCCAGTAGCTTTGCAGCACCCCATCCTGGTCCCTCAACAGAGTCTGCTGAGCCCTGTAGCCCATTTGTCACCAGATGCCCAGGGGCTATAGCATCTGACACTGTCCTTGTTGACCCGGGCGATGACCAATCTGGTATGGATTTCTGTTTATTCCCTCTCATCATAACTGATGGTTGGTGGACACAGTTGGTCTGGCTTCTCAGCTGAGACCTGTCTGGCTTGGGAGACCCTGAAGCATAGCTCTCAGCCTCGCTGAAGCATGCAAGCCCCTCCGCCTCAACAAGGCCTGTGCCCATGGAGGGGATGATGATGATGATGATGATGATGATAGATCTGTTAATCTGGAAAGAATATTTGGACAAATTCCATTAAAAGTGTTAACTCACTGCAAAATTATTGATAGAGTGAGGAAATTGCTGGCTTAAAACCTCCAGCTATGCAGGGACATACAGAGCAGATTATTATAATTACAAGTCTCCCTCAAATATGCCATCCCTTAGATTTACCTCAAATGGCAATATAGTTTCAGTAGATTCTGGTGTTGAGAAAGAATTTAAAAATGATTCTGTTTTACTCAGAAATCTTCATATATATCAGAATAACAAACAAAACTTATTTACTTGTTACATAGTATGAGATCTTAACTGGCTAACTTCATTATTTTGATTAACTGACTGGTTACATAAACACATAACCTCACTATTGCTGCCTCCTGCATTTAGCACTTAAACCATAATTTATTATTTGTTGATCTGTTTATCTGAGAAGAACATTTGGTCTAATTACATGAAAAGTGTTAATGCAGTACAAAATAATATACTAAAGTCAGTGGTTATTCTTTTTCCATACTCCCATCACATCCTAGGTCGGCATCTCTTGATGAGCAATTATCTGTGCCAGGACAATGAGAGTTAAACATGTAGCAATGTCATTTCTTCTACATTAAGTATTGTAATTAATAAAAGAATAATGGCAAGTTGTCAAAAGCTATCCAATTACCAGGCTAACATTCTTCTCTATCAAAATATTCAGGGAAGAATTCCACAATATCTTAAGGACACTGCATAGCCACATGACAATGGCAGCAAAATGTGGGGGAAGACAGTTTGTAGAAAGACTGAGGGATATGATATAGTGTTTGTTCCACCCTTCAGCAAAATGTACACATTGACAAAGTGAAAGCTACTGGAAATCCTATACAATAAGCAAAAACATGACAGATCTCTTTCATGATCATGTATGTGATAGATAGAGGTGGGAAGTCACCTACTGATAGTTTTTACCAGCTGGCTGAGAAAGAAGTGTGAATATTAGCAGAAATGAGGTAGGAATCTATGCTTAAGACCTCCAAGGTAGTGAAGGCTGATTACTCTGATGTCCTGGAGGCAGTGAATCTAGGTTCTATTATGCACTTTACGGGTGATATACCTATATTCCCCCCCCCCAAAAAAGGTTCATGCCTCCCCTAACCCATTTCTCAAGGGTTCTATAGGCAATTTAGGGCACAGTTCTATCATCCAAGATAGCTGAAGCTGTGCTGACTTCCCAGCCTAAGGTTGCTGAGAATTAACACTATTTTGACTCTGGCCTAGCTTTGAGCTCTCATAGTGGCCGTGAGCCTGGGCTGACAGAGTTTGGATCTGGCATAACTCAACTTCTCCCTCACTCCTCCTGTTCTCCACTCTCTTTTGGCTCTTTGGCTGGCTGATCCCAGGCAACAGATTCAGTTCTATTAGCAGATCAGATGTCAGCTGGGAGAAGGAGATTGTGCTGGTACAAGAGGCTTCAGCCACTGCAAACTCACTACTGCTGGCATAACTTTGAGTTTGGACTGTATTAACTCTTAAAGTGGGGTTAGAGAGGATGAATAAGGCATCTTTGGAATCTGAAGAAAAAGTCAGATTACAAAAGGAAGAAAAAAGTATTTCTTTTGTAATCTGAACTCACTACATTTCCCTTTTTTCATGATGAGCTTGACCTTTTAAATCCTTGAAAATCAACATACATGTCTGCAACATGTTTGAAATATGCATTTATAATTTATTACTTATATGTCTTCCTCACATTCTCTCTTTTCTTTTGAAAGACAACAGGGCCACTAAACATCTCAACATACAAGCAGACAAACATACACACACACAAGACTGCACTAAATTTAATCCTTTAACCACACAGAGAGAGAGAGAGAGAGAGAGAATGACAAACCAACAACACATACAGTACAATAGTATCAACCAACAGCAGAATTAAATAAATGTCATAAATTTTCATTATGCTCTGGTAGATTTCTAACCAATGCCTGAATAATATTCATCCTGGACCTCTCAGCAGCCTTGATACTATTGCTCATGGTATCCTCCTGGGCCAGCTGTCAGGGTTGGGGATCCGAGGATTAGCACTGAGCTGGCTTTGTTCCTTCTTCAACAGCCAGCTCCAGAGGGTTTAGCTGGGGGAGGTTGTTTTGTTCTCTTGGGTACTGCAATGCTAATAGGCATTCTGTACTTTGCTGGTCAAACCTCCATTTTATGATCGCATCTCACATTTCCAGAGTTACAATTCTTATAACCCACTTAATCTTTTTAACACTTTATTCATACAAAATATAAAACTTTGACACCATTATGTAAAATGAATTTGCCTCATTTTTCCCGTCAACCATTTTGGCTGTACTCCACAGGAGCCCCTAGCTCAACTGTCCCTGTGTCATGAACCCTGTGCCCTGTGCCCTCATCCTAGTCTAAAATGGGTGGAGTAAAGCTATCCTTTTCAAAAATGAGAGATTTTCAAGTGTGCATGCTTAGAATTTGGCAAGAAGAGAAATGAAAGGGAAATGCATTTGTGCATGTATCATTTATGTTCATAGTAAATCTGTTTCAATTGCTCAAGTCATTACACCACTAATAAAACTTTTACAATGATGTTTTCTTCTCTTAATATGATCTTCAATATGGGATCTGAGTGGAATGAAACACTGCACTCAAAAGGAGTTGTAAAATATTTATGCCAGACCCCCTTTCTCTTTCTGTCTTTCATATCTCTGATGTCATCTTGCAATGTAAACTATAGCTGTAGAATCATGAATATTTATATATTGCTCAGCTGGGAAAATTGATGTAAATTAAACAACTTTAAATGCTGGCAATATTTGCTCAAAGCCCATCCTTTAAAAAACCCCAAAAAACTTACCTTTAATTTGATGTTCTCTTTTGGAGTCTGCAAGAAAGCAGCATTGGCTTTCGCCCATCCCACAGCAATAAGCATGACACTTTGACATATGAGACTTAGCAATTCATTTACAGGCATGCTGCAACTAAGAATAACCACCTTCAAAAGTGATTAAAAATTAAGATCATGCAGGGCCTCATTCTTCACCTTTTGGGGTTAAACTGTACCAAATGAATTTTAGTTACTGGAGAGTTTTTCTTCAATCAATGAAGGACAGGCATAAGTCTCAATGTCTAGTGAGTGGATAGGCTGCAATGTGAAAGGTTCCTATTAGAATATTTTTTAAAAAATATATATTATCAAAAGGAAAAATATAAACATGTTGGCCAAAATCCTATTACTAATATGCTAATAATATGTCATCAAGTTGATCCAGATAGATGGCAAAGGTTTGTGTGTGTGTGTGTGTGTGTTTAGGTATAGAGTGTCAGGAAGTGCTTTATCATTCTCTTCTTCTGGGGATACTATGAGTAAATATGAAATATAAAAGAAAGGTTCCCAGCAATGGCCAGAGCAGTTTCCTTTTCAAAATGGACTCAGGCCTCTCCAAGGTATAAAGCCTGCCAGCTGGGCCTTCTCTCCAGGTGAGCACCATTTAAGTGTCTGTAAGGTCTGGGTACTCCAAAGAAGAATTATGGGGTTTATAGTCCAAAATAAAATGCACATATCTTGTAGCTTCCTTCCTATTCATGGAATTTAACTACGAGATATATTGGGGGCATGATCTGGACACTTACTGTTATGTGTGTGATACAACATAACTTGTGAAATATAATGTATATGTGTGAAGAGTTTCCTTCCACCAAATGTTCTCAATAGCTGCAGAGGTATCTCCAAAGCATAAATTGCATGAGGGGTTTTATGTCTGAAGTTAAATATGTTTTGCCTACCAAAGACAGTAGATATTTATTTGCTGCTGTCAGAAATACTTGCTAAGTAGACAATGCAATTTCTCTTTATACTGCTTGTCAGTAATGCTCTGTCATCTCAAAAGAGCTTTTTCTCTGGAAGCTGAGCACAATTTATGTGATGTAAACCAGGTAGCTTTGGGAACAACTGACAAACTGAAAGTAGTTCTCAGAAACCTTAAGGCACTGTAATAGTCTTGGAAGTTCTGTCATTTAGGGAAAAAATGCAACCACAATGTCAACTAATGGATTATGAAAGGCAGATCATTCTGAAATCTACAAATATGCTATAAATATCTGAAATGTGTCTGCTATCAAGACATCAAAAGGGATCTACATTTCCTTCTCAAAATGGAAGATGACTCCTCAGGGCAGGAAGACCACCCTATTGCTGGTTCCAGCATCTACTGAGTGTAAGAGGATTTCACAGCCTCTGAGAATCTTCCTGAAACTGTTAGTTCAGGAAGCACTGCATCTAAGGAAGCTACTGAATCTGGAAACTCAATGCAGGCTATCTATGAATTAAAGATTAATATAAACCACAAGGAACTTACATTGTTGTTCAGAAATAAGTACTTTGATAGGTTGAACAGCGTACTCATAACAGAACTTGATGCAAAAGGAAAAACTACTGCTATTAATAGTTGGGCAACCCCAGCATTAACATTTTTTTAAAAAAATATAGACTAAAAGTACAGTAGGAACCTGCCCCCATATCCATGGGATATGCCTGTGCAGCCCCTATGAACTATTTGGTTTAGCCCAAATGGCTGAGAAAATCGTAGGAATATTTGAGTTGAGAAAGAGTGGGAGAGTTGGACAAGTAGGAGGTACTGTTCCCCTGAAGAATTAAAAGGCCCTTGCCACCTTGGTTTAGATAGTAAAATTTCAATATGTTTGTGGAGGAGGAATATTGGAAGAGTGATCCTATGTATTTGCATTTGAGTTTGTATTTTATTTTAGGGCTTTAAAGACTACATACTTGCATTTCTTTCCTTTATGTTGAATTCTACACAATAATTCTAAAAATGTGGTTGGCCCAAACAAAAAACCTATAACTTTTAAACTGGGCTTCATATCAGCACCAAGTCTGACACACCTGTAGCAGACAGATTGCTCTTGCTCTGTACCAAGTTTGCGGATGTATGGAGAAAGAATTTTTGAGTTAGAATGTTTTTTAAAAAAAACAACCACCCCATTCAGAAATAGGTGACCCTAAATTACCACAATTTAAAGTATTTCACATGAATTAAAAAAATCTAATCTTCTTATCTTGAAAGAGAATTGTTGGTCCTATCGGCTTTACTTTTTTTGGAAAAAAATCTAGGCTGTAGGGGCTGAAATATTGGTCCTCAAAATGGCCTTTCAAACAGGAGAAACAGTGATTTCTTATAACACTGAGCCTGTGTTTGCCAGAAACAGTAGCTTTGGCAAATTATGTATTGTAGCTTAATTCCAAGTCAACTAAAATTCACAGTTATTATGAGTCAAAAATTGTGTTTGCTTTAAAGAAACAAGGTGACAGTCCTCCAGAAAGGGGGACATTTTACCATATATCTTCAGGCAATTAGCACACAATTTTGTATGGCATATTCAGAATATTTCCATTAAGGTGAAACTTTAGGAATGCAGCCTTTAATAAATTAATAAAAGCACATAGCAGTTGTGGCTTGTCCTAACATTTCCAGTAAATATTCTCTCAGGATTTCTGAGACAATATAGTCACCTGACACACATTTTCAAAGGGAAAATCAGCTCAATGTCTGATGCAATCTGATCCTGTCAATCAGGACACAATTAGCTGACACTCATGATGAGAATTTTTTATTCATTCAATTTTTTAACTCCTTCCAGCCCAAACAGGCTGTTTGGGATTCATACTTGTAAGAGGATTCTGTGTCTACTAGATGATTTTGTCCCTAAAGTTGTTCATTGGAGATCTTTCTACCTCACAGGGTTTTTGTGAAAACCATGGGGGCTGCCTTCAGCAACTTGGAAGAAAAGTGGAATATATAATGAACCAAAAAGTGCATTTCATTTTATTTTATTTTATTATTTTTGTTGGTACCATTGTACCAGTGTAGCAGGGAAAATTTCCTCAGTGCCTTGCTACCTGGGTAGATGGGGAAGAAAGCAGGAAAACAGGCCAGCCAAGACCAGGCATTCCTGTTTGGCATACCTGCCCAGGGCAATGGAGAGCAATATATCTACTCCAGAGAAAGAAATCAAAATATAATAGCTTGAAAATATATTTGCATTTTCCCAACCACTCTCTAATGTGCAAGCAATGAAAAGAAAACCCAGATCCTTTGGGGTGGTAGAGACATACATCAAAGTGGTGACAGGCTGGTCACTACCTGCTGGTGATGTCCAGGAGTCTCTTGGCCAAACTGCCTGTCATCTGTTACTTTGAACAGTGTCCCAGTGGGCAGTGGAGTGGTTTAGGGAAGACAGAAGGGTGCCTAGGGTAAGGGCTGTAGTGTGCATCTGTAACATGAGGCATGCAACATGGGGCAGGAGAGCAAGGAATACTCGTTTCAACAGATGGTTAGGGTTATGCCTCTGCCACTGATTCACTGGCTGGCCTTGGGCTTAGCATTTATCTTGTAAGCCAGATATAAGAAATCTGGGAGTGTTAAAACACTCTTGTACAAGCAGGCATGAGATTTGACCATGCACAGACTCAGCAGAGATTGGAACAAGCACTGTTTATTTCGAGTGGCCACTCGGGTCCCCCAGGCAAGAGGGACATTGATCCAAAAGTGCAAAGAGCTTTTATGCCTTCTAACCACAAGGAAACAAAAGTACAGAAAAATCCTCATTGGCTGACAAGTAGGTCAAAAGTATTCAGTATACAATCTATAGGGTACATAAAATATGACAACAGAGCAAAAAGAGCAAATGTATGCAGGCGGTTCCCCCCCCCCCCCCTTTGGGTACTCTAACCTGCCTGCAAGCTGTTCTGCAGTTACATTTCAATAGGAAATTGGGTAGACAGGATATCTGTGGTCAGCCGATATATACCACAGCTTAGCTTCAAAGTGAAGCAAGCAGGTGCACCTGTTACAGAGTCTAGTGACATCAAGTTCAGTGAGAAAAGCAAAGCTTTTCTATGCTTTAAAGCAAACAAGAAGAGTAAGGATCTTTGGGGGGGGGGGGGCTGTGGAAGCATCTTTTAATAAACTCAGACTTTTACATTCACAATCTTCTTGGTCCTGTGAGAAGTACTTTGCCTCAAAAATTGTAAATGGGAGTTCTCCTCATGTAATCCGCCTCACAGGGTTGTTAAAAGAACTATTCTTCACAACTTGAAGAATTGGAATATAAAATGAACCAAAAAAAGAAATGTCATTTCATTTCCATTTAATGTATTTATTGTATTTCAGTTGGTACCATCCATGCATTGAGCAAGGCATACCACATTGGGCTGGAGTGCACAGCTGTAATGTGACTCATGCAGCGTGGAGCAAGGACAATGTGGATGTGAATCGTGAAAAAGTAACATTCTTCTTCTTTTTTTTAAATCAGAGGAGGAATCAGGCCTCTGCCACTGATTCACCTGCAGGCCTTTGGCAGGCTTATACATCCAGATGATCTGTCACACTCATGAGTGAACCAGCCCTTGAACTGATTACAGATGTTTATGGAAAGAGTGGAAAGAGGCGCCTTTGATTTTACATTTCACATCTTGGATTTTACAGATTCAGAGGATTGAAGCCTTTATTCTTATCTGCATCAGGAACCCTCTTCTTTGCGGAAGCATTGTACCAGCTGGACTTGATTTTTGCTCCTGCTCTTGTTTTTTAATCTGTGTTTCAAACATAAGATGATGATTCATACATTTTGGTATTAAGTAGGATGCTGAGAGACTGACAATATTTGCTGCTCTATTCATCTTGTCCAGAGCAGCAACTCAACAAATACAGAAAGGTGGAAGGTGTTGAACTTGACTTAACATATTTTTTTCAATCCAAAAGACAGAGTCAATGAGATGCCCTAATTTAAGCCATTTCATATCCCTTCCAAAGATTCAATTAAATCTCGAATAAGCACAGTTTTGCAAAGAAAAGCCACACTGCACACCCCTGAGAGTGATTTAAAATGAGATTTTGCAACAAATATCCATACCTTTCCCTTAGCCTTCTTTCAAAATTTGGATGTAGTGCTCCATTTTTTGAGCATAAAAGAACATTGACCGTGAAGGAACTTGAGACTTCTTTCTCATTTCAGTTGTCTTGTAGTGCTGTGCACCAGGTTGCATAGGGGAGGAGCACTCCAAATTCATGTAAATTCCTTGGGGACTGACAATACAATACATTCTATCTGTACAGACATGTACTTGAGTGTACATAGTTAAGCTGAAAGGCACATTTCATCTAGGCATTTTGACTATGTTGTGTCCCCGAGGAATAGACACATAGAGAACTTATTGAAAAATCAGTTTCAAAGATTTCCCCCTGCTTAGTGTCTCTTTGTAAATGGCAGTGAGTAGAAGAGACTATCATGTATACTAGTTTAACTGCTGCCGTTGGTTTTATCCTTTGCTATGTAAAGCTTGGCATCCTTTTTCCTACTGGTAATGTGGAGGTGTCATTATGCGGCAATATCAGGCCATTTCCTTGTGTTTTAAATCAGGGATACAGAAGCACAATATTCCATTTGCATAAACTGCTTCTTTCTTCTTTCTTTTCCTTTCTTTTCCTTTTTCTTTTCTTTTTGAGAACTGAATACCTTAAGTAGCACTGCACTGATTCTTCAATGTGAAATGAACTTTCACACCAGAAGAATCATGAACTGTTGTGGCAAATTCCTCATGGTGCAGGAAGTCTGTTCTCTGATCAAAGCTGTGAGTAGTGTGAGTAAATCAGGGATTTGAGTCTGCTGGGGAAAGAAGAAGTGGGAGTTTGGCAACACCTAGGGCTCCTTGACTCATCTCTTTTACTGCCTGCAGGTATAAAAGAACTCTACCTGCAGAGGCAGTGCCTCTGCACGCACCTCGGCAGGATGCAAAGTGCAACACTAAGTGTGCACTTAGTGCACACTTGGTATCACAGGAGTCAAGCTGTGATATCTGAGCCCCAGCCTCCAAGATATCTTTACAAAGACTCCTTCAACAACTACTTCTTTGTACTCCTTCTTCCCTGTAGTTTTAAAATGCCAGAGCCTTCTTAAATTATCCCCTCTCATGTTAGTTCCTTTGTGACATTTCCCCCTCAGTCTCAGCCAAGTCTAGGGAGAAGTTCCTAACTTGGTCTTTGTCTGCTTGTGGAGGGGTATGTTTTGATGGGAAACAGAATACTGGGGGGTATCAGGGAGCAGCTTTTGGAATTGTTCATGGCAGGGGGAGATATGGTGGGGGACGGCATTCACAGCATAATGTGAGAGGGAAGGGTGGAAAGGATATTGGTTGCTCCAAAGCTGTCCCCAAAACTGAATAGCTTGGATAGCCTTGGTGACAAGCCCCCTCGGTTGAAAATGCTGCTAAGTGCCAGATCAGTCAATGGGAAAACAACAGCCAACTGGGACTTGATCCCAGATGAGCAGGCCGATCTGGCTTGCATCACAGAGACTTGGCTGGATGAGGCTGGGGGTGTCAATCTCACCCAACTTTTTCCAGCAGGATTCTCTGTGCAGCAGCAGGCAAGACCTAGGGAGCGGGGAAGTGGAGTTGCAGTGCTCTATCATGATACTATCCCCCTCACCAGGTGCCACATCCCCCAGTTTTCTGAGTTTGAATGTG
This sequence comes from Intellagama lesueurii, assembly GCA_037013535.1. NCBI lineage: Eukaryota > Metazoa > Chordata > Lepidosauria > Squamata > Agamidae > Intellagama > Intellagama lesueurii. The sequence continues at coordinate 13,926,538 of JBAJHW010000010.1, forward strand.
TGCATTTAAAAGTGGGAGCCTGGGATGGAATAAGGATTCTGTTGGTGTATTGCCACCCCGCTGCTCAACAATCTCCCTTCCTGAGCTAGCTGAGCTGATCTAGGGGTGGTGTTGGAGTCTCCTCAGCTTGTTGTGCTGGGGGACTTCAACATCCATGCCAAGGCAGCCTTGTCAGAATTGGCTAAGGACTTCATGTCCTCCATGATTACCATGGGGCTGTTCCAAATGGTATCCACTCCTACTGAAGCTGCAGGGCACACTTTAGATCTGGTTTTCTATACTGAGGTAGATGTTGGTGATCTTGGTGTAGAGGAGCTCTCTATAATTCCATTGTCATGGACTTATCATCATCTGGTGGGGTTTAGACTCACTGGAACTCAAAACCTCTGAAGGGTTGGGGGACTGATTAAGATGGTTCGCCCTCAGGAGGCTTATGGATCCAAATGGTTTCCTGATGGCTCTTGGAGAGTTTCCTTTTACCTTGGCAGGCAATTCTGTTGAAGCCCTGGTTGACTTCTGGAATGGGGAAATGGCCAGGACTATTGACACAGTTGCTCCTAAGCGTCCCCTCCCATGAAGTAGAACCAAATTAGCCCCCTGGTTTTCTGGGGAGCTGATAGTGATTAAACGAATAGGATGGAGACTAGAGTGATAATGACAGAAAACTCAGAGTCAATCTGAACACAGACTAGAGCCCATTGGAAGGCCTATTACGTGGCAGTCGTGGTGGCAAAGAAGTCATTCATTGCCACCACAATTGCATCTGCATAGAGTCACCCAGCGGAGATATTCTGAGTGGTCAACAGCCTGTTACATCATGGTGCACAAGAAGTTAATGCTGAGCGCTTAGTAGCTCGCTGTGAAAAATTTGCACAGCAAAATAGCTTGGATCTGCTCTGACATAGATGCTGTAGTTAATACAGGTCCTGTAGATGTAACTGTGGCTCCTGCTTGTCTTGTGTTGATGGATAAGTTTCAGTTTTTGCAGCCTGATGATGTGGACAGGACCCTTGGACCGGTGAAGGCTACCACTTGTCTGCTAGTCCCTTGCCCATCCTGCCTTACAAAAGCTGCCAGAGAGGGACTGGTCGAGTGGGTCCAAGGGGTAGTGAATGCCTCCCTGAAGCAGAGTAGGATTCCAGCTTGTTTGAAGGAGGCAATAGGAAGACCATAATTGAAAAAACCCTCATTGGACTCCACAGTACTGGATAATTACTGGTCAGTCTCTAATGTCCCATTCTTGGGCAAGGTGCTGGAATGGGTTGTGGCTTCTCAGCTCCAGGGATTCCTGGATGAGAGGGATTATCTAGATCCGTTTCAATCTGGTTTCAGGCCTGGTTATGGGACAGAGATTGCTTTGGTCACCTTGGTGGATGACTTATGCCGGGAACTGGACAGGGGGAGTGTGTCCTTGTTGGTTCTGCTGGACCTCTCAACCGCTTTCAATACCATTGACCATGGTATCCTTCTGGGCCGTCTCTCTGGGATGGGACTTGGAGGCACTGTTTTACAGTTGTTCTGGTCCTTCCTGGAGGGGAGAACCCAGCGGGTAGTGCTGGGGGACTCCTGTTCAACACCTTGGCCTTTGGCCTGTGGTGTTCCTCAGGGATCTGTTTTGTCCCTTATGCTATTTAATATCTACATGAAACCACTGGGACAGGTCATCCAGACTTTTGGGATTCAGTGTCACCACTACACTGACGACACCCAACTCGATCTCTCCTTCCCATCTAAATTCAAGGAAGCTGTCTCAGTTCTGAATCAGTGTCTGGTGTCAGTAATGGACTGGATGATGGTGAATGAACTGAAACCTAATCCAGACAAGACAGAGGTGCTCCTGGTCAGTTGAAAACTAGATCAAGGAATAGGGTTGCAGCCTACGCTAGATGGGGTTACACTCCCTCTCAAAACACAGGCATGCAGCTTGGGGGTGCTCCTGGATTCATCTCTGAACCTGAATGCCCAGGTTTCAGCAGTGGCCAGGAGTGTCTTTGCACAATTAAAACTAGTGTGCTGGCTGCACCCATTTCTTGAGAGGTCTGATCTGGCCACAGTGACACATGGTCTAGTTACATCTTGGTTGGATTACTGCACTGTATGTAGTGCTGCCTTTGGGAAGTGTTTGGAAACTCCAAAGGGTCCAAAATTCCATAGCCAGATTGTTAACTGGGGCTGGTTACAGGGAACATGTAACAGCCCTGTTACAACAGCTCCACTGTCTGCCAATCCATTTTGGGCACAATTCAAAGTGCTGGGTTTAACCTACAAAGTCCTAAATGACTTGAGTCCAAACTATCTAAAAGACTGAATCTCCCTCTATGAGCCTGCCCAGGCATTAAGATTATCAAAGGAGGCCTTTCTCTCAGTCCCACCACCCTCAGAGTTTCACTTGGTGGGGACACGGGAGAGGGCCTTGTCTGTCGCTGTTCCCAGACTCTGGAACTCCTTCCTAATCTGGCCCCATCTTTGCTGTCCTTCTGCAGGCAAGGACCTGCAAGCAAAGACCTCTTCGGGTAGGCTTTTCCTTAATGACTGGTGGTCTGATAGGGGTTTTAAATGGACTGTTGTGCTCTGTTGTTTTAAATGTGTTTTAAAATTGATCTTAGTTACTATTTCAATATAGTACTTGTTTAATTATTTTTAAATATTTGTATATTTACTGTTTTAGCCTTTAAATACTGTTTTAGTGATGTAAGCCACCTTGGGTCCTTTTGGGGAGAAAGGTAAGGTAAAGGTTCCCCTTGACATTTAGTCCAGTCGTGTCCGACTCTAGGGCGCGGTGCTCATCCCCGTTTCCAAGCCGTAGAGCCAGCGTTTTGTCCGTAGACAGTTTCCGTGGTCACGTGGCCAGCGTGAGAAAGGGGAGAAAGGTGGCAAATAAATAAATAAATAAATAAATAAATAAATAAATAAATAAATAAATAAATTTGACCTGCTAAGCCAAAAATCAGAAGCATTAAAAATGTGTTGCTACAAAGGTACAAACCTACTCATTGATATTTGCTGCTGGAAGGGCACAAATACATATTCTACTTCTCTGGGCTGAAGGGAACACAAAACAAATGGGCTCAGAGTAGAAACAATATGATTGCTACATGCTCAGATCCAACTTTTCCTTCCCATTCTACTATCTTCTCCCCATGTATGCCTGTTTCACATGACCCAAGCTTTACTAATAGGATAGCAAACCTGGCACCAAAATGTCTTGTTACGTATAAGTCTATTTCCAGAACATTTGAGTGATCTCTTTTGGAAACATGATTAATGGTTCAGAACCATAACTCCATAGGACGATGGAGAGCTGCCTTATACCATATGTAAGCATTTTTCCAGCTAGCTCAGTATGTTTTTCTCTGACTGTCAGTAGCTTTCCAGGGTCTCCAGCAGAAGGTTTTCCTATCACTTGTTATCATTTCTTTCTTTCGTTTTCTTTATTATTTTAAATTGGAACATGTGGGATTGAATGTGGACTCTTCTGCATGTAAATCATGTTTCTCTCCCTCAACACAACAGTTTTTCAGACCCAGCTACAATGAATAAAATTGTCTAGGCACAAATGGAAATTCCCAGCAGCTTAACAAACAATTAGACCTTTTCCTCTTGCACTAATTAGATATACATGAATCTTCCATGCAGTTGCTTACACTAGATGCCAAGAAACACACAGATGTAAAGCCATAACATTACCCTGCCTGAACACAACCATTTTGGAGGCACCGACTTTCTTCAAAAACAAAATAGCTACTTCAAATCGACTCCTTTCTTATCTTATGTCTGTGTTTATCCTTGCTGCTATCAATTGCTCCCATTGATTTCCTTGAATATAGTCACAGGAATAGTTGCTGATGTGAGTGAATTAATTAAGTCTTTACTTGTTTTGTTCTCCTGTTATCATGGCAAAGTGGAAAACAGCTAAGCAAGGAAGAGATTGATTTTCCTTGTGCATCAACAGGATTTTGTACAAAGTTCTAATCAGTTTCAATTGTGCCTTTCCCTAGATTGAATTGTCACCAATGCCTGGATGAGGAGCAAATAGTGTAGGCTCCTTTGTTTTGTTCTATAGAACTTAATGGTGGAGTGAAAGACACAAAAAATAGTTTCTGGAAAAGGAGAATAAAACCTACTGCCCTGAAGACCCTGTTACTTTGTGTGTGTGTTTGTGTTTCTCTGTGTGTGTTTTGTCCTAATAAAGCAGGGCTCCCTGTTTCCACCCCCTATCTCTTGGCTGACATCTTAACTTTGCAATGCTACAATTGTTATGTTCTGTCAAGTTGCCTCTGACTCATGGCAACCCTATGAATGAGCACTCTACAAAATGTTCTGTCCTCAGCTGCTCAGCTCTTGCAGACTCAAGCCCGTGGACTCTTTTTGGGAGTCAGTCCATCTTGTATTTGGTCTTCCTCTTTTCTTGCTGCCCTCCACCTTTCCCAGCATTATTGTTTTTTCCAGGGAATCCTGCCTTCTCCTGACAGCCTCAGTTTTAACATTTTTGCCTTCAGAGATAGTTCAGACTTGATTTGATCTAGGGCCCACTTATTTGTCTTTCTGGCAATCCAGGGAATCTGCAAAGCTCTTCTCTAGCATCATATTTGAAATGAATGATTTGTTTTCCTGTCTGCTTTCTTAACTGTCTTGCTTTCACACCCATACATGGTGATTAGAAATACAAGAGAGTGGATGATCTTGATCTCGGTCTCCAGTAACACATCCTTACACTTGATTATCATTTTTAATTCCTTCATTGCTGCCCTTCTGAGTCTCAGTCTTTTACTTTCTTGGCTGCAGTCTCCATTTGGATTTCTGACTGAACTAAGGTATACAAAATCACTTAACTATTTTAATTTCTTCATTGTCAACGTTAAAGTTGTGTAATTCTTCCATAGTCATGATTTTTGTCTTTTTAATATTCATCTGCAATCCTGCACTTGCACTTTCTTCTTTCACTTTCCCTAACAGTGATTTCAAGTCATTTCTGCTTTCTGTCAGTAAGACAGTGTCATCTACATATCTTAATTGATTTTCTTCCACCAATTTTCACTCCTACAGTCCAACTTTCCATATGATATGTTCTGTGTACAGATTTAACAGATAAGGGGATGAAATGCACCCTTGTTGGACATCTTTGCCTATAGGAAACCATTCTGTCTCTCCATATTCTGTCCAAACAGTAGCTTCTTGTCCACCATAGAAGTTATGCATCAGGGCAATCAAGTGCTGAGGCACGTTCATTTCTTTCAGAACAGCCCACAGTTTCTCATGATCTACATGTCCCAATAGACCGCCTTATATACTTATAAGGGTTTCACTATAGTAACCTATGCCAAGACCTCTGGCAATCCACTAAAAGGATGAGGATTAATACAGATACAGAGTATAAAACATTTCTGTAGAGAACAGATGGAAACAGCCAGATTTTTTGGTACTTAAGTCTGAAGTATGAGAAATGGGAAAGCAATGCAGATTCATGAGGAGTACTATTAGATAAGGGGTCAAATATTTAAATCTCTCCCGTTGGAAACCATAGTTGCAACTGTACCAACAAAATCATACAAACCAAAGAGAAACCCTCTAAGGCAGGTGTCTCAAACTCAATTTACCTGGGGGCCGCTGGAGGCAGAGTCTGAGTGAGGCTGGGCCGCATCAGATTTTCCACCAAGCAGAGCAAGAGCCCGAGGAAGCCACGCGGGAGTTTCCTTAGCCCAGCTGGGGCTCCGAGGAGGAGGAGGGGCGTGCGAGCCCTCGTCACCCGGCCACGACCCCCTCCGGCTCCTTCTTCACTACCACCACCAGCAGCAGCAGCAGCAGGACAAAGAAGCGGAGAAGGGAGGGAGCGCCGGCGACCACTTAGCCAGGGGGAGGAGGGCACGACATAAAATTTAAAAAAAAAAACCCTCACAGAATTCACCTTGTCAAAGGAGAAAAGCCCCCACCGGTACCCGCGAAATTAAACAGAACGGGGCGCCCCCCCCACAGGTGTGTGCACGCGCATGCACACAAACAAACAAACACACACATACACACACAGAGGTCTGGCAACCTTCCTCTGAGGGCCCCCCCTAAAAAAAAGGAGCACTCAGCAGCAGCAGCTACCCCCACCACGACAGAGGAGCAAACTTTGCGAGGCGAGCCCAGGCAGCCTCCAGAGCCAAGGCGGCTGAAGCAGGACGAAGAGGAGGAGGAGGAAGCACCGCCGGGTGCTGAGGCGGCTGCTGGCCGGGCTGGTGCTCGGGGTGCCGAGAGAGAGAAAGAGAGCCGCTTCCCTGGAAGAGGCGGCGGAGGCAGCTGCTGTTGGCGGCTTGGAGGTGCTCTTCAAGGACGGGCCAGGAGCGACTTGACAGCAGAGGATGCGTGGGTGCTTCAGGGGGGGAGGCAAGGCGGGGGCCACAAACTATCATCCGGCGGGCCGCAAATGGCCCCTGGGCCGCATGTTTGAGACCCCTGCTCTAAGGCATCAGACTGTAAGACTGTAATCTAGCAACTTTTTCCTTTAATGGTTGTTGTAGGTTTTTCTGTCAGAGTTCTAACTCCTGTCCTCTGAAGATGCCGGCCATAGAGGCTGGCGAAACGTTAGGAAGAAAAACCTCCAGAACATGGCCAAACAGCCCGAAAAACCTACAACAACCATTGTATCCATGCCGTGAAAGCCTTCGAGAATACATTTTTCCTGGCACAGCATTCCCAAACCTGGTACTATTTAGACGTTTTGGAATAAAACGCCTATAATCAAAAACGCCTATTATCATTGACTATGATAGTAGGTGGGAATTGTAGTCCAAAACACCTGAAGGGTGTCAAGTAGAGATGGGAATTTTTTTTAAAAAAAAATGATGATTTGTCATTAATCGTAATTCATCAAGATTGATCAATCACAAATCATACATTTACGGATTTTTCCCGACAATTGACGGATCGATTTGTTGATTCATCTTTAATTTAAAATGCTCTAAAATGTCCCCCCAGGCACCTAGAGACACCATATCTGCAGAAAGGCTTCCTCTGACTCTCTTCTACAAGTTCTGCAAGTTTGGTGAAGTTTGGGTTTTGGCCGTCCAAGATATACACCCACAAATCATCCCCCAAGGAAAGTGCCCCCAAGTACCTAGAGACACCATAATTGCAGAGAAGCTTCCCCTGACTCTCTTCTACATGGGGAAGTTAGGGATTCAGATGTCCAAATTATACAGTCACAAAGTGGGTCCTACCAGGAAAGTGACGAGGCAGCTGGCCTAGTTTGCCTCCAGACAGAGGCAGTTAGAAGAGATGTACTTTAATTTACCTTCAGAACAGAGGTGGATGTCATTGAGGTAGTTGGTTTGCCTGCCTTAGATGTAATTTAGCTTGCCACCAGGCACAGTGCAGATGGCAGTGAGGTAGTTTGGTTTGCCTCAAGGCACAGAGGCATTTGGAAGAGACATACATTAGTTTGCCACCAGACACAGAGGCATTAGATGTACTTTAGTTTGCAACCAGACATGGCACGGATGGCATTGATGTGGTTTGGTTTGTCTCCAGGCTCAAAGGCATTAGACATACTTTAGCTTGCCACCAGGAATGAGGATTTTGGCACTGAGGTAATTTGGTTTGTGTCCAGGCTCAGAGGTGTTAGACGTACTTTAGTTAGTCACCAAGCACGGTGCAGATGGCATTGAAGTTGTTTAGTTTGCCTCCAGGCAGAGAGGCATTAAACACAGAGAGGCATTAAACAGACTTTAGTTTGCCACCAGACACAGAAGCATTTGGCATTTAGATAGTTTGGTTTTGGGGGGAGGATGAGACTTCCTCTCTTTTTAATTCACTGACCAATCAGTCGAGATGGAGAGCACAGGATCTGTTGCAGTCAATTGTAACACCAGTGGCATGTTTGTTTTCTTGTCAAATGAGGTGCCTGGGTACAAAAAGTGTAAGTTGGTGGTCCTCTTGGAAGACAAGGTCTGGCAGCTGGAGGCCAGTGTTTCTAATCTTCACACTATTAGGGAGCAGCCCGGGTAGGTGGGGGCTCATCAGCCTTGGAAGCCAGCCCATCTAGGAGAAGGAAAATTCTGATTTTGAACCTCGACTGCCTTGTGGCTATATCCATTGATGGAAAAGGGTTCAGGAGTTAACCTCAAGGCAAAATCCAGAGCCGGAGTCCCGGAGGCAGTTTGTGCTGTTCTGGCAACTCCTGCTACATCGCTGGAACCAGTTGTATTGGCTCTTGCCTTTCCATTGGACTATTTCAGTGATGTGGAGAGGGGGGGATTTGCTGCTTGGGTAACAGCCTATCCTCCATATTATTTTACCCAGGCTTTGTGCTCTGGAGAGGACACTCCAGCTTCGCATACAGCATCAAAATAACATGGGAAGTAGCTGTTACTGGTTATAAGTCTTTGCTCGATTGGCGTAGAGCATGACGCCAAGGGCTACTTCTGATGGTGGGAGAGGGCATTGCACCTCACTAGGTAGCTACCATCCGCCTTAAGCTGGGCAGCCCCCAGCCACTAAGGTGCTGCCTTGTCACGGTCTGTTAACCTCATGAGGTGCATGGAATTTAGGGTGAAAGCCGACAAGCAGATCGATAACCCAAGCTGATCGATAACATGCAACAATCATAAGAAAACTTCTGCCCTAAAGTTGGGCACCTGGAATGTTCGGACAATGACCTCTGGCTTTTCTGATGACCTGCAGGAAATAGACGATGCACGCAACACAGCTGTCATCGACATGGAACTGAGTAGGCTGCAGATGGACATTGCTGCCCTGCAAGAGACGAGATTGCCAGACATGGGATCTGTCAAAGAAAAAAACTTCTCATTCTTCTGGCAGGGAAAACCATTGAATGAGACCAGGGAACATGGTGTTGGCTTTGCGGTCAGAAATACTCTGCTGAGATCCATTGTTCCACCTACTGCTGGGAGTGAAAGAATCCTGTCTCTGCAGCTCCACTCATCAGCGGGACCGGTCACACTAATTAGTGCATATGCACCAACACTGTCATCTACAACAGAAGTCAAATTCAGAAGTCAAATTCTACGACGATCTGGCAGCTACTATAAAAAAAAATCCCCGAGAGAGAGCCACTGTCCATTTTTTGAGACTTTAACGCTAGAGTTGGTGCTGATCACAATTCTTGGCCCACTTGTCTAGGCCGTTTTGGCATTGGGAAGATGAATGAAAATGGCCAACGCTTGCTGGAGTTTTGCTGTTATTATGGTCTCTGTGTCAGCAACACGTTCTTTAATACTAAGCTTCAACACAGAGTTTCCTGGAGACATCCAAGATCCAAGCATTGGCATCAGCTCGATTTGATCCTCACGAGACACTCTAGTTTTCCTAGTATTATGATCACACACAGTTATCAGGGTGCTGATTGCGATACTGATCACTCCCTGGTGTGTAGTAGGTAAAACTGCGAACAAAGAGATTGTATCACATGAAAAAGGAAGGAAGACCACGTATTGTCATCAGCAAGACTCGCGATCAAAGAAAAGTGGAGGAATTTGCCCAAGCGCTTGAAGAAACCCTTTCAGGCCCGGCTGATGCAAATGCACCTGAACAATGGGAACATTTCAAGAAATCTGTTTATAACACTGCCTTGTCCACATTTGGCAAGAAGACCAAAAAGACGGCATACTGGTTCGAAGCCCATTCGAAGGTGTTGATGCCAGCCATTGAGGAAAAGAGGAGAGCTCTAGCAGCATACAAAGCCTGTCCTAGTGAGAACAACTTGCAGGCTCTTCGAGTTGCTTGTAGCAAAGTCCAACAGGCTGCCAGGAGATGTTCTAATGATTATTGGCTTCAGCTCTGCTCTCAGATACAGATAGCAGCGGACACAGGTAACATCAAGGGAATGTATGATGGTATCAAGCAGGCTTTAGGTCCAATACAGAAGAAATCTGTTCCTGTGAAGTCTGCTACAGGCATGATCATCCAGGACCGAGCACAGCAGATGGAACGCTTGGTACAGCAGTACTCTGAGCTATATTCCAGAGAGAATGTAGTAACCAAAGAGGCATTAAATAACATTGAGTGCCTGCCTGTCTTGAAAGAGTTGGACAGCGAACCAACTTTAGCAGAAATAAAAGCAGCCTTGGATTCCCTGGCCTCTGGCAAGGCACCTGGGAAGGACAACTTCCCTGCTGAAGTGCTGAAGTGCTGTAAAGAGATCATCACCACAGAGCTGTATGAAATCTTCTGTCTTTGCTGGAGGGAAGGTGGAGTACCACAGGACATGAAGGATGCAAACATCGTCACATTGTATAAGAACAAAGGAGACAGGGGCGACTGCAATAACTACTGTGGCATCTCTCTTCTCAGCATTGTAGGGAAGCTGCTTGCCCGTGTTGTGCTGAAGAGACTCCAGGTGCTTGCAGACAGAGTCTATCCAGAATCACAGTGTGGATTTCAAGGTAATAGGTCCACCACTGCCATGGTATTTTCCCTCAGACAGTTGCAGGAGAAATGTAGGGAACAATGACAGCCACTCTTTGTGGCCTTCATAGATCTTACAAAGGCCTTTGATTTGGTTAGCAGGGACAGCCTTTTTAAAATACTTCCCAAGATTGAATGTTCACCTCGACTCCTTAACATCATCAGGTCCTTTCATGAGGAATTGAAGGGCACTGTAGTTTTTGATGACTCAACATCAGATCCCTTTGACATCCAAAGCAGAGTGAAACAGGGCTGTGTCCTCGTGCCGACCCTGTTTGGGATCTTTTTTGCTGTCATGCTGAAGCACGCCTTTGGAACTGCAACAGAAGGTGTCTATCTCCGGACTAGATCAGATGGAAAGCTCTTTAATCTCTCTAGACTGAGAGCGAAGACCAGCTGAAGTGCATGCGGGACTTCCTCTTCGCCGATGATGCAGCTGTTGTTGCCCATTCTGCTGAAGACCTCCAACAGCTCATGAATCGTTTTAGTAAGGCCTGCCAAGACTTTGGATTAACAATCAGCCTGGAGAAAACACAAGTTATAGGCCAGGGCATGGACTCACCTCCCTCTATTACCATCTCTACACAAGAACTGGAGGTTGTTCATGACTTTGTGTACCTTGGCTGAACGATCTCTGACAATCTCTCTCTACATGTCGAACTGGATAAGCACATTGGCAAAGCAACTACCATGTTCTCTAGACTCACAAAGAGAGTATGGCTTAATAAGAAGCCAATGGCATATACCAAGATCCAGGTCTATAGAGCCTGTGTCCTGAGTATACTTCTGTACTGCAGTGAGTTCTGGACCCTTTGTGTACGGCAGGAGAGGAAGCTGAACACGTTCCATATGCGTTGTCTCCAACGGATTTTTGGTATCACCTGGCAGGACAAAGTTCCAAATAGAGTAGTCCTAGAATGAGCTGGAATTTTTAGTATGTATACATTACTGAAACAGTGATGGCTACGTTGGCTCGGGCATGTCATGAGAATGGCTGACGGTCGGATTCCAAAAGATCTCCTGTATGGAGAATTAGTGCAGGGATATCGCCCCAGAGGGAGACCACAGCTGCAATACAAGGATATCTGCAAGCAGGATCTGAAGGCCTTAGAAATGGACCTCAACAGATGGGAAACTTTTACATCTGAGCGTTCAGCCTGGAGGCAGGCAGTGCATCATGGCCTCTCCCATTTTGAAGAGACACTTGTCCAGCAGGCCGAGGCAAAGGGCAGTCCTGAAACCAGCAAAATCAGGGAGCTGGACAGGGGACAGATTGTATTTGTCTTCAGTGTGGAAGGGATTGTCACTCTGGAATCTGCCTTCTCAGCCACACTAGACGCTGTTCCAAGTCAGAGCACATTACCATAGTCTCTCAAGACTGAAGGATGCCTAATCTAGTTTGGTTTGCCTCCAAGCACAGAGGTATTTGGAAGAGTATGTGTCTTCTTTTTCCTCCTGAGTTAAAGGAATGAATAGCAGGCACATAGAAGCAGGCTTGCATAGGTGGAATTTGTTTTTGCACCGAAGGACAAAGGCATTTGGCATTAAGGCAGGGTTTTCCACCAGGCACAGAAGCATTTGGCACTGAGGTAGGATTTGACTCCAGGCACCAAGAGGGATGGAAAAGATGTGGCCTTGGGGGTGTTTGAGCAGCTTGCAGCCCTCTTTCTTCCATTGGTGTCACAGTGGAAGAACTCAGCAACATGGGACGAAGTTGTGAGAAAGAATGGGAATCAGGCACCCCAAGTACCGGTGTGATTCCCCTGAATTGGTGGGGTGGGACATTAAGGCAGGTTAGCATAAACGTAATTTGGTTTTGCACCCAGGCACAGAAGCACTTGGCATTGAGGTAGGGTTTGCCTCCAAGCACAGAAGTGTTTGGCATTGAGGTTGGGTTTTTCTCCAGGCACAAAGGTGGAATGAAAAAGATGTGGCCTTTGGGGTGTTTGAGAGGTTGGCAGGCTTCTTTCTTCCATTGGTGGCACAGAGGAAGAACTCAGCCACATGGAATCAAGATGTGGGAAAGAATGAGAATCAGCCACCCAAATAACCAGTGTGGTTCCCTTGCATTGGTGGGGTGGACATTGAGGCAGGAAGGCTTCTTTCTTCCCTTGGGTTAGAGGAGTGAATAGCAGTGACATTGAGGCAGGCTGGAATAGATGGAATTCAGTTTTGCACCTAGGCACAGGGACAGATGACATTGAGTTCAGTCTGTACCCTGAGTGGGCCATGTTGCTGGCATTGAGTTCAGTTTCCGCCTTTGGTGGGACAGAAAGAGGCAGGCAGATGGTATGTTGGACTTGGGGAACTCAGGCAGCAGGCAGGCAGGTGGGCAGTAATTCAGTCAGATGGCATGGTGGACCTGAGGGACCCAGGCAGGCAGTATCTGCACCCAGTATCTGTGAGCACACATCTGTGGCCACAGGTGATCTCCTCCAATGCCCACTGCTGCGATGTTCCTCCCCATCACCTGAGTCTCCATTTTCAACTCTGTCACCAATGCCCTGCCACTCCTCAGGCCCTTCTGCTGCCACTAGTGGGCTGTGAGTGAGAGGTACCAATGGTGACCTCCACTCCACAAGTCTCCTTTGAAGTGCACCTTCCACCCCTGTGCCTGTGAAAGCTGGTCATGGACCACCTCCCATACAGAATCATAGAGTGTGGGTAGGACTCTACAACTGATGGTTTTCCATCAGGTGGTTCATACCAGGGAGTGAAAAAATGCAGCAACCGGCAGAAGGCCGGGGATTCCATGGTGGACAGTGGAAGCCCAAGCTGGGCAATCATCTCGGCAAAAAGATGAGTGGCTGCCTCCTGTGCTTTGCCCTTAGGCTGAGAGTCATTCGAGACCCAATGGGTGCAACTTGGTGAAGCGTGGCTTGCCTCCTCAAGCTCCCAGCCCCAGCAACCCCTGTGACTGTCTTTTTGGAAGGAGATGCCTTCTTTTGCCTCTCCACTTCTCCCCCCGCAGTTGCTCTCTTCCTCTGACAGGAGCCTTGGGTGGTGCCTCTCCAGATGTTGGTGGAGGACGGTGGAGGGCAGATGCCAGGGTCTGATTCCCTCTGAACCACCACAAGGCAGGCATTGCAGCACACCAGCCATGGGTCATCATTCACCATGGCGAAATTATCTCACAGGGACCCTCTGCTTTTTTTTGGCACTACGATGACCCACTGCATACCCCTGCCTGCTGCTGGCTTGGGAACACTATGTGCCAGTGGTGCTGGTCTGGGAGGGTGGAGGAGACGAGTCTTGGGACAGTGGAGGGGGTGTTGGGGAAACCTGTCCTGCCATTACTGGTTCTGAGGACTCTGAGGCTTCTGGATCCTCTGGAACCAGTAACTCCTCAGATTCCTCAAGGAAGAGAAGCAGCAGTTCTTGGGCACCGGAGGAAACTCTGTTTCCATGCCCACCTGCAAGGCCACAGGAGGAGGATGGTGGCGGTGCCTGGTCTAGTCAGGGGCTTTTCCGCCTTAGACACCCCATGGCCACTACCTTTCATTTCCACCTGCTTTCTATATAACCCTGCCTGCCAAACAACACTTTGGGGAAAAAAATCGGAAGGGAAAGAAAAGCTAAGTGGGGTAATATAGGAGAGACAATGTGTAGCTAAGTTAATATTTTTAAAAGGAGAAAAAGGATTGTGGTGGAGGAATTGAAGGGTGTTTTTTAAAGAGTATCAGAGGGTAAGAAACAGAAAAATTAATAGTATACCCCTAAATAACTAAATAGGCACTCAGACCCCACCAGAAACACATACAAGCACTCTGGAATAAATGGGGGGAAAGGGTAAAATATACACACACATACACATCACCCACCCTGCCTGAATGCATGCCTCAAAAAATAATTAATTTCTCAACTAAAATATGACCTAACTAAAGAAAGCCCTCCCCAGTGTCCCACTAATGAAAAGAATAAAGGAAAATGTTTTTAAAAATTGAACATATACTTTTGGAGCACACACAGCTGGAGTACACACAGCCACCAGCAAGCAACACACACATACACACAAGCACTCTGGAATAAATGGGGGGGGGAAGGTAAAATACACACACACACACACACAGCAGAGATCACCCACCCTACCCTAACCCTAAATCTCAAAAAATAATTAGCCTCTGAACTAAAATGTACACAGCTAATGAAAGCCCTTCCCAAATTCCTGGTATTTCTAATAATAATAATAATAAAAGAAATGAAAATGTTTTTTAAATCATAGAATGGTGAAGTTGGAAGGGGCCTATAAGGCCATCAAGTCCAATCCCCTGCTCGATGCTGGAATACAAATCAAAGGATATCTGCCAGGTGGTTGTCCGAGTTTCTCTTGAATGCCTCTATAAATGCTTTACTGCCACAGGGAAAAACTGTTGGCTGCCTAAAGCACACAAACAGCGCAGCAGCAGCAACTGCTAATGGCAAGACTCAGAGCAGGAGTGCAGAAAAATACTTTATAAAACAAGGAACTCCCCACAGCCCTTTCAGCAGCACAATTGGCTGCCTGCCTTGCCAATCCAGGACTCATAGAATCATAGAATTGTCGTAGGGTTGGAAGGGACCTTGGAGGTCTTCTAGTCCAACCCCCTGCCCAAGGCAGGAGACCTCATACCATCCCGGACAGATGACTGTCCAAACTTTTCTTGAAAACCTCCAGCAATGGAGCACCCACAGGAGGCAATCTGTTCCACTGCTTAGTGGTTCTCATCATCAAGAAATTCCTCCTTATTTCCAGATTGGATCTCCCTCTGGCATTTTTCCACCCATTGGTTCGTGTCCTACCTTCAGGTGCAATGAAGAATAAATCGATGCCCTCTTCCCTGTGGCAACCCTTCAGATATTGGAAGACTGCTATCATGTCTCCCCTCAGTCTTCTCTCCGTTAAGCTAAACATACCTAGTTATTTTAGTCATTCTTCATAGGATTTAGCCTCCAGTCCCCTTATCATCTTTATTGCTCTTCTCTGCACCCCTTCCAGGGCCTGAGTATCTTTTTTGCATTGTGGTGACCAGAACTGGAGAAAGCACTCCAAGTGCAGCCTCACCAGCATGGTATAGAGTGGGACTATCACTTCCCGTGATCCTGATGCAATCCCCTGTTGATGCAGCTTAGGACTGTGTTGGCTTTCTTGGCAGCTGCAGCACACTGCTGACTCATCCTTAGGCAGTGGTCCACCAGGACACCTAAATCCCTTTCACAGGTACTACTGTCAAGCCAGGTACCAGCTATCCTGTACCTGTGCATCTGGTTTCTCCTGCCTAAGTGCAGGACCTTACTTTTCCCGCCACTGAACTGCATCTTATTGGATAGGGCCCAATGTTCAAGACTGTCTAGATCCTTCTGAATGTTGAGTCTATCTTCCAAAGTAGTAGCAATCCGCCCCAGTTTTGTGTCATCAGCAAATTTGATGAGTGCTCCTTCAATCCCCTCATCCAGGTCATTTAAGAAGATGTTGAAGAGCACTGGGCCCAAGACAGAACCTTGAGGGACCCCACTGCACACTTCCCTCCATGTAGATGTGGTTCCATTGAGGACCACATGTTGAGTGCGGTTGGTCAGCCAGCTGCAAATCCATCTGGTAGTTGTGCTGGCTATCCCACTTTATTCTATCTTACGCAGAAGTAGGTTGTGGTTTACCTTATCAAAGTCTACCTTACTGAAGTCTAAGTATACTATATACACTGTGTTTCCTTGGTCCACTAATTTAATCACTTTATCAAAAAATTCAATAAGATTTGTTTGGCATGACCTGTTCTTAACAAAGCCATGCTGGCTTCTAAGTAATCACCTTGTTATTTTCTAAGTGCTCACAAATCTGCTGCTTGATTATTTTTTGCAGGATTTTCCCAGTTATTGATGTCAAGCTGATTGTTCTGTAGTTTTCTGGATCCACTTCCCCCCCCCCCCTTTTGAAGATTGGAACCATATCAGCTCTTTTCCAGTCCTCTGGCAGTTTGCCCGTGCTCCAGGACCTCTTAAAGATTTCATTCAGTGGTTCCGAGATCAGATCTGCCAGTTCTTTAAGTACCCTGGGATGAACCATCCGGTCCAGGAGACTTGAACTCATTCAAAGCAGCTAGGTGTTCTTTTACCACTTCCTTACCTATTTTGATCTGCTTCCCCCTCCTATCTCCCACAGTGCTGCTTTTGACAGGGTGGACCAATTTTTCCTATTGCATACAGATTAAAAAAAAAGAATTAAGCATTTTCGCTTTCTCCCTGTTGCCTGTCACCCTCTTGTCATCTTCTCCCACTAGTGGACCAACCATTTCCTTCACTTTCCTCTTGTTCCTTACGTGTTGAAAGAAACTTTTTTTTTGTTATTTTTGGCATTTGTTGCAAGTCTTAGCTCATTCTGAGCCTTAGCCTTCCTGACTCCATCCTTGCAGATTTGAGCTATTTGCTAGAATTCTGTTCTAGTTATGAGCCCCTTTTCATTTTTTTATACTTATCCTTTTTGTTACTTAGCTTGTCAGAGAGCTCTGTGTGTATCCATGCTGGTCTTGTCAGATGTCCCTTGTTTTTCTTTCTCTGTTCTATTGGTTTGGTTTGGGCCTTTATTATCTCACCTTTCAGGCTTTCCCAAGCATCCTGAACTGTTTTTCCCTTTAGGATTTCCATCCATGGAGTCCTTCCTATTACATCTCTTAGTTTGTTAAAGTCAGCTCTCTTAAAATCTAGAACATTAGTCTGACTTGGTATGGTTACCTTTTCCTGCATGATGGTGAATTCTAATATGACATGGTCGGTTTCTCCTAAAGTTCCTACAATTTCCACTTCCTCAACTATTTCTTCCCTAGGTATCTCCCAGGGTTGCCTGGAGCTTCTGATTGGCAGCAGCAGGCTGCGGATGGCACAGGGCCCCCAAAAAGGGAATAGACAAATCGATGAAACAAAAATAGGTAAAACCTTGTTGCTTCGTATTTATTGGGGGTCTCCATTTTGAACAAATACAAAGCGACAAATATGCGACAAATTGGCAATTTTTGACAAATCGCAATTCGTTTTGGTTTAGGTCTCTGACTGTGGGGTCAGAGGTTGGGAGTTCAATTCCCCATGGTGTTTCCTTGACAGGGACTGGACTTGATGATCCACAGGCTTCCTTCCAGCTCTGCAGTTCTAATATGATCATCACTCTAAAATGATCATTTGTTCCCATCTCTAATGTCAAGTTTGGAGAATTAGGTTAGGCACTAAATACTCCAAGATGAATTCATATATATGGACAAGTACTAGAATAGGCAACTATGAGGCTAATCTTGTACCTCTTGCCTTGAACTCAGTTAAAATGTGGCTTCTTTGAAGAGATTTGTTTGCTTTCCAGGAGCTTTCCTAGGTACTGAAGATCTTAGGAACATATGGAGCTCTTCTATACTCAGATCCTCAGAGCATATGTTGTTGTTGTTGTTTAGTCATTTAGTCGTGTCCGACTCTTCGTGACCCCATGGACCAGAGCACGCCAGGCCCTCCTGTCTTCCACTGCCTCCCGGAGTTGGGTCAAATTCATGTTGGTAGCTCCAATGACACTGTCCAACCATCTCATCCTCTGTCGTCCCCTTCTCCTCCTCCCTCACACTTTCCCAACATCAGGGTCTTTTCCAGGGAGTCTTCTCTTCTCATGAGATGGCCAAAGTATTGGAGCCTCAGCTTCAGGATCTGTCCTTCCAGTGAGCACTCAGGGTTGATTTCTTTCAGAATGGATAGGTTTGTTCTCCTTGCAGTCCAGGGGACTCTCAAGAGCCTCCTCCAGCACCACAATTCAAAAGCATCAATTCTTCGGCGGTCAGCTTTATTTATGGTCCAGCTCTCGCTTCCATACATCACCACTGGAAAAACCATAGCTTTGAATATGCTGACTTTTGTCGGCAAGGTGATGTCTCTGCTTTTTAAGATGCTGTCGAGGTTTGTCATCGCTTTTCTCCCAAGAAGCAGGCACCTTTTAATTTCGTGGCTGCTGTCACCATCTGCAGTGATCATGGAGCCCAAGAAAGGAAAATCTGTCACTGCCTCCATATCTTCCCCTTCTATTTGCCAGGAGGTGATGGGGCCAGTGGCCATGATCTTAGTTTTTTTGATGTTGAGCTTCAGACCATTTTTGGCACTCTCCTCTTTCACCCTCATTAAGAGGTTCTTTAATTCCTCCTCACTTTCTGCCATCAGAGTGGTATCATCTGCATATCTGAGGTTGTTGATATTTCTTCCAGCAATCTTAATTCTGGTTTGGGATTCCTCCAGTCCGGCCTTTCACATGATGTATTCTGCATATAAGTTAAATAAGCAGGGAGACAATATACAGCCTTGTCGTACTCCTTTCCAGTTCTAACTGTTGCTTGCTGTCCCACATATAGATTTCTCAGGAAATATATAAGGTGGTCAGGCACTCCCATTTCTTTAAGGACTTGCCATAGTTTCCTGTGGTCCACACAGTCAAAGGCTTTTGCATAGTCAATGAATTAGAAGTAGATGTTTTTCTGGAACTCTCTGGCTTTCTCCATAATCCAGCACATGTTAGCAATTTGGTCTCTAGTTCCTCTGCCCCTTCGAAATCCAGCTTGTACTTCTGGGAGTTCTCGGTCCACATACTGCTGAAGCCTGCCTTGGAGGATTTTGAGCATAACCTTGCTAGCGTGTGAAATGAGTGCAATTGTACGGTAGTTGTAGCATTCTTTGGCACTGCCCTTCTTTGGGATTGGGATGTAGACTGATCTTTTCCAATCCTCTGGACACTGTTGAGTTTTCCAAACTTGCTGGCATATTGAGTGTAGCACCTTAACAGCATCATATTTTAAGATTTTAAATAGTTCCACTGGAATGCCATCACCTCCACTGGCCTTGTTGTTTGCCATGCTTTCTAAGGCCCACTTGACTTCACTCTCCAGGATGTCTGGCTCAAGGTCACCAACCACACTATCTGGGTTGTCCGGGATATCCAAGTCTTTCTGGTATAATTCCTCTGTGTATTCTTGCCACCTCTTCTTGATGTCTTCTGCTTCTGTGAGGTCCCTACCATTTTTTGTGGGAATTCTGTAGTCTTAGAGCTCCATCTTGTGGCTGTAGGGTGTCCTTTATCATGTCCATCTTTGCACAAAAGGTTCCTTTAATATCTCCAATTTTCTTGAACAGATCTCTGGTTTTTCCCTTTCTATTATTTTCCTCTATTTCTTTGCACTGTTCATTTAAGAAGGCCCTCTTGTCTCTCCTTGCTATTCTTTGGAAGTCTGTGTTCAATTTTCTGTAATTTTCCCTATCTCCCTTGCATTTTGTTTCCCTTCTCTTCTCTGCTATTTGTAAGGCCTTGTTGGACAGCCACTTTGCTTTCTTGCATTTCCTTTTCTTTGGGATGGTTTTTACTGCTGCCTCCTGTACAATGTTACGAGCCTCCATCCATAGTTCTTCAGGCACTCTGTCCACCAAATCGAGTTCCTTAAATCTGTTCTTCACTTCCACTGTGTATTCATAAGGGATTTGGTTTAGATTATACCTGACTAGCCCAGTGGTTTTTCCTACTTTCTTCAGCTTAAGCTTGAATTTTGCTATAAGAAGCTGATGATCAGAGCCACCATCAGCTCCAGGTCTTGTTTTTGCTGACTGTATAGAGCTTCTCCGTCTTTGGCTGCAGAGAATATAATCAATCTGATTTCGGTATTGCCCATCTGGTGATGCCCACGTGTAGAGTCGCCTCTTGTGTTGTTGGAAAAGAGTGTTTGTGATGACCAGCTTGTTCTCTTGACAAAACTCTATTAGCCTTTGCCCTGCTTCGTTTTGAACTCCAAGGCCAAACTTACCTGTTGTTCCTTTTATCTCTTGACTCCCTACTTTAGCATTCCAGTCCCCTATAATGACAAGAACATCTTTCTTTGGTGTCAGTTCTAGAAGGTGTTGTAAGTCTTCATAGAATGGGTCAATTTCAGCCTCTTCAGCATTGGTGGTTGGTGCATAAACTTGGATTACTGTGATGTTGAAAGGTCTGCCTTGGATTCGTATTGAAATCATTCTATCATTTTTGAGATTGTATCCCAGTACAGTTTTTCCCACTCTTTTGTTGACTATGAGGGCTACTCCATTTCTTCTACGGGATTCTTGCCCACTATAGTAGATATGATAATCGTCTGAATTGAATTCGCCCATTCCCCTCCATTTTAGTTCACTGACGCCCAGGATGTCAATGTTTATTCTTGCCATCTCCTGTTTGACCACATCCAGCTTACCAAGGTTCATAGATCTATTATTGATATAGACTGGCAGTGGCTCTCCAGGGTTTTAAACAGGAGTTTTCCCAGTCCTACCTGGAGATTTTCCAAAGCACAAACTCTAATATTGAATTTCAGCCTCTTCTAATCCCTTGCTGATACATGTTACTTGCTAACCACTATTCCAGTCTGCATGTTCTTCCACACTCCTGAAAACTCATCACCATAAGATTGCAGTGGGCCTCTATCTGATAAAAAACTAGAGAACAGAGGAAAATCACTGTTACACCAATCCTAGTTGTAGCAGAGATGAAAGGGAGAAAAACTAAACCCTAAAGATGTTCTCAATGGGATAGTTAAAGCCTAAAGTTAAAAGCCTTAGTGGAATAGTTCATCCTAAAGTTGAAATATAGTTTCATCAAGTCAGCTTGTAAAATTTAGTGCCATTAGCTGATTCCTCTAACCATTCTGTTAAAACCCGCATCCCTTAATTTAACAGCATATTCTAAATTCTATTGTTTCCTTATAATAAAATATCTATGCCCTAATAACACTTAACAACCTCCCTCAGGTTTGTTTCTAGATAAACACTGCCATCTAGTGCTTTGTGGCAGCTATTTGCTCCTCATATGGCACTAAATGTGCATATATGTTAGGCTGCAATTGCACTGTCTGAACAAAATTAACACAAGCTGTGGTGAATCGTTATGTTCCAGAATGTGTGAGGAATGGTCCCTTCAGCATGTAGTTCCTACTTGACTGATGCTTCTGCAAGAAAGAATGAGGAAGCAGAAAGCCCCATTCAGAACTGAAGATTAGAGTTGGAAATGCAGAGTATTCTGGCTGTGAACCCACTACATTCTGCTTTTGCAAAAAAAAAAAAAAAAAAATTGAGTTATCTATTTTGGGAAAACACACACACACACACACACACACACACACACACACACTATTATCAAAAGTTCAAAACTACATGTATGTGTGTATTGAGTGCCACCAAATCAGATTTAAGGTATGAGAGATGTTCAAGGAATGGATTATTCAAGGAGAGGGCCTTCTCAGTGGCTGCTCCCAGACTTTGGAATGAGCTGCCCTCAGAAGCCAAATTGGCTCCTTCCCTCTTGTCTTTCCATTATCAGGCAAAGACTTTCCTTTTCAGGCAGGTTTTTAAGTGATAAGTGTCTAGGAAATGTTCTCTCTATATATATTTTTAAAATTTAGATATTTTAAATGTTTTTTAAAATGCTTTCAAATTTGTTTTTAATCTGGACCAATATTTAATTGTTTTTAATATATAGTTTTTAATGGAATTTTTAACTTGTTCTTATGATGTGTCTTTAATCGCCTTGGGTCCCCTATGGGAAGAAAGGTGGCATATAAATAAATTAATAAATTATTGATGATGATGATGATGATGATGATGATGATGATGATGATGACAATTTGCAACCAGCCCCATTAGTTTCTATGTTGATGAAAGAATTTGAATTGAGGTTTCCTGAGTCGTAAATTAATACATCATCCATTATGCTGCACTGGCTATTTCAGAAGTAAGTGTTAGTGACAATTTCATTTCAATGCATTTTTAATTAGGCTTTAGCAGAATTTGCAGCTTTCATTTTATTTGGGAATTTGAGAACTTGTGAAAGAAACTGAAAGTGACAGATGAATCCTTTCTGCCCCATGGTTTTGAGTACTTAACTTTTCAAAGTCATTATTAGAAAAAGGAAAAGCGAAAGTCTTATGGCTCCTTAAAGACTAAGTTTTATTTCATAGATTGCAATGCATGTTATGGATTGCAACAGACTTCATTAGATATATGTAACACAGTAGTTAGGCCAAAGAATTATATAGACAGAGGACATTGTAGAAGGTGGAAAGTTCACACTGAAATAAATCTGTTAAATGTTAAACTTCCAAAAATTCTTCCAAAAGGCTGCCCCAGCACCAGCAACGATTCTACATGAACTTGTGGACTTCAGACAGTAATCAAGTTGGACTGCAATGGAGAATAATAAAACTCACCAGGTAACATAGTAATTTGAAATTAATTCAGCTTTGATTGGTTCTTTACTACTTGGCAAGTTAACCAAAGTTTATCCCAGCTTTAGAATGGGGATGACCAGGTTTCTGTGTGACCTTTCCCATTCCCCAGTCAAAAAGAAAACTTGATTTCCAGAACAGGCAATCTGAGAGGAGGGGTACATTCAGGGACTGTTATCCTGCAGGTTGAATGGAAAATTCCAACCATGTGGTACCAGGGGTGAAATATTTATTTTATTTATTTATTTATTACATTTATAGCCCGCCCATCTAGTCATATAGACTACTCTGGGCGGGTAACAACATATCATCTAACAATTTAACAATTTAAAATCATAACAATATATTACTAAATAAACAATGATCCAAGATGGAAGAAAACACAAAATAACAAAAATTCAGACGGTGGGTGGAGGGAAGGCTTGCTTAAACAGCCAGGTTTTCAGTTGTGCATATTTGAACACACAAATGCACACAAACTGGTTGAAACCAACTATGAGCTCACCTTAAGAAGTATACCTGGCAGACTTTTGCCATGACAATTTTGGTACGTTCATTTATGATTTTTCTGCACTCTCTACAAGATGCCTGAGGAAGTGAATTTATTCATGAAACCTCACATTGAATGTTTGATTTTTAGTGGTCTAAAATTCAATGCCTTTATTAAATTTTAGACCACTAAAAATCAAACATTCATGGCAAAACCCTGCCAGGTATACTTCTTAAGGATACTACATGGACTCATGGACTTTAGATATCAATCAAGTAGAATAACATCTACTTGCAAAACTCACCAAGTATTTTTCCATGT
This sequence comes from Intellagama lesueurii, assembly GCA_037013535.1. NCBI lineage: Eukaryota > Metazoa > Chordata > Lepidosauria > Squamata > Agamidae > Intellagama > Intellagama lesueurii. The sequence continues at coordinate 13,949,986 of JBAJHW010000010.1, forward strand.
ATAAAACGCCCCCATGTATAAGACCCCCCCTTTTCTAACCCAAAATTAAGAAATCTTAACTTAGCTTTGAGTATTCAGCCTCTGGGCTCAGAACACTCAGACATTACAAGTCCCTGTTGTATCTGAGCACTGCCTACAGCTCCACCTCCAATGAGGTATGTTCCAATTAGTTTGTTCAGCATCAGTTGACATCAGTTACATAAGGCTCATGATTGGAGGAAGCTAAGTCTCTGGACTGTAGGAAGCTAAGCCTCGTGATTGGAGGCAGCCTGTTTGCAGAGGCAAGGTGTGGGCTGTTTTGTTCTGTCCTCAGCTTACTTCCATGCATAAGACGACCCTCAATTTTCAGTCTAAAGATTTTAGACAAAAGTTTCATCTTATACACGGAAAAATACGGTAACATAATAATTCATGAAGTGAGAACTGGGAGTTAGATTGAATTCTTTAAAAAAAGAAAGAAAGAAAAACCTCTCTGATTTATGAATATGGGATATCATGCTTCTGTACCAACAATTCAAAAAGTCAGAAAATCGCCAGCAGAAAAAAAAGGATGTCAAACTTTACATAGCAAAGGATCGCCTGAATGTTGACAACACAAATGGTAGCAGTTGAAATGGCATACAGAATACTCTTTTTTGCTCACACCCAGTGCTGGCAATAGGTCTGAATGGATTTAAACAAGGCATGAAAGGTATCTTGGATCAAGAAAGTCCTACAAAAATCCAATGAGTTTGAGTCTCAGCATATATACGCAAGGGACTGAATGAATGAATTAGCTTTATTACAGTCACTGACCAGCAGATATATCCAGATGTGACTATAACACAAAAATACAATGAAAAGTAGCATAAGATAGCAATATAATATCACATTACACAATCTGTTACAATGTAACTAAATTAGATAGAGCCTCCTTAGTTTCACTGGACTGAGGAGTTCAGTAAATAAATTCAGTAAACTCTGTACCACCTCCAGTCTCATCGTCTTAAGTAGTGTAGCATATAGAATATAGGGAGGCCAGTACACATTATTACTAAAGCGTTACTAAACATCTAGCTTCACCTTGATCGGTGCAGGGAGGGAACAGTGACACTTCATTGCTGCTGCACAGAACTTTGCCAGTGCTATGGTTATATCAGACTTCTTGTCTGAGAGTAAGAGCATGGCATAGAATTCTCTGGACCTCCCTTGAAATTGTTGCAATATTGGTTGGTGGAGATCCCTCCGAGAGTCTTGATAGAAGGAGCACTTTAAGAAGACATGATCAACACTTTCAATGTCTGCCTCGTTGCAAGGACACACACGATTAACGACTGGTAAACCTTGATATCTGCCTTCTAGTAGTCTGGATGGAAATACATTAAATGTAGCTAGCGTAAAAGCTTTCCTAAATTTATGGATTGTTATTTTGCATAGGTAATTGGGCATTCTAAAGGAACTATTCCTAAATATGTTAAGTTTATTCTGTATCGCTAAATGTTCTTGAAGCTCGACATCCCAGATCCTTTTTTTGAAGGCACCACAAAGATCCCTCTCAGAAACTTTGTCTGTACTATTTCCAAGGACTTCAAATTGGAATATGCAAACAGCTGAGCCCCAAAAAGCATTTGAGCTATAATTTTGGCTTTGAAAACTTGGATAGCTGATGGTACATATTGTCCACCCTTAGTATAAAAGAACCTCAGTAGTGCAGAACTACATTTCTGTGCATTAGATGTTACGTGGTTCAAGTGGGAGGACCATGACCCTGAGGAATGAAATATAATACCTAAATATTTTTAGCAGGATACCTGCTCTATGTTGTTCCCATTTAATGACCATCTATGTTTATTTTTTCTTCTGCTTATCACCATAACCTTGGACTTATTGTAATTAATTGAAAGTTGTTTTTTGGTGCAGTACGAGGCTAGGGCTTTCAGAATTCTCCATAGGTAAAGGTAAAGGTTCCCCTTGACATTTAGTCCAGTCGTGTCCGACTCTAGGGCGCATTGCTCATCCCCGTTTCCAAGCCATAGAGCCAGCGTTTGTCTGAAGACAGTTTTTGGGGTCACATGGCCAGCGCGACTAGACACGGAACACCGCTATCTTCCCACCGAGGTGGTACCTATTTATCTACTCGCATTTTTACATGCTTTCGAACTGCTAGGTTGGCAGGAGCTGGGACAAGCGACGGGAGCTCACTCCGTCGAGTGGATTCGATCTTACGACTGCTGGTCTTCTGACCTTGCAGCACAGAGGCTTCTGAGATTTAACCCTCAGCGCCACCACGTCTCCGTAGACCCACACACAAAGTTGACATCAAGACTGCATCATCCATGTAGAGCAAAATAGAGATGGCAAGAACTCAGCTTAGGGGGGGTGAAAATCTGTTCTCAGTAGATTGTCCACTATATCATTAATTTAGAAATTAAACAATGTTGGGGCTAAAATACAGCCTTGCTTCACCCCATTGAATGATGGTATTGCATTAGATAATGCTCCTGCCTTATTACAAATGACCTGAAGACTAGTGTTTTCATGCAGTCACCTCATTAGCAAAAGAAGTTTTTTGTCGATATTTGTAGCCTCAAATTTTGCCCACAAATTTTCCCTGGGAATCAAATCAAATGCAGATTTGTAGTCTGTAAAAGCCACATACAAAGAGCCCCCTTTAGGAGTGAAATATTTATTTCCTAGATGTTGCAAAACTAATGTCTGGTCTATAGTGACCGTACCTGCTCTAAATCCAGCCTGTTCCTCAGCGAGAATATTTCCTTCATGTAACCAGTCTTGAAGTTTTCCTAGCAGATGCCTCACATGAAGCTTGCTCATTATACTTAGTAGACTTATAGGATGATAATTTCTTGGATCAAATTCACAGCCTTTCTTAAAGAGTGGTATTATGATAGCAAGCCCCCAATCATTTGGAATAACCAAGAACCAGTCAATCCATGTAAAGAGTAAAACCTGGGCCCACCAATCTATGTTATCCTGCAGCAAGTTAGCAAGTCAGTGCCTGACCAGCTCCAGGCCCTTTTGGATGAAACCAGTGCCTTGGATCCGTTCCAGTCGGGCTTCAGGCTGTGCCATGGTACAGAAACGGCATTGGTTGCCCTGTTTGATGACCTGTTGAGGGAGGCCGACAGGGGCAAAACAACTCTGTTGGTCCTCCTCGATATCTCAGCTGCCTTCAATACCGTCGACCACGGTATCCTCCTGGGGAGGCTCTCCGAGTTGGGAATTGGTGGTCTGGTGTTATCCTGGCTCTGATCCTTCTTGGAGGACCGTCCTTAGAGAGTACAGCTTGGGGAGAATGTATTGGCCCCGTGGAGTCTCAATTGTGGGGTTCTGCAGGGCTTGATTATCTCCCCAATGCTGTTTAATAGCTATATGAGGCCACTGGGTCATCAGGGGGTGTAGGGCTTTGTGTCATCAGTATGCTGATGACACACAGCTCTACATCTCCTTTTTTCCAACAACAGTGGATGCCGTTTCGTCCCTTCAGCGTTGCCTGGGGGACGTTCTGCAATGGATGCAAGCGAATGGTCTGAGGCTGAACCCAGACAAGATGGAGGTCCTGAGAGTGGGTGGCCCCGCCATCTGTGGTTTGGGAAACTCCCTCTCTTTTGGGGGAGTGACTCTCACCGCGAAGAGTGAGGTTTGCAGCTTGGGGGTCCATCTAGATCCGGCGCTCACCATGGAAACCCAGGTAGCGTCAGTGGTCCACTCTGCCTATTTCCATCTTTGGCAGATTTCCCAGCTGCGTCCCTTTCTTGATGTCGGGGCGCTCACTACCCTGGTCCATGCACTTGTGTAGCAATCACCCTGCTTTGGCTCAGGTAGAAAATTATTGGCATGTACCAATGAGAGCTGTTGGGAGGCGGAGCCAGAGAAACTAGAAGGGAGGGGTGAGTCAGAGTCTAGAGAGTTCAGTCAGAGACGGAGAAGAGAGAAAGAGTTTAGGGGTTGGAGGCAGAGAGAGTGTTTAGGGAGTGATTAGTCAGAGTGTGACCTGTATTAATTAAGATAGAAGAGGTTAAAGTAAAATACTAAAGTTTTTTGTAACTTTAAGAAAGTGCTTAAGAATTAGTCCTAAGACAACTTGTAATCAATAAACCTGTTTCTGTTTAAAAGTTCAGTACTGAATGGACCTCAGTCTTTCATAGGAAATATAGGTTGATAAAGAGATCAACTGGTGGCAGCGTGTTAAAGGGCGTGTTGGGATACTCGGGTGAGGTCTTTGTTTGGTGAAACAAGCAGGGGCCACGGGGTAAACATCACAGCTTGTAGTTTTGAGATTAGACTACTGTAATGCACTCTACGTGGGGCTACCTTTGAGACTGATGCAGAAGCTTCAAATGGTGCAGAATGCGGCGACCAGACTTCTCACCAGGGTGAGAAAACATCAGCATATCTCCCCCACTCTGGCTGCCCTACATTGGCTGCCTGTTCGTTTCCACATTGATTTCAAAGTGTGAATGATGACATATAAAGCCCTAAACGGTTTAGGGCCTCAATATCTAGCGGAACACCTCCTCCCACCTAGATCTACCTGAATCACTCGTTCTAGCAACGATGGGCAGCTGAGGGCCTAACACCAAGGGAGGCCCAGAGAGAAAGAACAAGTAACTGGGCCTTCTTGGCAGTGGCCCCTCGCCTCTGGAACAGTCTACCCACAGAAATCTGCCTGGCTCCCTCGCTGGGTGTTTTTAAGAGCAAACTTAAGACCTGGATCTTTAGACAGGCCATCCCTCCTGTCATCACCTAATTTATTCGTTGCCGTCTTGAATTATATTAATACTGTTGTTTTTATTTTAAATTGCTTTTATTTTTATTTACTGTTGTAGCCGCCCAGAGTAGACTTCGGTCTAGATGGGCGGGGTATAAATTGAAAAATAAATAAGTAAATGAAATATAATCCGCACCTGTGGCTTTGCCCTTTCTCAGTTGACAGATCAACGAGCTGATTTCCTGCATGGAAACAGGGGGTCAATCCACTAGTCCAGATGGCAGTTGCTGAGTATTAATGGTGATATCTGGGTTGTGAGTAAATACCCCTAAAGTGTGTTTCCCATACCTTTACTGATATACATTTCTCATTAAACACAGGGTGAGCCATCAGGCCCCTTGTCACAATTCTCCAAAAGGATGTAGAGTCCCTTAGTTGGGTTGCAGCAATTAATTGATGCCATAATTCTTCCTAAGCTTGAGCCTTCTTCTTTTTGATCAGGGATTTATACTCCCTCTTCAATGTAAACCATTTGGGCGGAATTCTTCCCAAGCCTTGTTCTTTGTACAGTCTATATTTGACCAATAGATCATATTTCTTTTCTCTACATTCCCTGTCGAACCAAGATCTTGAGTGTGGATTAAGGGAAGACTGTGTTCTATTACTGTTATTCTTACTCTTTAAGTAATCTTGAAGAGAATTTACTAGTTCTCCATAAGTCTCTAATACATTTATAATTGAATGAGCTGAAATAATTAGGTGACTAATCTGCATATAGAACTCAGTGTATAAAAGCTTTTTCATAGTGTCTCCTTGCTTGGCTGACCATTTCACTCGGGAAGCTCTAACTTCTGCCATTGGGAGAGTTATTAGATCTTCCTCAGGAGACATTATGGGTTCCCCCAGGTTAATCTCCAGCACCAACAGTAAGTGATCACTGTCTATGCAGTTGTCAATCTTAAAATCTGTTATTGCTCCTACCAGGTCCTGTGAAATTATGGCATAATCTATTGTTGAATATGCAAGGGACTTAAAGTGAAGAGTATAGCTCACTGTGACAACTGGTAGCTTCTGGGGATTCAGGGGTTCCCTCCTTCCATCTCAATACCCACACAAATGGCAGTCACTGGAGAAACTTCAATGGGATTTATTGAAATTGGGGTGGGGGTGGTAGAGAATAAACTGCTATTAAATAGAACTTGCAATCTTACTTCTAGTGGTGAGCTCTATGTCTCTTGCGATCTCTGACCAATCTCTGGTTCTCTTCACTGAGATGAAGAGACCCCAGTTCATCTCACTGAATTCCCTGTCCACAGCACTAGTTCAGCTTCACAACTGTACTCACTCTGAGTTCATTTTCATCTTCTGGAGGGAAGCTAAATATGTCCACACTGAAGACAAGTATAGTAAACCTCTTCTGTCATTGCCCCAGACCTTTTCTCTTCTTGAGATGGGCAGTTGCCTCATTTTCACCCTCCATTCCTCTTGTCAGTAAAGCCTCCTTTATATCTCCCATCTGCCGGGGGTAGATTATTTCCCTGCCAGCATCCATCATGATGCTGACAGGGAAAGTAGCACTATCCAACATCTTCAACCTCCTGATTTCCTTTCTCTCTTGTTTTCCCCAATAGGAGGGTCCTGGGGATGGCTTGTGTTCAGCTTTGTATGCTTCCCTTTTTGCCACTTGGAACTGCACCCAAACTCCTTGCCTTAGAATTTAGGCCCATTCCCCTGGAACCTCATCCTTGGGGATTCCTCATCCCAATATTTACCAGATGGCACACACATACCCACTCCTCATCCGCCATGCTCACTGGTTCAAGGCTATCCTCGGGTTGGGCTAAACTCCCTAAGGTTGCTTGGTCAACTACCACTGAACCCCCTTTCCCCCTTCTTTCCCTCCTTCAGGTGTTAAGATCTTATCTTGTTTCTTGGCTCTCAAAGCCTCTACCCCATTCTCCACAGGGTCATTCTTTCCCCTGTCATCCCTCCTGTCAATAAAGCTTCCTTTATATCTTCCATCTGCTAGGGGTAGGTTATTTCCCACCAATTTCCCAGGGACTGTCTCCCAACTCGCAGCTCAGAAAAGATTGCTCTATCCCCCATTTGCATACCCATGTCTCTGCCTGCACTGTGCACTGTGTTCATCATGTCTTGCAATCCCTCAACAACCATTGTTTCAGATGAAGTCAGTTAAGCAAAAGCTATGGGTCTCAGGTTGGAACACAATGGCTTGAAGACAGGGGTTGCTATGGCCCTGTCCTCCTCACACGCACTCACAAGCCTTTGCTTTACATGCCCGTGACATCACCCAATAAGACCCTCTCCAAAACTCTGGAGAGCTACTGTCAGTCACAGTTGATCAATTGTTTGACCTGGTGTAAGACAGCTTCCTCTGTGAAACAAAGCGTTAGCACTAGCACATTATGAAACCTTTTTATTTCCTGTTATTTTCTATTCCTTCAGTGAAAATCTACAATAGCTATAGCAAGGATAGCTGTGTTGGCATAAAACAAAGTCACAAATCCATATAGGGGAACTCTTTACTAGGATAACCTAAAAGACACAAAAAGTATGCAAAACAGAAAAGGATAAGCAACTGTATCCACTTTCATAAGAACAATTTGTTTTGTGCTCAGTCAAGATGGATATAGCTTTCAATTCACTGCAGGGATTTGTATTGTTTAAGAAGGAGGGCTCAACATTTATAGCTATCCATCTCTAAGTGATGTCTGACTGAATCTGACCTGGCCTGGTGAAATGTAATACCTCTGTATTCTCAGATGATTCCAATTTCTTGATCTGCAGCATCTTCCTGCATATTTTCCTGAAACAATATGCATACAACAAGATCATAAAACTGAGCTTATGTCACCCTCCCCTGTTGTACTAACTTTTTATATCTTGCCTGATTATGAGACTACTTTTTCATAAGTTTCCACATTTTGGGGTGCTTTTGTTGGACTAATTAAAATATCACCTTTGTATAGGTTTTTAATTCACTGACCAATCAGTCGTGATGGAGAGCGCAGGATCTGTTGCACTTGTAACACCTGTGGCATGTTTGTTTTCTTGACAAATGAGGTGCCTGGGTACAAATGCTCTTAAGTGTAAGTTGTGTTGAGTGTTCTGGAACCTGCTTAAGTTCCAGTAAAATGCACAGTGGGAGGCCAGCGCCTTAAGGTTAGAATTAGCTGTAGAAGTCCCCTTTTACCCAATTGTTACTGGTATCCACCCTCTCCAAACCTAGCACTTTAGAAAATAAGACTCGGGAGGCAATCTTTAAGTATAAAAAGGCTTTGTGTACTTTACTCACTTAAAAGTCCATTTCTGAAACAGGCACTCATTAGGCTTAAAGTTGATAGAAGAAAAAGTAGCAAAAGTAAGGTTTGTTTTCTCAGCCCACGTGGCTGGGAGGATCTCCAGGGTGCAGAGATGCAGCCTGGAGACCCAGCATCTTCCAAGATGAAGAAGGATCTGATCCAAGAATGGAGTCTCTGAAACATGTGTGGAGGAGAAGGGAAGAACAAGGGTGGAGTTTCTCTAGCTTGGGAAAAACAAGCCCCTCTGATTAGTTAGCATGCAAACAAACAAGCAAACAAGTTAGTCTGTGATGGAGGCCCCTCCTCCCATGTGTTGAAATTTACATTAAGATTGCTAACTAGCCAAAAAGTTGGTAGGCCTCTTGGAAGACAAGGCCTGGCAGCTGGAGGCCTCTGTTTCTAATCTTCGCACTATTAGGGAGCAGCCCAGGTAGGTGGGGCTCGTCAGCCTTGGAAGGCAACCCATCTAGGAGAAAGAAAACTCCGATTTCAAACCTCCACTGCCTTGTGGCTATATCCACTGATGGAAGAGGGTTCAGGAGTTAACCTCAAGACAAAATCCGGAGTCCCGGAGGCAGTTCGTGCCGTTCTGGCAACTCCTGCGACGATGCTGGAACCAGTTGTATTGGCTCTTGCCTTTTCATTGGACTATTTCAGTGATATGGAGGGGGGATTTGCTGCTTGGGTAACAGCCTATCCTCCATATTATTTTACCCAGGCTTCTTGCTCTGGAGAGCTGACAAGCAGATTGATAACCCTGCACCATGCAACAATCATAAGAAAACTTCTGACCTAAAGTTGGGCACCTGGAATGTTCGGACAATAACCCCTGGCTTTTCTGACAACCTGCAGGAAATAGACGACACACTCAAGACAGCTGTCATCGACATGGAACTGAGTAGGCTGCAGATGGACATTGTTGCCCTGCAAGAGACGAGATTGGCAGACACGGGACCTGTCAAAGGAAAAAAAATTATTATTCTGGCAGGGAAAACCATTGAATGAGACCAGGGAATATGGTGTAGGCTTTGCGGTCAGAAATACTCTGCTGAGATCCATTGTTCCACCTACTGTGGGGAGTGAAAGAATCCTGAGAGAGCTGCTGTTCATTTTCGGAGACTTTAACACTAGATCACAATTCTTGGCCCACTTGTCTAGGCCGTTTTGGCATTGGGAAGATGAATGAAAATGGCCAACGCTTGCTGGAGTTTTGCTGTTATTATGGTCTTTGTGTCAGCAACACATTCTTTAATACGAAGCTTCAACACAGAGTTTCCTGGAGACATCCAAGATCCAAGCATTGGCATCAGCTCGATTTGATCCTCACTAGACGTTCTAGCCTTCCTAGTATTACGATCACACACAGTTACCAGAGTGCTGATTGCGATACTGATCACTCCCTGGTGTCTAGTAGAGTAAAACTGCGAACAAAGAGATTGTATCATACGAAAAAGGAAGGAAGACCACGTATTGACATCAGCAAGACTCGCGATCAAAGAAAAGTGGAGGAACTTGCCCAAGCGCTTGAGGAAACCCTTCCAGGCCCGGCTGATGCAAATGCACCTGAACGATGGGAACATTTCAAGAACGCTGTTTATAACACCGCCTTGTGCACATTTGGCAAGAAGACCAAAAAGACGGCATACTGGTTCGAAGCCCATTCGAAGGTGTTGATGCCAGCCATTGAGGAAAAGAGGAGAGCTCTAGCAGCATACAAAGCCTGTCCTAGTGAGAACAACTTGCAGGCTCTTCGAGTTGCTCATAGCAAAGTCCAACAGGCTGCCAGGAGATGTTCTAACAATTATTGGCTTCAGCTCTGCTCTCAGATACAGATAGCAGCGGACACAGGTAACATCAAGGGAATGTATGATGGTATCAAGCAGGCTTTAGGTCCAATACAGAAGAAATCTGCTCCTCTGAAGTCTGCTACAGGCGTGAAATGGAGAAATGTAGGGAACAACGACAGCCACTCTTTGTGGCCTTCATAGATCTTACAAAGGCCTTTGATTTGGTTAGCAGGGACAGCCTTTTTAAAATACTTCCCAAGATTGAATGTTCACCTCGACTCCTTAACATCATCAGGTCCTTTCATGAGGAATTGAAGGGCACTGTAGTTTTTGATGGCTCAACCTCAGATCCCTTTGACATCCAAAGCAGAGTGAAACAGGGCTGTGTCCTCGCGCCGACCCTGTTTGGGATATTTTTTGTTGTCATGCTGAAGCACGCCTTTGGAACTGCAACAGAAGGTGTCTATCTCTGGACTAGATCAGATGGAAAGCTCTTTAATCTCTCTAGATTGAGAGCGAAGACCAAAGTCCAACTGAAGTGCATGCGGGACTTCCTCTTCGCCAATGATGCAGCCATTGTTGCCCACTCTGCTGAAGACCTCCAACAACTCATGAATCGCTTTAGCAAGGCCTGCCAAGACTTTGGACTAACAATCAGCCTGAAGAAAACACAAGTCATGGGCCAGGGCGTGGACTCACCTCCCTCTATTACCATCTCCACACAAGAATTGGAGGTTGTTCATGACTTTGTGTACCTTGGCCCAACGATCTCTGACACTCTCTCCCTAGATGTCGAGCTGGATAAACACATTGAGAGCGAAGACCAAAGTCCAGTTGAAATGCATGAGGGACTTCCGCTTCACCGATGATGCAACTGTTGTTGCCCATTCTGCTGAAGACCTCCAACAACTCATGAATCATTTTCTTCAGTGTGGAAGGGATTGTCACTCTCAAATTCGCCTTCTCAGCCACACTAGAGGCTGTTCCAAGTCCTCTATTCAGAGGACATTACCATAGTCTCTCGAGACTGAAGGATGCCTAATCTAAAATCTAAATAGGTTTTGCAATAGCTGTATATTTCTATGATACCATTTTAAAAGATTTACACTTTTGAAAAAGTTTTTACTTTATTTTTCAGTTAATGTTGTTTGAAAGACATACTTGGTGTGGCTTTTAAACCAGAAATCTCATTTGTTGGGATTTAGCAGAAGGTCTGTCATTTATTAGTCCTCTTCAAACTGTGCAGGAGGTCTGTAAAGCAATTATTTTCCATTGGCAAGTCATGGTCACATTATTGAACAATTCCATTTCTCAAACAAGATAACTAACTCATTAGCATTTCTATTGACTCAACTAATGAAACTCCAGACTGCTCAATCCCCATGTCAAAATAAAGACAAAAGGCTTTGGAAGCCCTTATTGATTGTGGCAGCATGCATTATTTCTTCCCATCTTAGGTATTTGCTCTGGCTCACTTAAGGACAAAGAAAAACAAAACCACAAGCAAGACAGAATAACAGGTACAAATGGTTTTCAAGGAAATACCTCTAGTTTTTTTTATATATTTGGATATATAGTTTGTTCTCTACACTTACTGTGTACATACAACTGCTGATTTTGTGAAATGATTCTATTTAAATGCATTTTGCCAAAATTTTGTTGAATATCATTGGTATGAAAAGCCAATTGCCATATAAGACAGGATCGCTACTCCTTGATGTTGCACAAATAGTGATAATCACTGAGATGTTGTGACATCTGCTTGCACGGCAAGGTCTTTGATGCTTTATTGCACAAGTGTCAGAAATGTCAAATCTTTTGCACTGTAATTCATTGCACAAGCTGTTCAACCTGATACGATCATAGTGTTTGCAGTGGTGTGGAGATGGTGTGTCTATTCCTTACGTTTATATCCCCAGAGAGATGTGTTGATTTGTATTTATGGATAGTTGTATATGTGTGTAAATGTACCTAATGGTATGTGTGCATATATACAACATATGCTTAGAAGAGGCAGAGATCACATTTACAGAGTAAATCTTTGTTTATTTTATGGTAAAAGGTGAGAATGAAAATGCAAAAACATTTCTCTTTACTGGGTGAGACTGTGAGAATTTTTCTTTATTTTTTGCCTTTTTTTTCTCTTTTGGCAGAAGTGGGTTTTCCACAAAAAATTGTATTTTGCACACCAGCATAAAAAGCCAAGCTTACTTAGTGAAAAAAAATCCCCACATCTGTAAAGTGGATACAACCAGGAGGTGAACACTTCAGTGTTTTTTTTTAAACCCTCTTCCCTTGCTGCAACCCTATTGCTTTAAATGTTCAGGGCATGTAAATATGTCCTCTCCAGTTTTATTGTTTCCACAATTCACCTGAATGATACAGGGAGCAAGGGCAGCAGAAACTCAGTCTTCATGGAGATATGGAATATTACCCTCTGTATAGAGATGGGCCATTGGTCCTTCAAGCATGAAAATGTTTGGGTTTCATATGTTTTCACTTGGACAAGGCAGGGGGAAAAAAATCATTTTTTGAACTTGGGTAGCAAAATAACTTGAACAAACCAAAAACTGTTTTAATTGGAAAGTGGACATAACTGGAACGCTTCTCTGTGGAGACCCTTTTTCTTCTGAGGTGACAATTTTCAAGGAAAGACAGAGTGTTCAAAAGTACCTGTAAAATTTTGCACTTTCTCCTTTTGATGTGACTCTCAAAGCTGTTTTTGACATTCAGTGACCTCAACCATTCAAGAAAGTGAAGCTAAAGATGGATTTGCTAATGTACCGAGATTGTAGTCTTAGGATAGCTAAAGGCACATGGAAACTACACACAGAAACACAGAGATGTGTGTTTGTGTGTGTGTGCATGTGCACTGTGTTTGCTACTCTGGATAAACAAGGTTTTTGAAATTCCAGGAGAGCAAATGATTAAGAAAATCGGTCTATATATATTAAGAAAAATCGGTCTATATATGGTCTTATAATTTCAAATAATAGTTATTCCTAGAATGACTTAATATTGGTGTGTGTATGTCGGGGGAAGAAGTTCTGGAAAGTTACACACTTTAACAACTGCATATTTGAAAGTGAGTCTAATGAGCCTTTCAGGCACCTGACAGTTCTAAAGAGTTTTGCCAAGCAGAATGACCTAATGTTGCCCTGTACAATTAGAGCAACAGGTGTACTCTGTAAGTGAGGAATGTATTTCGACTCTCCTGTTTTGACTGGCTAGTCTTACAATTCATAACTACTAGATATTTATTTAATTTTATATTTTTTTATTTTACAAAACCTTTAAGAAATCCTTTAATTGATTCTTTCTTAACTTCCCTGCTGAAATTCAGTGCACTGTGCAGGTTCTTTCATAACATATCCTCTAGGTTGTGGCACCCCCTTTTTTCTGTATTCATCTAGCACACCTCTCTCTTCTTCCAGAATTTTTAAATGCAATGCAGCATGAACTTAACTTTCAGATGAAGTCATGATCCATAGATCCAACTCAAATGCCTCAAAGAATAATCTTCCCTAAAGACTGTGTGTAGCAACTGAACAACAAACAAACAAAAAGAGGAGAAAAATTTATACTGATATTTTAAAACTTCATTTACAAAGTGCATAACAACAATTGCATTTGACTTTTGTAGGACACTTTAGATTCTTAATCTTTTCATTAGCTCAGCAGAGAAGAATAACCTTTACAGTAACCAGGTAATGTAGCTCACATATGCTGTAGTGGGTTAGGGTTCAGTGGGAATCCTTTCTGTTGGCTGATATGCTCTTCTATTGACAGGAAAAGGTCTGTTTTAATAGACTTATGGTTCAAATCCCCATTTGTCCATGGAAACTCAATAGGAGGTGACACTGGTGAAACCACACCTTACATATCTCACATACCTTGGAGATTCTGTTAGAGTTGTAAGTTAGAATTGACTTGGTGGCACATAACACAAGCAACTATTGGATGTAGGACAGTAAAATCACAGACCTATCCATGTCACTTCAGTCCAGTAGAGCCTGATGACTCCAGTTTGGGGGGGGGGAGTGGATCTGCTGTGGACCATAGGCAAAACTAGAGCTCTGCTACCTGAAAAATCTTGGGGTTATAGATCAAAGGCACACATATGCACGTGTCCATCACAAAATTTAAAGTTGCCCAAGGTTCAAACCTCTCCAGAACCTTGCATAACTCCTGCACGTGCTGAACTTAATCTCAGAGATCAGAATCATGGTCTCCATTTGGTAAATTTATTTATTTATTTATTTATTGAATTTGTACCCCGCACCATCTGGCAACCAGGCCATTCTGGACATCTAACAGCAGTATAAACAACAATATTAAAACACGATAAAAATAAATAAATTAATATAAGCCAAATAGGGTAAAATTTAATAGGGTAAAATTAAAACAGATGGCAATAAAGGTGGTAAAAAGGGTGATGGAGAGGATGACAAAAAGGATGGTAAAAGGGAGGCTGAGATCTTAATGCTCCGGGAAAGACTGATGGAATAGCCAAGTCTTCAATGCTCGTTTAAACTTTCCAGCGAGGGTGCCAGGCGGATCTCAATGGGCAGGTTGTTCCATAGGTGGGGGGCGACTTCCAAGAAGCCCCAGTTTCTTGTTCTTTCCCTCCGGGCCTCCTTTGGGGTCAAGGTCCTCAACCGCCCTACCTGTGAAGAATGGGTATTATGGACAGATCTGGCTGGGAGCAGGCATTCTGATAGGTACCGAGGTCCTAAACCATTTAGGGCTTTGAATGTTATCATCATAACCTTGAAGTTGATGCGGAAATGAACTGGTAGCCAATGAAGGGCGGCCAGAGTGGGGGAGATGTGCTGGAATTTCTTCACCCCAGTTATTAATCTGGCTGCCGAATTTTGGACCAGTTGAAGTCTCTGCATCAACCTCAAGGGTAGCCCCACATAGAGAGCACTGCAGTAATCTATTCTTGAGATTACGAGGGCATGAATCAGCATCATGAGTGCCCCCATGTCTAGATAGGGACGCAGCTGGGCAATCCTCCAAAGATGGAAATGGCCAAGCTGTGAACCTCACTCTTTGTGGGAAGAGTCACTCCCCCAAAGGAGAGGGAGTTTCCTGACCCACTGACGCCAGGGCTGCCCACGCGCAAGATTTCTGTCTCGTCCGGATTCAGACTCAGTCCATTTGCCCTCATCCACTCCAGTATGGTCCCCAAGCAGCGTTCAAGGGTCAGAACAGCATCCACTGCAGTAGGAAATAAGGAGAGGTAGAGCTGGGTGTCATCAGCATACTGATGACACCGGGCCCCACAACTCCGGATGACCTCACCCAGCGGCCTCATATAGATATTAAATAGCATTGGCGAGATGATCGACCCCTGCAGAACCCCACAATTGAGAATCCATGGGGTGGAAGTCATCTCGATATGGAGATGGAACAACTGATTGGTTCAAAATTGGGAAAGGAGTATGACAAGGCTGTATATTGTCTCCCTGCTTATTTAACTTATATGCAGAATACATCATGCAAAAGCCTGGACTGGAGGAATCCCAAACCGGAATTAAGATTGCCAGAAGAAATATCAATAACCTCAGATATGCAGACGATACCACTCTGATGGCAGAAAGTGAGGAGGAATTAAAGAACCTCTTAATGAAGGTGAAAGAGGAGAGTGCAAAAAATGGTCTGAAGCTCAACATCAACAAAACTAAGATCATGGCCACTGGCCCCATCACCTCCTGGCAAACAGAAGGGGACAATATGGAGGCAGTGACAGATTTTACTTTCTTGGGCTCCCTGATCACTGCAGATGGTGCCAGCAGCCACAAAATTAAAAGATGCCTGCTTCTTGGGAGGAAAGCGATGACAAACCTAGACAGCATCTTAAAAAGCAGAGACATCACCTTGCCGAAAAAGGCCCGCATATTCAAAGCTGTGGTTTTTCCAGTAGTGTTGCATGGAAGTGAGAGCTGGACCATAAAGAAGGCTGACCGCCGAAGAATTGATGCTTTTGAATTGTGGTGCTGGAGGAGACTCTTGAGAGTCCCCTGAACTGCAAAGAGAACAAACCTATCCATTTTGAAAGAAATCAACCCTGAGTGCTCACTGGAAGGACAGATCCTGAAGCTGAGGCTCCAATACTTTGGCCATCTCATGAGAAGAGAAGACTGGACTGCAAAGAGAACAAACCTATCCATTTTGATGGTTGGACAGTGTCATCGACGCTACCAACATGAATTTGACCAAACTTCGGGAGGCAGTGGAAAACAGGAGGGCCTGGCGTGCTCTGGTCCATGGGGTCATGAAGAGTCGGACACGACTTAACGACTAAACAACAACAACACCAGTGTACTGTTGCCACCCAACTCCATCTACTTTTTAAGATCTTCCAGGAGGCCCTTCTCTCAGTCTCTCAGGCCCCAGTGTGTGCTAACCCAGCCACCCCCACTCCCTGCCAATTTCATTATAGAATCTACAGTCCTCACTTAGACAGTTGCAATTCTGCTTGTAAAAATAACCTTACAGTAATTATGTGTTTTATTTATTTATTTATTTAACTTATATGCCACCCACACTACCCAAAGGTCTCTGGGCGGCTTACAACATTTAAAATACAATAAAAGGACAAAACAATTAAATACAATTAAAATATATACTCTAAAAATTGCCATCAGGACCCACAGTTGATATTATTTCAATTAAAAGCTTTCTGGAACAGGAAGGTTTGGACCTGGCGCCGAAATGTCATCAGCGTGGGCGCCAGACGAATCTCAGTCGGGAGGGCATTCCATAGTCTGGGGGCAGCTGCCGAAAAGGCCCTTTGTCTACAAGCCATCCCTCTTACCTCCTTGAGGGACAGCTCTTTCAAAAGGGCCCCCTGGCTAGATCTTAACTGCTGGGTAGGTTCATATGGAAGGAGGCGGTCCTTCAGGTATCCAGGGCCCAATCTGTTTAGGGCTTTATATGTCAAAACAAGCACTTTGAATTGAGCTTGGGAAGCAACTGGTAGCCAATGTAATTTAAACAGAATTGGCTTGATGTGTCCCCTAGCGGCCCCACCACTCACCAGCTGCGCAGCTCGATTCTGGACCAGTTGCAATTGCCGGACCGTCTTCAAAGGCAGCCCCACGTAGAGCGCATTGCAGTAATATATACGAGATGTTACCAGTGCGAGTCATGAGACTCCGCTCGTCCAGGTAGAGCCATAGCTGGTATAATTTCCGCAGCTGAAGGAAGGCACCCCTGGCCACCGAGTCCACCTGGGCTTCCAGAGTTAGACTGGGGTCCAGGAGCACCCCCAGGCTGTGAACCCTGTCCCTTAGGGGGAGTGTAACCCCATTCAGGGCAGGGAAATGGCCCTCCAGCCTGTCCGGCAAAGCACCCACTAACAGCACTTCTGTCCATTATCAGGTCCAGACATGAGTTCAGCACAGAAACCGCCTCACCTGGATTGGTGGAAAACGAGAGGTAGAGCTGAGTGTCATCAGCATATTGCTGACTCCTCAGCCCAAACCTCCTGATGACCTCTCCCAGCGGTTCCATGTAGATGTTAAACAGCATGGGGGACAGTATCGAGCCCTGAGGAACTCCATGACATAAACGCCATGGGACAGAGCAACTGTCCCCCAGCACCACCCTCTGGACACGGTCAGCTAGGAAGGAGCAGAACCACCATAAAGCGGTGCCCCCAACTCCCAACCCAGCCAGCCTATCCAGAAGGACACCATGGTCGATGGTGTCGAAAGCCGCTGAGAGGTCCAGGAGTATCAACAGGGTCACACTCCCCCTGTCTCTCTCCCGGCAAAGGTCATCGTACAGGGCAACCAAGGCACTCTCCGTACCAAAACCCAGCCTGAAACCCGATTGAAATGGATCCAGAAAATCCGTTTCATCCAGCAGCACCTGGAGTTGCCCAGCCACAACCCGCTCTAACACTTTGCCCACAAATAAGGGAGGTTCGCCACTGGTCGGTAGTTAACCACCAGCCTTGGGTCCCGGTTAGGCTTTTTTAGGAGTGGTGAGATAGCATTGGCAAGATTATCGACCCCTGTGGAACCCCACAATTGAGGATCCATGGGGTAGAAGTCAGCTCGCCAAGCTGCACTATCTGGGGACAGTCCTCAAAGAAGGAACGGAGCCACACCAAAGCGAGGCCACCGATTCCCAACTCGGAGAGGATATCGTGGTCGACGGTATCAAAGGCCACTGAGATATTGAGGAGGACCAACAAGGAAATATTGCCCCTGTCGGCCTCCCTCAAGCGGTCATCCTGCAGGGCAACCAATGCTGTTTCCATACCATGGCATGGCCTGAAGCCCAACTGGAATGGATCAAGGGCATCAGTTTCCTCCAGGAGGGCCTGGAGCTGATCGGCCACCACCCTCTCGACCACTTTACTCAAGAAAGAAACATTAGCAACGGGCCTATAATTCCCAATTTCGTCCACCACCAAATTAGGTTTCTTTCAAATGGGCCTAATGAGTGTCTCCTTGAGGGCAGGGGGAACCATGCCCTCCTAAATCCCACTGAGTTTATTCCCAAGTAAGTAAATGTAAGATTATAGCCAAATATACTTTGGGAGAAGGGTTGGGGTTTTTATTTGAAAAAAATCTTCTTCTCATACACAAATATCAACACAGATCTTAAAACAATCACTCATGGACTTAACACTCCTAGCAAAATTCATTCCCATAGTGAGACCCTGATTGCCACCTTAACATTCATTGCATGAGCTAATTAATTATTGAGCTAAAAAGTAAAATTAATTACAAGATACAGTGCCCTGATAATGAGATTCTTTTACAGCTTCTATCTTCAGGTGTATAAATCACATGGCTCTTAATTACACTCTGTAGCTTTGGAAACAGTAGGAGGTATAGCTTTCAAAACTTTGAGCAAGTTTGGATGAAATCAGCCCTCTTTTCCCTTACAGTCTTTGGTTTTAGCTGCTATGAGAAGGTTTTTAGGGTTAGGAAAGAAATATGGCAATGGTTTTCAGAAAATATCTCCCGAATGTCTGTAAAACATTTGTCATGATCATCATAATTCATTGCAGAGAATAACCATTAAGTATGGGTTGGGGGGGAGATGTATGGGTTTCACCCCCCAGCAGTCTGCAGGAATGCCCCCAGCCAGACTACTGGGGGCTTAATCAGAAAATCCAATCCCTTATAGGTCTTTCTGAGTTCTTAAGCTAATGAAGTAAGACCCTGGCAGCCATTTTCACCCTGTGGAGAAGACAAAAGGTGGGGCTAAACTCTATGGGAGCCACAAAGGATTATGGCCAGTGTTCCTGTGTGAAGGAGGAAAAAGGGCATGTGTGTCATCCACCAGGGCAGGGGAGTGTATGGGCCAGGGGAGCATCTACTGCTGTGTTCCTCCACTTCCCCTGTGGACCTTCAGTCTGTTGTGCATCTGCTTCTCCTCAGGACCAAGCCCTCCCTGCTGCTGGATTGTGAAGCAGTTGCTTTGCTCTCTTCTCCCTTTATTCCCCTGATTTTTCTTTCCCATGACTTCATCATTTGTTTGGAGATGGAGTGTATAGGAAGTGCTTGTGTGTGTGTGTGTGTGTGTGTTGAGAGGGAGAGAGGAATAAGGAAGAGGGGACCTATTTAATGTGTCCTGTACCTGCCTGACTTTGTCTGCTATTGTGGGGCCCACCTACTCCTGGAATAAAGAGACGGACACAGATGATGGGGTTAATTAGGGTCACACTTCATTAATTCGTATTGTTAACCTCCCTCCTCCTGCAGAGGGGCCTAAATGTAGTGCAGATACCTCTTACCACTGCCCTGTCCCCCAATGGGTATGTCCCAAGCCCTTGGTCAGAGCTGTCCTCTGGACAGTATGTACCCAGCCAGCTAAACATGGGGAATCCTTCCCATCTGCCATCCATCCAATCCTTTTGAACTTAGGTGGGCATCGGCAGGGTCAGCCCCTCCATGCACCCCTCATCCTAGCAAGCAAATTTCTGGATCCTACTTGCGATGACACTGGGTGCCTCTTGGGAACACACCGATGCTCACTTCCCAGTCTACACTACCTGCCATGGTGAGGGCTACCTGCCCCCACCAGGCTGTAAATTTAAGCCGAAAGGCCCTGCTGCAGGTCCTGTAAAAATATGTCCAACCCTGCTTGGGACAAGTGCACTCCATCACTATGGTAAAGTTCCAGACATTCCAATCTGATGTCTGGGTGATCAATAATACTTCCCAGGCCCTTTAACAACTCAAATGAGCCTAATACGTGTTTCCTATGATTGCTCCTAAGCATCCCCTCCCACAGAAAACAGTCAAACTGTGTCCTTCGTTTACTAGGGTGCTGGCGATGATGAAACAAGTGGGATGGAGACTAGAGCAACAATGGCAGAAAACTTGGAGCAGATCGAGTTGAATATGGGCTAGAGCTCATTGGAAAGCCTACTCCATGGCTGTGGTAGCAGCAAAGAAGCAGTTCTTCTATGAAACTACTGCATCTGCACAGAGCCATCCATTGGAGCATAATCTCATAGCTAGTAGGGATTAAATAAGAAAAATAATTAAAATTTATAGCAATATACAGTAATGTAGCACACATAGAGAAATAAGATTCCTCATGCCAAATGTAGTGAACTTTAGCTGACCTTGACTTCCAGAAACACGATAAGGCCTACGTGACCTCCAAACACACTGGAATGTTACAGAATGTTACAGGGGAGGTGTAAAGAGGCCCATTTACAACACAACAGATCCTCAGTCCCCAGGAAGAGCAACATCAACATGTAGAAAAGGGATACACATCTGGGGTGCCAGGATGTCTGGAAATTAGAAGGACAATGAGAGGGGGCCTACATTCTTTTGCATTCCCTGTCAAGAACCAATAGGTCACTGGATCAACGTCCAAACACCAATAAGGGCAAGGATCCAAACTTGCTACAGATTAGGCCCAATTACAGTTTTGGGGTTTTATGACTCCCTATTTGTAAACAGTATATATGTATCTGACCAATGTATGTTCGGGGCTTCTTACTCTTTCTGAGAGGGGCCCCAGCTGTCTGTTTTGGCTTATTTTACTTTTTCTCAATAAAACATGTATCACAGTTGGCTCATCTGTGTCTGATTCTCTGCCGGAGATTACTTAAATTTCTTGATAGCCTTAAAAATCTAGGCTAACAAATCCAGACAAGACAGAGGTGCTCCTGGTCTGTCACAAGGTAAATGAGGGTATAGGGATCCAACCTGTACTGGATGGGATTACACTTTCCCTGAAAAGTCAGTTCCACAGCTTCGGTGTACTCAACTTTGAGCTTTGATGCACAAGTCTCAACAGTGGCCAGGAATGCCTTTCCACAATTAAAGCTGGTGTGCCAGCTGTGCCTGTTCCTGGAGATGTCTGATTTGGCCATAGTGGCACATGTCTTAGTTACATATTGTTTGGGTTACTGCAACACACTCTGTGTGGGGCTACCTTTGAAGAGTGTTCAGAAACTTCAGCTGGTTCAAAATGCTGTAGCTGGCTTGCACTAACTGGCACTGGTTACAATGATCATGGAACTCCCTTACTACAACAGCTTCACTGGCTGCCAGTCTGTTTCCAGGCTCAATTCAAAGTGCTGATTATTACTTATAAAGCCAGCTTGGGCCCAGGCTATTTGAAGGATCATATTACCCCATAGGAGCCTACTAGGCTTTTAAGATCTTATTGAAAGGTCATTCTCTAGGTTCCACAACTTCCCAAACTCTTTTGGTGGGGACACAAAGGAAGGCCGTCTCATTGACTGCTCCCAGGCTTTGGAATGCGCTGCCCAAGAAGCCAGATTGCCCCCCCCCCCTTCCTCTTCTCCTTCCATTGTCAGGCAAAGAGCTTCTTCTGCTGTCAGGCCTTTAAGCAGTAAATGGAGCTTTAGGCAATTCTGTATTTCTAAAATTTAGATATTTTAAAATGTTTTTTTAAAACAGTTTTGAAATTGGTTTTAATCTTGATCAGTGTTTAATTGTTTTTAATATATAGTTTTGTATGGTGTTTTTAACTTGTTATTTTTGTAAGGTAAATTTTATTATGTGGTCATAGACCCGATTATACAAATATAAGCATATAGAATAAGTACATAGTATAGTATAAAATCTTGCTATAGCATTTTGTGAATTCTCATAGCTGAAAATAAAAACTTAGCCACTAACTGCATTATTATTTGATTCTCTCCGGACAACAGAAATTTCAGATAGCCTGTGGGAGGTAGACCAGTATATTTACTCATGACTGAACCAAGATTTCAAATACGTTCATTCCTATATAAGCTACATTCTAAAATGATGTGCGCCAAGGTCTCAATAATTTCTTTCCCGCAGGGACAAATCCTTTAACCGTATGGGGTGTTGTTAAAACACCCTTTTAAAAGGGCTGAGGGAAAGCAGTTAAATCTAGCCCTTGAAAAGGCAAAGTGATATCTCTGTACTGTAATTTGGTATAGGTAGTTACAACATAACTACCTGGGTTGGGGAAGTTAAAATTTAGGCCGAAACACAGTGGTGAACAAGTCCCGTCTGCACAAGCTAGAGAGTACTGAAGATCTATATCCTTAATATGTTGAATAAGTATTGGCTTCATGCTACCTTGAGGCTGTCTCAGTAAGAAGTCCATAGAGAAGCCTAAGAGATGTAGTTTTTCTATAAATCCTTTATGACATGAACTGGCAAAGACATCTTTCTGCAAATAGTATAAGTAGCCACTGGTTATTCGGGCATTAACCACCTTTAACCAATAACAAAATGTATCCACACTTGGCATTCTACTGAGGGCATACCAGCTTCGGCTGAAGAGGTGCATCTCGGCATGGGAAATAAGGATTGCAACGTATTTGATAAGATGCTTTCAACGGAGGGGTTAAAACCCTTAATCCAAACAGTGATACCATACAATAGCTGTGCAAGGTGTAACGATCACCTCTCCCTAAAGAGAGTATGATGTGTGGACAAGGAGTCACTGTGAGGGATATGTGATTATGATCCCATTCCATCAAAACCTGGAGTTTTACCATTTTTTAGTTTATTAATAATCTCTATAATCTCTTCATCCTTTATCCCTTTTTCTAATTCTCTTTTATCATTTTCTAATAGTTTACTCTTAACATTTTCTTTAATATAATTTTCTATATCTTCTTTCAATGCACTGTTCCCTTTATATAAATTTTGATAGAATTCCTGTAGTATCTTTAATTTTTCCTTCATTAGGCTGCAATTCTTTCCTGTTTCATCTTTAATCACTCCAATTGTATTTTTTTGATCTTTTAGTTTGAACTATTCTGGCTAAAAGCTTTGAATTTTTATTACTATATTCAAAAAAATTCCTCTTAGCATATATCAAGTCTCTCTGAACCTTTTCTAACTCTACACTTTCTAATTCCTTTCTTTTAGCTTGAATCTCTAATAATTTTTTATTATCTCCATCTATAAAGTATTTACTTTCTAAATCTTTTAATGATTCTTCTATTTTTTTTTATATTTTCTTCTCTCGATTTTTTAATCTACAAGATTCTCATTGCAATTCCTCTCATAACTGCTTTCATAGTGTCCCATAACACTCCTATTTTATTCCCACCTGCTTCGTTAATTGACCATATTTCCAACCATTCTTTCTTAACTCTATCCACTACATCTGTATGCTGAAAAATATTGGAGTCTATTCTCCATCTCCTAGCTTCTCTATAGTCCTTCTTTACTTTCATCTCCATCACCATCAACGCATGATCTGTTATTTTTATCACATTAATATTCTTATCGACTACTTTTGAAATTAAATTTTGCGATATAAACATAAGATCTATTCTAGAATAACTACTATGTACAGAAGAATAATATGTAAACCTTCTTTCATCCCCCTTCAGTTCTCTCCATATGTCTTTTAAATCCGTAGTTTTTAACATCTTACTCAAGAGGGTACTTCTTTTATTCAACTCATATTTTTTACATGCAGATTTATCCTTTACCTTATCCAGAACCATGTTGAAATCTCCTGCCATAATCACATATCCCTTTCTAACCTTCTCTATCTCTTTAATCACAGTTTTATAAAATTCTTCTTGATTCATATTCGGTGCATAGACATTTACTAATGTATAATCTTCTTCCCCCATTTGACCCTGAATTATCAAATATCTACCATTGCTATCTTTTATTACTTCTTTTACCGTAAATTCACAATGTTTAGATATTAATGTCGCTACACCTTTAGATTTGGAAGTCCCAAATGTTTTTTCATAAATGTGTATCTTTTGTAATTTCAATTCATTAACTCCATCCTTTGATTGATGAGTCTCTTGTAGATAAATAATGTCAACCTTGTTTTTCTTCAATAATGATTCTATCCTCCTTCTCTTTGTTACAGACCCTAGGCCTTTCACATTTGAAGTAGCTACCCTTATGTTTTTCCCCATATCCGTTCCATATTCTGTCTTTTATTTGGTACCGTTGTGTATCCCACAAAACAAAAACAAAAACAAAAACAAAAACACCTTAAAAAAATAAATTCACCTACATCTCTATCTAATCTCCTATCCCTAACTTCCCTCCCTACATATAAACTCTTTTCCTCCCTCCCGTTTCCCCGCGTCTCACTAGAGTTTGACGTGAGCTCTGGGAGGGAGGGAGACACCACCCACACCAGTTTGGGCTCCAGCCAAATCTTCATCCCTGTTTCACCCTACCCCATATATATAAATGCCTTCCCTTCTTTCATTTAACATTTTTGTTTCTATTTATGTCCTTAACCATTAACTTTTCCTCTCCTTTCTCCAACCCCATACCAAACAAACAAAAACAAAAACAATAACAAAAGAAACCCAAAACAAAACAAAACAAACAAACAAAACACCCATGTTGAAAAAAGAAAGGGGAGAAAAAAAACCACGGAAAAAAAGAGAGATCGTGTTGGAGGAAAAAAAGAGGACCCACTTGGGGGGGGGAGAAACACCATTTTAAAAAAGGGGGAAGGAGGAAGTCGTCAAACATCCGATAACATCCAGTAGTTTCTTCCAGTCAAAATATCTTCTCAAACTACCACTCTTTGCAGGCCTACTTGCTTGCGCCTTGGTCACTTTCATCTTCTTGCCAAAGCCCCCACGCGATCAGCAGATCCTTGCCTTCTTCGAAAGAGTAGATTTTGTGCATGACTCCATCCTTCCATATTTTTAAAAAGACAGGATGACCCCAGTTGTATCTCCTGCCATTCTTAATTAAGATTGAAGTGATGGGTTTCATCGTTCTCCTCCACTGTATAGATTCATTGCTTAAATCCTGGTAGATCTGAACTGGGTTTAATCTATAAACTAGCAGTTCTGGCTTTTCTTTAATGACCTTAAGAAATTGCTCTTTCTTGACATAGTTGAAAAATTTCAATATTATAGATCTTGATCTCTTGCTTCTGGGATTCCCAACAAAATGTATTCTCTCAATATCTTCCTCTGCCAAATGTTGGGAATTCATAATAGAATTAATCCAGTCCACCACTTCCTGCTTAAGATCAGTTCCTTTCTTATGTTCAAAACTCATTATTTTGATGTTATTACGTCTTGAGTTATCTTCCAGATAGATAATTTTTTTTTGCAAATCATCTACCTTCTGATGTTGCTTTTTCGTTTCGCCTTGGAAGTCTTCCAATTGCTGTATCCTGCCCTCTGTTTTCTGTATGCTTGCCTTAATGTCTACCACTTCTCCCTGGAGTGCTTTAAGGTCCTTTCCCATCTGTTGATTCTCCTTTATTAAAAAGTCCATTTTGGAGAGAACCTGTTCCAGTTTTTTGTCCATCTGGCTCTCCAGCCCTTTTACACAAACAGCTAATTCAGAAAGTTTTTTCCCATGCTGATTTCAATAAAGCTACTCAGAGAGGTAGCCCCTCCCTCCTCTTTTCCAGCAGCTTCCTGAGTCTTCTCTCTAGGAGCTTCTTTAGGAGGGGGCTGTTCCTCCTCAACTCTTTTTAAATGCTCAAGGCGTTCAAGGCTACGATCTGAAGGTTTTCCTGATGGTTCCCATATCCAACTTTTAACTCTCTTATCTCTACTTTTCCTCATAAGCAAAGCAAAGATTTATAGCACAAGAAGACAAGCCGTCTTTAGCAGTTCATTAGCTATTTAGCTTCTCTGGCATTCTTTTCCGAGTGAAAGCGAAAGCACATTCCCCAGATAAACTGCAAGACTTCTACAGTTTAAAAAGCACTTCTATCTCTGCTTGAAGTTTTCGTAAAGAGTTTAAGCAAGTTTACTCACATTTCAAATAGGGAAAAAAGCATTTATCACCCTATTTACATTCCAGGGTGAGGAGATGAAAATTCAGCTGCGCATCCCGTTCCGGTGGAAGTGACGTCTCCGGGTATGGGGCATTCTATGTCCCCAGAGCCAGCCCTTGAACCATCATACCCTGTGACTGAACCCCAAAATGTGACATAAGATTATCAGCCAAGGCCTTCAACTTAGTGCACCTGTGTCCCTTGGAATCTCTAGTGGAACGATGGGGCTGCACCTCAGCCATCCTAGCTCTAACCTGTGCTTCATGCTCTGCCTCCCAAGTTGATATCTTGGCCTTCAGCACCTTCCAAAATGGCCAACTTTATTCATCAAATGATAACCATGAAGGAGGGTCCGCAGACATAGCCTTGCGCTTGGCTGGCTGCTTTCCTTTCCTTTTCCCCTGGCCCTTCTTTGGACCCATAGCTGCAGCCTTGCCACCCAACCAACCTACACCAGCCCCAACTGCGTATTCAGGAGCTAATGCCTCTCCACTCTACCCTAGCCACTGCTTCCCCCACTTCCAGTTAGACTTTTTCTTTTTCTTTTTGTGGTAAGCAAAGAAATGGGGAGTAAGGGGCCCCTTTTTGTGACTCTTTTTATTATTAATAATTTTATTATTTTATCACCCAATAAACACCCTGGCACAGTGGGGGGGGGGGGGCTGCCCACCTGTGAATCTACTTTCCACTTCTATTCAATTTATTTATTTAATATATATTAATATAATGAATTATTATAAATTGTTCCACCTATTAATTTCCTTCCTTCATTAATTATTCCTTCGCTCCTCCAACTTACAGCTAAAAGGGGGGATAAAGGGGGCAATTGGAACTGGGGGTAATCTTACTCTCCTTTTCTTCTGGGTGCTGACCTCCTTACTACCCGCAGCCCCCCCCCCAGAACCCAGGGGGCCATCCAGGCCTCAGACTGACTCTTCTTTATTTTATTTTATTTACAATATGAATTGAATAACTGGGGAATCTGCTCCACAAATAGCCAAACTGTGTGTGTATGGGGTGCCGATGCAACCCCCCAGTCCCGAAGTAATCCAAATCTCCAAAACAACTGCATCATGAGGGCAGGTGCAAGTGCGCAGCCTGTCCTCCACAGCTGCAAAGCCTCGAAAGAGGCCGATTAGGAAGGAGTGTCCATTAAGTAAGTGCTGCCTCCCCCTCCCCTTCTGGATCATTGGGAAGTGATTACCACATCTCATGATATTCCAGGTGGGGAGGGCAAAGAGGCTTCACACAGTGAAAAACCTCATCCGTGGAGCCAACCATGTGAATTGAAAGTTTTAAAAGTTTTAAAAGGAATATTGAAAGAAAATTGTTTTAATGAAATTTGGCATGTTTTCTTAACATACAGTGGACCCTCGACTTACGGAATTAATCCATAATGGAACGGTGGCCGCAGGTTGAAAAGTCCGTAGGTCGAGGGTCCATTTCCCATAGGAATGCATTGAAAATCCATTAATCCATAACCGGCTGAAGAAAAAATACCACCACCACCAAAAAAAGAAAATACAGTCATTTTCATCTTGCGAAAAGTGGTTTCCC
Source organism: Intellagama lesueurii (assembly GCA_037013535.1). Lineage (NCBI taxonomy): Eukaryota > Metazoa > Chordata > Lepidosauria > Squamata > Agamidae > Intellagama > Intellagama lesueurii. The sequence continues at coordinate 13,977,597 of JBAJHW010000010.1, forward strand.
ATAGGAATGCATTGAAATTTAATTAATGCATTCCTATGGGGAAAAAAAGTCAGAAACCAAAAAAAAGTCAGATAAAAGTCACTTACCAGGTACAGTAGACCCAGCCCTGCTCCTCACAGTGCCTTGGTAGCCCCGGAACAGCCAGACTCTGTGTGAGCAGAGCACCGAACAGCTGAGAGTCGGCAACCAGCAGAGAGGCGGCAGCCATTTTGGAGAGGCGGCAGCCATTTTGAGAGGCAGCAGCCATGTGGTCGCCACAATTTAAAACAAAGTTGATATTTAAAAATTGGGGAAAAGTAAAAATCCCGAGGGTGGTGGGCAACAATGTGAACTTGAGTTATGACTATTTTGTTTTATGTTTTATGTTTTTATTATTGTGTATTGCTTAAAGCATAGTTTTTTGGTTATATTATTTTTTAAATTAAATATATTTTTATTTAAAAACCTCCACAGATGATGATGATAATCATAGAACTGCAAATCTGGAAGGGATCCTATGTTTGTTCTGGTGAGATGAAAAAAGGAGCTGGGTTCTGGGATTTTTCCCCTGCTTGGTGTCTCTTTGTGAATGGTAAGTGACCATAAACGAGTATCCTGTAGACTAGTGGTTCCCAACTTTGGTTAACCTTATGTGTTCTTGGACTGCAACTACTAGAAACCCTGGCAAGCTAGTGCTGAAGGCTTCTGGGAGTTGTAGTCCAAGGTTGGGAACCACCTTGACTGCTACCATTGATTTTGCAAACATTCAGACTGCCTTTTGCTAGGTAAAGCTTGTCATTATTTTTTCTACTGGCAACACGAGTATGATATTGTGCAGCAATATTGGGCCATTTCTTGGCATTTTGAAGTGTGGATAGAGAAGTCAGATTCAGATTAAGCATCCTTCAGTCTCGAGAGACTATGGTAACTTGCTCTGAATAGAGGACTTGGAACAGCGTCTAGTGTGGCTGAGAAGGCCAATTCGAGAGTGACAATCCCTTCCACACTGAAGACAAATACAATCTGTGCCCTGTCCAGCTCCCTGATTTTGCTGGTTTCGGGACTGCCTCTTTGCCTCGGCCTGCTGAACAAGTGTCTCTTCAAAATGGGAGAGACCATGATGTATGGTGGTGTGAGAGGCGTGATGAGAGCATAGAGGCTCTCATCGGAGTGCCGTCCCTCTCTAAAATATCCAAAGAGGTACAGACCACTCCGCCACCGACTCCGCGGGAAAGGATGCACCAGGGAATAGATACCCGGGAACTGGAAGAAGGCCTGCGGGGTTTGACGGTAGCCACTCAGACGGAAGGAGAATTGGCGGGAAGGGAAGAAAAGGGGAGGTCCGTGATTGAGGCGGGAATGGGAGATATAAAAAGGGAAAGGGACAACATACCAGGGGGCTGGGAGTTGATCTGGGTAGAGGACCCGTGGATGGGACAAGGGGAGAAGGTAAACGTACCACGAGAGGAGGCCGACTATAGACGAAGGAGAGGGTTACCTCAGAGACCCTCGTATTGGGGCGAGTCCGAGGCTCGGGAGTGGAGAAGGAGGCTAAAGGAGGAGAAGGAGCTGGTGGCCAGAGAGGCAGAGGAACGACGGCTATGGCGAGCGGAGGAAGCGAGGAGGATGTTGTGCCACCAGGACCGTGGGGTTCCCTGGGACGGGAGAAGGAGCCGATTTGGATCGGAGATGGAGGGGAAGAAACCATACCGTTGTTAGGGGATCAAGAAGACGAACACCAGACGATGACTCCTGATCCTTTTCTACCCGGACCGTGGGAAACCAAGTCGTTAAACCCTTTCGAGCAAGAATCGTGGTTACCCTTGAGACGTCCGTTGACGTCACAAGAGAAGTTGAGAACTGAACCTTGGATTAATAGTTTCCAGTTAAAAGATACAATAAACCCAAGTTTGGATTTTGATATGAAATTGACTCCTGGTTTATTCGGTAATGAGGCTAGAGCAAAATACGAACCTTCACAGGTAGATAGAGAAGTACAATATCCTATATTCATAAACAGAACATTTTTAAAAAAAGAACTGAATTATTAATAATGAAATTTAACAATTGAAGCCATTAACTTTGATATGAAAATATAAAGAAAAAGAAGGTAGAGGAGAAGGAGAAAAGATAGACCTGCTTTTATTTATCACTGGTGTAGGAACCTTTCATTATCGCTGCATGAGAATGCAGTGATGTTAGTCAAAAAAGCAAATAAATATTCTAAAAGGCAATCCTAAAAATGGTGGCAGCCCAAACAAAAAATTGTAACTTTGAAACTGGAGTTTGGATCAGCATCAAATGTGGCACATACTGTATTCAGCAAACAGTCTTTTCTTGCTTTGTGTCAAATTTGGGGAAGTTTGGGCAAAAGGGTTATGATTTTTTTAAAAGTGAAATTTCCCCTCCTAGAAATAAGCGGCCCTAAACATCCCAGATTTAAAATAGCTCAATCAAATTGAAAAGCCCAGTCTTGCTTATCTTGAAAGAGAATGGTTGACCACACCAACCATTCTGGGCCAGCAGGAAGTGCTAGCAGCATTGGGGAAGCAGAGGACAAGTTGCACTTGAGAGTCGGCAAATACCCTGGGCAGCAGATTGGAGCAGCAGATGATCTGTCCTGCCAACAGCATGAGGTACAGCACAGTTGAGGGAGTGAGCACAATCTTGGAATAGGACTTGGAAGAATGATAGAGGTACAAAGAGGGACAGCAGACTGAAGCATGGCATACGTAGTACTGTGAGCAGAGTGTGCCATTCTCTCTTACTTAGAAAGGATTTCAGGGAAGCCCAATGGTAGGTTGATCTTAAGGAAAATATGTTTTCCTACAGATCAAGGTTCAAGGCGTGAGTGGTGTGAACTGACAATGTCCCTGCCTGAGAGAACATTCTCTCACTGGCCACACTAATTGATGGCCAAGACAGCAGTCCCACTTCCACCTTGGCCAAACTTCCTCAAACAGACTCCTTCTCAGCCCAATAAGACAAGGGATCAGTCTGTTTTGGCTTGCAGGTCTCTATCTTCTATCTCTGCCTCTATTATGTCCTTCCTCTGGGGTTGTGTTTCTAGAGGACATGGCCCTGCCATGCTTGTAAAGACATTAGATAAGGCAATTCTAAAAAGGGAGAAGCCCAAACAAAAAACCTTAACTTTTAAATTGGGCTTTGGATAAACACCAAATTTGACACAATTATACCAGATGGTCTGCTCTTCCTCTAGTTTTTATATTGAAAATGTAAAAATGAAATATAAAGATGAGAAAGAGGAGAAGGAGGAGAAGGAGAAGGAGGAAAGATAAATCTACCTTTTATTTACCATTGTTCTCATTATCACTGCACAAGTGTTTGAGTGAGCACTAATGAAAAATGGAAGCTTCTGAGATTTTCCTTGCTTGGTATCAATTTGTAAATGGTAGTGAGCACAAAAGGGTATGCTATAGGCCATCTTGACTGCTGAAGAATTGCTGAGGTCACACTTGCAATTCCATCCAATTCAATATCTCACACAGAAACACAAATAAACATTTGCTTGTCTAAACACCACTGGAGTTTACTATTAATATATGTAGTTCTGATGGTGATTTGCAGTAGGAAAAGGGAGGGAGAGAATTTTTACCAGGTTACTAACGTGGTACTTTTTCAGTTCCTTAGTTGCTGCTTCTAATTCTTTGACATGTATAATCCTTTAAGTAAGATAAACTGCTCTTTAGCTATATATGATTATGGTAATCAATATGATTTATGTTAAGTAGTTGCATGTGTTCAGCCCTTAGCGACCTTCATATTATTTTGGTTTCCCTTGTTATTTTCACTTTGTATGTAATACTAACTCCCATCTCAGGCAGTGGAGAATTTCTAATCCTCTCAACATCCCCACAAAATAAGGGCAGATTGAGAAACAGACTGCAAAACATTTGAATACAGAAACGCACATAATGTCCTGGCAGATGCTCTAAGCAGAAGTTGATAAGAAAATCTGCTCCCTTTTTAACATTTAAAATATCTAATTGGATTATTTATTCATTTCAAACACAGTTTTAAATTGTCAATTTGCCATGTTCATTGTATGATATCCAAAATCAAGTACAAGTCAAGTCCTTCCTGGAATAAGATGCAAGAGCATGAGAGTGTCTTTCATGTGCTTGTTTTACTTATTTTTTAAAAGATAAAATTACACATGCGCGAATTCAATTGGTACAAGATGGGGATGTGATTTTTTTTTCTATTGAGGAAACATAACTGTTCCCAAGCATGTAAGCGAGGCTGAGGTCACACTTACAATTTGATCCAATTCAATTCTTTAACAAACCCTCTGGTTTATGAATGTGGAATATTGTATTTCTGTATCCACAATTCAAAAAGCCAGGAAATGGCCCAATATTGCTCCATAATGTCGTGCTCGTCTTGTTAGCTCTAAAAAGGCTGCCAAGCTTTACAGAGCAAAGGGCAGCCTGAATGTTGTCAACACCAATGGCAGCAGTCAAGATGGCCTGCAGGATACCCTCTTCTGCTCAGTACCATTCACACTTGTTGAAGAACAGTCCTGACAATTGCCAGAAAGCCAGAGAGTTTCAGAAAAACATCTATTTCTGCTTCATTGACTACGCAAAAGCCTTTGACTGTGTGGACCACAGCAAACTATGGCAAGTTCTTAAAGAAATGGGAGTGCCTGACCACCTTATCTATCTCCTGAGAAATCTCTATGTGGGACAGGAAGCAACAGTTAGAACTCGACATGGAACAACTGATTGATTCAAAATTGGGAAAGGAGTACGACAAGGCTGTATATTGTCTCCCTGCTTATTTAACATATATGCAGAATACATCATGCAAAAGCCTGGACTGGAGGAATCCCAAGCCGGAATTAAGATTGCCAGAAGAAATATCAATAACCTCAGATATGCAGACGATACCACTCTGATGGCAGAAAGTGAGGAGGAATTAAAGAACCTCTTAATGACGGTGAAAGAGGAGAGTGCAAAAAATGGTCTGAAGCTCAACATCAACAAAACTAAGATCATGGCCACTGGCCCTCCAGCCTGTCCGGTGAAGCACCCGTTAACAGCACTTCCGTCTTGTCTGGATTGAGTTTCAATTTATTAACCCTCATCCAGTCCATTATCAGGTCCAGACACGAGTTCAGCACAGAAACCGCCTCACCTGGATTGGTGGAAAACGAGAGGTAGAGCTGAGTATCGTCAGCATATTGCTGACTCCTCAGCCCAAACCTCCTGATGACCTCTCCCAGCGGTTCCATGTAGATGTTAAACAGCATCGGGGACAGTATCGAGCCCTGAGGAACCCCATGACATAAACGCCATGGGACAGAGCAACTGTCCCCCAGCACCACCCTCTGGACACGGTCAGCTAGGAAGGAGCAGAACCACCATAAAGCAGTGCCCCCAACTCCCAACCCAGCCAGCCTATCCAGAAGGACACCATGGTCGATGGTGTCGAAAGCCACTGAGAGGTCCAGGAGTATCAACAGGGTCACACTCCCCCTGTCTCTCTCCCAGCAAAGGTCATCGTACAGGGCGACCAAGGCAGTCTCCGTACCAAAACCCGGCCTGAAACCCGATTGAAATGGATCCAGAAAATCCGTTTCATCCAGCAGCGCCTGGAGTTGCCCAGCCACAACCCACTCCAACACTTTGCCCAAATAAGGGAGGTTCGCCACTGGTCGGTAGTTAACCACCAGCCTTGGGTCCAGGTTAGGCTTTTTAAGGAGTGGACGAATTACTGCCTCTTTCAAGGTGGTAGGGACCACTCCCTCTCTCAAAGAGGCGTTCACGGCCTCCTGGACCCAGGTGCAAACCCCCCTGGCAGATCTTCCAATTAGCCAAGATGGGCAAGGGTCGAGCGGAGTGGTGGTAGAACAGACAGATCCAAGCACCCTGTCCACATCCTCAGGTCTCAACAATTGAAACTGATCCATTAATACTTGACCTAAGCACGGCACACTGGAAACATCCTCTGATTCTGCAGTAACGGTGGAGTCCAACCCACTGCGAATCTGAGCGATTTCCCCCTCAAAATGAATGGCAAACTCATCACAGCGAGCTGATGAGCAGTCCGGGACCTCCACTGGATTTCCTGGTTGAAGAAGATCCCGGACCACCCGAAACAGCTCTGCTGGACGACATTCTGAGGAAGCAATACGGCTGGAGAAATATTGCCGTTTCGCCAGCCGTATTGCCACGAAATAGGCCCGATAATGGGCTCTAAGTCGTGTTCGTTTTCTGTTTCATCAGTTTAAAAATTCAGTGTGAAAATCATCAGTATTCTTGCATGAACACCAAATTAATTGAGTCAAATATTTTGATTCCAACTCCAAGAATCCCCACCCAGTATAGCCAGTGGTAGAGAATTACATGTATTTTACCTCCAATACACAAAGAGAGCCAAAAGCCTCACACTCTGAACTAACTAATAAATATATAGCATTAATCTTTATGTCAATGACATGGCCAGGAAAGATCTCATAACATCTTGACACACAGCACTTCTAAGGATGTTCCAAATCACATGTTCACTGAGAAGAAGTCATTGATGGATAAACCAAAGAATGTTGAACGGTATCTGCTTATGGGTATCCGTGAGAAATGCAAAATTTCTGATTCTTTGAATGTGTTTTATAACAGAACAGGCAACCTCTGAGGGGTGGCAACCATTATTTCCCACCCATCCCCAGTGTTTGATGAGATGCACCGCAGCCTCTCAATTTTTCACATCTCCAAGAAATCTTGGGAGAACCTTTTGCCATTTATATGCAACACATGCACCATAGCTAGTCAGAAATGGAAAATAAAAAGCTGGTCACCTCCAGTTTCTAAAAAAGTCTAACTGGACTAAATGAGGCCTGAAGGCAAAATTACATTTAAATGGCATATTTCATCCCTTGTAGATTTTACATTGAAATTGGTGGGGTGGGGGGCACACCCTGGGGCCTGAGAGACTGAGAGAAGGGCCTCCTAGAAGATCTCAAAAAGTAGATGGAGTTGGGTGTAATCAGTACACTGGTGATACTAGACCACAAAATTCTGGACAGCCTCTTTCAGATTTTTCATTTTTATGTGGATCCATGAGGATCTGTACTTCAGATGCATGGTTTTGCTCAACTGGGACAGAGCTGGGCATACAACTGGACAGTGGTTAGGGGATGACCACAAAAAAAATCATGTGGATGCATGAGGATCCATGCTTAATTCACCTTGTAACAACAAAAACAAACAGCCAAAAGATGAGAAGTAACAGTCAGGATTATAGCAGCAGTAGCTGCTGCTCCCACTCAACATCTGCTGCTTCATCCTGCCTAACATTCTTCCACTTAAGGGTCACTGTGGAGCACACATGGCCCGTGTCCTGCTCATTGGGCCAATCTCCAATGAAGCCCAGCTGCCTCTTTTCTGCCTTCCTGCTCTTATGGCCACTCAACAGTTGAGCGAGGAGACTTGTCTTCTCACTCCCTGGCTGGAGTTGCCAGAAGAGCAGGAAGGGGGAGAAGTGGCAGCCGGGAAATTGGCCTGATGAGCAGGATGCCAGCCACACATGCTGCTCGACAACTTGTAAGTGGTTCAGGGAGGCGGGACTCGGCCACCTGGGCCCAGGATATTTTTTATTCATTTATAAATATGAATAACCCATCTTTAATTGCGTCTGCCAAAGTTCTTAAAACTATCTGAGATAGTGAAGAAGGACAAGGAGAAATGGCAAAAGAAAAAAAAGATGAATGACTTTATGAAGCTTATGAAAACAGCTGTTAAAGAAAAGAAAGCAGATAATGAAAAACCTGCCAGGGAAATGAAGTCAGATAATAATAAAAAAAAAACCCTCACAGAATTGTGGCAAAAAAAGAGATGGAGAAAACTACAGCAGATCTGAAGAATGATTTGAAAGCATTAGGGTTAAGGGTTCAAAAGACTGAATAATTGGCAAAAGCAAATGTAACACTGATTCATCAGCAGAAAGAAAGATTAGATCAAATTGATAAGACAACTATTGACCTCAAGGGCAGAAATTGAAGAAAAAAGTTTGAGAATCTGTGCATTTCCTGAAGGAAAAGGTACAGGAGTACAGGAAAAAAATCTTAGAGATTAAATTTTTGAATGGCTGAAAACAACAACTCCAAAATCAGAATTGCTCCAGGAGGATAGCGAGTGTATCATACAAGGCATCGATCTGGGATGTTTCTGAGGGACATTGTGCTGAGATTCACAATTTTTTTATTTAAAAAAAGGATGGTTCATGACAGCAGTGGGAGAAAAGTCTGTCTTGCATTTCAGGTTGCTCATGGAATAGGCTTGTATTTTGAAAATGTACTGTTTTTAAGGTTGATGAGCAGTGGAAGGTTTCCCAGTTTGTTATTTTGCTTAGCCAGACAGGGCAGCAAAAAAGATTAGGGAAAGCAATGATTACTGTGACCCACAGGGAGATCAGGACTTTGTGGGGGATGAAGGGGATACCCCTTCTTGGGACCAAACAGATTATGTGGTTGGAAATTATGATAATTTGATTCCTGTGGGGCAAAGACTGGCAAGTGGACTGTAGGGAGCTGTTGGGGCCATGGGACGAGGTCGTACTCAGGTAAGAGATGCCCCCTCAGGACATTTTGTCTTTTTTAACGAATTTTCAAAAAGCTTGTGAAGACCTTGAAATTTCATGTTCCCATTGGCCGAAACTGCTGAGAACACAGGTTTCCGGACAAATTGTTGATTTCATGGTGGAATTGGATGTGAAAATTACTTGGGACAAATTTATGGACTTGGTTAAGCAAAGGTATACCCCAGAGGTCTTTAGAGCTAGGTTGGTGAGCATTTGTTGGCTGGAGGGAGAAAAGAAAGTTTCTCCACTCTGGCAGCAAGACTGGCAAGAACTTCTTAACTGGTTGGAGGCAGCCCAAGTTAATACTTTGAGGGACTTTATTTAATTGATCCTGTGCGAGCAATTTCTAAATCTAATGACTCCAGACTTTCAGGTGGCTCTATTAGAGAAACAGCTGACAAAATGTCAGGATTTAACTCTAGCTCCTGACCAGCTTTGGGTTTATAAACAGAAAGACAAGCAAGTGCATGAAGGAGTTAAAAGTGCTGGCATAGCTAAGTCCAGGGGGAGCTATAGGGAAAGAACAGAGAGAAACCCTAAGAAGCTAGACTTTCATAAATCTCCCCAGAAGTCTAGCTCCACCCTAGCATGTTCTTCTGCCATGCCAGGGGTTCCCCCTAAATCTGTAGCTGTTAGCATTCCTTTTGTCTATTTTCACTGTGGGGATCAAGGGCATACTTGAAAGTTTTGCCCCTGTTTAATTGGAGAAGGTATTTGATTGATGACAGTCAAATTATACCTCGGGTTAAGTTTCCCATTCAATCTTATGACTGTTGATATAAGTGAAAGACTCAATGTGCTCCTCTGGCTAGAGTGAGACTGCACTATGAAGACTGGGAAAGGGAGAGACTTATTTTGATGCATGAATCTCAAGAAGCCCCTTGTCTGTTAATTGGAAATGATATTTTAGATGAAGAATGGAAAGCAAAAAGAGGGAAAGTGTATGGGGTGACAACACACAGTCAAGCAAAAATAAACAACCCTAGACCAGTTTCTCAGTTTCAGGACAGACATCAGTTTCTTGATACAGTAGAGCCAGTGCGACACTCTCAAAGCCAATCTGACTTAGAGGGACTGAGTTTATTACCTTCTCAACAGGCAGCTGTGACAGATTTACAGCCAGAGCCTACCAGGCAATAAGCTGAAGCTTTAAGTCAACCAAAGGGGGAGGAAATGCAAACTGTTTCTACAGAGCTTTCTGATTCTGTGCAAGAGTTAATGACTTTAAATGCTTCTATTGAATTTAAGGAAGCACAGAGAAAAGATGCCTCTCTTCAAGCTCAGAGAGCAAGCTGATTGTAACCTGCCTTTAACCTGTTTTTAGGCATCCTTCAGTCTCGAGAGACTATGGTAATGTGCTCTGAATAGAGTGTGGCTGAGAAGGCCAATTCGAGAGTGACAATCCCTTCCACACTGAAGACAAATACAATCTTTCCCCTGTCCAGCTCCCTGATTTTGCTGGTTTCGGGACTGCCTCTTTGCCTCGGCCTGCTGAACGAGTGTCTCTTCAAATTGGTAGCGGCCATGCTGCACCACCTGCCTCCAGGCAGATGTCAAGGTTTCCCATCTGTTGAGGTCCATTCCTAAGGCCTTCAGATCCCACTTGCAGATATCCTTGTATCACAGCTGTGGTCTCCCTCTGGGATGCTTTCCCTGCACTAATACTCCATACAGGAGATCTTTTGGAATCCGACCATCAGCCATTTTCATGACATGCCCAAGCCAACATAGACATTGCTGTTTCAGTAATGTATACATGCTAAAAATTCCAGATCATTCTATTTGGAACTTTGTCCTGCCAGGTGATACCAAAAATGCGTTGGAGACAACGCATATGAAACATGTTCAACTTCCTCTCCTGCTGTGCACAAAGGGTCCAGGACTCACTGCAGTACAGGAGTGTACTCAGGACACAGGCTCTATAGACCTGGATCTTGGTATATGCCGTCAGCTTCTTATTAAGCCATACTCTCTTTGTGAGTCCAGAGAACATGGTAGCTGCTTTGCCAATGCATTTATCCAGCTCGACATCTAAAGAGAGATTGTCAGAGATAGTTGAGCCAAGGTACACGGAAACATGAACAACCTCCAATTCTTGTGTGGAGATGGTAATAGAAGGAGGTGAGTCCACGCCCCCGGGATCCAGATTTCTTTCACGTACCAGAAGAGAAGGAATTGTTAAGGTCCTTTCTGGATCTATGTAATCAGACTCAGGATGCAATAATTAACAGAATATCAGCACTGAAAGACACCTTCACCCACCTCCAAGGTTTTGACAAAGATCCGGTAACCAATGTTGGGTTTTTGGAGGGTATAAATAACCAAGCAGAACAGAACTACCCTCCTCTAAACAAAGTAATTAGCTTGATATAGAAACATTCACCTCTTAAGAACTGCCAGCCCAACACGTTTTCAAGAGTTTCAATGATGAATGACGAATGGCTTCAAAGAAGATATCTCAGCCCGGAAGAATTAGGTCAATGTGAATCCTCCCTGAGGCACAATAATAGATCAATAATAAATCATATTCCAAAGCCCCAGAAAAATAATGGATCTATTTTCGTAGATGAAAAAGTGGAGTTGAATTAGATTGTGGAGCTTGTCTAACTGATTGAACATCAAGCTCTTCAATCATTAGGATCACTGTAACACCAAACCAAGAATTAAACAGAAAGCATTTACTCCAGATGACTACCAGCTGAAAATCCTGCCATGGAACATAGCAGACTTGGCCTCTTTCCAACAGACCCAGGGGTTATGGACTTTTTCAGAGCTTATGATGTAATTTTATTACAGGAAACATGGTCCATCAGGAAAATTAGTCTGAATGGATATATGGTAAATGACATGCCTGCTGAATCCAGAAGAGGAAGGGGATGTCCTAAAGCTGGCTTGGCTTTATTGATTTCCACCACTCTGAAGGCTACCACTGAATGGCTTCCACTCTGTGACAAAATTGCAGTGGCAGGATTACTTAAATTTAGAGATTGTGCCTTTTTATTTATCAATGTTTATATTCCACCACTCTCCTCCAAAAATTTGATAAAACAAGCTTGGGAAGAGTTGGAATGTTATACAATAGATCTAGAATTCATAGTCCCTGGAGCTCAGATGATATTAATAGGGGATTTTAATGAAGAATAGGTCCTAACAATGATTCACTTGTCTCATCCAGTTTCTGGTACTTCAGTGATATAAAGAACTGTTTCTTTAACTGTGATAGAAGCTCAAAAGACCTGAAGGTCAATTATGGTGGCATATATGGCAGGCTGCCTTGCTCTCTCTATCCCAACTGGAAATAGTGATTTTGATAATTGTGCAGAATTTACTTTTGTGTCTGGGTGAGGTAGCAGTGTTGTTGACTATGTCCTAATTTCCTCTTCTTTTTAAAATCTGGTCAAGGATTTCTCAGTTGGACATTATATTGAAAGTGATTATTTACTACTAACTCTAATGCTGTCAAGCTCTTACCTCAGCATGTATACCTCCATACAGAGATCAAACCTTTAAACTAGGAAACAAACATTTGTGTTGATCAGAGGAAGTAACAATTGAAGTTACCAGTCTATTAAATTCTACAATGAGTGAAGAACTTAAAATTTAAATTTTAGTGGCTACTGAAATTTTTACTTGGTTTCAGTCATAACGTCTGTCCTAAGCTGAAAACAACTCCCCTTAAAAAGTGCTTTGAGAAAGAACGCTCCAAAGTGGTATGATAAGGAATGTTATCTAGCTGAAAAACATCTGAGAGAGGTATATAAGCAATATAGGAAAGAGAACCTTCAGTTTTATCTCAAGAATATTATATAATTAAAAACGTTATAGAATATTGTTAGCCAAAAAAAAAAGAAACAAGCAACACAAAAACTACTAATAGACTAATATTAGTATACTAATAGACTCCGCAATAAATAATAACTCTGAATTATTCTGGGCATTAGTGACCAGAGCTCGGGGTGATCACCCAGGCTCAGTTAGCTGCAGCATACTTGCTACTATTTGGGAGCACTATTTCTCTAAAATCTTTGATGAGACAAGAACACAACAAATAGAAAACTCAGTTGTTTTGGACATAAATAAATAAATAATCTGCCCAAATGGGAGCCAGTAACCCTGGCAGAAATAAAGACCCTAATCTCTTGCTTGAAAATTGGAAAGGCCCTAGGACCAGACATAATTCCACCTGATATTTTGCAAGCTGATGTAGACTGGTGGGCACCTCTCTTATTCACCCATATCAACAACACTGTCCAGCTTTCCCTGACATGGCTAGAAGCTATAGAGATACCAATCCTTTAAAAAGGAGGCAGAGAGGATCCCTCAAATTACAGACCTATCAGTTTAGTGTCAGTAGTGGGCAAATTGTATGCCAGGTATTTAAATATTAGACTTGCTACCTGGATTGATAAAGAAAACATTGTATTCTTGAAGGCTTTCACAGCCGGGATCCGATGGTTGTTGTAGGTTTTTTGGGCTGTTTGGCCGTGTTCTGAAGGTTTTTCTTCCTAATGTTTCGCTAGTCTCCATGGCTGGCATCTTCAAAGGACAGGAGTTAGAACTGTCTGTGTTCTGGTGTAGTGTGTGGGATAGGCTATCCCACACACTACACCAGAACACAGACAAATAGAACACAGACAGTTCTAACTCCTGTCCTCTGAAGATGCCAGCCACAGAAACTGGAGAAACGTTAGGATGAAAAACCTTCAGAACACGGCCAAACAGCCCAAAAAACCTACAACAACCAAAGAAAACATTATTGGGAATGAACAGGCAGGGTTCAGGAAGGGCTGCTCAACCCTTGACCATTGCTTAGTACTTAGCCACCTTTGTTGTTGTTTAGTCGTTAAGTCGTGTCCGACTCTTCGTGACCCCATGGACCAGAGCACGCCAGGCCCTCCTGTCTTCCACTGCCTCCCGGAGTTGGGTCAAATTCATGTTGGTAGCTTCGCTGACACTGTCCAACCATCTCGTCCTCTGTCGTCCCCTTCTCCTCTTGCCTTCACACTTTCCCAAAATCAGGGTCTTTTCCAGGGAGTCTTCTCTTCTCATGAGATGGCCAAAGTATTGGAGCCTCAGCTTCAGGATCTGTCCTTCCAGTGAGCACTCAGGGTTGATTTCTTTCAAAATGGATAGGTTTGTTCTCTTTGCAGTTCAGGGGACTCTCAAGAGTCTCCTCCAGCAGCACAATTCAAAAGCATCAATTCTTCGGTGGTCAGCCTTCTTTATGGTCCAGCTCTCACTTCCATACATCGCTACTGGAAAAACCATCGCTTTGACTATGCGGACCTTTGTCGGCAAGGTGATGTCTCTGCTTTTTAAGATGCTGTCTAGGTTTGTCATCGCTTTCCTCCCAAGAAGCAGGTGTCTTTTAATTTCGTGGCTGCTGTCACCATCTGCAGTGATCATGGAACCCAAGAAAGTAAAATCTGTCACTGCCTCCATATCTTCCCCTTCTGTTTGCCAGGAGGTGATGGGGCCAGTAGCCATGATCTTAGTTTTGTTGATGTTGAGCTTCAGACCATTTTTTGCACTCTCCTCTTTCACCCTCATTAAGAGGTTCTTTAATTCCTCCTCACTTTCTGCCATCAGAGTGGTATCATCTGCATATCTGAGGTTGTTGATATTTCTTCCGGCAATCTTAACTCCATCTTGGGATTCATCCAGTCCTGCCTTTCGCATGATGTATTCTGCATATAAGTTAAATAAGCAGGGAGACAATATACAGCCTTGTCGTACTCCTTTCCCAATTTTGATCCAATCCATTGTTCCATATCCAGTTCTAACTGCTGCTTCCTGTCCCACATATAGATTTCTCAGGAGATAGATAAGGTGGTTAGGCACTCCCATTTCTTTAAGGACTTGCCATAGTTTGTTGTGGTCCACACAGTCAAAGGCTTTTGCGTAGTCAATGAAGCAGAAGTAGATGTTTTTCTGGAACTCTCTGGCTTTCTCCATAATCTAGCGCATGTTAGCAATTTGGTCTCTAGTTCCTCTGCCCACTTAGCCACGTAGCTGAGAAGTATATGAGCAGTTATGGGAATGGATTATTTGTTGCCTTTATAGACTTGAAATCAGCTTTTGACTCAATCTCAAGGGATAAATTATGGGATAAATTATATGTCTCCTCAATTGATAAAGGACTGCTATATCTTATTAGATGCCTTTATCACCATACGACAATTCACGTATGGTTTGGACTGGATGGTAATTTGACAAACCCTATTCTTACTTATAGGGAGAGTCTGCCAGGGCTGTATACTAGCCCCCACATTATTTAATCTTTACTTTAATGACTTGATAAAGAGACATTTGCATCAGAATTTCATTGCCAAAAATTGGCTGAGACCAAGGTTCCTTTGTTGTTCTATGCAGATGATGCTGTGCTTAAGTCGTTATTGCAAATAACTTAAACAACTTTTACATGTTTTTGGGCTACTGTAAAGATAATTTGCTTACAATTAATTTTAGGAAAACCAAGATGATTTTTTTTTTTTAGATGCACTCAGGTAAACAAGGGGATAATTGATGGACAGCACATTGAGCAGGTCAAGGAGTTCAAATACCTGGGCATTTTTTTAAACTCCACTCTCTCTTGGACCAGCCACAGACAGTCAGCAGTGCAGATGGCACAGAATACAAGTAAAGTAGTGCTTTAGTTCTTTTACACCAAGGGGCACAATTCATTCCTGCGGCATTGCAGGTATTTAAGGTGAAAAATTTATCCCAGCTGCTATATGGTATAACAATATGGATTCAAGGTTTTAATTCAGCTCTTGAAACTTGAAACTATGCTCTCAAATCTGTTGTGCTCAGTTTTTGGAACGCCAGGTATGCCTCATCTGCAGGACTATGATTAGAGGTGGGCCTCATATCTGTAGAGTGTAGAGTCTGGTGTCTTGCCTTTCAGTATTAGTTAAAAGTTGTATAGGCTGAACCATCCTTAGGCTATTTTTATCTCTTGCAAGAAGTTGTTTTTATTAGTTCTTGGTTTAAAGGATTTGTAGCTAAATTATACCTACTAGGCTTTTTCTAAGGACTTTCTCTACAAACAGGATCATTCTACTATAAAATCCATTCTAGAACAAAGAATCAAAGACATGGACTTGCAATATTCCCTATCAAAGGCCCATGGATCCTGTCCACCAATATATTTTGGCCTAAGCTTTGAGTTCCCAGAACATGCTCGGTATTTGAATAAACTTACTGTCCCCATGCTTCTTCCAGGGCCAGATTCAATTGTCTCCCTTCTGCAAAATTGGAAGGGCGATATTACAACATCTCCTGTGATGATTGGCTGCGTGCCTGTGGAGATATCTACTTCATCTACACAGGCACGCAGCCTGTGATGCACTGAACTAGAGTCTTTGTCACATATCCTGTTTGAATGTAGCCTCCACAGAGATGATTGTAACAGATTTCTCTGTCCTATTGTGAGAAAATACCCTGGAAGGCCGTTCACATGGTATTTGGAGCATTTGTTGGCAGGTATAAACCAAACAGTTACAGTCTGTAGCTAAGTTCCTGTTTTCTGTTGTAAGATCTCATAAAAAGGCCTTTTTGTTTTTTGCTGAGGTTTCCTTGTTTTGTCCAAAATGGCTGTGTGCTAAACCAGTATCCAATAAGGAAACACACACAGCAAAACCTACAGGAAAGGCTGACTGTGTTTTTTTTAATTATCATCTCCTGCAACTTCTGTTTTTAGAAGTCAAGGGAACAAAGCAGGAGCGATTGCAATTTTTGTGCAGTTGAGCAATCTATAAAAAAGGAAGGGGCTACGTCACAAATACATAAACTCTCATTAAGAGTGACAGAGAAAATCTTGCCATCTTAACACCAACAATGATAGAACTCAGATCTTGAAGGGACCTTATGGTTCATCCCCATTAGGGAGGCACAGTGGGGAATCAAACTCCCAACCAGATACCATAAGGAGAAAAATACTGAGAGCTCTTTTTCTTAAACAAAAGAAGGAAACTAGTGAAGATACACATTCTACTTCAAGGCAGTATACCTGTATAATATACAATTATAAGACAATGACTGAAATCTGGGGATGCTAATATGATTTTTGTTTTTTTGTTTTTTGTAAATAAAATCTTTCTCCCCATTCCATGGCCCCTCAAATCTTCGCCATGGAAAAAAAAAAGAGATCCTAAGGCACTCTCAGGACCTTTGAGGAGAATTGGAAATTTTTAATTTCTGAAAAACTGTTGTAGCTGATGGGAAAAAAGAGATAGCTGAGTGCTAGAGTGCATCTTTGTGTGCAGAAGGCTCTAGTTGGAATACCTGGCATCTTCAGCAATGGAAAATAGTTCTGCATGAAGAATTGGGCTGCATAGTGTAATGATCTTAGACAACACTGTGTGAGATGAAATCATGATCTGACCTGGAATAAGGCTGCTTCCTATAGTGTTAAGGAATTACACTCAACAACAAAGGTGTCTTGCGATCTGATCAGAGAGGAAAATCATCTCAAAATTTGGAGCACAGTTGGCTCCCAGTTTCTCCACAGACCACCTGCAAACAAGCATAATTGACCATTTCTTAAAATATGAATATGGCAGGCACCAGACTAAAAATCAATCAGACAAGATGAAGTCTTAAGGCAACAGAAGAGACATACCTTAATCAAATGTTAGATTCATATTTTTCTAACCTTTCTGTTTTGTAGTTCCCTGAGCAAACGGGAAGGAAAGAATACACATAAAACAGTCCCTTTAAAATGTAGCCATTTATCAGAATCCTTAGATAGCTTTAATTCATGATAATGGTTATTAAGACAATCATTTTATATCTCTGTATATGTAATACCGTATTACCATATTCAGCATAATACATTGATCCATTGCACATATAAGCTATGAAACATAATAGGTGTCTATAGAACATGAAGTCATTAGTGCAACCAATTTAGCAAGTGGTAGCACTTAGTCTCCATTAATTATATGTTACTTTTACCCAATTTAACACAGAAACATCTCCTGCTGCCTGACATGTCGAGACTTCAGATGTTCACTCGGGGGGAGGGGGCTTTGGATCTCCATCTGTACATGTGAAACTAATTAAATTCTATTTTCACTCTTCATTACAATATTCCCATGTTTCTCTTATCTTTCTGCTTCCTTGTACACTTACAATTCTGCTGTTAAAAACATAATGGAAGATTTCTCCAAGGGTAGCTTATTTTTGCTGTGAGAAAAAGAAATACATAAGTTCTCTGAATAGATGCACCAAAATTTGAGAGCATTTCCTTAAAAAAAAGTAATTATTTGCAATTTGCTGTTACTCTTAAAACCGTAACATATCACATTACTCATTTGTAATACATTGTTTTTATTCTCTCTTTTTTAAAAAAAGAGCAGTTTTTTTTTTTTTAAATGGAAAATGTTGCCCAATTCCATCCAGTGACCTTCAAAGCAATATTTTGGGATAATGAGTAATTATTGCTATACAGAAGTGCAGCAATACTTATTGTGCAGCAGAGCAAATCAACATTCCACAAGACAATTATTAAAATGGGGGCACCCCAAACAAAAAATTACAACTTTGAAACTAGACTTTGGATCAGCATCAAATTTGGCAAAGACATAGAAAGTCTGCTCTTGCTCTGAACCAAATTTGGGGGAATTTGAGCAAAAAAAATTGAGTTATGATTTTCTTAAAAGTAAAACTCCAGTTTAAACTGCACGTCACACACCAGCAACACTTTTTGTCTGCAGATTTAAAACAGATCAAATAAATTTAACACAGCTTATCTTCAAGGAGAAAAAGCTTTTCCTGAAAGAGAATGGTTATTCGCAGTTGCTTTTTTTACTTGGATGAAATCCAGGTGCAGCAGCTGGAATTCTAACTCTGAAAAAAAAGCCCTTTCAAAAGGGAAAAATCTGTGACTTCCTTATAAACTGCTTACTATCACAAATGCTCCAAACAAAGTTAGAAAGGTAGATTGGAAAGGGAGGTGGTGTAGCACTATACAGAATATCAAAAATACATATTCTTGTGTGGAAATAGGGGATGATGAACTTGGTTGTCCGATCAAGAACATCTGGATTAATATAATTGGGGTGAAAAAGAAAAGGAACATTGTAGTTGAAATATAAATAAAAAAAATAGGCAATATCTCTGTAGACCACTAAAAAAAATCACTGCATTTATATTTTTTGTTTTGACCACAAGACTACCCTTTGCTTCAATGGTAGCTGGCATCTACTACTAACTGCCTAATCAAGAAGAAGATGTAGATTAAACTTTTGAAAAACAAATTGCAAGAATTTCAAAGAAACACAATGTAGAAGTAATGAGAGACTTCAATTATTCTTCAATTGTCTGATGGGAGACAAATTCTGCTGAATATGGACCTTTCAAGAAATTCCTGCTTTGTGTGGCTGATAATTTTCTCCTACAAAAAGTGACGGGGGAAAAAATAGAGGATTAGCTATCCTGGACCTGATCCTAACCAATGGAGATGACTTGGTGGAGGAAGTGGAAGCAAGAGGAACTCTAGAGGGGAGTAATTATGTTCTACTTGAGTTCTTGATTTCAAAAGAAACAAAAACAGAGTGTAGCTGCATGTATACACTGGACTTTAGGAAAGCCAATTTTAATAAATTCAGAACAATGACAGGTAAAGTCCCATAGCAGGAAATCCCAACAGGAAAAGGAGTGCAAGACAGGTCGGAGTTTCTAGAAAGGGAAATTCTAAGGGCACAACTACAAGCAATTCCAACAAGAAAAAAAATGTGGGAGACAGCGAAAACGAAGGAACTGGGGAACTAGAGACTGATCACCCAGGCATCAATCGCAGGGAAAATTCTGGAGGAGATTATATAGCAGTCACTCTGCAAGCACCTTGAAAACAATGCAGTAATGACTAGAAGCCAACATAGATTTCTCAAGAACAAATCCTGTCAGATGTATCTCATTTTTTGATCAGGTAACATCCCTGGTAGATGGTGGGAATGCTGTAGATGTAATATACAATATTTTGACTTCAGCATAGCCTTTGACAAAGTGCCCCATGATATTATGATTGGCAAGCTAACTAGGTGTTAGCTAGATAGAACAAGTGTCAGGTGGATACTCAGTTACAGAATCTTACTCAGACATTGCTTATTAATGACTCTTTCTCAAACTGGGAGAAGTTAACAAGGGGGATATGACAAGCTTCAGCCCTGGGCCCAGTGCTCTCCAACATTTTTATTAATGACTTAGATGAGGGAATGCAGGTAATGCTTATCAAATTTGCAGATGACACAAAACTGAGTGGAGAAGCTAACACCTTGGAAGACAGGAGCAAATTTCAAATAAGCTTGAACACTGGGAAAAAAACCCAAATGCAGAGTTACAAGATGGGGGATACTTTTCTCAGTTGTAGTACAAGTGAGAGGGATCTTGGAATTGTTGTAGATCATAAGCTGAAAATTAGCCAATAGTGCAATGTGGCTGCAAAAAGGAAAAATTCTATTTTAGGACGTATTTATAGAAGTATAGTCTCTAAATCCGATGAATTACTAGTCCCCCTCTACTCAGCACTGGTTAGGCCTCATCATTTAGTTTCTCTTGTATTTTGTTTTAACCTATTGTAAAACTTCCCAGAATTGTGCTTGTGCGCTAATGGGTCAGAATATAAATATAAATAAATAAAATAATAAATCGAGACTCTTATGCCCAGTTCTGGACACTGCACTTTAAGAAAGATGCCAAAAAAACTTGAACAAGTTCAGAGGAAGGCAACAAGGATGATCAGGGGACTAGAAACCAAGCCCTAGGAAGAAAGACTAAAAGAACTGGACATGTTTAGTCTTGAGAAAAGAAGACTGAGGGGAGTCTCAGTCTTTTCCTCATTGGGAGCATTTGCATACCAGCAGAGGATTCTGTGAGAGTGGGGAAGAGTTCATAATGAGCGACAAAGCAGAGGGACTTGGTCTCGTTGGACCAAGCTAGTGGCCCACATGCCTAACAGCGCGCGAATCTTACTGCCAAGCATCTGAATTGGGGCTATAAAAGAATATCTATTTGCAGTACACTTGGAGTATCTGTTGGGACTAGAAAATAATATCTACAGTGGTGCCTCGCAAGATGAAAGTAATTCGTTCCGCAAGTAGCGCCGTCTTGCGGAATTTTCATCTTGCGAAAAGCGGTTTCCCATAGGAATGCATTGAAATTTAATTAATGCGTTCCTATGGGGGGGAAAAGTCAGAAACAAAAAAAAAAAGTCAGAAAAACGTCACTTACCAGGTACAGTAGACCCAGCCCCGCTCCTCAGAGTGCCTTGGTAGCCCCGGAACAGTTGGACTCTGTGTGAGCAGAGAGCCGAACAGCTGAGAGTCGGCAACCAGCAGAGAGGCGGCAGCCATTTTGGAGAGGTGGCAGCCATTTTGAGAGGAAACCACATGGCTGCTGCCTCTCAAAATGGCTGCCGCCTCTCCAAAATGGCTGCCGCCTCTCTGCTGGTTGCCGACTCTCAGCTGTTCAGCGCTCTGCTCACACAGAGTCCAGCTGTTCCGGGGCTACCAAGGCACTGTGAGGAGCGGGGCTCGGTCTACTGTACCTGCTAAGTGACTTTTTTCTGACTTTTTTTTGGTTTCTGACTTTTTTTCCCAATAGGAACGCATTAATTAAATTTCAATGCATTCCTATGGGAAACCCGCCTCGCAAGACCAAAAAACTCACAAGACCCGTTCGTCTTGCGAGTTTTTCGTCCCACGAGGCATTCGTCTTGCGAGGCACCACTGTATTTGGAGCTGCACAACCCCGAAAACCATGGAGAATGAGGCTAACACTGTGGTAACCTGCAAGCTGTGTGCTTGCAAGCTGTGTGTCTTCTGAGGAAGACTCCAATTATACCTGCGTCAAATCCAAGTTCATTAAATTACTGGAGGAGAAATTGGAGGGTCTAGAGGCACGTCTAGCCACTCTCAGACTCATCCGGGAAAATGAACAATTCCTGGAAAAGGCAGAAGCATGTCTGCAAACCGAACATAGCAAGGGAGAAACTACTGCTAGTTTGACTACCAGTAAAAATGGAGCCCATGAAGAGGAGCAATGGCAGCATATCACTCTGAGGACGAAGAAAACAAGAAGACTATCCCTGCCTCTAGAACTGAACAACCAATTTCATACTCTCCCCCTGGAAGAAGATATGCAGACATCCAAAGATGAATCTTCATCAAGTGTTCCAGTGAATACTAAGGATGAAAAGCAGCTCAGATTCCTACAAGGAAGAGGAGACTGCCGTGTACCCTGAAGAGGAAAAGACATGTGGTGGTAATTGGTGACTCACTTCTTAGAGGAACAGAATCAGCAATCTGCAGACCAGACAAGCTTTCAAGGGCAGTATGTTGTCTCCCAGGAGCAAAGATTAATACTTGACAGAGAGGCTTACCCAAATCTTCAAGCCTGCTGATTATTATCCCCTCCTCCTTCACGCTGGGACCAATGATACAACAAAGAAGAGCTTTAAAAACATATCAAGGGAATATGAGCAACTGGGCAGGAAAGCAAAAGAACTGGGAGCTCAGGTATTTTCATCTGTACTTCCGACAGAGGGTCAACATCCAATGAGGGAATGGAGGATTGCAGAGGTAAAATGCTGGGATTGTGCCGTCAAGAAAACTTTGGATTTCTGGACCATGGACTACACTACCTACATGAAGGGCTCCTGGCAAGAGATGGGCTGCACCTCACAAGGACTGGGAAGAAAGTGTTTGGCAGACATCTCGCTCAACTTATCCGAAGGTCTTTAAACTAAATCTGCAGAGGGAAGGAGGAAATATCTAGGACCAAACCCAAAGCACAAACCCCTAGACACTGAACTTGTCAATGAGGAAGGAAGTGGTGAGAAGGAAGGGACACTCAAGTATAAAACATGAGGAGAAATATGATTCCCAAGGTTTTTTTGGAAATGGCAGAAGAACTCAATTTAATTGATATCTGGAGAACTAAGTACCCTCAGAAAAGAGATTATACATTTTATTCAAATAGACACAATTCATGGTCAAGAATAGACAATTGCTGGATTTCAGCGGAAATGACACATCAAGTGGAAGAAATTGAAATACTACTGAATACATACATATGCAGACCACAATCCAATAATGATGACTCTAGGACAAGTTGTAAGAAGAGGAGGTTGGAGACTAAATAGTTACTTATTGAGAGATTAGGCCTTTTTGATTAAAATCAAAAAAGAATTAGAATTTATCTTTCAAATTAATAAACCCCAGGATACAGAAATGACAATAATATGGGATACAGCAAAAGCCTACTTTCGTGGTTTTGCAACAGAGTTTAATGCACAAAGGAGAAGAGAAAGAAATAAACAATATCAAACATTAATAACATCTCTGAAGAAAGAAGAAATTGAATTTTTAAAAAATCCTACAGTTAAGTACCTAAAAAATAAGATAAATATTTTGCAGCATAAAATCAACTTACTAGAACAGGAAGAAATGGCCAAAAAAAATTAAATTTGCAAGGCAAAACTTTTTTGAGAATGCTAATAAACCAGGAAGATGGTTAGCATACAGAATTTAAAAAGAGAGAGAAAAAACAATGATCAATGTAATACTGGATAAGGAAGGACAGGAAACATATAAACAAAAGGAAATCGAAAAAATAATTTTAAAAATTTATACCAACCTTTAAAAAAAGAAAGAAATCGAGCAGCAGCAACAATGGAACTATCTGGATAAACTCCCGGATTGAAGATTTAGTTCTCAACAATTGGAAAATCTAAATCAATCAATCACGACAAGTGAAATTGTGGAGGCATGGAAAAAACAGACAAATGAAAAAGCCCCTGGACCAGATGGTCTCCAAGCTTAATACTATAAAGCATTGGAAGAAACTCTAAGTCCACATTTCAAAAAGTTAGTAGATTATATTGAAACTAGAGGGAAAATTCCGGATTCATGGAAAGAAGTGCATATTACCCTAATACATAAAGTAGGGACGGGGAAAAAAAAAACAAATCAAGGACTACAGACCAATCTCTCTTTTGAATGTTGATTGCAAGATATATACGACCATCTGGGCAACTAGATTAAAGAAGGTAGTTACGCAAATGATACACAAAGACCAAACAGGCTTCATCCCTAAAAGGAAATTATTGTCAAATATAAGGTCAATAATAGACATTTTGGAATATTATGAAATACACCCAGAAAAACAAATGATGTTGATCTTCCTAGATGCAGAAAAGGCCTTTGATAATGTCAACTGGGAGTTTATGTTGCTGCAATTGAAGAAGATGGGAGAAGAAGGAACTTTTCTACAAAAAATTAAAGCAAAATATACTAAACTGAAGGCCAAAATCAAACTCAATGGTCAAACAAGTGAAGATATCCAAATTGAACAAGGCACAAGGCAGGGTTACCCCCTTTCTCCGTTACTATTTATTCTAACACTAGAGATTTTGAATAGAAAAATAAGAGGAAATACTGGAATTAGAGGCCTCAGAATCAGGGGAGAAGAATTTAAGCTACAAGCATATGCTGATGATTTAGCACTAACATTAGAAAATCCCCTGGATAGTATGGAAGAATTATTAAGAACTATAGAAGAATTTGGAGCTGTAGCAGGTCTTAAAATAAACTACCAAAAAATGAAATTTTTGACAAAAAATATAAAAAAAGAGGACATTGAAAAATTGATAATGAAAACTAACTTTGAGGAGGTACAAAAAGTGAAATATCTAGGAGTTATTATCACACAAAAAACAAGCAATTTGATGAAAGAAAATTACCTTACAACTCAGAAGGAAATACAGAGAGACTTGGAGGATTGGAATAAGCTACAAATCTCAATGATGGGAAGAATCTCGATAATAAAGATGATGATTTTACCAAATTTGCTATTTTTGTTTCAAAACTTACCAGTTTTATTAAACTATAAATACTTTAAGGACCTGGACAGCCTGATCTCGAAATTTGTATGGAAGGCCAAAAAACCAAGAATAAAACTTAGAACATTGCAAGATTTAAAAGAGAGAGGTGGTTTAGGACTGCCGAATTGGCTATTATATTACAAGGCATGTGCTGTGGTCTGGTTTAAAAGAATGAATAACATTAGAAAATCATAGACTCATAGAATCACAGAGTTGGAAGAGACGACAGGGGCCATCGAGTCCATCGTGTACAGATTTGTTAACTAAAGATCAAAATATGAAAGACAAACAAGATCTAGAGAAATGGGGTCTAGCTACAGATTGGTGGTCTATGCTGAAACTAGAATCAAGATATAAAAGGGACAAAAACATGGGCTTTTTTGAGGGGAAAGTTCAGGTGAATGAACTATGGAGTCACACTAATGAGATAATAATTTAAAAAGTATACATATCAGAGTATGATCTAGAGGACGAGAGGGTGAAGGATGTGATGGTAAAATGGGCACAAAACTTATAATATTGGATATAATATTGATATTGATGAATGGACAAAAATGTGGAAAGATAACTATAAAATGATTAAAACAGTTAATCTTAGAGAAAACATCCTTAAAATGTTTCATAGATGGCATTTTACTCCAGTAAGATTGGCAAAAATGTCAGAAGGGATCAGTAATGTTTCTTGGAAATGTAAAAAAAAATCCAGAGAATTATTATCATGTATGGTGGTCATGTGGAAAAGCAAAAAAATTTTTTTTAAAAAAATGGTTTCAGGTTTGGGAAATGTCACAAGAGATTGTTCAGCAAAAATTAAGTTTTAAACCTGTAATGTTATTATTGAATATGTCAGAAATTATTGATAATAAAATAAAATATAGTCTACTGTATATATTTACTTCAGCTAGGTTACTCTGGGCCCAAAAATGGAAGAATGGAGAAACACCAACGATGGATGAGCTATTAAAGAAGTTATTGGACATTGCAGAACTAGATATGCTTTCAGAGGCATTATGGGATCAACCGAGACACTTTGTAAGGGAAAGCTGGAAGCTGATATCTAACTGGGCCCAGGAAAAGACAGGAATTTAGGGGAAGAACTAGTTTATGGTGAATCAGTGCTCACTAGAATCCTTTGATGATATTCAGATGACCAAACGATAGCGAAATCTCTGATCTATAGGTGTAGTATGGATGTTTAGTTTTGATGTTTTGTTGTTATTATTTTTAGGTTTTAGTTTTTTGTTTTGTATGTCAGTACGTATTATTATTATTATTATTATTATTAACAACAACAACAACAATAATATTTAGTATTAGGCATCCTTCAGTCTCGAAAGACTATGGTAACGTGCTCTGTATGGAGGACTTGGAACAGCGTCTAGTGTGGCTGAGAAGGCCAATTCGAGAGTGACAATCCCTTCCACACTGAAGACAAATACAATCTGTCCCCTGTCCAGCTCCCTGATTTTGCTGCTTCCGTGACTGCCTCTTTGCCTCGGTCTGCTGGACAAGGGTCTCTTCAAATTGGGAGAGGCCGTGATGCAACGCCTGCCTCCAGGCTGAACGCTCAGATGTCAGGGTTTCCCATCTGTTGAGGTCCATTCCTAAGGCCTTCAGATCCCGCTTGCAGATGTCCTTGTATCGCAGCTGTGGTCTCCCTCTGGGGCGATTTCCCTCCACTAAAATTCTCCATACAGGAGATACCATACAATAATAACAATAAAGTATAAAACATGAGACACAGCAAGGAAACAAATGGTCAGCCATAAAGGGCTCCAATGTGTATACACTAATGCTCAAAGTATGGGGAACAAACAGGGAGAACTTGAAGTCCTAGTACGCGAGGGCAGGTATGACGTTGTTGCCATTACTGAAACTTAGTGGGACGAAACCCCTGATTGGAATATGCTGCTAGAAGGCTATAATTTGTTCAAAAGAAACAGGCCCAACAAAAGAGGAGTAGTAGTTGCACTTTATGTAAAGAATTACTACTCCTGTACTGTAATATAGGAGACCAAGGATGAAAGCCTTCCTGAAGTTCTTTGGGTGAATATTAGGGGAAAAACGATGACATAGCTGTAAGCGTGTACTACAGGCCACCTAACCAAGCAGAGGAAATAGATGAAAATTTTGCAAATCAATTAGCTGAGATGTGTAGGAAATACACCACTGTAGTAAGGGGGGACTGTAACTATCCGGATATCAACTGAGAAACTAGCTGTGGAGCAAGTGGGAAATCTGAACTGACCGTGTCCAGAAGGTGATGCTGGGGGACAGTTGCTCTGCCCCATGGTGTTTATGTCATGGGGTTCCTCAGGGCTCAATACTGTCCCCCATGCTGTTTAACATCTACATGGAACCACTGGGAGAGGTCATCAGGAGGTTTGGGCTGAGTCAGTGATATGCTGATGACACTCAACTCTACCTCTCGTTTTCCACAAATCCAGGTGAAGCAGTTTCTGTGCTGAACTCATGTCTGGACACGACAATGGACTGGATGAGGGTTAATAAATTGAAACTCAATCCAGACAAGATGGAAGTGCTGTTAGTGGGTTCTTTGCCGGACAGGCTAGAGGGCCATTTCCCTGCTCTGAATGGGGTTTCACTCCCCCTAAGGGACAGGGTCCACAGCCTGGGGTGCTCCTGGACCCCGGTCTAACTCTAGAAGCTCAGGTGGACTTGGTGGCCAGGATCGCCTTCCTTCAGCTGCGGAAATTATACCAGCTATGGCCCTACCTGGACAAGCAGTCTCATGACAGGTACGCATGCACTGGTAACATCTCGTATAGATTACTGCAATGCGCTGTACGTGGGGCTGCCTTTGAAGAAGGTCCGGTGACTGCAACTGGTTCAGAATCAAGCTGCGTGGCTGGTGAGTGGTGGGGTCGCTAGGGAGCATCAGGCCAATTCTGTTCAAATTTCATTGGCTACCAGTCGCTGTCCGGGCCCAATTCAAAGTGCTTGTTTTGATGTATAAAGCCCTAAACGGCTTGGGCCCTGGATACCTGAAGGACGGATGGATGGATGGATGGATGGATGGATGGATGGATGGATGGATGGATGGATGGATGGATGGATGGATGGATGGATGGATGGATGGATAACAACTTAATGGTAGCGATGCTCAGCCAACTGGAGTTCCATCCCCCCAAACTAGCGAATAGACATATATCCTTTGTTATATGCAGATGATGCAGTCCTAATTTCACAGACACCAATAGGACTAAAGAGAGCATTACACACTCGCGCGCAATACTGTAAAGAGGAAATGTTACAAATAAATTACTCAAAGGCAAGCCCTATGATAGGGAGGCAGGAGATATCTAATAAGATGTATGAATGTAGTTATATATATGTATATAGATGGTTTCAGTGCTTTTAGATTGATTCTACATTTCCTAGTTTAAATAATGTAGCTTACTTTTGCTGGCCAATGACTGTAATAAACATTTTATTTATTAATTCTAGAAAAAATAATCAAGCAGCAGATTTGTGAGCACCTAGAAAATAACAAGGTGATGACTAGAAGCCAACATGGGTTTGGTAAGAACAGGTCATGCCAAACAAATCTTATTTACTTTTTTGACACAGTGACTAAATTAGTGGACCAAGGAAACGCAGTGGATATCGTATACTTTGACTTCAGTAAGGCATTTGATAAGGTAGACCACAACCTCCTTCTGCGTAAGATAGAACAAAGTGGAATAGACAACATAACTACCAGATGGATTTGCAGCTGGCTGACCAACCGCACTCAATGTGTGGTCCTTAATGGAACCACATCTACATGGAGGGAAGTGTGCAGTGGAGTCCCTCAAGGTCCTGTCTTGGGCCCAGTGCTCTTCAACATCTTCATGAATGACCTGGATGAGGGGATTGAAGGAGCACTCATCAAATTTGCTGATGACACCAAGCTGGGGGGAATTGCTAATACTTTGGAAGATAGACTCAACATTCAGAAGGATCTAGACAGACTTGAATATTGGGCCCTATCCAATAAGATGCAGTTCAGTGGCGGGAAAAGTAAGGTCCTGCACTCAGGCAGGAGAAACCAGGTGCACAGGTACAGGATAGCTGGTACCTGGCTTGACAGTAGTACCTGTGAGAGGGATTTAGGTGTCCTGGTGGACCACTGCCTAAGGATGAGTCAGCAGTGTGCTGCAGCTGCTAAGAAAACCAACACAGTCCTAAGCTGCATCAATAGGGGGAGAGCATCAAGATCATGGGAAGTGATAGTAACGCTCTATACTGCGCTGGTGAGGCCACATTTGGAGTGCTGTGTCCAGTTCTGGTCACCACAATACACAAAAGATGCTGAGGCCGTGGAAGGGGTGCAGAGAAGAGCAACAAAGATGACAAGGAGACTGGAGGCTAAATCCTATGAAGAACAACTAAAAGATCTCGGTATGTTTAGATTAATGAAGAGAAGACTGGGGGGAGACATGATAGCAGTCTTCCAATATATGAAGGGTTGCCACAGGGAAGAGGGCATCGATTTATTCTCCACTGCACCTGAGGGTAGGACAAGAATCGATGGGTGAAAATTCATCAGAGGGAGATCCAATCTGGAAATAAGGAGGAATTTCCTGATGTTGAGAACCATTAAGCAGTGGAACAGCTTGCCTCCCGATGTTGTGGGTGTCCCATTGCTGGAGGTTTTCAAGAAAAGACAGCCATCTGTCCAGGATGGTATGAGGTCCAGGATGGTATGAGGTCTCCTGCCTTGGTCAAGGGGTTGGACTAGAAGACCTCCAAGGTCCCTTCCAACCCTACGACGATTCCATGATTCTATGATAGCACTTTTCAAATACTTGGAAGGTATACAGAAGAGAGGCAAGATTTGTACTTTCACTGGTTGTACTCATCCCAGTACAGGACATGTAAGCTACAGGAAGCCAGATTTAGGTTGAATATTAGGAAAAATGTCATGACTGTTAGAACAGTATGACAGTGGAACCAATGACCTCAGTAGATGGTGAGTTTTCCAATCCTAGATGTGTTCAAGAGACAATTGGACAACTGTCAGATCTATTTTGATTGGGATTCTTGCACTGAACAGGAGGGTTTGATGTCCTTATAGGTCCCTTCCAACTGAATTATTCCATGACAATATCCCACATTCATAAACCAGAGTTGTTTTGAAGAATTGAATCTTTTTATACACAGTGGACATCTGGCTCAAAATTGCCGTGTGAATGTTGTTTATGCTAAAATAACTAAAGGCAACATTGGTGGGCATCTTCACTTGAAAAAATGAATAAGTAATTAGTGTCAGTCATTTTTTTTACAGAACAAAATTATTTGATCCCTTTTTAAACACAGTATGATTTTGGCCAGTGTAATTTTTTTCTGAGTAGCCTTCAAATTCAGGGATAAACTAGTTTAAGTTAATATCTCCTCTTTCCAGATGAGCAAGAACCAAAGGCTCCTCCAAATAGCACTTTTTCACTCCTCCCTTTCTGCTGCTGGATGCCAAAGGAATGAAGGGTTTATTAGTCTATTCTAGGGATTTAAAATGTTCCTTGTCTCACCCTCACATGAAAAGATGAGGAACTGTACATTTTTTCTATTTGCCCTGTGAGATGGCAAGGTATTTTCTGGTGCTACGAATTTAACTTGCGTAGATTGCACACATGCTGAAGTTACATGAAATCCTGATATTACAGTGGTGGCTGCTTTGTTCTAGGTATTTGTTATGTCATGTCAATTCATTTCCAGCTTAAGAATTAATAACCTCCAAAGGGTCCTGTCATTAACATATCTGCTCAGGTCTTGCAAACGCAAGGCTGTCGTTTCTTTAATTAAGTCAATCCATTTCATATTTAGTCTTTCCCTTCCCTGCTGCCTGAAACTTTTACTAGCATTACTGACTTTTGCAGTAAGTCAAATCTCATCATGATATGTCCAAAAGTACCCTAGGCTCAGTTTCATTATGTAGGCTTCTGGTGAGAGTTCAGTCTTGATTTAATCTAGAACCCATTTGTATTTCTAGCAACCTGAGGTTTGCATAAAGCTCTCCCCCACGTCGAGGGACGTGGTGGCGCTGCGGGTTAAACCACAGAAGCCTCTGTGCTGCAAGGTCAGAAGACCAGCAGTCGTAAGATCGAATCCACTCGACGGAGTGAGCTCCCGTCGCTTGTCCCAGCTCCTGCCAACCTAGCAGTTCGAAAGCATGTAAAAATGCGAGTAGATAAATAGGTACCACCTCGGTGGGAAGATAGCGGTGTTCCATGTCTAGTCGCGCTGGCCATGTGACCCCGAAAACTGTCTTCAGACAAACGCTGGCTCTATGGCTTGGAAACGGGGATGAGCACCGCCCCCTAGAGTCGAACACGACTGGACAAATTGTCAAGGGGAACCTTTACCTTTACCTTTACCTCCCCCAACACTACATTTTAAATGAAATCAACTTTATTCCTGTCAGTTTTCTTGTCTAGTCTATGTAGAAATGAAGCAATGAAGAAATCAAAGTAGTTAAATATATTCTGAGCTGATGGTGTCCAGTTATCTGACATGGTACAGCTATCTGACTCCTTGAAATCTCTCTTTGCAATAAAAAAATTGATCGCTTCACAAAATCCTGTGAGTTATTCTCCTGCTTCATTTCTGTATCCTAGGCTGAATCTAGGTTTTGCTTTGTTTCCTAGTTTCCATGGCATAGACTTTTAAGCCATGAAAGGGCTTCAGGATCAAAGGGGTGCAATCGTGCAGCCCTTTCACAGCTGCTTTACCCGAAGGGAGCCTTCCCTTCCTTTTTGCCTTTCCCCTTTTGCTAAGCCCTATGCAGCCCCCTTTGCTAAGCACTGTGCAGCCCCCTTTGATCCTGAAGCCCTTTCATGGCTGCTTCAGGATCAAAGGGGTGCGATCATGCAGCCCTTTCATGTCTGCTTTCTTAGGAAGTGGGTAACGCAGCCGTGAAAGGGCTTCAGGATCAAAGGGGTGCAATCTTGAAGCCCTTTCACAGCTACTTTACCCAAAAGGAGCCTTCCCTTCCTTTGCTAAGCCCTGTGGCTTCGCAAAAGGCAGGGAAAGTGGCTGCCTTCCGTGTATAAAACGACCCTCAATTTTTTGTCTAATTATTTAAGGAAAGAGTGTTGTTTTATACACAGAAAAATACGGTAATCCCATGGAGCTTAAAAATTCCTTTCCTATGACTCTCTTCATATCAAAACATTAATGCCTCATCCTTGACAAGAAGACTTCATTCTCCCATGTCATTGCTGGCAGATCTCTACTGGCTTACAGACAACTCTCCAATCTCAAACAACTACTGACACACAATGGACGATGCAACACTGACAGAGAGATGGGAACAAAACCCTGCTAAAAATCCAGATTCCAGCTCTGCCCCCACATTTGTTCTGGCAACAGAATTACTGGGCCTAGCAATGTCATACACAATATCAAAGGTACTTTTACCTGTTCCTCTACCAATATTATTTATGCCCTCTTTTGCCAGCAATGCCCATCTGCACTCTACAAAGGACAAACAGGACAATCTCTATGCAAAAGAATTAATGGACTTAAATAAGGAAAGCAACACAGAGAAATCTGTTTCACATCATTTTAATTTACCAGGACATTCTGCACATGATTTGAAAGTGACCATCCTAGAAAAAGGAAACTACAAGACAAGAACCCAGAAAGGAACATCTGAGATAAACTATATATGCATGCTAGACAAACACATTAATGGACTTAATATAAGCCAAAGCTATTAAGGGCACTACCAGATATAAACACTACAAATACTGTACTGTACTGCATCTTCCAGATATTTTCCTCCTTAACAGATCCATCTTAGAAACTTCAAAGGTAAAACAGATTCTTTATTCTGCTCTTGTGCTCATCCATTGCCTGAGGTAATTCACATACCATAGCAACTGAGTACGAAGGAAGTTTGTAATAGGGGAAAGTTCATTAGAAACTGTAAAAACATTCATATTATTCTACCATTCATATTATTCTACCATATGAATTAACATTCATATTATTCTACCATTGTTGTTTTATGACAGAGGTTGCCACATCCTTTACAGCACGAACTTCAATGAAATACCTGCATATCAAAGATACTGTCATCATAATGTTAAATACTCACTGATTTTCTTACTAACCAACCATGATCTTTATATTTTAATCTTTATATTTTGATGCCATGTATAAATATTTGGCATGTTCTATCTCTTTCTCTTATGTTTGAGGAAGTAGACTTGTTCACGAAAGCTCACATTAAAAACTATAACAGTCTTTAAGGTGCTACCACATCTTTTCTTTTTTTTTATTTGTTCTTCTATTTATTTATTTTTAATTTTGTTTTTTCCTATAATGCTTACACAAAATAACACAGCTACCCCTTCTACAATAATAATAACTGTGTGTCATCAAGTCAATTTTGACTTAGGGTGGCCCTTTTCAGAGTATTCTAGATATAGAGTACTCAGAAGTGGTTTATCATTCCCTTCTTCTGAGGCCACTCTGGGACCATGCAGTTTGTCCAAGGCCACACAGACTGGCTCTCCTCCTGGAAGGCATAGTGGGAAATCAGACTCCCAACCTCTGCCTCACTGAGTTGCCTGGCCAGCTATAATCAATGATAATCCCAAGTAGAGAAAATCTTCTGAATTCAAATGAACATTTTAGTTACCATTTAGTAAGCCCCTCTGATGTGAATAAGCTGGCTGGAGAGCTCAGGGGTTTAGGTATCTGGCTGTGGAGCCAAAGATGGGGAGTTTGATTCCCCACTCTGCCTCATGTGAGTAGAGCCAGCCTGTGTGGCCTTGGGCAAGCTGCACAGTCCCAGGACACTCCCAGAAGAAGGGAATGGTAAACTACTGCTGAGTATTCTATATCTGGAAAACCCTGAAAATTGACTTGACGGCACATTTCTTATTATTATTATTATTATTATTAGTAGTAGTAGTAGTAGTAGTAGTAGTATTAGGCATCCTTCAGTCTCGAAAGACTATGGTAACGTGCTCTGTATGGAGGACTTGGAACAGCGTCTAGTGTGGCTGAGAAGGCCAATTCGAGAGTGACAATCCCTTCCACACTGAAGACAAATACAATCTGTCCCCTGTCCAGCTCCCTGTTTTTGCTGCTTCCGTGACTGCCTCTTTGCCTCGGTCTGCTGGACAAGGGTCTCTTCAAAATGGGAGAGGCCATGATGCAACGCCTGCCTCCAGGCTGAACGCTCAGATGTCAGGGTTTCCCATCTGTTGAGGTCCATTCCTAAGGCCTTCAGATCCCGCTTGCAGATGTCCTTGTATCGCAGCTGTGGTCTCCCTCTGGGGCGATTTCCCTGCACTAATTCTCCATACAGGAGATCTTTTGGAATCCGACCATCAGCCATTCTCACGACATGCCCAAGCCAACGTAGACGTCGCTGTTTCAGTAATGTATACATGCTAAAGATTCCAGCTCGTTCTAGGACTACTCTATTTGGAACTTTGTCCTGCCAGGTGATACCAAAAATGCGTCGGAGGCAACGCATATGGAAGGTGTTCAGCTTCCTCTCCTGCCGTGCACAAAGGGTCCAGGACTCACTGCAGTACAGGAGTGTGCTCAGGACGCAGGCTCTATATACCTGGATCTTGGTATATGTCGTCAGCTTCTTATTGAGCCATACTCTCTTCGTGAGTCTAGAGAACATGGTAGCTGCTTTGCCAATGCGTTTATCCAGCTCGACATCTAGAGAGAGAGTGTCAGAGATCGTTGAGCCAAGGTACACAAAGTCATGAACAACCTCCAATTCTTGTGTGGAGATGGTAATAGAGGGAGGTGAGTCCACGCCCTGGCCCATGACTTGTGTTTTCTTCAGGCTGATTGTTAGTCCAAAGTCTTGGCAGGCCTTGCTAAAACAATTCATGAGTTGTTGGAGGTCTTGAGCAGAGTGGGCAACAATGGCTGCATCATCGGCGAAGAGGAAATCCCGCATGCATTTCAGCTGGACTTTGGTCTTCGCTCTCAATCTAGAGAGATTAAAGAGCTTTCCGTCTGATCTAGTCCGGAGATAGACACCTTCTGTTGCAGTTCCAAAGGCGTGCTTCAGCATGACAGCAAAAAAGATCCCAAAAAGGGTTGGTGCGAGGACACAGCCCTGTTTCACTCCGCTTCGGATGTCAAAGGGATCTGATGTTGAACCATCAAAAACTACAGTGCCTTTCATTCCCTCATGGAAGGATCTGATGATGTTAAGAAGTCGAGGTGGACATCCAATCTTGGGAAGT
The DNA here is from genome assembly GCA_037013535.1 of Intellagama lesueurii. Classification (NCBI taxonomy): domain Eukaryota; kingdom Metazoa; phylum Chordata; class Lepidosauria; order Squamata; family Agamidae; genus Intellagama; species Intellagama lesueurii. Next base: position 14,012,292 of record JBAJHW010000010.1, read on the forward strand.
ATTTTAAAAAGGCCATCCCTGCTAACCAAATCAAAGGCCTTTGTGAGATCTATGAAGGCGACAAAGAGTGGCTGTTGTTGTTCCCTGCATTTCTCCTGCAACTGTCTGAGGGAGAATACCATGTCAGTGGTGGATCTATTAGCTCGAAATCCACACTGTGATTCTGGATAGACTCTGTCTGCAAGCACCTGGAGCCTCTTCAGCACAACACGGGCAAGCAGCTTCCCTACAACGCTGAGAAGAGAGATGCCACGGTAGTTATTGCAATCGCCCCTGTCGCCTTTGTTCTTATACAATGTGACAATGTTTTCATCCTTCATGTCCTGTGGTACTCCACCTTCCCTCCAGCAAAGACAAAAGATTTCATACAGCTCGGTGGTGATGATCTCTTTACAGCACTTCAGCTGAGAAGAGAGATGCCACGGTAGTTATTGCAGTCACCCCTGTCGGCTTTGTTCTTGTACAATGTGACGATGTTTGCATCCTTCATGTCCTGTGGTACTCCACCTTCCCTCCAGCAAAGACAAAAGATTTCATACAGCTCGGTAGTGATGGTCTCTTTACAGCACTTCAGCACTTCAACAGGGATGTTATCCTTTCCAGGTGCCTTGCCAGAGGCGAGGGAATCCAAGGCCGCTTTTATTTCTGCTAAGGTTGGTTCGCTGTCCAACTCTTCCAAGACAGGCAGGCACTCAATGTTATTTAATGCTTCTTCGGTTACTACATTCTCTCTGGAATACAGCTCAGAGTAGTGTTGCACCCAGCGGTCCATCTGCTGTGCTCGGTCCTGGATGATCACGCCTGTAGCAGACTTCAAAGGAGCAGATTTCTTCTGTATTGGACCTAAAGCCTGCCTGATACCGTCATACATTCCTTTGATGTTACCTGTGTCCGCTGCTATCTGTATCTGAGAGCAGAGCTGAAGCCAATAATCGTTGGAACATCTCCTGGCAGCCTGTTGGACTTGGCTACGAGCAGCTCGAAGAGCTTGCAAGTTGTACTTGCTAGGACAGGCTTTGTATGCTGCTAGAGCTCTCCTCTTATCCTCGATGGCTGGCATCAACTCCTCCGAATGGGCTTCAAACCAGTCGGCCGTCTTTTTGGTCTTCTTGCCAAATGTGGACAAGGCGGTGTTATACACAGCGTTCTTAAAATGTTCCCATCGTTCAGGTGCATTTGCATCAGCCGGGCCTGGTAGGGTTTCCTCAAGCGCTTGGGCAAATTCCTCCACTTTTCTTTGATCGCAAGTCTTCCTGATGTCAATACGTGGTCTTCCTTCCTTTTTCGTGTGATATAATCTCTTTGTTCGCAGTTTTACTCTACTACACACCAGGGAGTGATCAGTATCGCAATCAGCACTCTGGTAGCTGTGTGTGATCGTAATACTAGGAAGGCTAGAACGTCTAGTGAGGATCAAATCGAGCTGATGCCAATGCTTGGATCTTGGATGTCTCCAGGAAACTCTGTGTTGAGGCTTCGTATTAAAGAATGTGTTGCTGACGCAAAGACCATAATAACAGCAAAACTCCAGCAAGCGTTGGCCATTTTCATTCATCTTTCCAATGCCAAAACGGCCTAGACAAGTCGGCCAAGAATTGTGATCAGCACCAACTCTAGCGTTAAAGTCTCCGAGAATGAACAGTGCCTCTCTTTCAGGGACTTTTTTGATAGTAGCTGCCAGATCGTCGTAGAATTTATCTTTCACTTCTGTAGTGGATGACAGTGTTGGTGCATATGCACTAATGAGGGTGACCGGTCCCGCTGATGAGTGGAGCTGCAGAGACAGGATTCTTTCACTCCCCACAGTAGGTGGAACAATGGATCTCAGAAGAGTATTTCTGACTGCAAAGCCAACACCATATTCCCTGGTCTCATTCAATGGTTTTCCCTGCCAGAAGAATGAGAAGTTTTTTTCTTTGACAGATCCCGAGTCTGGCAATCTCGTCTCTTGCAGGGCAACAATGTCCATCTGCAGTCTACTCAGTTCCATGTCGATGACAGCTGTCTTGCGCACATCGTCTATTTCCTGCAGGTCGTCAGAAAAGCCGTGGTCAGAAAAGCCAGGGGTCATTGTCCGTACATTCCAGGTGCCCAGCTTTAGGGCAGAAGTTTTCTTATGATTGTTGCATGGTGCAGGGTTATCGATCTGCTTGTCGGCTTTTACCCTAAACCCCATGCACCCCGTGAGGTTAACAGACCGTGGCGAGGTAGCACCTTACTGGCTGGGGGCTGCCCAGCTTAAGGCGGGCGGTATCTACCTAGTGAGGTGCAATGACCTCTCCCACCGTCAGAAGTAGCCCCTGGCGTCATGCTCTACGCCAATTGAGCAAAGACTTATAACCGGTAACTGCTACTTCCCGTGTTGTTTCGACGCTGTATGCGAAGCTGGAGTGTCCTCTCCAGAGCACGAAGCCTGGGTAAAATAATATGGAGGATAGGCTGTTACCCAAGCAGCAAATCCCCCCTCTCCACGTCACTGAGATAGTCCAGTGGAAAGGCAAGAGCCAATACAACTGGTTCCAGCAATGTCGCAGGAGTTGCCAGAACGACACGAACTGCCTCCGGGACTCCGGCTCCGGGTTTTGCCTCGAGGTTAACTCCTGAAGCCTTTTCCATCAGTGGATATAGCCACAAGACAGTGGAGGTTTGAGATCAGAGTTTTCCTTCTCCTAGATGGGCTGCCTTCCAGGGCTGACGAGCCCCACCTACCCGGCCTGCTCTCTAATAGTACAGAAGTATGATCTGACCCTTAAAAGGTTCCTACCCCCAGGTGTATGTAATGCTAATTGGCTTTCCTATTTACCCAAATTAGTAATTTTCCTATTTACCTTTTCCTATTTACCCAAATTAATCTGAAAAAGATTAGGGTGAAAAATAGAGTTTGAGAATTTTGCGCGCCGTTAGGCGCGCGCTTCTGCAAAACCCTTTTAAAGCTGAAACCCCGCCCCCTCAGCCCATGCGGTTAGAAAGAGCAAAGGTCAGCCTGAAAAAACATCACACCAAAGAAAATATCTGCCCAAAAACATACCTCACTTCCTCCCTCAGCTTCTTCTTCAAGAAAGGAGCTTAGGAGTGTCTGCAAAACCCTTTTAAAGCTGAAACCCCGCCCCCTCAGCCCATGCGGTTAGAAAGAGCAAAGGTCAGCCTGAAAAAAAAATCACACCAAAGAAAATATCTGCCCAAAAACATACCTCACTTCCTCCCTCAGCTTCTTCTTCAAGAAAGGAGCTTAGGAGTGTCTGCAAAACCCTTTTAAAACTGAAACCCCGCCCCCTCAGCCCATGCGGTTAGAAAGAGCAAAGGTCAGCCTGAAAAAAAAAATCACACCAAAGAAAATATCTGCCCAAAAACATACCTCACTTCCTCCCTCAGCTTCTTCTTCAAGAAAGGAGCTTAGGAGTGTCTGCAAAACCCTTTTAAAACTGAAACCCCGCCCCCTCAGCCCATGCGGTTAGAAAGAGCAAAGGTCAGCCTGAAAAAACATCACACCAAAGAAAATATCTGCCCAAAAACATACCTCACTTCCTCCCTCAGCTTCTTCTTCAAGAAAGGAGCTTAGGAGTGTCTGCAAAACCCTTTTAAAGCTGAAACCCCACCCCCTCAGCCCATGCGGTTGGATAGAGCAAAGGTCAGCCTGAAAAAACATCACACCAAAGAAAATATCTACCCAAAAACATACCTCACTTCCTCCCTCAGCTTCTTCTTCAAGAAAGGAGCTTAGGAGTGTCTGCAAAACCCTTTTAAAGCTGAAACCCCGCCCCCTCAGCCCATGCGGTTAGAAAGAGCAAAGGTCAGCCTGAAAAAACATCACACCAAAGAAAATATCTGCCCAAAACATACCTCACTTCCTCCCTCAGCTTCTTCTTCAAGAAAGGAGCTTAGAAGTGTCTGAAAAACCCTTTTAAAGCTGAAACCCCACCCCCTCAGCCCATGCGGTTAGATAGAGCAAAGGTCAGCCTGAAAAAACATCACACCAAAGAAAATATCTGCCCAAAAACATACCTCACTTCCTCCCTCAGCTTCTTCTTCAAGAAAGGAGCTTAGGAGTGTCTGAAAAACCCTTTTAAAGCTGAAACCCCGCCCCCTCAGCCCATGCGGTTAGAAAGAGCAAAGGTCAGCCTGAAAAAACATCACACCAAAGAAAATATCTGCCCAAAAACATACCTCACTTCCTCCCTCAGCTTCTTCTTCAAGAAAGGAGCTTAGGAGTGTCTGCAAAACCCTTTTAAAGCTGAAACCCCGCCCCCTCAGCCCATGCGGTTAGAAAGAGCAAAGGTCAGCCTGAAAAAACATCACACCAAAGAAAATATCTGCCCAAAAACATACCTCACTTCCTCCCTCAGCTTCTTCTTCAAGAAAGGAGCTTAGGAGTGTCTGCAAAACCCTTTTAAAGCTGAAACCCCGCCCCCTCAGCCCATGCGGTTAGAAAGAGCAAAGGTCAGCCTGAAAAAACATCACACCAAAGAAAATATCTGCCCAAAAACATACCTCACTTCCTCCCTCAGCTTCTTCTTCAAGAAAGGAGCTTAGGAGTGTCTGCAAAACCCTTTTAAAGCTGAAACCCCGCCCCCTCAGCCCATGCGGTTAGAAAGAGCAAAGGTCAGCCTGAAAAATATCACACCAAAGAGAACATCTGGCCAAAAACATACCTCACTTCCTCCCTCAGCTTCTTCTTCAAGAAAGGACTATTATTATTATTATTATTATTATTATTATTATTATTATTATTATTATTATTATTATTATTATTATTATTATTATTATTATTGTTGTTGTTGTTGTTGTTGTTGTTGTTGTTGTTGTTGTTGTTGTTGTTGTTGTTGTTGTTGTTGTTGTTGTTATTATTATTATTATTATTATTATTGATGTGACTACATCTACACCAGCTGTCAGTAAGACTTGACTGAATCAGTTGTGTTTCATCAGACATAGAGTTGAATCAAGGTGTGAGCTGTCTTTTAACAAATGTGCAAATGACTGATTTGTATGATCTGGGAGCAATTAACAAATAGCTGTTGGTCATCTGTGAGGAGAAGCAATGTCCCTATGGATCCATCATGTTCCAACCCATTTGGGAGATCATAACATTTTTAACCAAAGCTCATAGCAATATGAATTGAAGAAATTGAAAACAAAAAGTTGCTTGCACCAATGGAAAAGTGGAATAACCCGCAAGATCTCCCAATGACACACTGTGTGTGTGTCTGTGTATGAGAGAGAGAGAGAGAGAGAGAGAGAGAGAGAGAGAGAGAGAGAGAGAGAGAGAGAGACTGTGGATGAATTCATCTGCATTCCCCTTGTATGAACTTCGGTTGGCTAGGTCAGAATTTCTTCCTCTACACCTCCACTTGTTTTCTTGACGGTGCAAATCCCACTACCTGCTGTCTTTTCTGCAATTGTTTAAAAGGGGCCTGTGGGCACAAGTGAAATGCTTCTGTCTGCAATGTCTCTGAAGTGGACAGGACTGTGTAGCCCTATTTAGCCACAGCAGGCCATAGCCATTTGTATTTTTCCCATTCACAGGAATAAGTTTATTTTCATAGACATCCAGAAATGGAAATATTATCACAGACCTGTCCAACAATTAGGTTGCAGTGTCACCAAAAGGAGACATGGTATATTGGGCATCTATCTGTGTCCCACTATTTTGGCATGGGCTAGGTTAGGGAACTGTTGCACAGCACTGAGATATTTTGTCTATGAGGCATATCATGGAAATTAGAGGAAATAATATATGTATTAAATAGATATATATTCACATATTCAATCTGAAACAATTTTAAGGTTACAACAAAGAATTATAGAAATTGCTTATAAGGTGACTGGAGGGCTTTTAGAAGAAGATTTTAGAGCTCTGCTGTTGGGAACAGTGGATAATCAACCTGGGTGAGGGAAGCTATTCAGTTTTTGGGAAATGATTCGCACCTGGAAAATGCTCTGACCTGCCAAGCCTGCTTAGTCTCTGTATGTGGAATCTTGTAGAGCTGTGGGTTCCTGGTTTTGTCCCTTAGCAGTAGATAAAAATTATGTGAATGATGTCAGTGTGCATTAACGTGTATGAAATGGACTAGCTGAAGTTATCTCAGCACAATTAAGAAGCCTGTTTCTTCTGACTATGTTAAGATATGATATAAACAGAGCAAGTGATTGCATGGAAATTAGGAAAGGAACAGTAATGAAATTTTGTTCTCCTTCCATGTGTTCAGTCTGTACAATTCGAAGACCATGTGGCAGAGATTCAATGTCTCATTATTTGGCTGGAAAATTTTAAAATATAGCCTTAGTTGTAGACTAATGATTCCACAAGGCATGAATGTATCTGGTCTAAAAAATGGAGAGAAGATAAAGCTTGTTAAGGCTTTGGGGTTGAGTATTATTTTGTTCTGGTGAATATTGGAGTGAAATAGAACATCAACACAACAACAATTCTTCTTTGGAATAGCATTTCAAGAGCCCCTTGATGCCAGTTCTTAATCAGGGAAGCTAACTAGCATATGTTGTTTATCTATTGTGCATATAATGATCCCCTGGTACCAACGGGGAAAGGGGAGGATCAGAGGATACTGCCATTAGAGATAGAAGAACACATTTCACTGCCCTGTACTAAATCACCTGCTTAAAAACTAAGAGTTGGCAGAAGTCTGGCAAATGCTAAATGTGAAATTGATATATTGGAAGGCTGCTTAAAAGGTGACATTGCTTAAGATGGCATAGTGCATAATGCTGTTTAGAACCTATGAAACTGTTTTGCATTCATTAGCTATCCATTTCAGTTTTATCTCTCCTCCCCTGCCTGGCCCAAATGCCATAACCAATAGAGAGGTGCAAATTCTTTTGATGAGGCATGACTTCAAGGTGAAGATCAATGCCAGAGAGGTATTTGAACCACTTTCAGATATGATGCTAGCTCAATATGAATGGGATAATGTGAAAGTGGAACTTTACATCTTAAATATCACTTCTACAGTGGGTGTTGCAATTCTTACAGACAACCCACAAAATCACATAGAAGGTAGAAAACCTCTCTTTTCCAAAATAAACAAACAAGTCTTTAGAATTTTAAACTGTCCAGCACACACACACAAATAAGCACACACAAAATTTATTTTCCTGAGATTTGGTAAGACTTGGCTGACTCAGAGAGGGCTACTACATATGAAATATAAACCCAATTCTGTAAAATGATATAAATGATCGACATGTTGTCTTTCTGGTATTAACAATCAAGGGAGAGGACACCTGAGGCTTTGGAACATATAAAAATCTCTTTTTAAAAAAAACAAATTCTAATCGAAGTGTCATTCCAAGTTTCCAGTCTAAGGCATCCCTATCAGATCCAAGAAGACATGTTACAAAACACTGGGTTTTCTTTTGTTTTGTTGTTCTTTGTTGTTGTTGTTGTTTAGTCGTTAAGTCGTGTCCAACTCTTCGTGACCCCATGGACCAGAGCACGCCAGGCCCTCCTGTCTTCCACTGCCTCCCGGAGTTGGGTCAAATTCATGTTGGTCGCTTCGATGACACTGTCCAACCATCTCGTCCTCTGTCGTCCCCTTCTCTTCTTGCCTTCACACTTTCCCAACATCAGGGTCTTTTCCAGGGAGTCTTCTCTTCTCATGAGATGGCCAAAGTATTGGAGCCTCAGCTTCAGGATCTGTCCTTCCAGTGAGCACTCAGGGTTGATTTCCTTCAAAATGGATAGGTTTGATCTCCTTGCAGTCCAGGGGACTCTCAAGAGTCTCCTCCAGCACCACAGTTCAAAAGCATCAATTCTTCGGCAGTCAGCCTTCTTTATGGTCCAGCTCTCACTTCCATACATCGCTACTGGAAAAACCATAGCTTTGACTATGTGGACCTTTGTCGGCAAGGTGATGTCTCTGCTTTTTAAGATGCTGTCTAGGTTTGTCATCACTTTCCTCCCAAGAAGCAGGCGGCTTTTAATTTTGTGGCTGCTGTCACCATCTGCAGTGATCATGGAGCCCAAGAAGGTAAAATCTGTCACTGCCTCCATATCTTCCCCTTCTGTTTGCCAGGAGGTGATGGGACCAGTGGCCATAATCTTAGTTTTTTTGATGTTCAGCTTCAGACCATTTTTTGTGCTCTCCTCTTTCACCCTCAATAAGAGGTTCTTTAATCCCTCCTCACTTTCTGCCATCAGAGTAGTATCATGTGCATATCGGAGGTTGTTGATATTTCTTCCGGCAATCTTAATTCCGGTTTGGGATTCCTCCAGTCCTGTCTTTCACATGATTTATTCTGCATATAAGTTAAATAAGTTAAATAAGCAGGGAGACAATATACAGCCTTGTCGTACTCCTTTCCCAATTTTCAACCAATCAGTTGTTCCATATCCAGTTCTAACTGTTGCTTCCTGTCCCACATATAGATTTCTCAGGAGATAGATAAAGTGGTCAGGCACTCCCATTTCTTTAAGAACTTCCCATAGTTTGTTGTTTTCCACACAGTCAAAGGCTTTTGCGTAGTCAATGAAGCAGAAGTAGATGTTTTTCTGGAACTCTCTGGCTTTCTCCATAATCCAGCGCATGTTAGTAATTTAGTCTCTAGTTCCTCTGCCCCTTCGAAATCCAGCTTGTATTTCTGGGAGTTCTCGGTCCACATACTGCTGAAGCCTGCCTTGGAGGATTTTGAGCATAACCTTGCTAGCGTGTGAAATGAGTGCAATTGTACGGTAGTTGGAGCATTCTTTGGCACTGCCCTTCTTTGGGATTGGGATGTAGACTGATCTTTTCCAATCCTCTGGCCACTGCTGAGTTTTCCAAACTTGTTGGCATATTGAGTGTAGCACCTTAGCAGCGTCATCTTTTAAGATTTTAAATAGTTCAACTGGAATGCCATCACCTCCACTGGCCTTGTTGTTAGCCATGCTTTCTAAGGCCCACTTGACTTCACTCTCCAGGATGTCTGGCTCAAGGTCAGCAACCACACTATCTGGGTTGTCCGGGACATCCAGATCTTTCTGGTATAATTCCTCTGTGTATTCTTGCCACCTCTTCTTGATGTCTTCTGCTTCTGTGAGGTCCCTACCATTTTTGTCTTTTATCATGTCCATCTTTTCACAAAATGTTGTTCTTTACATAGCCCTAATGCCCACATGTTGAGCAATGCATAGATAAATTGAGTTTAAAGGGGCCTTCAAGTCCAATCCCCTTCCCAATGAAGGAATACAGGTTAAAGTATATCAGATGGCTGTCTAACGTTCTCTTTGATAGTCATGTGACTCTTCATTTGACCTTAGAATCATAGAATGATGGAATTAGAAGGGGCCTAAAAGGTCATTGAACCCAAACCTCTACTCAATGACCCTATTGGCCCCTTCCAACTTCATTATTCAATGATTTTATAATTTTGTGAATCCCAATCAAAGTAGATCTGACAGATGACTGTCTCATGTTCTCTTGAATGCTTCAACCAGAGATAATTTGTCCCATTTCTCTACTGCTCTAACAATTAGGATATATTTCCTTATATTCAAACAAAATCTGGCTTCCTGTAACTTGAACCGATTATTATGAGTCCTGCACTCTGAAACAATAGAGAACAGATCCTGGCCCTTCTCTGCTTGACTGCCTTTCAAGAATTTGAAGAGGTGATACACACACACATAGTACCTTTATTATTTCTGGCCATAGGCCTTTACAAAGGCAGACTTACATAAAAATGATTTAAAGGATGCCCCAAGGGTCAATAAACCTGTTCTGGAAATGGTGGCATAGCGTATAATATCAAAGTCATTATAGTCAACATTTATGCAATATTATGATCCTTATCAAATCGAAGCCTCAACTTCTTAGCTTCCAGAGCAAATTGTGCAACAGAGTACGTAATATACAGCTGTGTATCAGCGAGTAGTCTTACTATTATTTCCATTGGAGTACAGTTGGGATATAACTGAATAATGAGGGACAAAAATCTTTCTCTGGGGTTTTCATAGAGAGGACAGAGTAATAAGTAGTGAGTTAGGTCCTCAATCTGATTGCAGCCATAGACACATTTCCGCTCCTCTGCTGGGATTCCTTTACATCTCCCTTCAAGATATGCTGTGGTCATCTGCCCAAATCTAAGTTCTGTGAACACTCTGCAGATCTGAGGAAAAGTCAGTAACTCAGAGTAACTTGGTTTTGCATGATTCAACTGAAGTTGGGGGTACCAGGTGGAAAAATGGGACCCAACAACAACAGCCCCGTCCTGACTGGCATCAAAGTCGAGAATCCAGTTTCTAAGATCCCGGGGGCCTAGACTGAAGAATTTTTCCAGTGTGAGGTTATAGGCTTTTAGTTTTTCGTAGCACTGTTGTGCCCATCCACCAAACTGTAGTTGTTCTAGCCAGCAGCACTTTGTCAAGGAGAGGTCCTCTAGGTTGTTCAATCTGTGCCAGTATCTAAAATACGCCAGATCAGTTTTAGCGACAATTGAGGGAAGGCCTAACTCAGCTCTGAGATGAGCTGAGGGAATTCCTGGGGGGAGCCCCAGTATCAGCCTCATGAATTTATTCTGCAAAATTTCCAATTTTGTCTTAGCTGCTTCTCCCAATAATTCTGCCCCATAAAGCATTTGTGGTAAGATTTTGACAGCAAACACCTTGAGTGCAGGATTTATCAATTTATTTATTTATTTATTTATTTATTTATTTATTTATTTATTTATTTATTTAACTTATATGCCGCCCACTCTACCCAAAGGTCTCTGGGCGGCTTACAATAAAAATACAATAAAAAGATAAAACAATTAAAATACAATTAAAATAGATACTCTAAAAATTGCCATCAGGACCCACAGTTGATATTATTTCAATTAAAAGCCTTCTGGAACAGGAAGGTTTTGACCTGGCACCGAAATGTCATCAGCATTGGCGCCAGACGAATCTCAGTCGGGAGGGCATTCCATAGTCTGGGGGCAGCTGCCGAAAAGGCCCTTTGTCTACAAGCCATCCCTCTTACCACCTTGAGGGATGGCTCTTTCAAAAGGGTCCCCTGGCTAGATCTTAACTGCCGGGTAGATTCATATGGAAGGAGGCGGTCCTTCAGGTATCCAGGGCCCAAGCCGTTTAGGGCTTTATATGTCAAAACAAGCACTTTGAATTGGGCCCGGGCAGCAACTGGTAACCAATGTAATTTAATCAGAATCGGCTTGATATGTCCCCTAGCGGCCCCACCACTCACCAGCCGCGCAGCTCAATTCTGGACCAGTTGCAGTCACCGGACCGTCTTCAAAGGCAGCCCCACGTAGAGCGCATTGCAGTAATCTATACGAGATGTTACCAGTGCGTGTGTAACTGTCATGAGACTCCGCTCGTCCAGGTACGGCCATAGCTGGTACAATTTCCGCAGCTGAAGGAAGGCGCCCCTGGCCACCGAGTCCACCTGAGCTTCCAGAGTTAGACTGGGGTCCAGGAGCACCCCCAGGCTGTGGACCCTGTCCCTTAGGGGGAGTGTAACCCCATTCAGGGCAGGGAAATGGCCCTCCAGCCTGTCCGGTGAAGCACCCACTAACAGCACTTCCGTCTTGTCTGGATTGAGTTTCAATTTATTAACCCTCATCCAGTCCATTATCAGGTCCACACACGAGTTCAGCACAGAAACCGCCTCACCTGGATTGGTGGAAAACGAGAGGTAGAGCTGAGTGTCATCAGCATATTGCTGACTCCTCAGTCCAAACCTCCTGATGACCTCTCCCAGCGGTTCCATGTAGAGGTTAAACAGCATGGGGGACAGTATTGAGCCCTGAGGAACCCCATGACATAAATGCCATGGGACAGAGCAACTGTCCCCCAGCACCACCCTCTGGACACGGTCAGCCAGGAAGGAGCAGAACCACCGTAAAGCAGTGCCCCCAACTCCCAACCCAGCCAGCCTATCCAGAAGGACATCATGGTCGATGGTGTCGAAAGCCGCTGAGAGGTCCAGGAGTATCAACAGGGTCACACTCCCCCTGTCTCTCTCCCGGCAAAGGTCATCGTACAGGGCGACCAAGGCAGTCTCCGTACCAAAACCCGGCCTGAAACCCAATTGAAATGGATCCAGAAAATCCGTTTCATCCAGCAACGCCTGGAGTTGCCCGGCCACAACCCGCTCCAACACTTTGCCCAAATAAGGGAGGTTCGCCACTGGTCGGTAGTTAACCACCAGTCTTGGGTCCAGGTTAGGCTTTTTAAGGAGTGGCCGAATTACCGCCTCTTTCAAGGTGGTAGGGACCACTCCCTCTCTCAAAGAGGCCTCCTGGACCCAGGTGCGAACCCCCCTGGCAGATCTTCCAATTAGCCAAGATGGGCAAGGGTCAAGCGGAGTGGTGGTAGAACGGACAGATCCAAGCACCCTGTCCACATCCTCAGGTCTCAACAATTGAAACTCATCCATTAATATTTGACCTAAGCATGGCACACTGGACACATCCTCTGATTTTGCAGTAATGGTGGAGTCCAACTCACTGCGAATCTGAACGATTTTTCCCTCAAAATGAATGGCAAACTCATCACAGCGAGCTGATGAGCAGTCCGGGACCTCCACTGGATTTCCCGGTTGAAGAAGATCCCAGACCACCCGAAACAGCCCTGCTGGACGACATTCTGAGGAAGCAATACGACTGGAGAAATATTGCCGTTTCGCCAGCCGTATTGCCACGAAATAGGCCCGATAATGGGCTCGAAGTCATGTTCGATCGGACTCCCAGCGGGACTTCCTCCACCTGCGCTCCAGCCGTCTCCTCTCTCACTTCATTGCCCACAGTTCAGAAGTATACCAAGGAGCTGTCTGGGCTCTGCGTGCAGGGAGAGGGCGCTTAGGTGCAATCGTGTCAACCGCCCGGGTCATCTCCCTATTCCATAGGGTGATCTGAGCTTCGACAGGAGCGCCGACCATATCAGACGGATAATCCCCCAGAGCATTCAGGAAACCATCCAGATCCATTAGTCTCCGAGGGCGGATCATCTTAATAGATCCCCCACCCTTGCAGAGGGAAGAAGAAGCTAATAGACTAAACTTGACCAGGAAATGGTCTGACCATGACAATGGGGTCACAACCAGCCCCTCCACATCCAGACCACCATCTTCCAGTCCCATTGAGAAAACCAGGTCCAAGGTATGGCCCTTCTCATGTGTCGGGCCGATGACATATTGAGACAGCCCCATGGTTGTCATGGCAGCCATGAAGTCCTGAGCCGCCCCAGTCAAGGCAGCCTCGGCATGAATGTTGAGGTCCCCCAGCACCAACAGCCTGGGAGTCCTCAACACCAGGTCCGAGACTACCTCCATCAGCTCAGGCAAGGAGACTGTTGGTATGCAGCAGGGTGGGCGGTACACCAACAGAATCCCTAATCTGTCTCGCAAGCCCAACACAAAATGCAGGCCCTCAAGACCTCCTCTCAAAGGGATAGGAAGCCTGGTCAAGGAGATAGAACTCCTATAGACTATAGCAACTCCCCCTCCCCGACCCTCCGAGCGACATTGGTGCTGGACCGAGTACCCAGGTGGACACAGCTAGGAGAGGGGGACACCACCCTCCTCTCCCACCCAGGTCTCAGTAATGCACGCCAGGTCAGCACCCTCATCCAGAATTGCATCATGGATGAGGGCAGTCTTATTTTGTACTGACCTGGCATTCATCAACAGCACCGTGTGGCTCGAGGGTTTGCTGATAGGGTCACCTGATACCATCTGGTTGGGGGTAGGACTAGAAGAGGGGATAGATGTAAGATATCTAACCTCTCTTCTCCTACGTGAGCATGTTCTACCCCCACCGCCATTCCTTCCCCTACCCAGCACCACCTCAATGGCTGCCCCCTCCATCGCCCTCCCCCCTTCCTGTTCCCTCAGGAATTGGCCACTTCTACTATAAAAAAATCTTTTTAGTTGCCCTATCGATCTGGAACTCAATAATATTGTGGCATTTAGATGTTGTTTCCAAGAGAGTTTCTCACAAAAGTGGATGCCCAAATATTTAAAGGACTGTACCTGTTGAATAACATGCCCATCCAATGACCAATTACAGTGGTGCCTCGCAAGACGAATGTAATTCGTTCCGCGAGTAGCGCTGTCTTGCGAAAAAATTGTCTTGCGAAAAGCAGTTTCCCATAGGAATGCATTGCAATGCATTCCTATGGGAACCTCGCAAGACGAAAAAATTTCATTCGTCTTGCGAGGCATCGATCTTGGGGAAAAAAATCGTCTTGCGAAGCATGGCCATAGAAGAAGCCATCTTGCGAGGCACCATAGCGATCGCAAAAACCATTCGTCTTGCGGGTTTTTCGTCCCGCGAGGTGTTCGTCTTGCAAGGCACCACTGTATGTTTGGGGCTCTCTTCCCATAGACCATGATCTTTGTCTTAGTATAGTTGATTGTTAGCCGTTCCTCTTTACAGAGCTGCCCAAATTTAGATAGCCGCCCAGAGTGGACTTCGGTCTAGATGGGTGGGGTATAAATAAATAAATAAATAAATAAATAAATAAATAAATAAATAAATAAATAAATAAATAAATAAATAAATAAATTTTAAGACCAATTTTGTTCAGGGATAGCAAAACCAGGTCATCGGCATAAAGCAGCATTGAGATCTTTCTACAACCAATGGTTGGGGAGAAAAAAGAGGGGGTAACCATTTGTGGGATCAAGTTGTTTATATAGAAATTGAAAAGAAAGGGTGCTAAAATGCACCCTTGTTTCACCCCATGGCTAATACAGATCTGTTGTGATAGAGCTCCTTGTAGACCAATACGCACCTGCATCGTATTTTCTGTGTGTAATTGCTGTATAAGCCACAGGAGTCTCCTATTAATGTTTGTTTTAGCCAGTTTACACCATAGTCGATCTCTATCAGGTCAAAGGCTGATGAAAAATCGACAAAGGAGGCATAAAAATATTTGTAAGGTGGTTTGGTGTATTTCCTTATTAAATGATGTAGGACAAAGGCTTGATCTATTGTACTCCTGCCTTTCCTGAAGCCTGCCTGTTCTAATTAGAAGAGGTCTACCATGTCTCCTCTCAGCCGTCCCTATCTCAAAACTAAACATGCCCAGTTCTTTCAGTCTTTCCTCATAGGACTTCTTACCATCTTATTTTATTTATTTATTTATTTATTCAATTTATACCCTGCCCATTTAGACAACGTCTACTCTGGGTGGCTTACAATAAAATAGCATAAAAACAATTAATACAACAATTTAAACAACAATAATAATATCGTTCAAGATGGGAAGATAAAACTCAAATGAAAAAATAAAGACAAGAAAATAAAAATAGAGAAGTAAAGATCAGGTAGTGACAGGAGGGAAGGCCTGCCTAAAGAGCCAGGTCTTAAGTTGGCTCTTAAAAACACCCAGTGAGGGAGCCAGGCGAATCTCTGACGGGAGACTATTCCAGAGTCGAGGGGCCACTGCCGAGAAGGCCCGGTTTCTTGTTCTTTCTTTCTGGGCCTCCCTCGGCGTTAGGCCCCTCAGCCGTCTTTCCTGGCTATGGCGAGTGATTCGGGTAGATCTAGGTGGGAGAAGGCGTTCCGCTAGGTATCGAGGTCCTAAACCGTTTAGGGCTTTGTATGTTATCATTAACACTTTGAAATCAATGCGGAAACGAATGGGAAGCCAATGCAAGGCAGTCAGTGTGGGAGAGATATGCTGATGCTTTCTCATCCCACTAAGAAGTCTGGCCGCCGCATTCTGCACCATTTGAAGCTTCCGCATCAATCTCAAAGGTAGCCCCACGTAGAGTGCATTGCAGTGGTCTAATCTCGAGATTACAAGCGCATGGACCAAAGTGGTGAGCGCCCCACCATCAAGATAGGGACGCAGCTGGGCAATCCGCCACAGATGGAAGTAGGCGGAGCGGACCACTGATGCCACCTGGGTTTCCATGGTGAGCGCCGGATCCAGATGGACCCCCAAGCTGCGAACCTCACTCTTCGCAGTGAGAGTCACCCCCCCAAAAAGAGAGGGAGCTTCCCAAACCACTTATGGAGGGGCCGCTCACCCTCAGGACCTCCGTCTTGTCCGGGTTCAGCCTCAGTCCATTCTCCTGCATCCATTGCAGTACAGCCTCCAGACAGCGCTGAAGGGACAGAACGGCATCCATTGATAGGTGAAAAGGAGATGTAGAGCTGAGTGTCATCAGCGTACTGGTGGCACGAGGCCCCACACCCCCTGATGACCCCACCAAGCGGCCTCATATCGATATTAAACAGCATTGGGGAGATGATCAAGCCCTGCGGAACCCCACAGTTGAGACTCCATGGGGCCAAAACACCCTCCCCAATCTGTACTATCTGAGGACGGTCCTCCAAGAAGAAACGGAGCCAGGCCAAAGCCAGGCCACCGATTCCCAACTCAGAGAGCCTCCCCAGGAGGATACCATGGTCGACGGTATCAAAGGCCGCTGAGATATCGAGGAGGACCAACAAAGACATTTTGCCCCTGTCGGCCTCCCTCAACAGGTCATCCAACAGTGCGACCAATGCCGTTTCTGTACTATGGCGCGGCCTGAAGCCCGACTGGAACGGATCCAGGGCATTGGTTTCATCCAATAGAGCCTGAAGCTGATCAGCCATCACCCTCTCCACCACTTTACTAAGGAAGGAAACATTGGCGACCGGCCTATAATTGCCAATGTCGTCCGCCGCCAAACTAGGTTTCTTCCTAATGGGCCTAATGAGTGTCTCCTTGAGGTGAGAGTCACCCCTCTCCTGGAGAGACCCATTAATTATTGCTGTGGCCCATTCAATTGTTATAGGCCTGGCTGCTTTGATTAGCCAGGCCGGGCAAGGGTCAAGAGAGGATGTGGTGGCCCGACAGCGATCAAGCACTTTGTCCACCATATCTGGCGTCACGGGCTGAAAGAATTCAAAACTCACCGGGCAAGGCGGAGCGCTGGACATCTCTGCTCGATCCACTGTATTTAAAAAAGGAGAGAGCTCCTTTTTCATCTTCAGAATTGTTCCTGTTTGTCTGCATTCTTCTTAAAGTGTGGTGTTCAGAACGGCACACAGTACTCAAGCTGGGGACTAGTACCACATGGCATTTGGAGACTATATTTTTGTTAATACAGTCTAAAATAGTATTTGCCTTTTTTGTAGCCACATCACCTTTTCGCTCATATTCAGCTTGTGATCTATGACAATTCCAAGATCCTTCTCACTTGTAGTATTGCTGAGCCAGGTATCCCCATCTTGTAACTGTATGTTTGGTTTCTTTTTCCTACGTGTAGTACTTTGCACTTATCCCTGTTAAATTTAATTCTGTTGTTTTCGGCCCAGTGCTCCAGCCTATTCAGATCATTTTGAATTTTGGTTCTGTGTTCCAGGATGTTAGCTATTTGTGTCATCCAGAAATTTGGTTAGCACCTGCACCCCCTGATCCAGGTCATTAATAAAAATGTTGATGAGCACAGGGCCCAGGACTGAGCCCTGGGGTAACCCACTTGTTACTTCCACCTAATTTGAAAAGGAACCATTGATAATCCCTCTCTGAGTAGGATTTTGTAACTATGTATCTACCTGAGAGTTGTTCTTTCCAGCCTACACCTAGTTAGTCTGCTAATGAGAATATAATGGGACACTAAAAAAACTTTGTTGAAGTCAAGATACATTACATCTATAGCATTCCTATCAGGAAGGTTACCTATTCAAAAAATTAGATTATTCTGGCAGGATTTGTTCCTGAGAAATCTAAATTGGCTTCCAGTTATCACTGCTTTGTTTTCAAGGTGCTTGCAGAGTGACCACTTTATAATTGTTGAAATAGCAACCAGCATATTACTAAGAGGTTTGAATGACAGTGACTTAGGGTGACTGTCAATCACTTAGTCAATTGTTTCCCTCTCTACCTCAGATTTTCCCCCCATCTCTTTTACCATAGTCAGTGGCATGATCATCTGTCCCTAAAGAGATAATGATCTTGGTCAGGGAGTCACTGTGGGTGCAAAACTACCACTTTGATTACCTGAGGTAGGTTCTTTAGGCCTCAGAAGTACATGCCCCATGGACAAGCCCGACCTGAAAGAGAACTCTTGCCTGCTTACAAGGCAGTTAACCATTGACTACGTGCTTCCTTTGATAGCACAACAGCCTGACCAGGTAGGACCTCTCAATATTACAGTAGCAATTAGTGACCTTCTCAAATCCTCACTGGATTTAGGTGTAATCCTGCTGTTCAAGAGACCAGTCCTCTGTTGAAGAATTATATTTGTTTTTATTAAGAAAATAAAGTAGTTTCATTAGAATACAGTTGTAGCTTTAAAAGGCATAAGCATTAGGCATATCCAGTAGTTATAATGATTAAAATAAGTTTACTATTTCTAAGTAAAATAAGAACTAGAACTAAGCTAAGTAATCATCTTTGCTCTCTCTACATGTTAGCATCTAGAAGCTGGACTATTCTCCCCCTCTTCTCCTTCAAAAGACAAACCTCTCTCATTCCACAACATCCCCCAACGAACATCGAACATCAATCACACACATGAACAACCATTTTCTACATGCCTCTGGAACGCCTTCTTTATGACACTTCCAAGCTGTTAACCAATTAAGATCAAGTGGGTGTAACACAGTTCACTGCCCACACTTCACATGAGAAGATCCAAGCCCAGGTGGCTTCTCTTTTCCCAGTTATGCTCTGTTTCGTCTTCTCTGGGCCCCTTCGGCCTTGTTTCCTTATCTTCATGCCTGGCAGCACAATTCTAACAACAATCCCATGAGAACATTTCAGTGCTTTCAAATACATCTTACACAGAACCTACCAGACTCCATTTTGCATGACTACAAGTCCCAGTTTCCTCCTATTTCCTCTCAGTCAGGGTTCTGTGTCTGTTTAGAAATGTCAATATCTGTTAGTGTTTAGCAATGTGAGAGTGAGACAGGTTAGTAATGGCAGTGTTCTGAGTGTTTATGCAACCAGATAGTTAGTGAAGAAACTAACAAAGCTTTGGCAGTTTAAACACCATACTATTTAACTGGTGAACATGTTTCTTGTAAGTAAAAGAGAAACATATTTATTCTTTCTAAACTATATTGAGAGCGTAGGCCAGTTGACATAAAGTGAGGAAAAATCCCTGTTATCGTTTGGCTTCTTCTACTTGTTTTTGAGTGCCATTTGCTTTTTCTTGTCTGTCTTGGAGGTTTCTGGGAAAGTACACCAGTAACATTACTAAAGTGCTGACCTTTAGTAAAGTTACTACAGTGGACCCTCGACTTACGGAATTAATCTGTATTGGAACGGTGGCTGCAGGTCAAAAAGTCTGTAGGTCGAGGCTCCATTGACCTACAATGCATTGAAAACCGATTAATCCGTAACCGGCCGTTTTTGGTCCATTTTGTTTGATTTTCCGGTCTGTAGGTCGATTCTCCGGCTGCAAGTCGAACCTAAATTTTGCGGCCAGAGAAGTCTGTAACTCGAAAAGTCTGCAGGTCGAGCCGTCTGTAAGTCGAGGGTCCACTGTAGAATATTTATTTGCCTTTTTGATTAATCCGCTTGTCTAGCTCATAATGGTCATAGGGATCTTGTTTGTTACCATTTGTTCAGTTTCGATAGAAGCTATAAAGGTCATTCTTCAATGAAAAAAGTTATGGTTATTTTTTGAAACTAACTATATAAAGTAAATCAATGGCTCCTTCTCAAACTGGGAAAAAGTAACAAGTGGGGTACCCCAAGGCTCAGTCCTGGGTCCAGTGCACTCTACAACAGTTATATTAATAATTTGGATGAGGGACTGCAGGGAATACTTCTCAGATTTGCAGATGACACAAAATTGAGTGAAATAGCTAATACCTTCAAAGACAGGAGGAAAAAATCAAAAATATATTGATAGGCTTGAGCAGTGGGCTGAAAACAAGGGAATGAAATTTTAACAGGGATAAGTGCAAAGTTCTACATCTAGGAAAAATTGCAAAGTTCTACATGAACTGGAGTGAGTTCAGAGCGGGGGGCGGCGGCAAAAAGGATGATCAGGGGACTGGAAACCAAGCCCTATGAGCAAAGATAGAAAGAACTGGACATGTTTAGCCTCAAAAACAGAAGGCTGAGGGGAGATAGGATAGCACTTATGGGACCCTTCCAACTCAATTATTCTATGATTCTACAGTTCTAAAGAAGAAGAAGAAAAGAATTAGTCTTGAGCCTAATTCCCCACCCAACTTTCAGAGGCCTATTTGTTTCCAGTGAAAGTGAGAGAGGCAACATTTAAAGTACTTAACCCACAATCTCTTTTCTAGAGAAATGGTGAACCCCTTTCTCTCAGTAGGATCAATGGACTGAATATTTTGTCTCTTACCTGTTAGGAATCAAAGGATATGATTTCCCATCTCACCCCAAAAACTGAACTAAATACAACTGTTAGTCATGATTAGGGTACATCCATTGAATCAACTGCTGAACAGTTAGTAAATACTTATGTAAATTCCACTGATTAAATAAATGTATTGTAAATGGGATTACTAGAGGGATTGAGGTAATTGTTCTCCAACTGAAGGAAAATAACAGTAAAGAATAACACCAGAATACCATTGATGATGCAGATCTCAGAAGTTTATGTGAATACACCAGACATTGTGGTGTGAAATATAACAGTAGGAGTGCAGGTCTGTTGTCAGTCACACTGATGTTCTGTAGTGCAGCTACCTTAGAAACCCATCTATTTTCCTACTACATCAAGAAATTAGAAGTTCACTTTATCTCTTCTGTTTGCATTTTTATAACTATCTGAAAATGAAATTTTCATAGTCTTCTTGAACATACTTAATTATGCTATGAAATGCTTTTTTAATAAGTGTTGGAAATGTAAAATACAGGAGGGTACTTTCAACCATGTTGAGTAGATAAGCAGGGAAGCAGAAACATTGGAGATTAGTATATGAAATGTTGAAAAAAAATTGTATTTTGTGAGATATCATTTAAACTAGAATTGTGTTAATTGAGTATTATGTCTGAGATTGTAGATAAAGAAATGAAACATTCGATACACATAATTACTGTAGCTATAATATGGAAAACATTGGAAGAAAGCAGAAACACGGTCATCTTTAAAAGGAGGCAAAAATGGAATGATTTTATAGCTGGACTTGAAATATGGACTGGAAAGTATAGATAAAAGAAGAATGTAAAGGTCCTATCAGGGAATGGAGGGCTAAGTAACTATAGTAATTCTGGTAAAACCTGTTACGTTGTTCTTTTTTGTTATCTTTTTATTCTAGTAGAATTGTATAAGTGGATGTAAAAGTACCCTCTCTCTCTCTCTGGAATTTTACCCTTCCCCTACCCATATCCACTCCCACAGCCCCAAAGCCCCAATCCTATCCCTATTGAAAATGAATAAAAATTAAATAATAAAAAACCCATATTTAATTATGCTCTGTTATAGTTTAGGTATTCTTAATTATTCATCTGAAATACATTCTGACAAGTGTAGCACTATTTATATACTCTTCACATGTGTTAAGATACTATTTACTAACTGGACATACATTTCTGTTTAAATTAATGGCAGTCAGGGTGAAATTTCAGAGCTCAGAATATTGTGGTGAATATTAGCACTACATTCTATATCAAATGTTGAATAGTCCTCTAGTATTCTTTAAGGCCTGAAGAGTAAGCTTAATTAGACCAAGGCTTTTTTTTTTTCACTTGAGGAAAAGGGCATGTTGATGTCCCCTACCCAGTCCTTGTATAGAAGCTGACAGGACTGGCAGCACAACTGAACTTCAACATAGCAATAGGAGTGTGTTCTTAACCACAACTGAGACACCACCCTACTTTCAAGGATCCTGAGTTCTTGCCATCAGGGTTCTTGCGACACACTTGTGAAGAAAGAAAGCTACAGAATTTTGCTGATAAGAACAGTTCAAGCTCATGAAGCTCAAAGGAATGTAATTAATTACTTTTAAAACTTCCAACTGACGCCTAGGGGAAGAAGAAGAAGAAAAAAGAGTCTCGGACTAAAGTACTGACTAGATGTTTAGATGAATTGCCTGTGATAATGGATTGCTGCCTATTCTCAGAGTTTAAAATATAGATAGATAGATAGATAGATAGATAGATAGATAGATAGATAGATAGATAGATAGATAGATAGATAGATAGATAGATAGATAGATAGATAAGAAACTGACTTAGAAACGAAACTAAATTCTTCTGACATGCGTAGTAAAGCTACGCCGGACTGTTTTAAACTGCTCTTGAGCTCCTCCTGCTGGGAATTTGTATAATTACATCCAGAATCATCGCAATTGCTTCTTCTTCTTCTTCTTTTTTTGGCTTAAATTACTGCTGGAGACTCCTTTAAAAATAAATGGGACTGCTTGTAAAAGAAGATATTAATGAGATAAGGAAGGTCAAGACAAAAGGAAAGCAGAGTTGTGTGAAAAATATAAGAGAAAGTAGAGTTGTTTGGAGAAGAGAAAACTCTGAATCAAGTTCAGCATCCAGATCAGGATCCAAAAATAAACCTTCTGACCATAATTTAAAGAAGCTATCTGAGGCTGCAACAGAAAAAAAATATGGCACAGAAATTGCAAAAAATACAAGAAGGAGGACCCAGAATCTATTACCCGGTCTGCTGGCACTTACTGCGTCGGCGCAGGACGCCATTATCCCCCTGCCCGGGATAGCGCGAGACACACAGGTCTCGCTGAAGCATCCGGGCATCTGGCAAGAAGAGTATTTAAGGAAGAGGTCTGCCTACTTTGGGCCTCTTCCTCTTCAACAGCCAGAGAAGGAGGGCGAGTGCTGTTGTGACGGAGCTGCTCTGCATGTGGCGGACACCATTTTGGATTTTGGGTTGCATCGGTACCCCCTCCCTCCACGGTTTGCCTTTACAGCTGGGAGTCGGGCTGACGGGATCGCCAGCCCGCTGGAGATCATTCTTGTGTTTTAAAAAAAGAAAGAAAGGAAAGAAAATAAAACAGAAAATATTCATTGTCAGCTGTTGAAGAGTAAGGGATCGGAGCGCGGGAGCTGATGCTTATTAATTATTAATTAGATAAATAAATAAAATGGAATAAATTGTAAATAATTAGAATAAATAATTTAATTAGAATAAATTACCTAAGTAATAAATATATATTTACAGATATTATAAGTGTACAAGGGAGTAATAGACAAGGGGAGGTCGCCCTAAAGGCGTAAGTGCCAGCTGGCACGCACGCCTCCCCCTCCTAAGTTGATTGAGAGTTTATAATTATTATTAACACAATTCAGTAATTGCTTGGGGGGGCCTCTTTGCCACATGGAAAGGAAATACGCTAGAGTCAGGGGAGGAAATACACTAGAATGACATTGGCAACACAAACAACAATCACTATGGGGGAAATAAAAAGCTCATGGCAAGAAACACTCCCAGCGAGCACCTCAAGGTTTTGCTATCGTCCAGGGTCATCCCCAGGTAGACATGAACATCTTATATGGCAGGTGCCTCTAGGTCTCCAACTGAGCTCTGTGATTGGTAGGCTTCTATCCATGACCATGGGGAGAAGACAGACCAGCTAGAGAGAAGTTCCAGTGCGGACACATATGGAACCGCCTTCCAGAACCCTTCCAGTTTCAGCCACCGGACAGGTCTGCTGACACCAAAGGACTGATCCAGTGCCACTGCTTGGTGGAAAGCTCCCTGAACTCTTGCCTCTCAACCAGCCTTCGAACAAGAAGGCCACTTGGCTAGGTCCTTATGGCTCCATGCTGCAGGTTTTATCCCGGCTACTGGACATCTGCCAATGCCAGCCTACTGAGGGGAAACAGTGGACATGGGGAAGGCTCTTCTGTGTGTGTGTGTGTGTGATATTTTGTTCTGTGGTTTCCAACTCAGCCACCTTCTGTCTTGGAGGGGCACTCAGAGGCAGAAAGGGCTTAATCCAGTGAGCTATCGTCTACTATGGTGGGATCTTCCGGGACAAAAAACGTTGACACACCAGTCTTGTTGGATTCATAGGGCACACCTCTGATACAGTCCTCACCATTGTTGTATTGTAGGAGGCTGTGGATGCAGAATTCAGCAATGACCATGAGAAATCCAGGCCATTCCTTAGCTCAGAATTAACAGCAGAAGGCTGCTGGATGCTGCTAAGGGTGCAACTACACTGGATTTGATCAACAACCTGTGTTACATTTGAAATTGCGGCTGGCTGCAGATTGATTTGGGAGTTCACTGTTCGATGCGATTTGCATTCCAGCCCATGGTCCCCACCTGTCCTTCCTTCCTCTGGTGATCTCTGGCATCTCAAGTTGGGAAACTGAGAGATCAAAGATCAGTCCCCCAGTTCAGCTCTGGGTTCATGTTGCTTGGTTGCCATTTGACATGGGCATGAACTGGAAAACCGGTGATTCGTGATGGTTTGTGGCTACCCACAAACCATGAACAATCACAAATCCCCCAAAGAACCAACTGGTTTGTGGTTCATTTTTCAGGTTTGTGGCGGTGGGGGCCTACCTCGTCCTGCCACCTCTGCCTCCTCTGCTGACACTGCAGGCCTCCACTGCCATCTTCATGGGCAGCAGCAGGCTCATGGCACAGAAGCCGGTCCTGCTATCTCTGTGCATGTGCCTGCCTATCAGCTGGGCAGCGGGCACATGCACGGATGCAATGGCCAGCTCTGGGAATCCTGCCCAGTTCATGGGTTTTTCTGGTTTGTGGTTCAGTTTGTGCCCATCTCTACTTACAATTGCTTCTGTGTAAAGCAGGAGTCTGTATCAGAGAGGCACTGTGAAGGAAAACTGAGTCAATAATTGCACCACAGAGTCAAAGGCAAAAGGTTTGTATGATCTGAAGAGAAACCAGAGGGATTTCTTTGAAAACAAAAGATATAACAACTACCTCAAAGAAAGTGCTACCAAGGTGATTAATATAATGAGATTTGCCTGCGGAGTAGTATATTGTACAATGTGAAATGTTCCTTCACATAAATCTACACCTTTTCTACATTCACACATCCCTTAGACTAGTATTAGAACAGATCTTTTCAGAATTTGATTAAAGGCCTTGTGGTAAGAAAGGGACCGCCTGGAGAGAAACTTGACCAACACCTAAATGTAGAACTAGATCTTACAGTACAACACAGGGAACAGTTTGTATACAATAGCTAACTCAATTACCAGCCACCCCCAAAAAACCCTGGGCAGTTTTGTTGCTATATAATTAAGAAGGATTGGTGGTTGTCAAGTAGACAAATAATACATAAAACCTCATAAACATCCGCCTGACCAAGAACTGTTTAATAAAAACCACCGGCTAATCAAGGGAACAGAACGACTAGGCCATTTGATCAAAATAATTTTAACCAGAAATTAGCTTTTGTTGGGCTCAATTATGTGTATTTAATGGCAATCCAGGAAATCGGTCTTGCTGGGTTTCCATTCATTATGCAGCAGATGTGCTATAAAACAAATGCTCAGCAAAACGAAGAAGCCTGTGTGTTCTCTATTACATGTGAAAGAGCTACTCTAGATTAGCTCAACAAAGAATCGACAGCAACCGCAGGTAGGTTTCCAAATCTAACTGTGCATTGGATAAACCGTGTTTGTTCACTCACAAGAACTTTCCCATTCACTTCCATGGAGGGCACAAAGAGAAATGGTTTTAGTTATATTCTCTGATTAGGGCTCTCACATTGACTTGGCTACTTTATCCCACTTCCGGAAGCCACTTTGGATTCATGAGTCCCTGGTTGTGCCACTAAACGTCTCCAAACCCAGATCCTTACATCAGCCAGGTCTTGCATCTCCAGAGTAGGGGTGCCACTGATACAGATCACAAAAAAAGCCATCAGTCGTCAAAGAAGAGGACATTGATAAGCATAAAATGATATATGCTGAGCCGTAAGTGCAAAATTAGAAGTGGTTTTCATAGTTTGAATAGAATGACAACAATCTCACCAGAATGGGAAGGTCTGCGTTGGGAGCTCCTGAGTCTGCTCTCCAGCTGCTCACTATGGATGAACAACTTCATGGTCCGTGATCCCTCTTCTTGTGTTTCCCTAGCTTTACATCAGACTTGATAGTCTTCCCAAGGTAGAACACCTTCAAGAAGAGGGTGGCCCTCAGGTGGCACTAAATTAGAGGACTGGAGGAGAGGAAGGACACTTATGGACACCCTACACCAGAGGCTTCCATGGCAGGCCTCTTCATACAGATGCACAGCCAGCTGATGGGACAGAAGGACCACATTCTTCAATAGAAGCTGCCTCAAGTCCCTAAATAGCCAGAGAAATGTTGATCAGGATGCAAAGTCTTGGGCCCACCCATGGGCCATGTCAACTCTATATTTGTTCTGAGCGTACCATGCCCCTTACCCAAAAGTAGTGGAAGGATGCCTGACAGAAGGCTTCTGGGGTCTGCTGTGCATTTGGGTGTACATTTCACGGTCCTCTCCTCCACCCAAAGCTGAACTTAACCCGCACTTAGTAGGCCCCTTTGGACCTCAACGTGTGTGGGGGGGGGGGGGGGAAGACGCCCTCTTGAGTAGGAACATTGTGGTTTCCCCTGAGAAAACAGCCCCTAAACATCAGAAAGACGCTCCCAAGGGCAAAAGCGACTCACCCCAAGGAGCCCCTCTCATTTCCTCCATTTATGAAAACTACACTTGTAGCGCATGTGAAATTTTCCTGCTGAGAACATGCACGCATGGCCCAAAACGGCTCATACAATATATGCTGGATCCCAGCGGACGACTCTAAAGCTGTCTTTCCACCACCAAAATGCCGTGTTTACACGCTCTTCCTTGACTGCCAAATAACAGCTTCTGGACTACTTAAAAAGCAAAACAGGTTACTATTCTAATAGGTTAATGACCTTTCGAAGACCTGAGTCACTTAACTGCATTATCTTTAATTGGAATCTGTGCCATGTCTGGCTTGCCACAGAGGAACTTATTAGTGGCCTATTAGACCTCGCATGTCCTCTAGCATCTGTCTTCAGCATTAAGCAAATATGTGGAAAATGAGGTATTTTCTTCTAGTTATCGTAGCTGTTGTTCCAAAAAAGTTTATGCAGGACTACCTCCATCAGAGGCAACTTGATGGCACATAACAACGACAACAAGCTCCATCTGTTTCCATTTTCTCCCCTGCAAGAGTCCTTGGTAGTAAATAACTCCTGTTCAACATTACCAATTAATATTTAGAAATGCCTGTTTGACCAAAAACTGGGTATCTGCTACTTTTCTACTAGATGAGCTGCTGTAATGTCATGGAATGTTCAACAACATTCTGAATCCTCAGGTGAATGTTTTCCCGGTTGTTTAACAGTCCTTTCTCTTGTAAGTTGGACTCTGTGTTGACATTGACTGCTGCCTAAAAGGGTGGCCCTTCTGGACTATGAGAAGGAACTCTGGCTGGTTGGCAGGGTGGACTCATTTTTATAGGCACTTCCAAGCTGAAGGCTCTGCACATGAAACACTCTGAAAGTAACGTTAGCTCAGTGGCTTAGATCTCTGGCTGCAGAGCCAGAGGTTGAGAGTTCAGTTCCTGAGTGTGTCTTCATGACAAGAGCTGGACTCGATGATCCACAGAGTCTCTTCCAGCTCTGCCGTTCTAAGATTATTATAGATCATTAATGTGCAGCTATTCTAGCCTTTTATCCTTAACAGATTTCTCCCAGTAAGATGGAAGCCAGAACGAGTGATCAGCAACCCTGGGTGGGTCACAAGAGGACCAAGAAAAGATGTGAAGATCCTCAGCATAATTCAGTGAATGAGGTGGAACAAGACTGGGATGAACACCTTTTCTGGAGCCACAGGTCAGGAACAGAAAACGGAGCTTGGAAATTTTCCTTTTTGGGAGGGAGCCCACCTCACAGAAGCCCCCAGCTGTCAGGGCTACCAGGAAGGGGCTGAAGAAGTGACAGGCTCTGATAGAACTCACACATACCCAGAGAGCAGCCAATGTAAATGTCGGTGAAACACTCTGCTGTCCGGTGTTGTTTGCTGGGCATCGAGGAGAGGGCCAGGCTTAGGAGATGGTTTTATTCAGTTCTTCATAGTCAGAGCAGCCCCATCACGGGCAGATTCTCCACCTGCAACTCAGATCAAAACATCCATCTCACTGGGATGAAAGAGTTCACCCTCCAGCTCTTCCCATGAGAGCCACCAGCAGCTGCTGCCAAATGCTGTCGCCCTACGAATCGAGCCAAAGCGGGGACACATTTTGTGCATTGTGGAAGCACTATGTGCTTTCTTCTAGATTGTTGGCCACTCTGGACTTCTGAGAAGAAGGGCAGGTGTCAGTCAGATTGACAATCCTACCCAAAACGATATACATCCATGCCGTTTCCCTCAAGCCCCCCCCCCCCAGTGCATCCACCTTGATAGAATTTATTGTAAATCATGGAAGAAGAAAATGTCTCTTGACAATGTGATCAAATGTCTTTATTTTCCATATCTATCTATCCAATGTCTTTATTTAATGTAGATGCACACAGCAATGCACGAAACTGCAAAATGCATCATGTGGTTTTACCAAGATGTGAATGTGCAAAAGGTTTAAATGTCAGCTGCCTTGGCAACAGCACATATCTTGGACTTCGAAAAAAATACATAGCTACAGATTAGCCCTGAAAGTTCAAACAATGTAAATATATATATACAGAGAGACCACAGCCTTGATTTGGAAAGGTTGGAGTTCATATGGCCACCTCAGACACATCTCTTCAGAAACATCCCAAGAAAAAGAGCTTAGACATTAAAAAAAAGTTCAGACTTGGGGGTGATCAAGAAAGGAAAGTTTCTATAAACCCATAATCTTGCATGCAACATTTTTTCCAAGTTAAGCTGGCTAAATTCCCCAAGATTTCTGTGCCAAAACCTGGCATGACTGGGGAGAGAGAGGGTGGGTGCATGCGCCTGGGCCCATTCTGCCACTTGGAGCAAAACACACACACATAGGCACACACTTCCTTGCACCTGGTGCCAACCCATTGGGAATGGGTGGAAATGGGTGCCCACCCTTTCAAGCCAATCCATGCACAAAAGCGACTCACCCTCTCCTCCCGCACAGCTTGCTCTGAGGTTTGCCACCTACCCGGCAAGGGGCTGAGATTTCAGCCCTGTTGTGCCTCCAGAGGCAAACCCTTTGCATGGGCCTTCTCAAACATTCATCTACTTGAACAGAAAATATGGATGTAATATTCTTTAATAGGCAATCTCTACAGGAGGCCTAGAACTTAATTTACAAAACCATTCTCCTCCACCACCGCTTGCCAGATCTTTCTTTATTCGCATCAGAGCATCGCACCGTTCATAATCAAGGACGTACGGGAAATATAGGCAAAAATGAAAAACGAAGGAAAACGTCAAGCCCATCAGACTGATTTTTGACCAGAAGCCGTTGGCGCTTGAGAGGCGCATAGAAACCATTCCTCGACGTCAGCCATCATCCAGCGGGGTCATTGTCCATGAAGTGGGTGGGTTCAGTGCGCTTCGAGTGCCACACTTCTGGAAGTGAAGGGTCAGCCGGCTGTCAGCCACTGTGGCCCAGGGGGTGCCCGAGTGTACACACAATGCTTCCCCACTCTTTGGGGAGCTGATGGGATCCTTCTGTGCCCCCACCTTTTTGATGAATCAAACAGATAAAAAGAAACCATGTCTTTTGGATCTCTCTCCCCTCTAAGTCAGTTTCTTTGACACAGCTGTGCCCCAGGCCGATTGAGACCAATCTTTGAGAGATTTTCCTTCCCTGGCACAGACTTCCTTTTTCCAGTTTGAGGCAATCTTTTTCTCTTGTCGTGGAGCAAGAAACAAGAAACAGCAGGAGAAGATTCTTTTCACCCACTAACGAATTTAATAGTGCAGATGGTGGATTTAACTGCATTGATTGATTGATGATTACCTTAATTCAGCTTGGATCTTCACCCAGAAATGTAACACAATCAGATCATTCTGCCCCATAGGGAAAAAGCGACACTTTCCCACCTACCCCCTAGCAAAAGTTTCAGGAGTTCTCAGCAATACATCCTAAATTAACTGAGGGGGGAAATACCATGGATTAAAAAATAATAATAATAATGGTGGTTTTCCCAAACCTCTTCTGGGACTAATTTAAATGATTTTTGCCCTTCTGCACTTGGTTTCATTAACCTTGGATAACCAGCCGTAACAATTTGTGCATCTAACGTCTCATTGCATGGCTGAGGTGTTGCTGCTGGCTGCATTTAATATTTTTCATGAGATCTTGGTCATTATTCAGTCCTCTTAGTATCATTGGTTGATCCAAGGACTTGTTAGCATCCTGCAATAAATCTGCATTTCAAATAGTTCTGTCTTTTTGCCAGCAGCCTGTATTAAAGGCTTTGATTCCATGCTGTGCAGTCAAATGGAGAATACTTGACAACACACAATGCAAGTTCTCAAGCCAGTTTTAGGGTCTTTGTTGCATATTGCATTAATCATCTTAAGGAAGCTCCTCCTCGTTATCTCCATTCTGACTTTTATCACATGGCTATGCTAAAGCAAAAGGTGCTGCTTATATACCACCCCGTAGCACTTAAAACACTCTCTGGGTGGTTTACAACATAATTAAGCAGGCTACACATGGCACACCCCCACCCACCCACTGAGTTGGGTGCTCATTTTACCAACCTTGGAAGGATGGAAGGCTGAGCGAACCTTGAGCTAGCAACCTGGCATTGAGCCCGGATCGTGAGCAGAGTTTTGGCTACAGTACTGCAGTTTAACCACTGTGCCACGAGGCTCCTTAGAAGTATTTAATGCTCCCCCCCATAACCGGACAGTACTGAAAACTAATTGAAAGCCCCTCCATGGCCACACGAAAGTGAAAGAGAAAGGAGCATCCACATATCTCTCACCTTGGAACAACTGTGGTTCTTGTCTTTAGAGGTCATTGACTGACCGTCGTCCAGGTGAGTCACATGTTTTCCAAGAGGCCGACCGACATCCACGTTCAGCGCCACATGTTCCAAAGGACTGCTGACTCACCAAGAAATACTGTGAGAATAATCAGATTGAGGCTCTGCGGGACGACCCTTCATTGCCTGCCTTTGTCAGCTGGGTACCTTGCCCAAGGTTGTGACGCTTTCTGTACTGACACAAAGAGCTTTTGTTTGAGGCATGCAGAGTGCTTTAATACATGGCCCTTCTGCCACCTTAGAAGGAGAAGTGGCTTCCATCTTGGCAGTTGCCCTCCTGAGCTCTGGAGACCGTCTGATTAGCAGCAGTAATTAAACATCAAGGAAAAGTCATAAGAGGACAGAGCTGGACTAGGTAATCACGCGGTGCTTTCACCACATCTTCTGACCACGCTAGATTTGACTCTGGCTACCTGCTATCTGCTCAGCAAACCTTTGAAATGGGACTCTGTATGGAAGATGTTGCCCAATCTGTTCTGCCTAATCTCCTCTTCTATAAAGGGAAAAAAACAGGGTCTTGACCCTAAAATCTATTTCTCTTATTCCTGCTGCAAACTCTGGAAGCCTACGCACTTGTGTTTTGCAAGCTGAAGCTACTCATGTTGTTACGGGTTTCGGAAATGGGAAGTGTCAGATCTTGGTCCTGCAGGTCTCGGAATGAGGCAGCTACCAGGGCTGATGGGGTTTCCTATCTTTGAGAAAGGTAGGTTTCCCCAGCTCTGAGGAGAGAGCTCTGTGCATCACACACAAATATAAATCAATCCATCAACAAATCAATGACTAAAACAGATCTGCAGTAGGATACCTGAGCACAGAGGCAGAAATGGGAGGAAGAGAATGAATTGGCAAGGAGATGTGGCTTGCAAATGACATTGGGGTGCGGGTGGGAGAGGACTGCCATAGACCGGTCTCTTTAATCATCTCTTTTCATCCTGTTAATACAGGCTCAAGTGGGAAAGGGCTGTTCGACCTTCTGTTCTCGCAGACTCTACGCTATTATCATCGCCATCTCCTGAAGCCGTCTCCCTTATCCGTCTTGCCGCTGAAAGAAGCCTGTTCCAAAAGCAACCGCCTGGCCTTGTTGTGTTCCCATGAAAGACGGTTTCTCACCATTTAAGTTTTCACACTCTCTTCAGGTGCCGTGTGTGTCAGCCTCATCTCCACTTCAACCCACTCCGCCTCCCGCCCCGCTTCGTTCTTCTTTGGGCGAGAGAATTCTGCTTGACCTGCCATTTCCTTGGACACGTAAAGCCCAGAACGAGCAGATGCTTGGAACTGGTCTAGTCCATCTCATTCCCACAGCAAACAAAAGCTTGTGAGCCAAACGAGCCACTTTGACCAGCCTATATTGTCCTTTAGTGCGGATCTGTTCCCACAACCATTTCTGAAATGGAACAGCCAAGTGGAGATGATGTTTACACCACAGTTTTAGGAGGACTGAGTGGTCTTATGAATCTATGCCTGCTCAATAAAATTCATATGACCATGTGTACATTTTTTTTTTAAATCCCTTTTCTTCTAGAGACTTAGGTCAAATTAAATGATGTTCAGCATGTTTTTAGAACAGGTCATATATCAAGTAGTGGCAGACATTTGCTTTTAACAGTGCACAATGTTCTCCGCCTCTGCATCTTGCATTAAGCGTGCTTTGGTTTATGACTGTCTGTATCTCTGAAGTCATACTGTGGTCAGAGAATAACCAGTTAAAAAGAAAACAGATTTCCCCATAGTTTTCAAGAAGAGAGACATCCTAGTCTTATTAGCCTCATTAGCATTAAGTAGTCACATTAGCATGTACATCAAAAAATAAAAACCAAAGAGCTGTAGCACCATTAAGACCAACAGTTTTATTTCAGTGTCAACTTCTGTGGACCATTGTGTCTGAGGAAGGGGATTATAATCCATGGAAATTCTTTCTGAAATAAGACTGTTAGTCTTTAAGGCACTGTTTTGTTCTTATTTTTGCTGTACATTTCCACGTAATGTCTAGTTTGACCCTTAATAGCCATGGTGGGGTTGCAGCCATTGTGTCTGCTGTCAGAAATGGGTTCCATTCTGAACATTTCAACAGGCGTGTTTCCCAACCTTGGGTCCCTAGATGCTCTTGGACTACAATTCCCAGAAAGCCCGGCCAGCACAGGTATTGGTGAAGACTTCTAGGCATTGTAGGTCAAAAACATCTGGGGACCCAAGGCTGGGACCCCCTGGCCAAGAGTCTTAGGTCATACAGAATCAACCTCTAGGGCAGTGCTTCCCAACCTTGGGTCCCTAGATGTTTTTGGACTACAATTCCCAGAAATCCTGACCAGCGCAGTTTGTGATGAAGGCTTCTGGGAGTTGTAGATCAAGAACATCTGGGGGCCCAAGGTTGAGAACCGCTGCTCTAGATGGCAAGCCCAGTGTGGTGACATTTGCTATGCCGATACCTCCACAGCTTCAGCTGCAGTGCCATCTCTGGCCATTCCACGCCAATCAGAGATATAAATGACACCTTTCAGGATCTCGGCCTAAGCTTCTTGCATCCGTCAGAAGAGAGTTTAAAAACTCCGTTTCTGGCCCTGCAGTTCTCACTGTGAAGTCTGCCTGCTATCTTCTGGTAATTACGGCTCCCGGCAATTCAGAGATAAACTGATGCTAAGAACATTTAGCACCTTCTTTCTTTCTATCCTAAATGAATAGGGGAGCCCTAAATGGTCCTTTAAAAATATATAATGGGTTTTCTTTTTGTTCGAGAAACTGTCAAACAGACTCAATATGCTAAGGATCTTTCAAATTTAAAACTTCTTTCAGGAAAATTATCAGATTACTATGGTAGATAACAAAAGCCTCTGGATAAATGGAATTGGTTTAGTTAATGATATTCTTTGTACAGGGCAACATGTTCACATTTTTTATTATTATTATTATTTTGCAAAAACCCTCCCGTACTGTGAATGACAGCAGGAGAAGACTGAAAAAAAATGCATCATTGGGTCAAGGCAATTTTCTGTTCTCCTATTAAGCAGCTACACTGTTAGCAAGACGCATTTTACTCCTGTAAATCTGCCTTCTATCTATTCATCGGCAGAGACTATCCCTTTGCCATGGACAATCTCTCACTCGGTCCCTGAATCTGGGGGGTCCTCAATATCCTGCCTCCTTCTTCTCTCCCACCCTGCATGGCAGAAGTTTACAGGGGTTATAAAACACATCAGCTTTGCCTTGTGGTGAGTCCCAAATTGAAGTGACCTTCCCGGAGCAGAGACTTGATTGCCCCCATTCTCATATGTTGCTCTGGATGATGGCTCCTTCTGCTGATGGGGTAAGGCATGGACGGGTAATGGGAAGCTCTCTGAATGTGATTGGATTACAAATCCCATCTGCTCTTTCCAGCATAGGTGAGGAATGCTGGGGGCTGCCCTCTAGAAACGTCTGGTGAATGGCACGTTTCGCCCACTCCAGTTATGGAGGGCAGAAGCAAATGTTATATATAGCCTGGGGTTAGAGCTGAAAGCATGTTAGTGCTGGACAGTCTTGCCTGATAGATCAAATTTCCATGGAACCATCTTAGAAGTGCAGAGAAAGAGGGAAGCTATAGATAATCAACTCCAGCCCCTGTCAAGAAGGCACCGTGGGGAATCGAACTCCCAACCTCTGGCTCGGAGGCCTAAAGCACTGAGCTATCCAGCAGGATTTGTGCTTAACTCCTGAACCCCAATCATAAAAGCAAAGCAAGACTGAAACATGCATATTATGGTCTCGGAAAATGTACTGTGATTGAACAGAGAGCAAGCGACAGAGGACAGAGCTGTTTCCTGGAAAGTGATTCATCATTAGTGCTTACAGCAGTGGCTAGCCATCTATTAATGTACAAATAGCATTTAAAAAAGAATCACTTGAAAATACCACCAAGGAAAAGAGGAGAAGAAAATGCAAAAGCCGGGTTACAGATGAAGAAGTCCAAAATCGTGACTAGAGAAGAACTGTACGACATTAAAGCTGACAATGAAGAAATCAAGATAGTACCAGATTTTCTTTACCTTGGCTCATCAGTAATCATTCCAAATGGTGATGGCAGCCAAGAAGTCAGACGAAGACTGAGGAGGTGATCCGATGGGGAAGTAGCTCACATATTGGACCACTCAGAGCGCAGAGTTATTTCCCAGCAATTACACTGGAGATCGCGAACTAGCCAGATCCTAATCTCCACCCTGGTCTTGTGGGAGAGTTACTTCTCTTTTGGGTTGTGCTGGACCAATTCCTGCATGGATGGAAGGGTCCCTTTGAGGGAGATTGCCCACAGCCAAGCAGCCCTTAACAGCATCATCAGACATGATGCTTTCTCGCAGTCTGGTCCCACAGTGAAACCAAGAAGAGCAGCTATGAAGGAACTAGAAAAAGATCCTCCAACGTAAGGCTGGGTCACTGGAAGCCAAAGTCAAGAACGTCCACACACTGGTATTCCCCACTGTTATGTAGAGATGCAACTGCTACCCTGAGCTTTGGGGGAAAGGAGACATCAATGGGACAGCTGTGTGTTGCAGAAAGCAAGCAATGGGTCCAGCATCAGCAGCAGTTACCACGCGCTACCAAGCAAAAAGTGAAGACTATGGATTTTAGCTTGATGTCACTTCCACCTTGGTCAAGGCAGAGTTGGCTTTCTTAGGATGGATGATCCAGCTGTGGGAGACTCCACCCGGAGAGGCTCTGCATTGCGTCTTTTCAAAACTAGGTGGAAGTCATTGCATTCCCCCAGGTCCCAGAGCCCAGAAGGGTTATTTTTAAAGCATGCCATGCTGACTAGGGAATTCTGGGAGTTGTAGTCCTGAAAGGTTACATTTCCAATGCTCCCACCACCTTTGCAGGTAAAAGCTGTTATGTTTATGGCTAGGCAATCAGGACTCTGTGTGGGTGGCCGGTGCTTCTGTTATTGAAGGGGGGCAATGCCCTCCCCTGCTTTTAATGCACAAAGGAGGTCATGTGAACCCCCTTCCTCTCTTTTGTGGAATGTCCCGACACATCGTGAGGATTTGGGTTTGCACTCAGGATGCCTGCACTGCCTGTTTCTTTTATCTCATGCTCTTTCTGTTTTGTCTCCTTCCCAGCTATGAGTTTTTCCATTGCACTCAGCATCTCCATCTCTCCGTTCTGCAGAGAAGAGAGTTTCCAAATCTGGAGTTGGGTCAAATTTTAACAAACTAATGGAGGAACCAGGCTGGAGTCCTCAGAGACCTACTGAGAACTGATGGGAAAGGGAAATGCAGTTGAGTTTAGTCATGGTTTGGCTTACTTTACTGTAGTTTCGGCTGAATTATTCATGGAGACGATGCGAACTCTTCCATTCACTGTTTGTGCCCATAACACAATAGCTCTGTCAGTGGATCTCGAATAAAACTGTCACTTCCGATGTTTCTTGGTTTTTAAAAAAGGCATCAACAGTCGCACTCAAACCTGGTAGGAATAAATGTGTCACATAACGGAAGACACAAGGATGAGAAAGACACTGACGGAAGTCAGAGGGAATTTATTCCCATGCCAGTTTCTGACACACTTGCAGCAGGACTGGTTAGCAAGGTAAATTAAAATGCAAAAGCAACCTGATGGTCTAATTGGTTCTTTTTAAAAGCCCACCAAATTGGGGAGAAGAGCCGCAGAGAAATTACGAGATCAGTTCGTCATGCAGAAGCCAGAAGCACCACTAAGCCGGCCTTGAACCTAGCGAGATGAGATGGGAGAATCACAGCTGGATTCTCTCTGGGATCCAGCTGTAAAGGGTGCCCGCCGGCTCCTGGCCCTGAGCCAGTTCTCTGACTGGCACATGCCCTATGGATGACAAGCACACAGGTAAGATGCACCACGATGGCTCAGGGTAAAAAGTCCTAAACCCTCACATTCCCCTGGTGTCCCTGTCCTTTGTAAAGTCATGGCCTCTGTTGGGCCCCTAATTTGTGCCTTTTTGGGGATGCCTGACTGCATTTTGGTTCATCTGGGTCCCCAGGGTGCTTCATCCCCTTCCTGGTGGATCAAATTAAATGATAACGTTTGGCAGATTTTTAGAAGAGGGGATTCCCGGACTGAGGAAAGATGTTTGCTTGTGATAGCCCATGATTTTAGAGTAGACCTTTGGTCTAGATGGGCGGGATAGAAATCCAATAAATAAATAAATAATAAATAAATGATTTTATTCATCGATGTATCTTGCATTTAGTGTGCTTTGTTCTGTGGCTGGTCTTTGGAAGAGAAACACATACTTAATTTGCAAGCCTGTTCCTTGAAGCACAGGATGTCCTGTTGGAGAAGGGAACACAGGTCAGCTAGAAGAAATATGTGTGTTCTCTTCGAGGTCTCGTTTGAGCCAGAGTGGATGGAGGGGCCTCTTCTCAAGCATGCCTCTGATTCTGTGTGCATTCATAAATACTGAGCTGCCTTCTGTGTCGTGCCGAGGTTCCAATTACTCCCAGAGCAAGTGCTGAGGCATATCTTGAATGGGTATATCTTTTAAATCCAGGCAGGGTAGAAAATTGGACAGAAAATGAATGCAGCATACCACAGAGAAGCAAGCATACCAAAGGGAGTTGATTGGATCCTTATGAGTGGGGGAAAGGAGATTTTTCCCCCTACGAGCATGTCTCCAAATGACCTTGCATTCTGATCTCCCTGTGAGCTCTCCAAACTTCCAACTGCTCCCATGAGGTCCAAGAGACATTACCATCTCACCTGAGTGCAGCATTGCTTCTCTGGATCCTGTGGTGCTGTTCAGCTGACAATAAACCTGAAGTTCTAAACACTACCACCATGTTGACGAACTATGTAAATAAAGACCTTTGAGCCTCCCTTTTATAATTGAAGGCAGGTGCTATGCCATGGCTACCATCTGGGGCCGTCTTTGGATCACTCTCCGTGATGTGCCTTCCACGTGTCACTGTGCGTCGTGCGGACTGATCTGACATTTATTTTAAAAACGTGTATGATTTCATGGTGTCTCCTTGAGCAACCAGACAAAATCAATCAGTTGTGACAAACCACTCTTCCAGCATGATAGAGGCAGAAACGTCTCAGCTCTGTTCTGTTAGAACAAAATGTTACCAATTTATGGCCTTCAGGAAGGAACTTGAACCTTAACACAAGAAAACTGACAATCAGAGGACAGACGTGCTGAAAAGAAGATTCAAGCTTTTTTTTTAATGTTCCGCACAAACAGACCAAGATTGTAGCAGGATGCTAAAAGAGACAGGGAATGAATTAGTTCCTCTCTCCGTTCCATTTCCAAATTTAACTCCCTGAGAGAAAATTGGTTGGATTTGATTGGGTTAGTCAACACACACTCGCACCCCCTCCCCCCCAAAAAAAACCACCCCGTTGCTTAATGAGGAAATAAACAGAAGCTTCTTTTTGCATCTGTTTTGCAGATTAGTTCATATATTATGGGCCATATTAATAGATGTCTGAGAATGAATCCAGGGAATATGATTAAACTTCTGCATCTGGGAAGATGTAGAGAAGGCAGAGAAGGCAAATTACATTACTTCTTTTCCCCCCCCCTGTTCTTTGTAAAGGTTCCTCTTCCATCTGGGGAGCACAAAGTCCTGAAGTGGAACAAGACATAAATAGTGAGATAAACTGGCCTCTTTCTGGGTTCCTGGAGAAGCGACTCAGCTTCTTCGTTTTGATCATATTTGCTTGAAACCATGTTGATTTTCTCTTAGAGCAGGAAGTCCAAGCACAAAATATTTATCCATAACCTTCCTGCGGCCAGTTTCTGTTTTAGTATTCTTAATGAGTCATGCTGTCATGGAACATGGTTACTCGTTTTAATATATTTGATAATGTCATGATATAAAGGGCACAACATACATTTTTTTAAATTGCTAAGAAAGTTTTTGAGGCATAGTGAATTCGAACTGCTGACAGACCTTTGTTTATGTTTTCAAAGCCCCCCCCCCCCCCCGGATTCTGAATTCTGCCAATTCTGGTGGAGCCTTCAGGGGAGTAACGCCGCGTGTTTTCCTGTATGGTAAAGAGAGGAAACGAGGACTGGAACCAAGCGCTCTGCCCTTCTAGCCCTGAGGAATGGACTGAAAAATTAAAGCCACCATCACCATGACAATTGATCCATCTGAAGTTACTTTAATCTCATTTAGGAAAGCATGCCTACCAGAAAAGGTTCTGCATCACAGTGTTAAGTTCTCCAAATGGAGAAAGTGTCCAGCTTTCGACAACAAATTAACAGAAGTCCCCATATGTTTCCCCCCCCCCCTACAAAGCTATGTCTCAGGTCAATGTGAGCAGAAGGATGCTCATGCGCATGTACCTCTGGCTGGCTGAAAGACATCATGTGCAGATACAGGCTAAGCGCATTCTTTCTTCACCACTCTCTCGCCAAAGAATATCTCTAAGTCTGAGTTCCTAAAACATTAAGACTGCTTTCAGAATCAGTCATCATGTTTATCTGCTGCGTAGAAAGAAGGTGATGACGGATTTGGCTTCTCCCCTGTGGAACACTTGATCTCATCACTAGCTTTGGGGAAAAGGCTTTGTGTGGTCAAGGTTCTGAAATAGACATGTTTCAGAGCAGAAATCTGTTTGGACGATCTAATGAAATGTTCGCCTAATGGCTACCATCCTTCCTAACTCATACCTAATCACCCACTGGGGACGATTCATTTACTATTTAAACAGATGTCAAGGTTTACCATAAACACCTGGAGTGTGAACTCTCTACTTCTAGATGAGTACAAAGAACAAATGTATAGCCCACCAGTGATGAGTAAGCTCTTTAAATGTCTTTCACTGTGCTTTTGCAGGTGATGTCCTTATAAGGTTCCATTGTGTGGGGGAGGGCACTCCTGTGTGCTTCCTATTTGGGGGTCAAATTAGACATGAGGGGGAATAGGTATTTCTTGTGATTAACTCATTTTCTCCACACACTTGGATTTCCTGAGAGATGCGTGTTTCATCGATCAGACTACCCAATTAGGCCCATGCTGTATGTTCCAATGAGTTAAAACAACGTGGGCCATATGCAAGCTATGGAGATGAAGGAAACCTTGTGCTAACAAACAGATGTCTTTATAGTAGCCCCTTTGCAAAAATAAAATAAAATAGAGTGTTAAGTGTATCATCTAGTTTCATCCTTTCTCTCTCCCTCTCCCTTCTGTGACTGTCAGCTGAAGGCTGTGTCCAAACCAATGAGTTTTGTTTCAGGACAAAACAAAACAAATGATGATTCTTAGTCCCAATCTCTACCAGTGCAGGGCTGTTGTTGTTTTGAGTGTGCATGCGTGCAACGCAATGGGCAAAGAATTGCAAGTGCGCACACATTTGTAAACACTCAGCCATGTCAAGCAGCAATTAGGGAGTTGATCTTCAGCCATTTGCAGACTGAGTAAAAGCAAAGCAAAGCAAAGCGTGCTGCTTATATACCGCCCCATAGCGCTTCAAGCACTCTCTGGGCGGTTTACAAGTTAACTATGCAGGCTACACATTGCCCCCCAGCGAGCTGGGTACTCATTTTACCGACCTCGGAAGGATAGAAGGCTGAGTCAACCTTGAGCCGGATACCTGGGATTGAACCCCGGGTCGTGAGCACA
Source organism: Intellagama lesueurii (assembly GCA_037013535.1). Lineage (NCBI taxonomy): Eukaryota > Metazoa > Chordata > Lepidosauria > Squamata > Agamidae > Intellagama > Intellagama lesueurii. Next base: position 14,052,693 of record JBAJHW010000010.1, read on the forward strand.
GTTTTAGCTGTAGTACAGCAGTTTAACCACTGCGCCACGAGTAGATTTTCTGAGCTACCAGCCGCTGAGTGTATTGATCCCGATGGCACAGCCTGTGCCACAGAGGGCAGTCCCCAAACCACCTTTGGGACCAGGTGCCTTCCACCTAAGTCACTGCACTGTGCCTAGACAGCAGAAAACCTGAAATCGTGGCCAGCTCATTCAAGACAGGAGCACGTGAGTTCAGTTGTAAAAGCCCCATGTCCTTCCATGTCAAATAGTCCTCCCATTGGAAAATCAGAGTTCCTGGCTGATACTCCCAAACCATGCTTTACTCAGTTCTACTAGAAAACATCAAGGAGCTCCCCAAGGCTGCCCGGTGGGCCCTTCTTAGCTGCCTGTTATGATGGGCTGAACAGTGGATATGTCCGTCCGAGCGGAGTTCCTTTCTGAAGCATTTCTCACTTGCTGGGAGGTGGTGTCTTGTTTGCAGAGATCGTTCTCATCCCAGGCATGCCTGAAAGGAGGGGAAACAGAGCGCAGGGCATGGTTCCTGGAGGCATCCTTCCGCCAGCACACACCCAGAAGAGACTTGAGCTCCGAGCGGAAGCTCTCATTCAACCAACAGTAGATGAAAGGGTTGTAGCAGGTGCTGCTCATGGCGAACCAATGGAAAGCAAAGTAGAGGGCGTTGTTGCTGTGGATGGCCTTGCTGGACATGAGGACCAAGTAGCAATTCAACGGGAACCAGCAGACGGCAAAGACCACCACCACCACCATCAGCATCTTGAGCGTCATCTTCTTTTTGCGCTGGTGGGCGTAGTATTGCTCCATGGTGACGTCGCCGATGGCGTTCCTCGTCCACAGCTTCTTGGCCACCGTCGTGTAGGCGACTGAGATGACGCCCAAAGGGAGGATGTAGAGGAGGACAAAAGTGGTCAAGTCCAAGTACTTCCAGAAAAGGTCCGTTGGAGGAGGAAAGCTGGGAAGGCACACCATTCGGTCCATTTTGTGCCTGAAACAGAGACAAAGAATGACATCCACAGCAGAAGGCAGAAAGGTATAATCAGAAAGAGGTGAACAGACCATGTTTCTGTGGCCATGGGGTGGCTTCTGTCTCAAGAACAACCAGATACAAGGGAGGGTGAAGGAGTGGATGGACCATTCATAGTTGCACAGTCCATGGGATTTAATGAGTACAGCTTGCTTTGCACCAGTGAGAGAAACTGCCCCCAATGACATTCCCATTTTGAAGCAAAGGTACAGGAGCCCAGTTCTCACAATTTTTCTGTGAAAATATTTTTTCCAAATCTGGTGATGCAGCCGTAACTGCAACCCACCAGCTTGTCAAGGCCCACTTAGATGTTTCATCCAGCAAGCATGAGTCAGAACATGCCAAGCCGGACGTGGGTGAGGAACGGACGGGTCCCCTGGACTCTCAGAGGTCCAGGAAACCACACACCTCCAGATGATAGCAGCCTTGTGTCTGGCTGGGACTTGATGCTTGAAAGAAGGAAAAAGATGGACCCCCTCAGCACATGACAAGGCTGCGAGATACAGTCCCTGGCCAGTAGACCGTTCTTGGGCTCTGCCTTTGGATCTCCTGCACCTGGCTGGCCCGCTTACGGTCTCTTCCAGCCCTGCAGTTCTATGATGATGATAATGATGATGATGAATTTACTCCTCTTACCCATAAGGAGCCCAGAACAGCTTCTGGTAGATTGCATGGGGCAGAGAGAAACAGCTTGCCATCACCCAGATGATAACGATACAGATCCCTCCTTTCACGATAGACATTCGGGGCTTTAGCGGATGCATAATAACCTAAAGGGATGACAGCATCAACAGTGTTTCACTTCCTCACATAAATCTTCACCCAGAAATAGGCACCTGGAATTTTGTCTTACTGAGATGAGTGGTGCCCATTCAAGGGTGATGAGGAAGGTTAAGCTGGGACCAATGAAAGGAAGGCTTTTTCAGCAGAGCTTTTGTGAGTTGCCTCTGCCTCCATCATGCTTTAAAGAAGGAAAGAAAGCAGTTCTGATTTTCCAGCACCAGTGAATCCTCTCTGGGTTTTGGTCCAAACTCTACAGGCACGTGTGAAAATGCCCTCATAGGGAGAAGGTCAGGACACGTCCCCTCTCAACAGTTACTCCTGTTTTGGAGTACAGCTCCCTGTCATTCCCCTCTACTGAACAGGAGAGGTTTTCCTGTTTCTCTAAACATTCAAGGTGGACCTTCTCATGGCACAGAACTTACTCTCTCTTGATGCGGAATCCGGATTTGAAACATGCAGCTGCAGAGAACAGGTATGTGCTTACCTGATGGCGGTCCAGAGCGATCGCAGTGAGGGTCAGGACAGACACGTGAACTGAACAGTACTGAACGAATCTACTTATGTGGCACATCAGTTTCCCAAAAACCCAGGTGCTGCTGACAAACCGCACCTGAAGGGAAAACCGGGCAGTTCGTCAAATCACATCAAACGAGGGTGAAAGTGACATGCCTATTTATTTATGGCCTTTATTATGGCTTCAAAGAGCTCAGAACAGTAGGCATGGCCTCCTTCTGTTAATGGGGGCCAGTCCTATTAAACACACTTATATTTGAGCAAGCATATTTTAGAGGATTGTTCTTTTCAAGGTGGCAGTTTACCAGATTTACGTTTTGAAAGTTGTCTCCCTTTCCATATTCCCTAACCTACATCTTTGAGTGAGGACTTCAGCTTTATTTTTTTAAATTATTTACGCTGTTCACTTTGCATTTTATTGCTTCGTTTCCAAGCCACCATGAAAGCATTTTTTTTAAAAAAAAAAAGATGGACTGCACACCTACACATTACTGAAATGTCTTAAACGGCCTGCACCCAATCTTCCCCTAGGGTGGCTGAAATCTTCTAGCTTTCAAGGATTCCTGGGTGGACCAGCGGTGGCTAGGATGTTTTGATTAAGATTTATGATCAGAACAGGAGAGGAGGAAAGAAATTACGGAAGGCAACCCACAGACATCTCCTCCCCGCCACCCGCCGCTCACCCGTCAGAACCCCTGAGAGGATTGCCCCCCCCCAGGGAGGTCTTGGAAAGCTTTTGAGGAGGGGGGAATCTGGCAACGGAAGACCGACCAGGGAGGAAGCATTCCAGTCCTTACCAGGGTGAAGGGGGTGTTGAGGAGGGTGATCATGAGGTCGGCCACAGCCAAGTTGACGATGAAGAGGCTGGTGGCTGAATGCATCCTCTTATTCTTGATCACCACATGGCAGACGACCACGTTGCCGAAGAGCGAGATGCAGATGATGACTGAGTAGGACACAATGAGTAGCGCCTTGACCATCCGGCTCTGGGACTCACCTTCGTAGCGGGTGCCGTTCTCCATGTGGTCCATGTCCAGCTCGTACAGGCAGGACTGGTTTCGGAAGCCACAGAGGGCGGCCAAGAGAGCATTGCCGGTGCCATTGGGACCCTCAGCGCCCTGGCGGAAGGGCTTGGAGATATACTGGGGAGGCACCCAAAGGTGCCTGCTCATGGCAGGGTGGAAGCCGGGGGTCCCTGCAGCCAAGGGGTGGTGGTGGTGGTGGTGGTGGTGAAGGGAGCGACCCGCTCTCTCCTTGGATCCAGTGGGTCTCCTGGACCCAGAGACTCTCTCTAGAGCAACAGCGTCTCTGGGATCAAGTAACCCTCTGGGTTTGGAAAAACTCGCTCCTGGCTGCAAGTGGATCTCATGGAACCGCAGCCTCCTCTCTGGATCCAGGCAACTTCTTCGGAGGATGCAGATCTGCTGGGTCAAGCAGCCCTCTTTCTGGAGCCAGCTGATCTGCCGGGACCCAGGAGCCTTTTTCCTAGATCCCTTCGGAGCGACTGGATCTCTTCCGCGGAGCCGCCTTCTTCCCGGCTGGAGCGCATGGACGGCCCGGGCGGGATCCGCTTTCGGGCTCCAGCAGCTCCTTCTTCGCCGACGGCTGGCGGACTTTCCGCCGAGGGATCCGTCCTCCTCGCACGCGGCAGGGGCTGCTTCTTCTTCTCCGCCGCTCGCGTCGCCCTCGCTCGCCCGCCCCGCCGCCGGCTGCCTCCCGGCACTGGCCCGCCTTGCCTGCGGACCGGCCGCCGGGCGCTGTCCCTGGTGCTGAAGGAGCGCCGCGCAGGGCGCCCGCCTTGCCGGAGGAGGAGGCGCGGGCGGAGGAGAGCGGAGGCTTCTTCTGGGCAGCAACCAGTCCTGCCTGGCCCTCCCCCCGGGAGGAAAGGGGGGGGGACGGAGAGAGGGAGGGAGGGGGCGCCGCCACTGGTGGGGACGGTCCCTCCTGCGTGCGGTGGATCAGCGCCCGCTCCGTCCCAGTCTTCCACCTCCCCTCTTCCTCTTTCCCCGAAATGCAGCGTTCACACATGCATCGCTTGCTCCCTCCAGCGCCAAGGGGTTCTGTTCCAACAAGGCCAGGGGCGGGGCGGGGTGGGGGAGTCTTGGTCCCGAACCCCCGGCCGAGGAAAGCGGGAGGCCGCCTCTTGAGTCAGGAGGGGAGAGGCTCCCAGCACGCCCTGCCTCGGCACCCGGGTGGCCTTTTGCCATGAGCCAAGGCGCCGCTTTCGCCTTGGGGAGAGCCCCGTCGGGCAGAAGGAAGAGGATTCCTGCTCGCCCTGGTTTTACAGACCGGAAGCTCAACCAGAGAACGGACAAGAACGCCTGGGTCTCAGCTTGAAATCTTGACTTTTAATGGTGTAAAGTAAACCTCCGTCGTATACTCATTGTTTTCAGCTTGACACGTTGTCTTTCAAGGATGTAAGCCGCCTGGGGTCCTTTTCAAGGAGATGGAGGGAGGGATGGAGGGAGGGAGGGAGGGAGAGAGAGAGAGAGAGAGAGATGGATGGATGGATGGATGGATGGGGGGGAGAGAGAGGGTTGGTCGGTCTGTCGGTTGGTTGGTTTAAATATCTTTACCCCACCTTTCTCCTTGAAAAGGACCCAAGGCAGGTTACAACACTGAAGGACAATATCTGAAGTTGAAAACAATGTGTACACAATGGTGGTTAACATCATTAAAACACAGTATTTAAAGCTAAGAACAATGAATAACCATCATCCAAATAATTTATCATCATAAAGCAAGCGTTCGGATTTCATGGTCTGCCACCTAAACTCACACAGCACAAACCTAATTCATAGCGTACTCACAAAGACGGCAGAAATCTGCTTTAGGATCTGGTGTGATGGAATAACACCTTGCTCTCTGACCCCAAGGGAAGAGCAAACATCAAAATGAAAAACACTCTCCCCTCCTCCTCTCCCCCCCACCCAAAAAATCTTCCATCTCACTCTTTTCCAAGTTGGAGATGATTCCAATGATGCAGACATTCGGGTATATAATTCCTGAAGACCCCTCCCTCCCACACAAAATGTAAATTAATATTTGTGGGCATTTGGGCATTTAGACTAGAATTATGACCACGTGATCTGATGTGGCAGGCTGTCTTGAAAAACACAGCTGCATCAGTTTAAAAAAAAAAGAAGGAGAGAGATCTCCAGAGAGAAAACAGTACATAAGGGAGAGAGAGAGATGGGGAGAGAAAGAGGCCCATTTGTGTGGTTGACCCAGCAGGGGAGATGTCGCCAGATCAATCCTTTTGCCTCTGACATTCTAAATGGCCTTGAAGAAGGCTGCATGGTGGGGAGCTTTTAAATATCACCGGGGAGTGGGGAGCAGCTTATTTCCTGATTAAACTCAAAGCCGCTTGCCACAGAGGCTGGTGTAGAAACATTGTGAGAACATTCAGAGAGCCTCATTCAGTCAAGGCCAGCATCCTCTCAGTTCAGCTTGATGGGAACAATCACAAACCACATGTACCAACTGGGAAGCCCACCAAGGGTAGAAGGGAATGATAGTCTTCTGTGCTTTCTGTTGTCATCTTCAGCTTCTGGCACATGGAGGTCAAAGCAAACTTGAAGGAAAATGCATTGTTCCCTTTTCCTTCCTGCCACAGGAGTTCCTCTGACGTACGTGGTTTGGCAGTCAGACTTGTTTACTTCCCAATCACTAAGCAGAACTTGCTGGACTGCAAGATATAGAGGTGAGAGCACTACGACAATCAGATCTTTCCCACAGCTTGAGGGAGCACCAACTGTAATGATGAGTTACATATCCAGAAGTTGGGAGTTCAATTCTCCACTGTGTCTTCTGGGAGAAGAACCAGGCTATGTGGAATTGGGTAAGTTATACAGTCCTATTTATTTATTTATTTATTCGATTTTTATCCCGCCTTTTTAGACAAAGTCTACTCAGGGTGGGTCCTAGATTTGCCACCCGAATGATAAACCACTTGGCATAACTGGCATCTAGAATATTAGCTTGGGAGGGAAGTGAAGGGAATGGCTTTCGAGGTTCAGCGGTATGAACATAGACAGCAGGGAGGCAAACTTTATTCTTATTTTCTCTTCCATCCGTGCCTCCTCCATACATCATAGACTACACCTCCCAGCATCCCCAGGCAGCACGGCAGGTCCTCTTGGCTTGGCTTGATGGTATTTCTAGCTCAGCACAGAAGGGCGCCTAGGTTTGATACTAACATGACTGCTGCTGGCCACTTTTCGCTGCATAAGCCAATTGTGTTTAATGATTCTCTAGGGCCACTTCAGGTGTTCATTTTAGTGCACTTCAAAAACACCTCCTCTGCTGCCACTTCCACATTCCTGCAAGGTGGCCCCAACCGGGATGTGTTGTAGTCGCTGTTTGAGATCTCAGACAGAAGCATTCCAACTCAATGCTCCTTTTGCAGTTCAGAGCTCATCCTCCATGCTCTCAGATCACAGAGTATAGACTCAGTACAACTGTCAAAGGGAGACAATGGAACCATCTGTTCACTGCCGATGATAACTCTACAGTCCTTAGTGCTTTGTTCTGTGTTAATCTGGGTTAAATCCAACTACCTCAGGGAGATCAGAATCTGGTCTTTAACTTGGCAGGGATTCTTCCCTTTTAGACACCCATTTGGCACTACAGCAGGGTTCCAGACTTCGTTCCTTGGCATGGGAACAAAGTCCCCATGTGGTACATTTATTATGACAATTACTCTGTTCAGATTTACTGAGACACTCTGCTATATCCAATATATAAGGCCAAGTTGGCTTTCCATTCATTCTTTTTAACTTCGGCTTTTTAACTCAGCCTAGTAGAGCGATCCCCTGGTGCATTTACTTGTTAATCACCTTGTGTCAGGTGGCCCACCCAGGTGACCAGACTCCATTGTGAACTGCCACTTTGTCTGTTACACCGGCAGCATGGAAACGTATGGAGTAGGGTTCTCAGTGGAGCTGAGATGATAGCATCAGGAGCTTCAAATATGGAAGGAACCGACACTGCAGCCACGCAAACCTCTGATGCTATTTCCAGCAGGTGTGATAAGGAGATGGACAGGAGCTGCTAGGTTAATGAAGTCGTTCTTCCATTATTTTCTATTTCTTATTTAAAACTTTGAATTCCAATTTTCTTAACTGAGCTATTACAGAACATTAGGAGTGAGAGTCCATTGAAAAAGTAGACTGGTGAATTCCAGTAATTAATGACCATGAATTAAGACATCCATGTAGGTGCACAGCCTAGGCAGACTTCTTAACTTGTGCCAATCCACCAGTGAGATTTATGCCAATTTACCATCAGCACACATAGGTAGCAGAATTCTAGCCAACAAAATCAGAGAGATTAATAACAACAATGTAGTCACTGCTGTGATAGCAATAGATTCTACTTTAATTGAAATCAAACAAGGAAAATACAACAATCATCATTATATACGTACATACATTAATCAATTTGTTAATGCAGATTTGTAAATAGCACTACCTCACAGCTATCTTTTCTGTCATTTTGTCCTCCCCCCCCCCCCCCCGAATACCAGAACTGGTGTGCCTATAAACCCATCAAACTGTGGGCCATACCCTTCTATTATACTGGGCATAATAATAATCAGGTGCCATCAAGTCAATTCTGATCTATGGTGACATTTTCCAGAGTTTTCTAGGTAGTTAAGTACTCAGAAGTGGTTTCCCATTCCCTTCTTCTGGGGTGCCTTTGGACTGTGCAGCTTACCCCTAAGGCCACCCAGGCTGGCTCTTCTCCCAGGAAGTCCAGTGGGGAATTGAACGCCCAAACTCTGGCGCCACAGCCAGAGACCTAAGCCGTGGAGCTATCCAGTCATAAGCCAAGACTTTCTCAATTCAGTTGGTTATTCTGTGTCTCTACGCTTGAATGGGCTTGTCACCCACTGTTGACCTAGAAATGACTCTTGACAGATACTAGCTAAGAGTCCTAAGGACAGCTAAGGAGGACTCTTAATGGATGTGGATGCTTCATTAACATGCCAGCCCTCATGTGTTTTCATCTTACACAGCACTGTTGTTCTTTAGTCGTTAAGTCGTGTCCGACTCTTTGTGACCCCATGGACCAGAGCACGCCAGGCCCTCCTGTCTTCCACTGCCTCCCGGAGTTTGGTCAAATTCATGTTGGTCGCTTCGATGACACTGTCCAACCATCTCGTCCTCTGTCGTCCCCTTCTCCTCTTGCTCTCACTCTTTCCCAACATCAGGGTCTTTTCCAGGGAGTCTTCTCTTCTCATGAGATGGCCAAAGTATTGGAGCCTCAGCTTCAGGATCTGTCCTCAGAGTTGATTTCCTTCAAAATGGATAGGTTTGTTCTCTTTGCAGTCCAGGGAATTCTCAAGAGTCTCCTCCAGCACCACAATTCAAAAGCATCAATTCTTCGGCGGTCAGCCTTCTTTATGGTCCAGCTCTCACTTCCATACATCGCTACTGGAAAAACCATAACTTTGACTATGCGGACTTTTGTCGGCAAGGTGATGTCTTTGCTTTTTAAGATGCTGTCTAGGTTTGTCGTTGCTTTCCTCCCAAGAAGCAGGCGTCTTTTAATTTCGTGGCTGCTGTCACCATCTGCAGTGATCATGGAGCCCAAGAAAGTAAAATCTGTCACTGCCTCCATATCTTCCCCTTCTATTTGCCAGGAGGTGATGGGACCAGTGGCCATGATCTTAGTTTTTTTGATGTTGAGCTTCAGACCATTTTTTGCGCACTGGTATTGTATAAATGATCAGCCTTTTAACCTTCTCCCCCACCCTTAATCTTTTCCAAGCTCTGCTCAGTTGTTGATCAAATTCCACTGAGTATGGGGGATACAGATGGCTTCAGATGACAGCTCTTTGATATAGCTCTTTCCAAAATAAAAAGAAGGGAAACTTTTTAAAAACTTGAGTGTAAACAGAACACTGGTTGTGTGAAAGACTCTACTTTGGAAGTAGTACCAAGGCTTTAAAAATCAAAACTTCCAGAGACCTTGCTGAGCCCCAACCAAAGGTTGTGGGTTCTGCACCCAAGAGGGCTAGAAACACGTTGCTGATTCCACCGGATTCTGTTCTCTCCCCACTGCTGTTTCACAGGGAGCTTTCATAAAGAGATGCTAGAACAACCACCAGAGAAGTCTTAGGACTCAGGTTGCCTGAACAACCATCAGATATAAATAGATGTTTCACTGGAACATCACAAGGCAATGAATCACAGTGTTGCAGTGGACCAAAGGAGACATGGCATTGAAATTATCATCTCCCCATCCCCACCCCAACTCTGGCCCTGTGTGTGTTTTCATTGGTATGGAAAGCAGCAACCTTGTTGGCTTTAGGTGATTGCACAAAGCTGCTCCTGATGAAGCTTTGTTTACTTTTTTTCCTTTCCTGTGGTCTCTCCACTCAAGAGTGCTTCTCCCTATGCTTGCTTTTCCAACCATGGAGGAATCATTGTGGTTTCCCTGGTTCTCCAAATCAGGGTATGTCGTAGGAAAGCAAATCCTCAAGCCTTAGTTCATCCGGTGTGCCTTCTTGCTGTTTCTTCAAGATCTCTTATGAGGTTGGAGATTCCTGACCAGGCAGTCCATGACATTGTCTGTATTTCTCGTGAAAACTTTGAGATGGTGGAAACTGTTTTCCTCTTTCTTGGTGTGATTCTGAGCAGGAAAGGGGCCTAGAGATGAAACTGTTAAAGATCTTCTCACTGTGTGTCTTTCCGACACTGACACTAGAAGCTTGTGCATGTGTGCGCACGCGTGCACACACACATACAGAAGGAGGGGGAGAGAGTTCTGTGTCAGATCTTGTTTTTCCTTGAGGGATGAATATGACCTTTGCAACTACGGAAACACAGGTCCACACTAGTAGTCACTGTGCAGGAGACTGCACTCTGCTTCAGCCTTCTCGAGGGCAACACATCAGCAGCCTTCTCCTGCAAGGACATTTATTTTATTGATTGATTGATTTAAAATATTTTCACTCTGCCTTTCTCCTTAGAAAAGAACTCAAGGTGGCGTACAGCATTTAAAGAAAATATTTAAGAACAAAACAATGAGTCTACAAAGGCGGCGGTTGATTTATTTTTTGTTTGTCTCATCAACCCTTACTCCTTTAGATTTAGGTTAGATTTTTTGCTGTAGGGCCAAAGACTGGAACAGAATAACACAAGCCAAGTGTATTTTAAAAGGCCACAACGCATACTACTGCTAATGTATAAAAACATTCTAGAGTGTGGCAAGGGTGTGAATTCAGCAGAAACGGGACATATCTAGTGGGACATTGAGAATACTCAAAACAATTCTTGTCCTCTGTGATTTTGTAGGCCTTGCCATGCTGAGACCTCTCACAGAGTCTTCCCAATAAGATTTCTTGGCTACTCACAAACACAAGATCCAGGTCTCCCGTTTCCCATCCATCCATCCATCCATCCATCCATCCATCCATCCATCCATCCATCCATCCATCCATCCATCCATCCATCCATCCATCCATCCATCCATCCATCCACCCATCCACTCACCCACTCACCCACTCACCCACTTATTCAGTTTTTCCTGCTTGTTGTGTACAAAACTTCCAAATTCTGTGCAGTTCATTGTTCCTTCTGGGGAAAACTCTTTTGCACAGGAAATAGACTTTTTTGCCCAAGAACCATAATAATTTTACACAGGTTGGTATTTCTTCTGGGTAAAGAAGACAATGAAATAACACAGAAATATGACAAGGTTTCTTGTCTCTCCCCCTACCTCCAACCACCCCCCCCCCAAAAAAAAAACCACACACTAAATCTTGCACAGAGAAAATTTTCTGTGAGGAGAGAAACTAGTTTTTCTCCTCAGTTTCTTACTGAGGTGAAAGGCTGTGAGACTCTCATCTCTAATCTACAGGGTAGTTCCTCTACTTCCAAAACTGTCTGTGAAATAGTTAAGAAATGCTACAAGTAATATTTCAGAGCACAGTCTTCAGGTCATTCACTAGTTTATGTATGATTTCTGAAACATAACAATCTAACTTGTCTATTGCTTTTCTCTTAATAATGCTTTTCTAGGGAGTGGAAAGTGCAGTGCGTGTTCTTGAAGACTTGATTAAGAAATTGCAAGACAGTGCCGGTAGCAGTTTCAGAATTGCTTTCATGCTTGTTGCCTTCATGAGAAAAACACAAGAGTGGTTTATTCTGCCAGGCCCAGTGCCTATTTGCTCACAAAAATAGCAGCTTGTACCGAGTCCAGAAAAACATTAATTAGAAACTGACATCAAGCGAGGCAGGGGGAAACTGTTCTGAGGGCCTCCATTATAAGATGCGATTAATAGATGAGAACAGAATCCCACAAAAGTATGGCCATTTACCTTCCAGAGTGCTGGGTCATGGAAGTGAGGCCTGTTAAGCTATTAGATATAATTTTGTGAATCAAAGCTGAGGGTAATTACAGAGTTAGTGTCACAATATTCATTGACCAGTTAGAATGCTTTTCCCTCTTAGCCTTAGTGGTCAAATGCATTTCTGTTCTATTTTACTATCACTGTACAAAATGGTGTAGGGATTACCAAGCTAGAGCCAACAGGCTGATGTGAAAGCTTCATGAGCACCTGAACTATCTCTAAAGCTTGCTTTAGACAAAGTCCAATATCAAGCTGAGGATGTCCCTCCTGGTTTTAAGGATCTGCTCAGGGTGGGATGGGGTAGATGGGAACAAGCAGATAGAAAGCCCAGATGTCTCCTTCTTTGTCTTTTTCTACATCTACATGTAGATTGGTATTCTTAGGCTTCCTTCCTTCCTTCTTTTTCTGAGGCCACTCCTTGCTTCTTCTCCCTCCTCCCTCCTAGTGAGCCAGAATGGCACACCTGCAAACATGAAAACGCAAGGGCTTCACTAACTAAGTTTAAACATCTTCTCCTCTTGCACTATCTACAAATGGAATTCCTCAGTTAACAAACAGCAGCTTTCCTCTTTGCAGTCTTCAAAGTGAGCATTCTTCTTCAATAATCACAAGCTCAGGGCTAGGCCACTGCACCTTTCTGGTGTAAATACCAATTGATCATAAGAGTGACAAACTCGCATAAGCATCACATTCCTTTTTACAGACTCCCTCAGTCCCCTTTGAAGCACCTCAGATGAGATGCTTCAGAGAAACACCACAATTTGTTCTGAATTTCCCAAATTCTCAAACAATCATGATTGAGTCCCTGAATGTTGTTTTGGACTTAAGACAATTTTCAACATTTTACATGTTTTTAATCATTCAGAGGTATTTTAATCAGTTTTATAGTTTAATTTATAACTTAATGTGTATTAAATTTTATTCTTTTTAATACTGTGAGCCATCTTGAGTCCCCTTATTGGGAGGAAGCAAGCAAGCAAGCAAATAAATAAATAAATATGTATTATCAAAGGCTTTCACGGCTGGGATCGGATGGTTGTTGTAGGTTTTTCGAGCTGCTTGGCCATGTTCTGGAGGTTTTTCTTCCTAACGTTTCGCCAGTCTCTGTGGCCGGCATCTTCAGAGGACAGGAGTTAGAACTCTGTCTGTGTTCTGGTGTAGTGTATGGGATATTTGAGTATTTGTAGCTGTGGGATCAGCTTTTTGTCCTTTTCAGGAGATTGGGTGATCAGGTTGTTTTTTTTATGGGTGTATTGTTGTGATAAGGGGGAGATGATATGTCACTGTGATTGATGGGTGTTGTTAGCTAGTCTTTTGTATTAATTAATTAAAATTAATTAATTAATTTAATTACTTTAATTAATTAATTAATTAATTGATTGATTGATTAATTAAAATAAAAAATAACATGGTAAATAGTGGTAAGAAAAAACTACTCATCTCCTGGATTATGCCAGCCAAAGGGCAAGAGTTCTTTGCCAACGTACCATGGTCCTGTGGCCATTACTTTACAGGAACGCTCACCTCCACCATCATTTGGTTATTCAGGATGGTGGGAGAACTGGGTCTCTTCAACAAACGTCTATGTAACTTCTTGAGATCTGGGAAGGAGAACTTGTCTTACCAGGCAGCCCCTGCGCTGTTCATCTTCACATGTTCAATATTCTGACCAAGAAATGGGAGCTCAGGTTCTGCAGAGAACTCGGGGAAGTTATTTTATTGTACTGTCACTTTAAGAATACCCCAGCTAGCATGGCTGTTGGTTCTCAAGAAGTAACTTCTTCCAGGCTCTGGTCATATAACATAATAAAATTTGCAGGAAAGATGTTTTAAGCCATTCAAAAACATCCTTTGTTTCCATGGCCACCCAATGGGTCTGATGGCATTACTGCCCTAGATCGCCTAGCCTTTAAGTTCATTGTCTACCTTGGCATAATACAGCCTGGTCAATTATCTTCCATTCCAGATGGTTGCCATAGCTTCCCCCCCCTTTTTTTTTTGTTTTTAAAGTCAGACCAAAACAATCTGCTATGATGAAGGAAAATGATTTCCTACACAAACAACACGAGCTTAGCTTGATATGTAAGCTAGGCTGGAAAAAAGAAGATAACCTTCCTCTTCCACTCATACCAAGAAAACATCAACTTCTTGATAAAAGAACAGAAAGAAATTTTTCAAGCCTTTTCCTGTACAACAGACTGTTTCTGAGACAATCCAAAATAACAAAGGAGGAGATGCAGGTGTGTAGGTGGATATATGGGTAGGTGGTCTGTGTGTTTCTTCACCACAGCTCCAATATCATGATTTTTTAAGATACCTCGAATTCCATAAGAGTACCAAGAAGATTCTGGTCTCAAATCAAACATCTCTCAGTTGAGGCATCTCAGACTCCATCCTTGTTAGTGAATTTTCTGTCCAGGAAATCATATACCAAGGTGAAGAAAGAACATGTTGTTCAAATACTTGACAGTGGTTGTCAGATAGCAGAGAAAGAACATTTACTCCCTCATGCACGTTGTAGGCTTCTGTTGCTTGAGTCATTGACAGGAAAATCGGACCCACTCCTTTTCTGGTTTTCATCTAAGGACAAATGACGTCCAGAAATGTTGGGTCAGAACTCTGTCTTCTACACAGATATTTCATACTTTCAAAATCATGTCTTATGAACAACAGATGATTCCTTCCTAGTAGTTGTCTGATGGCTATGCGAGTCAAATGGGTTGTTTGAAATCGCTCATCATCCTGGTTCTATCGGACGTGTTTGCTGTTACTGGGCATATTTTTGAAATACTGTAGTGGCAAGGCAAGAGAGAGAGGGGGGGTGCTAGGCAGAGAACTCAGCAGCATGAAAATCCCAGTTTCCGTAAGAATCTGGGTCTTGCTCACTCCCAGTTTTTGGAAACATTCCAGAAAGTGTAGTGAGAAGCTGTCATTCCACCAATCCTCACAAATAGCAGCTTATGAAGCAGAGCTGAGATGAAGAAATTCTGAGCAAAGGAATCTCATGCTAACCATTTTGGATTACCAGATCTTGCCAGAGAGGAGGAGATACATGAAGGGGGTGGGGTGGAAAAAGAGCTTTGTCAGGGTTGATGTCCTGTTCCTAGGATAGTATTAGCCCCAGGGCCACCAACCAGGGGCTTACCAGCTCGTAAACCCAATTAGGTGCAGGGGATCCAGAGGCAGAGTCCAAAACAATCCCAGTCCAATCAGTTCAAAAGTCATGCAAGCTGAGAAAGTCCAAAAGCGTAGCCAGGCACTCTGAAAGTCATGCCTCGCATAGACTCAACAGCAAGGCTTCATCCACCTTTGCCCCCACCCCAGCCATAATGGGCACCAGCACTCCACTGGCAAAGGCTGATTTTGTTCCTCCAGTGGGCAGGACTGGTTTCTTGGTGTACCTGTTGACAATAGGGTAGCTTTTGTTTCACATTAAGAGACACCTCCTGAGGGTGAGAGGAGCTTGTCACGTGGAACCAGATATCTAGTGGGATGGGGCCAGTTTCTCTTTTCTTGCTGGTCTTCAGAAGATGGGCTAGTGCCTTCTGGGGGGAAGTGGTCCTTTAGCTCTTGATTTCCACAGCGGTGGGTGGTGGTGCATTAGCAGATGTAGCCTATTCATATCTCCATTGATCTAGAATTCTGATTAATTTTTACTATAGACTTCTGTTCAAACATTTTTCCCCAATTAGAAACCTATACATTTCAGAGAGTAAACAACATTTAATTAACTAGTCATTAGTTTCAGTGATAAAAGGGACTAAATATCAAGTGCAACGTTCTGAGGAACAGCACCACTTGGAGATTTTCAATCACCATATTTAATTCATTTCATTAGTTCAAGTGTGCTTATTTTAAATTATCCTTCCATTTGTTATAAAGAATCTGCCCATGAGAGTCCATATGCTGGTAAAACTTCATGCCTACTTAGACGATATATTAATTGTGGGGAAGCCATTGACACACACATTCTTTCATTGTGAGCGGCCATGAAGGTGGGGTGCTCAGCATTCTCTCCCTCTCCACTTGCCAGGGTCCAGACAAAATTGGCTCTCAAAAGCTGCTTTCATCATTTGGGTGCAATGATAAGAAAAGCCGATCCTTCTAGGCAGTGCTCCAGGTTTGGAAATAAATAAATTGGATCAGAACCTGACTGTGAGCATCCAAAGATTTTTTTTTAAAAAAAATATTTGTATAAGTATGTATAACTTGTATACTTTCTGTTTTCAACTTTAAATATCGCCTTTCAATGTTGTAAGCCGCCTTGGATCCTTTTTGAGGAGAAAGGCAGGGTAAAATATTTTAAATAAATAAATAAGGATGAGTTTCAGACTGAGGAATTATATTTTCTCTGATCTAGTAGTTTTGGCCTTGATGGAAACAGGAGGCTCTTTATAGGGGAAATCAACTGCTCATGATCTCATATATACCATCCCTTACCATCCAAAATGCGCTCAAGGACTGAAGCTTAATTGAAAATAAACATGAACGCATAGTTTTAGATTCTTGCTCATCTCTGGATGTTCTGTTTGCCTTCCAACAGAACCTGCCACCTAGCAGAGTATATGGAAAGCAAGACTTTGCCAAAACAGGACTGACTGAAAATATCTACAAGAAACAAACCAGAAAATAATCTTGTGAACCGCACCCGTCTTTTCCAAACCCTGTTATCTGTTGCACAGTCCACCTGGATTCATTCCTCTTCCATCGGTTGGCTTCTTCTGTCGCAGGATATTTCTGTTTACACAAATGAAAGATAATGCAGATGCATCTTTTCGTCAGCTCACGGACTGGAAAGCTGGTCTGTGATACTACGAGAGCTGAGCAAAATGAAAAGCAAAAGCCATCTCTCTGCCTCAGTAGGCTGGCTTCCTTGGCATGATTAACAAAATAAAAATAAAGAATAGGTTGCTCCTTATTTAATAGAACAAGCTGTACTTTTGTTCTGAAAAGTGAATTCTACTGCCTCCATCCCGTTGTTGATGTCTGGAAGACAGAGAATCCTGTGGTTCCTTAGAGAATTTTCTATCCTGTAGGACTCCAGCAGACACCTTCTGTACATTTCTGGAATATGTCTTCACTGCAGGAGTCTTCTCTACAGGCTGAGTGCCAACATCTAAGTTCAGAAAGAGCTTGCTGCAGTGTGGGGAAAAAAATGCTCGAGGAGGATTTTCATCCTGTACCTTGATTTTCATGCTCTTCTTTTATCCCCAGACCTGTCTGAAGCATCTGATGATAGCCAATATGGTGTATCCGATAGATGGGACTCGGGAGATCTGTATTCAAAACCCCACTCAGTTGTGAAGACACACTGAATAATACTAAACCACTACTTCCACATCTCAAAAAACCCTATCAGAAACTTGATGACATGAAACAACATCGGAAACACTGGGAAAAGCTAGACATTGGAGTACGCATGCTAGCCGTGAAAGAGTTTGCTGGCTGTTTCACGATCCCAATGATGCACACCCTAATGTGGGATAGCATCTGTGAAATTCTGGGAGAAAAAAAGTTACAAGATCTGTAGCCTTTCTTTATGCAGAGTATCTCTCAGCCTCTCTTAAATGTTTGGTTGCCTATCTTGTGATGCAACAAAATAGGAGTGTGTGTCTGACTAATAAGAACAGTGGGGAGCTGTGTCCCTTTATTCCACAGTGATTTGATATCCCTATTCAACTTGTATTAGTCCTTCCAGTTTGGGTTGCGAGGGAGTGCTAATCTCTTCAGAACTGAAATGTTCCAGCGCGTCCCGTTTTACATATACATGACTGATGATAAACATCAACTGATCAGTATGCAAGACCTTAGGTGTCCCTCCAATAATGATCTCACAGCAGCAAACGTTCCTTACGTCTTCCAAAAACTCTTTTTAATATTCTGTTGGCACCCAACTCCAAATACTGAATATGAGTATTCTAGGACATGTGTTTGTCTTCTTTCTCCAGCCATTGGATGCTCAGGAATTTATTTATTAGCTACATTAACATCCTGTCTTTCCTTGAATGAACTCAGAGTGACAGACATGAGTCAGTTCCTCCCTACTTTATCCTACAAAGATCAATCAAACTGAGAAAGAGCAACAGGCCTGAAGTCGGTCTGTAAGTTTCACAACTGAGCAGGGGCTTGGATCTCTCAAACCCAACCTTTTCCAGCACTTTAGACCTTTGTATCATACCTTGTATCATACCACACGGGCTCTCCATTTCAAGGTAGTGGCTCAGATTATAGACTTTACAGAGATAAAGAAATAATGTTCTGCAGATAACCAGAACAGTCCTCATGGCCATTTTTCACACAGTTTTTTCCGGGTTGCATTCACTCCTGATGGTAAATTCTAGAATGGCACACAACTCGATTTAAGTTCCATTTGTGGCACAGTACTTGGTTTTTGTTCTGCCAATGAGAGCTAAGGATGATAGCAGTTGTATTTGAGGACTTCCGGGAGTGGTCAGGTGAGAGAAGGCTGGAACCACTGTTTTAGAGTTACAGCTGGAGTTTAGAGCAGTAGTTGCTGGTGACTAATTTCAGATGTGCTTTGAGTCCACTTCCTGTATTAGTCGGCCCTTTACGGGAGCTCTCTGAGGTGCTGAATCCTACAAATATAGGGTCTGCCTTGAGAAAACAATGAAGGTTCATGTAGCAGGACTTGGAGTTTGGAAAGAGGCAGTAAGTAGGATCCAAACAGTGTGCTTTACGTATGGATCAAATAAGGACCAGATATCATAAAGACAGATGTGGAAATTGGAAATGCCAAGTTCAGAGAAGGAGAGGCCAACCCATTCAATGAACATTCTATAATTTACAGTCAATCTGTCATCTCAACTCTCCATGAGCCCACTCCATGCCACAATGAAGAGGGGAAGCTTGGCCTTCCCACAATTGAACTCCACTGAAGTGGCCATCTTTTGAAATTAATTTGACAGCTTCCAAAACCACCATTCATTCACTGTCATAGGCAGGGAGAAGAAGAGGGGAAGCAAAAGAGAAAGAAGAGCAAGACTGAAATCTCCAACACAAAACAGAAAGAGCCCTTCAGATAATCTTGTGGGTTAATTACGACTATCACTGAATGTGTTTTCTTCATTTTGGTACGAATTACAACTTTTTCTGTTGAGTGAGGCTTCCGGGTCTCCAAGAGGATAGCAGTCGACTTCAATCTGTGAGCATACTCAGAGCTGAATGCATGTATTTTCAATTATACAGATCCTGGAGAAAGCTTATGTTATTGCAATTTGCTCAGATACACATTCTAAAGTACATTATTCATTTGCAATGAATCCTGGAATGATTATAATTGAGCAACCTCGGTAACTAAACCAATAATCCACTGTAGAGTATCAATAGGTCAGCATCATAGCTTATCAACACTCTATTCATTTGAGAAGACCTCATTTTATCACAGTATACATATTAAAAAAAAAAGCTGAAGTGGCTGCAATCAATCATAACATTGAAGAGTCTTGGTGATACAGTCTCTGGTGCCCTCTAGTACCTTTCAATAAAAGACATGCCATAAAAAGACAGAACAGGGACAGCCCAACAGCAACAACTTTAAAATGAGGAATGTAATATATGCCATGCAACCTTTGGATTTGAAAACATAAATTGTATGATCCGGGGTGTTCTTCATTCTGTTGCATGGCATGAATTTTTCGGGACCAACACTGGCCACCTTAAAAAAGATGGAAGCCTTTGAAACGTAGGGTGATCACAGAATGTTAAGAATGCATTAGAGGAATCATTCAACACATAAAATGTGGAAAAGTAGAGTACTATTGTTCCTTAACGAGAAACAGTACAGAGTTGACAGTTCAAGGTAAAAATAGATGTGAAAAGAAGCAGATACAAGGGAATAATTTGTTGGCCAAAGAACCTTTTGTTCTGGATGTGAAACGACATCACTGTTTGGAGATGCTGCATCCAGATTCAGAGAAGCCATGATGACTGACATTCCACCTCTGGCAGCAGAAGACCAAGTGCTTCGAGTGGGCTCAACTAGCATGATCTCACCCAGCTTTGAACAAGACGGCACTGAGGGGAGATTTTTCAACAAGATGTATGAAGCAAGGCTTTGCCAGATCTGGTTTCTTCCTACATCCGTTCCTGCCCTGAGAAATTTGATTGGCCTCTTATCATGTGGATTCTAGTGGCAAGGGAGAGGGTTTTTATTTATAACAGGTTTTGCTGGAGTCTGCTGAATGTGACGGTGTCGCTGTTATGTAGTTTTTGTTACTGTGGTTCTATTGCGCTGGTTTTAACTTTTGCCATTTTATGGATTCAGTGACGGCTTTAGAAAGCCCATCTGGAACTCCTTGGCGCTGAAAATTTCTGTTTACCATTTGCCCCTTCAAACAATCATGACCAAGAAAATCCAAAGGCAAGTTCTGCCCTCTGCGTTTCCTTTCTCTGTTCTTCTCTCATCCCAGGATCATAAACGGGAAGGCCTCTCCAGAAACTTTGGAAATGGTGTCATGCCTAAAGGAGGTGCCACGATTACACTGCGGTCAGAGCACATCTCATAATGCCTTCACTTCTTTGCAATTCAGGAGGGTTTTATATCCCAGGGAGAGAAAAAGAGAAACTGTACTGCATGGTATCATTGAAATCTTTTATTTTACGAAAACCTCATTTGACAAAATTCATTAGCAATGAAGTACTAAAAGAACAGATGCAATTTTAACTTAGGAATGAGCAACCACAATGGTACAGCAGAAGACAATATTTCTTCTCTTTCTAAAAACTCCCAAGACAGCATTTTTAATGAGAGCTGAGGTGTATCGTTACAAAAAAAATACTGTAAAAATAAAAAATAAAACAACAACAACAAAGGGATATATTCTACTTTCAAATCTGATTCTTCAAATGTAATTTCCTGCCCACCCAAGAAGATCTCAGAGGGTTATTATTTCCTTGCAACAGTCAAGGAAATAATTTGAAGGCTTTGATAATGGAAGAATTGGGATCGAGAAAGTTATTTCCCAAGTTTCCCAAACAGAATCAACTGGAGGGTGTGTTCCTTCTTTTGTGGAAGGCAAAGGAGGATGCATTGTTCAAAGAAATACATTTTTTTAAAAAAATAAATAAGATGGATTATTGTCCTGGGGAAGTGCCTTATGATGAATAAATGTCCAAGGAGTGATATCAGAAAACAACTACCCATTTCACCCCCTCTTCTCAATCCAGGTTGCAAAAAATGGGCCATATCAAGGGAGGCCATAAAGGGGACAACAAGGAATCAGGTCTTCTCAGTGGTGGCCCCCGATCTGCGGAATAAGCTCCCAATTGAGGTAAAGCAGTTTCCTTCCCTCCTGACATTCTGGAAATTCGTGGAGACAGAACTATACAAAGCTGCCTTCAGTAACGTATCCCTGGATGCTGTTAATATTATTATTTTTTTAAAAAAATATTTTCCTGCACTTTCTTTTTTGTTTTTATTTTAGATCTAGGTTGTTGAACTATTGATGTATCGCTGTAGGGGTCATGTGGGGTCTGAGTTTTTAATGTGTAAACCATCCAGAGTAGTGTATCCACTAGAGCAGTGGTCCCCAACCTTTTTAATGCCAGGGACCGGTTTTGTTGAAGACCATTCTTCCAATGGTGTTCGTAAATCAAAACGTTCGTAAGTCAAAGCACCATTGCATTGAAATGCATGGGAACGGGATTAATCCGTTCCAGCATTTCAAAAAAAAATACCAAAAAATAATAATAATAAAAATAAACAGAGCAAGTCCCACGCTGGGACTGCAAAAAAAAAAAAAAAACACAAATCCAAAAACAAAACACAGCACAGAAACATAACCCCCCCTCCAGTCCAAACCCCCCCTCCAAAACCCACCCAGAACAGTTTTTTAAAAAGGAAAAACGGTTCCTTACCGGTTCGAAGCCTCCTCAGCCTCCTGGGCTTCTACCGCCGCTGCCGGGAGGCCTCCCGCGCTTCCACCGCCGCTGCCGGGAGGCCTCCGGAACTGGCACCAGAGGCTGCTCGCCGGGGCGGCTGCGTTGGTTCTCGGCGCTCCTCGGCGCCCAATGGTGGGAGAGCCCGGCGGGGAGGCCATTCGAATTTCCCGGGCTCCTGCCTCCAGCCGCTGGGTCCGTCCGCGCTGCTGGCTTTCCAGCCGGGCTCTGCCTCCCGGAGTCCGCCTGGAAAGCCAGCAGGGCGGAAGGACCCAGCGGCGGAAGACAGGCGCCCGGGAAATTCAAATGGCCTCCCCGCCGGGCTCTTTTTTGTAATGGCTGCCACTGCGCCCCCGTGGCCCAGCTGATGTCTCCTCGCGGACTGGCACCGGGCCGCGGACCAGGAGTTGGGGACCCCTGCACTAGAGGAGCAGTATATAAATCCAATCAATCAATCAATCAATCAAGCAAGCAAGCACCATCTAAGCAAGATAGAAGTTCTGTTGGTGAGCAAAAAAGGCCCATACGAGATTGGCATTACAACAACACATTTTGGATGAGGCTTTACACCTTCTGAAGGATCAGGTTCACAGACTCAGCACTGGTCATAGAAAGCCAGGGAGCTGCTGCGGCCAGGAGTGTTTTTCCCCAGCTTTAGCAGGTGCAACTGCTGCACTCTGTCCCAGGGAAGTCAACTAATTTTGTTGTCCTTCTCTCCCACATTGTGTTGTCCATCCTTCCTACACGGTTCACCCTGAAACTCTCAGATGAGGCAGCCCCAAGTCTACTTGGTCCACAAGTTTCACTACTCCCTCAAGATTAAAAAAAAAATCAAATCAATAACACAAAGTTTACCATTCAGCACTACCTACACATGCCCAAGGATGGTCCAGAGAACCCATAGGGCAGAGGCACCAGGGCAGACAGTTCCCAGTCAGCGCATTGCTCCAAGGATGTCTGGAGCTGAACGGATAGCTCTTATAATGCTCGCTCAGCACAACTCCCTCCAGGCTCCAATGCCCTTCCTGCCAAGTCGGAAGCCTTAAAGGGAGAGCTCCAGGCCTTGCAGTCTTCTCTTGTTTCCAGGATCTCCTTCTGAGCAGGTTGCTGATGTTGGCACACCATCTCCAAGGACTGAAGAGCTCCTAGAAGCTGGTGGCCTGTCCAAGCACGGCACTCAGGCCCTGCAGATGCCAGGGCTGTTGCAGAGACGGAGTACTCGGGCAACAGAAGTACTGGGTTGGGCCACACCTGAAGTCTCAGGGCTGACTCACTTAGGGGTTCTCCTCCATTGACCTCCAAACGCAAAGTTCCCCAGTCCATGCCAAATCCTAGAATTGTACAGAGGGGACATTTTGTCCATGTCTGTTTTTAAAACTTTAATTTGTGTCATTGTTGATTCACCAGTTTTGCCTATTTCTACCCTTCTGATTGATTTTCATCACTGTTGATTTTCTATTCTTTTCCTCATCACCAATTTAAAAACCAGACTCGGGGGATCTTGTGCTCTCTGTAGGTCTGGTGTTTTTCATCGACTGACAGATTTAAGAAGTTACTTAGGCCCAGATGTAAGATATACAGAAGGTACACTGTTGGAAGGTGTCCACACAGGACAGAATAACAAGTAACGCTCAAACCTTTGGGGAGAAAGCTACTGTGCTGCTTATCCATTTTGTGGAAGTTGTTTGTTTCTAAGCGAGGCGTTCAGAAATAGTCTTTGTTGCACCATCACCTGTAGGCTGAGGTCTGGAGCGGTAAAGTCCATTGTGCTGTCACCCCAGCTCACGACCTGAACTTTAAAGCATTCCAATGGGAGAAACAGTTTGTTTTTATGATAAAGAGGTGTTCATTTTTAGTTATTTTGCTCTCTTCCCTTTTGATACAGGCAAATCAATCTTCTGTCCAGGACAAAACCAAAGCAAACAGAAAGTCCAAAGGTCATATAAGTTATTTCAGGGGAACCAGAAAGTGTTTGGGTTTGTTGATCAATGAATATGAGCTGACAAAGCCATAAAACGTGTTTTCGGCACCAACCATAGGTTCACAGGGGAGAGACAGGGTCTGCACTCATGGAAAGCATCCCTTGGTAACACAGGTTGTGACAGATCTTTTTCACGTAGCAGTTCCCTAAGGACTACCAGAATTCAGATGTAATCTCTTCAAAGTGGTACCACCGTAGTGCCACTCCTGCAGTCTCTTGCCTCGTGTTGCTCCGATTCCAGGTTCTGTGGGAAGCTTCTTAAAAGGACATTTACACTTAAGGTCAGATGAGTCCACCTCAGCTCAGAGCAAAATATGAGGCAAAACTGGATGCTTTGAATGTGAATTAGCAGCCGTACCACCCCAGGCCCCACCGCCAGACATGGGCACAGCAAGCTAGGTACAATCCAAGGTCTTCCTTACAGAGCATTCGTTCAACCACGAACCTACAGACATTCAACACAGAAGTGTGAGACAAGTGAGGCACGGTGAGTTGACATGTTTTACAATCTTCTGTCTATAGACACTCTTATTCAGATGATGGTAGATTTAACTGCAAATATTCCTCTGGAGGCCCATTTCAAGATACATGCATACATATGTGGGTGCCTTACAACACAAGACACCTATAATATCTACTGGTTGTTCTCCAGCAATCCTCACTCTTAAAAGTGGTAAGATGCCCTTGGAAACAACGATTAACAGAACACGTGGATTACCCAAGGTTGGAAATCACTGTCCTAACACAAAACTTAAATTGCAGCCATAGTTAATAAAGAACAACAGAGGCTAAGTGGTAAAAATCCTGAATTCATAAAGGAGTGTTTACAATCGCCAATTGCAAAGAAATGTGTACATTATTTATTCTTTTTAGCAAGACTGACCAAAATCGCTTCCTCCCTTTGGCTGCTTTTTAGATACCACCCATGAAGCATTCCGATTTGTCAGAACTTGGGCAAAAATGCAGGCGTTTAGCTACTGAAATTACGGGTTGTCATGGTCAGTGGTCCCTGCAAATAGATGATAATCATAAAGATCTGTGCATGTATATGTGAATGTACAAATGTTTTGACTCATGTATAGGTCCTGCAAATGAAGAAAAAAAATGCACAGTACGGTTGCACAGAGTAGGCAAATAAGAACTTTGAAGAGGATAGGTAGAATTGGTTATTTTGTTTGCCTTCGAACATTTTCTTTTAAGGATGCAAACCACCGTTGTCTACTCATTGTTTTCAGCTTGAAAACCTTGTCTTTCAGTGATGTAAGCCGCCTTGAGTCCTTTTTAAGGAGAAAGGCGGGGTACGGAATCGTTGAAATAAAGGAAGGGAGGAATAAACTGGAGTGTTATAAGAAGCCATAAATAGATAAAAGGAGGAAACAGGGAGGGTGGCGAGAAGCGCCCCAAAAGGCGCCTCAGGAGCTGAGGGGAAAGGGAACCAAACTCTCCCCTCAGAGATCTTCGCCCGCCATTTTCGGAGCCGCCTTCAAGAAACGACTTCCCGAGTCGAGCGTGAGGAAAATAACGCATTGTGTGAGGAACGAAGAGAAGCAGCGGCTGGCCCACCCACAGGGAGCACGACCCTCCTCTCTTCGCCTCGCCTGGTCCCCTCGCGCGCGCGCCCCCCCCCCCCCGCAACGGTCCTTCCCTCAGCCCCTTTCCCGCCCTTTTCGAGGCCCGCCGTGCAGGACGTGACTGGGCCCACGGCCGCGCCAGCCTCCGGTTTCCTTGCCCCGCCTCCTCCGAGACGGACGGCCCGCCCGCCGCCAATCCCTCGGCGCCGGGAAGGCCGGCCGGCCAATCGGAAGCGCGCTCGGGGGCGGGGCGTTGTTTCTTCCCCCCCACTCCCCCCCCACTCTCCTTGGCAGGTGCGCGCGCAGCCGGGAGCGCGCTCGTTCCGTTGCGGCCGCGCCAGAGTGAGGAGCTTCCCGGATCGTGAGGAAAGGCAGCCGACATGTCTCTCTCCAACAAGCTCACGCTGGACAAGGTGGACGTGAAGGGGAAGCGGGTCGTCATGAGGTGAGCGGCGTGGGGGGGGGGGGTAGGCAGGAGGCCTGGGGGGGGGGGACCTCTTCTTCTTCCTCCCCCCCCCTTTGGCTTTTCGGGCCCAGGGAGGCCGGCTCGCACGGATTTGCGAGGGGGAGAACACGCTTCTCCGGTTTTTTTTTTTCCTCTTCCTCGTGTTTCCTTCCTCGGAAGGTCACGTCTGAGTGGGCCTGACCCGTGTACAGCGCCCAGCAGCCCGCCCTCCCGCCTGCCTGCACACACGCGTCTCTGAGGGGGAGTGGGGTTAATTCACCTCCTCGATGTGGGCGGGTCCTGACGGGCTCAGAATTCTCAGACCTGGGGTTGGCTGACACGTAACGTGGGGAAACGACTCTCCACGTGCGTCGCTTTCTTTTCTCCCTCACCTTCACCAGAGAAGTCTCGGAATATATGTTGGGGGGGGGGGGGGAGAGAAGCAGGCGATGCTGGTCAAGTGGGCTTTGTTGAGGGGGGGGCGGGAGTTGGTGAAAAACGGGTGGTATTGGGTGAAAAATTGGGGATTTTTTCCTCCTGTGCTTTCAAGAGGTGGCGGTTGAAGGGCAGCCTCGAACCCGGTGCGAAATGGCACGTATGCTTTTGCTTCCAGGCAAAGGGGGGGGGGGAGGGAAACAACCCACAGCCCCTTTATGGCATCCCATAATGCAATGGAGGAGAATCCCACACGGTCAGTGATCGGCATAAACCTATTTCAAGGCCTTCTCACAAACTTCTTTTTTTCCTATTCAGGTGTCCCCTGAAGGTCGCAGAGGCTCCAGAAGCTGGGGTTTTTTTTTTTTTAAAGGCTACCAGGTTTTACTTGGGCAGAAGATTTCGTGGCCCGTCCGTGGCCCACTGCCACAGCCCACGGAAGCGGCTGCCCAGTAAAATTTGCTTGCCTTTAAGCTGCAGTCAGACCTCTTGTCAGTTTCAGTGCAACAGACTAGCCCCCCCCCCCCAGTAGAAAATTCTATTTTATTTATTTCCTTCATTTATATACAGCCTCGTTAGCACAGGGCACTGTTCTGGGTGGTCCACCAACTGAAATCAGCAACAAATATTGAAATAGGATAAAATAGAATAGAATTCAAGTGAAAATGCAAAGATAAAACGGTGCTTCGTAATACGCTGAAAATGATAAATTGGCAGGGCAGTGGTAAAAAAAAAAATCTGAAGTGCTTCTCAATTACAGCTTTTAAATATCAGGCTGGATCCCTAAATGCCCCCCTCCTACAAAGCTGTATTGAAGATGGTGGGGCTCTTTTCTGAATAAATGCAAAAGATTGTCATCCTGGAAAAAGGCTTAGGTGGCTGGTTTCTGCGTTAGTGGGACCTTTGCATGGAAAAGAGATGTTTTAGCCCTGGCAAATGCTTGCTGTTGTATTCTTAGCCTGTTGGCTTTTGCAGCCTGGCATTGATTTAATGCCCCACCCCACCTCACCAAGCAGGTGGGGCACTGAGATGATAGTGTTCTCTGGCACAGGGGAAGAGGGTGTGTGTGTCTCATCTTCCAGGAGTCTTGAGTTCTGTGCAGTCACTGAAGCAAAGTCTTAATTTTTATGTCAGTTTCCCCCCTTTCGGGGGTGGTAGGTTGCAAAGGGTAATGTTTAATTTTATTTACTTACAAATGTCATTCATTGGTTGCCCAACAATAATAGTTCTCTGGTGAAGTACAAAATAAAAGAGATTTTTAAAAAAAATCACAGTGGAAAGGGAACAAATAAGGCAGAAAAATAAAACAATGTTAAAGTTAAGTGTGTTAGAGAAATTAAAAAGGTTTGGGGAGGAACACATGCAGGATAGGCCTCAGGCAAACCTCTCTAGAGAAGGTATTCTGCAGAAGCAGTTAATTACAAATCAGAAAAAGAGGACTTTCTTTAGAGGCTAAGGATACCAGATACTGCATGAAATCCTTCTTGTACTATTAATACACTGCTAGTCCACAGAAGTTACTTGTCACCAAAATAAATATATTTATATATTAGCTTTCTGGGATTGGGAGAAGAAGGGTGGAAAATTCCATTCTTCCTGCAGCAACCTGATCGTGCAACTATATAAAATTCCCTCTTGCCTCTAAGGTGCACATACCTCTTTAAAATCTAATTCCCCTATCATTTTCAAGGCTCTTTCCCAACCTTTTTTGAAAAGTGAGATTAAGGATGATTTAGCTGGGATCTCCAACTTGAAATCCTGTACAAAGACGTTTGGTGATGTGTTCATGCCTGTGCAGGACAGTTCCCACCTTTGTAGCTGTGAGATTCAGGCCTCATCCAACTGGGTTAAACGTTAGGCCGATGTTTGATACTACTGTGAATGATTATTTTGTAGAGAAAATTTGATGCATTGCATGTGGCTTTTTGCATCTTTGAAATGTGAAGTATATTTATTCAAAATTCTTACATTCAGAATGAGACTACATATTTTTGGAGCTACCTTTTACTTTTAATTCCTGCCCAAAAGATCTAGTCTCAACCAACTGCGTGTCCGGTCTGTTGCTGTATTGCACAACAGGACATCATCTCTCCTTCAGCTTTGGGGCACAAAGCAGGCTTTGTAGAAATGGTTTCTGAAGCTCCTCCTCCTCCCCTTCCATCCGTCTGCCATGCTACCGCATGCCAGTATTTCTGCTGAGTAATTGCCGGTCAGAGCCATGTGAGATGAGTTGGAAGAAGCGCCCTTCCCTGGTGTATTTTTCTTTATAGAAAAAAGTGCTCAGCTTTTCTCAGAACTGTGAATGGGAATATTGCCGGGCTGGAATACTTCAGAAGTTAAAATTGTAATACACAGAAGTGGGCATAAGGTTGATTAAAGCAATCAGCAGTCCTTACAACAGCTAAGGCTGTGCGATTGGGCAGAAGCAACAATCTGTCCCAAGTCCATCACATGTGTTTAAAATGGGGGCATCTGTGGATGTACAGATGTTGATTGGACTCTCATCAGCCGTAACCGCTTAGAGGAAAACGCAGTTGAACAACTTGTAGAGGGCTATGCATTTCACATCCTTGCTTTGAAGGTTGAACTCCAATGTACAAGCCTATTACGTTTTCCCTGCTAAAACTTAGGTGAAGGCTTTTTGTTCTGCAGCTGTTTCTGATAGCATGAGGAATTCTCCCTGGCTTGCTTTCTTTTTCTTCCCCCCCCCCTTTCTTTTTTGAAATGAGAGGGACAAAAAAGCCCAGGCACCATTGAGATCAGGAAACAAAGCCATATGCTAGTCAAATGTACAAATCTGATTCTACACTGTGTTGTTGATGTCAGTTTTGAAACCTACCAGATAGCCAGTGTTGTGCCTTTTGCATTTAGAATTTTACAGCCTCTCCTTGCTGCCAGCCCAGTGTGGTGATAATGAAACCCACTCCCTCTAGACACTCCATCCCAGAGAGCTCTCATGCACCCCCCCCCCTTTGAAAATTTTGTTGCTGAACTTCAGCAGCAACCAGCTTCTGAACTAGTTTCTGTGGGTTTTATTTTTGCTCATGCATTAAAAATTTCCTCTTTTTTTTTTAAACAGAGTTGATTTCAATGTCCCCATGAAGAACAATGCAATAACCAACAACCAAAGGTGAGAGCCCTCTTTAAACTCTTAATTAAGACCTGTGGTTAAGTATGTTTTCTTCTCCTTCAACCCCCCACCCTCACCCCATGGACGGTTACATCAGTGAAATCTATATGAGATTTCAGGAATGATCTTTAGCATTTTCTAGCAGGGCTCAGAGATACTGAAGCTAAGAAGCATCTCCTGGGCTTCATGTGTTGGCCAAGATAGATTTGAGATGTGTTGCTGCTTGGGTGGGGGAGAGATTTTTGTGGATTAACTCATTCAATCTTGGACTTTCTGGCGATCCTGTGCTAGGTTTTGTTTTGCTTTAAAGGGATATTGGCACCGAAGTGTGTTTTAAATTATTGGTCTTCAGCAAGTGGGTTGTTGCCATTTACACCCAGGGGTAGTATGTACATCTAACACCTTCTCTTTTGAAATAACCATTTGGCAGCAACTTACTACGATTCTCGCTGCTTCTGGGTAGCCCATGTGTAGATGTGACATTGTGGGCACCAGGTAAGCAAATGACTGCAAAGATGTTCAGTCTCTGCAGCAGGATGATTGAAACGTCTATGGTATTGTTGGTGATGAAGTGATTAAAAAAAAGTACAGCAGTTTGGGTGGGACTTTAGTGTGAAGGAAGGACTGCGTGACATTTATCCCTGGATGAGATAGCAGTGAGAAGCCCTGGTAGGATTTTGTAATTCCTAGGCTCCTGATTCTCTGATCAGTGAGTACAATCCCCTTACTATGCTAATGGTTCGCGTAAGTACCACAGGAGAGGTGTCAAATAGAGATTCCCGTAAGATCCTTCTATTTACAATCCTGATCAGGGAAGCAGATTTCTCAGTTGGTTTCCTGTCTTCCCTCCAGAATCAAGGCAGCTGTTCCAACCATCAAGCACTGCTTGGATCATGGAGCCAAGTCTGTTGTCCTGATGAGTCACTTGGGTCGGCCTGACGGAGTTCCAATGCCTGACAAGTTCTCCTTGGAGCCCGTGTCGTCTGAACTCAAATCACTGCTAGGCAGGTACGTTGTCTTGACCTCGGTCAAGGTTAGCCCGCAGATGCTGTTCATGTGTTTTCATTGAAATATTATTTCAGATAATAAGCTGACTTTGTCTTGGATTGTCTCCAGGGATGTCACGTTCTTGAAAAACTGTGTGGGTCCAGAGGTGGAGGCAGCTTGTGCTAATCCTGCAAATGGCTCTGTCATTCTACTGGAAAACCTCCGATTCCACGTCGAAGAAGAAGGAAAGGGCAAGGATGCTTCAGGGAATAAGGTGAGGCACTCATTGGGCCTTGAGCTCCACCTTCTCTGTTCTGTGCCTGTAGATTTTATAAGTTTTGTCCTTCACAGTGCAGCTTGAAAGATGATAAACAGATGCTTGACACAGTATTAACAATGCTTTGTCCTCTTCAACAAGTTTAGAGATAGAATGAACAACTCTGAAAATATATGGAACAGAAAAGCCAATACAAGACCCATGTTGTCCTGGTGCCCTGTTCAGACCTTACATAGGTTTTGAAAACCTTTGAATGCAGAGACCACTTACTTCCCCGCCAGCCATCTGGTGTTCATGCCTTCTTGTACCTCTGACATTTTCTTGAAGGTCACGAAGAGCGCTTGGTCCCTGTCGGTTTCTTTTCTTAGCAGCTCTGACCCCACTAAGCCTAGAGCTTGGCTCCCTTTTGCAGTAGCCATACAGTGGGAGGGCTGATATACAGTACGGTGCCCTTTCACAGTTTGATACAGAACACCATACACTGCTCTAGAAACATGTGTAAGTAAACGTCTGCGGATCAAGTGCTTGAATGTGCAAGTTTACTCAGCACCATCATTCTTTCCTCCTTATTGCCACTTGAAATAAAAACTGGGTAATTCGCATTTACCCGTCTGATGCCTTGTTCACGTTTGTCCCATGGTGTTCTGGCCTCACCTTTTGTTTTCTCTCCCATTTTCAAAGTATAGGCTGTAAACTTACTCTGAAGAATCATGCACACTGATGACTCTCAGTAGCATATTCTGCCAACTTGTATTTAAATAGCTAATCCCTACTAACCTATATATTATTTCCATTTTGAATTTTGATATACCAAACTACATAGCATATGGACAGCTGAAGCAAAGCTTCCTGGCTGGCTTCCCGTGAAATGCACATGAAAAGTGTTGTTGTCCCCCGGACCCTAACTGGATAGGGGCAGGTTCTATTAGGAATGAACGAACGATGCCCCTGCAGTTTTAGCGGCAGGTGTCATAGGGGAGGAGGTGACTTTGTGATAATTTAGGGAACATCAGAGGGAATATTGCCTTAAATTAGCCCTCAGCTCCTCACTCCTGAGATCCTTTCCATTTTTGCAGAATCAGTTGCAAGTTGTAGGGTCGTAGTTCAGCCTTCTTGACCATTGTCTCCATGCTTTGATGCAACGCTGGGAAACAGTTTCTGTGTCCAGGGCAGAGGATGCCAAGGTCAGAAGTGGGTGGGCGGGTGGGGGGAGATCTGCTGATTGGCCGTCAGCTACCTTTCTGTTGTGCTGTTTTGTAAGCCTAACTGGCCTGCAAAAGGGTGGGACCAAGGAGAAAGGAGGCTAATGTTGGGGTCCAAAAGCATCTCAGTATTTCCCTAGTAGACCTTTTTCCTCACATGAAAGAGTTGTTTTTACAGCAAATGGCAAGAAATGCTGCAATAATACATCGTCATTAGATACTGTAGTTAGTAGCAATGTCATTTGTTATTGTCAACAAAATAAAGAAAACCACTTGATTGTTTTTACAGTATAGAAAAACAAACAAACAAAGCAGTGTGGTCTTTAAACAATGCCAGTATGTTTTCTCCCTGTGTTTACCACTGGTTATAACAGATGTGCTTAAGGTAATCATGTAAAGCTGGTAAATAGTAGTAATGGAACACTGCTTATTTTTTCTAGAGGTGCCTGGAAAAGGCTTGCATACCTTTTTTTTTTTTAAGGACTATTCTTCACAACTCCTTATTTTGAAACAAAGAGTTCTTGAACCACCACTGTGTTGAACAGCACAAGAGGCTCTGGTGTGGTGGGGTTCACAACCTGACCAAAGCCTGTGTGGCTTCTTTCTTTCTTTTAATTTTTTTTTTTTTTGAGGGAGGGGGCTAAAGAGACCTTTGTCATTGTCCCAGTTTTAAGGAATCACTGGCTTGTTTAGATTTTGGCTTGTGACTGCTGAAAAGAAGGAAAAGAAACAACTGTATAACGCAGTGTTCCAGTATATTAACAAACTGATTTCATCTTCGAAAATACAGAAGAATCACATTGTTCTTCTGAGTAATTTGCTACCTGTCGGCAAGCTAAAACAGGCAGTGGGTTTTTATTCTCTTACTTTCTCCAGATCAAGGCTGATCAAGCAAAGGTAGATACTTTCAGAGCATCACTTTCTAAACTAGGAGACGTGTATATCAATGATGCTTTCGGAACTGCACATAGAGCCCACAGGTATGTCACCATCGTCCTGTCTTCTACAAATAAAAAGGTATTTAACTGCTCTAGATTAGTGAACCTGCTGCTGGAAGATACCCCATGTGCCATGGTGGCTGGACCTCCGTCTGCAGCCAAGTTATTCTGTGGGTCTGTACGTTGGCTTGGCTCTGTCCCACGGCAAGAGAGTCCTTTGGAGTGAGACCAGTTTACAGATGATACTGGGTCTGATGTAGGTCTTGTCATAAGAAGCCGTGTTTGGGCGCACCCCAGCCTTTGGGATGTGTTTTTTTAATTTGGAGGGTA
The DNA here is from genome assembly GCA_037013535.1 of Intellagama lesueurii. NCBI lineage: Eukaryota > Metazoa > Chordata > Lepidosauria > Squamata > Agamidae > Intellagama > Intellagama lesueurii. The sequence goes on from JBAJHW010000010.1 coordinate 14,085,576, forward strand.
GGACCCTATGGCCAGAATCCTCTTTGTTAGGCCCTCCAGTGGAATTCCATTGGTGTGAGTCTCCGTGGCAAACTGCCACCAGGTAAGAAGTTGTGTGACTCAGTGTGCAGTAGCAAATGCCTGCATAGAGGTCTTAACTTACAGCTGTTTGCTGCTGAAATTTGTACCAGTGGAGTTACAATGGTGTAAACACGTAGTAAGATTCTGGCCACTGTACTTAGGTGTGGATTCCTACCAATATTCTAGAACTACCCTTATTGTAAAAGTAAGTAATCAAGGTCATCTCCAATGGCAGCATAGCATCCTTTGGTACATATAGACTGGATAATCTTTTCTCGCTTGGCCCTTTGAATTTTGAATGATTCCTTGGTCAATCAACTGTGCAAGCTGACAGAGGTTGAAACCTCAGGTCGTAAAGTTAAATATGGAGACAGTTGTGGACTTTGAAGAGTTTGATCCATCTTTGTCGGTCCAAAAGAACAGGGCTGAGGAACTAACTCATCAGTGTTGCAGATTACTGAGGTCTCGATATTTTTCTCCCCCCATGTCACAGTTCCATGGTTGGTGTCAATCTTCCTCAGAAGGCTGCAGGGTTCCTGATGAAGAAAGAACTGGACTATTTCGCTAAAGCTTTAGAGCATCCAGAGCACCCCTTCCTGGCAATCCTTGGAGGGTAAGAATAAAGCCACTTTCTCCTTCAATGTGTTGTTTTTCCCCCCATTACAATTTATTTGAAAAGAGAATGTTTTCTCAGCATGCCCACATCCAAGTATGTTCTTTAAAGATTGTTCCAAGGCCAGTCAATGTATACGTCTGTGGGATAGATCAGTCAGAATCGTCTGTGTGTCTGACCTTTTGATCCGAGTTCAGAGTACAAACATAGCCTCTGCTCCGCATTTCTGTGTGTAAATTGAAACGGCCTGTCATTATGCAACGGTAACTTAACTGTTGCTGAGTACACTTTGGCGCCTCCAGCAGAGAGTTGGTTTGGAAGTGGACGTTTATTAAACTGTAGGTGATGAGGTCGCCTGATTCCACCTGGATTCTCAGTGTGGAAAAGGTGTGCTCCCTCTTTGCTTAGTAGTGCCTCTCCTTGGGCAGTTCTTAAGCCCAGGAGTGTATTTAACAAAGACATGCACATACAAAGTGTGGATATCTTGCTAAGTGCTGTTCTAAATGCATTGCATCAACTTGTGGTCACTTCTGGCATTCCTGTTGCTGCCATACTGAGAAATAAGCAATGATTAATTAAAAGTGTGATTAGTTTTCTCTGCCTAGTTAGGCGCCCCTTCCCTATTGCCCAACATTATTTATCCTGGAAATCGGGACCCAGAATCACTGCAGGACAAGCTGGCTCTTGGCTTGGGGGGATTCCTCCTCCTCTCTTTTTTGTTTTGTTTGTTTTTCGGCCCCTCTCAAGATCTGATCACAATAGGATAGCAGGAAAGTAGCAAGACAAACCAGGCTACATCTCACAAAGATCATACCTGAGGCTGACCTGCCTCCACTGCCACACATCTAAATTGCAACAGATCAAAGATCCCAATGCCAGCTCTTAATAGGAAATACAGGAAAGCCTGGCTAAAATGATGCAAAATTACGATTTGCTATAAGTGTCTTCATACAGGCATGAAAGCTTAAGAGGTCTGGGGAAGAAGTTCACACTTACACCCAACTTTTGTAACGCTGTCTATCCAGAAGTGTAACACCCAAATCGGAATAATCCCCTTGTTTCCATGCTGATCATGTTTGGAAAATGTTCTAGGGAGAGCAGTGTGGCAGCTTCTGGGATTGGTGAACAGTTGAAATGATTTGTCTGCTTCACACATCTCTGGACATTAGGGGGCGGCACAATCTACTGAATGGTTTTGGGTATCCTCCCTTTTCAGCTTCCTGCCTGCCTGCCCCTTTTCCAATTTGTCCTTGAAAAAATTACATTGCGTTCCATAACATGAGAGAGAATCCTCGGAATGTCAGTGAAGGAGCCGGAACAACCGTCCAGCCTCACTGTGTACTTAGTAAATGTAATGCTAGTGTTTACAGATGGAGACTGTAATGGTTAGCCAAATCTAGATTTGTAGGATGAGTTAGGCAAGCGGGTGTTTCAAAGAGACTTGTGCAGTTTCTCTTCTCGTCAGTTGGAGAGAGGACCTTTCAAATAATGGTGTCAGTACATATCTTGTTCATTTATATTCTTTCTTTCCCCCAATTCAGGGATCAAAGGCAGCTTGCAAAATGCTGTGAGGGCGGGGAGAACAAGACACATGAATTAAAAGATTAAAAATGCAAATAAACACACAAGGGAAGGGTTTAAAAAAAAACCCAAGCAAAGATACACATTCAGTCTCTGCAGTCTTTGCCCACAGAGTGGAAACAACCCTAACTTCCAGCAGAAGGGCTTGCACAGTCTGGGAGCAGCTACTGGAAAGGCGCTCTCTCTTAAATCCTTCCCAAATCTGCCTGTGAGGTTGGTGGGGCTGGAAAAGGGCCTTCCATTAAGATCTTAAAACCTGGACAGGCTCCTATGGGGAGATGGTGATTCCACAGGTCACCTGCACTGGCACCTTATAAAGCTTTAAAGGTCACAACCAGCACTTTGATTTGGGCTGTAACAGGGAAGTTGCATGCACCCTCTAACTAGCCTTGACCAACAGCCTGGTGGCAGGATTTTGCCCCAGCTGAAGGTAACTCCAATTCTCAAATGGTTGTGCAATACACAGCGGTAGTCCAGTGAAAGTATGCCAATTTCCACTACTCTTGTGCTTTTAACATTTTACAGTTCTGCTAATAAACCCCTGAAGTGAGAATGTGGTTTGCTTTTTCTCATTTGTTCATCAGAGCTAAAGTTCAAGATAAGATTCAGCTGATCAATAACATGCTGGATAAAGTCAATGAGATGATTATTGGCGGTGGGATGGCCTTCACCTTTCTCAAAGTTCTCAACAACATGGAGGTAGGTAACCTGTAGCATCTGCCCATCCTTGGGAAAGGGGATACATGCGAAGCATTCCACATGTCAAGGCTGTTGTCTTTGGTTATTCAATCATTAGATTGTTATCCATCTGCTAAGTGCGACAGGTCTCCCACCTGTCATTTGAGTCTGTTTGCAAGTTCAAGAATGTAGGGAATGGCATGGGGATGAAGATGGGTCTGCAGGTTCTCCTTTGTCTTTTACAAGAACCCAAATATTATATTAAACATCTTGAGTGCCCAAGGTGAATGAAGAGTCACAGTCATCCCACATAGGAGGATCATTGCAGAAGCCTTGATTCTGAGGCCCTGATTGACTTCTCACCAGTGTGTAAAAGGAACATACCACGCCTTTACTTGGCCTTCCAGATTGGCAACTCATTGTTTGACGAAGAGGGGTCAAAGATCGTCAAGGACCTGATGGCCAAGGCAGAGAAGAATGGGGTGCGGATCTCTTTGCCGGTGGACTTCATCACTGCAGATAAATTTGATGAGAATGCCAAAACTGGAAAAGCTACGGTGGCCTCTGGGATCCCTGCCGGATGGATGGTAGGTTTTAACGGTGGAGGAGGGGTGCTGCCTGGAGGGAAAGCTTAGAGTGCCCTTCACTTCTCCCCACTTGGTGGTGATGTGGCCGAACCGTGCAATTGGCTCTTTCCTCTTCTAGGGCTTGGACTGTGGCCCTGAAAGCGTTAAGCTGTTTGTTGAAGCGGTGGGCAGAGCCAAGCAAATTGTGTGGAACGGTCCAGTTGGTGTGTTTGAGTGGGAGAAATTTGCCGGCGGAACCAAAGCTGTGATGGATAAGGTTGTGGAAGTTACAGCCAAAGGATGCGTCACCATCATTGGTAAGGACTGATCAGCACTCTCTTCCTCTTTAATTGCCAGTTTAAATGTGTAGTTTTCTGCTCTCTCAGAATACTGCCTGCCTTCCCTTCCATCAGGAGAAAGTTCAGGAGAAGCTGTTTTACCCTGAGTCAGACCACTGGGTCTGTCTAGCTCCAATCCACCTCTTCTGGGTTGTGCAAGATCCTCTTACATCTCTCCATTGTTGTTTACAGGTGGTGGAGACACTGCTACATGCTGCGCTAAGTGGAACACTGAAGATAAAGTTAGTCATGTTAGCACTGGAGGTGGTGCCAGCCTGGAACTTCTAGAAGGTACCTCTTTTTTTGGTTCTTTGACAGTGGCTAACTATTTATTTGTATACCTTTTTTTCAGCAGGCTGATACATACTTGTAGAGAGTGTAGTCAAGTGCCTTGAGCTACATAGTGAGAAGTAGAGCATCTGTACAGAGGCGTTACTCACAAGGGATTCAGTTGCTCCGATAACAAGCACTCAGATTAGGGCCGCCGTAGGAGTCCCGAGCCAGTTTCTGTGTTTTGAATAAAAAAAGATGGGAAGCTCTGTAGGTGTCTGTTTAGTGCATTGGCATTACACTTTTACAAACACCCCCCACTCAGAGAGCCTTCCTGGCCCAGTCTTTTTTCAGGCTCTTAAGATTTGCTTCCAAGATTAAGGCTGATTCTTGCTGTACTTGCAGCTTTTCAGAGAGCCACTCTCTGTAAACTTCCTCTGGCAGTTACTCAGTCCTGGGTCAGGAAAGACTTGCATTTTAACATGACAGAAATTCATAGGTGCTTGACAATGAGTTAGAGACTGTCCTCAGAATGACTCGTGCTTCCCTCTGGTAATTAGCTGATTTTCCCAACGTGTGTAAATTTTCCCATACTGTGGTGGCCTTGATTTATTCATGGAGAAAGACCCGCGCGAAAGTCACATGCGGCTGTTTATTACCAAGCGTTTTCTGCTGGCCAGGGCCTTTGTCTCTGTTGCCAAAGAAGTCATGGAGAAGGGAAAGCATGCGAACTCTGAGGAGGCTTGTGATCGTGGAGATTCTAAAGGACATTTTACATCCAAACTGGAGGCTATCCGAGGCTTCACCAATTTTAGGAGAGCTGGGATGAGAACGAGTCCCTGAGGAATGTGGTGAATTGAATTAACCTCCTTTTATTTAGTTCACAAAGTAACATAAGATTGTCTTGATTCTGAATTACCCATTTCTTCCCAAAATCTAGTCTAAATATATGTGAAAACTGATGGGAGAATTTTGCTCAATACCACAGAACTGGCATTAAGCAGCTCTCTGCTATTGTTCTTCCAGGACACACTGTAGCTGGATTAAGTCACCAATGACTGAGATTTAACATCTTTGATATAGTTTTAACGTTATTTTTCAGGATTAATCTGTACTACACCTTCTTATTTATTTTATTTATTTATTTATTGGATTTCTATCCCGCCCATCTAGACCAAAGGTCTACTCTGGGCGGTTCTTGTTCTTTCCTGTTGTGTACTGGATGAATCTGTGTGCGAGTTCCTTTTTAAAACTCTAGTGGCTCATGGCCAGCAAGCTCATGCTCCCTTCGTGTAGTGCATGCACAAGCTTTGCCTTTTTCTCTCTGTCCTCTGAGGTGATGAAGCAGATTCTTTTTTCTGTTGACATTTGGGGCTCCTTTAAAAACAAAAGTTCCCTATAAAGGACCTTGGGATCTCCTGTAGCTGAAAGATAGCCTGTTAAGCTGACTCTTCATTCCACCTTGAGATGTAATCGAATGATAATTAAGAAAGGAGTCCACTTACGCGTGTGTCCTCTAACAACCCACAGGTAAAGTTCTTCCTGGGGTCGCTGCTCTGAGCAACGTGTAGTGCGTGCGTATCACGCAGGATGGATCAGAACGTCCTCCCTCACATGTTCCTGTGCACCTTGTCCTGCAAGCAGCCACTGCAGTGCTTCTTTTTATCTGTACCATCAGCAGATCACAAGAATGTAAACGAAGCAAGTAAAGGGATTTGATGCGGTTAAGATGTCTCTGTTTAGCAGAGTTGCAGTTTACATGATGCTGATTGGTCCACGGTTACCCCATCTGAACTACTGTAGTGTTAAATGGTTTTTGTGGTTTTAGAGTGTATATATTTATATTTTTTGCCTTTTGTAAAAGGCCAATTTTCCCCAGTAGTTGCCAACTTCTCAAAACCAGTTTCTCCGTTCTGCTTCAACAGTGTTTCCAACTACTGCTATTTGTCACTTTTACACAAGCCAGGGGAAAAATACAAATTTCTGGACATTGAAGACAATGTTAGCTTCTAAATAAACGTTTAAGTTGCAAACAAAGCTAGATTGTGGTGCTTTCTTTCATGTATTAATATTGTATGTTGAACCCATATATAAATTACATTATATATATATATAATAAGTTATTCTTATCCATTAATTTAGTAATACATTTTTAATCCACCCGAAGGTGTGCAGTGGATAACAAATGATGCATAGAACCAACAGGATTTTAAAAGGTAAAATATATGCCAATTATAATATGTCCCTGCAGTTGTTTTATATCTGTCCCTGTAAAAGCCAACCCAGATGAAGTGGTCTTTAGAGGATTTCTGGAAAATGCTCAGCTCTGTACCTCAAAAGGAAGAGTAGTGCAGGTGTTCAAGAGAGCCTCTTGATTCTTCCCTGATGTTTGAATCTGAATTGCTTTATGCAGTCATTTTCTGTAAGGTAGAATGGAGACTTCGGCATGTAAGTGACTATAAAGTAAATTGTCCTATCCTTGGAAACCCCTTACAAATGAAAATGCACAGGCCAATTGCATCACCAGACTTGTCGCAAAACCTGTTCCATTCTACTGAACCCTGGTTAGGAAACACTGGTATACACTAATAATCGTTAGTATTAAGAGTATGATTGTGAGACTCATGTTAACCATATTGAATACAATGTGACCTTATTTATTTAGGATAAGTAGATGTAAAAACACCTGAGGGGCAAGCGGCATCCATTATGCCCTGCCTGCCACCAGTCTCTCACACGCTTTAAAAAAAAGTGCCAGGGGCTCTGGGTTGGATGCATCACAACTTTGCAGCATCTAAAATCTGAAGGACCTGTGTAGAAAGAGAAGATCCAAGATGTGGCAGTAACCTGTGAGCCTACATGCCACCAGCAGGGGGGGTACTTTTCTATTTTAAATGACTGTTCAATGTAAGGAGTGCATTTAAAACACTGGCTTCAGCGACCTTCATGGCTATTTTTAAAACTAATTTGTGAGAGCTGCAGTTTTAACTGACCAAAAAAAGAGAGAAAAAGGTCTGGAAACCAAACAGCTATGTGTCTGATGTTCTCCGAGGCAGAAAAGGCAACGATCGTGGCCGTCGGAGAGCGGGATCTTGTTTGTGCAAAGCCAAGGAAATTGCCTGTACAATCCACTTGGATAGAGTTTGTGAGTCCTCTGTGAATGCACACATCCCGCCCATCCTCCCCTCTGTCCGTCACTTGTCGTCTCAATTTATATCCGACAGCGGCTGAGGAGGTCTTTGGCGGGCGGAGCATGCACTCCACGAGGGAACGTCCCACTAATTACATATCTTTAAGCTCGAGAAGTTTCTGAGAGGTCCTGCGCAGGCACAGTATAACCCCAATTGTGTGGATTCACAGAGGACCACTCAAAGAACCAGGGTTACAGGCAGGTAACCGCTCTTTCTGGGAGTTTTAGTCCAAGAACCTCTGGGGACCCAAGGTGGGGAACCACCGGCCTTGGGATTCCATCCAACTCTGCCATTCTATAAAATGGCTTCCCAAATAGTACTTGTCAGTCTCCGTTCTTTGCACAATCCTGGAGTAACCTTTGGCTCAGTGACCTTGAGAAACTGCCTGGAAGATTATTGAAGGATTATTTGGCGGTTCTTTGTTTGAAGAATTGGGAGGGGAAATCCTAACTGCTACCTGGGGTGGAGTTTGAAACCACTCTCCCAACGGCTTTCTCTGACTGCATTTGAACTCTCCTTACGGAGGAGATCTGGCACAATCGTTAATGTCGAAAGCTAGCTGTTTGATTTTTTAGCGGTCTGATATCGCCTGCTCTTGCATTTGTATAATGTAGGGGCCACGCGGCCATCTTTTTAAAAAACGTCTGGCTTCAGGAGCTCGTTTCCTGTGTTTGGACATGGTAGCATGATCTCTTCATGGAAAATCTCAAACTTCCTTTATCTGGGAGGCCCTCGGAGTGTGCCAGAGGTGGGGAGGGCGGGAGGGACAAATTTTGGCAAAGAGAACCTGAGAAATCCTGGTTTCTTCCCTCCCTCTTTCCTGTTCGGCTCAAGTTTTTGTGCCTGGCTTTGTTTAGCGAAACACATAGTGCGCTGCTGAAATGAATGGAAGACAGTTGCTTTGAGGTGATACAAGAGAGGAGGAACCCAGCTGGGCCTTCCAAGCCCACCTACTCCCAAAGGGAGAGGATGGTGTGTCTTAGCTCAGCCTGAGAGAAATCCTCTGGAATCTTTCCCAGTTTTCCTTGTGGATTTTATGGACTGAATCTATAACCTTTGCACTGCATGCAAAGCATCTGCAACCGAGCAACCATCACCAGATGCCATTCGATGGGCTTGCTAGGAGTACAGCTGATCCCGCTTGAGTCAATACTAGGGTGTTCTCTTTCAGGTTTGCTTTTTTTTTTGGACTCTGAAGTCCTGGACTTCACCAAGAATTCCCCAGGCAGAATTCTGGGAGTTTCAGTCCCCAAGCACCATACCTACAGACGCCTACATTTTCCTCACCAAGAGCAGGGCCTGCTTGCTACTTAGGGCAGGCTGCATGGCCTTCACTTCCTGTTGTCAATGTTGGCGGTGGGGGGCAGGAAGCTCTCAGGACTTCTTGGGAGTTGCAGTTTTGCTTCTTTATTCATATCGGAGCACTCCACTATGTAAAATCATGAATGTCTATGCAATATAGGAAAAAATTAAAAACAGAATGTTAAGATAATCAGACTATTTTTGACGTGAAGCGGGCTTTTTCAATAGCATTATCTCAGCCATGTGCTAGATCCTTTTTTGTACCCATGGTGGGGCATAAACTATGCACCTAAGTGCTGCATGGATTGAATTTCTCCACAGTCACAGAAAAATTGTCCTGTATCTAAATCGCCCCGTTTTACTTGATTACTTTTTGATCCTCCTTCTTTGCTTTGAAATCTGTTAAGTGATTTACAGATGGTCCCACTAGAGTCTTGTCCTGGTGAGAGACATTCTTCAGCATTCACCCATTTGGCAATGTGTGTTATTTTTTTGCTCACCGTAGATTTGGGGCTAGCCTCTTCTGGTTTAACATTCAGAGCTTGAGAGGTGTGCAGAAAACTTTCCCTCACTTTTAGTCATCTTGATGTCCCTGAAGTGGATGGGTTTGGTGCTGTGTTACCTTATTCTGTTCAGTATTTGCCAGCACCTTTTGACATACTTCTGCAGGGGCCATGCCCATTCGGCCTCTGTAGAGGGTGCCTCCTGAAATACTGCAGCTCCCAGCAGGTACTACCAACAAACTTACAAGGATACATTAAAAAATGGGCCGGGCTTTCAAAACAAAACAAAACACAACCTCTTCAAAATGTGATCAGAAAAATACTCACCTGAGTATGTATGCAAGAACAGAGAATGCCAATCAGGTGGTCAGTTACACCAGGCAGTGAGGGGGCAATGTCGACCCATCAAGACGTGTAATTGACCAGGGTAACCGACCTTACTTGGTAATTGACCAAACTCCGGGAGGCAGTGGAAGACAGGAGGGCCTGGCGTGCTCTGGTCCACGGGGTCACGAAGAGTCGGACACGACTAAACGACTAAACAACAAAACCGACCTTCCTTTTGCCAGGACTATTTGTGGTTATGAATAAGGCAACTATTATTTCCCCCCCTCTCCTGTAGTTCTTTCTGTTCCAACCCCCTCACCAGAAATGAATAACAAAACCGGCACCCAGACGTTTCCATCTGCCCTGGTATCCAAGGTGCCTGTGAACCCCTGGCTTGAATAGGGTGCTCTGGCGGAGCGAGCTGTCTTGGCCAAGGGAGAGAAAACCTGGCGACCCAGGAAGTGCCACAGGGATCCTCTTGGGACAGACAGGAAAAAGCTGCCTCCGTGGAAAAACCAGCGGGGGGGTTTTGGAGAACAGAGAAACCCCCGAAACATGCTGTTCACACGGCACACACGTAGGGACCCAGCCTCCCGTTGTCCAGGGGACCAGTGGCTTTGGCCTCGGTCGATGTACGAAGAAGCTGCTCGCCAAAGGGGGAGGGGGCTTGAAAGGCGCGCTTCGGGCGCCCTGGCTTTTGCGCCTTCCTTCTTCCACCGCCCCCGCCAGCGTTTCTTTTCCGAAGCAACGCGGTCCTCCGACCCCACCAGCGCGGACAATGGGCCGCTTCCCTGGCTTGGGGGCGGGTAGAAACACGGGAGGGGCGGGGGAGCCAGTGGATTCTGGGCGATGTAGTCTCTCCCCACACACACACACACACACACACACACACACACACACACGAGACCGTCTGCAAGCCGAGCTTCCTTATCGGTGCGTAAAAGGAGAGAGAGGCGTTCCGGGCCCCCAACTCGGGGGCGCTTCTGGGGCAGGAGATCGGGCGCAGGGAGGGAGGGAGGGAAGGGAGGCCTCCCGACAATGGCCCCTTGTCTCCGGCCTCCCCGCTCGCTCTTTTTGTCCCCCGGCGGGTGACGGGCGGGCGGGCGAGCCAACCGAGCACGCAGCCCGGCCGGCCGGGGCCAGTGAGCGGGCGGCGAGTGGCTTTGGGCCGGCCTTCCTGCCGCCCTCCCTTCCCCGCCGCTCCCCTCCCCTCCGCCGAGCCGAGCCGAGCCGAGCCGGGTCAGGAGCGGAGCGGAGCGCCCGGGGGCTTTCTCAGCGCCGAGCGGGGCGCGCCGAGGGCGAGAGGATGGCCAGGGCGCCCGGGCGGCTCCGGGCGCGGGGCTGGCGCCGCTGAGCGAGCGAGCGGCCGCCCAGGAGGCGAGGAGGGGCCGGGGCTGCCTTGGCCGCCGCCTCCTTCCCTCCTCGGCCATCTTTCCGCAGGCGGGTCGCGGGAGCGCCCGCAGGAAGCCCGCCCGCCAGCCAGCCAGCCAGCAGGCGCGCCGCCGGAGGAGAGCCGGAGGGGTCCCGCCGGGCTCCGGGCTGGGATCGCGCGGGCCATGGGCCGATGGCCCTTCTTCTCCGCCTTCTCCTTCTGCTTCCCGGCGCGGAAGCTCCCGCTGAGGTGGGGGATCGCCGGCGCTGGAGGGAGGGAGGGAGGGGGGGGGGCCGGCGGGATGCTGCGCGCTCGGCTGGCCCTTGGCTTGACTTGGGCGCGCCCGCGTGGCGCCGCGGACCCTGGACCAGGAGGACCCGCCCGAAGGGGCTTGATGCTGGGATGGCGGGGGTGAGGTGGGGGGATATTAAAAAAAGAGGCTCTCCTCTTTCTCTCCGTTTCTGTCCCGCTCCCAAGTTCCGGGAAGCGCCCCGCGGAGCCTCCAGGGTTCGGTCCCCGGGGCAGGATGTGGACGGCCCCCTCCCTCGTCGAAGAGTCCTGTGTGGCTCCTGCGAGGCGGTCCCGGTTGGCCGCCGCCTCTCGCCCCCTGCCCCCCCCTCCTTGCCTTTCCCACGGCGGCCGATGCCCCCCCCCCCCAAGCAAAGGTAGCCGTTTCCGAGGTGCCACAAGCCTCTTGGAAAGCATTTGTGTGTCCGGGATGGAGGGGAGAAAGCGGGGAAGCAGAGAAAGCGAAAGGTTGTGGGGTTGTCGAGCCCCCCCCCTCCCCCGTGCTCTTTTCCTCCTGCTGGTGCCACAGCCTCTATTTCGAAACTTCTTTAAGCAACTCCTAATTGATTGTGTGTGCGTGTGTGCGCGCGCGCGCGCGTGTGTATACACACACACACACACATTTATCGGCTTCCACGCCAATCCCAGCCCTCTTTTTTTACCGTCTGCCCCCTTGAAGGATTCTGCATGGCTCCGAAGCTTGCGTCGTTTGTGAATTTGGCGTGCATCTCTGGACTTTCCATTCTGAGAGCGTTTCTTTTTCTTTTCCAATAAATAAACCTATGGGTTTCCTCGCTCCGCCCGCTTCCCTCTCTGTTTTTTTTTTAAAAACTATTCAGCCTAATGAAGAGTCCTGTCAAACGCAAAAGCTTGCATGCTGTGCATATCTAGTAATCCTAATACCTGGATATAAATGTAGAATCCAAATGGGATCCTCCCTTTACTTTGCAATAAGGTTGGATGCGGCAGTAGTAAGAACCTTTGTTTCTGAAGTCCCTGTATGGTCAACAGGGGGGCCTGATCTTGAATTTGGACATCTTGAATTAGTTCTGCTTTCAATTTCTCTGTCATTGTTGCCTGAAAGCCAAACTGAAATCTGCCAGGCTTCCCTGGTGCCATATTTTGGGTCATAAACACTCAGGGGAAAATCTATCAGTGCCTCTTAAATTTCTGCTGAAAGAACTTCTGGCTTGTTGCTGTAATAGTTTTTGGGCCGTTGTTGCTGGACAATATTATTATGATTATTATTGCAGGATCTCTGCGTTTAACATCTTGTTTAATCCTCTTGTGCTCAGATTATATCAGACAGCGTCTGTATGTCGTCATCTTAACGTTTGCCAGGTCGTCTAAGGCTGTAGCAAACTGTATTGTTTGTTGTTCTCTTCCTTCCGGTGTTAAAATCTCTTATCAGTTCTAGTTCCTTTATCATCTCCCGGGGAGGGGGTGGTATAAAGAAGGACCCTGATACCCACTCGTGTGTCCCGCCCCGACTGCTTCCTGCTCCTGTTGGCAGGGCAGGACAAAAAAAGGCTGTGGAGCAAGCCCCCCCCCCTTTCCCCGAGGCTCCTGAGTTCCCACGGTGGGGCCTGGCAGGCGTGGCACCCCTTGGCTCCTTCCCATTCTGTTGTAAATTCTTGGACGAGATGCCCTTAGAGAGGAAGCGCCAACGGGTGAAGACCCGTTGCATCCTGTGGGTTCACGGCGTTCTGCATACAAAGTGGGTCTCTTGAGGAACCCAGCCCCCTTGTTTTCCCTGACCAGTCAACTCTCCCACGTCAAATCTTCCCTTCTCCCCTTGGCACCGGGTGCCAAGCGTGAGCAGTGACTGGTACTGACCAGACACAAGGGACACAGCCTTCAATTCACTCAGGAAAGCTTTAACCCGTCAGAAAATTATCCCCACCCCACCCCACTCTGCTTCTAGTTGGCACCCAAGAGTTGGCCCTTTGGGGTCTGGATGGGCGAAGGGTCAGAATCTGTATATAAGTTCACCTCCCAGGCACTGAGGGGTAGAGCTATTCTTTTCGACCCCTTTACCCATAAAAGCATGGAAGGCAAATCCTCTTCCTTTGCCCACCCCACCTTCCATAGGCGGTGCCCAATTTGAGACGGGTGCCTGATTAAACGAGGCAGAACGACCCTTCAGAATACGTAGTCTGCTTTCTGCCCATAGAGAAGGGTAAAACATACGAGGGGAACAAGCGTGGCATGATGGTTTGGGGTGGTTTCTTAGTTGTTTCTTCCGATTTTGGCTGCAAACTTACTTCCTATGTTTGTGACACTGTCTCTTTTTTGTTCCTCATCCAGAGGAATAGATGGCAGGGACGGGTGGGTCGCAGGCAGGATATGACAGTGGCTGCCTTGCGGGTGGCGTTGGAGAACAGAAGGGAGTTGGTGTCTCCGTGAGTGAGGAGTTCGAGAAACACAGATTTATTAGAGCCTCGTAGCAAAATAAGGACCTTAAAAATAAATCTGAGCTGTACTTACCAGTGAGTTGAAGAGCGGGTTTCCTGGTGGGTCTTATTAGCTTACACAACCATGGCTCCCCGGGCATTGTTGACTGCCTGTTCTCACCGTCCCTAACCATGGATAGTGCTGACCAACAGCATCTGTGCAGCTGTGCTTGCCCAACGGTCAGCATAGACAGTCCCACCCCCTCTGAACTGGCAGCCCCTTGGAATTTCTTCCAACTCCTGTTGCTCCTTGGTTATTTGGCTGACCCAGCCTTAGGAACCAAAGTTATTCACCGGATCCAGCCTTTCTTAACCTGGTGCCCTTCAGAGACATGTCAGACTACAACTCTCATCGTCCCCAGCCAGTGTGCCATCCTGTCGGAGTCTAGCCTAGAAGGGTCACCAGCCTGGAAGAGGCGGCGAAAGTCTCGTGAGATTGAAGTAGCAAGTCGTGGAGAAGGGAGCCTGCATCCCAAGCAGAGAAGGGGGTGCTCGAGGTCATCCAGGACACCCAAGGGGACCCATTGTGGCTTCCAGAGGTGGCTGGAGCAAGGGGAGCCCTCCTCCCTGGCTGGCACACCCTCCAGTGAGGGATGATGGCCGTTGCAGTCTGAAAGCGCTTGGAGGGAGGGAGGCTTACGGGTCTTTTTCTGGGACGTCTGCCAGGCAGAACCAGATGTAAAAATGGTGACTCAGTGGGTAGGCGCATAAGCCGCACACTCATATCTGACCCACATGGACAAGTAGAAACTTGCCCTTGACTTAATAATCCCACAACCTTTTTGCCACGATTTTTGGTAAAACAGTTGGAAGCAGTAAAACTCCGTGCAGTTTTGAGACGCCTTCCTTGATATCTGTGTGGGCCAGAGTCCTGCAGGAAGCGTTCCCTCCTCACCTGGGGTCTGTTGGGTGCCTTGACTTGCCCTGAGTCGCCTCACCTGGACAATGCCCAGAACCACATGTGCAGGATCACCTTCCCGTAATCCGTTTTCCCCAAAGGATTCGAGCCACGGGTGCTAATCAGGAGTAGCCACGTATCCACCGTCAGGTGAGAAAGGACTCCAGATCGTATTCCTCGATGTCCAGGAGTGGAGGTCAAGGTTGTGTCCCACCTCCCCGGGATTAACATGAGACAAGCTCGGTGAATTCGCACGGGAGGGTCATTTTGCTGACAACCAAAAGATAAACTTGAGTCTCATGAGGATTCTAGGTTTTTGGGGGGGCGTTGTTTGTGGTGGGGCGTTAAGAGACAGATTACGCAGGTGAGACAACCGGGAGCTTGCTTTGATGTAGCGATAACGTGTGGTCTTTGCATCAGATAACGGAGCCTGAAGCAGTTTAGCGAATACTTGCTGATCCAGGGAGGAAGAGGCAGGTGAGTGGTGGAGGGGACTGGACAGGGCGCCTCTAAGGAGTGACTGACTTACATACAAGGTGGCGGTTTTCCATCATCCGCCTTTCCTCGAGGGGAGAAGATGATGAGCCGGCCTCTTCACTCAGGATTCTGAAATGTCTGGAACCATCAGCATATGAAAACAGCAGCGCAGCGGTTGGGTCTCTGCTACTCCTGAGGATGAATGTGCCGTCGGGTGACCTTAGTGACCTCTAGGCCACCTTCTCTCTCCCCTGTTCCCCTTCAGCAGCCACCTGGACCAACAATCATCTCGGCCTACCTTGCAGGCGGGTTGTCGGGACGGCTGGAACCAACTGCTTTTAATTCTGGAAAAGAGCAGCACTGGAACCAGAGAGGGGCAGAGGTTGACTGGAAGCCGCACCCCCTCTAAAAATGTTTCTACACCATGCAAACTTGTTAAAAAATAATTTAGGACACACT
The DNA here is from genome assembly GCA_037013535.1 of Intellagama lesueurii. Classification (NCBI taxonomy): domain Eukaryota; kingdom Metazoa; phylum Chordata; class Lepidosauria; order Squamata; family Agamidae; genus Intellagama; species Intellagama lesueurii. The sequence continues at coordinate 14,100,952 of JBAJHW010000010.1, forward strand.
TTAACTAAAGCAAGGCTTGCTTTAAAGGAGGCCTTGAGGAGGGCAAATGCTCCTGATTTTGGACCCTCAAAATATCCTCTTTTGGCTGGGAGGTTGGCGGAGGGGCTCCAGAAAGGAACATGGATGCACGCTCGCTTCCCCGGTTAAAATACAAAATCTTACTGTCATCTCAGCTTGGCATCTCAGCAAACATATGTTCCTGTAATTGCGTAAATAAATACCTGGATAAAAATATGTTTATCCTATTGGTGAGGACCCAGGAGAGGGGCCTTCTCTGTGGCTGCTCCCAGAGACTCTGGAACTCCCTCCCACTGGAGGCCAGGCTGGCCCCCTCTTGGCTGTCCTTCTGCAAGCAGATAAAAGACCTTTCTCTTCAGGCAGGCTTTTCCCTTAATGACTGAGTGGTTTGTTTGTTTTTTAATGGAGGGTTGATGTTCTGTTCTGTTGCTTTTAAATGTGTTTTTTAGTATTGCTTTTGTTTCCCGTTTCTTAGAGTGGCATTTGTTTCATCTTTTATAGTATTTGTATACTTCTTGTTTTTAGCTTCAAATGTTGTCTTTTAATGTTGCAAACTGCCTTGTGTCCTTTTTAAGGAGAAAGGCAGGGTAAACATATTTTGTAAAAAAATAAGTTAAATCATCTGTTCCTTGTGCCGCTTAACATTTTGGGGTCCCGTTGCAGTGAGCCTGTTGTTTGCCGCAAGCATGTGGTGTTTTGGGTTGGGGTTTGTTTTTTTCCTTCTTCTTTCCACTCTCGATTCATTTAGATGACACTGATTTGAGCCCATGAAGATTCCATTGGGATCTCATGTGGTTTTGATTAGCCGGGAACCCAGAGCAGGAGAGGAGGTCTGGATTGAATCAGCCGAGGAGGAATGGCCATACCACGAGGAGAGGAAAAGAAAGGAGACGGTCCCGATGCATTCCTGGGATATTTTGGGGATGGGACTTTGGGAGTAACGGGGGGGGGGGGGGGGCGGGGGAGAGAGAGAGAGAGAGAGAGCTCAAGACCTGGAATGCTATGGAACAAAGCAACCGAACGGAGGCAGGCCAATGGCGAAGTAACCGTCCTACCTCGTTCCTTGCCTTGTGGAAGGGGCGTTCCTCCTCTCTCCTCCTAGGTGTGGGCATATTAAATTTCACTGCCGGGTTTGTTTGGAGAGGCTTAAGGGAGCAGTTCCTTCTGTGCGTGCATGCTTACCTGGGAGCAAACCCTGTGGACTCAAGTAGGACTTTAATGTCCCCAGCCAGCCTCTCTCCAGGTCGAATCGTGGTTTTACTCTCCGTGGCTCTCTTTGGAAAGCGTGGCCTTTTAACCAGAGCCAGCAGAGGAAGGCAGAGCAAGAACGGTCCAGCTTGAAGGCACGGAAGGGTTTCCAGCCAACGGTACGCTTTCTGGCAGCCTGGACAACTCTTTCCTATTAACCTTCCGATCTTCCCGAGTTCTGAGGTTCCCTTGTGGGTTTTAATTATGTCAAAGTGTGGAACAGGTTCAGTTCCTTGTCTTAAAAGGCAGGAAGACTCTGGGATTGAATGGAGTCACCACGTTGTTGGCGCCACTTTTCTGGGATGTTGAGCTCACACCAAGGGTTTGTGAGCGGCTACCAGCTGGGCTACTCCTGGTTTGAAACGAAGAAGGGCAATCCCCTGTCCCCTCTCCCCTCTCTGGTATGAGGATGTGCGATAAACTGGCCCTTTCCCGTCCGCTTGCGTTGTGCCGCACCTGTGACCTCACCTGCGAGGCGCTTGCCAAGCCCAAACAGAAAGGAGCGGCTAGATTTGGGCTCGGGCACCGTAAAATCGCCGAGACCGTCTGCAGAGAGTTTTCCTGGGCCGCTGCCGTGTTTGCTTAATGACACATTCTGCTTTTTCAGTCAGTTCGGGAGGCCTCTGCCGTGTCAAGTTGGATCCGGGGATTTGAAATGGCTGCCCCCCCCCCCCGCCCCCTGCTTTTTCTTTTTTCATGGGAATATGACTTAGCATAACTTTGTCCGACTCCAGATCTGGGGAAGGTTGGAGCTGCGTAACTTTGTGATCATCATGGGTTGGTTGCTTTCTAGATCTTGATGGATTCCAAGTCCCATCAGTCCTACCCCGAGTAGCCTTTAGCCGGGCATGATGGGAGTTGGAGTTCAGCCCTTAGCCTAGAGATTTCCTTCAGTTTGGGTCCCATATCCTTTCAATAGAGATGGGCCTTCTCTAGGCTTTATTCTTGAACCCTCCGAGTTGGTGGGGAATTCCTAATCTGGATTAAAATGGCCACTCTTTGACCGTTTAAAGGGGTGTTGGGTGGGCTCATGAATTCACGGAAGGCCTGTAACTGGATGCTGATCTGTCCGTTTGGCCTGGCATTTCTCTTGACCATTTCTTACCTTGCTAAATGTCCTCGCTTACTAACTGTGTGGTCTCAGGGACTGCATTTGACGTCCTGGACACGAGGACATTGATGGCTAGTTGAAGATTAAGCAAAGTTAATGATTCTTGTCAGAAGGCTGTTCATAAAACGCAGGGAAATGATTCATACCCGTTTTGCTGCTTTTACAAGGTTAACAGGGGTTTTGTATGTGTGATTGTCCTATTTCTAAAACAGGAAGTGCCGTTTCTGGAAAAAGAAACATGGGTAGCCGATCCTTCTAGGCGGAGCTACTGTGATATAATCGACAGAGTGTCAGACAAAACTCTGGAGTCCTGGGTTCAAATCCCTGTACATCTGTGGAAACCGACAGGGTGATGGCAGTGCTAAACCACAAGCTTTTGGAAGTGTTTAAACTTCTGTATCTCAAAGAGCTCATTGATCTCCAGAAGCAACTTGATGGCATATAAAACATGACATCAATCCAGTGTTTCACCATCCGCCTTTAAGTCTTATTTGAATGATTAATTTTAGAAACAGACGTGCTGACTTCAGTTATTAGTGATAATAATAACTAGTAGGTGTTGTCAGGTTGATTCCCGCTTAGGGTGACCTTTGCCGGGGTCTTCTGGGTATAAAAGAGGTATTCCCTTTTTTTCTGGTGGTGTTCCAGGATGGCAACAGCTTGCCCAGGGCTACACAGGCTTATTACCCTTCTCTCTCAAAAGCGAGGTGAACCTGTTCAGATCTTTGCTAAGGTGCTTCTTCTTTGTGGCCTCTGTGAATCCACACCATTGGGTTGTTCTGCGTCTGCGCTGAACCTCTCGGACGTTTCTAGAGCTTAAAGACACATGATTAGTGGGACGTTCCCCCGTGGAGCGCATGCTCTGCCCATCACTGATCCCCTCAGTTCCTGTGAAAATCCGCCGCTGTCAAAGAGCTATTTCCAAGTACAACGTGACGGACAGCGGGGAGGATGGGCGGGATGTGTGGATTCACATGTGTCTTTAAGCTCTAGAAACTTCCGAGAGGTTCAGCGCAGGCGCAGAACAACCCAATGGTGTGCATTCACAGAGGACCACTAGAAGAACCATGGTTACAGGTCGGTAACCTCTCTTATTTCCTAACCAGGTCATGGATCTTTCCAGGGCAAGTTTTTACAGGTTGCACCGCATCCCATTGTCCTCGTTTCTCAAGGAGTGGAAAGATGCTTGCGTTTCCCTGTTCCTGCCAAAACGGGAGCAATAAATCTGGCCAACCCTCTGTTGTGTTGTGCGAGAGCCTTGCGTAACCTATTCACAAATACGTACTAGTTCCCACAAGTGAGCGTTGCGAGGTTGCTGGCTTTAGATTGTGTTCTGCCAATGGCCTTTTACATCTTGCCCTGCACCTGTGCGTGTAATGAGGATGGCAGAAGAAGCCCTTCGGACAAGCCTTAAGTCCTTTCTGTCCTTTTCCAGAAAAGTACCGCGCAGGGCCTGTATGGCTAAAAAGAGGCAGAGCAGCGTTTCTGATTCTGTGCCTTGTAACGTCCTGCCAAACGCTGTTGGTTAGGCTCTTCCGTTTACAGAGTGAGAGAGATGATGCCAACTCACCCCTCTCTTTCCCATCGCATGCCAGAGAGGCGGTTGAACTCCAGGGCTTGAGGGTCAGCGATAAGTTCCAGAAGACGACAGGTTAATGGAAACCATTGCTCTTCACGGCTTTTCTAATTTCACCCTTCTTTGTTTTTCAGGATCTTTGCAACTGTGAAGGAATTAAAAAGGAACTTAGAAATATACCACAGTTTGCACCCCCTCACGTACTGAGAGTGCTGTTTTGGAATCCAAGGGCCAAAGCGAGAACCGCCATTTTGGAATTGCCCGGACGTTTCTCTTATCAACCTTCCTCTGAATGGGGCATTTGCAAGCCATGGTCTGACTGTGAAGTGATCTGAGACGACGGCTTGAAACGGAAATTGTTACGGTTTCATCCAGTAAGTTATCAAGTATGGAAGAGAAGTCTTTAGGATGTGCACATATGTGGGCTTGTTGATATGGGTGGGTGTCTCCATAAATCAATATACTTCTCTTTTTCCAGAAGCAACTGAAGAAGGTGCTTTGCATAAATACTTCTGTTTGTAAATCATTTTTGCTAGTTTATATCCATTTTGGTGCTTAACTGCATCCATGAAACAGACTGAGAAGTGAAGGCTACCATTTCAGCTTCATGGCCATTGGGGGATCTGATCCTGATTGAAAAGGCCAAGGCTCAATGATCCTTGGGATCTCTCCCAGCTCTGCAGTTCTGAAATTATGATTGAACTGCTGGAGAGCTCAGTGGGTTCGGTCTCTGGCTTTGGAGCCGGAGGTTGGGAGTTCGATTCCCCGTTGGTCCCTCCCTGACAGGGCTGGACTCGATGATCCAGAGGGTCCCTTCCAGCTCTGCCGTTCTAAGATGATGACGATGATTCTCCCCTGTCCTGGTCCAAATTTCTAACCCCATTGGCTATTTCCGCCATGTTCCTTATTCAGTGCAGGGTCCTCAACAGCCACTGTATTGTGGCCGTTCCTCCAGTGTAGAGTTTGGACTGGGAGATCTGGAATGCAAACCCCAACCAGGTTCATAAACATATTCCAACCATATTTTTGTTTGAAGTCCACCTAAGACCTGCCACTTTTAAAGCCTGTGTTAGACCTGCAAGTTGGGCATTCTGCCGTGGGGTCCCCTGGACAATGACCCCCCCCCCCAGATGTCGGCCCCCTGTTACATAAAACGGTTCTGTTGTTGTTGTTGTTTGTCACAAACAAAGAAACAAAACCTGGGCAAAACAAAAGGCCGCACAAGGTTCTTGCTGTTTTTATCTCTCTCTCTCTCTCTTGCTCTCTCTCTCGGTTTTTTTTTTTCTTTTCAACCCCCTGGAATGGCCAGAGGCTGGACGGCTGACCTCTAGATAGGTCACAGAGGTGGATTATGAAGGACTCCCGATTTTGCCAGGTCGGGTGGAGGATGCCTGGATGTTTCACCCGGCTCGGTGGTCTCTTTCTCTTGAACCTCATCAGGGAGGGGAGGGGAGGGGAGGGGAGGGGAGGGGGTGCTGGTGGCCTGTTCTCAGGCCGGTTCTCCCTTCCCCCTTGGACCGAGAGGTTTCACCATCTCTCCTTTTCCTCTCCAGCTCTCCCGGCCAGCTGGGCGCCCTCTCTCTCCTTCCGCCCGCGAGGCATCGCAGTTGAGATGAGGACCTCCGAAGATCCGTCGGCCACGACAGTGTTACAGCGTCTGCTGCAGGAGCAGCTCCGGTATGGGAACCCCACCGACAGTCGCAACCTCCTCGCTTTGCACCAGCAAGCCACGGGCAACGTGCCGCCTTTCGCCAACAGCGGGAGCCCGGGAGGGCCCAACGACGGGCTGAGTTCTCAGGACCATCCGATCGGGACCCATGTGGCCCGCCAGGAGCCCCAGGGCCAGGAGATCCCAATGGACAACAGCATCATGGAGAAGCAGCTCTCCCCGAGGCTCCCGAACAGCGAAGACCTGCCCACGTACGAGGAGGCCAAAGTCCAGTCCCAGTATTTCAGGGGCCAGCCCCACGCCAGCGTTGGGGCCGCCTTCTACGTGACGGGGGTCTCCAACCCGAAGATGAGGACGGAAGGGCGCCCGACCGTCCAGCGCGTGAGCCCCGGCAAGGTCCACCAGGACGAAGGGCTGAAGGACCTTAAGCAAGGCCATGTCCGCTCGCTGAGCGAGAGGCTGATGCAGCTCTCCCTGGCCACCAGCGGGGTGAAGGCCCACGCACCGGTCACCAGTGCCCCGCTCTCTCCCCTCTCCTCCCAGCAGACCGGCGACTTCTACAAGAGCTCTGGGCCGCCCCCTCCTCAGATGGCCATGAAAGGGATGGAGCACCGGGGACCCCCACCCGAGTACCCTTACAAAAATCTCTCGAGCCCACCCATGAGCTGTAAGCCGCAGGACGCCGGGCATTTCTACGGGGACCATCGCTTGGGCCAGCAGGGCCGCGCCGAGGGGCCCATGATGAGGTACCAGCATCCGCCGGAGTACGGCTCGTTCAGGTGAGCCACCTTCCCTCGGGTGCAACAGGGCTCCGGAGGGCGAAGCCAGTGTGAGTTTTCTCGGGAGGTGCCTCTTCGGCCTTTCTGTGGGTGGCGCTGTGAGAGGCAGGGTTAGTTTTGGGATTCCTTAGAGGAAACCGGGGGCAGGCCTTTGCGAAAACAGCTGGAGAAAAAGAGCCCTTCTAGATGAGCTGCTTCTCTCCGGGCACAGCCTCCTCAGCGGGACAGTGCGCGTGCACCCCTGCCTGCCAGTGGGACTCCTCGGAGAAAGTGTGGAGAGAGCGGATTCCCCCCTCCTCACTTGCTGCTTTTACACAACAACAACTCCCACCTTTTCCCATTCTTCTCTTTGCCTCAGACTTGCAGGACTGGCACAGGCCATGTGCATTAGCAAAATTAAAAAAGAGAAAGAGGGGCTACGTAGGGTGCACTTTAAAGACCAACAGGTTGATTTCTGTGTCAGCTTTTGTGGGTCAAAATCCACTTCTTCAGACCCAACGAGTGCCAATCCACGTCCTCTATATTTACGCATGTCCCCCTGGGGGGTGAGAATGAGGATCAGTGAAGGGTCCCGGCAAATGGACAATGCTCCATTAGCACAGGGATGAGATGATCAAGCTGTACATGACTTGAGCCTTGCCCAGGAGAGGAGCTGTATGTCAGGTAGACTTGGCTGTCACAAGGAGGCTACGAGCTGGAACGGATCAAGGGAGGCAACCCTCCTATATTACAGAAGCGTCGGTTATTAATCTGGTCCCTGCTTTAAGGAGCCTTCATCTCTGTTCGGGCCCTGAGAGAGGCAGTGGAACTTGTTGACGTAGTATCCAAATTTCCACCCTCTCCCCTGTGGGTTTTGTGTCTCGGTGGTTTTCCCCCTTTCTAGCCTCAGGGCATATTTATCTTTTCTTCCACCATGGAACCTATTTCGAATCTTTCCTTTCCTTTGATGACCCCCATTCATGGCAGGACTTTCCCCTTCCACGGATCAGCTGCCTCCAAATTCTTTCGTTTAAAAAGGAACCCAGAAACCCTTGCTTAAAAACTTTGCTAGCGTGGCTTTGTTATGACCCCTTCCGTCCCGTGAAAGCCGCCCGTTGAAAGAGAGGCCAGTTTGGCTTGGGGAAGAGTCCACTCCCTTGCCTCTTGGGCCACCCTGTTTTCAGAGACACTTTGGCACGCATGATCTGAAAGGACTTGTGACCCAGAGAGAGGCTTTGATGTCTCCAAATAAATATCGGAGTGTGCCAAGAAAGGCTTCCCCCCCCCCCTACCCCTGATTTGGGGCTGATGTGTTCTGAGTTGCAAGTACTTTTCAGACAATATAGGGTGAAACATCTGTTAAACTAAATACAAGTGTTGCCACAGAGCCAGGATTCTACCAGCGGGACCAGCATTTAATTCTCTAGCCATGGATCAAATACAAACCAAAATAATAATTCTTTTTTTTTTAACAAATCAAAACTCTAGAATACAAGGTAATAATGAACAGTAAGAAGAAAACAACTCAGTTAAAGGCTAACGAAGGACTGGTGAGGTGAAATGGGTGGGAAGGACGGGACGCCTGGGGCTGGGAGTTTGAATCCCTGTTGTGCCTCCTGGCAAAGGGGAACTGTGAGATCATCTAGACGGAGCCTAGGTGGCAGATGGGGGCTCAGCACCCTGCCACTTGGGTGGTCTTGGGAAAGCTGGGGGGGGAGAGGTGTCCCAGAGCTGTCAACAGAGAGGATCTGATGCTGGAAGGAAGGAAGGAAAGGAAAGAAGGAAGGAAGGATGGATGGATCTGCTAGAGGGAAGGAAGGAAGGAAGGAAGGAAAGGAAAGGAAAGAAGGAAGGAAGGATGGATGGATCTGCTAGAGGGAAGGAAGGAAGGAAGGAAGGTTGGTTTCCCATCTCTGGCTTACATGAGGTCTTTGCGATGGGCTTGGGTTGCATGTAATGCAATCTGATGAACACTAACTGTCTCCCCCCCCCTCGGATTATCACCCGAATAATGTGCCCTTTTTGTGGGGACACCCGTTGCAGTGCTGGAGCAAGAGGGACGCTTAGCTGCCGAGGGAGCACTCTTCACCGAGGGGCGCGGCTGCCCCAGTCGCAAAGCCAGGCATCTCGTGTCCTCCGTTTGCAATTAAGCAGTGCCGTTCATGCTCCGTGATGCCTGCCGGGCAATGGGCCTGAACCCTGGTGGAGCTGACCGTGTAAAGCGTTTCCCCACCACCACCACCACCTCCGAAAGCCGAGCAGAAGGGCCGGCTTTCTGAGCTCCTGTGCAAGCTGACTCACAGCCTCCTTTTGTCAGGCGACGGTGGATCCAGCCCGGTTGGGCTTCTGTTTCATGCGGTTTCGGACAGATTTCGCAGGAACAAAGACCTTTTTCTGTGGTGGGAACCCCACCCCCTTTTCTTCCTCCGTCATTGTTCAGGGGAATTTGAAGAGGAAAAGAATTCCCTCTCCCCTTAAAGGAACAATAAGGCAACAAGACAAAGTTCAGTCCAGTTTGGGAGCCCTGTTTCCCTCCCCGGCCATTTTGTTTTCCTTTGGGAAGCAGCTTCCGCAGGCGTTTGCTTCCTGCATTCCGGGTGACTCCTGAGAACGAGGGACAGACTGGTCTTTTTTCTTTCTTTCTTTCCCTTCTTTGGTCTTTTGAGGGACACTCAAGGGTCCTGTTGTGAAACCTTCTTCATGTGCCAGCTTTCAATTCTGGTTCTTTACACGTTGCCCCCCAAGGCGGGTGGGTGCATCTCAGGTCTTAAATTCTGCCGCATGGCGGGTTTGAGGGGTGGACGGGGGACACGAGAGACCCGGAGCCCAGCTCCTGCCAAGCTGTTAAACCCTCTTGGTGACCTTCAGCCAGTCTCTCTCTCTCTCTCTCTCTCTCTCAGTGAGACCTACCTCTCAGGGTTGTTGTTATTAAGAGAAAGGGTGAGGAGGAAAGGAGCCACAGATGCTGTCTTAGGCTCATTAAGGAAAAGGCAGAATATGAATGTTGTTATCATATGCGGTCAAGTCCCTTCCAACTTAGGGTGACCCTGGGAATGAGTGATCTCCCAGGGATCGTGTCCTCAACAGCCCTGCTCAGCTCTTGCAAACCTGTGGCTTCCTTTATGGAATCAATCCGTCTCATATCTGGCCTTCCTCTTCTCCGCCTGCCTTCCATTGTGTCTTGGCTTCTCTCGGTGTGCCCAAAGTACAAGTGCCCCCCATTTGGTAATCTAGTCAACAAGCCTGGCTGGATTCTCAATGAGGCTGCGTTTCCAGATCCTTTTCCCGATACAGCCATCGTGTGACACATACAAGCAATCGTAGGTGCCTGTGACTAAACTAGGACTAATTGTAGTTGGGTACGTCCTGTCAGAGAGGAGGTCCTGCTGGCGGACCAACCAAGGGTGGAGTTTGGAGGCTGGAAGGTCTGGCTGCCCGGTGGGGGCACCCATCAGCCGCCCTGGGACAACTGAGACCCTCAAACACACACTCCTAAAAATGAAACAAGCAAGTCAAGAGAAGCACAGTCCCTTGACTTCGTTCAATGGGACTGCGGTATCTGCGGGGGGTCGGTTCCAAGCCCCTTCCACGGATGCCCCCCCCCCAAAAAAACATGGAAGTATAAAAGGCTATATATTGCGTGGTTTCTGGCTCTCTCTAGTGGCCAGTCCCAGTAAATACACCATGGAAATACATACAAATACGTATTTCTGGTTTTTTTTTTTTTTTAAAAAGTTATTTTCAGGAAGCGGATAGGCGAATCAGTGGATACTGATCCCACGGATGGGGGGGGGGTCCTATTGCACTTGCACCTCCATCTTTCCTCTCTTCAGCTTTGGTTTATTGGCTTTGATCCATTCCCAAGTGATGTCACCCTCACTTGGCCGTTTTTAAGGAACCGAATCTCTGAGGTGCGGCAGAACTGCCCTGATTCATGCGGCAACCCACTGAGACGGGTGTCTTGTGGGTGCCGGAGGCGGGGGGGGCAGGGTGGCTCTGAGCCGTTGTTTTGCAGGATGGGTCCCCCTCTGAGCTGCTGGCGTCGGTTGTCTTTCCAGGCAGAATCCGGACCTCCCGCTGCAGCTCCAGCAGCGCCTTCCCCACCACCACAGCCCCACGTCCTCCCTCACCTCTTTGGGGTCTTTGACGCTGCTCCAGTCGCTGCCCCCGTCCAGGCTCTCCCCTTCACAGCACCAGCCGCCGCTGACGCCCAGCCAAGGAGATCCGTTCTCCCTGCCACGGACCCAGCCGCTCTTCTTATCCAACCCGATCCACCAGGGAGATCTTTACCGGCTCTGCCAGCCGGTGATCGGGCAGCCTCAGCAGCCGCCGCCACCCCAACATCACCAGCCGGGAGATTCCTACTCGGCTTTGCCCAGGCCTCAGCCGGCACCATCTCCTTACCAGACCATGCCGATCGATCCTTTCCTCATCGTCCAGAGGGCCCAGCAGATGGTGGAGATTCTGTCGGACGAGAACCGGTCTTTACGGCAGGAGCTGGACGGGTGCTATGAGAAGGTGGCCAGGTTGCAAAAGGTAGGAGCCGAGGAGGGGATGCCTCTGGCCCGCCTTCCCTTTTCTTCTTGCTTTGGGACGGTATGGACGAAACACTGGCATTTCATGGTTGATGTCAAGGCCCTGAGTTCATAAGTAGCCCCGTAGAGCTCGGTGGTTTAGGCACCTGGCTGCGGAGTCAGAGGTTGGGAGTTTGATCCCTGGACTCCGTGATGCCGAGGAATCCCTTCCATTCCAGCTCTGCCATTCTAAGATTACTTTTTTAAGGAATGTCCTGATTTAGGATGTGATCCTATGGAACAGTGCTGGAGCAGACCAACTTTGGATTCCTGGAAGCACAAAGTGGGCATGCATTCATTCACCCTACCTTTCTCCTTTAAAAAAAGCCCCAAAGTGGCTTAGATCATTGGAAAACAATATTTAAAAGCTTAAAATACAAATATTCCACTTGCCCACGGAGGTCTTGGTTGCCTCCAGTCCGTCCGTCGTGCCTGCGTTTCACAACGCTCGTATGTCTTTTAGGGCTACCTGTGGTCCACTGACAAGCTACAGCATGCCTCTTCTGTCTTGATGCAGTTGGAAACTGAAATCCAGCAAGTTTCGGAGGCCTATAAAAACCTGGAGAAGTCTTCCTCAAAGCGGGAATCCCTGGAAAAGGCCATGCGGAACAAGTTGGAAGGGGAAATCCGTAGACTTCATGACTTCAACCGTGATCTCAGAGGTAAGAGCGGCTTCCAAAACCCTGCACCTACTTAACAAGGAAAAGTGACGATTGAAGACTGTAACCAGTTAAGATTACTGATGCGAGATAAATTTTCCTCCTGTCTCATCTTTTTTTAATTGCACTTATCATTGCTGTTCCCTTCCTTACAGCCCTTGCTCGCTCACAGGTCTTATCATGTTCAGTCATTCCTGCAACAGCCCTGTGTGGAAAACTTTGGTTGAGAAAATATTTATTTCCTGCTCAATCTAAAAAATTGCAGTAGGGTAAAACGTTGGTGTGGGTTTCCTTGCGTATTATTTTCGGCATTTTTCACTTCCAGGAGCTTGGCTCTTCGTCATAATCAGGATCTCGTTTCAAGATGCGCATTGAACGTTGCTTAAATGTAAACCGTAGAAGCAAGTACGGTGGACCCTCGACTTACGGAATTAATCCGTATTGGAACGGTGGCCGCAGGTCGAAAAGTCCGTAGGTCGAGGGTCCATTTCCCATAGGAATGCGTTGAAAACCATTTAATCCGTTCCAGCCAAAGGAAAAAAATCCCGGGCTTCCAAAGCTGCCCCCACTGCTCTCTGCCTCCTGTCCCCACGGGGACGGGAGGCAGAGGGCAGCGGAGGCGGCTTTGAATTTCCTGCTCTTTCCCCCTGCCTTTCGTAGGTCGAAGCTCCGGCCGCAAGTCGAACCAAAATTTTGCGGCCGGAGCTTTTCGTACCTCGAAATTTTCGTAAGTAGGGACCTTCGTAAGTCGAGGGTCCACTGTAGCCCTGTTTGCCAATTAGAATCGAAAAGCATAAGAGCATTTTTACTAAGAATAAGCAACAGTCACCACCTGCTCAGCCATCTACTGAGTGATTGAGAAAGTTAAAGTTAAGATCTTTTAATTGCAAAAGGTGGGGGGTGGGATTTACAGCTGGTTGCTGGAAATCTTCTCGTTTCAGTTATAATGAAGAGCATGCATTGCAAGGTGGGGGAATCGGGTCTGTGATTCTGTTGTGACACAGGAGACACAAACAGGAGACAGAGTGTTGTGATATACTAGATCTCAGTCCCACCACCCTCACAGGTTCACTTGGTGGGGACATGAGCCTGTCGATGCTCCCAGAGACTCTGGAACTCCCTCCCACTGGAGGCCAAGCTGGCTCCATCTTTGCTTTCCTTCCGCAAGCAGGCCAAGACCTTTCTCTTCGGGCAAGCTTTCCCTGACTGCCTAGGAAACAATAAATGGGTTGAACATTGAGGAAATGTTGGAACGCTGTCGGGTTTTGCAACAAAATCCTGTTTGGAGTTAAACAGAAAAAGGATTTCTCTGGGTAAAATGGGAAATCTGTGCTTCCTACGACAACAGCCACCCTGAGTTCTCCAGAATAACTTCACAGTAGAGGTGTGCAGATTGTACACCTCTGCTTTCTAAAACCAGTCTAGCAGGTGGAGGGAATATTCTGCTTTTTTTTCTTTTCTTTTTTAGCATGGGTGAGAGGACTGGGCCACTGAATTCCTTCATGCCACGGAGAAGTACCAAGTGTGGGGATCTTACGGACGTGCCTTGTCTCTTCTCTCTTTTTTTTGCACAGAGCGGATGGATACGGCGAATAAGCAGCTGGCGGAGAAAGAGTTTGAAGGCTCCGAGGATAACAGGAAAACCATCTCCCAGCTGTTCGCCCAAAGTGAGTGCAGATTTTTGTCAGATTCGTAGCTCTGCTGGTACAAAGGCTGGTCTGGGTTGCAGACGCGGGCTTGAAGCGACCGCTGGGTGGAAATCGCTAGCAAAAAGAAGAGGTTTGGTGGAGATGGGATTTACTCTGTTAAATGTCTGCTGGTGAGATGTTGAGGGTCCAGATGGGCACATTTGTTTTTGGACTACAATTCCCAGAATGCCCCAGGCAGCAGCATCTTTTATATTACGTTCCTTTCTGTTCCTCCCTTAGAAGCTCGTGAAAAATTCTTGAGCAGCATAAAATAAAATATTTAGACACCCTAAAATGGTTCAACTGTCTTGGAGGACTAAATAGCAAAAACAAATTTAGCCATTGCTCCAGAGACATGAGGGTTTTTATTTTCTAGTAGTCTAGGAACAAGGTCTTCAGAGGGTGGCGTTTCCAGTAAACCAAATACAGGCTCAACAAAACACTCTCTCGCAGTGGCATAAAAAGGACAAGAGCACAAAATCTGTGCGGAAGTGTCCAGCCTAGTGTCATACAGAGGACGTCTCTCAGGGTGAGGTTTTCCATTGCATTTATCTGCTAATGACTGTGGCCACTCACTACACCGTGGATGGTCAGAACATTGCAGCCTGTTTTTCTGTGTGTGTTTCAGAAATACAGAGAACCTGAGACTCTGTCTGGATTTTGGTACCGCCTCCTGGGTAAATGGAGGGGAGGATGAACGGACGGGTGTGTGTGTGTGTTTTCTACCACAAGCTTCATCCACACTCTGTCTCCGGATTTTCTACATCTCTTTCTCTCACCCCTTAAGGGCCTTTTACGGCAACTCAGCTTACGAAGGGGATAGAGGCAGGGGTGCTTTTTCCTTCCCAAATCCGTAAGGTAGAACCGTACTTCGCTTTTGTCATTGCTGGTCTGTACAGAAATAGTCTTCAATTAGGTCCCACGTCTGGAGATGTAGATGAAGGAGGGCGGAAACCAAAATTACATAGGTATCAATCCGGGTCTTCCCCCCCCCCCCCCCAGCCTGAAATGACCTAGGACATGCCAGAGCAGACTTGACTCACTGCCCTGCAGACAGAAATTAAGATGTCGCTGTTGCATGAAGATTGCAGCACCGCAGCCAAACAGAGAGCTCTGTGTGTGTGTGTGTGTGTGTGTGTGTGTGTGTGTGTGTGTGTGTGTGTGTGTGTGTGTGTGTGTGTGTGTGTGTGTGTGTGTGTGTGTGTTGTTCCTCTTTATGGCTTCTTTGGTCCCAGGCCTTTCCTTCTCCCGCACAATCCTCCATTTGCCCCCAAAACGCGCAGAAAACATTCCTGGTGGTGTGGAGAGGCGTTCCCTGATGATATTTACACTGCATTGTACGTTCAGCGACAAAGCCGTATCCGAGGATAAATATTTACACGGACTCTCTGGGCACTCCAGAGTTGAGTGCTTCACCGTTTGCCGGAAATCCTTGCCTGGCTTAGCCACATGAATCCTGCTCTGAGAATTATTCTCCTTTCAATTTTTTTTTTATCTCAGGGTAACCCTTCCCACCCTTAAAACTTCCCTGCAGAAGTCTGTTTCTGGTGACTCATGCCCACGGGTTGATCTGTACATCCACGGAGCGGTTCAAAATTTTAACTCCTCATTACAGCTTGGAAAGCGTCTTCGGGGCCCTTGCGACTCAAAACCTTTGAAGCTCACCAAGGGCAACAGGCACGATTCTTGAAAGAATTCCCAGAGGATCGTGAGGCGAACTGGTGACTCTGGGTCATGTGGCTTAGGTGGAGCCTCCAGGGCAAGTGGCAGTCTACCACTGAAGACCAGTGGCTATGGGGGAGGCGGGCAGGAGGAGAGGATTCTGGCTCTCGTACCTACATGCGGGCTACCTGGCGAGCTGGCTGCGGTTAAGGACATAAGAGGACAGACGCTGTTGGATCAGGAGGACAAGCCAGTCCAGGGTCTGGTTTTCTGCTGGTTTGCACCCACAGTATAACTGATGCTGCAGATAACTGTGTTTTTGAAATGGAGATTAAATATCACATCCAGACACACACCCACCCACACCCAACTAACACTAATTTTCTTAGGATATTCTGAATTATTCCTGTATATCTTTGGTGCTTTTGGAAGGAGATCTAACACCCAAGTGGCTCCTGGTGGCAGGTGAGAAGACCCTCTCAGAGCCCTTGCAGGCAGCTGCTAAAAATGGGACCCCGATGCAGCCCAAAACACAGCGCCTGCTTTTCTTCTGAAAACGGGCCTCGTTTTGGTCTCGGGGAGTCATTTCCCGTGTGCACACTTGGTGCTGCTCCGTTGGTCTCAGTCTTGCAGCGACCGGGTTCCGTGACCCAGCCTTTTCACGCTCTGCCGGATCCCTTCGTCAAGGGGTGTTACAGCTTGGGATGTGGCCGCTCCTTTCGCACTCAGGTTGGGCGCCTTCCTTTCTGGAGTTGCGCCTTCTTTGGCCGAGTCCGTGTTGGCGTCAGGCCGGTGGACGCACCCGCTCCATAAAACCTGGGTGCCCTTGTGGCTGATTTTGTCCTTCTCTCCTCGACCCTTTTGCCGGGTGCACGTGAGCCTTCGAAGTCCTGGGAATTAATTGGGGTTAAGACAGTCCTACCTTTGCTTCTGCACCCCAGAGTCCAGAAAGCAGCCGCTTTGAGAGCTTTTTGGTGAGCAAACCAGGTAGAGGTTCTTCTTCGTGGCCTCTGTGAATGCACACCATTGGGTGGTTCTGCCGCCTGCGCAGGACCTCTCGGACATTTCTAGAGCTTAAAGACGTGATGAGTAAGATGTTCCCCCGTGGAGCGCATGCTCTGCCCGCCAGAAGTCCCCTCAGTTCCTTTTAGCCGCGGCTGAGGTTGGACCTATTCCGGAACGCTAGAGCGATTGCGTGATCACTAAGATCATTCTGTTACTGAGATCATGTTCTGCAGGCGCAGAACAACCCAATTGTGTGGATTCACAGAGGACCACTAGCAAAACCATGGTTACAGGTAGGTAACCTCTCTTTTTTTCAGCATCAGGAACCGAAGGATGCGTTTACTGGGGAAGTGGTTGCGTTTTATGACTCTTTGATGCTACCAAAGAGTAGGTGCCTTCCTTAGGCAGGCTGTGGGTTGTGTTGCGGTCGATGTGAGGCGGTCAAGATGGATGGATCTTTGCAACCCAACCAGCCTTAATTCTATGCTCTGATGAGACTTCCAGAGCACCAGAGGGATTACAAAACAGAACCAATTTCTGATGAGCCCAGAAGGTCACTGGATGGCTTTGCCTCAGCCACCGGCTCAGATCCTGCTGAGTTTTTACACCAGCGCAACACAATCAGCATAAATCTCACTAGCGGAGGGCCTCGGGTTATGAAGCCAGCCTTTGCTATTCCAGGCTCAGCAGTGTGTGATTTGTCACACAACACCAAACGCCTACGCTAATTTCTTAACCAGTGTCAGTTCGCTGCTTAGATTGAGGCTGATTGCGTTATGCCAGCAGGGCCACCTACCTCGCAAGACTGTTGTGAGCATAAAATAGGTTGCATCCGTCTGCTCCCAGTCTTCACCTACCTGGAGAAAACGGAGGGGTCCATATCAAGGGAGGAAAGAGAAGCCAGATGACCTCAGCCTACCTCCGCTCACCCTTTTTCCCAGCCATCTGCCCATGTTCAAGGTAGTCTTCTTTACGGGTTCTCCTCCCGCTCCCTTTCTGTTCACGCAGACAAAGAAACTCAGAGAGAGAAGGAGAAGCTGGAGGTGGAACTGACTGGCGTTCGTTCCGCTAACGAGGAGCAGCGGAGACACATTGACATCCGTGACCAGGCTTTGAACAACGCGCAGGCCAAAGTGGTCAAACTGGAGGAAGAGGTAAAGCCTTTCTCTGGCCCACGACTGGGAACCAGACTTGAAAACCATCGACATGGTCTATCTTTGCGATTTGTTCACGCTTGCTGGATAGCTCTGGGGTTGAGGTCTCTGGCTGTGGAGCCAGAGGTTGGGAGTTCGATCCCCCCCCCCCCCGGGCCTCCGTGATCCAGAGGGGCCTTTCCAGCTCTGCCGTTCTGTGATGAGGCTCACTGTATTTTTAAGCATTTTAAAAAAGCATATTCTTTAGTGCTAGTGAAATTGGGTAGGTGGGGCTCATCAGCCTTGGAAGGCAGCCCATCTAGGAGAAGGAAAACTCCAGTTTTAAACCTCCACTGCCTTGTGGCTATATCCACTGATGGAAAAGGCTTCAGGAGTTAACCTCGAGACAAAATCCGGAGCCGGAGTCCCGGAGGCAGTTCGTGTCGTTCTGGCAACTCCTGCGATGTCGCTGGAACCAGTTGTATTGGCTCTTGCCTTTCCTCCGTATTATTTTACCCAGGCTTCGTGCTCTGGAGAGGACACTCCAGCTTCGCATACAGCGTTGAAATGAAATTGGAGGGCCAGTCCCTACTGTCATGCAAACCTTATATTTTGGAACGCGTCTCCTAAGTAAATAATAGATAAGTTGAGCTCATGGTTATGCATTAGAGGTGTGTTGTGTGTTAGGCGTTCCATGAAATCAGCAAAACGTCTCAGGGAGTACTAACATTTGATTTGGGCCGATGGTTTTCTCTTGGGACACACCTCCTATTGCTTAATTGCTGATGTTGTGATTGTAGATGTACCCACCTGGAGACCAGAGCTGAGAAGTATTATGCTTTTGGACTACAAAGCCCATATTTCCCCTCTCCCTGCCAGCATAACTAGCTGGGGGATTGTGGGCGTTAGAGTCCCCCACAAGGTAAAATTTCCCAGCTCTGCTGGAGAGAGAACTCATGATGAATGGACCCCTTTTGCATCGACTGAGGATGGAGCCCCGCTTACCACTGTTTTTAAAAGCACACCGCTGGCCACTTTTGGCCCATGTAGGCAAACCGTCATCCTCTTTGCCGTGTGTGCTGTATTTTTAGCCAGGCTTCCCTGGGGTTGGAGGCTTCGCGAGAGGCCAGGGCTGGGCTTTTTCCTTCCTCCAGCAGATAAATGCAGATGCTTCTCTCTGCCTGGGCCCCAGTTAAGCTTTCAGGATGTGCGTTGCGCAAGGGAGGCGAGGAAGGAAGAGAAAAGAGCAGCCAGCCAACTCTGCCTGGCCGACTTTCCCAAAACATTTAAGAAGCATTTAAGAAGCAAAAAAATAAAAAATAAAAAAAAAATCACTCTGTGGCCAACTCTGTGTTATCCATGGTGATTTCTCAACCTCCCAGATTTTTGAGAGAGGTTCGTGTTCTAAAATGCAGAATTTCACCATCCAGGCTATGATTTTGGGGGGGGGGGGGGGGAGGGTTTGGTGGTTGAGCTGTCTCGGTACACGGTGCGCTCAAATCCTTGGTGTGCTTCCATTGTGATTTTGGCAAAGGAATTTCGAGTTAGCGAGAGGGACGGGTTGAGCAAAGCTGTTTTTCTGGCAGAGGTTGCAGCTGGAGGGCTCTCTCTCTCTCTGTATGCGTGTGTGTGTGTTTGCTTGCATTCTGCAGAGTGGGTTTTTCTCTCCCCTTGGCTCTCCTCTCCTCCCTTAATCTTTTCCAGACGCCTTTTTAACAGCAAGCCCGGTTCTAGTATTGTGTCGCCAGGGAGGGCTGTATGGATGCGAGGGATGGTGGGATTTGGGGGTTTGTTTTGGACTCAGACAACAAAAACGAAGGTGCTGAGAGAGAGCGAGAGAGAGCGGCAAGCCTTCAGCTTCTGCTGTTTCTAGTGCCCAAGGAACCCGATTGGAGGGCAATGCCATGAGATCAAATTGAGATCTTTTGCATTATTGGGCATAAGAGGTTCCTAAAAGCAGCTAGTTTGCGTTCTGTTTCTTTCACTATAATCCTTGTAATTGTGGGAAGAGAGAGCAGGGTGCGCTTGGACTGGCCTGTCCCGTCCAGCTTGAACACTTGGTGAAAAGGGCTTAGAATGAATGGCTCGGTTACGTCCATGATGTCCATGCAAAAATGGCCACGCTACGTCTAGGGCTCAACCCCCAGAATCTCAGAGGGACAACATTCCCAAGCGCTGGTTATGCCCTTGCTATCTACGCTAGCAGAATTTAAGGCTGCTGCAGAACTGGGGCAGTGATACAAAGTCGTGCCATATTTAGGAGCGGCTCTGTTGTGTTAGTGATGAGACAAGGGACATCAAGCCAAGAAATAAGAGATTCACAAATAGTTCTTGGTAAAGTTAGATATTGTTCAAGTCATTTCTGATGTCAGTACAGTGGGACCCCCTTATCCACGGGATCAGTATCCGCTGATTCGCTTATCCACGCTCTGAAAATATTAAAAATCTTACAAGAAAAATCCTAGAAATATATATTCCTAATGAAATCAGAACTGGCCACTAGAGAGGGCCAAAGACCATGCTATGTATAGCACTTGCTATTAAGATGTCATTCGCTATAATCCGTGGTTTTCAGCATCCACAGGGATGGCTTGAAACCGATCCCCTCAGATGCTGGTGTCCTACCGTAATTCTTTTACACATGAAGCCCAGCATCTAAGCAATCTACTGCCTGGAATATGCAATGTCATATTCACAAGAATGGACTAGTGGGAGTATCCTGCTTCAGAGAAATGGGAATGCCCTTTAGTTTGATCATACAGATCAACGGTCAGAGTTGGATACCTTGGGCCGGCCGGATCGGAGGGAATTTGTGGCTGATGAAACCTCTAGGCCCACCTGGTGCCATATGCGTAGTTTAAGCCCACTGTACTCATGAAGTGGTTGCCTGATCATGTGGTGGTGGTGGTGGTGGGCGGGCCTGTCACTCTCTCTTTGGGCTTCCTTCCTACTCCTCTTCAGTTCTTTCCTGTGCAAAGCTATGCGTGAATTGGAGAATGCTGACACCTAGCCGTTAATGTGCGGTACTGCAGGTTTCAGGCACACTGAGATAGGCAAGCCAGTTAAAAAAACTATTATTTAAAAAGAAATAAAAATTAATAAAATAATTTCCCTAGCATCTCCTCGGTAGGCATGTCCAGTTTTGAGTTAACTAGGGTTCATGATCTCGGATCCCTGGCAGAGAAAGACATGGTTATGGTAGATCGCTGGAGGGGGTTTTCTGGAGAGTGCTTCCCCGGACCTATGTGCCAGTTGGGTGTGTCGAGGGCAGTGCCTCGCTTATGAAACAGAAATTGCTAGGTTGCTCTTCAGCGCCTTTCCCTAAGTCTCCATTTTGGTCTGGGAGTAATTTTCCAGGGGCGGTTTTTGAGGGTTAGAACTTATTTTAAAACAAGCAAACAGAAGGAGGTGCTTTGCTCATCAGCCTGACCCATGACTGGTTTGGCAGGAGCTGTCACGCGAGCACAGTGGCGCCTTGTCTGAAAACAGATTCACACCAAGGTTGTTTTTTTTAAGCAGGCTGCTCCATGAAGCCAGCTTAAACCCTGCTCTGGAGCAGAGGGTTTGGCAAGTAGGTTATTCCCCTGGTGGGTTTGATCCGTTCCATGAGCGGCTTTAACCATCCTTTGATCTGCTTAACTGGATCTCTGCAGTGGATTGGACACCAGTTTAAATATATAATTGTAAATAAACTCCTGGAAGAAAATACGATCACCTACTTGATCGGGGGGAGTGTTTCATCTGGCTTCTTCCCCACAGCCTGTTCCTTGGTGGGATGACCAACGGATCCCGTTTGTGGCAAGCCAACTCCTGTTTCTGGCAAGCAAAATGAGCACAACGAAGGAGAGCCGGGAAACGTCTTCTAGTGCTTTTTCTAGAAAACATTTCTTGGCAAAATGCTGTGAAATGAGATGCCTTTCGAGACATGATGAGGACCGGTGACATGGGAGAAAATGGGGTGGCTTTTAGCATCCAGATAGGAACAGGGACACATCCTGTAGAAAAGGGGTGCCTCTATTTCAGAGAGGGAGTCAGGACAAAAGGATCAGTAAGTAATTTGGTTCGTTGACTGCCTGCAAAGGGAGACAAACGTAGGAAGAAAACGGATGAGTGATTCACATGCGTCCTCCGAACGAGGTCTTAAGAGTCGTGCCCTTTTCAAAACACCTAGCCAAGTTTTCCCAGGATGTTTTGGAAAAGAGCTTTGGTTTCTTCGGAGCCGTTCCCGTTGTTAAGACTCCTCTCCTTTTAGGCTCCTGGGCCGGCGTTTGTGCCCCCCCCCCCGTCCCTGTTCCACTTGCCCCGAGTGCCAAATGGGCAGAGAGACCAACCACGCCCACTTCTCTGGTGCAAAGGAGGCGCCAGGCATCCTTTGAGAGGCGAACAGCACGCGGCCTTTGTGAAGGGCTGGTAGTCACCTCGCGAGCAAGACAGGATGGCTTCCCTTCCGGGAAAAGAGCCACATCGGGGAGGGCTGCTGCTTTCCGAGCCGTGTGCGTTGCGTGGGGCTTCTTTTGCATACAAAGGAGGGGAGCAGAGCTGCTACCATGAGGATGATGTGGATGGTGGTCCAGATATGGCCCTTGCTGGTTCCCTGGAGGGGGCGACGCCCCCTGGGCCCCGAACTGCCCTCCTCTGTTCCAGACTCGACAGCAACAGACCATGTTTCGTTGTGCCAGTTTGTGGGTGAGGGGTTTCTTGGGAGGCTGCCAGACCCTCTGAGTCCCAATGAGGAGGAGGAGGAGGGCTTCCAAAGACAAATTTCCAGCCCTTGGCAGTCCTTCGGTGTCCCTAACCACCCCCCCCCCCCAGCACGTGCTGAAGGGAACGTCCCAATGCTTCACCAAGATGGAGCTTCGACTGGGGGGCTCCTCTTCCTGCAGCACGTTGGCAGCCGTCAAGAAACTTCATTCCCCAGTTTTGTTTTGTTTTCCGAGAGAGGGAGGAACACGCCCAGACTTCTGACCATGTTAATCAAATCCTTCTGCTTGAGGGTGTGTGTGTGTACGGTGTTTTGAGGTTTTGCGTGTAGATTTCTTGGCCAAAACTGGAATGAGCAACAAGAATGCAGGAGAGGAGTCCTAGAATTTGCCTGCCGTTTGCTTGAACTAATTATTACTAAAGACAGATTAGGAAACAGTCATAATTTTAGCAATGCACATAGACCAGTGATGGCATCGGAAGAAATAGGTTGTAATCTACAAAGACTGGAATAGATCTGTTAGTCGTAAAGGGGGCACCAGTTTTCCCCCCCACTTCCGTGTGCTTCTAGGCCCATAAAAGGGGGTCAGAGTGTCCCAGATAGAACTGGGCCCCTTAGAGGCACATGGAAGGATGGTTTCCTATTTTTTTCTGCTGATTTATTTTCCAGTGATAAAGGTTGCAGAGGTGGCAGGGGAAGTATTACGAGACAGCATGTGACCAGCAGAGAGCACGATTTGCACTCAGGGCGGATGTGGCCTCTTAAAGCCAGCGTGCAGAAGCTCTGAGCCTGCTGTGCCCCCGTTCCCTGATGTCAAACAGGCTCCTCATTCTTTTTCTTTCTTTCTTTCTTTTTAAAAAACGGGCATTAGCTGAAGAAGAAACAGGTCTACGTCGAGAAGGTGGAGAAAATGCAGCAGGCGTTGGTGCAGCTGCAGGCGGCCTGCGAGAAGCGGTGAACAGCTGGAGCATCGGCTCCGGACCCGACTGGAAAGAGAGCTGGAATCTCTGCGGATGCAACAGGTAAGCACCTCTCCCTGTGCCCTGCCACGGCCGACGGATCGGGACAAAATCCTTCGTAAAATGTTCGGAACAACAGGGAAGAAAACAAAGCTCATCCTTCTGTTTGGTAAACTTGGTAGATCTTCCTTCTGTTGCTGCCTGTGCTTCTCTTAAGAGGCGTCTCCCGTGCAGGGAATTCGATACGCATGGCCGCTAAACAGGTGGCGAGGGAGCTGTCTCGCAGCAGCCCGGTTTTAAGCCCAAAGTGAAACATGTCTGCAAAGGTTTCTCACGAGGGAATCAGTCCTTCTTGGCTGAGTCGGGCGACCCTTTGTCTCTGCACTTTGCTAAGGCGAACCAACTCTTTGTTTTCCAGAAAGCCACAGCATCTGTTTTCGTGTGTTTAATTCATTTAAAGATAGGTTTTAGGGTGAGGGCTTTTTGATCTGTTTTATGATATTGATTGCAAGTTATTTCGTTTCATTATTGTAAGTGATTTCAATGTGTTGTGAACTGTCCAGAGAGTGCATGCGCTATGGGGCAGCTGAAATAATAAATTAGGAAGTAGGTAAGTCGGTAGGTAGGTAAGTACATGGATGGATGGATGGAAGGAAGGAAGGAAGGAAGGAAGGAAGGAAGGAAGGAAGGAAGGAAGGAAGGAAGGAAGGAAGGAAGGAAGGAAGGAAGGAAGGAAGGAAGGATGGATGGATGGATGGATGGATGGGTGGAAGGATGGGTGGATGGAAGGAAGGAAGGATGGATGGATGGGTGGAAGGATGGATGGGTGGGTGGATGGATGGATGGATGGATGGATGGATGGATGGATGGAAGGAGGGAAGGATGGGTGGGTGGAAGGAAGGAAGGATGGGTGGGTGGGTGGAAGGATGGATGGATGGATGGATGGATGGGTGGAAGGAAGGAAGGATGGGTGGGTGGGTGGAAGGAAGGAAGGATGGGTGGGTGGGTGGAAGGATGGATGGATGGATGGATGGATGGATGGATGGATGGATGGATGGATGGAAGGATGGATGGATGGGTGGATGGAAGGAAGGAAGGAAGGATGGGTGGGTGGGTGGGTGGGTGGATGGATGGGTGGGTGGGTGGAAGGATGGATGGATGGATGGATGGATGGATGGGTGGGTGGATGGATGGGTGGATGGATGGATGGATGGGCGGACAGAGTTAGTGGGAGTAATAACGTGCCATTGTTGTTTCCATGGGTGCTCACAGAGCCCAATACCTTCCAGGCCCACTCCGTCTCACGGATCTGCTTTGTCCCTTTCTCCCGTCAGCGCCAGGGGACGTCTCAGCAGGCCAGCGTCTCCGAGCTGAACGCCGCGGCGCTGATGGAAGCCCTGCGGGAAAAGGAAGAGAGGATTCTCGCTCTGGAGGCGGACATGACCAAGTGGGAGCAGAAGTATCTGGAGGAGAGCGTGATGCGGCAGTTTGCGCTGGATGCGGCCGCCACAGTGGCTGCTCAGAGGTAGCGGCAGCCTGGGGAGCATAAAAGGATCTGAGGTGGGGGACACAGTCAAGCTGTTCTGAAATCCCTGCTTTCCAGCCCAGCGGCTTTAATCCTGGTTATCTTCCTGGTTTATGGAAGAGAAGACCTTTGGCAGCTGCAGGTCAATGCATTCCCCTTGCAGTTGCATCTTCCAACAGTTTCAACCCTGCAAACAAATTCTGGAGTTTGTCCTGGAGCTGGTTTAGCTTGTGATAAATCTGGCAGGAAGCCGACCTGTTCCATCAGTTTCTAAGGTTTGCTCTCCGAAAGGGGGGAGTCCTGTCTCTGCTGCCTTCTGCCAGGATTCCCAACTCGGGAGAGGAATTTAACCATCTTTTTCTCCCTGTCTGACAAGGAGCATCCGCTGCTGAAACTTCAAAAGGTTCATTTATTTATAAGGGGTATTTAATAAGATCAGGTCGCATGGCACAGGCATGGGTGCCGGACTGTTTCCGTTCGTGTGGTGGCACTCATCGCTGTAAGACTGTTGCATTTACTGCATTGCACCTTTTGACATTTTCCTCTGTTAATTTGAAATATATACTTTGCCTCCTTGCTCTTACAAAACCAGCTTATCTGGAGAAAGGCTAGGCTGGGTGCGCTCTTCTCTGACGTTCTCGTTTTGTGCATGCCGGGATGTTTTACACATAGAGAGAGCATTTTGATGGCTTTCCCTCTCAAACACATGCACGCACACCTTAAAACAGATGGATACAATCCAGCAAAAAAAATGGTGCCACGCCATTCTACCAACTGTGCGCCTTGCCTTGTAGCCAGACGCGGGAAGAGTTATATTACTGGAGCACGACTCCCATCATACCCCAGGTGGCTTGGCTAGAGCTATATTTGATTCTGCAGCTTTTGAGCCTAGGAGCCAGAAAAAGCTGTGTTCCTCTTGCACGTTGCCTAGTGTGCTTTTTGGGTGGGAGTGGGGGTGTTATCATCGAATTGGCACACACACGCCCTGGCTAAGTGCCGACCTGTCTGTTCGCAGGGACACCACGGTCATCAGCCACTCCCCCAATGCCAGCTACGACACTTCCCTAGAAGCTCGCATCCAGAAGGAAGAGGAGGAGATCTTGATGGCCAACAGGAGATGCCTTGATATGGAAGGACGGTAAGCAGAGGTTGGGTCTTTGCTTCTACTCCTCCTCAAGCGCTCTTCCCAAACCCAACACTGTGCCTTCGATCTTCAGGCATAAGGGCATCAGTGACAACGGCTGCGGGGAGAAACACAGCCTCTTGTCTACCCTATAAAGCAGGAGGCAGCTGAATCTTTGGGGGAAAGAGGGGAGGGCACGTTTAGAAAAAAGCACACGGTCAATGCAACGGAGGCCTGTTCTTTTGCCCCCCACCCTCACTCTTAGAATCAAGACCCTCCACGCTCAGATCATAGAGAAGGATGCCATGATCAAAGTCCTCCAGCAGCGGGGTCCCCGGAAAGAAGCCAGCAAGACAGACCAGCTGTCTTCCATGAGACCAGCCAAGTCCCTCATGTCCATCTCCAATGCTGGCTCCGGCTTGCTGTCTCACTCCTCAACACTGAGCAGCACCCCCATTCTGGAAGAGAAGAAGGAGGATAAGACCTGGAAAGGCAGCTTAGGTAATTGATCCATGCATCCTTCCTCCCTTTCTTCCACCCATCATCAGCTCCTTCCTTCCTTCCTTCTTCCTTCCTTCCTTCCTTCCTTCCTTTCCTTCCTTCCTTCCTTCCTTTCCTTCCTTCCTTCCTTCCTTCCTCCCCTCCCTCCCCTCCCTCCCTCCCTCCCTCCCAAGGCCACTTCGTTGGCCCAGGGGTGCCCTCTGACATTAAAATCCATCAATCAACCCCCTCAGAAATGGTGTTTTTTCATTCCTGGAAGCCTCCAGAAATGTGGCTTCTACAATAAAACAGGGCACGGAGAGCACCCAAAAACCCCGTGTGCAACTCGAAGTAGACTTCCAGAAAGATTAGGTTATGAATATATATATTTTTAATACTCTGCTCATGTGTGGCCCCTGGTGAGTCCCTGCGGGTAGGGGCATGGGGGCCCTCCAGGAGTCTCAGATGGACTAGAGTCATGATTGTAGAGGACAATATGGGTAGCCATCACCAAAGCAGCACAGTGAAGGTCACCTCTCTCTCTCTCTCTCTCTCTCACACACACACACACACACACACACACACACCTGCTGATTCTTCTGTGCATGTCTCAGATCAGACGGTTGCCAGGATGAATGGTGACAAAGGCCAGCTTCCCACAGCTTTCGCAGTTGTTTTTAAAGATCTCTTTTCAAAAGAGAGAGTATGTTCCTCGCCCTTAAGCTTGATGATGTCTAGGGTAGGGTTGGGAGAAATCACAGTAACCAATATTATGGGAGGGGGGTTGGTGACGGACCCACACAGGTATGTTCTTTGCACACAGAAAACTACCCGTTCAATGTCCCTTCAGAGCAGGCCTGGAGATCTGGACAGTCCTCCAATGGTCTGTGCCAATAGCACTGGAGGATAAATACACCTTACGGCATGGACATTGTGATATGCTGGGTATTTCTTGTGGCTTTCGAAGACGGAAAATCTGCACGATTAGAATCTGGCTGCATGAAAGCCTACATTCTCTCGCATGGCGGGCTCCTTTGAGGGTGCGACAGGGGAAGGCAGGAGAGGTGCGAAAGAGTCTTGAGCCCTGGGGAGGCAGAACATCAGCTGGCCTTTGGAAGTCAGGTGGTGTCTGATGGCCCTTTCTTTCCAGGTGTTCTGCTGGGAACAGAATGCCGCTCTGAATCCATCCCTTCCACCCCTTCGCCGGTTTCTCCCCCTCCACTCCGCTGCTCTCTGCACACTCCAAGACCGGTAGCCGGGGACTGCAGTACTCAAACGGACCGGGGCAGCGAGCATAACAAGGCCCCTGCCGCCTCCTCCTCCACCCACCACCACCAGCTCCACCACCAGCATCACACCTCCCGTGCAAACAAGACTCCCAGCTATGAATCTGACCTACGGTTCTGACAAAGCAGGTAAGCTCGCCTCCTCTCTTGGTTTGTGCTCACGGATGGCATGGAACAGGAGACCAGCGGCTCTGGGGGGCAGGCGGAACCGAGATGGGGAGGACAGGGGTAGGGAAGTCCATCCCCATCTTGTTGCTGGGGAAATGCCAGCTAAGCAGCCTTTGGCAGAGCGAAAAGAGAGAGGAAAGGGAGGCTCAGCACCCCGCCCTACGGCCCGGAAGCGGGTTGATGAAGTCTTCTTCTGCATCTAAGGAAAAACAGCGGGGGGTCGTCAGAAGTGGCTTTTTCTGGCGCCATGTGAATCTGGGAACAGCACCTACGTTTGGAACTACTCACAAGAACTTGATGCACAACCTTGAAGATGATGATTTACCATCAAAAATTCACTGTTTGTTGTTTTATCTTCTTAATAGTCGATTAAAGGTATCACCTGCTCCTACAGCAGTAACTTTGGTTTTTCTGTGAATAGGGATAACTTTTGTTGGAGAGCTTGCCATCAAACTATTCTTCCTCCCAGACTGCAAACAGCAGAGCTGTGCCAGTCTTTTCCGGCTGACTATCCCTACATAAAAGTTCATTACCCCGTAATACCTCCTCTGAGATGGTGCTTTTTTTTTTAAAGGCGTTTAAATCTTTAAGTCTGTCCAGTTAAATCCATCAAAGGTTCCAGTTCTTTAAAAAATGGCATTTTGGATACTGTGAATAGAAATCTGGAGCATTCTTCTTTTTTAAATCATGGTCTTTATTTGTCCGTTTTTCTTCTTCTTTCTTCTCCATAGATGGCTCAGTTTTCCATTTCCAGCACTCTAGAAAGGAAACCCCCACCTCAAAATCTGGGGCAGGACCTCAGCCATGGAGAGATGGTGGAATATCTCATCTGAAGAAGTGCAACGCTGGAGTCCAGGGAGCAGGAAATAGTTCCCCTTGCCCCAAGACTTTAAAAAAAAAATAGCAAATTTTAGTAATCAGGTCATAAAGGAATCTACAACGCGGGTCCTGTTTGTATATACTTTTTTTCTCAAAAGTCATGGACAGGGGTTAACTTATAATTTGTTCCAAAATAATTGAAGTAGTTTTGTTTTCTTTGTGAAGGTTATCTTTCTTACCTTTGGGGGAAAAAAAATATACTGGATCTGGTAGCATCTGGATTAAAGTAAGCCAAGGTCTTTAAATGCACTACATTTTTAAAATATCAGTATTTTTTTTAAAAGCCCTTTGTATTTAAGAAAAGAAAGATCCATGCTTAATGTCCGTAATGCCTTTACACAGCCTGGGTTCCTCACTGGCCAGACAATATCATGGTGCTGTCCAATCTGAATGTCGTTTAAGTGTCCGAAATAGTGATTAATTCCTGAGAATCCTAGTCCGACCTCCAAGGGCAAAAGGACGAAGCTGGTCACATTCCTTAGGAGAACATCTGTTTCAGAACACATTCCAGGACTTGGGGGGGGGGGGATGTGGGATTTCCACAGTGTGCCAACACTTGGATGTATTCTCCCCCCTTTATTGTTCACATGGTTTTGCCTTTCTGTTTAAATATCCCAAGAGGAAAAGGGGGGGGGGGGGGGGGCCTTGCCTTTTATTTTCATATATATCCAAGGGCCTTTTTTTTTTTCACAGCAGGATAACGAATACAGTAATGTCCTCTGTTCCGTGTCCCAGTGAAAACTAAATTCTTTGTGAGCCTCTTTTATATACTGTTGGTTCGGTTTGATTCCCTTTGTACCACATTATGCAGCTGGCTAGACTGGAGCAATTTCTGTACTTAAAGAAAGACAGTTTCAGCATTTTTTTTTTTTTAAAATTGGACCTTAATTTTTCATGATATCATGCTGGAGAACTTTTATATATATCTATATATCTATATACTGTATTTTCCTCTCTTCTCCTCCCCAAATGCTTTCTTTGACTGTAATCTGATCATTCCACAAAACAGGACCTTTCCTCTTCTTAAATGTATATTACCTTTGTAAGAATTTAGTGCCTTACTCAAGATAATAGTTACAGTGGGGGTTCAATGTTTTTCAGAAACAAAAAATGGGGATGGTTTGAAAACTGCGTTTTCTTAAAGCACTCCTTTTCTGCACAAATGTAGAAGGAATTAAGAGAATCCTTGATAAAGAGTGTTGTCGGTAGAGATGGGCACGAATCGCCAGTTCAGCAGTTCGTGCTGGTTCGTTTTTCATCCAAAACAGGTGTTTTGGTGCTTCCCAGTCCCGCCTCCTTTGGTGGGCGCCCACTCAGAGGCAGCATCCCAGCTTCCCTGCCCGGTTCTTCTCCGGGCACTGCCTCCAAGTGAGCACCTGCTGGAGGAGGCGGGGCTTGGAAGCACCAAACGTGTTCGGATGAAGAAACAAACTGGCTGTTCATGCCTAATCTCTCGTTGTAGAGTATTTTCTCCTCCCTCACCCCACCCAAAATTCCTCTGTGATATATGTTTTTTGGGGGCTAAATCCAGTAGATAAGCCCCAGACCAAACTAATCTGTTGAACTGTTAGGATTTTAGTAGGCCCAGCACTTAGGCAAGCCACATGGGTCAACTCTAAGCAGGACTAAGATTGCATCTGGCCCTCTCTTTCTTGGAAATTCCATGTAGACCTTTCAATTGTAGAAAGAGAGAGAGAGAGAAGAGATTGTGGGAATTAATTTCATGCAGGCACTTAGAAAGTATCAGAAATGAATGTGGGGTTTTTTGTTTCCTGACGCTTAACAATGGCCTTGACCAATCACAACATTCGCCCTTCTAGCGGGAAAGACAGGGAAATGCAGCTGGATCTTGTCCTTCATGGACCCCTGGGGATCCCTGGGAACAAGATGCAAATGGTGAGCGTAACTTTATGCTTGTGGATTAACTTCTGCCAGGCAGGGGAAGTGTCTCCAAGTAGAGTGCCATGGCTTCAGTTCTGGAGTGGGCATAGACGAGAGCCACGTTGCACAGGCAGCTGCCCTGAGAAAACATCCAGGGGATGGCTGAAAAGAAAGATTGGGGAGGGAGAAAAACTCCTCTTGTGTCCTGTAGTGTCTTTTAGATTTCCTGTTCAGGGGAGCATAGGGGGGAATGCTCTTAATAGTAGCGAAACAGGCGAGATCAGCCTTTCTCTACTCCAAAGCAGAGGGCTTTCACGTTTCCTCCCTAAAATATTGTATTGGACTGGAGCTGAGATTGGGGGGAGGATAATTCAGTGAGCTTCCCATGGATTAATAATGCTCGAGGGAGCTAGGCAGCTGTCACTCACTTCCGAATGGTGCTCCTGAACTTCTGAATGAGCAGTAACTGTGGGGCTTTGCCCCGCTCTTGCACACGCAGTTTCGGCACCTCCTATCCGATTAACCTTCTACTGAGAAGTGTCTTCAGCTCGGCCAGTAGTAGCCAAGGTCTTCTGAAAGAAAGCAAAACCTTCTCTTTCAAATCTCCTGCGTTTTAAAGGACCATGCCGATTACAGCATTTGGGGGGATTTGTAACTGTGCCTGTTTTAGGAACATCTCTTTCCCCCTTCGTGGGAAGGCAGCCCCCCCCCCGCATTAAATTTGGGGTCTCTTTGTACAGAATTAATTTTTTCAGTTGAAGCGACTTACGTCAAACTGCACACTTCTTCCTTCCTTCTGTAAAACTGCTTTGTACTGGAAACGAGGCAAGGAAATATAAGCTTGTGATAACCTTTTTGAGTTTGTGCTCAGACCAAACTTTAGACTAAGAGTTTAATGCAAACTCGGGTAATAGAAGCAGTGGTGTAGATTGTGTAGAGGAAAGCTACATAGGTCTTCTCTGAGAGCAAGTCCACAGATGTCAGACTGCCTCCCCCTCTGATGTGCCTGGGTGTCTCCTCCGTAGCTCCTTTCCATTGGGAACAGCCCAAAACAGACTGGATGGTTTAGGATGGAAACCGGTTGAAGGAGAGATACCAACATTTGGCATTTCCCATCTTGGGGGTCACCGCAGAGCCATAAAACCAGCGGGAACGTCTGTCATTGCTTGGTGCCTCAATATATTTCTTACTTTGTACCTGTATAGGAATGTGTGTTTTTTACGTCTAGAATGTAACGCTCCTCGTAATGGTAACTGTATTTATGAAGAAAATACATTTCTTTCTGAAAATGTTCGGGTGATCTTAGCCTTCTGTTTCCGTAGCCAATTTAAATGTTCAGGTGGAAGCATCTCAAAATCTACCTTGCTTGGGGAAAGTAGGGAATTCTACTCTCAAGGCAGAAAACGATGCACTCCGTGCTCACTCATTCCCCGAGCAGAAATCCATTTGGAGGGGCTGAGCTCTTGTACGGAATGCTTGAAACCGAGATTTCTCAGGTGGAAGTCCTGTGTCCTCCCTGGCTGGTGTTCTCCCTAAGCGGGCTCCCTGGTTACTAGGCTCTGAATCTTCTGTCTTTTTCTTGGCTGGAGATGGGTTGACAAGAGCTACGTGCTGGATCACTCTATCCTAAGGCCCCCACGTTGTGAGGGATTGTTGGTACTTCTTGCTGCCATCTGCTGGACCCCCGAGGACTTCGACAGATGCAGCACTGCATGTTCCTCCTAGAGCAAGTGAAGGGTGCCACGGCCTGACTCCCTGATTTGGTGGGTAAAGCCAAAGGAGCAAGACGTCTCCTGTCTTGCGCCAGAGTCCTAGGGCGCGCACACACAAAAGGGAGCTTCCAGGCTTGGTTCGAGGGTTTCATTATAGCGGACGGGTTTCAAACAGACGGACTCTAGCTCTCTCCCTAATGTTAAAGAAACTATTTGTCTCATGGCTGTTGTTTCTAGCAAGTACACAGCAGTCTCTAGATCTTCACAACCTTTGCAAAAGTGTGAACACACTGCCTCTACAACCACGAGGCACACCATGCACACGGAGGAGGCGATCACATCTGTTTCCTGCTGGACCTTCCCCTTGCCACCTGGAGCGACCTTTCTGAAGCTTTCGGCCAAAAATCCCTGTGGCAGCAAACAACAGGAAAGCACTTCTTTAACCTCCGCTGGGGGAGCCAGGAAGGACTGCACATATACCCTTTTCTGCAAGATTGAGTCTTTTGTCTTTTCACACAAGCTGAGACCCAGCAACTCGGCTGTTAGCTGCCCCTGCCCCTTGGAAGCCAATAAGGCTGAAATGGGGGGGGGGGGGAGAGGCTGCTTTATGTTTCTTGCACGGAAGGAAGAAGCGGTAGGCACGGGGCTGAACCGTTTTGTGAATATTTGCTAGCCACAGACTAGTTGTTTTGTGACTCTCTAGGGCCTTTTCACTAGCTGAATGAACTGGAAAGGTTTCGGAAAGGTTTGCTTCAGCAGTGCTTCACCCTATCATAGCTATTGTCGTAGGAAGGGAGACCCCGGGAAGCTTGACTCCATCCAAATGGCAATTTACAGACACTGTTCAGATGAACGGATGGTCAGATGCAGAAAATTATCCTCTGCTTGCTCAGCTAAGAGACATTCTTCTGAATAGAAACCGTGAGACAGACCCAAACGGAATGTGTGCCTTTAAAATAAAAACACCACAGACAAGCTGTCATTTACAGTTACATGCGACCATTTATAGAGCTGAAGAAGGCACATTCTTGGCCAGAATTGTAACTGGCAAATCCAGTAAATATAAAATGTGAACAGTCATGAATATTGCACAGTGTTGTTTACATTTTAATTTTTTTTAACTTAAAAAAAAAAAGGCTTCCTGAAAATTAAAACGGAATATATACGTCACGTCTGCATTTGGGACGAGAGAAAACCAAGCGTTGCAAGAGGCCCATGGAGATGCCAATGTCTAGCAAAACCAAGCAGCCACCTTTTCAGGTGAGACCAACATCCAGAACGCCCAGAACCTGCACAGAGGTCCTCTTGGCTCTGGGGCTGGGATTCAAAGGGGTCACGTACAAGCTTCACACCCTTTTAACACGGAAGCAGCCTTGAAGGCTACAGAAACCACCCTGCTCTGAATGGATTTTAAAAATGCCATTCTCTTTATTAAAAGCAAATAGTAAAATTCCATGCCATTTCTACCTAGTGATGAGGACACTGTCTTTGGACATACAGAGAAGTTGTGTGGAAGCCAAACTGCTACAGAGATACATTCCAAGGAGCCCCTGCTCTGTGCTGAACTTAGAACGGTCTTGTAGGAGCAGAATCTGCCTGGGCTCTCTGCCGACCAGGGCCTCCGTTAGCACTCCTCTCCCTCTTACCGGATTTCCATTAAAAAAGAAAAGAAAACCTGCTTCCAAAAACAAAGCTAAATAGGGACGGGATGACTTGCAGGTACCTCAAAGAATAAAGAGGATGGCCCTCTAGCTCACCCTGGGTGGGGTGGCCTGGGAGGCTAGA
Organism: Intellagama lesueurii; assembly: GCA_037013535.1. Lineage (NCBI taxonomy): Eukaryota > Metazoa > Chordata > Lepidosauria > Squamata > Agamidae > Intellagama > Intellagama lesueurii. The sequence goes on from JBAJHW010000010.1 coordinate 14,134,553, forward strand.
CTGGCCAATGAATTTTGGCAATGGTCTTGCCAGAAGAGCCAGGTGTGAACCCTGGGAGGGGAAGAAGCAAAGCCCTCGTATGTCTCTGTACAGTTTGCCCAGTAATTTAAGATATCAGAAAACGGACATCAGATATGAATGCCACAGCGGGGAACAGCAAAAATAAATAAACATTAAATGCAATGCATAGTTCTGGGGTTGTTTTGCACTCAGATTTCCAAACTATTTTAACCAACACATGACAATGTAAAACTCTTAACTTAAAACCAAGTGCAATGAATACAAGAAACAAACCTATGTACAAGACAGGTTACATTTTTACAGAGCACTGTACATTTCAAGACAGAATAGTGATTTTGGTATTTTTGAATTAAAGCGGAGTATAAAATTTTATCCACAAAAGTATCAAGAGGAATATTAGAAAAAGCTTAGCAAATTACATCAAGGTGACAATCCACTGGAAAGTGGAAATGTTGTCGGTATGCTGGGGGGAGACAAGATTATCGATGTTAGGTGTACAATTATAAAAATTACTTTCATCATATGTTCTATCAGCTTTCATACTGTTTTTTCAGAGGATTACATGAGGTACAATTCACTAATTACATCACAATGAGCGAATGAATAGGGCATTTTCTGCAAACTGGGTTACCGCTGGCATTTACTTATGTCCTAAATCAAAAATATACTTTTAGAAAGGCCAAATATACTTTGCCTCATACTGGTTTTGATCTCAAAAAACATCCACTCTCAACTAAAGGGCCCAAAGATGGTTTCTCCGAATTGTGGCTAAAATTTCTATTATTTGGAGGCCACTGCACCTACATTCTTGCATTCCAGAGGGCGGGGGGGAAGTAAGAAAGCTGCTTCTAGGCTTACTCCATTTCACAGGGTTGTGTGTGAATTGAAACGACATCCAGCGTAACCCAATTTTTTATTTTTATTTTTTGAGATGAAGGGCCTAACTGCAAAGTGAATTGCTGGCAGACAAATAAAGAGAGAGTACAATTTGTGGAGAAACCACCAGGCCCCCATCTTTATCTGCCGGATACCACCAGAAAGTGCCCCCCAGAGCAAATGTGAAATGGGAATGATACTCCTTTTCACAGAAATATTAGAAGCATGATTAGAGTAATTGATTGCAAGAAAGACGCCTTCAAGGCAGACCTGAGAGAGGGAAAGAAATCGGGCTCCCATGACTTCTGTTTAGTGAGGATCCAACGGAGAAACACGTGTGCTCTTTTGGAACCCACTATTTCCCCACTCTGTTATAACAGGGGACTGCTACGGGTAAGAGGACAAGCCACATGGCAGGCAACACGAAAGGAAAGCTGGCGAGCCGCAGTTAGGCAGCCAAGAGGGCTCCGCGGTCTTTGAAGCTGCACCCTTAGAGACCTGTGAAGTCTCAGATATACGCTACTTATTTCTAGGTATACAGAGGTTATCTGATATCAGACGTCAACCAGTGTTTCAAAAGAGTATCACAGTAAGAATGTGATTTGAAAAAATGTGTAAGAACACAAGCAAACTCCCGTAAAAAAACCCGGAATTAAGTCACGCCAGCCTCGGTGTTTCCCTTCAGCATGCCGCGGGCTCTACAGCAAGCCCAGAGGAGTGAGCCCCTGGCCTGCCTCTGCCGGCTGCTGCTCTTCCTCCACGCTTGTCTCCTGGCCCTTTTCTTGAAAAAGCGGGGAGGCTGAGCTTAAAGTGATGTGGGAATGGAAGGACGAAAGGGGCGCGCCCACTGGGGAACTGGGGTGTGTGTGTGACGGAAAACAGACGAAGACCGTTTAAGCCAATGTGGCTTGAACTGTGCGCCCCCACTCAAGCCCCTGCTATATACTTTATCCTCCTGGCAGGTGGAGCCTGGCTGATCCACAAGGAACATGCAAGGATGTCTAGGCCCTTACTGTTCCGTTATCCCTGATTTGGGGAGACCGCTGAGATGAGGGGCTGCCGCTTCCTTGTGCATAGCTTTACGAAAGGAATCACAGGCACCCAAGGTCTGAGCATTAGTTCAACGGTAGTTAAAACCAACCACCTGGGTATTTCCAGAATGTTGGTCCTGCGAGATCTCTCTCGCTTCTCTTGCCATACTCCAAATAAGTGAGAAATGCTTCCTTTGTTTGGGGGGGGGGGGGAAGGGAAGGACTCCGTACTAGATTATTTTAACCACGATTGCCCACTTTCCAGACAAAGGTTAAAACCTAGCATCAGTCACTTTGCAAACATGATGAGAAAGGTGGATACGCCAAGGGTTTCACCCCTCAAAGCATAGTCCTTTTTAAAGCACTGACACATAATATTTTTTTCAAATGTGAAGATATGAAAGCACATGACAGAAATCAAGAGCTGGTACGAAAAGAGGGTCAGATCTTGTGCTTTGGCTTAATAATAATCTTAGAACTGCAGAGCTGGAAGGGACCCAATGGATCACCGTGTCCAGCCCTTGACAAGGCGACAGAGTGGAAAAATCAAACTCCCAACCTCTGGCTCCACAGCCAGAGACCTAAACCCCTGAGCTATCCAACAGTTAGTGGGGGCAAAGCATGTCTCTACCATTAAGAGACATGCCAGCAAGGCTGGTACTGGGATCTAGTATTTATTAGACTTAGCCTATCAGAAAAGCAACCACTCGCTGGTTATACCACCTAAATCACAGTGAGAAAACCTCTGGGGATCTAAATGAAAACAAGACGTCAACAGACTCCCTTTTCAGAAGCATTCTGAGCATAAGGACAGGGGCGCATGATTCTAACGTCCAAGCAGCCCAAGGGTCTCAGACCAAGGGTCTCTATGGAACACGGCCTTGCTTGCTTCACAGCTGCAAAGGGGTGTCTCCTCCTTTAAGCGGCTTCCCCACAAGGGCAGTAAAGCAAGGAGGAGAGGCTGCCCTGACCACTCATTTTTGCCCGTGGCTGAAACTGAACCAGATTTCCCAGACATGCTGCGTGCACACACGGGCCTGCCTTCTCACCCGCAGTCCCAGAGGAGTGTATACAAATCGGTAGGTCTGCTCGGTGGGGGGGAAACACATGAATACCGGGAATTGTTTCTCTCTTTTCCGGAACCAGAGAAAACTGATGTATTAACATTTTACGAGGAATTATGAACAAGCCTGAATGTTAGACGGCTAAGGCACATCTGTTTGGCAAAAGGTGGTTTGGTTTGGTTTAGCATCATGGTTTATAGCAGACCATAAATGCCCTCCTACCTGCAAGGAAATGGCCCGAAACCACATGCTGGTGGCTCCCCTCTTCCTGATTCCAGACAAGGTCCTTAAATAATTTGGCTCTCGTTCCAGAAAGCAACGTACAGTGCGGCTGAGCGCCACTGCCCAGCATTTGGCTTCCAGCACATGCGTGTCTTCGCCTCGTGCTCTCCTTGGCTTGCTAATACTGGCAAAACAGTGCAGAAACCACCTACCTCTCTCTTTTTTTGGGGAAAAAAAATCCGCCCCATTCCACTCAGCCTGAAGAGCCACTGAGGGAGGGACAGCCGGGTCCCTCTCCAGAACAGAGGAGTGCCTGGCGACCGAGGATCTCACCCACTCCATTGGGGGGAACGCGAGGTGGGGTGAGTCTTTCAGAGTGTCGTGTCATCTTCCTCCCGGGAGTCCCCAACTAGGAGGGAGTGTCTGTCGGGCTCGCTGAGGATGATGCTACTGAGGGAGCGCTTGTCCGAGAGGAGGGAGTTGATGGAGGCCCGGCTGTAGTTTACAAGGCGGTCCATGAGGGCTCAGTTTGGGGGACCCTGGCCCCGTCTCATCAATCCCGACGTGGACACTGATCTCCGAAGGGCTTTTCTGTCTCCCGGTAAGCACTGGCACGGCGTTCGTATTTCTCACAAGTAGGCTTCCTATACCTAAATGGGGTGTAGGGGAGGGTTGGAATAAATGAGAACCTATCCTCTCTCTCTCTGCTTCAGATAGGGTCACACAGGCTGGCACAGGGGCCAATCGAACTCCCAACCTCTGGTTCTCAAGCCAGAGAACTAACTCACTCAGCTACCCCAGCCAGGCTCTCTTGTCTTAATAATAAATAATAATCATGTGCGGTCAAGTCAATTCTGATTTATGGTGACCCCTTTTCAGGGTTTTCTAGGCAGAAAGTGCACAGGAGTGGTTTCTCATTCCCTTCTTCTGGAGGTGCCCTCGGACTGTGCAGTTTGCCCAAGGCCACACAGGCTGGCTCTACTTGCAGAAGGCCCAGTGGGGGACCTAACTCCCAACCTCTGGCTCTGCAGCCAGATATTTAACTCTCTGAGCTCTCTAGCAGGGAAAAGGATCATAATCTCAGAACTGCAGAGCGGGAAGGGATCATCAAGTCCAGCCGTGGCCAAGGAGGCCCCGTGGGGAACCAAATTCTCAACCTCTGGCTCTGAAACCAGATCCCTAAACCACTGAGCTATCTAGCACTCTTATCTGAGGTATCTGTTTTTTTAAAAAATCAGAAAATAACTCATCAAACAACAGTATTCTCATCATCCCTGGATCTTCTTTCTCTAGGAGCTCATTTTAATCTAAACCATACAAGCTTAGCATTGTTTTAACCTCTGACTGCCAGAATGCGAACCGCAGCCAAAAGGAAATTGAGCTGCATTTATTTCTGTTTATTAAAAGTTGTGAAACAGCAACTCGTGGAAAAGTTTACATCTCAAGGGCACCCTCTCACAGGTCAATGCCCCCCAACTGGCTTTCTTAATGCTTTGTTCCCCTTCATTTCTTGTGAAAATTTGGACTGCCCCATTCCCTTGCTGACAACACACACACACACACACACACACACACACACACACACACACACACACACACACACACACACACACACACACACACATCTGTGAACCGACTCAGTATCTCTGAATTCTTAAGGGACAGCTAGAAGGATGTTTGTAGCCAAGACTCTGGTATATTTTCCAATTCTTTTTACTATGACACTTCTTTTTGTGGGCTTGTTGTTAAGTCAAATACTGGGCTGTGTGCCCATGAAAACACAGATGCTGTTTATATATTCTTACGCATAAAAATGTGTTGTTGTTTTTTTTAAAAAAAGAACAACAGATAAACTGCCCGCAGGCATGTGCTATACTTACAGTTTCAGCAGCAGAGAAGACAACACAACAGACACGGATGACGCTGCCATGGCGGCCGAGCCCATCCACGGCTGCAGAACCAAACCGATGGGAAGGAAGACACCTAAGAAGGACACTGGCTGTCACTGAAGCACCACACTCAGACCTGCAGACGTAATTATGGATGCAGGAAGGACAAAGCATCTCTTGACTCTTAACTATTATTAGCCATACAGGAAAGAGGCTCGCTTGAGGCCCAGCAAGCTAACAGACTGCCTTGTCTTCTCTGCACTGGGCCCAAACCTAAGATATTTCGCAAAGGCCTTGTTGTATTGCCCCCCTGCCACCACTAACCACATGAAGCTAAGCTTGTGAGCATGTGAAACAGGCATCTCAGTTATGGAACCCCTCTCCCTCAAAACATCAGGCCTGCTCCATCTCTTCTGAACTAAAGGAGTCATTGGCTGCCTTCTCTTCTTAAATTGCCAAAAACCCAAACCAAACCAAAAACCTCACACACATACCAAATAATATAAAAAACAAAGAGCACACCCCAGTCATATGCACCCCGTCACATCCAGTAAGACAGACATACATACATACATACCGTGTTTCCCCGAAAATAAGACAGGGTCTTGTATTAATTTTTGCTCCAAAAACCACATTAGGGCTTATTTTCAGGGGATGTTTTATTTTTTTTCATGTACAATAATCTACATTTATTCAAAAACAGTCATGTCATCTTCTTCTGGTTGCTGCACAAGGGTGGCGGGTGGGGTTTCACTTAACTGGGGCTTATTTTTGGGGTAGGGCTTATATTACGAGCATCCTGAAAAATCATACTAGGGCTTATTTTCAGGTTAGGTCTTATTTTCGGGGAAACAGGGTTACTTACTTACTTACATACATACATACATACATACACACACACACACACACACACACACACACACACACACACACACACACACACACACACACACACACACATACATACATACATACATACATACATACATACCGGCAGCCACAGGAACACCCACAAGATTGTAAATGAGAGCAAAGATAAAGTTGACTCGTATCCTCCGGACCGTCTTCCGCGACAGATCGATACTGGCCACCACGTCCAGCAAATCATTCTGGCAAACAAAGCGTTTGTTAAGAGATGTTACCCAAGGATGATGATCCGACGCTAGGCTGCTTTCAGTTTCTAAATTGGGCCAAGCCAAAGAGCGAGTGCTTCTGAGCCATCCCCTGACAAAGGCCCAACTTTCCAGGCAATTAGCCCAACGAAGCTCCCACTTAGGGGCTCAACGTGAGTCCAGATACCAGGACTAAAGGCACAGATCCCATCCCGCCTTATGCTTCCAAAAGCCAAAAAGCAGCCACCTACCAGCAGGCAAAACCTCTCTACCTGCTCCCTCCCCCGAGCCCTCGTGGGCCGAATCCCACCACTGACCCGGATCAAAACAACATCCGCCGCTTCGATGGCCACATCCGTGCCGGTGCCGATGGCGATCCCAACGCTGGCCATGGCGAGGGCAGGGGAGTCGTTGATCCCGTCGCCCACCATCGCGACCCGCTTCCCTTCGTCCTGCAACTGCTTCACTTTGGCAACCTTGTGGGAGGGAAGCACTTCGGCAAACACTTTAGTGATGCCAACCTAGATGGAAAGCAAGAGCGAAGCAACTGTCAGAAGGCTCCAGAGCAACCGTAGGGCCAGAATTGTCTGGAATCACGGAATAAGGGGCTGCTGCGGTTTGGTGAAATCAGGACTCTCCTAAAACAAACCGGTTTGGCCTGAAGTATGTAAATCAACATTTTAAACAGCAACAAAGGTTCCAGGCCTACACGAGAACATGCACGTTCAAGAAGCTTAGGCGTGTCAAGTGGTTAGGCTTAACTGCAAGGCTACTCGTAACATAATGACTCGAGCTCATGGTCATTTGAATGGATTTTTCCTGAACTGGAGTTCAGCATACAGAGGTTGGTGGGTGGGTGTGATGCTTTCATGGCCTAACAGATGAACAGGAACCAGATGTCTGAAAAAACATTGTCAGTTCCACCATCTTTGCATCTCATAGATACTGCATCTGTTTATTTCTTAAACTATCATTCGATCGCTTCGGTCTCTGCAGGTATTAGGACCATGGATGGAATCCAAAAGGTAGAGCGACTTACTTGAGAGGCGATAGACCGAGCCGTTTTGCTGTTATCCCCGGTCATAAGAACTACTTCTAAACCCATTGCCTTCAAAGTACGGACCGCCAGCTCTGCTTCAGGCTTCACAGTATCAGCGATCGCTATCAAGCCACAGAGTTCTCCTAGACAGACATCAAGAACACAGGAACATGAATCATCACCTCCATTTTTTGGAGGGTACGGAAAGTCTGTTTGTAACAGATCTTTCTTTCTTTCTTTCTCTTTTACTCCTGCTTTCTTCTTTTTCTACCTCTCTGTCTTTCTCTCTCCCTCTCTTATTTCTCCTCTTTTCCTTTCTATCCCTCCCTCTCTTCCCAGGCATAGATAAAACTCCAGTCAGATTTTTTCCCCCATGTCCTAAACCTGCTTATATCTGATTTAGCATCTTTGACATGTAAGCTCAGTGAAGAAAACTTTAGAAGTACCCCACATGATCTACAGGTGCTGTACACATCTCATCAGATTTCAATAGAAACACTTGAACTGATCCTTCGATGTTGGGATGCAATGGATAAAGCACAATCAGTGATGATATATAGATTATACTGAAATGAGAATTCATGTGAAGCTTTATGTGGAAAGTATTAACAAGCAATTACTTTCAGATACAGCAACTCAAAACTATACCTTTCTAGATTGTTCATATTTTAAGGGGGGGAAATGTAACAAATTACGAAATTTCCAAGAGCAACTGTTTATTACAGCAGGAATAGTCAGCAGAGGAATAAAAGGTAATCCCTTATACAAAGACTGTGTGAATGAGCAAGTGTTGGCTGGATAGCCCAGTGAATTAGGTCTCTGGCTGCAAAGCTAGAGGTTGGGAGTTCAATTCCCCCTGAGCATCCCAGTAGAACAGCCAGCCTGGGTGGCCTTGGGCCAGCTGCACCGTCCCAGGGCACCCCCAGAAGAAGGGAAGGGGAAACCACTTCTGAGTATTCTCTACCTAGAAAAGGCTGAAAAGGGGCCACCGTTAAGTCAGAACTGACTTGATGGCACACCAACAAAACCACCACCACCACCACCACAACATATGCACTGATTAGGCCACTCGTTTTATGCAATGTATCTTTGGAGCTGGAATTTTTCAACAGAAAAACACAGCAGCAGAAAAATGCCTACCCCACACAACGGCTTCATATACGAACGTTTCCCACTTATCCTCTCTGCCTGCATTCCGCCTCATCTTTTCACTCTAAAACAGAGAATTTCATACATAAACCAAGCCCCAAACTTACCATCCACGGCCACAAGAACAGCCGTGCGACCTCGACGCTCATGCTCGGTCATGGTGTTATCAATATCATTTTTGACCAGAAGGCCGTTTCTGGACATCCACTCCCGGTTGCCAATGAGAACGGAATACTTCCGAGAATTCCACGCGGCTGAAAAGAAAGCAGGATTGCCCTTATGCTCCAAATAAGTAATAGTGCCACTTAGGCATACTTATGTTTGCTGGAACTGTGATTCATCCTTAAGTAGACCACCGCAAGGGAGACCAGGTGTGTGGTCAGCGTTATCCAGAACAAGCACGCGTGCAGCCAAGCTACACCAGCAAAGAATGATGTGGTGCAATTTCAATGGGACCGTATCGTTTCACATTTAGGGTAATGACATGTGTAATTCTATTCCCATCATCAAATAAATTCCACCCCCCTTTGAAGCTGTGGAATGAACCGATCCTGCCCAATAAGAAGCGCGGCACAACCTTCTCCCCCGTGAATGTCTTGGCTTTTATCCAAAGCCAGTGCCCTGTTCTGTCTGCCATGGATTTGCAGGCTCTGCCTCTGCCAGCTCTTCCCTCCTCCACCACCACCACCCCAACTCCTGGAACCAAAGGTGAGGCCCAAACCAGGCATCCGTTGGATGCGACTCCCGCCTTTCCACTTACTTGACAGCTGCTCGTCAATAATCAAGGCCGGCGGTGTCTGTTCCGCAGCCTTTTCATCAATGCTGACAAGGGCTGCGTTTCTCACATTGTTTTCTTCGACTGTCTCACTTCTGCTCCTTAGGAGGGTTTCAATATTGGTGACTTTACACCGAATGCCACAACCAGGGACCACCTGAAAATCAGTGCAGGTTCCAAGGGTGTCTGTGTTCAATTCCTAAAGAGAAGGAAAAGTCAACGGAGGCTTGAAAGATACCAAAGGCCCTGAGCTGGAAAAAGCCCACCTTACAGAAAAGCACCATCTCCAACTTCGAGATTGCAACTTGGTAAGCTGAGAAAATAACATTTTTTGAAAACGACATATTTTCTAATCTTCACAAATCAGAGTAATAGACAAGACACTTCAGAAAATCAGTATGTTAATCTAGACCATTCGGAATTAAGTACAAAGAGGTGTATGGACATTAACAGGTACATTAACCCTGACATGGGGTTAAAATGGTTATCCCCCTCTTTCCTCCAAGTAGCTCACAGCCACCTTCCCTCCCCTTGTCATTTTTCATAGTAAACCGACGCACTGCGTTAGACTGAGGGAGAGCAATAGGTTCAAGATCACCTACTGGGCCTCATCAGTAACCCCAGCTTGGCCCAGTCCAAAGCCAGTCCTCTGATCTGTACTTATTTGCCGCTTTCTCACTCAAAGAGCTCAAGGCAGTATATGTCACTCCCTCTTTAGTCATTACATGAATTCCCAGTCATAAACCCACCTGAGGCAACTGGGAATCAGTACTAACTACCTAGGTGACCATGAGAATTTTACAGCTTTTTTGAAATGTCAGATGAAATGGAAATAATAAGTAAAGGGAAAGAGCCACTTCGCTGCGCAACTGAAAGGCCCAAACCGCCAAGGTCCACCAGAGTATGCAAGCATCTGGCCAAGGTCTATCTCGGTGCTTTATCTGAACGATGCAAAACATCCTCTACCTGTTTGCAGTACTTTGTGATAGCTGCTCCCAAAGGGTGCTCGCTGTTGCTCTCCGCAGTCCCGACCAGGGCCAACATCTTACTGCGTGGGATCCGGTTGCTTTCCACCAGCATCTTCACTTGCATCACCATGGGGGTCCCATGGGTGATGGTCCCTGTCTTGTCAAACACCACCACTTTCACCTGCCGCAAGACATGGCCCCACATGAGGGGACAGACCCTCAGGAAGGGGCAGAATACACTGTGGGAATTTTGAGCCAAGGCGGGAGAGTCTCGTCACCCCATGGACCACAGCCCTCCTGCCCTTTGTGCAGGCTCGATGGGAAGGGATGAAAGAAACCCGTCAGGTTCGTTACCTTGTGCGCCATCTCGAGAGGCTCTCCGCCTTTGATCAAGATGCCGTTTTGGGCTCCCACGCCGGTGCCCACCATCACGGCAGTTGGCGTGGCCAGTCCCAAGGAACAAGGGCAGGCGATGCACAGCACCGTGATGGAGGCTTGGAATGCAAAGCGGATCACCACTTCAGCTTTGGAAATGCTCTTGTTGTAGCCCTGTGGGTCGTAAAGAAAAAAAAAAAGAACGCCAGGCCTAAGCAGAGGCTCATTCACAAATCCTGAACTGGCAGGCCACTCGTATCAGCTCAATTCCGGCATCACACCAAGGCATGTTTAGGGAAACTCAGCTATGGCTTCAGTGTGACCTCTCGGCAGAACATCTGACTGTACAACTGGCTGGCACACAAGAATACCAAAGATGAACGTGGCTTTGCAGGCTATAATTTAGGGCCATGCCTGAATTGGCATAGGATGGCAAAAGCCAGAGCCAGAAAAAGTTACTTTTTGAACCATAGTGCCCAGAATCCATCGGCTGGCCTCCATCTAATTTAGACGCATTAGGAAGCTCTAAATAAAGGGCTGGCCTATTGTATGGTAAGCAGAACAATGATTTCCCATGACACCTGCATAAGGGAGGTAAATCTTAGGAAGGAAGGCTTGTAAATTAAACAGCTTTTAGGGGACATTTCTTGAGAAAAATGTCAGAAGAAGAATTATTAGGAACTTACCGGAAAGTAGGCTTCCACGATTTCAAAATCAACAAATCCAATTACAATCCAGGCAATAAGGGTTATCACAGAAACACCAACAATAAAAGGAACAAAATAGCCACTGAGTTTGTCAGCAAACTGCTGAATTGGAGCCTATAAACAGGAAAGGGTGAAAGAGAGAAAAGAAAGTATGTTACTTTTTACAGATTCCATGAGGATTGAGGTGTTTGGGCCCTGGGCCTTGGCCTACTGCCTACACATTTGTAATAAACAGGAAACAGACTTTAGTAACTGCACTTTTTTAAAATCCCTAATTGAGGACAGTTTTCAAAATTCTGATGCAAAGTCTTCTATGAGTTTTGCTATAACAGTATTTGACTTCGCCAAAGCAGAGGGGTTTTGTTTTGGAATACCGAAGCCCAGAATGAGGGGGGAAAAGCTTGGAAATTATCAGCAATTTCTAATCAATTTGACTCGTGACGTAAACGTGTGGGGATTTCGAACCTAGACATAGAGTTGACCCAAGAAAGCAGGAGGAGACCTTCCCTTCCTCTCTCCGGCAGCCCACAGCGTCTACCTTGGAGGTCTGTGCTTCTTCCACCAGCTTGACAATCTGGGAGAGAGTAGTGTCAGCGCCCACGTGGGTGGCGGAGATCAGCAAGGACCCGTTCTGATTGATGGACCCTGTAATGACGGTACTGCCGGGCTTTTTTGTGACAGGCATCGCTTCCCCTGAGAACACGGAAGGAGAGCAAAGCATCAGAGGGCCTGTCCTTGCCCCCTTTTCTCTTAACCCCACACTTACACGTCGCCTTTCCCTTCCCTTGCCCACTCCCTCCCTGAGGGAGACGTTTGCCTCCAAACAGGCACACGCATGGGAACTTGCGCGCGTGCGCATAGAGCTTACCTGTGATGAGAGATTCGTCCACCATGGAGTGCCCTTCAATGACACGGCCGTCTACTGGAAACTTGCCACCCGGGACCACTTTGACAAGGTCACCCCGCTGGACCAGTTCCACATCCACCTGCTCTTCACTGTGAACAGGATATGGAAATCCAACCGTCAGCCGTGCAGTTGGGTTTTTTTGCACCACATGTGACCTTCCCCTCCAAAGTTTGCTTTCAAAACTCCCCTCTTCCGCAAAAGTTTTGACCCATGTCCTCAATCCCGGCCCTCCTACGAAACAGATCTCAGCCACAAGCAACTGATGCTCTGCCTGGTCCTGCTTTGGCCTGCTGGTGCCCTGGCTTCATTTTTCCCTAGATCTTAAAGGCTGGACGGCCAGTTCTTTGTTGCCTGGGGCTAGCCGCTCACTTCCATCACTCCATTAAATGCAACACACATGGACAGCGACAGGAAGAGCCCGTGGAAATCAGCAAGGACAGAACAAGTAATGTTTCAGTGTTGCCTCTCCATCTAAAAAGACTTTTTAAAAACCCCACAAAGTACCTCAAAAGGATGTTGTCTGGACCTAAAGTCACAATAGTGGCCTCTGTTGCTTGTAGAGAAATTAGCTTTGCAAGGGCTTCAGATGTTTTACCCTAGGGGGGGAAAAAGCCACCGCATTTTACATTCACATCGTAAGACGGTATTCCCATGTTACACATGCCACATTTTCTGTAACAAATACTCATTGTGACAGCCAACCAACGAAACACACACACAAGGTATTTACCTTGGCGACGTGCTCCAGCCACCGCCCCAGTGCTATGAACACAAACAGCATGGGTGGCGTGTCGAAGAACGTCACCGGGTTGACTTTCGCCTTCTCGACCATGGCCACCAGAAGCACCACAAAGGAATAGACAAAGGCAATGGTGGTGGCCAGAACAATCAACACGTCCATGTTGGCCGTCTTGTGCTTCAGGGCTTTGTATGCTTGGATATAGAAATGCCAGCCTCCAATGACCTGGAAGGGGGAAGAAAAGGCCTCAATGCTATTCCGTACCAAAACCCAGAAAAAGCTGAACCGCGCTTTAAAGGAGCCACGATGAAGAACCAGAGCTGGTCTGCATTTTCTCTCTTTTCCTGCGCTGCGTTCAAGAAACACTCCCCTGTCGGGGGGCTGACCCAGGCTCAGACAAAAGATGGCAGGCTACCTAGAAAAATCCTACAGAGGCCCAGCCTCAAGAAACCTCTCAAACAGGGACAAAAGGCTTTAAAGCTTTACTTTTGCTGTACAACTGTACTCCATCCAAAGTGAAGCAAAGATTGGGACATGCCCTGCGGTCGGCATGGCCAGCCAGGACAGCCCACGGCAAGGAATCCTGGGAGATCCTGCACAACCACACCCAGGGGGCCATACTTAGCCCTCTCAAAGAAACACTGGCATGACCGTGTTCTTCTTCCACTCACCTGAACAGGGACGCACAATACAAAGGAAAGCAAATTCATCACAGAGAGCCCGGGAAGGATCTGGTGCTCCAGGAACATGGACGAATGATGGGCTTCCATTTGTTCTTTGGTCAGGTTTCCGGCCTTGTCCATGGCTGACATGTGGCTCTCCATCACCATCATGTAAATCATGAGCCCCATTACAGGAATGCAAAAAAACAGGCTAACGAGGAAGGACCGCTTCCACCTAAAATAAGAAGAGAACGCTGAGAAAGTCACCACAACATGGGAAATTACGCAAAGCTTGAAGTGGCGTGGTATACGGGACTCCGGTTCTAGCATCTAGCGCTCTGGGCATGGCAGGAAGTATTTCGTGGACTTTGTAAAACAAAACCCAAAGGTGTCAAAGGTGCTACTACAGAAGTTCAAAATTTAACACTGTACAAACAGAAGAATATCAGCTCCTACATTTGACACTGAACGTGCTAAGAGTATAACTACTAGCCCTTGAGAACAAAATTACATACTGGATTCTCCATAATTTCAAATGAAATTTCAGCATAGATTTAAAAAAAAAATACTGACCGCCTTATTTCCTGTTTGTGATCTAAGTGGCTTGCAGATCTATCTTTCTTCACCAATTCAGCATTAAACCCTAAATCCTAAAAGGGAGATATGTTTATTTCAGTATGAAAAGCTTGCACCTCAGTTCTTTTGAAGAAAACAAAGCAGATCCTGCAAATCTCCATTCTGACCATCACAGATATATAACGTAACAAAACCCAGTGCATAAGCTTGGCATCTAAATCAGAGATTTAAGAGACTTGGGCGTGACCAGGAGATTGATTCCAATGACCACTGCACACAGACACCACAGTAGCAATGTGGATGTGAGAATTTGTGCGGTAAGGGGGAAACCAGGTTTAAAAAATGCATAACCCATTCTGGCTGCCATCACTGCCAAACTCCATTGGCAGCAGCGGCAGCAGCTGCAAACATGGGTGGAACATGAGCGTAGATGCAGCTCATGTAATAAGTACACAAGAGGAAGAAGGAAAGAATCAAAACAGAAAAGCATGGATGCCAGAACTGCCTCAATGCTGGCATCTTGACGGCTCATGGAGCAATCAACAATCATCTGAAACTGCCTCCCAGCCCCTTTGCCCAGAGTTCATTCTCTCCTGGAGAGCTCATCGCTTTCAGCTAGATGCACTTTTAGAAACCAATGTAAACAGCATTCATCGGGGCGCTTACCTCTATTATCCGTATAATATTGCGAGGACCGACTATCTCTGGATCATACTTAATGTGTGCTTTGTTGGTGGCGAGAGCCACTGAACTGTACAGAACCCCCTTCGTTTTCATAAGTGTGGATTCTATTTTATGGACACAGGAAGCACATGTCATTCCTCTGACCTATTGAAAAAAAGAAGTCTTAATGGTTTGCAGAACGTTGCCCAAGGAATAGTTTTGCGTATATTATAAATAATAAAGTTTAGCGTAAATGTAACCAAATCAGTATTGATCCTATAATTGTTTTACTGCACTGTTTTCACCTCTACACCCCTCAGGTACTGCTACACAAGCACAGAAAACCAATTTTGCAAATCGAGACATGCATTAAGAATCCAAAGCTCCGTGGACAGCAGAAAGTGCTGCTGATCCACTAGACTCTGGATCAGATACGCCAACCTCCGATTAAAAACTGTGGCCCAATCTGATGAGATATTTCAACAGCTGCCAGTTTGCCACCTGCCACCTCTGGCATCCTGGGGTTCCAATGGACCAAAAAAATAAAATAAAAAAATTCAGGAGGACCCCCCCCCCCTTCTCTCTGGTGCCAACAAGAGCTTCCAACCCAGAGGGAAGTGGGAGAGAATGTATTTTGCTCGGGACTGTGATTTCATCCTGCTCCTCATGCATCATAACCTCAGTCGTACCCTTTGCCCTTCCAAAACAGGCCACTTCGGGCTGCTGTTTCTTAAAAATATGCATGCTATTAACTGCCTTTGCTGACTTGTCATAAAACCCAATTGGGATTAACAGTGGCAAGGTTTTGCATACACAGCCACAACAGAATAAAAATGTGCATGGGAAAGCTTGACCGTCACCAGCTCCCTGTATCCCACTATCCAGGGCCTTTCCTATCTAGGCCCTGGAGAGGGTCACAGGTAATCTTAACAATGTTTCAGCTTCAGCACGATGGTTGTGAGTGCTTGACCCCATGCCCTTGCATTTCAAAAGCTGACTGCTTCTTTGGTCACAGCTGAGCTTCCTGTCTCACCCTTTCATAAACAATCAGCTGTCAGACCCTGCCTGGAAGACCCAGGTTCAATGTTCCTTTTTAACAAGAAGTTGAAGAAGGACACAGCAAAAGAAAGCACATAGAAATGGAAGTCTGTAGTCACAATACTGGGAAAAACGAAAATGAAAGACAAGACACAATCGGGTCTAGCACAGACGCTGCTGAACTGGGAAAAAAGAAGCACAGAAAAGCCAAACAGATGTAATCTGACCTTTAAAAACATGAATACTTTGTAAAAGCCAAAAAGAGACAATTGCACTGTTTACAGGAAAAGTGAGATGGCCAGTGGCTGAAATCTTATACACACTTGAGTGAGCACCAGTGGACTCAACAAGGTACTGTATTCTAGTAAACATGCATAAGATCCACCTGCGGTTCAACTGATGCACTTCCAGATTTTTAAGGGGAATCACAAAGTTAAGCTTTAGAAGACTGGCTCAAAATCTCTGCAGCCCTACTAGAACTCTCAAGGGAAAAGTTAGATGGACCACTCTAAATGAGGTAGAAGAGTTTTCAATACACTCTCTCTTTCTCTCACACACACACGCACGCACACACACACACACATTCACAATGACTTTTGAAAAAGGTTGCATGCCAGGTGCTTTAACTGTTTAATTGATCTGCTTACCACAAGTTCTAGGGAGCCATCTCCATCACAATTTTCCAGGACCGTAGCACCAAATCCCAGCTCCCTAATCAATTCTGCTACCATTGGTGGCTGGATGATAGCAGGATTATACCTCACCTCTGCCTTTCCGGCCATCAGGGCAACAAGTACAGAATATATTCCTAGAAACACAGAGCCGTACATTGTAACATTTAGTGATAAAAGTATAACATACAGAAAGATATATTCTGCAATACAGAGTGTAATATATAGTGGATTGACCTAAGTGAATATATCTGTATTAAGACTAGACTAGAACAGCAACAATGGAACACTGGTTGACATAACTTGCAACAACCAAAGGATGTGATTATTTTTCATAAAAAGAGACCCATCTGCAACAGTTACAAAGACCTTTCCATTACCATGCTTATAATTGGCAAATAAAAGCAAGACACAAATACTGGAATGAGTAAATAAGTACTTCCATAATGTAAACTGAGTTAACATACAAAATGGGTGAATGAACAGGGTTTTTGTAGTTTCACAAACATGAAGAGATTATTATTTTTTCTTTTTAGGCTATCTGAACACTGTGTATGTTAATCAAGCACTTTGAAGAGCGTAGTCAGTTATTTGAGAATTAAATCACAGATCAATTAAACATCAAGTAGTAATAGTCATAAATTCCAGAACGCTGAGAGACTGGACTTCTGCTTGAAAAGTCATTAGCCACCGGAGAAGCAAAGAGGAAGAAACAGAACCCGTTAGCTTTTAAAGTCGATACTTTGTCTGAATATTGTGAAATGTGAATGCTATTCACCTATCAAAGGCTACATATATCACTGTCTCTCAACACCATCCCAAACACACCACACCCTCCCCACACCCTCCCCCACACCCTCCTCCTTGACAAACAAACAAACAAACCCCATCAAAGTCAGCACCTTTACCCAAAGGGCCTGCTCAAGCAATTCCCTGAGCTTGGTTTTTAAGAGATCGGGTAATAGCACCAGTACAATAATAACTGGGACACTGAAATCAGTTTCACTGGAATATTTCTCACCATCTTCTCTCTTCAGATTCCTTTCAATATTTGCCACGCAGGAAGCACATGTCATGCCTGTGACTTGAATGTAGCATTTCAATGGTGCCTTTGCATCCTGCTTATTATGGGTGGGTGACAAGTTAGAGGGGGCTTCCAGTTTGGAGAATTTCTTATCCTGAGATTCTGCAAGTCTCTCCTGCGATGGTTGAGTTATCAAAACCACAGGTTCTGTGCTTGGTGGTACTGAGAACAGAAGATAATTACCGTAAAATAGCTTTTCAAACTACTATAGTTCTTGAGACAGTAAAGTCATCAATTTCACAATGAGGGAAATCTCCCAATATAAACATTCCTAGTTCAAAAAACATAATCCTGTTCCAACTCAGTCTCGCCACCTTGAATCCCAGGAAGCAGATAAAGCTACAAATCCCACATATTCCTTGCAGGAAAATGACAATTCGTACTGTGGTCTCGTTAATGCTTGGCTCTAACAAGTTCATCAGAGCTTTAACACCAAATAGAAAGGGTCTCGAGGGTTCTGGTTTGAGGACTATCAAGGAAATCAAGAAATGGCCACCTTTTCAGTTTGCCTCTTCTTCAAAATTTCTTAGAAACCACCAAAACCACCTAAAGATTTATACATTTTCCCAAAGAAGTCTGGAAAAAGAACACACCTTGTTTTTTGAAAAGGCAAATTGCTTACTGAGACCAAGAAATACCTATGCTTCAAAATCTGTATTCCTGAGATCGCTATTACCCTGTGGTTCTGGACAATCCCTTCCTAGGAAAGCTAGCTCTCAAGCAATGGCACATGTCTTCCGGAATTCTAGAGAGGTGTTACCTGTTAAGGAAGCCTCAAAACCCATGTCCTCAATGGAGTTTCTTAAGTCATCTGGAGAAGTCAGCATGGGGTCATATTCGATAGCTGCGTTATGGTTCTGAAGTGACACACATATGGACTTTACGCCTGGTTTTTGGGATATCACGCCCTCAATAGACTGCACACAAGAATTACAAGTCATTCCTTCTACATTTATCATGGTAACGTTAATCAGAGGGTGGTGCATGGTGCTGTTAATAGCTCTTTGAGATTTCAATGGAGATGTTGGGCTGTTCAGAGGTTCTACATTCTCATGTCCGTCGAAAAGGCTGACCTTAAAAGTCTCTGGGGACACAGCCTCTATGGCTCTTTTCAGTGCAGCGATGCCGATTAGGCTAGGATTGTACTTTACAACAGCCGATTTGTCCTCTAAAGATACTACAATGCTAGTTACTGAAGGGAGTGCTGAGATTTGACGCTGAATGTTGGCGACGCAGGATTGACAGTGCATGCCATCAACCCGGAACCTGACGGTTTTTAAGGGGAGCAAGTCTTCCGGACTCCCTGGTTGAGCTCTTTCGGAACCTTTGGTCTGTGTCTTCTTCAGTCGCTCTACGTCGATAGCACCAAGACTGAGGGGTTTAGGCGGCTTCTTCACAGACGCCATGAAACCTGCAGCTTCTATTTGGGTTTTTATTTCCTCTGCTGTGATGAGATGTGGCTGGTATAAGACCACCGCTTCTTGATTGTCCAGGGAGACTAGAAGAAAAATGGAAAAACATCACTAGGCTTCTCTTATGATAATCCATATACAGTCTTTATTTACACAAAAGGTACTCAGTAGATTATTTCCCCCTTCATGTGAGTAGTCCAATAGAAATGTAACAGCATAAGCTGGGAAAATATCACCCTGTCCCATCATGAAAGACCAAGTGCCACTTCTGGGCACGAGGGGAAATATGGCAAAATTACCTGTACAGCACTGCTGTGATGATGTTCAAGACCCATGAGTCAGACTGCCAGGGGTGGGGTTTAGCTTTCATCATGGGAACATGGGAAGTGCTGACCCTGGTGGCATGTAAATACAATGGTGCCGTGCAATACAGGCGGTTCAATTCCCCACTGTGCCTTCCCGGGAGAAGACCCAGTCTGAGTGGCAAGCGGCCCAGCATCAGAGTATCCACAGAAGAAGGGAACAGTAAACCACTTCTGAATACTTTATTTCTAGAAAACCCTGGAAAGGGTCTCCATACATCAGAATTGACTTGAAGGTACATCATCACCACCTGCTGGAGAGCTCAGTGGTTTAAGTATCTGGCTGCAGAGCCAGAGGTTGGGAGTTCGATTCCCCACTGGGCCTCCTTGATGATCCGCAGGGTCCCTTCCAGCTCTGCAGTTCTAAGGTATTATTACACATTTTACATGCCATTTTACAATTTCTAAAAATATTCTTTCTCTTTGGCAGATGTATAAACTTGTGTCTGATTTTTGACTAGCTAGTAAACTGCCAGTTTACTATTAGAAGGAAGATTAATTATATAGCGCTACTCATGTGCATGATTTATGACAGTAACAAGTACACAAACTAGAATTTAGCGGAAGGGCAAAGGAGAGGATAAATAAGGGAAGATCAGGTTGAGTTACTAACAGTTTCAGTGCAGGATGAGATAATAAAGAAATTGTGAAAAATGTTTTTGAAGAGAAGCCTTTTGGGTTAAATCCATACTCCCGAAGGCATTTCACTTACCTTTAATTCGTGTCACCCCTTGCAGCTTGCCAATCTTCCCTTCAATGGTGCTGGTGCAGGAATGGCAGGTCATCCCCTCTACTTTCATCCTCAGCACAACATCACCCATTTGGGATGCATTTGCCTCTTCCGACGTTCCCGGATTTTGCTCCTGTGTTGCATTATCTGAACGCAACGCTGGCACTATTTCGCTGATCTGCTTGCTGTTTATAACAGACGGGATGAATGTTACAGCTAAAGATTTTTCATCGAAAGAGTTTTTCACATCCAAGATGCCCTTGTTCTTCAGGAGGCTGGCACGGATCTCTTCACATGTTAAAGCTGCTTGAATAGGCACTGAAAGGAAAACAGTGTCTGCTAAAATGATATGGGGGTTTGCATCAGCAAGATCCGTGTCATAGCCCATGTTATCTATGGCTTCTTGCAATGCCTCTGGAGTTTGTTCTCGGGGGTTGTAAATAATGGTTGCATTCTTAGCTCTCAGGGAAACCTTGCAAGGAAACAGAAAAACACAAATCAGGCAGCTTAGCCAAACAAAAACTAAAATCCTCTTAAAGTAGCATTAATGGATCAGGCAGCTTGGTCTTATTATTGTGACACCTGGCACAGTCATTTCATCCACCTGAGAAGGAAGCACAAGGCAGTATACCTATGAAACCACAAATTAACTCGGATTTATCTGTAATACAAGAGCACTGTTAAAAGATGATCCGTAAAGGGAAAGATGCCAGATAGGACTGAAAACTTGACACAGATTCTTACTCTCACTTACTAAAATGGTACAGAACTTTAATATTTTTCTTTTTTTAAAAACACCTTCTAATCAGTAAAAAAATTCCATTCTGTTTCAATCAGAGGTGAATCAGGAGGTGGAACATGTACTGCAGGATACAACCAAGCAGTGACTTCCTCTTTCCCACCCTGATCAAAAGTCTTGCTAGATAAGCAAATTCTGCTGTTCCTGGAAACCATGTAAATGACATGGTTCCTCCATAAAACACAGCACACATCTAATAGTCCTCCAGTTCTTCTCTTCTGAAAATATATAGCTTAGGAGAGCTGAAATTTGAACATGACCCTTTGATGAGAGGGACAGAATAGGGAAAGGAAAAAAAGAAAAGACAAAAAACCCAAGCAAAGCTCCTATCAATGACAAGCAGCAGAAACATTTTATCTGAACTTTGAGAACCACATCGTTTTGCTAACGTCATGAGCTACTCGCATACAACACAACAAACATAAGAAATCTGAATTGCTTTCAGCCAGAAGAATCACTCTCCCAGTTTTTCTAATTTCTGAAAGGGCAGAACGATGCCACTGAAAAGCCCATTACATTAACTTCAAATTTTATATTTTCCTCGGGCAAAACCCAACCTGGAAACCATGACTGTGATCCAATTACACAGCCCTAATGTATTTAAGTACCATAGCCTCTCTGTTCTGCCTTTGGCCTAAGGTACCACTGATTGATTTGCTCGCAATTATTTGTCAGACAACGAAAATGCAGACTCTCTGAAACCGCATTAAACATGAAGTCACCCTGCCCTGAAGCCTTTTGAATAATATTTCCAAAGTGGGAACCAGCCCCCATCCCACCTCGCAAGTGGCAAGAGAAACTATGAGGGCATCCAGATTATACTTGTAGGCAGATTCCCTGCCACTACCCATTTAGCCCATGATCTAGAACAACAACATGTAATGTTACCTACTTTAACTTCATGAACTCCTTTTAAATTAACAACGTGCTTCTCAATAGCCTCCGCACAAGAGTTGCATGTCATTCCCTCCACGCAAACAACAATTGACCGGGCACCTGACGTTGGATCCATTCTGAAGGCAGCTTGGCATTCCTGTAAATTAGAACAGAAAAACCAAGGCACAAATGAAAAAGCTCTACAAGCAGCATTTCTTCTCAGGCAAAGGACAGCCTGTAGAAGAACTCCTGGAACACTGGACAATTGAACCTATTTATTGGATGTTGGTGCTTTAGACACAAAGACTAAACCAAAACTTCTCCCCACCTCCAGACTTAGCCAGTGACAGGTTAAAAAACATTCCACTCTATGCTTTCCTAATGAGTCTCTTCACATTACCTACCAGGAGGTACAAGCAGCAGTTTTATATAGTAATAATAATAATCTTAGAACTGCAGAGCTGGAAGGGACCTAATAGATCATGGAGTCCAGGCCCTGCCAGGGAGGCCCGGGGGGGGGGGGGGGAATCAAACGCCCAACCTCTGGCTCCACAGCCAGAGACCTCAACCCCTGAGCTGTCGAGCAGTTTTCATACACTCTCTTAAATGCTAATCTCTTCCATGACAGCTCTGGAGTGCAGCATATATTGATGACATTATTATTTTTCGTTTACCATGGGAGGAGTATCTGAGTCACCTTTGTCAGGCAGCACCAGAAATTGCAAAAGGCAGGTCTCACAGTCGGCCCCGCTAAAGGTAAGATAGCACAATCTCAAGTACAATATCTATGCTTCCAAGTAGGCAGTGGGTTAGTCAAGCCAGTAGATGATAAAGTTACAAAGGTCTCAGCGTGACCAATCCCAAAAACTATTTGGGTACTACACTAAATGTGGGTTCATATCACATTTTGCGATTGTAGCTGCATCCTTTATAGACAACACTTGTAAGCGCGTCCCTAAAGCAATCAGGTGAGGATCTAAAGAATGAGATTGCCCCTTCTCCACTCCTGCCATCCCCAACCAGCCCGAATAAGTGGTAGTAGTTCCAAAAGCCTGGACACAACTTTATGCCTTTTCAAAAAGTTGGCCTAACAAAAATCTCCTCTTGATATGGAATTTGGATACAGTCAACAGTAATTTTTCTTTCTATAAGCTTATGCATTCATAAGATCTGGAGTGCTAAATGTTATCTCATATTTCAGATGGTATTCTGAAGAGAAAGTGTGTTTCATATAAACATTATAAATAGTTTTAATGGTAGCCGGAGAATAATTACCTTTCTAACCCATACAGAGTTTGACAGATTTACATGTTGACAGGTCTGGCAAAGGGGAAATGTACAGCTTACTCTACATAAAACAGCAGACTCTCCATGTAAAGTCAAACTTCAGCCACACGGATTGTGTACTGTCCAGAAGAGCTGTCAGGAGAAACAGGGAAAGTTTAGTATTTCTGCTCCTACCATCAACACCCCTGTGTAACATTTGTAATCTTTATCCAGATGGATACGGAGTGGTAGAAAGATGACAGCATCCTAGAAATGGATTCAATCAGTTAGTCAAGTTGCAATTATGTTGAACAACATGGCCCATGATCTACCACCCTATTAACACTAGAACTGAGCTAGGCTACTCTATCTCTTCCTTTAAAGCATCAAACCCCATTATGAAAGATCAGATGCAGCCAGGCAAAGAAGCACCAAAAGAACAAAGAATAGGTGCTTGCTTGCTTGCTAGCTAGCTAAGGGAAGGCAAAGACTAATTGGGAAGATAGGGATAATTCCTTCCTATGTAACCGTAACCTTTAACAGCCCACAGCAAAGTCCACAGCATATTACATACAAAGGAAAAGTGGGGAAAACCCCTGCAAAAGGGGGAGAGGAAAACAGGCAGTAAGAGTGACACACGGTGCTCTTTTATGGCTGAGGACAGCCTTCCCCAACCTGGCATCTGCCAGACATGTTCAACTGCAGCTTTCATTATCTTCAAGAACCTGAAGCCCAACATATTTGCAGGGTGCCAGGATGGGAGAACCTGTGCCAAGAGGTGCCTTCCCCCTTGGACAGTCCCTCCCCAGCACAGCCTGCACCTGCCGGAAAGCTTGCAAGAGGTCTGACCAAGAGGTTGATGGGGCAGAGAGACAGCTATAAGACAGTCGCAAGGGAGCACTATCATCACCTGCACCTTCCAGTCCCGCTCACACAAAGACCTGCCTGCTGAACCTGGCTGGTAGAGAACTGCTTGAGTAGTTCATCTAGAATATCAGCTCAATGAGCCTCTGAAGAGCCCTGAAGGCAACTCATTACAGTTCATCCTCGGCCTGCAGATGAGAATGTCATGTACCAAGAATGTCATGTACCAAGAATGTCATTTCCTGAGGCCGCCCAATGAATTCAGGGCAGGGGCACAGTGGATTTGAGGCAGAAATTTCTCAGATGGAATACAGCAGCTCAACTCACTGTCAGTTGCAGCATTTATACTCACCAAGAAAGCACAATAATCAAAGTACTAAAACATTTCATTTTTAAAAAAAGATGAAGATGGTATGTTATCTCAGGTTCATAGCGGCTTCTGAAGAGAGATATTCTTAGGACTGGATTTCTTCATCCCCCCCCCCCCCCCCCCAGGGAAGGATTAAGAAATTTGACTTGCTATCACTTCCAGAACCAAAAATATTTCTACAGTGAAATGTTTCTTGTTCAGCTTATCGTATGTAGTTGTTTGCTAACAATGAATAAGCCATGTGCATGCCAACAGGGCACAGCAAAGGAATGTTTAGTCAATCATTGTCACTTTAAGGTGTGGAAAATATATTACAATGCAAAGTATGTTAGCTAGTGTTTTTATGTTTTACCATCTTGGACTTTCTCTATCTCTATGTTGTTGATATTGCTGTTTTAATTTTTGTTATATACTCGGACTGTAAGCCGCCCAGAGTAGATTCGTTGAATCTAGATGGGCGGGGTAAAAGCCAGAAAAATAAATAAAATAAAAAATAGTGTTCCCTATGATACTAATGCAGTAAAATCAGAGCCAGGGGAAATTTAAAAAGACCTGCTCCCATCAACGTTCATCTTGTCTAATAAAATACAGTTTCAGCTAATCAATAAATCAATCAAGCTAACTGGAAACTGAAGCCATGATAATAATGCCAATCATGTACCATCCAGTCCATTCTGACGTCTGGTGACCCTTTCCAGGGGTTTTCTACGTCGAGAATACACAGAAGTGGTTTACCATTCCCCTCTTCTGGGGGCGTCCTGAGACTGCTCTTTCAAAAAAATACAGGAATCTGTACAATGAGGGTGCAAAATGGGCAAAGAGATCTACCAATCATTTTGTCCTCAGCCAGATAAGTTTGCCCCACCTCACCACACAAAGAGTGCCACTTTCTCTGTCAGATCACAAGCTCTGTTTCAGCCAGGGTGGTTGATACAAAGGATAAGATCAGGCTGACCTTATTCTTTCATTCCTGTATGCATTTTTATACCACCCTCCAATCAAACGCTGATGGCAGTGAACTGAAAACTCTTCCCATTGTTCTTTAGTTCCATGACACAGACTTTAAACCGCCAAAGTGGCATAAAACAGCATACAACTGAGGAACTTGAACGGACAAATCTCATAACAGCCCAGCCATACAAAACCATGAAATATTGCAGAGGGGAAGGGGGATGGATGGACAGACCAATACACACATCATCCTTTGGATATCATTGGTTTGCATCTCCCATCTGCCCAAGTAAACACAGCAAACGGCGAATAATGATGGGAGTTGCTGCCAAACTACACTGGTGGGAGAAAGTTGCAGAACCTGTGACAGGTCAAGCTTCATCCCACCTTTAGCTAAGGCAGTAATGCAAGGAAGGTCTTCCTGTGGCCAGTCCAGGACCACAGTGCCCAATGCCAAACCTTTTATTACTGTACTACACCGGAAGGTTCAGGATGAAGCTGCCGGTCACTGGGTATTGATCTCACCGCATGCCTTTGAGTGTTCCTTCATATTTATCGAAAATGTGTAGAGGCACCAGTCCAGGAACCATGAGGAGAGAAGACTCAAGGGTGTACAAGGAACAATGCCGTATATTGATCTCTGATTAATTTTCAAACCAAACATTCTTCCTCTGAGATAACGAAATATTTCCTTACATGGAGCTCCTTGACACCACCTTATGATGTCAAAAAATAACTTCAGTTCTCCCACATTCTTGCCCCCATTTTTCACAGCTTTTCTACTCAGAGGGATGAAATTTCTTAAATGCTCAGCTAAATAGTCTTTCACAACTCACCTACTGATGGCATAATTTAAATATTCCTGACAATAAAGATTCTACTAGAAACTTTACAAGAATAAAGTCTTCAAGCTGCATTCTGAAGCGCAAAATGCAAACTCAGAAGTAAGCATTATGTGGAAAAAAATGAGCATTTAGTTGAGGTGCTACCTGTTTCTATGGAATGTTAGCAGCTGAACATCTAACAAACCAGTCACTCTGGTTTATGATTATTATTTTCAAAGTATTTGTCTGGAATATGTGACACTATATTTTACCTGACAAACTAATCTAGTCAACATTTTCTGTAGGTTGTTTACATACTAAGTCACAAACCAATTAGTAGATTATACGTACAATCAAGTACTCTTTCTCAAGGTAAATACCCCACACCCTGAATAAATCGAGGACTAAACTCTGGCCTCTTTCGTGACATTCATAATTGGTTCTGTTGTGCACAGACAAAGCATAAAAAGGAAAGCATATACAGAAACGGCACAAGAGAAGGTATCAAAGTACCAGACACCATTTAGACACCTATCCTAAATATTTTGACCTGGCACATAATCAAGAGTAATATATAAACATTTACTCTTCCTGACTGCTCTGTACAGAAGAAAATCCTAATCGCAGAAAACAAATGTGTTTATTTACAATTGACATGCATTTGTGTTTTTGGTGTTCATCATCAGTTTTACAAAAACACCTGACACCACATAAGAAATCCTGTTCCTTGTTTATGATTCATACAAAAATCTCCAGGTGCAAGCAGGTAAAACATAAGAATACATAATCTGCAGTGAAACCAATGGCATTTAAAGTGGTTTTTTTGTAAATTAGGAAGTTAGATGTTATTACCTCTCCCCACATTCTATCATCATCTGCGGTATTTGTTTTTTAACACACGGGCCAAAATCCTCTTAGCTATGCTGGCACAACAGTAGTGGCTTTACTCCTGGATGCAAATTATTCCACTATAACACTAATCTATACTTGATCAAAGCAGGCTACAAAAAAAATATATCCAAAAAGACCTCATAATATTTTACAGACTTTCTAGCAGGTATTCAAATTTTTTATAGATCTCTAGAGGAACAGAATTGCCTAAACCTCAGTCTATTAGAGGAAAAAAATGCAAGCACTGAAAATCATTTATATTTAAATCCCAATATACCTAAAGAGCTGTATACAGAAGTACATGGACTTTGTAACAACAGTCACTTGAGAAGATTGATTACATTTTTTTATGTTAGATCTGACTGGCTGTGAACCTATGCCGGTTGACCAATTATTAACTAACTATAAGGAAATTTGTAAAATTAAGGAACAAAATCAATCAAAAACATAGTGTGTGGGGGGAAACCCTATCCCCCTCTCTCCCCAATTACCAGGAAGGCTTGGTCTTCTTGAAAGGCTGCAATTAAGTAGAAAGAAAGCAGATCCCTGAGGTAGCTTCACCACCACCATCATGTGCTGTCAAGTCAATTCTGACTTATGGCAATCCCTTCCCCAGTTTCCTAAGTACAGTACATGGTACTCAAAATGCTTTAGCGTTCACATCTTCTGAGGGTGCTCTGGGTCTGTGCAGTTTGCCCAAGGCTGCACAGGGCGGCTCTTCTCTTACCAGCCACAGCAGGGAATCAAACTCCCTACGCAGTCAGGTGCTCCAGCTCACAGACCCTGAGGCACAGTGGATCCACTGAGTAAGCCCCGTGAACTGTACACAGCAAACCACAGATCCTCCAATGAATTCAAGGCAAATGTAAGTTGCAATTATATTTATATAATGAAACATGGACATATGCCATAAAAAAATAAAAATAAAACCAACGTTTAACTGTAAGATGGTGTAGCAGTTAAAAAACATACAGCAAACTAAGGCAATTCTCAAATGAAAATGTTGGGGAAAATTAAAATGATTAAATTTGTCACTGAAAAAACTTGGCTTGTAGATACTAAACGCATTTCTATCACGAAACTAACCCACATTTGTGACAGTATCAGTGAAAAGGCCTTTTCTCTTTTATTGTTACACCGCACATGTCCCTTAAGAATGGCACTTCCAGAAAGGCTCCAGAGGAATGTCTAAAATATCAACAGGCGGTACTGAAAGACATGTTCCTTCAGATATAAGCTGCTCCATAATATACTTCTTTCACCACATACTCACAAGTAAGCCCTGTTGCTTTCAATGGTGGTTACTGTCAGATGCGTAGGTACACAATTCCAGCCTTAAATATTATAATAGGCTCTAAGTTTCACTTATATCCATGTACTATCACTATTTCTAAACTAACAGTGCATCTACTGAAATGTCCTATTGGAGAGGAAAACAAAAATATATGAGCTTGGTTATTTAAATGCAATAGTTGCAAAATAAAAAATGCACCTCTATAATTAACTTTAATTAGATTAAGTGCCCTGCTTGCTGTGCAGGATTTGGACTCTGATATGATGCAATATTTCTTCTAAAAGAAAGCAAAGGGCCTACTCCTCAT
The DNA here is from genome assembly GCA_037013535.1 of Intellagama lesueurii. Lineage (NCBI taxonomy): Eukaryota > Metazoa > Chordata > Lepidosauria > Squamata > Agamidae > Intellagama > Intellagama lesueurii. Next base: position 14,163,067 of record JBAJHW010000010.1, read on the forward strand.
GGGAGCTTACCTGAGCCTCCTTCCTCCTTCCTATGTACTTGCAAAAGAAGAGAAGAAACAGCAACAGAGCTCTCTTCAGCTTTCCTGACGTTTTTTAAAAGTGGTACCTGTCATGGACCAAACACCGGTGTACTACCTACCATAATGAGTATAAACATTAAATTTGTTCAGTACTTCAGTATAAACAAATTTAACCACATTCACACATACTGTATCGACACTGATGCATTTTACCAGAATTATATCTGAATTCAATTGGAAGGGAATAATTGTAAGGAGAACAGGGGAGGAACCCCCACCCCCAAAAAGTAGCAACAATGGGAAAGTAGTCTGGTAATTAAATGTCAAGATTTAAAGAGCAATTTTAAATTACTTTTTGGGAGAATACAGGAGATCACCACTCACTCTTTATCATAAACGGCTTTGAAAGCAACTTCTCTTTACGAAAACAACCTGTCATGTGGAAGATGAGAGAGCTGATAGAAAAGCAGAAGTTGAAAGTGCTCCCACTGCTGTGCTTTTGTGGAAGTCGCTTAAGAGTCCCTGAGATCCTTCCATACAATCATTTGAGTGATTCACGACAGGGCAGTTTTGGCATTAACACAGTTCAGATATTCAAGAAAAGTTCAAGTGAGAAAAAAATACATCTTGTCCACGAGGACCCACCTTGCTATCTGGTGGGAACAAACAAGTTAGAAAACACACGATTAGCTCTACGTTACAGTTGGCTCAAGAGAACCAGCTAGTTAATAAAGACTTGAGTTTCCTATTTTGTTATAGGTTTAGTAAGACAAGGCAAGAAGATGAGCTAAAAGCTCAAGTTCCTGAGCACAGTGGCTCTTTCTAAGGAACAAACCAATTTGGAAGGCTTGCTCAAACTTCCATAAAGCAGGTTTATTAAAAAAAGGTTTGAATCCCACAGACCTGTTACTTCCCCATGCCCAGTCTAAAGGTCTCAGGAGACCAGAGCCTCTGGTCTCAGAGCTTCAGTATTGTCTGTTTCAGCTCCTGGCCAGGGACAAAAAGAAGGCCAAGAGGAAGGAAGTCTCTAAAAATCAAGTACAAATCACAGAGCAGCTAAAACTGGGAAATTTCACATGTTCAAGTACAAAAGTGCCCTTTGTGAAGAGACAGGGCAGTGAGCAGGAGTAATTGGAGAGCCCTTGATTCTTAGGTGGTCTTAGGGAGACCAGCAAGTATTTCCAACTCCCAGCTGTTAAGGAGCCACACAAATATTAATCATCAATCCCGAATTTAAGTTATTGCAATGAACCTGGGCTGTGCACGCGCGTGTGTGGGATTGAGCCATGTCGGTCTGTTGCAGCAAAGCCAAGGGGAAAAAAGCTTCGGAAACGAACGCATTTTCTTGGGCGTCAGGCTGGATCAAATGCCACACATTTTATAGGAGGCACTTCAATGAAATACCTGCATATCAGAGATGCTCTCACCCCAATGTGAAACACCCACTGGCTTTCTTACCAACCCATCACAATCGGGTGTACGTCGATCTCTCTATTTCGAGGCCGTGTTCTCTCTCTCTCTCTCTCTTTCTCATTAGGTCTGAGGAGGTGGACTTGTCCACAAAAGCTCACGTTAAAAGAAATATAAACAGTCTTTAAAGTGCCACCACATTTTTGTCTTTTAAAATTTTTTGTTGTTATTTTGTTTTCGCCTACAACGCTTGCACAGATCAAGGTAGCTACCTCTCCTGCAACTCACTACGCGATGCACGCACGTTTGTACCTTAAACTATAATCCATGGCATTAATTCATTTTGTTAACTTTAAATGTGTGACAGCCTTTAAGGTGCGAGTTGGTTTTTGTCTCTCTCTCTCTCTTTTTTTGTCCCGCTCCCTTTGGATTTTGCCTGATGGAGGAGGCATGACTCTCTGCCACCCCCCAAAATAATCTCTGTGGTTGTTTTTAGGAAGACCCTGAGGAAGGGGTGGGGGTGGAAGGATCGGGGGGGGCCCTCCTGCCCCCCCCCACCCAATCCAGGGTCCTTCCCAACACCCCTTCCTGGGGTCGAGGTGGGGGCTGACTTCAGGGGCGTTGAGTCTTCGGGGGTGGGGGTGGGGTTCCGCCTTGCCTTCTCTCCTTCCTCTTCTCCACCCCCCCCGCCCCCCCCCCGGGCTCTGAGATGGGGAGCCTCGTGGAAGGGAAGGAAGGTCTCTGCCCGGAGAGGAGGAGGAGGAGGAGGAAGAAGACTTGGGGGGGGGGGTCTCTCTCTCTCTCTGCCCCTCCCCCGGAGAGACCAGCGGGCAGGGTCGGGGGGGGGCTCGGCCCCCGAACCTACTGGCGCTGGCAGGGAGACCCCAAGGGATGCCCCCCCCTTCCTTCCTTCCTTCCTTCCTTCCTTCCCTCCGGGGCTGGAGGACCGGCACCCCGGGCTTCCCCTCAGAGATACCTCACGGTGGGGGGGGGAGGCGGGGGGGGGGGAAGGAGGGCGCCAGCATGCCCGCTTTTACCTCAGGCTCGAGGGTCAGTCGTTCTCTCTACGGGCCGCCTCCGTGCCCGGGCGCTGCTCTCCTCCGGCCAGCCGGGCGGACGGACGGACTGACCAGCAAGCCTCCCTCCGTTCCTCTCCCTCCAGAGGCGCTGAGGGAACCGCGCGGCGGCGCCCTTCCCCGGCCCAGGGCTCGGCCTCCCCCTCCGCTCCGCCCCGCCCCTTTCCCAGCAACGGTTGCTACCCTTTTCGCTGCGTCATGGCGCCCTCGGCCACGCCCTCCTTCCCCCCCCCACCCCCGAGCGGGAGCACGTACGGGGCGCCGCCGAGCGGGGAGGAGTCACGGGGCGAGGGAAAAAGGAGGGGAGGGCCACACGTGACGCGGAAGGGAAAGGTCAGCCGGCTCCAAGAAACTCCGGGCGGAAGTCACGGTTACAGCCAGGCGGGAATGCGCAGGCTCCCTCGACGGAGAACTGGCCAGCGGAGGTTGATATCATCGTCATCTTAGCCCTGCATAGCTGGAAAGGGGGGAGCCGATGGATCCTCAAGTCCAGCCCCTGTCAAGGAGGCACCAAGGGGGAATCGAACTCCCAACGGGGTTGATCTTCTGTAGTCAGTTCAGATCACCATTGCAAGGAGGGGTTGAGGAGGAAATCCCCAGGCCAAATAGGGTTGCTAAGTACAAATCTCAAGGGAAGAGGGGACTCTTGCCCTGATTTCTGTAATTCCATATACTGTATTTATAGGTATTTCTGCAAAATTAGAAACTGATTTTATCTATTTACGTGGCTCAAGGTGGTGTACAGAATTTCAAAGTGAACAATTCATAGATTTTAATTAATGGAGCAAAATCTAGACCGAAGAGTAGACTTCGGTCTAGATGGGCGGGGTATAAATTTAATAAATAAATAAATTTAGAACACTTTAAAAGATTTGTTCACCTTGAAACGGAATTACAGATCACCAGCCAAAGTGGCTTATGCTCCCGTGGGCAATTCGAAACAGAACAGGTCCAAACAGTGGAGAGCAAAACGAGAAAAGGAAGGCACAAGAGCTTGCGTTAGCCAACAGAGCAAGAAAACATCTCACCGGAATGTGGAAGCCTGAGCAGGTTTGAGCCTTAGACAGCTCTAAGGATTGTCCCAGCCTGCTTGGTCTACGTAGGGAAGGCCAACAGTACAAGGGACCGTCAGGGATCAAGGATCTTTGGTTGCCACAGCTGCTCTTGTGATGGTTGCTGCTGCTGGAGGCACAGCTGCCATGGCTTTTTCAATCTCCAGGGCTGCCTCTGGGTCAGTATGGGGCCAGGTTGGCCCTCCAGCTGTCACAGTCTCCAGTGGGCTGCTGAGAGATCAATCCAGACACCCTGCAACCTCAACCTTGTTCTTGGGACAGCCAAAACTATACCTGGGGGGCTCAACATAAAGTAGGTATAACCTAGGACTTCGTCAGCCCTCTGGGCTCCTCCTGGGCATCTCCCTGTGCACCTTCCTCCTCCACCTCGGAAGTGTCTGGATCTGTCTCTCCCAACTGACAGGTCACGCCTTTCCCCTTCCCCAGGTAGCTTTGATCTCCTGCCACAGTCTACCCCTCCAGGGCCAGCTTCCATGCCTGCCTCAGAATCACCAGCGTCTATCTCCCGTAGATCCAATAGGGAATGAGGGGTGGAGGCAGACCACCCGCTGGGGGCACTTAGCTGAAAGTACAACTCCCCACAATAACCCAGCTTAGAAAAATAATTACAGGTATAGGATAGTCGTCTCCCTTAACCTCTATCCCCTTAGCAAGTCTCCAGATCCTTGCACCTGCCATGTTTACCACGATCCAATTACTGATTTAATACCACTTGTTACTTGCTAAATGTAACAGAAGCCAATTAAATCCACGACATACAATACAAAAAAAAAAGTCCTGAGAAGTTTTAAACATATTTATTGTATCATAGGTAACAGAGTGAATAGTGCCCTTGTAGGCATGGCTTAAGATACATTCTCATCACAGCCTAGGGCCAGTGTACGGATTGCTTCCAACGTCGCGAAGAGGGTTTAGGAAAGGCAGGCACCTCTATTCGTCTCTCCATTCTTTTGGTGTGATCCGGCCAACGGGAGACAAATTCAAGTCGTACCCTCCTATTGTAAAAGCCTGCAAGAAAGAGGGTGGGAAATCGGCAAACGAAAGAATGCCATGCTTTCCAGCAGCTGCAACAACAAACCAGGTGCCTAGCACTGTCGGCAGCATTCTGCCACACTCCCCCCCCCCCAAACCCTCTACCTCGGCTTGACAATGTGCCAGTGCACAGCCCATGAAAGTACAGCCAAGGCCAAGTACTCATTTAGACTTCTCAAAGGCTCCTGCTCCTGATTTATAAAGCACATTTTTAAAAATTAATCTCACACTCCAAAAATTTAGAAGTGGCCCTTAGCAGGCAAAACCCTACAGGAGCTTCCTGGTTGCTGAGCCCAGACTGATCTGACTTTCTTCCTTACCAGCCTTTCATTGGCTGATGAAAACCACTTTCTTTAGACGTACAGTACTTTGAATACTTGGTAAACTGTCTTCCTCACATCGTTGGTGTGAGTCTGCAGCTCATTAGTAGCTCTTATTCTGATCTTGTTCGTATGCTGCTCCAAAGTGCAAATACTTTATTCTTTGTATTATGAATTCATTGTGTACTATGACAGCCCTTGAAGTTGCATATATATTTTAATGAAAACAGGACACTGTGTGTTTCTAAAGGTAGCGTTTTACGGGTACTTCTGTCCTGGAAACCCTTTAAATCCTAAATGAACTCCATTGTCCTTGAAAGGGGTGGTAAGCCATACTGGCAACCTTACTTTATTTTGAATAACCGAACAGGAAATGACAGGGAATTGACAACAGCCACCTACAAAGCTGAAACACTTACATAGACATAAACGGCCACACAAAACAGACCGCTACTAATAAGAATCAGGTTGCCATATTTCCCATGAAAATCAGGTTCACCTCTACGACGAAAGTTTCTTGTCACAGTATGCTGAATCCCACGAGCTAAAAAACACAGCAAAACTTCAAATTAAATTTTGTTTTGCATTCGGCTCTCGGGCATGACTAAGATCCAACAGTGCATTGCAGGACCAAACAAGGAACAAAACAGTATTAACAACTAGGACTGAAGTATGAACAGCATTCTTAGACTAGGTTAACAAGCTTCTTCTTTAAAAAAAAACTCACAGATTTACATGGAACTTTTTTTGCCCACAGGGAAAAATGCAAAGCCCTTCATTAGGATAGTTATGATCTCCTAACTGGGCTCCCCAGCCTTTTCCGTTTACACCTAACCTGCAAAAGGAGAGAGATTATCCCAAAGCTTCCTGGCTAAATTTCACAAACAATTTCAGTTGTTTCTAGATTATTTTTACTATACAGACACAGCTCATTGCAATTTTTAATCTACATCTGATTGAACACCAAGAGGAAACTGCACTCTGGAGTCTCCTTAGTCGAGGAGGGGGAGAAAAGGCTGGATTTAGGGACTGCTCATCATGACCAAACGACGTGGTCCTGATCCATGAATGCTAGCAGACTGCATGATGGGTTTCCCCCATAGAGATACTGCCTACTCTTGCTTGCATTTCGTATTGTGTAGTGACCACAGGGCTCCCGTTTATTCCAAGGGAATTACACCCCTGTTCCTCACCACGGGCGATACTCACCAAGACTGATGGGAGTTGTAATATCACAACAGAGCCTAAATGAACACTTTGCCGCTGAGTCCAGTCACCACCTCCTTTGCAAAGCACTGGAGTGGCCCTATAGCCAAGACCCCAAATCCTTCCCCCGCTCCCCCCCCCCCCATTGACATCTCAGATGAAAGCATGTTTTGGATCGGAAGGGAGATGGCTTGCATTTTTCTGCATCCTGGTTTCCGATACCATTCGATGGACCACTTCCTTGTGTTTCTGCTTAGCGGTTGAAAGGGTGGTGTGGTGTGTGTGTTTTTAAATGGATGGTTGTGCTCGTGTTGTTTTTAAATGTGTTTTCAGTGCTGATTTCACCGAATGCTTTTCATATAATCCTTGTTTAATTCTTCTTCTTTATATATATATATATATATATACAATAGACGTAGGACAACAATATTTAATTGTTGTAAGCGGCCTTGGGTCCTTTTAAAGAAAAAGGCCGGGCAAAGCATTTTCAAAACAAACCAACCAACCAACCAACGTTGGCAAACGAGTGCACAAGGCGAGGCGATCCTTCCGGCCAGAAACGCCTCTCTCCGAGGCCTGTGGCCTACCTCACAGGGCTGGTCTGAGGAGAACTTGCAGAGACGCGGATGAAAAGCCGAGGGCAAATGCCTGGAATTGTGAGTTTAAAATCCCCCTTCGCGAGGGGGCTAGGTGGCCCTTCCATGCACGGGGCCCAAGGGCGCCTTCTTGCCCATGGCAAACTCAAGGGGGCAAGAAAAAAGAAAAGCAAGCGGTTAACCTTGACTCGACACGCGAAGCATACACACGCGTTCATAACCCGCAAGAAGGCTCAACCCAGCTCCCGAGGGGGGGGGGGGCGCGGCCGGCAGGACTCACTTGCGGGCCTCAAGAGGCTCCTCGTCCACGGCAACATCTCCGCTCCTCTCAGAAAAAGAGAGAGAGAGACAACGACGACCTTCCCACCCGCTGCCGAACAGACCAACTGAGCCGCCTGAAAAACAAAATGGCGCCTTCCCTAGCGCGGCCCGCGCCTGCGCCCTTCCGCACAGGCGCCAAAAGCCCTCTGGGAAATGGAGTCCGGTGGCCAGGAGGGCGCGGCCTAGCCCAGCCTCGGAAGACAGCCAGGAGGGGGGGAGGGGTAAGAAGGCTTTTAAGAGGAAGCGGGGGGCTCTTTTGCCCCCCCAAGATTTGTCCTACGTCTTCCGGGCGTCCGGAGGAACCCCCTTGGGGGCCGAAAAAGACCCCCTCAGAGCGGGGGGAGGAAGAGGAGGAGGAGTCGGCGCCGCCGCCTCCACTGACGAGAACGAGAACGGCTCCCGACGCTCCGTTGTCGTGGTGTCAGGATGGCCGAGTGGTCTAAGGCGCCAGACTCAAGGCGAACAAGCTTTCCCGAGAGCGGGGCTGGGTGTTCTGGTCTCCGTATGGAGGCGTGGGTTCGAATCCCACTTCTGACACATTACTTTTTTCTTTCTTTCTTTTAAATCCGCTTTTCCAGACGATTATTTAAATCTATTCTAAATGATTTCAGAACAGCGCAGGGACGCCTAGAAAGAAAGAAAAAAGAAGAGAGGCGATATTTCTTCATTGCACGGTGTTAGAAGGCATGGAGGGCTTGCTGTTTTCATCTCCACCTCCAAAACCGTTGGTTGGTTGGTTGGTTGATGTATTTAAAATATTTTTGTCCCGCCTTTCTCCTCCAAAGGACCCAAGGCGGCTTACATCAGTAAAAAGCAGTACAGTATTTAAAAGCTAAATAGAGTATGTATACAAATATTAAGTTAAAGATGAGAGTCCAAGGAGCTTTTTCTTTTCTTTTAAACCCCTGGTCTGCCACCATGCATTAACAATCCCGAATAATAATTAATAATAATAATAATAATAATTCACCGTCAAGACAATACCCTTTCCAGGCTTTTCTAAGTAGGGAATACGCAATACTTGAATAAAATTCAATGCTTACTTTGCACAAGACTAATTTAAGCCTCCTGCCTCTAGTTTGCTAGTTTATTAATTTTATATTAAATTTACATTTTGCTCCTTGATTTGTTGTAAAAAAATATACAAAACATCAATAGCAGTTCCTTTTAAAAAAAAAAAAGAAGCCTAAATTTACTTCTCCAATCCGGCCCAACTGGTTCCACCCTTTGCCTGCTTACTCGCGAGTAAAAAACCCTCCATTGAGTTCCTGGAACTTGAACTTCCCACCTGCAACCTACAGGGGGCGGGCTGCCTCTTCCAAGAAGCCCCGCCCACCGGGGGCCCCCAGCGGCCAATCCAGCCGCAACAGCTTGCTCCCTTTCTCCCTCACCCCTCCTTCGCCCCGCCCACTCCTTTCTCTTCCGTCCCAAAAGTAAAAGTTCGGTCCTGGGGCGGGGAAGCAGGAAGTGGAGCGGACCAATGGGGGACCAGCGGAAGTGTCGCTTGGCCAATCGGCTCCGGGCGCGAGTGGCGGCTTGGCCAATGGGCGCCGAGCCGCCGGCCTGGGAGTTCGGGGAGGGGGCGGGGAGCGGCGAGTCCCCTTTCTGGCTGGGAGGGAAGACGGAGGGAGTGATGGCGGTGCCGCTGAGGGTCTGGGCGCTGGGCTTCCTGGCCCTGTGGGCCGGAGGGGGCGGCCCCGGCGTCGGCGGGCAGAAGAAGAAGGAGGTGAGGAGGAGCACCCTTGAGCATGTGCAGAGTGCCTTCCTTCCTCTCGCCCCCGGCCCCCCTAGCCGGTGTGGTTAGGATGACGTCCAGGCCTGGGTTTGGAGGGAGGGGGGACGAGCAGGTGGTTGGTCCTTTCTGGGCGGAGGGGGGGGGTAGGGAAGCCCTCGCCAGGTCGGTGTACTCCAGGTGCAGCTGCTGGGGCTGCAGAGCAAAGGGTTGGGCCAGGAAGCAGAGGGAGGGAGGGAGGGAGGAAAGGGAGGGCGGGGTGACCCTGACCCCTAGGCTCAGCCTACCTCGAAGGGAGGTTGTGAGCAGAGCCTGGGGGGCGAGTCCTGGGTGGATGGCCAGGTGCCCCTAATAACGGAGCCGAAGGGGGAGGAATAAGTGGACTTATAAAGAGGCATCTTATATCCTTTCACACAAGGTGAGATGAAACCTCGGTGGGTTGGAGCAGCTCCAGCCCTGGTGAGCACAAGGAGGAGGAGAAGAAAGGTGGTCTCCTCAACCGTAGGAATAGTAATAACAGTAATAATCACAATAATATTAGTAATAGTAACAGTGGGAATAGTAACGCTTATATTGTTGGCATCATGTGGCATCCAGTTGCTTCCAATGGATGGTGACCCTAATTTAGGCTGAAGATCAGGGGAAACGTCTTAACGCTGGAAGCATTCTAGAGAAAATGGGAAAACCAAAGAATCAGTGATCCTAGAATCATGGAGTTGGAAGGGGCCTCTCAGGCCATTGAGTTCAACCCCCTGCTCTGATCTTTCAGATGCTGCTTTCAGAAAAAGTCAGCCAGTTGATGGAATGGACCAACAAAAGATCTGTCATCCGACTCAACGGGGACAAATTCCGGCGTCTAGTGAAGGCACCACCAAGGAACTACTCCATGGTTGTGATGTTCACTGCACTTCAGCCTCACAGACAATGTGTTGTGTGCAAGTATGGGCTTACATTGCTTAGAAACCCCAAATGACTGCAAAGCTTGTTAACGTCTGTCCGTTTCTGCTTTCCTTCTTCACGCTCATTTCTTTTATTGGGGAGGGGATATCCTGCTGTTGCTAGCTGTGACACTAGTTCCAAAGCACAGATGTGGTTGTATATTTTGATTACAGCTTCTGGGATTCTGAGCGCATTTGTCAAAAAACACGCCTCCACTGCAAAGTGAGGTCCTACTTTCTTAAAGTCTCTGATAAGCCAAACGTTTCACAGTCTGCTTGACTCAATCAGATTTTCACAGTGGCTTCTTACATCTACACAGGCAAGCAGATGAAGAATACCAGATACTGGCAAACTCCTGGCGGTACTCAAACGCGTTCACCAACAAGATCTTTTTCGCTATGGTTGACTTCGACGAAGGTTCCGATGTATTCCAGATGGTAAGGTGCTGCCTTGCTGACGTGACTTCTGCTGGAATAGGGCATGGAAAAAGAGATGCGCCTTTTTTTAAAAAAAGAGGAACACATGTCCCACGGAATCCTAAATAGGATTACTCAGAAGTAATTCCCAGAATGTTCCTCCTCCTCCTGTATCTTGAGGATTACAATCCCAGCTGTGAAAAAAGTCTAGAGGGGTTAGAGAGATAGCTGCAGCTTGATTCCCTGAAACTCAGTGAAAGAAGCTCTGCCCCTCCAGCTGTCCCTCAGCTCCCACCTACATGGCCAGTGGTGATGGAGGTTGTAATCTAGCAATATCTGGGTGGCGTCTGAAGGGTTCAAATGCTCCCTGTCCCTCGCGTAAGTCTAATAGGAGAAGGAACTATCCCTCTTTTCAGGTTTGCAACGTAGATCTAAATATTTTTTTTGGACAGTGAAAGGTAGTGACCGATTTCTGGTAATTTTAGAATTTGATCTCCATTTTTATATATTATTGATTTGTTACATTTATATTCTGGGTTTTCTGCAATGAGCTCATTTTAAAGTACAGATGTTTCAGTCTTGATGTTTCAAGTTACTTTCTAGATGACAGGACATTTCCTCACGTTTCGTTTTAAAAATGCAGCTCAACATGAACTCCGCTCCAACTTTCATTAACTTCCCACCGAAAGGGAAACCGAAAAGAGGCGACACTTACGAGCTACAAGTACGAGGTTTCGCTGCTGAACAACTTGCCCGCTGGGTGGCTGATAGGACCGATGTCAATGTAAGTAAAGGCCAGAATTTGACTCCCATGAAGTGCTGTGCTTCTAATTGGTCATTTCTTTCCTGTTTTGAAAAGGAATCGTTTCTCTCAAGCATGTAGTACTAACTCTTACTCAACAGAGCCCTCGTGCAAAAGCACCCCTAACCTTCTGGATCATCCCCTGAAGCAGGTGGTGCTGGGTCTGGGCCATTTTCCCTATGTGGAAAGGACTCGGAAGCATGTGGGTGGCTTCTTGGTTTAGATATTGGCTTTAAGGGGCTCCCCATTGAGGGTGGCTTTCCTGAGGGCCTCCCCACAGCGGTTCAGAACCCCGTAGCCTCTGTCCCAGCTATTTAGGCTTGTGCAGTTTTGAAGCTAACTTCAATATGTAAATGGTCTTTGCCACAGATTCGGGTGATCAGACCTCCCAACTACGCTGGACCCTTGATGTTGGGCCTGCTTTTGGCTGTTATTGGAGGCCTCGTGTACTTGAGGAGAAGCAACCTGGATTTTCTTTATAACAAGACAGGCTGGGCTTTTGCTGCCTTGGTAAGCGAACCGACTGCTAAAGCTTTTCATTCTGCTCTCCCGTTGCCTGTGCCGTTCAGGCTCACCTCCCCGTCCTTCCCAGTCCCTTGACCTGTTGCATAATAAAACGGGCATATTGTTTTTTATGAAAGTTACATTTAAAGGAATCACTCCTGCTGCTTTCCCCTTTGAGACAACCCCCCTACCCCCCCCCCCCCGGGGATGGGGCTCACCCTCACCGTACTGTGGAATTGAGTAATTCAGTGCAATTAGTCCTTCAGAGAGATTTTGAAAACCAAGTTGGGGCAAAGACCTAGCTCTCTGGAAGATGAAACTCTGGGGAAGTGGGAAAAACCCGTCTCATCCAGAGTTCTGCTGGAGTCGCAGGCTGTGTACCGGCAGTTGTGCCTGCTGTGGGCATTGTCTTCCTGTCTGTCGGTTGTGAGCTCAGACACGTCTGGGTTGCACTATCAGTCACACCCTTGACCTTCTGGGAAGGCTGCTTGTGTAATTGCCGTTACACTTCAAGTGTTCTTCAGTAGGATTTGGGCCTTTACGACTAGCATTGCATGAGATCCGTTAAGAGAAAGAGGGGCTTTGCCCCAAGGATGTTTTGATTCATAGCACGTTCGGTAATGTATGACATAATCACGATCATAATCTGTTCCTTTTCAGTGTTTTGTCCTGGCAATGACCTCAGGGCAAATGTGGAATCACATTCGAGGGCCACCCTATGCTCATAAGAATCCTCACACAGGCCAAGTGGTAGGTATCCATACCTTTAAACTAGGGAGGTCCCAGTTTGCAGACAGGTTGGAACAGGTGAAGGCTCAGCAGTGACCCTCTAGTTCCAGCAAAGCTTGACCGAGCCTGCGTCCTAGGCCCCGTCTCGTGTGTGTGTGTGAGTTCACCATGTCTTAAATCTTCACCTCTTTTTTTTTTAATCTTGCAGAACTACATCCACGGGAGCAGTCAAGCTCAGTTTGTTGCCGAAACGCACATCGTCCTGTTCTTCAGTATCCTTCGTAATGTCAAATATTCCAGCATCAAGGCATGTCTTATCAGACCATGCCAAAGTACTCTGCAGCACGTACGGATGGAGGTAGTTATAGTACCCAGAATCACGAAAGAAGGGTTACCTGATCAGCAGGCATTGCAAATGTAATGCTTCTCGATCTTTTGAGGCATGCACGGGTGACCTTGCCAGCCAGGAGAAGCCGTTGATTGGTGTCGCCCAAGGAGAGGCTGTAGCTTTCCTCGCGCAGACCAAATGTGGCCGTTGGGATGGAAGACCCAAGGGGGTGGGCCATACGAAAAGATGGGACGGCTACAGACGTAATGAGGCCACGTCTGTTGGCATGCTTAGGATGTCAGGGATCACCTGATACAGTGGTTGTGAGTGCTCCCTGTGCTTTATATATACTGAAAGGTGACAACAGAATTGCTGTCACAGTTCCCATCCTTTCTGCTATGGTGTTTCCATGTGAGTGTAATATCTCAGCAGGACATAGCGCATTTTGATGTAGTGAAAACTTAAGACAGAGTAAATCCGTTAACCTTCTCAAGGTAACAAAGATTCTGTGATGTCTGCTTCATGCCGTTTAATGTAATGCTGCATATATGCTAATACCTGTGCACTAGAAGATTGTGGGAGGAACACCTAGCCCCTGATGGGGGTCCCGCAGGGCACCCCAAAACACTGAGGAGCTCTCTTGGCCTCGGGTGACTGGGGCTGTGCAGCCCTGTTCTGAGTGGGAGGTGCAGCCAGGGGGTCACCATGCCTTGGGGGGGGGCAGGGCACAGAAGGGGGCAGGAGGTGCAAGGGCCTCTCCAACTCATACCTTGCAGGAGAAATACCATGGTCATGAAAGTGGTTTTCCCAGGGTGAGGCTCATCCATTGCACTTCGGGTGTGCTGATCCCTGTGATTTCCCCAAATGTGGGAAACTCAACTGCATAATTTGTGGTAATGGGGGATTGCATTTATGCTTTCCCTGATCTTTTTAGCCCATTGGCCCTGCTTGTTTTCCAGGAGGAAGATCCTGGAAAGCCAGCAGCTCAGATGGCAGAGCAGCAGGTCCAATGCAAAGAGGGGGTAGTCTTATACAGCAAGTATATAATAAACTCTATATTTTGAGTGGAAATGTTGGGGGGGGGGTCGTCTTATACGCCGGCAAATACGGTACATAAAAACAACACAAGCACATTAGTATCCTTGTTTGACGAATAGGTATGGAAAGAAAGCCTAATAAGACCGAGAAGGCACAAGCTGAAAATGCCGGGACTGAGTGGTTCCTCCGTTCAATATAGGTCCACTTGTATGTTTTACAGAACAAGTGATTGTTGTTATATGGCATCTATTGTCTTCCCTATATGTTTTCATAAATATCTTAGATGCCCAACCTCAGTCCTGGGGGTAACAAGATATATATACATTGTCAGAAGGGGAGTTGACATTCTTGTAGTAGCTAGAGGGCTAATGGCTTTCAGGTTCTGAATTTCCCTGATGGAATTAACATATCCTGTCCCCTGACCTGAGTTTGGGCATGTGGGCAGGCTGCTCTTACACTTCTTTTTAACCTGACCATGAGCACACTGCCAGAACTCGTTTCCTTTTATAGTAGTCTTCATCCTACAGAGAGCTGTTTTCTCCTTGTGGGCTGGGCTCAGCGGGCTATAAACTTCTCAAACTCTGCAGAAGGAAAGAGAGGTTTCTAAATGGTTCGGCGTCCTTTGAAATTTTGCAAGCATTGTCCATCCAGTTTAAGTGGGTGAGCCTTAAAACAGCTTTCTCAGATGCAGGCGTCACTCTGGGGATCGTGCTGTTGCACGAAGCGGCTACTTCGGACTTAGAAGTGGGCAAGAGAAAAAGTAAGTAGCAAAACGCAGGTGCTAGCATTGGTTTCTTTTCACTTCTTCAGGGGTAGGCCACTTTCCCAGTGACCACACACACACACACCCCTATACACACGAGAAAACTTGAAATGGGAAGTGACCCAGTGTCCACTTGCCATCTTTGACTGCTTGGGTCGGGCCTCAGCACTAGAAAATCGTACAGTCGGGACGACATGTTGAGCCAAGGAGAGCATAAAGGTTTTAGAAATGGAGGCTGCACTTTGCCCACGCCTGCTTTACTTGGCGTGTCTTCTGCTGAATTTAAAACTAGGGAAGACACTTTAGAAAGGAGCAGACCAGAAGGCGTGTGACAATATTTTGGTATGTGGGCACACATTTCCTATTGATGTTTATTTTGTCAAGTGCAGAACAGGGTTGCTGCCCTGTGTTATTTTAAATAAAGAATGTTGTGCCGCCTTTTTTAAAAATCCAGTAAATGCTTGCAAGTGTTCTGTCATTTATTTATTTATTTATATTATTTTTATGCCGCCTTTCTCCCCATAGGGGACCCAAGGTGGCTCACAATGCTAAAACTATAAAACAATCGTTTTAAAATACCATATAAATACCATATTTAAAAAAACACACAATTAAACATCTCATGTACTTCATTCAGATGGAGGAAGACCAATGGGCCCCCTTCTTTAAGTCCCCCCCTTTCCTGTGGTTTTCTTTGTTGGCTTGTGCCGGCTGACCATTTGTTCTGTGATTAATTCCCTGCAGTCATTTGTATGGCCGGCATTGGTCTCGTGGTGCTGTTCTTCAGCTGGCTTCTCTCCATATTCCGTTCAAAATACCATGGCTATCCGTACAGGTATCCCTTTTGCTTCAATTAGTAGGTTTTTCATACGATTCTGTAGTTTTTGCATGAGAATGTTTACAGAGGTGACTGAATAGGAATAAAATGCGTAGCTCTGTGCCTGCACACTTATAATGAGGAGAGGGAATAGACTGATCCTGGAAAGATAATTAAAATTGGTGAAATAGGAGCATTCCGGGAACCCCTTTTTTTCCTTCCTTTTTTCCTCTTTTCTGGCTTCCCACCCTTTTTTAAAAAATTATTTTTTATTTATTTAATTTTTTTGCACAGCTCAAGTGAGGGAGCTGTGAGTATGGGTCTCCCACACACCTCTTTAATGCCATTCTCGCTGAAGAAGACCAGTCGGCCAGCCCTGCCCCCACCTGCCATCCAGGACCATGGGGTCCCACTAGCCTGGGATATGTTATGCCTATTGTAGCCAGCTTCCTGCCAACTCAGTCCTCTTCCATACTTGTGTGGGACAAATACCTCCTCTGCCACTTTCCAAAATCCACCTTGCACCAAAGGCATAGAAATCTTTGTATAAGCTTTCAAGGAAAGGTAAAACACTCATCAGGCCTGGGGTTGCCAAAAAAAAAAAGTGGGTGTGTGTTTTTCAGTGTTAGAGCCTCATCCTCTCCAGGTCTTGTCAAGATGCAAAGAGGGAAGGGTGGCAGCTGCTAAAGGAGGACTTCTCAGGTGTTAAGAGTTTCCCCTAATTTTGCTGGGAACACAAAAGACCCTAAAAAGCAATAACCCTTAAATCTTCATTTTGAAAACGCAGCAACACCTTGAAAACCTAATCTTTCTCGGCGAAGCGTGAGGCTTTTCCTTCCTTCCTTCCTTCCTTCCTTCCTTCCTTCCTTCCTTCCTTCCTTCCTTCCTTCCTTCCTTCCTTCCTTCCTTCCTTCCTTCCTTCCTTCTTTCCTTCCTTTCCTTCCTTCCTTCCTCATTTATTCATTTAATTTTTAATACCGTCCATCTGGCCAAAGGCCGCTGTGGGTGGTCTGCAACCAACACGAACAGCATAATTAAAATACAATTTAACCGATTAAAAAATAAAAATAATAAAATACAAATAAACAATCAAAAGCATTAAAATCCATTTGCATAAAACATTTAAAATATGGTCCTTGGCAATTCCTGTACTGTGGGCACTGCAGATGACTGTAGTTGTGTTGTCAAAAGGGTTAAAGAGGGGAAACTGCTTGCTTTGGTCATGATTTGATACACAATCTGTGTGTGTTCTTGTTTTATAGCTTCCTAATGAGTTAGAGGAGCTTGGAGCCATCCTGTTCACATGGAGTGGATCAGAGGCATTAACCATGTGGATCATGCTACCTCTAATTCAAAACGAATGAAAATTGTTGCACGCCAAACCAAAGATGTCTGAGTGCCTTGATGAAATAGACAAGTATGCCCTAAAAATCATGGGAAGTATTAAGACATATTTGCATCCTCCGTTTACTTACAGCCTAGCAATTTGGAATCTGGGCTTTTTGTGGTTAATTGGCCTAAAAGTTGCTGAAACTTAACTCTGCAGCTGCTGTTCAAAGAGCTTCCTTAGACACAGGTTGACTGATGTCCCCTTGGGATCCGGCAGTGGCTTGCTCGGTTGCTGGGGTGGAGAAGGCTTAGAAATCTGGCCATCTGGAGGGTTCAGCGCAGCCCTTTGGACTGTGGTTTGAATCGCTGGACTGCCTGACACTGCCTGTTTTTGATGCCGGAGAGGTCTCCCTTCTCTTAGCTTTTTCTGGAGTTCTCTCCGTGCCACGCAGAAAGTTACCTGGTTTCTATAGAAGCAGCCCTGACTTTATTTAAACCCGCTTAATTAGGGGGGTTATTCAATAATTCTTTCTGTTCAAAGAATACAGATAATATTGGAATAACATTGCCATTTTTTGAGGCCATTTCTCTTGGCGTTAGCTTTCTAACCTACTGAAGAGAACTCTCCCCCAAATAACCTGTTACACTATTAGCACAACCTAATTAGCAGAAAGTAATGGATAGCATCCCTGGAAAAGACCCTGATGTTGGGAAAGTGTGAAGGCAAGAGGAGAAGGGGACGACAGAGGATGAGATGGATGGACAGTGTCATCGAAGCTACCAACATGAATTTGACCAAACTCTGGGAGGCAGTGGAAGACAGGAGGGCCTGGCGTGCTCTGGTCCATGGGGTCACGAAGAGTCGGACACGACTTAACGACTAAACAACAACAACAATGGATAGCAAAAATATAATGTGGGCCTCTTAGAGTTTCATTTCAAACAAAACCTAGCCCTGATTTGTGGTGGTTTGGGCTGTACCCATATTGGCCTGAAAAACTCACAGCTTCGATAGTGCCAGTTGCGGTGGAGTGAGGAATTCAGTCACAGGACAGAACAGATGACCAGCACTTTTAGGACTTTTTGTCTGGCCTGCTTTTTAGGGGCCGGTGGGGTTGTTTTATCTCTTCCGTGCCTTTGGGATGAGATGAATGGTCAGCCCATAGAGAACCACATAGGAAGGTGGGGGGCAGGTGTAATTCTTACTTTGAGATTACAAATATTATAAATGTGGCTGTTTTCCACTTCAGTTGATGCTTCCTCGGGTGAGAAGTACATGCTGTTTCAACCCTTTCTCCCCTTATTCCATCCACGCTGCTTGGTTTTCAGAACCCAGCTTGCGTAGGTTTGGGATCTGTATGACTAGGGAACTCCAGCTGCTTGACATGGTAAGCGTCTCTATCGAGGGAAGCCCAGGACGGCATTGGGTTGACTATGTGAATCAGGATGGATGCCTGTGGCCCTGCAGGTGTTACTAAGCTGCGGATCCCATGATCCCTCCCCATTGTCTGTTCTGGCAAGGGCTGGTGGGACTTGCAGCCAAATAGCCTCTGAATAACCAGCTATCCCACCCCCCCCCCCAAACAAAGAGGAAGAGAAATTTATTGTTTTTCCTTTGTGATGAGGTGGGGACCGCATGGCAGTGTTCCTCATTAAAAGTGATGAGAGGCAACTACAGCTGTACTTGGTTAAGTAGTTTTCTCTTATGCAAGTGTGCTGTATTTAATTGCATTTCAAGTGCCTTAACACTGTTCATCTTTTTTTTTTTTTTTTTTTTTTTTGGTATTGACTCCACAAATAGCCTAAAACTATGTTTTATACAGCTCTGAGCACCCAGTGGTAGCATGGATATTGGAACGGCTACTGTGGATTTTTGACAACTTGTAATAAATTCTTTACAAACCCTGCTGTTGTATTTTCAGTCCAACCACATCGAGGAGATGTCCTTCAAGGCTATAGTCCATTCAGAGTTTCTCCTGTGCAAGCTCCTCTGAAATAAATAGGGATAGTTGAAAAATTTACATTTTGATAGGTGAATTTCTGGAAGCATTTGACCGAGAGGTGTATGCAAGAAAAACAAGGAACCAGAAACACCCAGATTCACACCTGCAGCCCCCCTTCAGTTATTCCTCTTGACTCCTTGACAGCTGTTCCAGACAGCACACCTGAAGGGAGGTGTAGTTAGAACTGCACATGGTTTAATGTTTTGAACCCTAAGTATATTGTCTCTTGTGCCTTTAAAATACAGTTCTCCATCCCACTCCCAACAACTCGGAGGCACCAAGGTTTTTGCTTAGCATTCAGCCCGACTCCTGGGCACTGTGAAGTTTACACCTAGGGTTCAGATCCACGTTCAGCTGTTATCTCCTGCAAATCCAAACATTGGGGCTTTCTCTCCACCCGCTTTGGTGAAGCCTGTCAGCTGAACAATTGCAGTGAAATTAACAGCCCGTTGGTTGCCTTCTGCAAACAGTCTCTGGAATGCACCCTGGGATCATAGCTCCGCCTGCACGAAAGGCCTCTGGTTTGCGCTTTCCAAACTGCCTTTTACCAGGAGACTCTTCTCTGCTATGAAGGAGAGGTCTTTGAACCCCATTATGCTTCATGGGCTTTCTTCCCTGGCAGATAACCAAACGCTTGTAGTGTCCAACTTGCATCCAAATTTGAGTCATTTGATCATTTCTTGTAACAGATCGTAAACAGGATGAGATGCAATTTGAACGATTGCAGTATGGTTTGATCCGGCTTCCACTTCTAGAAAGGTAGCCACGTTGTTGATGCTGCATACCGTCAAGTTGCATCCGAATGACCCCTAGTAGGGTTTTCAAGGTATGTGAGTTGTCCAACGAGTGGTTGACCATGACGAACCCCTTCCAAGACCAAAGAGTGATTCCAGGGCAGGTCTCAAGAGTCTTGAGTCTGACCACTACATATTTAAGGCTTCATTCATGGAAGGTGCGGTAGGGAGCGTTCAACATTGGCTGCCTGGAGGCTGATTTGGGCCATCAGAGATCACACCGAATTTGAGCGGCTGATGGGATCACAAGCTGTGGCACCTGTTCTTGCCTCGGGCAAGCAGCTCAGTCCCAGAGCGCTCCTGGAAAAGGGGGAACGAGAAACCCCTTCTGAGTATGGCATCTCTAGGAAATCCTTGGGAGGGTTGCCCTATGTTGGAAGGGGATGTGCTCATTAATTCAGCACCTTTCCCAGATTACAATGGTTGGCTCTTGATGTTCCTCTTCATTATAATTGCTATACGTAATTTTCCTTGGAAAGGATCCTGTTCTTCTGCAAACTGGCCTGTCCACCTGTAGCTTGAAAGACTTGAGACCTTTGAGGGCCACCTTCTCCATTGGGATGAACAGGGGGCGCGTGGGGGGGACTGGAGAGCCCCACAGCCTCTGTAGGAGGGCAGAGCCGACGGGCACGGCGCTTCCCTCCCGATGACGTCACGCGCGCCCGGTATGACGTTGGCTGACGCCAGTCCCTCCGGGCGCCCAATCGGGAGCGGAGAGGCGCGCGATGACGCCACCGGCCCTAGCAACAGCGCCGTCCGCGGCGGGCCAATGGGAAAAAAAAGCCGCGGTCCGGCGGGAGCCAATGGGGCGGCGCGGAGCGGGCGAGGGCGGCGAAGGGGCGGGGCGCCGCCTCCCTCTCCTCCTCTTGCCGACAAGATGGCGGCGGCGGCCGGGATGGTGGCGCTCGCGGCTTTGTCTCCCGCCCGCGCCTGAAGCGCGGCTTCCCCGGGCCGGGGGGCGGCGGAACGGCGGCGGCCGAGACCATGACCGCGGAGCCCGCCAGGTAAGCGGGAGCGGCCCGGCTGCGCTAGGCTGGGTCTTCCCCTCAGAAGGGGCGGCGGCGGCGGAGAAGAAGGAGGAGGAGGAGGAGGAGACCGTGAGGGGAAAAACGTCCGCCGGCCAAGGAAGGGGGCGTGAGAGGCCCGGCGCGGGTATTTCTGAGGGGTATCTGAGGAGACTTGGGGGGGAGGGGCCCACCGGGTGCCCCCCTCTCTCCCCCCTCCGCCTCGCCTCTCTTCTGCGCATGCTCGGTGGGAGGCCAGCCCAAAGGGGGGCCGCTGCTGCTGCTGCTGCTCCCCCCCTCCTCCGCCGTTGCGCCTCCAGGGCGCCCCCTGGTGGCAGGCGCCGGTTGCCTCCGGATTGAGGGATGCGGGTCCTGTCCTTCCTTTCCCGCCCTTCCCTTCCTCGCTCCCCGCCCCCCCCCCGGAAAGGGACGCGTGTCTTTCTCTCCTTCCTCCCCAAAGGGGTTGGCTATTATGTTATTTTTTTTTTCCCGTACACGCGATGGCCCTGCTCGCACGAGCCCCGAGGAGCGTGTCAGCTGTTTACACCGGGGCGTCACTTCCGTCGTGCCCTTCTCCTCCACCCACCCACCCACCCACCCAAAAAATAAAACAGAGGCTCAGTTCGTGTGTTTTGGGAGGGCAAGCGAGGCAGAGGGATGTGAGCCCATGGGTCCCCCTGGGAAATGCCCCCCCTCTCTTTTTTTGTTTATTTTTAAAGGATGCTTTCCAAAAGGTATCTGAGAAGCAGGGAGTCTGCATCCTAAGGCTAGGTTCGTTCTTGTATATTGCGCAACCCTGGTTTGTGTGTGTGTGTGTGTGTGTGTGTGTGTGTGTTTAAGAACTGGTCGCCCTGCTGGTTTTCATCTTTGTATAAATTTTGGGGTGAGGGCAAAGTTGCCACAACGGACAGCAGCGTTTCCATCTAGACTTTCATTGAGACACCCCAGTTATTGGAACTGAGCCATCTATCCCTCTGGTTAAGAAATGCCTCTCAGGATGTCTGTTCTCCTTATCCTGCACTTAGCAATCCTTTTTTTTTTTGCCACCAAGGGTAAATAAACTTTTGGGGGATCTGATCATTAAAACTCTCCTGTTAGTTTGGCGAATGTTGAAAAAGGCGAAAAAGTATCTTTCAAGGAAGTTTAAAGAATGTGTGCTGGTCAGTTTATTTTAATTTAAGAATAAAATGTGAGCAGACTGTTCTCCATTGGCTTCCATATGTCAGTGAATCTTAACCTATTGTGGTCAAATGAGTAGTTGAGTGAAGCGTTTTCCACCTGGGGGGTTTTCCTGGGAAGGTTTAGGCCCCAGACAGAGCAACACTGACCTTCAGCTCACTTCATGCAGAGTCAGGAAAAATTAAGGAAACAATAAGTATGGTTGTTACATTGTAGAACAATGTAATTTTGCAGTTGTATGTTTTATAATACTTTTTTCCACACGTTCATTACAAAATAAACACTAACGTAGGTTCCAGTGTTTGTTAGTTTTAGCGATGGAATTGTATATTTAGCTTCCAGTTGAACCAAATGTTGCCTGCTCTACAGAGAAAGAAGGCCTCGTAAGTTTCTTTGATTCGATGGGCCTACTCTAGTTGCACCTTAGTATGCTGAGCAATAAGATTTCAGCTGTTGTATTTTTCATTATTTTCAATCGTGAAGCAGAAAATGAGAGGAAATGTTGGTTGAATGTGTATTGAAGATTGAATGTTGCCTTTTCCGAGATGGTTGTTTCTCTCTGCAGTTAGTTGCCATTTTTAAAGGAAACAAATGTTATGTCAAAAGGTTTTAGACTCTTTTGCCACAACCACTAGAAATTTGACTCTGTTTCCTATTGCATTCACTGTCTGGTTATTGGTCCTGTTCATTCTTGGGAGCAAGACTTTCTCTCTATTTCTAAATGCTCTCTGCTACTTTGGAGTAGCGGTTTGATAACAAGTGTGCTGTAAGGTTGCTAGTGCCACTTCTAAGAGGACTTGAGGAAAACTAACTGTGTCTCTGATGCTTTGCATTTGCTTGGTCCTTTTGCACTTCAGCTTGGCGTTGCCACATCACCTCTCTCAAGTGTTGTGGAACAGGTTGACCCCAGGAAAGAAGGACTTCTTAACTGTGCTCTTCCATTCCTTTTTGTCCTTCATAATCAACAGTAACGGTCTCTTCTTGAGCCTTTCAGCCTTATCAGCAGAACTCTGGGTAGTTAACATAAATTGAATAAACAGAGGGGAAAGGAAGGTGCATCAGACAAATTCTTTGGGCCCTACTAAGTCTGTGAAGTGCATCTATGGTTTAGAAGTTGTGCACTTTGTTTATGGGCTTTGTTCCTTTTGCTTCCAGAGTTGTCTCTTGTTAAGCAACAGTGGAAGTTGATGAGCCACAGGGACAGTAAGTGGTGTGAAAGAGGGTAAGAGTGGCTAATTGCCATCATCTGCTTGGTTAAATGTCGTATGTGTTGTTGTAAAATAATAATATTTCTTGTATGGTGTCATACAGTACTTTAGAACCTTAAACATTTTCCTAAGAACTCTACTTTTGTTTAGCAGTTGTTGAAGTTGTTGACCAGGGGGCATATTACATACAGTGTTTTCCAGAAGAAAATGTTGGAAAGATGCTGTAGTATCACATCTGCATTTGCATTAATGGGTTGGTACTTAATTTTTCGTGCCATCAGTTCTAAAGAAAATGAGAAGACTTTGTCTAATAGTTTGCATAGAAAAATGACTGTTTTTGTGCCTCTTCTTTTATTTTGACACCACTTCGGTTGCATATGAGAAATGGATTCACATATAACTTGTATTTTTCATTTCTGATATGATTATTCATATAAATGTTCTTGTTCAGTGTCATAAAACACTCTAAAACAAATTAATAAATGTTGTTTAAAAGTGAACACACCTTAAATATGTTTGTCCTAAAATAGTCCTCAATATTATTTCCCTTTAAGGCTCATAATTCTCTTACTATCACTGTACAAACCAACACATGAATATGTTGGATTCTCTACAAAGCAGACTTCCTTTTTAGTGTTACATGTTTTGCATTTTTTTTTCTGGACAAAAAATTAGTGGCTGAAGCGCTGCAGGTGCACTTGTAAGGTTTATATAACTTGCTGTAGCTAATTGTGGGAAATTGATGAGGTACCAGGGTGCATCTCAGTTTCATAGTTGGACATGTGTTAGGCACATAATTGAAGCATGCTGCAGCTTTACTTACTATGCTAAAGTCACAGTTAGAATAGACCAATTTGAATCGGTGGAACTTGAAGAGGGGTTGACTCACCGAATCTCCATCAGTTCAGTGGTCGTACTGTAGTCTGATTTGCTACGCTATACAACAGAATTTTGACCATTGAGACAGTGGTTAACTGCATGAATAGTTTTATGTTTGGCCCTTTGGAACTCCCACTTCTTGTACAGAAATATTACATGCAAACCTTGTACCATGGTAAATCCATGTTGAATAATGGCATAATGTATAGACATAGATGGGTCTTGATAGGGGTTGTAAATGCTTTGCCCATAAAGATAAGTGAGATTTGCAGGGAATTCTCTTAATGAACATCATGCTTACACATACTGTCTGTTTCCCTGTGCAGATCAAGGAATAAGGATGCAACCTGTACTAGATGGGGATACACTCCCCCTGAAAACACAGGTGTGCAGCTTGGGAGTGCTCCTGGATTCATCTCTGAGCCTGGATGGCCAGGTTTCGGCAGTGGCCAGGAGTGCATTTGCACATTTAAAACTAGTATGCCAGCTACATCATTTCTGGAGAGATGTGATCTGGTGACAGTCATATACACTCTAATTACTTCCCGGATGGATTACTGTAACTTGCTCTATGTGGGACTGCCGATAGAAAGTGTCAGGAAACTTCAGTGGGTCCAAAATGCAGCAGCCAGATTGCTGACTGCGACTGGTTACAGAGACCACATAACCCCCCTACTACAGCAGCTCCACTGGCTGCCTATCAGTTTCTGGGCACAATTCAAAGTGCTGGTTTTAATCTATAAAGCCCTAAACGACTTGAACCCAAGCTATCTCAAAGACTGTGCCTCCCATTATGAGCCCGCTTGGGTGTTAAGATCATCAGGGGAGGCCTTTCTCTCCATCCCCCCCCCCCCCCGCCCTTTACAGGCACATTTGGTGGACACACAAGAGAGGGCCTTCTCTGTGTTTGTTCCCAGCCTTTGGAACACCCTCCCACTGGAAGCCAGGCTGGCCCCATCTTTGCTGTCCTTCCCCAAGCAGGCAAAGACCTTTCTCTTCAGCTTACTGGTCTTTGACCGTAATAAAGTTACTACTACTACTACCTTTCTCTTCAGGCAAGCTTTAGTGACTGCCTGCATGAGTGACTGGCCACACGGCTGGTTACATGAGTAACTTTCAGATGGATCGTTATGCTTTACTGTTCTGACGGGGTCTTTAGTACAACATGTGTTTACCATCTCTCAGAGTGGCATTTGCTTGTTCCTTTTTAATATCTGCATATTTATTGTTTTAGTTTTAATACTGAATTTTAATTATATAAGCTGCCTCTTTATACACATTGTTTTCAGCTTTAAATATTGTTTTTCAAGGATATAATTTTTTTATTTATTTATTTTTTTATTGTATTTTTACCCCGCCTATCTGGTCAGACGACCACTCTAGGCGGCTAGAGTATATATATATACTAGAGTATATAGAGCATACTCTATATACTCTAGAGTATATATATACTCACACACACTAACCCCAGAGTTCCTGGCAAGCCGGAGTTTCTTGGTATGGCCAAAAGAATTCCCTGTTCATCATTCTGGACCAACGTTCCCTCTAAAGTGCTCACGCAGAGCTCCATCGGCGCTGCGCAGCAGCAGTAGCCAGGGTCGATACCTGTTTACTTCCAGGTTTCAGATGAAACCCCGCCCCCTACGTGCCGACGGGCGAGGCTCCCGCGCAGCAGGGATGACAATTCAAGGGAACGTTGGTCTGAACTGATGATAATGTGAAGCTGGGATGTCTTCTTGGCTCATGATGCTAGACTTGCTTGAGAGTGACAAGCCAGTAATCTTGGCTTCAGCTGTTACACCAAACCTTTACCTGTGGAGGACTTCCTTCTTAGTTTAGCTACTCTAGATGGCAGAAGATACCAAGTGAGAGTGATCAGACAGCATATATTAGCATGCTACTCATAAACACACAAGAATTCACAGCTGTTTTGTCTTATCCTTACTTGCACACCAGGTCAGTGTGCATTGTAGTGTCTCATGGCTTGTGTGCGGTGTTAAGGCTTGCATAATGTAAAGTTTACAGATTGACCAACACCTGGATTTAGTTTGGAAATATAATATGAGTATAGTTGTTGTATATGATGCTAAGAAACCCTCCCAAAGAAGTAATAATTAGCAATGGGTATAGGGGAGGGGGGAGTGAGGCTTTTTGTTTAAGAATTAAGAGTGTTTAAATCTCTTGTTACTTTTTAGGATATAGTTTTGCTGTGAGTGGCAGGTGTTTTGCACTTTGGGACTTTGTGGGGATGTTGACCCTTCTTCTTCCAGCAATGCTCCCTGAGATGTCTTAGTGTTACAGAGGCTTGGGGGAAGGTCTTTATCTGCCTCTGGCTAAACAACTGTAATCCTAGAGAGAAGGCAGAGCAAGGAGACTGGAAAGAAATGTTGGGGAGCAAAAGGTAACATGGTCACATCAGTTAATGGGGTTTGGGCCAGGTGACGTTTAGTGAGATGAAAGGGAAGCATTTGGGGAAAATGGTGGCTAGGAAGCTGTAGAGGTGCAGGAAGAAGAGGGGAAATCCATGCTTGGATTAGAAATCTGTAGCCATGTCTTCAGCTTTAAAACTGTAACAGAATTCAGTCCCATAATTAAAAAAACTCAGTACTTTAGAAGTTACATTCCTGTAATACGTATGGTATGGATTTGTTACTTGAAGCTAAGGAAGGGTGCAATCTTCCATTTTAATGAATATTTTCAGTTTTTATTGGACTTTGGCAAACACAGCACGAGTGATCATGTAATGATGCTCCAAACTTGACTTGATTATTTGTGGCTTTGTGTCCTTCAATTTACAAAGAACAAGTTGTTCAGAATTTTTAGCCTTCCAGCAACATTATGAAGGCAAAGAGATAGTGACATACCCAAGGCTACCCTCTGAACTGGGAGGAAACTTTGCTGTAATCAAGTGCTGTAACAATTGCAACACACCAACTCTGGTTTTGTTTTGTTTATTAACTGCGAATTCTGTAGATAATCTGTTTAGGAATATATTACACCATTGTATTTATTTGAGTCTGTGAATCTCTAACCTGTTTGTGGTACGTACTGTATATATATCTTGGGTGCTAGAGCTTCTTAAATATTCCTAATGTATTCCTATTTATTGGCAACGTACTAATATTTATCCATTCCAAAGCAATGCAAAAAAAAATCTATAACAAACTCTCTAAAAATAATACAATAATATGCATAATGTTCAAAACAAATTCCAGACTTATTCTGCTTCACTCTGATGTGTCTTTTTTTAAAATGGTTTTTAAAAATTAATAAATTATGTTGAGATGTTCCCTGGTGCAGGGTGCATTTTATTATGGAGGAGGTTTGTATAATTTTGGGATTTTTAGGTGTGTGTGTGTGCAAAATGTTGTAGAATTTGGGGAGGAGGAGGGATTATAGGGTCTGGAAAAAGGCTCTTACACGATTACATCACTCCCGCCCAACATTTACAGCAGAGGTGGAGAAAAGATAATGCTTACCTCAGACCTCCAGCAGTTCTAACAAGCATGGCTGCTGATCAAGGATTATTGATTTACAGCCCGCCATCATCTGGAGGCCTATGCTGTCTCCATCTCAGGTCTATGGCTTTGTTCAAATTTGCTGCTAAATCATGGTTTGTATTAATCATAGTTTAGATTGTCAAACCACAGTTAGATCCTGTATATTAGTACCACTTGTTGCCCTCACACATGTTGCTTGGTGTGGTATCACAGGGTCTACAAGTGAAGTTTCGCTTGGTGCAACCAACTCACTTTCAGATGTTTCTGGTATCTATAATATTGAACCTGCTCTGGCAGCAGTGACCCTTCTGATGTGGAATGTGCAAACTGGGTCATCTTCACTGGACTTCCTCCGTGGTGTTCATGACACATTTATTTCAGAGAGCTTCTGTATGAATTAGTATTCTTAAAAGCCACACAGCTCTTGATTTTAACAGGTCTCTGTGAGCATCAGTGTGTTTATAAGGTAACTTCATAGGTTGTACTTGTTCTCCTTAGATATGTATTTCATTTAACCAGCTTGGGCGTATTGCCTTGAAGTGGTTTAGAAACTTATTACAGTAGTGCCTCGACTTACGAACTTAATTGGTTCTGGAACTCCAGTCGTAACTCGAAATGGTCGTAAATCAAAGCACCATTTCCCATAGGAATGCATTGAAATGCAATTAATCTGTTCCGGCCGAAGAAAAAAATCACCAAAAAAAAACCACACCACACTGCAAGACCCATCGGAAATGCAAAAAAAGCAAAGCAGAAAGCAAACAAACCGTGCAAGACCCATTGGAAATGCAAAAAAAAGCAAAGCAGAAAGCAAACAAACCGTGCAAGACCCATCGGAAATGCAAAAAAAGCAAAGCAGAAAGCAAACAAACCATGCAAGACCCATCGGAAATGCAAAAAAAGCAAAGCAGAAAGCAAACCGTGCAAGATCCATCAGAAATGCAAAAAAAGCAAAGCAGAAAGCAAACAAACCATGCAAGACCCATTGGAAATGCAAAAAAAGCAAAGCAGAAAGCAAACAAACCGTTCAAGACCCTTCGGAAATGCAAAAAAAAGCAAAGCAGAAAGCAAACAAACCGTGCAAGACCCATCGGAAATGGGGGGAAAAACCCAAAAAGCAAACAAACCCCACAAGACCCATTGGAAATGGGGAAAAAAAACCCCCAAAAGCAAACAAACCCCACAAGACCCATTGGAAATGGGGGGGGGGGGACAAAAAGCAAACAAACCCCGCAAGACCCATCACAGCATAGAAACATAATCCCACCACCTAGTCCAAAACCACGCTGCAAAACCCACCCAGAACAGTTTTTAAAATGCAGAAAGCATCACCTTACCTTACCAGGCAGTCCGAAACCGCCTCCTATCGGACCAAGGGTTAGCAATTTGAATTCCCCGCCTTTTTCTCTTGCCTTTTTCTGTTCGTAACTGGAAGCTCCGGCCGCAAGTCGAAGCAAAATTTTGCGGCCAGATCTGGTTGTAACTCGAAATGGTCGTATGTCGGGACATTTGTAAGTCGAGGCACCACTGTATATGCTCCATCCTTTTAAGTTGCCTTTTTCTAA
Source organism: Intellagama lesueurii (assembly GCA_037013535.1). NCBI lineage: Eukaryota > Metazoa > Chordata > Lepidosauria > Squamata > Agamidae > Intellagama > Intellagama lesueurii. The sequence continues at coordinate 14,191,651 of JBAJHW010000010.1, forward strand.
ACAGTAGGGGACCCTCTTGAGTATTGACTGTATTGATAGTGATAGAAAGCAAAATTGTGTTGAACTCGTGTCGATTTTTCTGAGATCAATGTTCCTGAAATAGGAACAAAGGCCTCTGCTTGATGCTCAGAACTGTGGATGTGAATGTTAACAAACCATCTGTAATAATTATTCTTTCTCCTCGCCTGGCTAGCTGTAGGTAGAAGTGTTGGTTCTCTCATCAGTCCACTTGGCTTTAGAGTCATTCCAGCCATACCTTGAAATCAACCTGATGGCAAGTGAACCTGAAGGGATGTATCTGGGCCTCAATGGAATCATCTTAACTATGGGTCTTGAAGGGGAATCAGATCATAAAGGCTGTGCTAGTATATCCCACAGGCTGATTTGAGTTCTGTAGTATTAAGGAACTCGGCTTACAATACAGAAGTCTGAAAGGTATTCCCTAATGAGCCTGCTACCTGTTCTGAGCAGGGAACGTTTGATGGCATAATTAACAAGGTCTGTGAAACTGTTGAGTGGATCCACTGTTCATCAGAAAGTTATATGGTTGGAGTGTAAGGACTCTAATCCAGGAGGGATGTAAATCAAGCAACCCTTTTCATAACATTGCCAGATGTAGATCCCATAGGGATTGGGACCAGCAGTGGTGGTTTTTGGATATCAAAGGCTCTGTCTCAGACCCTGGGGTGAGTAGGTAGAATAGGAAACTGAAAATTAAAGATTAAAGTCTGCCTCTGATGACATCTTCAGCCTTTGGGTGCTCAGAGTTGCGCAGCAGGATTCCAGCCAGGGTGTGTTGTCTGGTGCACCTGTGAATTAAACAATTCTTTGATAATTTTTGATGTTGCTCACCTGAGTTCATTTAGCCAGACTCCGAGTAACCTTGTGATTTGTCAGGATCGTTATGTGTGCATAATATTTCAAGAAGAATAGGTACAAGGAGGAGTATATGAGACCCAGTCAAGCATGTAGACCTTGGAGGATAGCACAGCAGAACATGTCTTTTACTCCCCCGTATACCTTTTTTCGCTAGAGTCTTGCATAGATATTTTTTCCTCTCAGAGGAAAATCTGCAAACAGGTATACAGACTGCTGCTTAGGGACCTTGGAACAGTTCGATTTTACAGATGTCATTGCATGAAACAAAGTCCATAAGTGACATTAACATATTTATTCATATGGTGAATCTGTTTTTAAACAGTGAAAGTAAGTTAAATACACTGGTGCAGAAGCTTCACGACTTCCTGGCTCACTCGTCAGAAGATTCTGAGGACGCAAATTCTCCAAGATTATCCGTGAGCAAAAATACAGGTAAAGGGCCTTATTATTATAAACTTGCTCAGATCTGTGTCTCTCAATAGCTAAGTCTGCCGTGCCTTGTAGCGGAATAGTTTAGGAAGGGAATCATGAAATAATGTTCATCCTGTCTTCTTAAAATTTTAAGATTTCTTCTTAAAAAGACAAAACCCTTTATCCACAGTCCAACGATCTTGTCTGTCGAGGATACATTAAAGTGTAAAATGCCCTATTATTTCCCTGCTCAGTTCATCCCAGGGGCTGTGCTGTTGAAGTAAGCAGGGCCTCTTGTGCACAGCTGTGTTTACACGTGCATCGAGGTGCTTGTGAATGAAAACCCATCGTATCAGAATTACATGAGAGGAATACCTATTGTTCCAATGAGAAAAAATGTTGTAATGGACAAAAGATTACAGCTTTCAGATATATTTTGATATGGTTGATGGGTTGTAGTCTATGGATATCTCCATCACCTCTTATACAGTCCACGTTGACCAGAATCCTGTTCCTGACTTATACTTGCATAATGGAAATTGTGTGTGGCCTTGATGGTGAATTGTTGCTAATTAACAAGGTGTTGACTGTATTGCTGGGTGTGTGATCCCAGGAATGCCACCAGCACCTTGTTAACAAGTAGCAGGGAGCTCTCACCATAGTTTATGCAGTTATTCTTATGTAACAGTTAATCAGCAGTACGTATCTGGCCATTGTGTTATTGAAGACTATATGCAATCTTAGGCACATGTACTTGGAATTCAGTTCTATTCTGTTTTCTGATATTTACCTCTTTGAAAATTTGCATTTATATTGAACAATCTTTTGAAGTTTTATATGTGGATATTTTCCATTTTCTTTTTTACAGATAATAGTACTATGCCTGGAAATATCCCAGTCCCAATAGAAAACAGCAGAGAAGAGGTAAGAACAGAATGCTGAACGAATGTGTATAAGAATGTAGTGGCGATTAACTAGGATTGATATTTTCACAATGTTATGTGTTACGTAGAATTACTATGGACCACATTTTTAGAAGTGATCTTAGAATGTTATAAGATCCCAGGACAGGAGTCCTCTGCAAACTGATAAACCACTGCTAACAACCAACCAGTTGCAAGACATGAAAACTTTAGTTTGTTCTATGAGTGCCTGTGCATGTTTTATTTTGGATATATATGTGTATGTTTGTTAAGAAGGACTTGAGATTTAAGCATGCTGTGTAACTTAGATTGAGAATATGTTTTCCAAATCAAGTCTGTGGCTGAAACCCTGTTGCAGAGCTCCACGTGTGTAATGGGGAGATGTCATCAGAAGAGGTAAATCACCACAAATTAAAGACTTCCTTTGGCGATTTTGGGCTATGGGTGCCTTCTGTGCACACTCCAGAATCACCTTCAGTCAGCCACTACTCACCACTGCTGCTGACATCATTCCTGTTGTTACCTGTGCAGCAGGATGTCAGCCTATATTTGTGCAAAATACCTACTTGGTTAGGTTCATACACGGGTCTCCTGTTCCAGCCGTGTATGATTCATGTCTGGCCAAGTAGTTCACCAATGGAGATGTTATGCCTAGTGTTAACGTTCTGATGTAGTATTTTAAACACTCCACAGTTTTTGGTAGTTGCTGTTCTGTTTAAGTAGTTGCCGAAATATGTACGTTTGCACAAACACTTATCTCCTAGTCCTAGAAATGAATTATAAGTTTAAAATGAAAAAAGAGTGGAGTTATCCTTGAAGTTCATAGGATATTGATTTGCAACTCAAGATTGATAGTATTTTGTTTCTGCATAAAATGCTTGCAAGTCTGCCCTTTCCCCCCTATTAGGGTAGCAGTTCTTCTGAAAAATCCAAATCGTTAGGATCATCACGTTCTAAAAGGTTAGTCCACTGTCCTTGTTCACCCATTTCAGTTTTCTGATTAAGCCACTCAGATATCAACTTGCCTATTGGACTGTATAATGAGAAGGGGTACAGCGTGACTGGCTGGGAATTCTCTGGGTGGCAGACAAAACAAAAAACATTTCCAGGTTCTGCAGTGAATATTTAGATGGTTTTAATGGAGAGTTGCGGGTTGTGGGTTTTTTCTCCATCCTTTTCCAACTAGTTGATGTTATTTAATTTAGAGGATAGATCCAAAAAGCATGGAAGAATAGGTAAATGTGATTATCCTCAATGGTAGCAGCTAAATAAATCCCTAATATTTATGAAATGGGTTGTTATATTGACAGTGCATCGTTCAGAGTGCTCAGTGGAACTAACACTAAAAGAGCTTTATCTTACTCTTCTTCACAGCCTGAACTAGATTTTCTTGTATGAAATTGTGATGTTTTAATTAGCAAAGGAGTTGGGCAAGATAAAGGAATATGAAAATAGAGTATACAGCATCACATACTTTAGTAAAGGTTCTGGGAATATATATCTCCTCAGTGTTACGGATAACAGTATTTGTTGTTCATGCAGGAAACCCACCGTTGTGACAAAATACGTTGGCTCAGATGATGAACCAGCATTAGATGAGACTATGAATCAAGATGGTTCGAATGAAAACTCAGAAAATGAAGTTGATATGAAGTGTTTGCCTAAAGGTAAATGATTGACAGGTTCCCACTACCATGTGACTAGGGTCCATTAAAATCTAGCAACCTAGATACACTAATTTGTTTTAAGTCAAAATGGAATTCATATTTCTCCTGTATAAATGAACCAGAGAAAACCCGTGGCTCCTTGTGAGGTTCTGTATGAGGATATAGGGTAGCTTTGTCATTCCCACCCCCACAACTTTGTTCCTTTTTGCATCCTTCTGACTTAGTTAATATTTGCAATCTTAAGCAAATTGAACTGATTTAAATTAAAAGTTCTGATATTTTAAGTTCCTTTAAAAAAAAAATCACCCAGGGTGTTGCCATCTAGATATTTGTTTGCAGGACTAGCCTTTGAGCCAGATGCAACCAGCAACATTTTTCTTGGTTACCTAGTGGACCTTTTAAATATATATATATATAGAGAGAGAGAGAGAGAGAGAGAGAGAGAGAGAGAGAGAGAGAGAGAGAGAGAGTACGTACGTTGTCTTTACTGTTGGAGGGAGACAAATTGACCATCCTTGAAAGTCCTGTTAGATATCTACTGCTATGTTTTTATACTGTCGTTCTGCATTTAATTAACTGTCCTCTCCTTAGGTACAGTAGTTGTTCAGCCAGAACCAGTACTTAATGAAGACAAAGATGGCTTTAAAGGACCTGAATTTAGGAGCAGAAATACTACTAAAATAAAACCTGAAACTCAGAAGAAGCGTGGAGGTAAATGCATGATGAATTAAGTTCAGTGACAAATTTAAATCATTCCATTTTATTGACTAAACTGTATTATCTGTTGATTCCCGAAATGTCTCTTCCATGAAGACACTCTGCTTATTAAGAGAATTATATTGAGATAAGTAATCTTTACTGCTTTCTCTGCATCTAGAGGCAATGCATACTTAGATAATTCTGTATCGTGTTTAGGAACTTGATGGAGAGCATCTTCTTTCATAAAATAAAATAGATGTTTGGGCTGTCCAATTAAATGTTTTAGCAGTGAACTTGGGGCACACAGAAATAGTTGTTCTCTCTTCTTTGTAACAATAAAATAATCAAATGCTGACTTCATATATTTATGAGCTTGTATAGATGACAGTGATGGCTGTTGATTTCTTCAAAAGTAAAAAACAATTGTGGCTTAGTACTTGTTTAAGTGAAGAAGAAAAGGAAACTTGCTGGCAGATCAGTTCTAGTCATTGCATGTACAACGTCATACTGCGATTCATCTGAATTTTCCCCACCTTCTACAGTGGTTGTGGTGACTGAGGTTGCTGATGGCATCCTAATCAAAGAGCCTTCAAAGTCGCAGCGTTTCAGGCTCTCTAATGGTGGCACAGACTTGCCCTCGTAGTTTAAAGTAACGAAGGAAAGATGGCAGCTTGGCACATTTTCAGTTGGGTCCTTCACGTCATTGCCAAGCATCAGAGGCAGCCTTAGCTCCAGGGCCAAATCCATGTTCAGCATGTGTTTGGTTCTTGTTTTTAACACTACAGTCACAGATCAAGATTTTGCAGTAGGAATTGTACTATTATTGCAGCAGAATTTTATGCTAACAAAGTTAGAATGAAAACCTAGATCTTAAAAAAAAAAGGTATTATGTCTTTGGGTGGTACTTAGCTAGCAGGAAGAAGACAGAAAGGAATCTTGTGGGACCTTTAAGACCAACACATTTTATTTTGCATGGATATTTGTGGATATTGAATGCCTCTTCAGAACAGTATGCCCACTGCCTCAGATTATAGGTTGGAACAGAATGGAATGAGCTATAGAAAATGACCATTGGCTTATGAACAGTGTGGAAGATAAAATATGTTGAAAACCGTTTCCTGCGGTGAAAAACTGATAGAATTCTTCTTTTAAACAGAAGAAGGGCTCCATGGGATCGTGAGCTGTACCGCTTGCGGTCAGCAGGTGAACCATTTTCAAAAGGATTCAATCTACAGGCACCCCTCCTTAAAAGTACTTATTTGTAAGGTACGTAAATGTCCCATGTATGTTTGTGCCTAGCTGTTGTCAGCGTGCCACCCTGAAATCTCTTTTTCTGCAGCATTCAGCTGTTTTAAATAAACCATTTAAGCCCTTTTTCTGAATCTGGGTAGGGTTTGAAGTGTTCTGTGGGTACAAGTCTCCACCTCCCCCGCAGGGCAGGAAAGGTGTCGCATGTTCACAGCAAAGAACTGCGATGGCCTTTGTAAGCCCATTCGGATGAATGCACTTACAGTGTTTCTGCGAATAGGAGCCCTACTTTATCAGAACTTCCAGTCGTGGGAACGCTGTGAAGCACAGTCAACAGAACATGTCTCCCGAGGCTTTGGGAGACCTTTGCTGTGAACCTGTAAGAGTCTGCCTGTCTTCCAGACGGAGTAGGTGCAGGGGGGGGGGGGTGAGGCTGACGTGGGCCTGCCATCCCTGCCCCGTTTCAAGCCTTCTCTTGAGTCAGGCTGTAATTCCTGAATAGTGTTATATTCTCGTAAAGACTCAGAAACACATTTTGGCATTCCCCGTTGACAGAGGAACCCCCTGCTGGGTTCGTTCTCATATTGTTCCCTTTAACTCATACAAATGCTTTACTGCCTTTTAACTGAAGAGGTAAAAGGCTGTACTTGCAGACCCTGGGACTTTGGTGCTGTGCGAGGAAGGTGCTTTGTTCATACAGAATATTGGGTCATCTGTGAACAAAATGCATCACTGACACATGCACCAAATCCCAGTGTTTGCATCTAGAAGGAGTGCAGGAAATGAATGCATCTTCTGTGTCGCTCATGTGACTCACCCCAGTAGTTCCTTAGGGGTTATTTGCTGATCTTTTCTCAGTACCTGCACTCTCAGCCCATGTTCAGAATTAGGCCATTGATTTTCATTAAATGTCTGGATATTTTTAATGAAACATTATAGTTGAAACACAAGACAGGCATCCTGGGAAATTTTCTAGTTTTTCGTCTAGTCTGTTTGTCACGTGGAAGGGATCCTGAGCCTGAAATCAGGGGGAGAAAATGTTGGGAAGAGACTAGGTCTTGCAATGTTTTGTACTAGGCAAAGCATAATTCCTTTAATACTACGTTGAGGTCAGTAACAGTGTTTCAAGAGCGTGTATAATATATACCCAGCTAATGTGGTTTAAGAAAGATGTCTAAAAATTGCCTTCTTTTTTTCCTAGACTTGCTTCAAATATTACATGAGTGATGATATCAGCCGAGATGTGGATGGAATGGACGAACAGTGTAGGTAGGTGTATAAACAAGTCCTCTGTGTAGTCAAATTTAGTAGATTTAACGGGATCTTATGTGGACAGATTGTGATCCATGTGGAGGAACACCTTCTTCTCATGACCTGCAGGCATTTAAAGGGCTGGTTCCTACTTAGGGATCCACTGGAACCGTGACTTGACATGAATGAGCAGGTTACTGAGGCTCACTGGTTGTTCACTCCAGCTTTCAGGAGGAACGGCGAAATAAATGAGTGGATTATATAGTCTGGCCACCGGCAGCTTCTCTTCTGTGATTTGTTTCTTCCAAACTAACCAGAGATCTAAACTAGGGCTTGGTCTCAATTTGATTTTGTGAGTGAATGGAGGCTAGAGAAAGGAAAGTGCCAGATGTCCCAGTAAACTTAAGTATAGAACAGAATTTCTGTTCAGTTTGCTTAGCTGCTTCCACTGCGAGCAGAAGGGATGGAATGGCGTACACCCGAATTCTGCTAGTTCTTACACTCAGAGTGTAGATCCAAGGTACACAGAGGTACGCCTAGTTCTTTTCACCTGGGGTGCTGTTTTTCAGATAGCTTTCCCCCTGCCCCCATAACCACATGCTAAGTTGTTCTTTTAAACCAAGTGGGAGGTTGCCTTTAATGCGATAGGACAGAGGGGCCCAAGCCTCAAGGTGGGCGATAGCTTTATTAGACTGCTTAAAAAAAAAAAAATCAAAAGCAGAAGCTTGCTTTTGGCCCGTACAAGTTTTCGTCAGGCTGGGTACCAAGAGCTGTGGGTGGTCCAGGGGGAAAAGGAAAAAAAGAGAAAAAGAAAAATTCAAAAAACCTGGGCCAGATGCATGTGTGTGTTTCCTGCTCTATCCGCAGTGGTGGGGTAGCCAGCTTTATGAAGACCTGTATGGAGTCAATAGCTAGCCTCTTTTTATGATTTTTTTATTTTTAGTGATTGAATAAGAGGTCCACTTCCCTTGCCTTCAGATTGTGTACAAGGACAACATGGCTTTTCCCCCCTCTTATCTTTTTTTTTTCTTTTTCTTTTCATGTGCTCCCCCTCCCCTCAAGGCTGTTTCTTGTAGACCCTAGCCCTCTTGGGATCCTTTCTTTTTGTGGGGAAAAACAGCAAATTACTATTTCTGAAAGAGAGGCGATTCCCCTTCTGCATGGATCGTTAGATCAACAAATACCAGATTTTTCAAAATTGGGAGTAGACTTAAGTCACGTCTAGTTTCCTTGTTTCGTTTATTTGCTTCTGCATTTCTCGTGGTCTGTGTGGTCTCAGGAGACTGACATGGACATAAATTTTGTCTCCCCCGCTCCCATCTAACAAAACTGCCCACCTGTTATAAGACCTTCAGCATCCTGAGGTGGCCGCATTCCTAACACTGCCCTAAAGAGGTCCTTACAAGAACAGCACTGATCATGCAGTTTTTGGTGTAGTCCAGTCAAAAGTCTACTCTGTCATGTTCAAGCATATAATGAGTGTGTGTCATGTTGCAGCCTAAATATACTGTGTACTGTTCTCCGTCTAGTAACTAGACTCTAGTTGATGAGAAGGGCAGTATATGTTGCAACCCTTTAGCTTCTTATATAGTGTGCAGAATACTGATGTAATCAGTAAACAGACTTTGGAGGGTAGAAGTGTATGTAGTAGAAATTTGCTTAACCCGCTTGTAGCAACACATTCTTTAAAAAATGTTCTAATTCTAATTGCAGGTGGTGTGCTGAAGGTGGAAACTTAATTTGCTGTGACTTCTGCCATAACGCCTTCTGCAAAAAATGTATATTGCGCAACTTAGGCCGGAAGGAGCTCTCCACCATAATGGACGAAAACAATCAGTGGCACTGCTATATATGCCAACCGGAGCCCTTGCTGGACTTGGTCACTGCTTGTGATAGTGTGTTCGAAAATTTAGAGCAATTTTTTCAGCAAAATAGAAAAAGAATCAGGGTTGACAGTGAGAAAAGTAAAATGTTTGACAACACGCTTAAATACTCTCCCAAGAAAAATAGCTCAAACTGTAATGGTGAAGAAAAAAAACCAGATCGTCCATATTCTGGTTCTCTAACTTATTCCTACAAAGCATTGATGGTGCCAAAAGACCTGCTGAAAAAAACAAAAAAGCTGGTTGAGACAACCGTAAACATGAATGCTAGTTTTGTAAAATTTTTGAAGAACGCAGCTGAAAACTCTGAAATAAACCGTACTGTGCACTTACGTCAGCTGAAGGCTTTTAAATCTGTCTTGAGTGACATCAAAAAGGCTCATCTGGCTTTGGAGGAAGGTCTCAATCTGGAGATCCAAGCTCTGGATGCTAAATTTGGGGGGAAAAATACCAAAGAAGGGGCAGCTGAAATCAAATTGGCTACCAGTGAAGTAAAGAAAACGGAAGGAAAAGAGTTGAAAGAGCATCATGACACAGCAGAGATCAGTAAGCGTACAGATCAGAACACACCATCGGTGGAACAAACAGGAAGCAAGAAATCCAACTGTAGAGATAAAAAAACTGGGAAAAACGGAGGCCTCCAGTACGAACCCAATAGCCCTGAGGCCACAGACATGGATATTGTCTCTGTCCCCTCGTCGGTGCCGGAAGATATCTTTGAATCTGGTATGGAAGCACAGAAGGCGGGTGAACAGGGCTCTGGAAGCAGACCCACAGAACAAGGGGCCGTCAATGCCAACCTGAAATGCAAAGACAGTAGGGGAGGAGTGAAATTAATGCCGTCTTCAAAAGTTAAAAAAGAATTGTTTGTGAAACTAACTCCAGTTTCCCTGTCTAGCTCTCCTGTGAAAGCTGAAGATTCAGATGGAAAGTCAGAAAAGGAGGACAAGAAAGAAGATGGGAAGGAAAACCACAGTGCCGAGCATTCATCGGAGAGTGAAGCCTTTTCACTGGCAGAAGAGCAGGATCTCAGAAGGTCTCCACGTGTTAAAACCACGCCTCTGAGACGCCCAACAGACTTGAACACTGTAGTGTCAAACTCAGAAGAGGACAGTAATGATGTGCAGAGTGAGAAGCAGAGGAGAAAACCTGCACAGTTGAAAAGAAAAACAGATAAGCAGAGTTCTCCGGATAGCACGGTGCTGAGTCCTTCCCCTAAGCCAAACACAATGGACCAAAGTTCTGATTCTGATGAGGTACCAGCAGTCCTCCAAGAAGTGGCTATGATGAGCCACAGTTCTTCAGATATTGACAGCAACAGCGAGGCGCCCAAGGATACGTCAAGTAAGAAGCAGGCAGTGAAAGAAGACAATGGAAAACGGAAACGGAAAAGTTCCAGTTCCGGATCGGATTTTGAGGCAAAAAAATTGAGCAAAGACTTAGCTGCTGCCGCTAAAAAGAAACGCCAGAATCGTTCGGATTCTTCTAATTATGATTCTGAGTTAGAAAGAGAGAATAAATCTGACTCTCCCAACAAAGCTAGCAAGAAGGGTACAGAGGCAGGGAGTTGTGGTTCTTCAGAAAAGGAAACAAATGACAGAGAAAAAGGACATTCAGAAGAGCAGGAGGGTGAATGGGGCAATGAAGGAGATGATCTTGAACCCTCTGCTCAGGAGGAAGAGAAGCTTGGTGGTTCTTCAGAAGGTATGTTGGGGAAAGAGGCCACTGCTAAGGAGAAGCAGGCGAGAGATGTGAAAGAAAGAGCTGCCAAAGCTAAGCAGAGTGCGTCACCTGAAAAGGAAGAGAGTGGTGTTTCCAGCAAGAGAAGCCGGCGTGCAAAGGATGGACCAGACATCTCTTCCGATGATGCCGGCCAGCCCCTAAATCAAGAGCTGAGTGGTGGGTCCTCAGACGATGGTAGGAAAAAAGCTAAAAAAGGCACCACCAGAAGTGTGAACCAGAGAAGAACCTCTGCAAGAGGACAAAGCGATTCTTCCTCTGAAGCTGAGAAACCTCCTTCTGAAAAAGAGAGTGTTGGTGGCCCTGGAATGAACACAAAGAAACAAAGCACCCTTGAGGGGAAGAATAGGAGGAGCTTGAGAGAGAGGGCATCTAAAAAGCCCCAGGGGGACACTTCACACAACGAGAAATCTCCCCAGAATGAGATGGTGGGTGATAGTTCAGAAGACAACTTAAATAAAAAAGGAAGTTGTGCTAAAGAAAAGAAAAAAGTGAGCCCTAAAAGGAGGAATTCAAACAAGCCGAGGGTTGACTTGCTCTCCTCTTCTGAGGAAGACTTCTATGAGGAGAAGAAGAACAAGAAAAGAGGGGCAGCCACAAAGGGGAGCAGCAAAGGTACTCGTGAAGGGAGAGGGAAGAAGGCTGTCAAGAAACCAAAGAACGAAGCCGTCACGACAACGTCGTCCTCGTCAAATGAGGCTGAAAATGAGGAGCTGAACTCCGCAGACGAGGGGAGCAGTGACGAGCAGAAAATTAAGCCGGTGATGGAAAGCTTGGTGGCAGATACCAAACTCGGATTTTGTCAATCTTCAGGTGTGCAATAGTTTAAGTCTGAACATTGGTTATTTACGGTACCGAGCATAACCTAAACATCTGTGATAAAGCAAACCTGGTGGCCTGCAATTTTTTTTAAAAAAAGAAAAATCCCTTTCTGTTGTGTTGTGAATCTGGGTTTTGTGGTTGGTGTCTGCAGTCATATTTCCATTTTGGACTGGTGTTCCGTTGCCTCTTAAAAACTCAGGAAATGTTGTTGGCAGATAAACTCCAGCATCCCTGCTTCCCACAGTTTCTGTCTGTCCCTGGATCCTGACTAGGGGACGTTTTTAGCAGTCAAGTTGCTCACCTCCCCTTATCCCTAGAGTCTTTGTAGGCATTGAGAAAACTGGCTGGGTTGGAGGATTTTACAGGCGCTCTTCTGAGAGTGGCCAAGCAGCCGTTCCTAGCGGTATTTGTGCCACGATGCCAACGAGTCAAAGAAGGGGAGGGAAACAGTGGCGGGCGAGAGGCAGAGGAATGCCAGTGCCTTAAGCCTGGCCTAGCCAGTCAAAACCCCTAGAAGAGTGCATGCGTTCATCTGCAGTCTCACGCACACCCTTAGCTCTGGCAGCGTAAAGCTGAGTAAATAAAGCTAAAGATTTTTTTATTTTCTTATTTTAAAGGAACATTTTAGTCCTGCATACAATAACGGTGCAAGTCTGTCACTTTGCCCTGCAGCGGCACACCATGACTTTCAAAGGGGCTGCAAGGGGCTATAGGGAGGATGCTGACCTCACTTGGAGGCCGCCATGGTTGGAGTGTCCAGGAGACTTTTGGGGCTTTATTGGAGGGTTCAGCTGTCACTCTCTAGCCATCGGGGGCCACATCTGTCTCCTGCATGCTGTGTATTACTTTTGATTCCCCCCCCCCCCCCCCCAGTTGCTCAAAATCACATGTACCTTTTCTCTTTATATTTTTACCCCACAAGAGTCAGACTGAACACAAAGAATCCATGGATGGGGTGGTGGGGGAGGCACCTTTGGCACCTAAGCAAACAGGGGCTACTTAATGTTTTCTGTTGGTCATCCTGGAAGTGTTTGTGCTTGATTCAGGCCACATTAATACACTTCTCTTGTTCCAGGCCACACTTCTCTAAAGGCACTCCACATTCCTCTCTCAACGCTTCAGGGTGTGAATGTGTCATTGAATTCATCCTCTGGTGGCCAGGCTTCTGGTGACAAGCCTCAAACTTTAGCCAGGTGGTGCGCAAGTGGTAGCCACGCTGTGTGCCATCAGGGCCATGCTCAAGAGTCTTGCCGGCTTGTAGAAGTTGCCAGACCTTAATGCCCCACTGGGCTACTTCCATGCCACCATGAGTTGGCTGTGAAGGATTGTGTGGTCTTTGTACTTTGTCTAAATAAAGATGCAGCTTCTGCAGGGTTGCTCTATTTAGCTGTTTCATTTTGATCTCCCACTTTTCTCTGGGTTGCCATTCATGTAGTTATCTTACATGGTGAGGTAGATTTAGGGGGTGAAAATGGCAGCTGACCCAAAGTTTTAGGTTGAGCTTCATGGCCAAGCAGGGCGTTTGAACAGTGAGGATTGGTCCCCCTCTGTTTAGCCAAACAAGACTCTTGAAGTGGTTTTCAAAATGACCGAGGAGAGAGTTGCTTACAGCTGAATGATAGGATATAGTACAAAAGGAAATGTAAGTGAGGCAGTAGGTCTTCCTTTCAGATTTCTTGTAGCTGCAATTTCCCCAGGTTTGGCACTGTTTACAGGCTGCCACCGCTGCAGTATTTATGTTTTCAGATAAAAATGTAATGCCTTATTTTGGATCAAAAATTAAAGTGTTGGTAGACATCATTAATTGTAAGTGCAGGAGCCGGCATGTTTATATTGTCAGTATCTACCGTGTTTCCCCGAAAATAAGACAGGGTCTTATATTAATTTTGGCTCCAAAAAACACATTAGGTCTTCTTTTCAGGGGATGTTTTATTTTTTTTCATGTACAACAATCTACATTTATTCAAATGCAGTCATGTCATCATCTTCTGGTTGCACAAGGGTGGAGGGCAGGGATTCACTTAGCTAGGGCTTATTTTTGGGGTAGGGCTTATATTACGAGCATCCTGAAAAATCATACTAGGGCTTATTTTCAGGCTACGTCTTATTTTCGGGGAAACGGTATGAATTGCTTACACTGAATTTTGCTAAGCAGCATGCAGACAATGCAGAATAAAACTGCATTTGTGCCATACTCTATATGAACATTTCTAGAATCCATTTGAATATTTACAGCTGCATTAAGCACATTGCCATAACTTGGAGCTGAGTATAGCTGACGATTCACGAGTCCCCCAGTCAAATTCGTAGTTGTGTGCTGCACACCACCATGATTCAGTTAGAGGCAAGTTAATTAACTAATATTTGCAGCTTCAACTTGTGCCAGTGTAATTAGGCAGGCATTAATATTCCCTTGGATTCTGGCCATTCTGTTTTTTTCACCTGCAGATACCAACCTCTGCTAAAAAAAAAAAATTTTTTTTTTAAAAGGCATGTGAACTGGTCACTCTATAGAGTTAGTGCAATATGACCAGAGGTTATAATCATCAGCTTACAGCCTCTTTATTCCTACTATAAGTACTTTCCAGCCATTGTGTTGCAAGCTTCGTTGGTTTTATGGGCTTAAGATACAAGTTTGTGTAGCAGCACCAAAACCAGAAATGTTGTTTTATAAGAAACAGCTTGATGGAGCAAGGTGGTGATCCCTGAAGATAGTTTGGTGATGGTATTTGGAGTACAAAGGTGTTTTTCCCTCCATGCTAAATGTGCCTGTCTTGTTTTCTTTCCAAAGGAGATGAAGGGGAGACTCAACCAGCACCTGTTCACATGGGAGAGGAGGAAGATGACGATGATGATCCCGAGAATAGGTATGATTCCATCCGTAAGGACTTAAAAGCGATTATAACACACCCTAGGCGTGGGCGCAAACAAGAGCAACGGAGCAGCAAGCAGGTTCTAAAAACCAGAAGTGCCTGCCTTGTAACGACTCGCTCACAGGCTTCCCGCAAGTTTGAACGAGAGGCCAGAAAACAAACCCCTAAATCCAGAAATGAAAAGAAAATAAGAAAATACGTTTAAGTGTTAACGCACACACCTTGGCATAGGGTGTGTTATAAAGGCAACTGCAGGACTGTCTGTTTTGAGTTTCCATGTAAAATGCAGATTCTGTGTAAACTGTATATTTAGATGCACTTAACAAAATAGCGGTTTGATATTTATGGTGGCCCGCAGGAATAGGATTCTCACAACAATTATTTAGTATTACGACAGAAGCTTTGTTTTGAGCTTTGAATATCTTTTCATCCGGTATTCAAGTTAGTTTTTCTGAAGCCTCAATTAGAAAGCAGACCCAGCCTTGGGACGTGCTTTTGGAGGGACCGGTCTTCCCAGGCATTCACACCTTATCTCAGAAGTGAATGCTGGTGGCATTACCGTGTGTTAACTTAATTTTGTGCCTGGTTCGGTTATTTTGAGTGAGGCTTTTATTGTTTGGGTTGGGGTTGCATGTTAGATTAAAACATGTGCATCACTATATATTTGGCATTAAACTGTAATGTTAAAGTATTACAAGCGTTAAAGGTCTTAGTTTTTCGGATTTCAGGAATCTTCTAGTAACAAAAGAATAAAATGGAACTCATGTCATTGCCAAATAATAAATGAGGAAAAGATAAAACCAATGGAGGAGGGTGGATTTTCATTTGTCACACTCAGGCTGTAATCCTGGACTGACTGACTTTGAAATGGACCTCCCTGATCTCCTTTTTGAGCAAGCCCATACAAGGTGTGATGCTCTTAGAGAATCAGCAGCGTGCAACTATGCATAATGTTGGTTACCAAGCAGTACAGTATTTTGGAAATGACATATTTTTGACAACATGTGCAATTGGCTTTGTGAGGATAAGAAAAAAATTGTTTGTTACCAATTTAACTAGTGTTTACCTCCATAAATATAGAAAGAAAACCTTTCCCCCCCCCTTTTTTTTTTTTTGGTATGTACCTGAAAATAACTTTGACACTTGTTCTCCCATTTGAAAAGGGGTACAAATAAAAATGCTGCTAATCTAGTTTTTACTAGGTTTACACAAGCAATGTTTAAACAAATGTTTAATAATGAACTTTAATAACTGCTTCGTAGTTGACAGGATAGAATGATAAGCATACTGTTGGGGAAGAATTTGAAGACTTTCTTTCAAAGACTTAAACTTTGCTTCCTTCTTTAATTAAATTTTTTTAAAGCGTTTCCCAAGGATAGACAAGTGATAGGAAAATTATTTTCCTTGGGAAATTTATCCTTCATTTAATTTCTTAACACGTAGCAGTGATTCCTTAAGTAATGTTTTCATCATAAAGAATCATTTTATTTAGTAAATAAAAGTTCCTGGAATTGCTTTTCAGTGGGCACACCCCTGAATTACTGTATAATCCAGGAAGGAATCAGTCTACCTCTCTTAGAGTTGGTGTTCATTAGAAAATTGTCTTGACCAATATGCAAGCTGACCCGTATTATACCATATTGAAATGCTTCATTTTTGTGTCCGGATACTGCAGTTAAGGAGTGGTTTCACTGACCATGTGCACCAGAGAGATCCTAAGACCTTTGTGCTGTGGTCCCAGAAGGACATGGATGGGTTTTTTGGGGGTGGGGGGGGGGCCTCCTTCCTCCAGTTCAAGAGCACTTAATATAGAGGGATATATTCTCGGGGCCCTTCCTCTTCCTCATTGGTGAGCTGAACTAATGCTTTCTGCTTGCTTTTGGGATCCTTGCCGGCTGGACTCCTGTTGAATGGTCAGTGATTTTTGCCATGTCACACCAGCCCCAGACTTTCAAGTCAAGGCGCTTAGGCTTGCAGTTTTAACTTTTTGCTAGCTTTTTGGACAAAACACTGACTTCTTTCAGGCCAAAGAAGGATGCTAGAGATGGGTAGTCATGTTACAACTTGTACAGTTGTACCACTAGCTTTCTTTCTCTGCAGAAATTATTTTAACATGCTTCTATTAAAATGTAAAAAAAAAAAAACCATCTTTTGCCAAAGTGCAATATTATAGTGGCTCTTAATATAACAGACAGTGCTGTATTTCATTGTGGTGTGTATATGTTTCTTATTGGTTTGTCTGAACTTATAAATAGTGCTGTTTTACTATGCTTGGAGTTATTTTTGTTCATAAAGAGATTCATCGTGTATTCATGCACAATGCCTTTGAAGTATTTGATGGATGCAATAAATTTTTGTAAAACATGTTTCTCGTGCAAGCATTTAATTTTAAGAAAAATAAAACACTTTTTTTCTTCTAAGATATAATAGGGAATGAGTTACTAAGATATATTCATTCATATTTAGGTCTTCTCCACATTCAGTTTAACATTTCTATGATTCCCCTAGTTTAAAGCTAAAATATGTTAGATGTCATACATGAGATAAAATGAAGCATCTCATTAATACATCTTTCCAGTTTTTCCTTATGTTTCCTACTTTGAGGTAAGCGTGGAGGGTACCAAATGTAAACATGTTCCTTGGTTCCAGAGTCAACGTATCCTGGGAGTTTTACACATGTATTCAAGATTTTCCATAATCTTTACAGTTATGTTCCCCCCTCCAGGGATGGGATTCATGTCCACATGCTGGCAAACTGCTTAACACTCTCCCAGTAACCTTCCTCTTAATAGTAAAAAGCAGCAAACCTGTGCGTATTTAGTTTTGCAATTCAAACCACAGTGTAAGAGGTGGTGAAATAATTGAAAGAGAGCAAACATTGACCTCTTCATTACTGTGAATGAAATAAACAAATATGGATGTCATAATTGGTAATATTAATGCGGGGGGGGGGGAATGCTCCTGATGAGCAAAACTGCAAATTGGCTGTGAACAAATTTCAGAGGGTCACGTGTGCCCACTTTGGGTCTCAGCAGGATTCTTTTCCAGTTGGAGGCTTCTTAAGACTAGGTTTACAGGTAAAATGAAGTTATAAAGTCATGTAGGAGCTTTCATGTAAAATAGAATGTTCATTTTTTTTTTCAATGAACAGACTTACACTTTGAGTCAAAACAGAGAGAGAACCTTAACAAGATTCTCATTTCCAGTTAGCTTCAGGGTCATTATTGTCCCCTTTATCATAACTCTTTTTCATGCCCAACATGTATCTGCAAAACTTTGTTCCCTGTGAGGTGGATTGTAATCCATCAGTTCTGCATACTGGCCTAATGAATTCAAATCTCCTGTGTTTGCTGTTGGCTTAGGACAGTGAAAATACTGGGGGGTAAGGGGGAAATTATTGCTGTTGCTTCTGGTGGGCTTTGAAACTCAACATGTGACCAATGGTATTTAAGTAACTTTCCATTTAAAATGAATGTCTTTGTGCTTCAACACCTTTTGTGGCTTCTCATTTTCATGGTTTCCTTGAAGTTCTTGTTCTTGGTCTCCCTTGTTGACCATATCAGTTAAGTTTTTGGGACAAAAACTGAAGGTTTTTGACTAACATTCAAATAAAATTGAGGTGTTTTGTTTTTTTTAAAAAAAGTGATTTTTCATTATATTATGCTTACCCCTCAGTTTGATGAAACTGTTATGTCTGTTGACATGATCCCTCAGGAATTGATGTTAGAGTTGGCATCTATGTTTCTTACTCATGGGATGATATCCGTTGGCACAGGCTAATCTCATTCCTGTGCCAGGACACTCAAAGGTCATAAAATTTGAGGATGGGGCACAGGAGTTTGCAGAAGCAGGGCCCACTGTGTTGAAACTGATACAGAAACACCTGGCTACATGTTTGAAGTTTTGTATACACATGAAGTAATTAGGAAATGATGAAAACACAGCACATCTGTCAATAGCTTACTTTCTTAAAGCTTTAGAAAACATCTGTTAACTTTTCCCATCCTTGCATTTGAACCTTGCTTATGTAAATACTTAAGAGATACACCCTAACTGCACCAATATCTTACAGCATCTCTGTGATGTTTGATAGCTAAGGATTTTTTCACCCATAAGCTGTATCCTTATTTTCTCCTGCACTGTTGTTTTTTCAAGTATCGGCCAGCTGTTGATAAGAATATACCAGTATGTACCATTCCCACGCAGGCCTGGTCTCATATCTCTGCTTGCTTTAGCCTCTTTTAGTCAGAGATAATGAACCAGAGATGTCAGCTGGGGAAAATTAGATCTCTCTACAACTTGGGAGGGTCAAGGACAGAAATAATGTGTTGATCCACATTAGTCCGTTAAAAATGCATCATAAAATGGAATGATGCTGTGTGTAAACAATGGTAGCAAAGGAACATTTTTGAAAATATTTTTGAATTGTTAATGCATTTTGAAACAGTATTTCTTCAGTGAAAACAGATCAGAGATGTGAATTTTAGTGTGTTTCAGCTAGCCATAGAGTATATAGGCTGATAGGATTCACAGTTGCACAAATAAGATGCATGCACAGCTGTAGTATTGAGAAGCCTTAACCAAGCTTTTTTGCAGTTGCAGGGGGAATTTCAGCCAGACAGCCATACTCTCTAGAGCCATCCTACTGTCAGGGGGAACGAGACAGTATAGTTTTCTCCTTATACTACTGCTGGTCATTTTGACCTCTCTGACTTCTCCTGGCATGAGAGGAAAAGAGTCACTCATTTGGAAAGGATACACTGATTGTTTTCCTCTGTGAGGACTAATGGTTTGTATTGCTGTCATTGAAAAAAACAGGCAGCAAAAATGCTCCCAAGTAGAAAAAATTTAGCGGTCTAGTGTTGTACTGAACACTGTCAGTCCACAAAACATGACAACATTGGGCAGGGTTTCAACCACAGGGAGAAAGAACAACGGTGAGCATTTTTCCTGATAATCTTCTTCTAGTTCTTAGATCCTAAGGTTGTATTTTGAAAGATACTTCACAAATTGGGATCTTTATTTAAAATTCAGCAAGTCATACTGCATTCTATTTTAAATGGAAAACTTCTGCTTTATATCTTTTGCAACTTCCTCCTGTATTTAATAGTGACAGAAATATAGACTTTAAACACTCACACACACACACAACCACTAAATCTACTCAGAATTCGCCGTACAGGCCACTTCTGCTTTAAAATAGTTCCTCTGTCAGAAAAAAGCCATGGTGCTGGTGAAGAATTCAAGCAAACTTGAGCGCTTGAAGAGTTTTTCACAGGTGGAGTTAAAAAGCAGCAACAACAACAGCACATCCCAAAACCTAATATTAGATAATACAGGGGCTTTTTGCCATTGAAAAGCAGCCCAGGCTGTTGTTCAACCATTGAATCCAGTTTGTGAAATTGTAAGGTGGTTTGCTCTCCTGAGCATAACCAAGGGAATGGCCCCATGCCTCTGTTTTCAGATCATCATTTTAAGATGTTTTGGAGGCCATGAGATCTGAAGTTGGGTTGAGCTGAATTTAACTGACTTGATTATGGTCAGACCAGCACCAAAGATACTGAATTCTAATATTGTTTTATAAACTTCCTGTGCCGTGAAGGTAAAGGAGAAACAATGAAGGGAGGACCAATGAAAGTCGAACCCTATCGTGCAGTTTTATCAGCCACAGATAAGCTGTTTAAAAGGACCTATCCACAACCCGATGCTTCCCAGGTGTGCTGAGCTAGAGCTCCCCATCACCACCCAGAGGATGGCCGTCACGGGGGTGGGAAAGTGCTGTGGGATTTGGGTAGGTTGTATTGACATAGTTCAGAATAATCCCCTCATTTTCACACGATCAAGTTGAGAAGACAAATCATGCTCCCACTGTGGACATGGGTTACCCACCTATCCATGGGTCTTGCTTAGTTCTTAAAACTCCTGGGTCTTGCCTTATCTAGTTATGCAGTTGTGCGTTTGTCATTTGCTGGTTTTTGTCAGGTGAACCCAATAGAATATACGCCTTTTTTTGTTTTGCTCCAAAGAATTGCCAAGAAAATGCTTTTAGAAGAGATCAAAGCCAATCTTTCCTCAGAGGAGGATACTTCTTCTGATGAGGAGTCGGAAGACGAGAAGAAGAAGAAGAAGAAGGGACAGAAAACAGGAAAGAGAGGCAACACAGGTGAGCACCCAGTAGCAGCGCAGTCTATCCATTGTAATGTCAAAATATTGCTTAAAAGAGCAATGAGCAGCGCATGCTTTTTGACCAAATATGTGAACTTGCTGATGCTGAACTCCAGAGGTAGTTGGTGATGAATAGGTTGCTAGAATGGCCACCGGCCCATTGTAGGCACTAGAGATGGGCACGAACTGCCAGTTCAATGGTTTGCACTGGTTTGTTTACTGGCCGAACTGGTGTTTAGCAGAGGAGGCAGAGCAAGGAAGCACCAAACACCTGTTGGCTGGGAAACGATCCAGCACGAACTGCCAAACCAACAGTTCGTGCCCCTTTCTAGTAGCCACCTTGTTTTGTGCCAAAGTCTTCACAACAGTACCTAAAATCCTGCAGCATTCACTTAACTGTAACTTGTAATGTCGTTATAACAGAAAGAGATGAAAGATGCTTACGCCTTGTGTGTTATAATTTCACATGTTTGGTGTTATGCTAAATTGTCGTATATTGCAGTGAGCAAATGAAAAATTAGGAGAGGTTATTTGTTGGTTGGTTTTTGTGCGAGAGAAAGAGACAGAGAGAAGAGAAGAGAGCAAACAGGAAGACAGCTTTCATTTGATGCCCGACGTTGAGGACTTTGATGGTGTGTTAAATTGACATAAACTCCCTGTGTGGGGGGAGGGAAAAGGCGGCTTATGGTTTTATATTTTTTTTTCTCTAACAGACGAGAATGAAGAGGATGATATCTTTGACTCAGATTCAGATGCCGAAGAGGCTAAGAAACCAAAATACAGACACCGATTATTAAGACACAAGTTGACAGTGAGCGACGGAGAGTCTGAGGATGAAAAGAAGGGGAAATCTAAAGATGCAAAAGAAGTGAAACGTCGAAATAGGAGGAAAGGTACAAAATCTCACCCTCTTGCTTTCTCTCTGTATCCAGGCCAAAAGAACCAATTGAGACAACCAATTAGATGCTCGTTAGTAGCAGGTGATGCACATTTATAGCCTCCCTACCTCTTGGTAGGATGAGGGAAACGTCCCAAGTCACTCAGAGGTGGGAGGCTTTACTCCAAGGCAGTTTATATTTCTTACGTGTTCAGAGAGAGAAGGCAGGATCTTAAGAGGTAGTTTAGGTGTGTCTATGGGTTTACGCATGCTAGTGAGATTTGTTACTTAAAAAAAAGAAAGATTCAGAGAGATTTAAAAGAACAGAGAGTTGCTGTCATGTATGCGTGAGCCCAAAGCCTCCCTGGACCTATAGGACTCAATTCTTTTCCTGTTTATGAACTTTCTGGTTGGTTTTCCCAATGGCAATTCCTTTTTAAAATTAGCATCATTGACCGCAATCATGGGACGTGCTTGGACTCTCCAGGGCCCTTTTGACATGGTTTCCTTGACCGTCAGCACACTAGATGGATTATGAAACGGGGGGAAGTTTGAGAAGTCGTTTATGCTGTGGAATGGGGCGGGAATTTGTGATGTGGTGCCGAGAGTGTGAGAAGAATCCTGCTGGCCCATGCAAGCCTTCAGATCAGAAATCTTATGGCACTTTCCATAATCCAGAGTGCTCCAGGGTAGAAAACTCTCTGCGTCAAGGACCCTCATCCCTCCCACTTCCTAAATCCTTGGTGTTGATTTAACTGTAAGGGCTGTTGCTTGTTTTGTTCCTTGCATCTAAAGTGAGCAGTGAGGATTCAGAAAACTCCGATTCAAATGAAGCCAATGAGTCTGGAGTCAGCGAAGACGTCAGTGAATCTGAAGATGACCAGCGTCCAAGGACCAGGTAGCGTTTTGTTCTCTGGTGGTTCCTGATTGGTTTCCTCTTTCTTTTGATGACGGGTCTGTTAAGGGCAGATTTAGGAAGGAAGAGGAGGATGAAATGGTTTGGGAGCCTTCAGGACAAAGAAGCCTCTCTCTGTCTTCAGCAAATGGCAGAGTTAAAGGGATGGATCTAGTTTGAGGACCTTTGTGGCTTTTCAGGAGGGAATCAAGGCCCCAAGAAGTTGTATGCCTTTCCAGAGTTCTACAGGAGTCACGCCCAGGTGCTTGTTCACAGAGAAAGGAGAGACAGCCATGTGGCCCCTTGACATGTTTGCATTTTGCTGCATCTGCCATCTCCATTTTGCAAGTCAGTATCCGACAAAGGCAAGGTCGGCTACCTCAGGGCAGGTTTCTGGACTTTGGGCGTCTTCCCCAGTTCTCCAAACTGAAGAATTGTTACGGAGAACACAGGCAACACCAACTAAAAGCACAGTAGACATTCTTTAGACGCCTGTGTTGTTTGGAAATAATTAAGCGACCAACAAAGGAGTGGTGTCTTGCAAGATGATGTGTCTTGCAAGTAGACATGGGTCTAGAGTTGAACACATCTGATTTAAATCTGGAGAGGAAACCAGTTTGCATGGACATCAAGAGAAAAGTGGACTCAGAACAGGTAGGGGGACCTCTCCTGCCCAGGAAAGGAAAGTTGTCGTTTCTGCGGTAAAAACAGTGACAGAAGGCACAGTGTGTTTCCTAGGACTGTTTTCCTAAGGAATGTCCCAGAGCTATGAAATGTTATGCTATTTACGCAGTTCAGTGGCAGCCAATTGACCGCTATTGACATGGAAACCTCTTCCATTGATTCAGATCTGCTAAGAAAGCAGAATTGGAAGAAAATCAGCGGAGTTACAAGCAGAAGAAGAAAAGAAGGCGCATAAAGGTCCAGGAGGATTCGTCTAGTGAAAACAGCAAGGTATTTGTTTAACTGAAAGGACCCCGTAGTTCTGAGAATTTGAGGAGGCTTTAAACTAGGGGTGGGTAACATCCCATAACCAAGGGGCTGAGGGCGGGGGTTTCAGTAGTTCCAACTAGGAAAAGTCAGTACTAGTCCTAGATGAATGGAAGTCCCTGGTGTGATATTTTGCCAGCCTCTGATCCTTACCGTTAATTGACAAGACCGATTGCGGTGGTTCCCAACCTTGGGTCCCCAGAGGTTCTTGGACTCAAACTCCCAGAAACCTTCACCATGAGCTGAGCTGGCCAGGATTTCTGGGAGTTGTAGTCTAAAAAACATCCGGGTTAACCAAGGTTGGGAACCATTGCATTAAAGCAATGGAAACATTATACTCTTTTTGACTAGAGTTCTCTGATAGCCCTATGACAATCTATTTTATTGCAAGTGAATTTTGTGGGGCCTTTGAAGGTTAAGTTTTTAATTTTTGTTTTTGCGTCTTTCTGTTCTTGTTTCATATGCACTGTGTCTGCTTTTCCATCCCTACCTTCCCGCGCCCCCCCCCCCCCGGGTGTCCCAGAACACTCCTGAAACATGGGGAGCTTTAGAAGCAGTTTATATTTCAGCATTGGCGGTGAAGGGATGGGGTGTTGCCTTTTAGCTCCTTGCGTGGAAAGTGCCTGTAGCCCTATAGAAACAAACCACAGGAAACCATCTGTGGTCTTGTGATCTTTGAGGTCTTACCATGTTCTTCATTGACCCCCTGTTGCCATGTGTGCCGTATGTTGCCGGTGTTTGGCAGCATCTAAAGAGAGTACATTGTAAAGGTCTATGGCCAGAAACAATAAAGTTTATATGTAATAGCTATCTAAATACAGTATGTGGGTTTTGTGCTGTCAAGTTGGAACAGGCTTACAGCGACTGTAACAGGGCTTTTAAAGTAAGTGAGATATTTGAGGATTGGTTTTACCAGTTCCACTCCCCCTGTGAGTTTCCATGGCTGAGCAGAGATTCGAACTCTGGCCTGGTCCATCACTCTAACCACTACACTACACTGGAAATACAAAAAGGCGGTTATTTCAGTTAATAATTTGAATGAAATTGTTTCCATTTAACATCTTAATCCCTTTTTATTTGACTTTATCCTTAAAGACAGAGGAAGGTGGTCAATTTTTTTCCAACGGTATTTTTCTTGTTTGCTTGTTTGTTTTTAACAGAGTAATTCTGATGATGATGACAATGATGATTCAAAATCTCCAGGGAAAGGCAGGAAAAAGATACGAAAGATTATTAAGGACGATAAACTCAGAACGGAGACACAAAACGCACTCAAAGAAGAAGAGGAGAGAAGGAGACGAATCGCAGAGAGGGAGCGAGAGAGGGAGAAGCTACGAGAGGTGCTTTTGCTTTCTTTATGCAACGGACCCCGTGGGAGGAAGGGGTGTCCTGTGTTCTTAAATGCCTGTAGCCTAGGGGGATTTTTGAAAATAAGCCTACGAGGTGGAAGGGGCACGCCTGGAAAATGCAGAGAGGAAACTACAAGAGAAACTTTCTGTCATGTGCAAGAAGAAATGGAAAGAGAAAGAGACAGAAATGTCGGAAGGATGATAGGAAGTGTAGTCCAGTGGTACCTGAAAGATAGACATGAGCTACTTTTCCAGAGTATTCGAATCTCCACCATTTATCCCTATTTGAGGTTTTGGTAGTTAGTGCTTGAGGTTTTGGTAGTTAGTAAAGTAGTTAGTATTTAGTCGTAGCGTGATTATTATTTCTGTTTAAGGTGTCCTTTTTTGAGGTAGTTTTTTATGTCATGTAACCTACATTGAAAATTGCTGTTGCCGTAGTAGAAGCCACTTTAGAAACAACTTTAGAAGAGTAACTCTTGAGTTTCCTGTTTTGTTCTAAATGTATGCAGCTTATTAAGAATCTTTCATCAGTCACAGTGTACTTGGGCTTTTTGCCTGCTTTTTATTACATCAGCTGCAGGTCTTCAACAGCGTGCGTCACACAAGGTTTGCCTTATAATCATGGCATTTTGCTGGCATTTGCAGAATTATTATTTATTTTATTTACAAGATTTTTTAGCCGCACCATTACCAATGGTCTCTGAGCAGCGTACAACAATATTATACATGGCAAGATGCTTGTGCAGCCAATATCTGTATTTTCAGTCAGGGAGGTACCATGTTGTACTCCTCTGAAGGGTGCGAGTCAAGTCCTGTCTGTTAAATTCCTGAACCAAACAACCCCTTTGCCTGTTTCATGTTGTTATGGTGTCTCTTAAGTCATGAGATACCACACCAGAGGTATGGGCGTCTTGGGACAAATCTGAAAAAGATCCATTCTCAGAAAAGTGTATTTGGGCTTGAGTGCAAAGTGTATTCTGTTGCATTGTGTCCTTTTGCTGTTTATCCTGCAGCTTGAGTTACGATCACAAACCTTTCTTTCCAGGTCATAGAACTAGAGGATACGCCGACAAAATGCCCAATTACAACCAAGCTGGTCTTAGACGAAGACGAGGAGACGAAAGAACCTATAGTACAGGTCCACAGAAACATAGTTACAAAACTGAAGCCACATCAAGTAGATGGTAAGGTAACCTGACAAGAACTTTGCTCTTTGAAAGGCTGGATTTTGAGGGGTTTAAATTTTGCGCGAGTCGGGATAGAGAGGTGGCTCTGTTGCAAACCAAAAGCCAAAGTATTGGTGCTTAACTGTTGACTGCTGCCTTTTTAAAGGATGTCTTAACAATATTATTTCCAGGTGTTCAGTTTATGTGGGATTGCTGTTGTGAATCTGTGAAAAAAACAAGGAAATCTTCGGGCTCTGGATGCATTCTTGCCCATTGTATGGGTCTGGGAAAAACCTTGCAGGTATGTTTCAAGAATCCATAGGCAGGGAGGGATAGCCCTGGCTTCCTCCAGTTTCTACCAGTCCAAATTACGGGAACCAGCTCTGAGAAGGGCTTCACCAAAACGTCCAGGCACTGCCTTTCTTGCCGTTGTCACATTAGCTCAGTGTGAATATAAAAATAGCACAATATCCTTTTTATACGCAAGTGTTGTAGCTGGGGAGAGTAAAACTATGGAAGGAAAGAGGATTTATTACACCTGTCCCATCCTTTCTTCCCAGTGCTGGAGCGCTGTACAATGGGGGTTACAATGAGCTCCAGCCCAGCTTAGCCAATGGTGAGGATGGCAGGGGGTTGGCCGTCCAGCAACAGCCCCGCTTTAAAGAATAGATGACTGCTTTTACTAGAGTGGGACTACCAGGGGGTGCTCATACTCTAAAATGGTCATTGTCATCCTGGAAATTGGGAAAGAAAACCCTAAAATGTCATGGGTGTGCTCAGGATGAATGGTCACTCAGTCCTGTTCGTAGTGCAACTGGCAGTTTCCTAAGGTGACCGTGCAGCCTTTATGCCTTACAGCAGTCACGTGGTGCTGGAGGAGGAAGGCTGCATTTTATTTTTATTTATAAAGAAGAAAATGCATCCTGTACAGGTAAAATGGTGCAGCTTTATAGAAGAAGCACAGTCCTGAGAGGAGGCTGTTAGGGCTGTTTCCAGAAATTGGGCAATACTTTTGCTATAGAAACAGTGGCTTGAAAAATACTTGAGTGTGTCAGGAAATATATATTTCCTTTCTAGGTTGCATTTCTCTCGCAGTCTTAATATATGCAGCACAACGCAATAGTTAGGAACCAAAGTTGCTGTGTGCCTTCTAATAGTAAAGTTGTACATAACCGAACGGATTAATATGCTACGGCCGTGTCTAACTGTCTAACTGTTCAGGGAAAGATGAATTGGACAAGGGTAAAATCAGTTTGGTTGTTGCATGTGTGCAGCAAATCAATACACACACACAAGCTGTTTGCATATACTGCTCAGCTCACCCTAAGAGCACTTTGCCTGTGAAGTGGTGGATACTGATCCTGTGCATACAAGGGTCTTACTGTAGCATTAAACATGCAGAGACCTGTATTTTAGCTTCTGATCTGTTTGGTTTTTCCTCTCTTGAAGGTAGTAAGTTTCCTTCATACAATTCTGTTGTGTGACAAGCTGGATTTCAGAACAGCTCTTGTGGTTTGCCCGCTGAACACAGCTCTGAACTGGCTGAATGAATTTGAGAAATGGCAAGAAGGCTTAGAAGACGACGAGAAACTAGAGGTATCGGTCATCCTTGACTTGCAGAGCGCTTGTATGCCATAGTAACTAGTTGCAGCGTCAGAAATACCAAAAAAATGTTTGAGGATGTTGATTCCTCAAGCCTGCAGGTCTTAAATGCTGCTTATTCTAAGAGTGCCTTGATTTCTCCCCTGTTTTTCCCCACAAGGTCAATGAACTGGCCACGGTCAAACGCCCTCAGGAGAGGGGCTACATGCTGCAAAAGTGGCAAGATGAAGGCGGCGTCATGATCATCGGATACGAGATGTACCGTAACCTTGCACAAGGACGGAATGTGAAGAGCAGGAAGCTGAAGGAAATCTATAACAAAGCACTGGTGGATCCAGGTAAGTCAGAATATCGTAGCCATCAGCCTTTTCTAATCTGGGTCCCTCTGACTGAAGTCTGCCCTCCCTGGCCAGCATCGCCAGAGAAAAACGGTTTAGGGCCTCGCTACCTGACGGAACGCCTTCTCCCACCTAGATCTACCCGTATCACCCGATCTAGCCAGGAGGTGAGGCTGAGGAGCCTAACGCCGAGGGAGGCCCGGAAGGAAAAAAAACAAGAAACCGGGCCTTCTCGGCAGTGGCTCCTCGTCTTTGGAACAGCCTCTCTCCTGAGATTCGCATGGCCCCGTCGCTGGGCATCTTTAAATGGCAACTGAAAACCTGGCTGTTTAAGCAAGCCTTCCCTCCACCCACCGTCTGAATTTTTGTTATTTTGTGTTTTCTCCCATCTTGGATCATTGTTTATTTAGTAATATATTGTTATGATTTTAAATTGTTAAATTGTTACATGATATGTTGTTACCCGCCCAGAGTAGTCTATATGACTAGATGGGCGGGCTATAAATGTAATAAATAAATAAAAAATAAATAAAATAAAACCTTGGAGCTGTCTAGGTCAGTGGTTCTCAAACTGGGGTCCCCAGATGTTCTTGGACTGCAATTCCCAGAAGCCTTCACCACTTCCTGTGCTGGCCAGGCTTTCTGGGAGTTGCAGCCCAAGAACATCTGGGGACCCCAGGTTGTGATACAGTTGGCCTAGGACAACCCAAGGTTCAAATCCCTGCTCAGTCACGGAAACTCAGTGGGCATGGCTGTGATAAACCACTTCCTGAACATCTTATGTATCTCAAAATGCCTATAAGGGTCACTGTACGTAAGAAGCAGTTTGAAAGCACAGAATAACAATAGCAACAATGAAGTCCAGTTCCAGCAGACCCTTTTCCCCTGCAGAGAATAGCCTATGACACTTATAGGCTAATTTTGTATCTAAAGACACAGTATCAGGGCAATATTAGAAATCTTCTCTTCCTCAAACATAGCTGTGGATTAAAAAAGAAAAAAGAAAAATAATTAATTCTCATATACCTACTTCCATTTGACTTGACTTCCAGGGACCAGTAGGTGGCAGCATCACATTTGTTTATAAATACATATTGACATTCATAATTAGATAAAATCTTCCTTCTTAACCTCTTGGTGGGGCATTTTTCAAAGGCATTGCTACGGAATTTTGTGTTTCTTGACCCACATCTTGAAATATTGTCACTCCATATAGCAAAAGGCAGTGATCCACAAGGTCTTTTCTAGCTCTGCAGTTCTAAGATGATGATGATGATGATTAAACTATGTGTGGCAGTCCCGACTACCCTGGCTGATGCCAGAGTGATGAAGAAGCGTGCTCACATTTTATATGAAACGTTCGCTGGAGAGACACCATAAAAGCTTGATCCCTGCTAGCTTTTGAAGAAGCAGACTAACAAATGGTAGTTCTGGTTCATATTTTTGTGATCTCTTGGACCATGTTATGAGAGATGCACCCTGAAATGAGAGAGAGAGAGAGAGAGAGAGACCACTTTAAAATTAATAGCGTAATTTTTTTTTAAAAAAAAAATAGATTTTAAGTCTCTATATAGGTGTTTCTGGAGCAAGTTGCACTTGATGGTTAGGCTGTGAAATACACTATCTTGGTACGGCCAGTAAAAGAAATTCAAAGGTTTGTTTCCCTTTTTTGATACCAGGTCCTGATTTTGTTATATGTGATGAAGGACATGTATTGAAAAATGAAGCTTCGGCTGTTTCTAAAGCGATGAATTCTATCAAGTCCAGGAGGAGGATCATTCTGACAGGAACCCCGTTGCAAAACAATCTCATAGAATGTAAGTTTCAGGTGTTGGTGTTGGTAAAAGCCTGAAGATCTATACGTTTCATTAAAATAAAATAGAATGGCTTTGTTAATGTGGAAGTACCATCTCTGTATCCTTGCAGGTTTTTTTCCTTTCTCTTTAAATATATTCAGAGCTTGTTTGTTTATGTGACTTGGTTCACCTACCAAATAGTCTTCAAATAGAATTCTTCTTGGATTAGTTCCATATCAGTACCTGACTGGCACTGAAAATTGAGTTGGAAATCGACTGTGAAAATTGTCAGATTGGCCGCGAATCAGAGCCTCTGCCCTTCACGAGCAGGGGGCCGCCCAGTTCCTGAACGGCCCTGGTCCTTCCCTGTCTCTCCCACCTGCTTCCGTAGTCTGTGCTCCCAGCCAGTACCCCTTTATTTTACAAATGTTGTCTGCCACCGGTACATGCCAGCCTTAAGCCACCCTTTACCTTCTGCAGAAGACTAAAGATTGATTTGTGATTCCTCAGATCACTGCATGGTCAACTTTATCAAGGAGAATTTGCTGGGGTCCATAAAGGAGTTCCGGAATCGATTTATAAATCCCATCCAGAACGGCCAGTGCGCAGACTCCACCCTGGTCGATGTCAGAGTGATGAAGAAGCGTGCCCACATCTTGTATGAAATGTTAGCTGGGTGCGTCCAGGTACGTCGCTCCTTGAGTTATGCTACCTGATAGTGTGAGCCTTTAAAATCATTAGCATCTAAAACTTAAAAGCCTTCACAGTCTTTTGGGCTCCGATAGACTGTTCCTGTCGATTAAAGCTGTTTCTGTCCCCCTCGCCCCACCTGTTATTTTGGATCTGCAAGCCGGAAAAATCTTTTTATAAAGTTTTAAGTTTAAAACATGATTGTTTTAAAACTTTTGTCCACGTTATTGCGCCCCCCCCCCCCCTTATTGTAAAGTGTAAAATCCTTAGCAGCAGGTGGGCCTCCCACGGTACCTGCAGTTACTGAATGGTATTGTGCAGGTTAGGACAGAACTCTGAAATCTTTTTAGACTTTGAGCCATATTTCACTCCATTTTACATCGCAAGATCCTACCCTATTTCCACGAAAATAAGACCTAACCTGAAAAGAAGCCCTAGTAGGATTTTTCAGGAGGCTCGTCATATAAGCCCTACCCCAAAAATAAGCCCCAGTGAAGTGAAACCCCCGCCCTCCACCATTGTGCAGCAACCAGAAGAAGAGGACAGGACTGTATTTGAATAAATGTCGATGGTTGTACATGAAAAAAAATAAAACATCCCCTGAAAATAAGCCCTAATGCGTTTTTTGGAGCAAAAATTAATATAAGACCCTGTCTTATTTTCGGGGAAACACGTTAGTAAAATACCTGTGTGTCTGCCTTCTTTTTCCCTTGTCCTCCTAAAAATTTAAACAGAAGATGGTGGCAACCCTTTTATGTCCCAGCTCCCTGGCTGCAGGCCAGCCACGGGTATTGAGGAGACTAGTTTAACATTATGCCTCAGTGTGGACAGACATTGGTTTATTTGAAAGCAAACTGCAGTTCGTACTTGAAACCTGTGGACTTCGATCTGTAGTTAGTTGAGATTAATCCCAGGATAGGAGACGTGCGTAAGGGCAAAATACAGCTGAAGTGAACATTTCCTTTCTCCCAGGGGCTGTGTTGGATAAGAAGGGCGGGCGGGGTGCACCGCCCTGAGACTTACGCACATGACGTAAAACTGTGCCTTGATGCTGCCCTTGAACCCTGCCTGCGTCTCCTCCCTGTGGCTACAATATAGACTTGGATGTCCGAGGGCAGGATCCACAAGTGACGATTAATCTTTCTACCTCTTAGAATCCTCCGGGCGGGATCCCTCTGCTGTCAGTGCCTTAAACCACATGACTCTTGTTTGTTTTGTGAATCTTCTTGCTTTATAAAAGTGCTTCATTGTCTTCTTAAAAATTCAATTACAGAGGAAAGATTATACCGCCTTAACCAAGTTCCTGCCACCCAAACATGAGTATGTTTTAGCTGTTAGAATGTCTCCCCTTCAGTGTAAACTGTATCAGTACTATTTGGACCACTTAACAGGTAAGACACACATGGTGTTTCTTCGCTGTTTAATGGTTTCTTTGTCTCCCTTCTGTGACGGTCTTTGGCATGTGATCTTTCAAGGGCCTAGGTGTGAGGTTCTTCTTTTTTTTAAGTCTTTGTGTGTGGTGTGTGGCATTTGGTGACCAAAGTTGAGATGGCCTTTATTCTGATTTTGGTGAGATGTAAGACTTATTTTGAAGACCTGGAAGACTACTCGTGGTTACAGAAGTGGGGATTCCTTCATGGAACTGCTGGACAGCTCCGGGGTTTAGGTCTCAAACTAGAGGTTGGAAGTTCGATTCCCCTCTTGTGCTTCTTGGACAGGGGCTGGGTTTGATGATCCAGAGGGCCCCTTCCAGCTCTGCAGTTCTAAGATGATGATTATCCACCCTCTTCGTTGGGTACCTGTCCAACCACGAGCCCATCAGATCTATCCCAGGGCATCACATTTAGATAGAGTCTGTTTATGAAAGAAAAAAATAAACCACGTGTTTATAGGTGCTGGTCACATAGCTGTTTACCCCAGCAAGTGAATATACAAAATCACAAGCCATAGAGAGGAAGTGAGTAGAAATGTTTCTGTCCTTTATCTCTTATCTCCCTCGCTTCCCCTGCCGTAATGAGGCTTGGTAAGTCACCACTAATGTAAGTCCTGTTGATTCAGGGGTTGAGACCAGCAATGGGATTTAGTCCCATATCTTCTAAGTGTCCTTTTAATCTGCAGCTGGTGGAACATGTTCAGCAATGTTAGGCTTTTAAACTGGCTTTCCATTCAAGTAGGTAAACCAGTCACTTGGTTCCTGTATCTTAAGTGGCACATGTTGAGAAATGTTACAGATTGTCAAACGTGAAAGACAAGGGGAAGA
Organism: Intellagama lesueurii; assembly: GCA_037013535.1. Taxonomy (NCBI): domain Eukaryota; kingdom Metazoa; phylum Chordata; class Lepidosauria; order Squamata; family Agamidae; genus Intellagama; species Intellagama lesueurii. The sequence continues at coordinate 14,224,175 of JBAJHW010000010.1, forward strand.
GTAGAAGAAGCAGCTCATTTAGTCTCTTGACTAACCTAAGTAGATGGGGAGCACCATATATTGTGCTGAAGTTGATATTGTGTGGCTAATATTTAAAGCCTGACTATTTTAGTGTAACTTTTGGACTCAATTCTCAGGTGTCAGCAGCAGCAGCGAAGGTGGAAGAGGCAAAGCGGGAGCGAAACTCTTCCAGGATTTCCAGATGTTAAGTAGAATTTGGACTCATCCTTGGTGCTTGCAGCTGGATTATATTAGCAAAGAAAATAAGGTAAATCGCATCTGTTGGTCTTCGTTTCTTCAGTGAGACATGACAAGGTGCTCCAGAATTTCACTGAATTAATGGAAAACTTCTTTGCTTTATTTATTGTGAGCTATTGACAGAGGGTGAGGAGATACTGTTGGTAACAAAATAATTGTTGACCCCAGTATTGTTTAGATAAACAAACAAATCTTTGGAAGACTTAAGAAAGCATGACTAAATTTAACAAAACATCTCCTACAAAAACATCCACTGTATTTTTTCAGGGCTATTTTGATGAAGACAGCCTTGATGACTTCATTGCATCAGATTCTGAGGAAACGTCTGTAAGCTTAAGTTCTGATGAATATACTAAGTAAGTTGAATTGGTGTGGCAAACATATTACCTCAGAATTAATAGAATATGGTCTGCAATACAAGCACAGTAAATACAATCACAGTGCCTCAGCAGGTTCTTCATGACAGTGTTAAACTTATAGGAAGAAGAAAACCAAGGGCAAAAAATCAAAGAAAGACAGCAGCTCCAGTGAAAGTGAAAGCGATAACGATGTAGAAGTGATTAAAGTTTGGAATTCAAGATCTCGTGGAGGTGGAGAAGGGAACGCAGAAGAGCCGGCAAACAACCCACCACCTGTCGCAAAGCCCGAAGAAGGTAATGAGGCAACTTGGACTAACACTGAACGCTGAGAGAGGGTTGTGTGGGGAATTCGCATGGGCACCGTAGGGAGTGCTAGGGAAAGGGTGACCCTGGTGGTCCTAGCAAGACCCTTTGGTCAGATCAGCCACCCACTCGGTCGCAACACCTGCGCTCTTAGGCCAAGGCGGGCAACTGTCTGGCTGTCCAGAGGTGGTCAAACTGCAGCTCCTGTCATCTTCAGCATCTGGCTAGATGGGCCAGCACTGACGGGTGTTGCATTCCAGGAGGAATTCTGGCGTGTTCATGACAGAGATGGTCTTTACGGATGCCTTGGGATGCCACTGGCTCGAAAGCAAGAGAGGTATCTGAGAGACCACCTAATTTCTTCCCAAACAAATTCAGGCCTTATTTAAAATTGTAGCTCACGGTACTTCAGCAGTGCAAAGAAGCACGCAGCTAACGCTTTGTGAACCCATTTAATCTTTTGCTTTTTTTAAAAAAAAAATGACCCTTTGATGACAGACTTGGTCGTTCGTGGAGAGTCTGCCTTTTTGCTTTATTTTTAAGTCTCCGTTTTGGAACAGACTCTATTAATTCCCATGCTCTCGGTGTTTGCTCCTTTGTGTTTTTCTTTTCAGGTAGAACCACTTCCTCTTCTAACCCGGGCAGCCCAGCTCCAGACTGGTACAAAGATTTTGTGACCGATGCGGACGCGGAAGTACTGGAGCATTCTGGGAAAATGGTGCTCCTCTTTGAAATTCTTCGCATGGCGGAGGAGCTCGGGGATAAAGTGTAAGTTGTTCTTGCCCACTGGAAGGACTTTGGAACCCTCTGCCCAGAGCACACGAGTGCTTTAATTTCTTTTCAGCGTGTGCGTGTTGGTGCTTCCCTCAGCAGACACTCCGCGTTCAGCCCTTTCCAGCAAAGCCGGCTTTTTAAGAGTTGGTTTGTTTAGATGAATATTTGTGCCTTCCTCTCGCTGTAGTGAGTGGATGATGTTAGTGGATGAAGGCGACCTGATAGGTTAGTTAAGTGTGGTCAAATCTGAGAACTGTCTGGTCTTTCTCTACATTCAGCTTAGTGTTCAGCCAGTCTCTGATCTCTCTGGATTTGATAGAAGATTTTCTGGAGCTAGCCAGCCGGGAAAGAGAAGAAGGCGAACCTGTAATATATAAAGGTGAGCACAGAAGCGTCACGTTTGAAGATCTGAAAAACTGTCCTTCTGTTTGCCTAAAGTGGCTTTCCTCAGCAGCTCAAGGTAAAACACCTGAACCTTTTGGAAACTGAACCGTCAGTTGGGCCTAACAGAGCTTAACTGGGTTAGCAGAATCCTATCCAAAAGGGGAACCACTGCACTGTGACCGGTTCTTATCCCCACTGCATCGACTAAAGGAAACAGGCACATGGAATTGTACAAAGATCTGTGAAAAAACTGGTTTTCCTACACTAACGGACCCAAGGATACAGCAGAATTCCCATACCGGTGGAGTGTTAGAAGGATGGAGGGAAACGGAAGGAACAAGAAGTAAATAATGTTTAAAAACAACGCATCTGGCTGCTACTTTTCCTTGATGAATGCTCGCAAGATTACTTTTCTGATGTTTCAGTTTCCAAAACACAAACTTGAATGCTTCTGAGGGAAGCCCGCTTTTCTTAATTCTGTCAAAACTCTTTGATGATCTTTTAAATGAATCAACATTTTGGATAGATGGTGAGCAGCTGTCTGGTACAGTTCTTCATCTATCCATATATTGATTCCCGTGCTTAAAATCTCAAGAAAAAGGCAGTGTTGTTCCGTCAGTTTGCCTCTGTTTCGGTAATCTCCACCTCGTTCTAGTGTCTGGCTTTTAGTCTTCTTTTCCTGCTGCCTTCAGTCTTTCTGATCTTTAAAGCCTTTTCCAGTGACTCCTGACTTCTCATGAAATGATAGAGGGCCTAAGAAAGAGGTTCTTCAGAAAGGGGGACTCAGCACAAACTACACTCAGGCACCTTTGAGTCCAACCTGTCTGTCATCAAGAACCATTAAAACCTATTTGAGATTGTCAGTTGGTGATCCTCTTTAGCGGGATATATAACAGTCTTCCCTTTGAATTTCCAGGTGAAGGAAAATGGTTCAGAAACATTGATTATTACCGTTTGGATGGGTCTACCACTGCTCAGTCAAGAAAGAAGTGGGCAGAAGAATTTAATGATGTAACTAACGTCAGGTAAATACATCCCCCTTTTTGGTAGGCACGCCCCTCTCCCCCAGCAGCTCATGTTGTTCCTGGTAGACTTGAAAAGGTATCTCTTTCCCAGCCGTGATAAGGTAGCTCCCTTCTCCTGCCATTCCATTCCAGCTGCATCAATAAATTTCTGGATTGTTTTTAGACAACTCATTTCTTTTCCTTCCTTTCTCTGTCCCCTGCTTTCGTCCCTGCTGTGACCACGATTAGTTACTTCCATTCTTAATGAGGAAAAATGCATTTGATTTTAGGATTTCCTTTAAGAAAAGGATTCCGTCGTTACATTAAAGGCTTCCCATGGAGTTCATTGATTATAAGGTTTACGTCGCCCTAGCTCGTGGCTCTTTGATGTGACAGGCTTGCTATTCTCAGCACATGTTGTGTAGATTTAGTCCATTTCTGAAAACAAATGAATTCACCACACACTTTTTATGCTGCGTGTGAGTGGTGTGTTAGAAAGCTGCTAAATCTAACTCACATTATAACTGAAGCACAGAAGCACTTCAAGGTGTATTTTCTGTTTTTCAGTTCTCACCTAGATAAGACATCCCTGCATGTGTAAATACTTCCTTGCTTCTCATATTGAGTTGCAGAAAGAAAAGTCAGGTTTATCAGATTCATCTCCAGCCGGCTAGATATTATAAATGATGCACTTTTAAATCGGTAATAAGGACACAAAGGTTAAGAAGAAGACGGCCTTACATATTTAGCAATCCCTGTTTACATACTCTGGACCTACTGAAGTTTGGAAAGTGATTTTTCCCCCCCTTGTGGGAGTATTAGGCATCCTTCAGTCTCAAAAGACTATGGTAACGTGCTCTGTATGGAGGACTTGGAACAGCGTCTAGTGTGGCTGAGAAGGCCAATTCGAGAGTGACAATCCCTTCCACACTGAAGACAAATACAATCTGTCCCCTGTCCAGCTCCCTGATTTTGCTGCTTCCGTGACTGCCTCTTTGCCTCGGTCTGGTGGACAAGGGTCTCTTCAAATTGGGAGAGGCCGTGATGCAACGCCTGCCTCCAGGCTGAACGCTCAGATGTCAGGGTTTCCCATCTGTTGAGGTCCATTCCTAAGGCCTTCAGATCCCGCTTGCAGATGTCCTTGTATCGCAGCTGTGGTCTCCCTCTGGGGCGATTTCCCTCCACTAATTCTCCATACAGGAGATCTTTCCCTTGTGGGAAAAGGCCGTGTAAAGAACTGTAGAATCGTACAGTTGGAAGGGACTTTGGAGACTTGAGGCATCCTGGAGAGAGGCATCCATCTAGATTATCAGAGTTAATACCTCGCGTGTAAGAAAGGAGAGCTCGCCACCTCTCAAGATAAGTTGTTTCACCACTGAACCCCTGATACCCTCAGGACCTTGCTTTTAGTGCGCTTCTGTCTCGCCATGGGTTGCCAACCCAGCCTCTGGAGCAGCTACGGAATGAATATGAATTGTCTTCAATTTTACTTTGCTTTTTTCCAGGGGCCGTTTGTTTATTATCTCCACCAAAGCGGGATCCCTTGGCATAAATCTGGTGGCCGCAAACAGAGTAATTATTTTTGATGCTTCTTGGAACCCCTCCTACGATATCCAGAGTATTTTCAGGGTTTATCGTTTTGGCCAGAATAAGCAAGTGTTTGTTTACCGGTTCTTGGCTCAGGTAAGTCAGAACGGAAGGTCTTCTCGTGTGATGAGTGTCTGGGGACATGGTCCTTGTCGAGGGAAAGCATGCCTGCTACAGCCGCATGTTCACAGAAGACATAGGGCTTAGTGGATCTCCGCCGGGAGAGACTTCCACAGGTGATCCCATCCTTAGGAAGCGCTGTGCACCCCTTGCCAGTCACGGCGCTCTGTTTTATTGCTAGACCAGCCAGGGAGGAGAGCATGTGATGACCGTCTTAAGACTTGGGTTTATTCATAGGAGCACAATCAGTCCTTCAGAGAAGCTGAAGGCCTTTTTAAAAAGACAGTGCCAGTGCATCTGAGATAGATGAGCTTAGAAATGTACCGGTAGCCAGTGTGATTATCAGAGAAATAGTGCTGAGCATCTTGCTCTTTAACTAGCATCCTTTCACCCACATCTGGATTCCATTGGAACTTCTCTGCCACCCCTCCCCCACCCCTCCTGCCCCAGACATTGCCGTAATATAACCAGGACGTAACCAGCCCAGGAGTTAGTGGGAGCAGGTGTTTCTTTCCCCCCAGAAGGATCGTAGTCCTCCAGGCAGTGGAGGAGAAGGTGCTCCTAGCCCCCAGAGATTCCAGATGTTTATCTAGACATCAATTGGTCTGTGTTGTTTTGTTACAAAAGGGAACAATGGAAGACAAGATCTACGATAGGCAAGTAACTAAACAGTCGCTGTCCTTCCGGGTGGTTGACCAGCAGCAGGTGGAACGTCACTTTACCATGAATGAACTCACTGAGCTCTACACCTTTGAGCCAGACTTACTGGACGACCCTAATTCAGAAAAGAAGAAGAAAAGGGATACACCGATGTTGCCCAAAGTAAGAGAATGTCCACTTGGCTACTGGCTTGGGCGGGGTGTCCTGTGGAACCACCCTCCACTTGTAGGGCTTAACATAACGCTTCCATCGCGGTTAGTTGTCCACGGCTATTAACCAACAGTGAAGAGACACACCACTACAACCTTTCTATACATTTTTTAAAAAATCTGTGTTATTTATGCTTAAAAATAGATTTGGTAGCTTTCTTGGAGCAAAGCTGTTTTTTAAGGAGAGTGATCATCATTGCTCCCTTGGCAGAAAGACATGGTAGCTCATTTCAGTGGCATGCTGCCACTTGTTAAGACGTTGGCATAGGTATTTCTTGTCACACATCAGTAGTATCACTAGACACAAAGCAGCTAATTCTTACGCTGACTTCTCAACTTGTGGCAGTTTGCTGCTAGAAAACTATCCCCATGGAGTTAGATGCCGCATGATTTTTTTAGTTGGATTCTGGTCACAGTGTCTAGATCATATAATTTGTATGCAAGCTTTTAAAGGTAGGAAATATGGGGGGGGGTAGTTGTTTGCCAAAGTTCATACTATCATAAGTCTGTTAATAATCATGTGCCATCAAGTCAATTTTGACTTATGGCGACCCTTTTCAGGGTTTTTCCAGGTAGAGTATACTCAAAAGTGCTTTACCCTTCCCTTCCTCTAGGGGCAACCTTGGGACTGTGCAGCTTGCCCAAGGCTACCCGGGATGGCTCTTCTCCCAGGAGGGACTCCCAACCTCTGTCTCCACAGCCAGAGACCTAAACCACTGAGCTGTCCATCCAGTTAGATGTCTTAAGTGTGCCATGCAACTCTCTTCGTTAGTGTACTTAATAGATTCGCTCACCATTTCTTTATTTTTACAATAAGTTGTAACTTACTGTTCCAGTTTTCACTCAGATTGTTGTTGGTGCTGGTTCTGTAACTTGTCTAATATCTTTTAAAGTTACAAATGTGGGAGGTGACAGAGACAGCTGTGGCAGTATAAACAGCAACATCCTCCAGGTGCCAAAAAAATATTGATGTTTTTGATCTAAATCTTTCTACAAACCTTTTCAGTGGAAACATATTTTGAATTGTTGAGACTGCTGGGTTTTTACCCACCCCTTCTCTTGAAAGTGTTAGTTTTAACCTTCCATGATTTGACCTTTATTGAATACAAATTGCATTTCAGACAAAGGAAGGCAGATCTACCCAGTCGGCTATAATTTAAACCACATTTTGATGACTGTATTGGCGTGGTGTGGATGGATCAAATTGCACTGTATTCGTATTGTTGCCATAGCAACTAATGCACATGCATGTTCAGGAACTCCCCAGTCATTTAAGTGCTGCTCTGTAGACTAGGGGAGCGCTCGTTGTGCTGATTTAATTTTATGAATCTGGCCCTCTTCTTTCTTTTCAGCCCACATCTACACAGCATTATTGCCTCCGTTTTCTGCTTCTTCCCCAAACACCCCTGAATTGCTCTTTTGTGGGTTTATCGTAAAGGTACGATTCATGGTGTATGCACCGTTTAACATCTGAGAATGATGACCAAGGCATCTATTCGCCTTGAGGTAGAGATCCATGTGAACTGCCGTTTGCTCCTTACGTATCCCGTCTGCCCATTCACTTCCAGGGAAAGAATATCTTCGACTGGGGATGTGCTTATGGAGCTGCTTCATTGCTGAGTGGGAAAATTCTGTGCTGCTTTTCCAGCCAACCTCTTCAGTGCACCCTCAGAACAGATCCTTAGACCCGTCATCCTCCCGAGCCTTATAGTCTTAACTAGGCTCTTTACCCTCTTTCTGGGGCTGTTTCAGGTTACATGCCAGGTGTGCTGACTTGGAATACCTTAAGGCTGACTCTGGAACAGAGCTGGGGAATGCCCGTGGCGTTGGGTCTCCCCGTCCCTTTCAGTTCCAGCTCGTCTGACCCGTGGGGATGAATGATCGGCAGTCTAGTTCATGAAGTCTTTTGCATTGTTCCAGAGTGTTTTGGGATGTTTCAGAATGTTTTTGTGGGTGGTACCCAACCCCGAGATCTGTGGATGAACAGGTTAGAAATACATAAGTAAACAAGCGTCTTGTAGAGCGTAATGGAAACGAGAGGATTGAGACGACAGATTGTGTACTAATCTGCACATAAATGAGTTTTACTCCTAACGTTGCTTTCCATATCCATTTGTGAGACCTGCCTCTCCTCCAAAAGGATCAGAATTCGGGCCTTGCCCTTTGGCTTACTGAGTGCTTTTTTGTCTTCTTTATCTGCCAGGATACAGTCCTAGCTGAACTGCTTCAGATCCAGAAAGAACATATCGTGGGCTACCATGAACACGATTCTCTCCTGGACCACAAAGAGGAAGAAGAGCTGACGGAAGAGGAGAGGAAGGCTGCTTGGGCCGAATATGAAGCTGAGAAGAAGGTTAGCATGCTTTAAGCCATTTAGAGCCAATACATTATGTCAGTCCAGCGCCTCATGGCTGCAGTACTGCAGCCAAAACTCTGCTCCTTACCCAAGGTTCAATCTCAGGTAGCCAGCTCGAGGTTCACTCAGCCTTCCATCCTTCCGTGGTCGGTAAATTGAGTAGCCAGCTTGCTGAGGGGTGGCAGGTGGCAGTGCGTAGCCTGCATATTTAAATTGTAAACTGCCCTGAGAGTGCTTTAAGCACTATGGGGTGGTATATAAGCTGCATGCTTTTCTTTTTTTCTTCTTCTAGATCAGGGCAGGTGTGGTTGAAAAAGAGATTCACTCATCCCTGAACATTAGCAAGCTGGTTGGGTTTATGCGGCTTGTAGCCCAGTTTCTCTAGGGCCACCCCTTCCCAAACCCTGCTCCACTTGTTCAGTGTCCTGGGATTGTCTGAGAAAACGGCATCCTTGAGCTTCCAGCATAGACAGGCTTCTGAACACACGTTCAGGCCCGAGACCCAAGAAATGTCTTTATGGAAGTGGTTCTACTGGAATGCTTTTTAGAAGTGAGAGTATTTTTATTATTTTCAGCCCCATTCTGCTCTCCGTTGCCAACGAATTAGCAGAGAAACGCTGCTCTGCATGAAGCCTATTGGAAAGAAACCCCAAACAAAACACAAATAAGCAGAAATTAGGCTGCATCTTGTTTTTGAATATATTTCTTGGATGCCACATTAAGGCATTTACTGCCAGTACATGTTGAGTTTGGGGCTTAAACAAAACTGCACTACATAGACAGAAATATTTACAGATACTGTTCAGGCTGCTTCCCCCGATGAATTAGCTGCAGAACAGCTTCTTTTCAAGATACCTGTTTGTAAATAAAGAATATCAAACCTGGAGTGAAATTGACTAGGTGGCTGTTTGAAAATATGGAAAGCAAGCTTAATCCAGGGCTGTGTTCTTTTTGATGAACTAGAACTTCCTTACAAAATGGTGAAGAATTTGTGTTTTGAACTCATTCAGTTTCCTTTATTGTTAATATTATTTTGTCCATAAAGTTGAAAATATGAATGCCATTGGTAGATGAAACATGCTTACTCTGCCCCTTCCACCAGATCAGCAATTAGACCTTGTTTACTTATTTTTCTGCGTTACATGCCCTTGGGTTGCCTCTGACTTACGGTGGCCCTTAATAAGGCTTTCTAGTCGTGTGAGAGATTTAAGGAGCAATTTTACCATGACCACGCATAGCCGAGCAGGGATTGGAACCCAAGCCCGTCCCACGACGCCATGCTGGCTTTCAACTGATCTCTGTTGTGGCCCCTGTGCTTTCCAAGTCAGAACTGAGTTATAAGGATGCCCAGCAGGGCTTTCCACGGTGAGATGTTTAAGGAGTGGCTTTACCCGTTCCACACTTGCACAGTGAGTTCCCATGGCCGAGTGGGGATTCGAACCCAGGCCTCCTGAGTTCCTAGTGTCACTCTATCCAGGCTGGGTGTCCGACTTATTTCTAGGCAAGACTAAATGTTGGGCTGGTCTGTGGTGGTGACTTTTAACACTTTGAAGGGATCTGCTAATGTTCTAAAGCCTTCTGGTGTGAATTCTCAAAAGCATCATCTTTCTCTCTCTCTCTCTCTCTCTCTCTCTCTGTTCCAGGGCCTGACGATGCGCTTCAACATGCCAGTGGGGGCAAATACCTACAACCCCGGCTACAACTCCCACGCTCAGTATATCCCTTTCAATCTGCAAGCCTTGTCATCGATGAGCAATCAGCAGCTGGAGGTGGGTAGGTGGAGACTATGGCAGGATCCGGGCCAAAAAGAATAGTTCTTTAATTGTTTGGGACCAGAAATGAATAGTAGTTTAATGGTAAATTCACAAGGATCCATGTTAACAAAAGGCCAAGGGTACAGACTTGACTCTCAAGTGAGTTACAGTTGGACCTGCATAGCCATGGAGGAGCGGTTCCAACCCTCGCCTCCCCCGCGGATGCTGAAAAATGCAGATTAAAGCAAACACTATTATAATAGCGAGTGATATACATAGCATGGTCCCTGACTCTCTCTAGTGGCCAGCTCTGGTCACTTCACCATTAAAAATATAGATTTGGGGGATTTTAAAAAACATATGTTCAGACCGTGGATAAGTGAATCAGCCGATAGTGATCTCGCGGATAAGGGGGTCCCACTGTGTTTGGTAACTTGAGTGACCTTCTCAACATAGCCATGTGCGTGACGTGCTTTCCATGCTATGGTCCCTTTTAAATGTATAAACCCGCATCCTGTGCTTAATGTCACGGCAGAGAGATGCCAAACAGAGTTGAAATGAACCCTTGCTCATTCTTTCTGCTTTTAAAAATTCTTCCAGGACCTCATTAATCAAGGCAGAGAAAAAGTCGTGGAAGCAACGAACAACGTGACCGGAGCAAGAATTCAGCCCCTGGAAGATATCATTTCTAGCATCGTAAGTAAAGTAATGCATAACATGAGTCACTTTTGTTCGGAGGTTGTGTATATTTCAAAAAAAACTGCCATCAGGTATAAATACCTGTCTATAAATTGCATTTAGGGGATACTTGTTCTATTCCTTATGCAGAAATGCTGAACCTTATTCTTAAGTCCATAACCCAGTAGAACTTGGACAGCCATAGCCTCCTCATCGCCGGTTTTGGTTAAAACAACAACTCATTTGAACTCAGTTGTCACGGGAGATAGAGAATTTTATGAACACACAAGCTAAGCCAAAGTGAAGCAATTTGAAGTCCAGTAGCAGAGACTTGAGTACATTCTTCATTCTGTGACTCTGTCTGTGGATCCTTTGATCCATTTCACATGGTGTATGTGATCATGAAGCAGGCTGATTCACCGATCTGCCCGTTAGAGAGTCCCGGTTCCGATGGGCGACAGAGGCCTGTCTTTTTCAGACTTCACGTTTGAAAAGCTCCCGGCCCAAAAATGAAACTGCCATCCCATCAGTGACCGAGCAAAGGGGTGAAACTGTCATTTGTTAAAGGTTTAGAATTCTGGAACCAGGCCAGGGTTAAGTTGTCCCTGCACGGTTCTAGGTATTACGGGTCTTGAGTGGTTTTCGTTTCCTTTTAGCAGATACGGGCTTTTCTCACCACCTTCGTGAAAGCCCAGAGAACGTTAAGTTTCCATTTCTACAGTATGTTCAGGGATCTTCCCCTGTCGCTTCCTCAGCTCGCTTCCTTTTGGTTAAAGGGGAAGAGTCGGCATTCCCACTGGCCACGGCCAGGATCTTAGAGCAGAGCCTAAAGGATGCCGGCCGTAATATATTCTGCAGGGGGAACTCTTGAGGGCAGTGGACACAGCCTAAGCCCACTTTGAACAGGCCCTGCAGACACTGACAGCCGGGGAGATCCGTGGAAGACGAGCGTTGCCCAAGGAAGGAAAAAGCAAAATCGCCCCCGGCTTGAGCCCGAGGGGGTCAGTTTGCAGCGCCTCCGTCGGTCGCCTGCCGACGGAGTGGCTGCGTTCTGCTAGAGAAGCGCTCGAGAGCAAGAGCCCCTCCCTGCAAGGACTGCTCTCCAACCCTGGCCTTGTTTTCTTCTGCAGTGGAAGGAGAACCTGACCCTCACAGAATCCCAAGTCCAGGCTCTCGCGCTCAGCCGGCAAGCAAGCCAGGAGCTGGACGTCAAGCGTCGGGAGGCCATCTATAACGACGTCCTGACGAAGCAGCAAATGGTAAGGGCCTGGGCCACCTCTCGGGCATAGCGGTGGAAGGAGGCGCCCGGAAAGAGCACCGGGTCATAGAAGCGCCTTCAAGGAGAACCCGTGAACCGCCGTGCTTTTTCCAAAAGCGCCTTCACTCGCGGTCCTCCTCTGAACATGACAGCAGCACTGTACGGTGTGCACGCGGCAGTTCGCCTTTGCCTGTTTGCCGCTCTGCCGTTGTTCAGACTTAGCTTGGTGGGAGTGGCATCTTTCTCACCTGGACAGGAGATCCTATAGCATTGTTTATAACCAAGTAAGTAAGAAGAGCACTACTAGTGTGGCAGGTGGAATGAGTAGTGAACTGGGTAGCATGCACACAGGCGCGTGCGCATACACACACACACACACACACCCATTCAAATCTCACCCCTTTGCTGCTGTGTGCTTAGTGGGAAAGGACTTTAGGTGAGCATCTTGCTTTCACCCTCCCCCCATCTGTAGCGTGGGAATAATAGGGGAATAACCGTTTGAGCCCAGGCCTTGGGCAACCCTGCCTTCAGGGACTGCTGTAAGGACTATTCGGGGGACCCTTAAATGCTTTGCATGTTCAAGCGCAGCATGGGAATCGTTGCCCTTCTGTCATGATCTTTTAATTTTATCGTCTGAAATTGCTGTGAGGACATAGTGGGGGAGATACACAGGCATGACAAGCACATGCACCACCACCACATCAGATTGGTAGTCCTTCAGGGTAGCGGAGAGAAATCCATGCTTTTATAAATAAGATGGAAAGAGGCAGAGTTGAAATCCTCCGGTGCCAGACTTCCCTTGTGTTCTTTCCCAGATCCTTTCCTTGCCAGCCAAATACTTTTTTTCTGGAAAGCTTTGCTTCTCGGCACCAAGGAATTAACATCTGCTAACAGGCCTCTTCGTTAAAGTCTTGGAGGGCTGCGTGGTTTCATGTTATCCCAGGAAATCTGAAACTTTTCAAGGAGGCGTTTGGTCAAGCTGGAAGCAGGGTTCCCCCCCCCCTTTGATGTTTGCCACAAAACATTTGTTTGGCACCTCCTGTTAGACTTTTCAAAGGGGTGGCCAAGGGACCAGAGGAAAGAGCGCGGGGACCGATCTGTGGGAGCCCTTTTGCAGGGGAGCGCTGTTTCCCCCCCCCCCCCCCCCCCCCGAGAAAGGTTGCCTGCTGCACCGTGGGCAGTGGCCCCCGGATGGTCTTGCTTGCTTCACGGGTCCCTCCCGTTGCCGGCTCGCAAATGCCACCGCATTAGTGATGGCGACAGCATTGCTGCAAGTATCCAGTTTAGGGTCAGAATCGATTTGTCAGGGAGACCGTGGCGGAAGGGAAAGGCCTGCCCTGGTGTAACCGCTCCGCTTCCACCCCCTCCTCCTCCTCCTCCTCCCCCCCCCCAACAGCTCATCGGTTGTGTCCAGAGGATCCTGATGAATCGCCGACTCCAGCAGCAGTACACCCAGCAGCAGCAGCAGCTCTCCTACCAGCAAGCCGCCATGAGTCTGATGATGCCAAAGCCTCCCGGTTTACTCATGAACCCTAACAACTTCCAACAGATAGATATGAGAGGAATGTATCAGAGTGCTGCCGGCGTGATGCATCCGCCCCCTTTACAGCGGGCACCTCCTCCGCTGAGTGGCAAAAACCCAGGACCATCCCAAGGGAAATAAATGTGATTTTGCACTAAACGTTTAAAGGATTGTTAAAATCAGAGAGAGAAAGAGAGAGAGAGAGAGAACTTTTTTATTTTTTTAGGAATCAATGGCTTGACAGAACTCAACTGTATAAATAGTTTGGGCGATTCTCCCTTCCCCGTTAGTTGCCACGTTTTGCTTTGGTGATGTTTTCCGTGGATATTTGTCAGCGATGTTGCCTAGAATCTTCTTACATGTGTTCAGTACAGGAGATAACAAGTTGTTTTCAGTGAAAACAGGTCTTTTCCTAACCTAAGGGGGGCCGCGCAGGTTTCCTGTTTCAACGCCGACATGTGCTGTCGATAGCCATACGACAACCATCCAGGGAGAGAAGCTTGGGAAAGTTATCACAGGTCTGTATATTTCGGTCACCCCGTGCAAACGGGCGCCGCTGAGTTCTTGGTTACAGTTGATTCCTCAAAAGGCAAAACGTTTTCTATTCCTTCACAAAATGTGAAATTTAAGTCAGGACAGGACTGACACCGGAGGCCTCTTCTGCTTCTTATCGTTTGTGACAGGAAAAATAAACAGTAGGAACCGAAAACAATCTTGAAACAGAACTGAGTGCAATATTCTTTAAATACTACTGCTCTGAAACTCCCAAGTCAAGCAGTTTTCTGGAAACTGTGACTGCTGCCTTAAGTTACAGCCGGAGAAGATGCTGTTTTCTCTCTAGCCTTCTGCCACTTCCGTTTCATCTTGGGTGATGGAATAATGTCTGGTGACCTTTTTATTCATGTCCTTCCATCCTGTGCTGATCCTGGTGCCGAGCACATCTCTGTTGACTCCTTTATACCGGTGCTAGCGTCTCATCCTGTTGCCGGCAGTAGGATGGGAGGCTGAGAGACCTATCAATTCCTGAAGCTTTGGGGCCGAAAGATGATGGCGGTGGTTGGGACTGAAACACCACCACCACCCCCTGCTTCAACAGAGACAGCCCTGGAGTAGCCAAAATATTGCTCTCTCTCGACATGTAAAGGAATGTACTTGCACAGTTTGCAGTACGGACGGAATTGTGGAATAGTTCCTCCTTTTACGGAAAAGAAGTCTCTCTGGTTACCCCACCTCCATTTCCCATCTTGTTTTTCACTCTTTTCAGAGAAAAACAAAAATGCAGGGGGCATCAGCATGGAAATAGATTTGTTTGAGTTTTCGTTTGAGCCTTGGGTAAGAAGAGGTAAAACTCTGATCAGTTACACTTCATTAACCGCTCCTTGGCCGTGTTTAAATGAGCAAGTCATCCATTTCCTATTAGTAGAGGGACCCAGAGGGGCCTCCTAGCGCTCTCCCACGTGTTCATGTACCTGATGTTTCAGAAAGAGAAGGTTTTCTTTTTTCCAATATGTTGGCCTAAAAATGAAGTGCGATGGATACCTTTGCTTGGAGGTACCGGAATAAGAATAAGAAAAGCAGCCAGAGGTCGGAGGGAAGTGGAGTGGGGAATGGGTTCCAGGAAAAAAAGCAAACCTCATCGATCTATCTAGCCAAAAGGGTTTGACTCCCTGAATCATTTTGGAAGAATATTTTGCTTTTTTTCCCCACACACCCTTATCTGAATGAATCTCTGCATCCACATGACTGATAATGCAGGGGAAATAACTTCATTTTGAAATGGTTGTTGTTTGGTTAGGAACAGGCCTTCGTATTTTGTGGCACATTTAATTCATGACTTGTTTTAGCTTCTTTTTTCTTTTTCTTTCTTTGTGATGGGACATGGAGCGTATGCTTTACCTCCTGTTCATGCACTGGTGTAATTTGATCCATTTATTCAGTTTGGCAAGAAGGGGGGGAAACCCCAGAGGTGGTTGTTCGTACCAGAAGTGAATTTAAAGAGACACAAATATTTGAAGGAGAAATTAACCACCCAGGACATTCCTACTTTTTCTGAATATAGCTGGGGATTTGAGTGGCATTTTTACAACTAAAAGAGACTGAGGTGTGGAAGTTTTAGGCAACATTTTTGAAGACACATTTTGTTTCACACACAACAGAAGAGACAAGCTAACGCCTACAGTGATGTCTTAGAGACAAAAAAAAACATTGAAGTAAATAAAAGTCGGACCATTTTGCGTATGTATTTCTCACTTGACATTATAGCTGCATAATAGCGTGCTTTTGAGTATAACATCAAGCTTTAACCAATATTTAAAGACAGGAAATGGCATCCATAAAAATCTCATTTTTATATTTGTTTTAGATGTTTTACCTAGTTGAAACTGCTTATATAAGATGATGAATAAAAAGAAATGTTGCTTGTAATACAGTTTTGCCTGCTAAATTCTCCACATTTTGTAACCTGTTTATTCCTTTGGATGTAAAGCGTTTTTTGCTTAGTATTGTGATACTGTACATGTTTTTTGTCCCAGTTGTATAGTACTGTTTCAGTCCCTTGACCAGCTTTGGCTGCTGAAATCATACAGCTGTGAAGACTTGGCCTTTGTTTCTGTTTAGATGGCTTTACGTATGGAATATCATAAAAGTACTGTAGAAAAGATGTCACTTCTTTCTATAAGGCTGTTTTGTAAAATACATATTAAGGACTGGAAACGTGTTTTTAAAAAGAGAAGCATTCAAGTATGGACAGTATGCTATCTGTGTTTTCACCATTCAAAGTGCTGTTTGGTAGTTGAAATTTAAAACTATTTAATATCTCATTTAATAAAGTGACCAAAATACCTAAAACCTTCTGTAGCCCTGCTTTACTAAACGTACGTGACAGGTGTGATATGGCTTGTCCGATGCGTGGGGAAGAAGCTTGAAAGAAGCTGTTCTTGAAAGACCATGAGCCGGATGGTCCAACAAGAACCGCCACAGCCTTATGGGCACACAGGAGTCCCTCCCTTTCAGTGACCCTAGAAATCAGAGATGATCAGAAATGTTGAAAGCCACTGGGCAATGGCTGTAATGTGGCCAGGCCTTGTCGGCGGCAAGTGCACACTTAAGGCTGTCCAGAAGGTACTGGGCTTAAGTCCAGCCACCCTAGTTGGGCCAGTTAATGTTGAGGAATGGTGAGCAATTAAAGTCCATCAGCCCCTCGATTCATACCCACAGTAGTCGTGTTGTGTGAGCTGTCTTTGGTCCCACTTCTGGAGAGAAGGTGAGCATCTAAAAACAGCATCCTGGGAGCCAGAGGATACACACCCTTACACGACAGGTGGCCCCTTAGTCTTCTGAACACTCAGTGGAATCTGCTGTTGCTCCTTGAAGGGCTAGGATGGGTCTAGCAGAGGTTGGAGAAGAAGTTACTTACCTGCCTGTTTGCTGGGGTGGGTGGGTTTGCAGCATTCCAGAAGCTTCAGTAAAAACCAACCAACCCTGGGAGCTAGATGACACCCTCCCTTCCCGGAGTAATTCCAAAAAAAAAAACAAAAAACCAAGGACATGTGAGAACCATTAAGATGTCTGCGATGGGTTTGCATCATTTCATTGAAAACCAGGGCTTTCCAGTGACTGGAAACCTACTCGGTTAGTCAGCAGAAGGCCAAACTATTCAACCCTTGCTTTCCATTTGCTACCGCGGGGGGTGCAGAGGGATGGCGGATGGATTTGCCGGCTTGACTTCCGAGCAAGGATTACGACTAACGGAGAGGAAACCAAAGACCGGGCGGCTATAAAAATCAGGTAAGTCTGGCTTATAAAGCCAAGCATGTCGTTCTATAAGTTACCTTCAAGTTGCTCTTCATTTATGGGGACCCTGATCAGTTTTCAGGCTACAAGAGATGCTCAAGGAATGGTTTGCCCCTGTCACCCCCACCCCACTGGTGTTCCCGGTATCTCGTTCTGTGGAAACGCAAGCCTGATGAGATTTGTTTGAGTGTTTCTAGAGCGGTTGATTTGGGCACAAGAAGCAGCTGAGGCTCCTTCCTCAGTTAATGATGGGGACACATGGTGGAAATTGAGGGTGGAAAAGTACTAACCATACAGAGATGCTGCATGACTGGGCAGTGTTGGCCAGACGTTGTGAAGAGTGTTGCACGCTGGCCAGTTAGCTTCAGAACAGGTTCGGGCAAGCAGTTGCTCCGTAAAAGTCTTAACACCCAAAAGGGGGATTTTTCAAAGGAACTCATTAGCTATTTTTCTTCTTAAAATAAACCTGATGCTTCCTGCATGTACTGTTAAGCTGCAGCCTCTTCCCACTGAATGTTTAGAATAGATAGGATTAACAATGATTATTTGGCTACTGGTTGGAAATTGCAAGAGACCCAGCGTGACAGGTGCAATCTTCATCAGGCTACACTCCGATCCACAACCTCGTTTTCATTCCCGTACAATTCCTCAACATCCATATCTTCAGAGCCCATGTCCTGTATGTTACACATCACCCATCAATAGAAGTGAAATCCGGTCAGGGTTACAGAGATGGTGGAGGCAGTTTTTCTGAGAATCAAGCTCCTTTGGCAACGGTCACACACAATCAACACTTAAGAGATCCCTCCTCTAAGGACAGTAAAAGATCATCCCCCATTGGATGTGTGGATGCTCAGCCCTGCTGGCTTCCCTTCCACCTCCCTTATGCTTAAAGTTCTTTACTGTGGTCTCTGGGTTGTCCCACGCCTGAATGGAGGATCTTGGAATCTTCTAGAGCCTGCAAAAGTGTTAGGACACACCCATCCTCAACGCATGTGCTTCCCACGGCGCATGTATACGTCCCAGTTCTCTTTCTGGGCTTTGGTGGTAACAGCAGGTCTGTTGGTAATGGAGTTTCATGTTTAAACAGAATCGAGCCCCCAAATCAAGGATGGCTCAGGGGAATGGATGGGAGGGTCAGGTGGCCGGAGGCCAGCAGCTTCTCATTCTCTCTGGGGGTGGGTCATCATGATTTCACAGGAGGTTGCCACCAGAAGGGCCATTGGATGAAATAAGCAGCTCTGTGGGAAACAGCAGCCTTCTGTAGCAGTGTGGGAAGGACCAAATCCCGTTGTCCCTCTCAACCAGCACACACCCCACCGAATCAATGGCGCTTACAGAAGCATTGATGTACCAAGTTTCAGGGACTTGGAGGTTCCACACTCGCTGGAACTTAAAACTGAATTTAAGCCTTGGTCTTCTGGAAATTTGTCAAGGGTGGGAATCACAAGCCATTCTCCAAAGAGCAAATACATACCATTCTCTTGACATCTTAATGCTGCAGATGGAGAGACCAAGCGCAGGAGAAGATGCATTTGCTTAGTAAGCATAAACCAAGAAGACCTTGGAAGTTTGAGATTGTAGCCAAAACGGTGAAGCGCTGTTACGCTAAACCTATCAGTCTAGGTTTTACCTTTCAGTCATGTTACCTTAAACCTTGATTAAGAAATTTATCCTCTCCCACATGAGATGTCTCTTTATTTCTTACTTGTAGGTATATTTCATCTCTCTTTTGATCTTAATTCGAAAAAAGGATTGCAATTGGAATAAATTAGCAAGCTACCCACAATATATAAAGACAATTTTATTGCCAATAAGCTCTTAAAACTCACTTCTCCCTTTGTTCCTATTCCAGTAACTTGGGCCATAATATCTCTCTTTTTTAAAAATAAAATAGAATTTTGAAATAAATAAATATATAAAATAAATATCATATACACTTTATAAATAGATTTGTCCTTATGAACAGTTATCATGTTTACATCTTTAAAAGGTTAGCTCCCTGACCCGTTCTTTTCTCCTCTTAAGCTCCCTACAGCAGGAAACACACTCATGCATGCATGCACGCACGCACGCACGCACAGGTATGCCATGCATGCACATGCCTGCACACACACCCTCCTTCTCAGGACCTGGGATTGGCAAATGTGTTATTTGGCTTGGATAGTTTCGGCTCTCTGGTCCTTGTTCCCACCATGGAAGTCTGTGAGCTCAAGAAAATAGTCAAGACTTTTTGTCCTAGAAACATCTCGTGAGTCTATTAGGGCCCCCAGAAGAAAACCCAAGTAGCCAATAGGAGAACCACATTATCGGGGAAAAAAACCCTTCATAAGTAACCACGACTCCAGGTTTGCCAAGCAGTACGCAAGTCATTTCTAGAGTCCTCTGCCTTGCGGTCGGTCTCAGTTGTGTAGATGAGAATCAGCGCTGCTGGTGGTTGTCATCTCCGAAACCATTTCCTCTCCGTGTGTCAGCATTTGGATTTTTCCTAGCCCACCAGGTAAAGAAAACCTCGGAAGAAACCCACGATGATGGGTTGGGATCGAGGCTCACCTTTTCCATCCCATCTCACAGGAGTAAACGCGACCTTGACACACGCTTTAAAGGAAAATCCTCTTAGGTGCCCTTCTGTCATCTTGATTTGATAGGAAGGATGGAATGACTATGTGATACAGTGTTCCAGAGAAAAAGAGAAAGAGAGAGAGAGAGAAAAAAAAAAAACCCTTGCAAACCCAAGTATATATATACACTGGCTGCTTGAGCTTCCGACAGCATCACCTGTAGTGCAGGTGATCTCTGTATGGTGCTGGTGTTTTAGCTGGCTCCGCAGGCCTTGGTAAAAAATGAGTGAATTTTTGGTGTCTTTTAGTCCTATATCCTTCCCGGGGGGAGCCATCCCTGTTCAAAGCCACATAATACTGTCGCTCGGAGTCCGAGTGTTTGTACAGAGTCGAAGCATAGGTGTTGTACCAATTTTCTTCAAACTGCTCTCGGAAGACACACTCTCTTGTGAGCTTCTTCTGCGAGGCCAGGCGGCGGGAACGGGGGAGCAGAAAAAGACAGAAGGAAATGTGAAAGATCACCCTGTGCCTCTAAAATCACCTCTCCCAATGCAAGTCAACCCAACCCAACCCAACCCAACCCAACCCAACCCAACCCAACACAAGTGAATGGTTTTCCCTCTCTTCTTTTTTCTTCTTCTTCTTCTGAAGAACTGATTTGTCAGTTCGGGCAGAATCTGGACTATGAAACATGCAGAGGAAACCCACAGGGGTGCAACAGGTTGGTCTGGCGTGTAGCTGAGTGAGCCCAGTGGGCTTCCCCTGGCACAACAAGGGCTGTCAATGATCCCTTTGGGGTTAGGGTTTGGGTGTGATTTTTTTTCCCCCTTTGTTCACCTTTGGCTTCTTTTTTATGGTCAAATCCACCTTAAAGGCCACTGAATGGGGAGAAAACAGGAAAGCATTCTCTTCTGCTTCCCAACAGATGAATAGAGTGGCTGAGACTTAAATCCAGTTCCTAGTCACAACCAGAGTAAACCCACTGAATAAAGGGAATTTACATAGGTGCTGATTTAAATATCCATCAGTTTAGTCACTGGCCGAAATCCCATACTTGTAAAGGGCACTTGTGGGATCGCTTTTCCTGTGTTTCGGGCTGCTGTCACCTCAGTGGTTGTGTGACCTAAGAAAACACCCCTTACTGTGGCGGACAGCTGGGGAAACAGCTCACATTGTTTGCTAAATGCTCAGATAATAGAATCTCAGCTAAAAGGATGCTCATCTAAGACCCAGCCCTCGTCGATCTGTTTTTGAGCTGCATCACTTCAGATTGGACCTCTACTGAGCCCGGAGCAAAATCCCTACACCTAGAAAGCTAGCGCATAAAGGTGGCGGTTACACTTGCTCTCACCTCCCTGACTTTTCATTTGCTCTGTCGATCATGGTTTTGCACGGAGGGACGTTCAGTCCTATGAGCTACCAGCTGCAAAACTGAAGTGAAACAGCTCAGAAACAGGGTTCTGATGTTGGGAAGTGCCAGATCAACCTCAAACGGAGCACATGCTGCTGGAACTGGCAGGAAGATGAGGAAAACGATCCTGGAACACAGTATTCCAAGAAGCGACCGAACCACAGAGTGAGTTCATGCCCTGAGGCGGGTAACGACACCCTGCAGTCATAGCCCTAATTTAGTTAAGACCTGGAACGCCCAGCTGACACTGCATTTCTGCCACACCAGCATCCATGTGAGCCCCTGGCTGAACTCGAGGGTAGAACCTCAGTCTCAGTAGATCTCATGCGAGGGTGGATTTTTAAAAAGTAAATGTATTTAATCCATTTCTGAGATCTTTTCAAGAATGCCCTCCCTCTTTCCAAGGTGGCTCGTGGCATAAAAGCAACACAACCTAGTTGTTAACATGTAGAAACACATTTAAATGATGCTGGCTGGGAATCCTCTTGGTGATTTACATGTGTGTCTATTATGTTGCATAATTCACACAAGCCCATTGCTATTGACGAATGAGGTGCTGGTTGTGTTGTGAGCTGGAAAACGAAGCCCTAGGAGGAAAGGCTGAAAGCACTGAGCATGGTTAGCCTTGAGGAAAGAAGACTGAGGGGAGATAGGATACAGCTTCTCAATTATTTGAAAGGTAGTCCTTCAGAGGAGGGGCAGGATCTGTTCTCCATCGTCCCAGAGTGCAAGACATGCAACAATGGGCTCAAGCGACAGGAAGACAGAATTTGGCTGACTATCAGGAAAAACCTCTTAACTGCTAGAGCCGTACGACGACGAAAACAATGACCTCGGGAGGTGGTGAGCGCTCCCACACTGGAGGCCTTCAAGAGAAACTTGACAACCACCTGTTTGAGGATCTGCTTTGACTTGGATTCCTGCCTGGAGCCCAGGGGTTCGGACTCTATGGCCTTCCAACTTCATGATTCTTTGAGCCGCACCCCTGATGGTGCAACCAGATGCACACCTCGGGACGCCACCGGCCCCTTCTTAAGTGAGCAGCAATTGATCACGGTGGTTTATGCCGTTTCAATTTATACATGTGTAAATCACCCACAGGAATCTGGCTGTGATGTTTTAAAGTCCCTCATGTCATCATTTCTGAAGGATCTGCAGCTTTAGCTGCAGCTCTTTCTCAGTAAAACCAAAATGTGCTTCTATTATACGCAGCTATTCCTGAGAGCCCAGACAGCTTGCCAGATCCATCAGATTTAGCCACAAAAGATACCATGGGTGATTTGGGGGCATCATCCTGGAGAATAAGAATCGTCATGGAGACGCACACCTCCAGCATCGTGCTAAAGAGGTGACATTCCACACACACTGTTAGGGTTTACACTTACCGATCCATACAGCTCTCCTCTCTCATTCATGCCGAGGTAAAGTCCAGAATCCACCCCGCGGATGCTGACGAGCCCTACGGCCAAGCTAATGAACTCCAGAATTCCTTTTAAAAAATGCACATAAAGAATAAAATAATGAGTTATTTAAAGAACAAGAAATGGCTTTTTCCTAGGGACAATATATCACAGCCAGCCATCTCTGTTGCCATACAAAGTATTTGAGGTTGGTTTGGACTAGGATGGGCAGTTAAGAGCCATTGGCTTTACAAAAGACCTGCTCCTCATGTGTTGATATGGACGGAGGCTGGTGCTTGTATTTTTGGACTCTCTTTTCTAGTGGGGAGGCTATATGAGGGCTATCATGATCATTCCTCATGATAAGCAACTGCACTTCTAAGTTCACCCTGCACCATGGGCAACATGAGGGCACCCGGGCCCTTTCTCAACACAGAGATTCTGCTAAGACGAGTCTCTCTAAAGTTTGAACAGTCCAGTAGAGTCCTAAAACTTTCTACTAAACATGGCTGCAAAGATTTCTTTAACAAACACCCAGAAACACATCTTTAACAGGAACGTATCAATTGGTTAGGGTCCAGATGTGACACCTTACACCTGTCCACAGCGCTCTGTCTCTCTTCCAGTTGCCACAACCCGCCAGTCTTAACATTTTGATTGCACAGGAAACCTTTTCGGCCTAACAACAGACCCAACCTCACCTGCCTCCACAAGAATTTTGTCCTTCTGAATTCCATGACATTGCTTCCCAACCTTGGGGAACCCGGGTGTTCTTGGACTGCAACTCCCAGAAGCCTTCACCACACGCTGTGCTGGCCAGGGTTTCTGGGAGTTGTAGTCCAAGAGCCTCTGGGTGACCCAAGGCTGGGAACCACTGTCCTTTGGGGCAGTGGGAAGAGGCCTGGTCCTAGCAGATCCGAAAACATGGGAAGAAGATGCTCAGGATTTGCAGCGGCACACAAGATCAAACTGGTGTTCCATGCTTAAGTTGCATTTCTCTAGGGAAGAAAGGCTTAGGGGCAAGTACCGCCTACCAGATGTTGGCCTCTGGCCCTTATCAGTCCTATCCAAGAGGTCTCATGACGAGGAATGTTGGGGTCCCCTTTCTGGAGGACGTCCCAGAGGCTTGCTCAGCCCCAAGACTGCAAAACAGCAGCTATGCATGCCTGGAAAAGTTGTCTTGCAAATGAGCAAGGAAACGGGTCAGGAGGAGAAAGTGCTCCGAGAACAACCCGAGAGTCTGTCTGTTTATTTATAGAGCATCTAGAATGTTCCATCCTTCAGGAGCACAGCAGACCTCCCCCCCCCCCCCCCCCCCCCGGTTGGGTTACATCCCACACATGCCTTTGGCCAGCTTCTCTGAGTTTCCTAGGAAGACGGTGCTACTGCTTGGCTACTCTTGACTTCTAAGGAGGAGAGAGAGGACACCCACTCGCTTCTTCAGCTCCTTGGGAAGAAGGCCTTCCACTCATCACTCAAAGGGGCCAGAAGACTTGGGCAAGGCTGAGGTCTTGGCTACACTTAGAACAGGTCTACGGTGGAATGCCACTAGCCTGGCCACCATCTGTCTGGTTGCCTTGGTCCCGTTCATTTATCTTGAAGATCCATGATCCAAAGGCCAGTGATTTCATGCAGGGCCAGCCCTACTATTGGGCAAAAGAACGGGGAGCAAACTGCCAGCTCTTCCATTTGTCTGTGTTATATTTTTTACCACCGGGAGTGGGAAAACAAGGCTTATGGGATTTCCTACCTTCTTTGCCAAAACAACTGGCCTGGCTTGACATGCTATGCAGTTTGATCTGGGTCAGCGAGGGGGTGTTATTTGTTGCTCTGCCTTAGGCAGCAAGATATCTAGGGCTGCCTGGCCCTCATTTTATGCTCCTGGCTCCAATAATTGCTCTCCAGTAAACTTTGTCCCAGAGAGACACATCTCATGATGCACATGGTCCGAAATATATTGCTTGACCTCTTATTCACCACGGGGCCCTATTGGCTAGTGTCCATGACAAATAAACACCATCTACCACTTCAAAGGCCTGGAGCACTTTTGCTACTTTAGAGAATAAAATCAGGCAGAACAAAATCTCCTTGGGGAATACACCTGCCAATGTAAATGGGCGGGGAAAAAACTTCCATTTTAGAAAATTCTTTCTTTCTTTCTTTCTTTCTTTCTTTCTTTCTTTCTTTCTTTCTTTCTTTCTTTCTTTCTTTCTCTTTCTTTCTTTCTTTCTTTCTTTCGTCCGTCCGTCCATCCGTCCGTCCTGGCTCTTTTAAGGTATCACCTCTTAGCAGCTTCTAACATCTTTTAAAAGAACGCCTTGCCTATCAATCAGGGATGCCTGGCTAATTGTGGATCCCGCTCATTAATCCATTGATGTTGCAATCCTAATAACCTGTTGATCCTTTCAGCCCAGCTGGGTTCTGGCGTGCATGTCTGGGTCTCCACCTTTTAAGCCCCACAAGGGCACGTCCTAAAAGCGGTTCGTTTTTGAAACGCTGTCTGTGGATTCATTTCCAAGAGGTGCCTCTGGACAGCTCTTTGAAACAAAGGAAGCGGGGCGGGGGGGGGAGCTAGGCGTGACACGGAGGGCCTTCGGACGATCCGCACAAGGTGCAGAGAAGCACATTTTGCCATGATCTCGTCGACTTGATATGCGAAACCTCCCCGATCTACACTTCACCAGCGCTGGGAGCGGCCGTTGGGAGAGGATCAAAAATTCACTTTCCGACTCCAACAGGCTGCTTCTGTGGCCAAACATGATTTGTTTTTCCAGCTCTCCTCTTTTTTTTTTTCCCCTCCGTGGCAGAGAGATATTTGTTCCATTTATTTCTGTTTGAGTCTCTCCAGATTGCGTTCTGTGAGATTCGCCTGGAATTTCTGATGTCTGAAAAGCTGAGTTATCTTTGAACCTCCATCAAGCGCCGGCAGCTTGCCAGTCATTGTTATATTACTCAAACAATTGTTTAAAGATTACTTCAGCTGCCTGCACCTGTCTCTTCTCATACAACCATATCCAGGGGCAAAAGAGGGAGGCAGGAGGCCTTGGGAACAACACTCCGTGTTGTGCTAATATCGGGGAATCTAAATTTTCAACTCAACGGCCTCCCTTGGCTCCCGCAAAGCAACTGTTTAGAAACAGGTGCATTGGGCAGCAAGGGGGGGGGGGGGGACTGCCTAAGCCAGCCAAATCTCAGGGGAATGTCAGCCACAGCCAAGAGAGCCATGCTTTTTTTGGGGGGGGGTGGGGACCCCAACCCTGAGCACGCAGGCTGGTGCTTCTGCGGGTCGGGGCCGTGACAGGCCTGGAAAGCAGCGCTCAAGTGTTTTACGAGCAGCTGGGCTCGGCGGCACCCTTTGGCTCGGGGCCTCTCCTGAGTTCTGGCCCCAAACGTCCACCCCAGGAAGGAGGGAGAGAAGCCAGCTCTCCCACGCACAGGGGGAGACCTCACCTGTTCATAAAAGTGAAGGGAGGCCGTGCAATGCTTAAAGTGCTGGACGGGGAGACTTTTGGGGGGGGGTGTTTCAGGCCCCCCTGAGCCCAGGAAGTCACTGGGTGGGCATGAAGTAACAACAGCCTCTGAAGCTGCCTCAAAGGACGGCTGTGAGGAGGCATTGGGAAGAAAAGCCACCTTGACCTGTTTGAGCATGTGAGAGGAATGGAGCAACAGGAAGAGGACTTGGGCTGTGATCTGTTTAATGGGGGGGGGGGGGGGGAGGTTGTTCCTGGAAGGTTCCAGAAGCTAGGACTCACGCCACCTTTTGCACTTCACTGCTTAGCCCCTGATTTAAAGCCTCTGTTTCTTGAAAGACGTGAAGTAAACTCTTTGCTTCTCTAGCAGCCGTGTAAGGTTGGCTGATGTCCTTGGGTATCTTTTGAGTGGAAGCAGCAAAGTCTCGTGAACTGGGAAACCCATCCCTCACGCCTCACCTCGGGTATAATCATGTGGGTATAATGGGTATAATCATGTGGAACTCCCTGCAGGGCTCCCGGCTCCTTTGACACAGGCTGGTAACGTCTCTCTCTCATCGATGTATTTACTTTCCCCGCTCACGCCATGAACAGATGCAACCGGCTGTAGCTGCCTTTGGCGCCTCTACCTGTCTCCTAGGTTCTTCCAAGGTGTCCTTCAGACAAAACAGGTGTTCAAAGCTTTCTTTTTTAAAAAAATAAATAGACTATGCTTCAGTTCATAATTCTGCAACAGGGAAGCCAAAGCACAACACTTCACTTCCAGAAGCCCACTTTTCTGGTGAAAAGAACATAAGACGGGATCTCCCCTCCATATGGCAAACAACTTGGGTTTTTTAACTGGAACCCCAGTTCAAATAGCTCACTTTATTAACCCTCAACATCAGGCGTGTGTGTTTTGAACACCCAGAATCAACTCTAAAGCAGTGGTTCCCAAACTCAGGTCCCCAGAGGTTCTTGGACTACAACTCCCAGAAGCCTTCCCCATGAGCTGTGCTGGCCAGGATTTCTGGGAGTTGTCGTTCAAGAACATCTGGGGACCACCCGAGGTTGGGAAGCACGACACTAAAGCATCACACACCGGCCACCCCTGGTTAAGTTTTGCCCTAGGTTTTGCCCTCCAAATGTTACGATACTGCAGTTCCCAGCATTCCTCACTGTTGGCTGCACTGGCTAGGGCTGATGGGAGTTGTAGTCCCCATCCTTACAACGACAAAGGGCCATACGTTGCTGAGTTTCACCTGGGCAATCCTAGTTTTATGTATTCTCGAAGGCTTTCACGGCTGGGATCCGATGGTTGTTGTGGGTTTTCCAGGCTCTTTGGCCGTGTTCTGGAGGTTGTTCTTCCTAACGTTTCACCAGTCTCTGTGGCCGGCCTCTTCTGACTCCTGTCCTCTGAAGAGGCCGGCCACAGAGACTGGCGAAATGTTAGGAAGAACAACCTTAAGAACACGGCCAAACAGCCTGGAAAACCCACAACAACCAATCCTAGTTTTGTTTATTCTGTAGGAGGCGAATTGGATTGATCTCCAATAGCCATGTTGCCTAACAGGATGCAGGGAAAACATTTCCAGTCCTGGCTCTAAGTGCACTTGATCTGGAAGCATAAAGTTTCTGAAAGAGTCAGCCAGCAGGCCTAGGTGGCCCATGGTCTGGGGCAGCGACCCACCCACCCAAATTTTGAGGTTAGACATGCTCCTATCCACAAGCAACCCCAGTCAGGAGGGCTGGAAGACCCACAGGAAGGTACGTAGATACCACAGGCTTTCCCTTGTTGTTTACCCCCACCATCTGGAAGTTTGCAGCATACTGCCATCAAACATGGAGGATCTACTCAGGCAACCCAGCTTCATGACGGAGACTCTGCTCTCCGGCTTCCCTGCCATGCAGCCTTGAAGCCTTCTTGCAACCCACATGACTGACTTTGGGATTTAAACATTTGTGACTGCTGAGAGCAGAGGCCAGTAGCTGGGGGTGAAGAGCATTAGGCTTTGCACTACATCTCCCACCATACCCACCCAGCATGCTGGGAACTGTAGTCCAGAAAGAACACACTGCACCCTATCTTGCTCTTCCCTCGATTTGCACCTGAGGTTTCCCCCCTCCCCCTCCCCAGGCTCTGACCTCCAATTACCACAAATAGCTATTTATTTTATACTGCCTTTGGGAGAAGCCCGTAGCAGAAATCTATAATATTTTATATCAGAAGCCTGCTCTCCTTTACATCGCTGGATGCCAACAGCTGGGACTCTTATGGAATGCGAAGGCTTCGGTTTATGGAGGGCACCCGGGCTGTTAACTCTTTGTCTTCGGCTTCCAAACTTAAGGCGAGGGGAGGAGGGAGGGTTGCAGCTTCTCAGCCAAAGGGGGCCCTTCCTGCCTATTGGCAAGCAGGCGGGACGGGTTTAGCGCTGTTAAAAATGATGGGCTTTTACTTGGAAGTCAAAAACACTCCTTTGGGTTGGGAAGGATTCCTCTGGCTCGTTGAGAACCGGCCCAGGTCTGATCTGGTGTTGGGTGTCAGCAGAGGCAGGTCTCTGCCAGGTGGGCAGGCATCATCCCTTCCAACTAAGCTCCTTTCTGGGGTGGGGTGGGGGCCTTCCTTGGCAGACAGGTGGAAGGGGAACGATCCACCTCTGTGGGGAGCAAGCCAAAGATCACTTAGCCCTTGCACCTACTAGTACTTTACACCCACACGTAGAGTGGGCCTTTCCTGGCTGATCCTTTGCTGATCTAAGGTACAGACCGTAGTAGCTGTTCGTTTTGTGCTTGCGGTGGCTGACTTACATGGTGGACGATGTGGAAGTCGCAAAAGGAGTGTGCATGCTCCGGGGACAGAACCTGAAAAGCTTCTGCTAATCTCACTGCAGAATTCTCTGGCACCGGATGGAATTTGAGCAGGCCCATTGAATCAGCTGCTGAAGAGGGAGCTGATCCTTAGGAAAACCTCACAATTCAGTAGGTCTCCTCCGGCTGAGGCACCCAGGTGGATCCAAGCCCCCAGGGGTCCCTCCAAAATATTTGTTCATACCAAGACTGCCACCCGGAAGCTGCTTTCTTGGGCGAAAGTTCCATCCAACCTAGCACGACTTACTTTTGAGAAACGAAGTCTGTCTGTTTCTTTTCTCCCCATTTTTTTTCCTCTTTTCTTTTCAAAGAGCCCGTGTAGTGTCCTGGGTTGCAAATCACACTAGGACCCAGGAGACCTGGGTTCAAATCCCAGCCTTCCCATGGAAAGTCACGGGGTTTGACCTTGGGAGACCAACTCTCCAACATCTCATGCACAGTGAAAACGTGATCAGGGTTGCCCTATGCTAGAAGTCCCTTGATGGGACCTAGAAACTTCTTAAGGATGTTTAAATCAATGTTTCAGAGAGTCCAGAGCCTCAAAGAGAAAACAAAACTGATGCTACGGGAAGATCTTACACTGCAAAAGGGTAGCCACATCCTTCCTGGGTGTCCCCACCCACCGACCGCCTGGGCCCTGGGACGGTGTTGAACCGTCCCGGAGTGTCTGCTCTGCAGAGAACGGCGGTCCGATGAGCAGACGCTTTTCGGGGTCTGTCCTGGACGGTCTTCCTTGCTCATGTGCAAAAGCAGGCACCCCTTCTTACAGACACCGAACCCTGTTCCCAAAGCTGGATGTTTTACTTCGCGAAAAAGATCAAAGCACTAGGAACCTTCTCCACCGCTTTTCCTGGGAAGGTTGGAAGTTCTACACCTGTGCTTTCAGGGTATTTTTTAAAAACTTCTTGGACCGGGCCTTTATGGCACAATCTTACAGAGGTCTACTCCAGACACACAGAGTTTTCTTCTTGGTCTTGGAAACGCACCTGCCTCTTCTTTGGCCTCTCCAGCGACTGGGAATAGCGGAATTGGAGCCGCAGGAGGGAGAGGGAAACCCCGTCTCTGGCATTTCGTGTGGCCTTAAAGTGTTTAACGTCCCCATCTAGTTTTGCAAGGCGTTCGCTCCCGCTCTGGTGCACCTGCAAGAGGGCTTTTTAGCCGCGGGAGAGTCGGAAATTGAAAACCCCAGGATCGGCTGGCGGGGCTGGCGCGCACGCACACGCACGCACACACACTCGCCGGGACATCCTGGCTCAAGACGATTGGCATTAATGGTCTAATGAGTTCTGGATGGCGCTGAAGCCCCTGGAACCAGTTCATCAAGGCGCGCGGGGAGGGGGAAGATCACGAATGCACCTGCCTGGAGTGGCTTTCTTTGGGGGAGGGGGAGAAGAGCCCCACAAGGAGGGGGGAAGAGGGGCATCGAGGGGAAGAGAGATGCCTCCCCCCCCCTCGCCCCAGGTCTTTTGGGGAGGGAAAGCGACCTGCTCAAGATCCCCGAGCACGTGGCTTGGAGGCAGGAAACAGGGGCGTCGGTGGTGGTGGGGGTGGTGGTGTGTCTTTCCAGGGCGCAACAGCCCCCTCGCCCGCCGCCTGCCTGCCTGCTTGCCTGCCTGCCCGCTCGCCAGGGGCCGCTCTTGGCGTTCAGGATCGCGGGCGCGCCCCTGGCGCAGCTGCTGCGCGCCCTGCCCGGCTGCGCTCCGGGGTGGGGGGGATCCGGCGGCCCTTCTGCCTCCCTCCCCTTCCTCTCCCCTCCCCCTCCGCCCCGCGCTGCCCGAGCTCACCGAAGCGGCTGTGATCCTGGCGGGTGCCGTGCACCGTCCCGTTGGGGAAGATCTCCAGGTGGAAGCCGGTCCTGCAGTAGAGCTGCCGCCGGCGGAGGATGCCCTTGAGGTGGGCGAAGTCGGTGGGCGAGCCCCGCTGGAGGCGCCCTTCGATCTGGCCCAGGCGCTCGTTCAGGACGCCCGGCGAGTCGGCCAGCGCCGCGTTCCCAAGAGACGAGGAGAACCCGTGCAAATCCAGATCCAGCGAGCCCAGGAAGCCGCCCACCTCGGCCATGGCCCCGGGGGTCCCGGTCCCGGTCCCGATGCCGAGCCCCCGGCGGGCGATCGCGATCGCGGCCGGCCCCCGGCCCCGGGTCCGCGGCTCCTCCTCAGGCCGCCACTGCCGCCGCCGCCGGCTGGCCCGGGCGGGCGCGTCCCCCGCTCGGCACGGCTGGCGCCCGCCGCCGCCCCCGCCGCCGCCCGCCTGCCATCGCGGCGGGATCTGCCCGGCCGGCCCCGGCCAGGGGGACCTTTATATACCGCCCCCTCCCCGCGCCTGGGCAGCCCAGCCCGGCCATTTACATGCAAGCCCCACCTCGCGGGCATCCCCCTTTGGCCGGGGCCGCGATCCCCCCCCTCCCGCCCCACCCACCCCAAAAAACCCGCCCGCCCTGCCTCGCCTCGCCTGCGCCTCGATTGCCTCCAGGATCGCGGCTGGAAAGTCAGCTAGAGACAGCCCTCCCCCCTCCCCCTCCCCCCGAAACAGGCTGGAAAGGCGAGGAAAGTCTCCTCTTGCCCGCGATCCACGCCTCCTCCCCCCCCCCCCGCCCGGGGAGCGCAAGATCCGCGCTTGCCTGGCCCGCTCGCCCTCGGGCCCTCCAGGGTGGCTGGGGGTGGGGGTGGGGGTCTGGGCTCGCCTGGATTGCGAGCTAAACAAACAAACAAACAAAAACCAACCAACCAACCACTGAGTGCGCGGCTCTTGGCAAACGGCCAGGCGCCCGATCCACACCCGGCTGCGAGGCAGGAGGTTCGCTCAAGGCCGACTGGGGAGAAGCGCCGGGCCATCTCTACCCAACTTTTCATAGGGAAAAGGTTTCCTTGGGGTGAGGAAGAACCGAGAGGGGACTTTTGCCGGTGCAGGCAGGAGATCCCTACAAGCCCCCCCCCCCCCAATGAGGAAGACCAGCAGGATCTCCCTTGCCTAACCCCCCCCCCCCGCCTCCTCTCTCCCGGTGCGCCCTTCACAAAGAGAGTCAGTCTGTTTTCCCAGCGGGTCGCCTCTTCCACCCTGCCCGAGCCAGGCGGGCATCGGGGGCCCCTTCCAGGCGACCCCCCTTCGCCCGCCGGGCCAGCTCGCCCCGACCGCCTTGGCCGAAAAGAGGGGGTGCGCGGGGCTGGAAACCCGCCCTCCCCCCGCCTTTGGAAAGGAGTCGTAGACTGGGGCGCGCCAGAGGGCGATATACAGGATAGGTAGGTAGATGGGTTAAGAAGGAAGGAAGGAAGGAAGGAAGGACGATAGATAGATAGATAGATAGATAGATAGATAGATAGATAGATAGATAGATAGATAGATAGATAGATAGATAGATAGATGTTTAACCCCCCCCCTTTCTGGACTACAAGCCCCATCTTCCCCAGGCATGCTGGGATTTGTAGTCCCCGACCTCGTCCCCAAGTTCTGTCACTAAGACGTTTCTCTCCCCCCTCCCCCTCCCCCAGTGTTTGTGGGCTTTTTTGTGGCGGCGTCGGGGGGGGGGGGCGGGAAGGGGTCCGTGGTGTTTATGAGCTGATGGGAAGAAGGAAACCGGCGCGGAAGAGGAGCGTGCGTGTGTTTCGCTTAAACCCGGCTCGTTGGGAGTTTTCCCAGGCGCTCCCGAGGCGCAGGTGGAGGGCTGCGGGGGGGGGGGCGGGCGGGGGAGGGAAAAGTGGGGGGGGTGGGCGACTGGGGGAGTTTTTCGCCACCTTTTTTCTCCTGTCGGCAACAGGTGTTTCCTCGCTCGCGCTTGCTCTCTCTCTCCCCCCCCCCTCCGACGCGCCCGGCTTTCGCTCCGTGACACTGTATCTCCGACAGCAGCTGCTTGCAGACAGACACGAGTCGACAAGGGGCTGGCCGGGCGGCGGCGGCGGGGGGGGGGGGGGAAGGCTTTTTGCAAAGAAAGAAAGAGGGGGGGGGGAAGAAGGGAAGGGTCGGGCGGGGAGGCGGGAGCGAGCCAGCCCTGGACACCAGCTTTGATGCAACGGGAGCGCGCATTCCTCCTTCCCAAAACCTGTCCCAAAAGCTTCCTTTTCCTCCCGGAGGCGCTAGGCGGCGCTGTTGCTCAGGGGTTGAGCCAGCTGGCCTACAGGTGTGGCGAAGGGGGGGGGGCGATGATGATGATGATAGCGATAGGATTCCAGCCCCTCCCGAAGGCAGTGGGTCAGATGTCCACTGGCCTCCTGCAGGCAATCAAGCGGGGGCATCCTCTCTCAAGGCACGCTTCCTTCTTGCGACCTGGCTCCCAGCATCCCTGGACCCCAGGTCCATAGGTGTGGGGGTCGGGGGGGGGAAACCCCATTCAAAGAGGGTCTCCCAGGTGTAGGAGCCCACTGCCGGGAAGCACCCATGGAGGGTGATGGCTGCCACCCTTCGCCTTAGGCAAGGTTGCAGCAGCCCTTCTGGAAAAGGCAGAATAGATTTTGAGAAATACTTCCAGGGACTCTGCAAACGTAGGAGAACCAGCAAGGTCTCACCCTTTGCCACAGCGAGTCTTCAGCCAAAGGTCCACCCCGACAGGATGCACAGAAACCAGGGGCCGTGGACAAGAACAAGCCGTCTTCTTGCGCAAAAGTGCCAAGGTCTGTTCTCTCCCACAGGAGACTCCTAACATTTCCATTTTGCACAGACATCTTCCATGGGTTGTTGCCGCTCTCATTCCTGGTCATGTGCCAAGTTGTGGGCCTGACATTAGACCAGGAATGTGAGCTGAGACTCATCAAATCAAGCCTGAACAATCGGTGGAGGTAAAACGGTTGAAACAGAGGGTGTTCTACTTCGGGCACATCATGAGAAGACAGGATCCCCTAAGAAAAAAACATATTGCTGGGAAAAGTGGAAGGCAGCAGGAAAAGAGGGAGACCACATACAAGACCCTTTGGCTCCCTAAAAGAAACCCTGGGCTTGAGTCTCCTAGAGCTGAGCTGAGCTGTTGCGGATGGGATCTTTTGGAGACCGCTCAATGCATGGGTTCACCCTAAGTCAGAGGAGACTTGACAATATGTAACCCTAGCAACAATGTCCAGAGTTCCGGTTTTCGTCTGAGCAGATAGCAAGCAAATTATATTTTAAACCTCAAGACACTTGGCACCTTTTTTTAAAAATGGAGAAACCAATTTGTTAATAAGTAAGCAACGGTATATTTTCTTTTTCTTTTCTTTTTTCAAAGGTGAAAGATGGAGTTGTATTGGGCTTGAGAACATTGCTATAACTTCACTGTGGTTTGGAGAAAGGCCAATCTCCTGAAGGTTTTTGCAGATTTGGGTTGGAAGGCTCAGCAGCTGATCTGCTACAGCAAGGGTTAGCTGGATCAGATGGAGGGGGGTGTTTGTTGAATCTCACACACACACACACACACACACACACACACACACAATTTGTTTTACCGGCTTTCATTTCAAGCTCTTTTCATTACCACACAGCTTCATTTAAGCTCTTGCCCTGGACCTCAGGTCCCAGGCTCGCCTCAAGGTCTAGAGCACGACAGCCAAAATGCTCCTATGGTTTTACACGGGCGATAACACAATCGGTGTAAATCTTGGTGAGTCGCTACGTGCATTAAGAACGCAGCACTCTTGTGCACTTGACTCAGCATGAATTGATCCGAAATATTTTCACCCGGCCTTTCTCCTTAAAAAAAAGGTGGCTGATATCATTAAAAAACAGACAACGTCTGAAAGCTAAAGCAGTACATTATACAAACATTACAAATGCTTATTGAATGAGCATTATAGTAAAAAAATGTCAAATAAAAACATTACTGAAATAAATTTAGAAACAAAAATACAAACCATTCCAGTTTTAAAAAAAACAACAAAACAGTTAGGCAGTCCATCACAGAGGGGAAGCTTGCCTGAAGAGAAAGGTCTTTGCTTGCTTGCGGAAGGACAGCAAAGACCGGGCCAGCCTGGCCTCCAGTGGGAGGGAGTTCCAGAGTCTCTGGGAGCAGCCAATGAGAAGGCCATCTCCCTTGTCCCCAACCAAACACATCTGTAAAGATGCTGGGAGGGAGAGAAAGGCCTCCCTGGATGATCCCCCCACCCCACTCCCATTTCTTTGTGAACAACATATACACTTGCTATCCTATGTGGGGCGGGGAATGCAGAACAGCGTGCATGTCCAAACCCTGAACCGAGTGTCCCTCTGGTTGGGTACAGCTTTGTCCAGAACTCAAAAAAAGTAGGACTACAGTTCCCAAAATCCTCAGTCAGCATGGCTACGCGACTAGATAGGCGGGGTATAAGTGCAATAAATAAATAAAATAAATAAATACTCTGCAAACAGACCTAACTTTCCTTCCCACCCCTGCTCTTCCTCTTTCAAGAGTTTGGAGTGCTCACAGAAGAAAACACCATGCAGAATGTCTAGAGGTTGCAAGATGAAACGAATTTTCTGGGTCTCTTTCTGGTTCGGTAGCACCTCACGGCTTAAAGAAAGCACAGGTTACAGATGGATTTTCATCAGCTAAACTTAGTGAATGCATTTTTAAAAGTGAAATGCCACTGAGAAGTACACAGCCAGGATCCCTTCAAAATCTACAAAGATTGAGGTGTTCAGATTTCACAGTCTTGAAGCTATTTAGAAGGCAAATTATTATTATTATTATTATTATTATTATTATTATTATTATTATTATTATTATTATTATTATTATTATTATTATTATTATTATAGATGAATAAATACATATGAGATCTGATCTTAACATATGAAACTTCTTTCATAACTGTTTATACTTCTGGGATCTCTGAATGCACATACATACATACATACATACATACATACATACATACAGACAGACAGACAGACAGACAGTTCAGTTACAAGAAATCAGAACACATCACAATACAGTAAGTCTGATTCAGTCAAATAAGCCAAACTGAGATAAACAAGGTATGTTAAGCCAACACAAGTCCTAACAAATAAATGGCTTAGTCATCTAGGATGGCGGTTCCCCACCTTGGGTCATCGAGGTGTTCTTGGACTGCAGTTCCCAGAAACACCAGGCAGCACAGCTAGTGGTGAAGGTTTCTTGGAATTACAGTCCAAGCACACCTGGGTAACCATGGCTCTAGGAGGTCCCAGTGAGCAAAACAATCAGGACCCTGGACAGTTCCCAGTGCAACTCTGGTTGCTGAGCCATGGAAAGATGTTGTCTTAGCAAAGGGTCCTCTGAAGCCTCCCGAAGGAGAGCAGCTGTAACTGGCTCCACCTTTCGATACTGGGTGTGCTCTCAACCAGGCTAGGCACCTCTGAATCCCACTGATGCCACTGGTAGAGATATAGAAGAGGTCCTTGTGGATCTCCCACCAAAATCGGTGTCTAGAATCCTGTTGTGTGGTTATGCCAGTGGAAGGGAAACAGTGTAACTCCTAGTGGCAAATTGCCAGCAATTAACAAGTCTCTGCTTGGATTCCTGGTCCTGTGCCAAGCCACCTGACTGGCATGAGACAGGGAGTCAAGCAGGGACTCATTCATTAGTAGCAACCTGCTTGCTGTCACCTTACACCGTAGGACTTTGATTACTTTGGTTCTGTTAGACTTGGAATCAGGCCACCCAGTCAAGTTGCTACAGGGATGCAGATGAAAACATCTGGTTTAATGGTGCACGTGATGTTAAGTCATCAAGGCCTCTATTTCTCCACCCATTGTACCCAATGATATGGCCTAAGAGGCTGGGAGATTTCCCCCGTGACGATGTTGTACCATTACATGGTGAGTAGTCCTACACGAGAGGAGGAGAACTCAGCATGGACATGCTTGTGTGCTGTTTTTTTGGTGGCAGACCCATGAGAGGCATAACCTCTGATATGTCCTTACATCATTCCGGGGTTTAGTCAATGGAACAGGCAGGTTTTAAAGGATACATAACCCCACAAGGAGACTCTAATGAAACCCAGTACCTCAGAGAGAGGAAAGAAAGCCCACTGAGAAGGGCAGAGGGGAAAAACAACCCTCACCAAACCAGATCCACAGCGGTCTAAGGGTCGTATAAATGCAACTTGCTTGACTGAGCAAAAGACACAGATAACAGCTCAACTGCTTTTTATTTATCTTTTGCTGTTGCGGCTTAAAGGGAAACCCGATTCCATCCGAGGGCAAATGGCTGGTGCTGTGGGGGCGGGGGCGGGGGGTGCGGGTGTGAAGAAAAGGCAGCTGAGGAAAGACCTCCCACAAGAGCTGATCTAAACGTCCAGGAGGTTTGGATAATCTAATTTACAATGAAATGGTATTTTACAGTGTTATCAGACAAAGCTTAGCAGTGTTAAGTTAAACAGCATATAATGTGATTAGCGAAAGGGGTGCGTGTGCATGCCCGTGAGGCAATGCGCCTTCTCTGAACTTTTCAAACAGGCCAGAGAGCGTGTCGGCCTTGGAGGCTCCGTGACTGGCCGAAGCCTCCCCAAAGCGTTGAGGTTAGAGGACGGGAGAGACCAAGAAGGAGACACACAGAGGGCACAAGCTGGCCCCGGCAGGCATTTTAATCCTCGTCTGGGCAAATCAAAATTGAGCGACTTCGGGATGCTTTCTGACCCTGTGGGAATTCTGAAGTTCCTACAGTTAGCAGAAGGATTATTAGGATCTCCAGACACAACCGATTTTTGTTGCATCCAGATCCAAAATGCCCTGTTCTCAGCTGCCCTGCTCAGCTCTTGCAAACTCAAGCCGGTGGCTTCGAGGGAGTCAGTCCATCTCGTATTGGGTCTTCCTCTTTTCCTGTTGCCTTCCACCTTTCCCAGCATTTTTGTCTTTTCCAGAGAATCCTGCCTTCTCAGGATGGGTCCGAAGAAAGACAGCCTCAGTTTCCACCTTTTGGCCTCCAGAGATAATCCTCTTCCTACTGTTTTGCTTCAAGGAATGACATTATTTGTAACTCATTCCTCCCAAACTCTGTTCCTTGTGAAATAATCTAGGGAAGAAAGATGCTGTAATACCTATTTTCAGGAATTGCTTAGTGAATCCCTTTGTTGGTTTAAGAACGAAATAAAACAAAAAGGCCGATCCGCACATTTATTAGCCAAACACTTGCTGGTTGATGGTACTGCTGAAGGTTAGCCTCCCTCTTTCTCTCCTTGACATAAACATGAGGTTTTGGATGTGACGCGAAACCCATGCGATGCCCCGGCACGCTCAGCAAAATGGGATTTATAGCCCATCTCGTCTTGGGACTGAGACCATTTGGACCGAGAGCATCGCTGATGGATGTTCACTGCCTTATCGCTTGGTTTGAGGCACAATGTCTCCCTGTAGTTTATGTGACCACAGTGGGAGGCCAAAGGAGCCATAAATCACTGCGGTCCAGAAAGGGAAAGCCAAACCACCGGTCCCCGCGTGCCTGATGGATGGAGAGCAGGAGCCCAGCGTGCAATAGGCGTAGAAGGCCAAGAAGCACTAAATGTACCCAAGAATGAAAGGCGAGCCTGGAGGGAGTCAACCCCCTTCCCCATAACCACTGAGGGGGGAGGGAAGATGGACGGACAGTTTTACTACAGTAGCAAAGTTTAACACAGGCCGGTAGGGATGTGCGCCTCCCTCACCCTTCGTATTGCCTGTAGGATATGTTCTCTGGAGGTTATATTGGGGGGGGGGAGTTTTCTAATAATGTTCCCATCATAGTCATAGTCCCGGTCTATTCATTTGTATATCCTGCTTCCGCAGATTTGTTCTGCTGAAAGTAGCTC
The DNA here is from genome assembly GCA_037013535.1 of Intellagama lesueurii. Classification (NCBI taxonomy): domain Eukaryota; kingdom Metazoa; phylum Chordata; class Lepidosauria; order Squamata; family Agamidae; genus Intellagama; species Intellagama lesueurii. The sequence goes on from JBAJHW010000010.1 coordinate 14,262,583, forward strand.
ACAAGGACAAAGCCTTCAAATTTTCAAAAGTCGAAGGCAAGGCAATTACACATGTGGTTTCTTTGTTTCCCAGGCTTCTGGTTGTGTGCCCGGTCATGTGAATGGCTCGGCCACTGGTTGTGCAAGCAGGGCACATGACTGACAGCCCAGGAAGGAGGGCCCTTCTCTTCCGCAGCTGCCTTTACGCAAGCTTGTAGGTTAGTAGGTTTCTGGCGCATACCTGCTCTTACAATCAGCACATGAATACAGAATGGCTGAAATCCATGGTAGCAAAGTGCCACTAGAGTCAGCCCATTGAATCAATGAAACTCATGGAGGAGTTGAATCACCCTATCCCCATTGATTCAATGGGCTGACTCTAGTGGCAACCAACTCATGGATTTCAGTCAATAATTGTAACACCGACAGTATGCAGTTCATTCGGTAGTCTGTTTATATTGCGAGACCCACATGAGGATAATTGGCTTTAAACTATTTGAACTCTTGTTACTGCTTTTAATCTGATTTTAGGGATTGTCTGTCCCTGGGAGCGGTCCATGTAAATAAATAATAAACAAACACATATCCAAATATCTCAATAAAGAAACATAAAGTAATGTTGAAACTATCTAGAGAAGATTTAAAAATTCAGCATAACTAAGGAAGAAAAGACAAAAAAAATATCTTTTTTGAAGGAAGAGCAAAAGTGGCTTAAACCAAACCACGATCACGGGGTTCCCAACAGCTTTGGGTGAACAGCTGGATTGTAACTGGGTGGCAAAATGCCCCAATAGAATGAAGTTATCATCATTATTTTTTTAAAGTTAATCTGCATATTTTATGATGCTGCTGCTTGTATATACTTAATCAATCGGCGGAGCCAGAGGTTGGGAGTTCGATCCCCCCATGGCGCCTCCTTGACAGGGGCTGGACTTGATGATCCAGAGGGTCCCTCCCAGCCCTGCCATTCAACGGTGGTGGTGGTGGTAAAAAGATAAACTTCAGACACACTGTTTGTTCTCCTTTCTATTTATATTTATGGATTTCCCCAAGTATTTCCCAACTGGTTACACCTCGTGCCACTTGAGGTGAATGATACAGTACAGATGTTGAACTATCACACACGCAGGAGGATAAACTTGGCTTGCCCTTAAACTCTCTTTAGTTAAAAGGAATCTACGGAGTTACAAAGTGGGCTGTAAATTAGGCCCCGTGTTAAGCACGATCCCTGATGAAAGGCTCCCGTAAATTATAGCCACTTGACTGCTGGGAATGAACACAGGCCTGCTGTGGAAGAGGTTTACTTTTGGGGTACCCAACCGGGGCCTGATCATTCCTCTAGCAGTGCAAGGATAGGCCTACTAATTGCCTCCCCCTCCCTCCCCACCCCTCTCTCTGTGTTTCAAAGATGGGCCGGCTGCAGCTGGTGAAATGCAAAATGTTTGCAACTTTTTTAGGAGTTGAAGAAAAGACACACACACACACACACACCGTGGCGATTCTTTATGAGATGCTGCAACCTGGAGAGAAATGTCCCCACCCTCACATGTTGTGGGATAGGCAAGAGGGAGAGGAGAATCCTGTCCATGCTGTTTGAAGGCCCCTGTTTGAGCGGCCAAATTGGCTCAAAAGTGTGCGTCGGATTTCTGTACAACTGGGTGAACGTCTATGCAAGAGGCTTTCCTAGGCAGCCCTAAAAAGGCTTAGCAAGTCGCCTTGCACAGGTTCCTAAGGAAGAGGCACAATCCTAGAATCCTGGAATCGCTGAGTTGGAAGGGGCCACGAAGGTCATCAAGTCCAACCCCCTGCTCAAGGCAGGAATACAAGTCAAAGGAGATCTGCCAGGTCATTGTCTAAGTTTCTATTGAGTGCCTCCAGCTTTGGAGTGCTCACCGCCTCCTGAGGTCAATGGTTCCATTGTCGTACCACTCTAACAGTTAGGACTTTTTTCCTGATATTCAGCCTAAATCTGGTTTCCTGTAGCTTGAGCCCAATGTTGTGTGTCCTGCACTCTGGGATGATTGAGGACAGATCTTGCCTCTCCTCTGAAGGACAGCCTTTCAAGTCTTTGAAAAGTGCTATTATTCCCTCAATCTTCTTTTCTCAAGGCTAAACATGCCCCCAGTACCTTCAGCCTTTCCTCAGAGGACTGCAGAGTTAGAAGCCCCCTCAAGAAGATGTGATCTCCCGCTAAAGCATCCCCAAGAGGCAGGGGCCCCCCCCCCACATGTTGGTTTCCAGCATCAACTGGTATTTTCTGTCAGGATGTTCTCTCTAAGGCTTATCTAAAATTCTATTGCAGAGTTACGCCTGTAAATTAGAAGCTTTGTGCACCAACTTGGAGAAATCTGCACCCAAACAGAAGTCATATCCACCCAGAAGAGTGCTTTGGCACTAATTGGGAGCGGTATACAAATTTAAGTAACAAACAAACAAACCAACAAATATCCAGCAAGCAGTTCCACAGGCACAGTTGTGCAATTTGTTGCACCATCAGTGCACAATCGTTGGCACGATCGGACGAGTAAATGCAGACCGCCTGAGCATAATGCTCCTCAAACATCCACAGGCAGAAATTTTTCACTACGCCAAGTGGCATAGGATTTCAGCCAGACCACTGAAGGGCTCTCCTGCAGAAAACGGGCAAAATTTGTTTTCTGTGGTTGTCGAGAGTAAGAGAAGGTCTATCAGGGACGCATTCAGAATTATTTGTTCAGGGTGCCTGTCCCAGGTTTTTCTTATCCACAAAGAAAGCAAGTAAAATGCAGAGCCTCTATTTCCCCCATTCTTTTTGCCTGCCATAATTCAGGGCCAGATTCTGTATCATGGAGGTTAATGTAATTTCTGTATTGATTTTATTACATGCAGGAGAAGACCGTGGAGAAGGGGGAAAGAGCACACATCAGCCTTGACCTCCCTAGGAGAAAGGGTTTTCTTGATTAGCGTATTTGTTTGGTAAAGCGAGATGAGCTCACCGCTGGGAAAGATTAAATACAGTATCACGATTTGGCCGGCCTTAAAACAGCTTCTCTTCTGAATTTTGTTTTGAAACCTCGCAGCTTAGACAGGGCTCAGTAATTCGAAGAGATTGCCATAAAGTTGTTTGGAATAATGAAGCCTTTCTCTCTGTCTACAAAATGGGAAGATTAAAGGTGGGACCATCACTGATATTTTTCTCTTGGAAACACACAAAAGTTAGAAAAGAGAATCAGGGCGAATCGAAGACGTTTTGGAGGCAGAGTTGGAAAAACCAAGAGGCCTTTCCTCCACCTGCCCACAATTATTGCCAGGTTGAACCTGGGGGAAATTAGGACTAAAGGTTGAGCATCGTGACTGGGGTTCTGTTGTTCTCTGCAAAATAAGACTGTGAAGAAGAAACACGCTCGCTTGTCTCATCTTCTCAAGTTCCGGCCATACTTAAAAACCCAAACAAACTATGCTTGCGTTACTACTTACTTCTCAGCATCTAGGTTGCCATTGGCATGATGGTTCTTCTCATTGATCAAGTAATTGGTCCCTTTAAGGGGCATTACCCGTGGGATGAAAAATTCTGGGCAATGCTCTATGGGTCCCACTAGTGGCCAGTTCTGATATTGCACATTGGAAATATTGATAATAAGAACTAAACAGCAGTTTCTCTGGATCTGTTTGAGGAAATGTTTATAAAAACACAGGAGACAAGACCAAAAATATATTTCCTTGCTATTGAGGATGGATAACAAAATGACACAACACTTAAAAAATTCCAGTGAAAATGTCTCTTAAATGCCTTTAAAAAGTGACTTTTGAAAGTAACTAGGTATGCAATTTAGTTGATACTTGTTACATCTGAGAAGTAAGTCAGTAACTACTGGTTATATTGCCAGCTTCATAAAAGAGACTAGTTAATTCTGTGCTCTAGTTCCCCATGGCTTGTTTCATCCAAGAATCCCATTGTTCCTCTGACTTGGCCTACTCATGTGTTTCCAGGTCTTGGGTTTTTGAATCTTTGTGGGTCTTGGTGTCTTTCCTAGTTTTCCTACCTGTTCCCCAGTCTTTATATTTCCCCTGAGTTTTACTGCCCCCTCAGGTTGCCATAAAGGAGTGGCCACCTCTGTCTCACTAGGGACTTGAGCCGGGTGGAGAGATTCTCCACAGTTTGGTGGAACTCTGGGGAGAGGGCAACCCCACTCCACAGCCCTTCCAGGCCAAAATTGGGACCCCTCATCTCTTTTTTAAAGTGCCAGTTGCATTTTATTCTTATTTTCAGGCACAATTCACTATATTGCCACCATTTGTATCATTTTACATTAATAGGAGATCATTCTAGCTGCTTTTATTGGGGGTTGTGGGATAGAACCCACCAACCCAACCAAGCATTTCTTATTAACTAGGGAGATGTTCTAATTTTTGAGTTCTTTCCGCCCACTTGCCTGTGCGTACGTGTGTGTGTGTTCGGTTCTGCAGTTCTGGACATGGGCCATTTCTCCTTAATTTCAAAAGGCTTTGGATCAAATTCCCTCGATTTGCTTTCTATTTATTTTGTGTGTGTGTGTGTTTAATTGCTGAGAACATTGTGTCTATCACATTCTTGGTCAGGATGATTGAAAATATTGGACGGCCCGCTGGAAACTCCGAGGCGCGTTCTCGGCTGCAGACTCCCGGCGGTTATCGTGAAACGCAGCGACAGGTGTGGGATTATGTTGGATCTCTTCCTCCCATGAAACACGGAAAGATTTGACAGGTTTTTGGGAAGATCCTGAGGCTCTCCATAAAGGACCCGAAGCCCTTGCCAAGGGATCTCACAGATAGTTGGGAGTAAAGAGTCTGAGTCATGGTTTTGGGAAAGAACTGTGTTTTTTTACCCTCAAAATGCAGGGTGTTGCCATCATATTAATCATTATTATGAGTTTTTAAAAGAAAGAAAGAAAAAAAAAGGAAAAACAACAAGCTTTGGCCCGGACAGTGACCTGATCTGTCCTGAGAGGTGATGAAATGCATTGTCTTTCTGGAATAAATGCTTTTGTTTTGCCGAACATAGATTTTGCAATCAGGTTAATTTCAGCCTACAAAGGGGGCTGAAAATGACAGGTAAGGTCAAGTTCTTTTCCTCCTGTGTTTTTGGCAACAGATTACAGTTTACCTTGCGCCTGGCATCTGGCTGCAGAGCCAGAGGTTGGGAGTTCGATTTCCCCCACTGGGCCTCCAGGGAGAAGAGCCAGCCCGGGGGGCCTTGGGCAAGCTGCAGAGTTCTAGAGCACCCCTAGAGGAAGGGAATGGGTAATGCACTTCTGAGTATTCTCTACCTCAGCGGTCCCCAACCTTTTTGGGACCGTGGACCGGCTGAGCCTCTAAGGAAGGCAGGGCACCCCCCGCACTCCCCCACACTCATGCGCGGGCGCATACGTGTTCTCAGGCACAGGTGCGAAGCGGTGGGGGAGTGCGCGCGGGAGTGCCAGTGCCAGCGTGAATGCTCCCCCACCCCTTCACGCATGCGCAGGAGTGCCTGCATGCTCTCGTGCACACACGCCCACCCCTTCGCGCGGGTGCTCGGGTGCATGCGTGAAGGGGGGAGCGCTCACGCCAGTGCTGGCATGTGCATGTGCACAAAGCAGCTGTGGGGAGGGGAGTGCGTGCGAGGGGTGGGTGGGAGGTCTTTCTCCACAGCCTGGTCCGGCTCAGGCCACAGACCGGCACGGGGCCGCGGACCGGGGGTTGACGACCTCTGCTCTACCTGGAAAACCGTGGGAAGAATCTCTGCAAATCAGAATCAAACTGACAGCACATGACTATTATTATTTATTATTGGCACCATGATGATATGTGTTTCTTCCTCCTTTGGCCCTGGATTGAACTGGCTCCCCCTGGCAAGGGTGGAGAAGTACACCCTTCAGTAAAATCATGGATGTGTAGGATCCCCAAAAGGGTTAAATATTGGACTGCCACCAGCAGCCTGTGTGGTGGAGTGATTAGAATCATGGAGTTGGAAAGGGCCGATAAGGCCACTGAGTCCAACCCCCTGCTCAGTGCAGGAATTCAAGTCCAAGCAGATCTGACAGAGGGTTGTCCAATTTTTCTCTTGGATGCCTTCACCGTTGGAACACTCACCACCTCATTGGTTCCACAGTCGTACTGCTCTAACAATTAAGGAGTTTTTCCTGATAACATGTTGGGTGAGGCCTCAGGAGACCTCTAGTAACTTTCACGATAATGGAGGTGTAACGGAGGGCTCTCCAAGACAGAACACTTGTTCTCCATAATGTACTCGAACTTGTTCTGATAAGATCAGTGTTTCTCCTGACATCCACATGACATTCATCTTGTCTTGGTTAGAACAGTGACAAGACCCTAGACATTTCCTGCAAATGGAAATCGTGGCACACCTTGTTTTGTTCTGGAGGACTTAATATCGTGCCTCTCTGTTCATTTCTGTAGCCAGAGTCTCCCAGTCAGAAGCTTTCCATTAGATTTTTTTTTAATCAAGGAAGCACAACAACAACAGTAAGAAAACTCCATAAGAGACGGTCTTGTGGGGAGTCAGGTTGTTAGAACATATTTTTAAAAGAGAATTGTGTGGGAGTTGATTTCAGCTGTCCAAGTCCCCTTCTGAAGCATTTGGTTAGATTTCAGCTGGCTACAAAAGCATGAAAAAATGTTGAAAAGAAGCTTTCACAAGGACTTGTTTACGCTTTAAAAAAAAAAGAATTTCAAGATTTTCTTAAGCAAGAAGGGGCTTTAACTGAAGTGTCTTTCAGAGTTAATTTTGGACATGAATCCCAGTTGGCCCTCTGCTCCTTTACCACTGGCCGAGACCAGCTGGGACAACGGGATGGTGGTGCAACTTCTGCATCCGTCTTCAAGAGCCCGAAGTTTCATGAGAAGTAACCTAACTACTAGGGTCGAAGTTACTTTATTGTGAAGCTACTTTTAATAGCAACCAATTGCTATTACTTTTAATAACTGCAAATAAAGGGCATTTTAGGAGCATTTTGTCAAGAATGTTGTGTTCAGTCCACAAGACAAAAAATATAACAAAAATATAATGTACTGAGTTGTTTTTCAATAGTACTGTAAGTATATGACACGAGTTACTTCTCAAACACTCTAAGGGGTTATAGGAAAGAATTCCTTTTAGAAAGGAACTTTCCAAGTTCTGTGTTATAATAATTGCAATGTGAATTTGTCATCCATGTTGCCAGCCCTATAACCTATCCATGTTCAGCAGCAAAACCATGGAACTTTGTAGAGGTTCACTCTGCCTGTTCACATCAGGTGACGAAGCTAAGGGTTAGTTCATAGATTAACCCTCAGTTTCATGAATAGACTCTTTGGTGTGTCAGTTTTCTCTGCATATGTGATAAACAGGCCACTTTGAAGTTTTCAAACTCTCTACTTGGCCTGGGAAATATTCCATTAAAAGAGAGAGAGAGAGCGCATTAATTGCCATACTGTTGACAAGCTATGTCTGGGCATAATCTAAAGATTTCATGATCTTGATTGTTAGTAGTGGATCCTTTCTCTGACCCAGAAGATGCTATTATTAATAATAAACATAATTAACATGTTGCCAAGTCAATTCCAACTTCTTCTAGGGCTGCCCTGGGACTGTGCAACCTGCCCAAGGCTGCACAGGCTGGCTCTTCTGGGATATGCATGGGGGAGAACCGAACTCCCAACCTCTGGCTCTGCAGCCAGAGATCTAACTCACTGAGAACTTAACCAGTAATGAAATATACTCCTGAAAGCTTAAAGGTATGAGGAGAAACTGGTTCTAATCACTACGGCTTGTTTAAAGCTTTAAAGGTCAAAAATGGTGTGCAGAAATCAACTGAGAGCTTGGAAAGTTACTCATGATTGCTGTGTTTTAAAAATAACTCATTGTCCATGTGAGCCAGTGTGATGTCGTGGATACAGCATCAGACTGGAACCTTGAGGACCTGGGTTCGAATCTCTGCTCAGCCATGGATGTTCATTGCAAGGTAGAAATGGTAAAACTACTCCTGAAATGTCACACATACCTTGAAAACACTGCTTGGGTCAGGTGCAAGTTTAACAGCACATCACACACACAGAGTCGTTATTTATCACTGGTCAATGGTGTCAATGTTACCGCATTACTTGGGTTGCTTCTTACTTCATTGTTGTTGGTAAAGACACCTTATGTTTAGAAAGGCACACAACCCAACCAGGTTGTGTTGGGGGGAAAAGAAACCCCCTTTGGCATATTTCGAAGGAACAGATCTGAAGGCCGGTGGTTACCCTTTGAAGAGAGACTGCTTGGGAAAAGTTCAAAGGCTCTCGGTGAAAAGAAAATGCTTTCTTCTTAAGCCACAAGGCAGTGGAAACGACACCAGCTAGAGCCGTCCGTTTCTCCAGGCCCTGTCAGCAGAGATGACCCATCCTTGGAAAGACCGTTCTCTGGCGAACGGAAAGGAAATTTCATCTTGGCGCTCACTGGGCCCTGTTATTTTCTGGGCAGGCTGGAGAAGATGCTGCCAGCAAGTATACAAATTAACACACTTAAGAGCATGGAGCCCTTTGTGGAGACAATTAACTCTCCCAAATTCCTGGAGGAATAATAAATAAATAAAATGAAAAGAGGTTCTGTCGGGACTTGAGTACAAAGGCTCCCTGGATGGTGTCCATGTTGCCCCTGCTATTTTGAGATGCTTTGGAGAGCGCCGAGGTAAACGTTTTTGATGTCCCCCCCTTTTTTTTTTTACAGTGATCTGTTTCCTTATATATTTCAAAACATCTGTTCCAAAGGTACTAAAAGTTTTGTGGCAACTGAGAAGTTTTCCACTGCAACATAACTTGTTAAAATATAATATGTTTCCAGACCGGACCTGGATCAAGATTTTGCTATTCGCATTATATCGGATCTTGGGCCATTTTATTTGAGTTACAATGGAGCGTTCCACTGGAGACTATATTTAGACTTCAAAGTAAAAGCAAAAAATAATTATTATTTTTTTTCCCTGGTTAGCTGAGAATAAGAATAACCTTTCTCACATCCGGCTTTTTTTTTTAAACCACCAACACAATATTTGCAGATACCTTGAATGTTTCCGCCCCCACGTTAGTTATTATGAGAATTGATCATACCTTCCAAATGTCATCAAACTTAGTCGGGCCCTCTGGAGCTTTTGATGGATTTGATTTCCATCATCTTTTCCCAGCTGACCTTAAAGCGATGGCCTTTTCGTTTGCCAGGTATTCATTATTTTATCCTTTAAAGCTCCAACTCCCAGCAACCCCAGAAGGCAAGGAAGTCAGATGGGTAGCTTTGAGTTTAACGTTTCTTAGAATTTCAAAATTCTTAAAATTTAGATTTCCTTGGGAAATTTCCATGATGCACAAGGTCATCAAACAGGCTGAAGAACCAGGCTTTTCAATCCTTCTGTAACAGCAACAGCAACAACATTTTATGTGCCATCAAGTCAATTCTGACTAACTTTGTGGTTCAGGTCTCTGGCTGAGGAGCCAGAGGTTGGGGGTTCGATTCCCCCCTGTGTCTTCTTGACAAGGGCAGGACTCCGTGATCCAGAGGGTCTCTTTCAACTCTGCAGCTCTAAGACGACGACGACGATGACGGTGACTCTTTCCAGGGTTTATTCAGGTAGAGAATCCCTTCTTCTGGGGTGCCCTGGGACTCTGTGCAGCCCAAGGCGACACAGGTTGGCTCTTCTCCCAGGAGACCCAGTGGGGAATCGAACTCCCAAAATTAAAGGGAGGAAAGCAAAAGGTGTGGGTGTTTTAGGTGCAGAGAGAAAGCTAAATACGGCAACACTTTAGTAGATTTATTTCAGTGGAAGTGTCAAAATTGGCTTCTTTGACAAATCTACTCTCTGAAGTTTAGGTGGATCCTTGAAAGTTCACACGGAAATTAACCTGTTAGCTTTTGAAGTGCCGTGGTATTTTGCTTTTTCCTCTTTTTTCTCTCTGCCCCCTTTTTTAAATTTTGCAACCATTGCATTCATTCATTAGATTCTTCATGGAATAAGCCTGGCTATTCATTTGCTTTGCTCATCTCCATCTTCAGTTACAAACATCTATTCATAATTTTTTTTTAAAAAAGAACTTTAAATGGAGGATGGTGGTGAAATGTTTTGGTGAGAGTCGGCCACCATAAGCTACCTTCTGAAAGTGGCTTTTCCTTGGTTTGTTCTAACTGGTCATACTGGACATTTTCAATTTTTTTAGAAACTGATGTCTGAGGAAAAACAGTAAAACTGTACTGAGCATAGCAAGAATGCTTTCAAACCACCTGCCCTAATTTAAAGAAATGTTGCATCTATCTTCACTTTATCTGAATGAAATTCAGTTCTTTGGTTCTGTGAAGCCATTCCTGTGTTTTCTTTATATTTACCCCTTTTTGCCACTCAGAGGACAGGGTTTTTTTTGTCCTGCTCGAAAAAGCTCCAGCACAGCAGACCGCAAAGCCTTTAGCGGCCAGCATTTTATATGTCTTAACACTATATCAGACACCTCGCATCAAGAACAAAGTGCTAAAACTTTCGGTGGCGAATACCAGACAGCTTCTTTTTCTCTCTCCAAGCCTTGGAGTATTTTTCTTGTTGCCATAGAGTTCTCTTCTTGGATTTTGGTTGCCTCCTCTCATCTTTGGGAAGTGAACCTGAGAGAAAATGCTAAGGCATATTTATAGCAACAAACTCATTCAAAGTTCTTGCCGTTTCTCCCTCTGACATAATATGGCTAGACGGCCACTTCTACATTTAGGAACTTCAGATGCGGCTCTAAAATTCACTGCACAGGTCAACAAAGTATTAATTGCAAAGCCAAAAGCTCTTACCATTATCAAAGAGGGAAAATACTTCTCTTTTTTGATGGCCAAAGCAGGTGGCTGATGGAGTGGCAAAGGAATTCTAATTTCCCATCATGATAAAGGATGGAACCGTAAGGTTATGTTAGCTAAAATGACGTGCTAAGAAGCAGCCTTACTGGTTTTGGCTGAGTTACTCCCAAGGGAAGCATGAGGTAAGGGATGAGAGTAACTTCAAGAACTCGGGGAGCACAAGAACCGTGACGTTGGATGGTCACCCATGCCCCCATAAGCCCCACTGCAAGCCAACTAACTAACCAATGTGGCCATCTATTTGCAAAAATAGGTTCCCCCCCCCCCGCTAAAGTCTCCTTGCACCCTAGGGGATGTTGGGGGATCCTGCAAACTGCATTATCCTGAAGGCTGCAAGATCTCCACCCCTTAGGTAGCTAAACAAAACGTGCACAGTTAGATCGGTCAGTATTTGTCTCTAACAAACAGGTCAAAGGTTTCCCTAATGGTTTGGGGTGCACCATCGGCATGATTCATCGAACCACACCCTTCCCTAGATAGAGTATGGATTGCTGATCTAGAAATATTGGATGCGATTGGAGGGGTAAAAAGGGAGAGCAGTAATTTAGTAAGACAGTAAGTGGAAGAAATGATCAGCCACAGGGACTGGACTTGCTAATTCATAAACCCTCTTGAGATGGGGTAGTGTGAAATTAAGTGAAAGATACTGTGTCTGGGGTGGCGGCAGTCCCCGGTCCGTATCATCATTCAACTCTGGGCCCAGTGATATGCCATATAAACCACCCATTCAAGCATCATTCAAGCAGGTAATTCCTTCACCGCTGGGACTGTTGAATTCTTAGTTTTCCTCACCTCACGTACCTTGCTTTTGTTTTGTGGCAGGATGTGTTGCAGAGCTAAACAAGGTCTTGTTTGCATGTCTCATTTCACAGGCATGAAAGCCCGCCTAAGTGATGTCTCTGCAACACCACTGTGATTTCAGGTTATATGGACAGGCTGTAGTTTGGCCCTCCTGGTGGGTGGCAAGGGTAAACTTGAGTCTCACTGCTGCCTGCAGACAAAAGTGAATCATTTCCTTCTGACCAAAACAGAACACCGGCACCCTGTGAGGCTGAAAATGTGACTAGCCCAAGGTTGTGCTGCAAGCTTTGGGGTGGATAGGGATTTGAACCCTAGTCTTCCTCGTCTTAGTCCACACCTTAACCACTACACCATGCTAGCTCTCGGTGAAAAATATATCTAACGATCAATCTACGAGGATATATGAAAAAGTCCTTACATCTATTCTTTATTGCTTGTTGGGGTAAAAGGCATCAAAGGTATATATTAGTTATTATACAGACATACTGTTTGTATTTTGGAGAGTAAAAATAAAGAGTGCAAATACTTTTTCATAATACCCACCCACACACCCATCCATTTTATCTATTAAAATGGATTTTATTTATTAAAGTAGCTTGCTTTAATTGACTCACTGCACAATGTCCCAGCTTAAAGGTTTTTAAAGCCATAGATCTGCTTCACTTAGAGGTAAACACAGCTCAGAAAGAAAACACGAATCCACGAGGTTTCCAGAGATTGACAAAGTTCCTTTTTTTGGGATGACAGCTATCAGAATTCCCCAGCCTGCGTGGCCAGTGTTGTAGCCTTCCAAAACAACCAGTCTCTGCTGGCTAAGTAGTTTCTTACAATTTCAGTGCTGATTTGGAATATGAAAGTTAAACGTGTAACAAAATGCACTCCAGATACGAAGGTCTATGTTCCTTGTTCCTCGCTGAGTTCAGAAGAAGTTTCCATTTCTGCCTGTAGTCTCCACTACAGCCCATCAGGGTCACTAACAATTACATGAAATTCAATGCCCAGCCATGCGGGATTTTTTTTTATTTTTATTTTTTTTAGAAAGAGAGAAATTAGCACTGACAGGCATAGCAATGACGGAAAGTCTTGGAATAACAGCCAAGTTATTTGTCTAGTTAACAAATACTATTTCAAAAGATGGTTATCTTTCTAATCGTGCCGGATAATACAACCCCAGCTTGCTGTAGCACCACAGCGCTCTTTGAATTTCAGGCTTTAATGCCAGCATTTGAACGAAAGGCTGTGTGAAATGGAGAAAGTGCTCTTCGTGAAGTGGCCAGGGCTGGGGGAGCGCTTCGTCATAATGGCTGTCTGCATTATCTACTTCTATCCCATTCCTCTGCCTGCCAAGAAGCGGAGTGAAAAATCTGCAATAAAGCAACAGAGGAAAAAAATATAAATATCAAAGGATTAAAAATCCAGTGCCTGCAACTCTGATGAATGGGAGATTCTGGAGATGTTAGCCAGAGCAAGGGTGGTAGTGGAAGCCTAGCTGGAACCAAACAGGTTTTCTGATTTATTGTGCTCATCAAGCTGAGAAGGTGAGCAGGCACTGGGTGGTACAGAATGTCAACATGCTGCATGTGAGTGTGTGTGTGCTTGTGCGCTAGACATGCGCGCCTATACCTTTGCCGCCTCAAGAATATATGGGAGCCTGGTCTTCCTACGTTTCCTGCCTCTTAAAAGCTGGCCACCTTCCCGGCTAAAAGCAGAAACCCGGTGCTCTTGAAGCTTACCATAACGAAAAGGAACTGGCACATCCACCAAAGTTGTAAGGCAAGAAAAGGCTTGAGTCCCCAGGTGTAAAAAAATTAGGATGTGCACTTTATGGCAAATGAAAAGCTTGACGCATTTCGCCTTAGTCGTTTCAGTGACACTGCATGAAATAAACTATATCCAAGCAAATATATTTATTCAACTAGAGGTTGTACAATAGGAACATTTATGCTTAAAATGTTGTCCCTAGGGAAAAATGATGTTATAATCCCCCCCCCTGCTTTGTTTTGTGTAATCTAGCCCTTGAAGAGAAGGTTGAAAAGGCTAAGTCGAAACACATTAGGTTTTCTTAATTTGGAATAAAGAGCACAGTATAATTTTTACATCCCGGGACTCGAGTTTTCTCTTGCTTTACAACTTGGGACATTTCAACCTGCCCCTCTGCGGGTGTGCACACTCTTCAAATTTGTGATCCTTCTCCTCTCATCTGAAAGTTTCCTGACTTTTCATGACATTTACTGGTCCTTTGAAAAGTCTGTATGAAATCGATTCATTTCTTTTTAACAGAAGGTGCTGGCTCCCCCTTTTTAAATGGGATCCTGTGTAGTGTTGACTAGGGTTCATGGGACTTGGGTTTGAATCCCTGCATAGCCACAGAAACTTGAGGCAGGGGGGAATGGTAGAACATTTCCTTCAGCAGCTCATACACCTCAAAAAACCAATTATTGTCATAGGAAGAAAGAAGCGGCTTGAGGGCGCATTGGAATAATCCCAAAAAGCAACTCCTTCCCTCTCTTTGAAAATGTTTGTGTTTTTCTGGGACAGAGAGCTTTCTCTCTCCGGTTCTGGCAGCTGGGCAGTGGCAACTGGGCTAGTGACATGGTGATTTTGGCCGGTCCTTGTCCACCGGGGGACGGGGGGGGGGGGAGACGATTTTGGAAAAGCAGCTGACTATCTGCACAGGAAATGTGAGAACAGCAAGCCAACATGAGGTGAAACAAACCATGCAAACAGTATCCTGGCTGTTTTTGCAAGCCAGGATCGCTGAAAGAAGCTACACCTTACATCCAAGCACACCATTGTGTTTATTGTGGATAATTCCGTGATGGGTTGAATGGGCTTCATTTAGCAATTTTCTGGCCCACGGTTCTGAAATACCGGGTCTGCAGAGAAACAGACCCTCCTGGGAAGAAATCACATTTTGGACCTAATTTAAGTGGGGGGATGGGGGGGGGAAGAAATCACATTTTGGACCTAATAAATTTGACAGCGACTGTTTCTGCCAGATTCGTGAAGATCCGTCAGTTCTACAAATGCTTTCCCATCAAATACTACAATCTTCTGGAACGTTCCCTTTTCAGCTAAATGAATGTTCATAAAGTTGCCAGATGATTAACAGCGTTGGCTGGAACGTAGACAAGGAAGGCTGCCTCTGGAGGACTGACATTGTTTTGCTACCGAAATTTCCAGTAAAGGTTGGGTCAGGATTTGAAACGGTGTCAAATGATGTATTTTGTAGCTTTAAATTAAATTCAAACCTACCAGAAGGTTCTCGATTGAAACTGTTTCTGGCTGCAACGATTTTTTTTTAACAGATAGATTTATTTATTTTTTCTCCGTGGTGGTTTCTGTGAAGGATGGAGCCCTTTTTGGTCCACGGAAAGGCAGGAAAGCCTGTCTTGTTTTCTGAGGGCTGTTTTTTTTTTTTTTTTTAAATGAAAACATTTAAAACTGGAAGGGAAATGAGAGTTTTGTACTCATTGTTCCAAAAATTAATTTGACAATTTCATGAGTACGGGAGTGAAACCACAAAGTTGAATTCATTTAATTTATTTCAAATATTTTTACCCCACCTTTCTCCTCAAAAGAGCCCATGAAGCCTTGACTGGTTTGTCATCTTTCCAAAGGTCAATGTGTCTATTGTATGATTTATTTATTTATTTATTTTTTAAAGGGAATAAATCAACGTTTTCGAATAAGGAATATGTTTAAAGGCCAGTTTCTGGGTTTCTGTATCTTTTCTCACACTTTAACTCTCAGGTTGGTGGCCAAAGAAGGCAAGTGAGGACAAGTCAAGGATTAACCTCACATTTTGTGGGCCTTGCGCTTCATTATTGCACACTGCCTGAACAGGTTGCCCACGACAGATGGTGTACAAATATTCCAAAGCAAATAATTAAGTGTTACCCTCTCCCGAAAGGGGACTGCCAGCCGGAGGCATCATAATCTCTAAGAGAACAGTTGAGGGATCAGGTAGAAGACAGCGATGTGTGTTCACCCACTGTAGCCGGCCCTACTGTTGGGTTGAGCTGTAGTTTGGGATCCTGCTCTTTCAACAGCCTCAAGCTGTGAGTGAAGTGAGGCATTTCTTCCTATGAAAAAAAGAGGAAAGCTGGAGGCACAGAGGAGGCGTATCAACCGTCTGCACTACATTTATTCATAGCAATTTGATTCCACGTTAACTGCTCAAGAATCCTGGAGAGGGAGTTTAGAAACTTAGAAGTCTTTATGAGAGAGCCCAAGTGCACCCTTGTAAATTACCCACAAGCATCAGAAAAATGAGGAGGGATTTGCTAAATGCCGCACCACATTACACACCCTAGCTTTCCTTTGCCATGATAGTCAGGCAGGTATCAAACTGATAAAGTGATATAGCAGGCGGAGGCAGAAAGGGAAGGAGGGCTACACCCTGGGATCAAGGTCTACTTGGTGGGAGTCTTATGTTGTGGGCGAGAGAGCCGAGCTGCTCAACCTGAGCTGTTGGAGATCCATAATGCAGTGACACTTTTCCAACCCACTTAGGACATTAGGAGAAGATGACACTCCAGCCCCTACCTAGCGTTAAAGAGCAGAAGGGATCCTCTGAGTACATAGCAGGAAGCTTTCCTTCTGGTTTGGTCAGGGGAATGGGATCTCCTTCGTACTACAGGCTCAGGAAACCCGATTATGCCTTCTAGATTTGCGTCCAAGGTACACTCTTGGTTACAAGCAGACAGACCTCCCTGTTGTGCACATTCACGGAGGAGTTCTCAGCAAGATCAGAACATGAGATGAGGTCTATAATGCGTCTCATTCTGGGTTTTGTTTTTCTGTTTCTACCAGGAGGTTGCAGAGGAAGAACAAGAGAAAGAACGTAGGTGAACCACGGAAGAAAAGAAAGTGAAATATCAAACAGAGGTGACCGATTTAATGCAACTACTTTGAGCTGCTGGATAGCTCAAGGGATTCGGTCTCTGAGGTCAGGAGTTCGATTCCCCTCTGGGCCTCCTTGAGAAGGGCTGGACCCGATGATCCATAAGGTCCCTTCCAGCTCTGCAGTTCTAAGATGATGACGATGACGATGATGATGAGTTCCTTCTTGATTCTCTTAGGCAGAGGTCTTCTAGTTGAGTCTTTCACGCAGGAAAGAAGCTTTACTTGGGAAAACAAGACACGAAACCTCACTCGTGCTAGAGATGGGAGTGAAGTTGACCTTTTTAATGATGTTTTGTGGTGATAAAGCCAAGAGGGTATGGCTTATCTAGAGCCCGGTCTTGTGGAAATTATGGGATGTCGGGCATTGGAGTGCTTTGAGACACTGGGTGATGGATGCTATATAATTGCACGACTCCATCCAAACTCTTTCTCCTTTTCCCACGTTTGCATGCGTTATTTCAAAATTACCTTGATCATATTGTGGCAAAAGATCTGTAGCAAATCCCTTAATAGCCACCGAGCCGCATACGTAGGCCCTCCGCTGGCCTCAATGAGGTCTTTGTGAAGGTGCTGAAATGGGAGGGAATTAATATTGTGGCCATCTGTCAAAATGCTAGTTTGTCTTCCTTAAGTCAGAAATTGCTGGTAGAGGGAGGCGAAGGGAGCTGACCTGGTGCGTGTGACTGAGGGGAAAATCTTTAAGACTACACGAAACTTCCAAATGCATTGGCCAGAAGCCTGTGGTGTAAATACACCAGCATAGCTCAAATGGTGTGATCTCAAAGTCATAGTTATGGAGTCACTGCTTGCATTGGCCACTGCATACCAAGCTGCATGGCTGGCGTGTGACTGGAAGTGCAAGCGTCAACTTCTTTACTGGAGGCAATTTGCTGTTGAAATTTACGCTGTTTGACTTAATGCCGGCATGAGTCACAGGATTCTGGCTGTTACATGATTTTTTTGTGTTGCAGATCCATGAAATGGTTAGTTTCTAGGTATATCCACACCCACAAGTTCAACTTGACCTCTGACTGAATTTAAAATGGTTGTGCCTTACTGCTTGGAATGTGATTTTGGTTTTGTTTACTGTCTGTCAGGCATTGCTCTCTAGGCTGAGTTCATGTGGCTCTTGGGTGTTCATTCTGCAAGTCCAGCAGTTGTCCCTTTTTCTATTCTTCTTGCCTTTGACAGCATTTTTGTCCCAATCACTAACACATCAAATAGTGTGTGATGTTCTGTGTTAAAGTGTCTGGCCATGGGTTGTTCTCATTTCCTGAAAGTTGGGTTGTAGACGTATGCTTTCTGGAGCATGCTTCTGGCTCAGCTCTTGTTCTGTTGACATCTTGTAGATCAGTGGTCCCCAACCTCGGGCCTCCAGATGTTCTTGGACTTCAACTCCCAGAAATCCTGGCCAGCAGAGGTGGTGGTGAAGGCTTCTGGGAGTTGTAGTCCAAGAACATCTGGAGGCCCAAGGTTGGGGACCACTGTTGTAGATGATACACTGGGTATCGACACTCAGGAATATACAGTAAACCCAGAGAGCATTCTTTACGACACTGCAGTCGGTTATGGATACTTCCCTCCTCCTTCTGCTGTGCCTTCACACTTCTGAATCGAGTGGAGCCCCCCTCTTCCAGTTTCCACTAAAATGGAAATAATGCTCAAAATCCTGTTGTGTTCTCTCTGCCAGTCTTACTACAAATTGCCACACGTTAAGTAGTTAGTGTAGGCTTGTACTGAGAAGGCAATGAATAGGATTTTGGCCATCAGCGCAAACCCAAAGTGGACGTTCGAGCATAGCAAAATGGGAGGGACATGCCCATCACAGCCCTGGTTGGTCCCCCACCCATCTCTGCATCACAAGACGGATTTCTAAATGTTTCCAAAAAGGTGAGAAACTGTGTCCTCTCGAACTACAGATCTCACATGCCTACTTTGACGAAACAAGTAAGATCTGCAGGGTTAATAGCGACTGCTTTAGGGCCAGGAAGCAAGCGGTGTGAACCAAAGGAAGGGAGAATGGAGTTCTACCTTGGCGTCCAGATGGATGGAGTTCAGGACAGCCTGTGGTTTAACCAAGTGAATCTTGCAGGTCGCCCCACGGAGGAGCGGGAGGGACTGTAGTTTGAGGTTATATAAGCAAAGTCACGGGTGGAATGTGAGGAATGTACACAGAAGGCTTGCCTTTCAGAAAAAGGCAAGTGGAGGTGGCCAGAGGAGAGATCCCTGGGGAGCAGCAGGTTGGGTGATTTAAAAGGCGCACTTCCCCCCTGACCAAGGTGAACCTAAACAAGTCAAAGGTATATAGACAGGCTGGTGGTGAAAGAAAGCCAGGTTCAAAGACGACAGAGGAGACAGGACTGTGGGAGACTGAAACAGATCCCACCACAGGCTGGCTTGCTCCCCAGAAACACTGGGATCATGTGGATGTTTAGCCGGCAGTGACCCTTTTGGGTATACTTTCTCTGGCTTGATGCATCACCTTCAGGCGGACATCCCAAACCTTACCCTATGACAGACGTACACCTCACGTTTTCACACAGACGCCTGTCAGATGGCATGGGTAATGTGCCCCACAGGCAGGGCGGAGGGGAAAGGGTGTCCTAGGCGGTGGCGGATGTCCATCGTGGAGAGGAACCACATCACACGGTGGCCCTAGGGAGGCACCTCTTTTTGCTGCACCCAGCAATCTCCTGGTCCTCCCTTTTTCTGCCAGAGAGAGAGAGAGAGAGACAGACAGAGAGAGAGAGAGAGAGAAGCTGCATTTCATGGACACCTTCAGTTTATATATTTATTATTTATTTATTTCATTTTTGTGCTGCCTGTCTTGTGGTGATGGGATCAAGCGTAGCTGTGAACGTCTGAGACCGTTTGAACCCTTCAACGCACACACAGTGCAAGATTTTTCAAATCTGGAAGTGTACTTCTAACCACTTTTGGTTTGGTTTTGGACATTGGGGTGTCTGTCTGTCTGTCTAATCTTCCAAGGAACCCAGTGATGCAAAATGAGCGGCAGTTCATTCTGGCAGTTCTACTTGACTTATTACACAGCTTACAGATGCACATGTGGCTCGCCTGGGATAAAACCTTCTGCTGCAAGGCCTAGAGATTGAGCAAGGCCTAGCTTCACTCAAGCTTCCTCTTCCTGTCTCCGTGTGAACTGGGAGCTTTCTTTTTGAACAGGAAGCCTGGGTGCAACTCGGCCTAGCTCAGAACTTGGAAGTCCTGGCTGATGTACTCTGGGAGTTGTAGTTCTATACAAGCATGTTAAGGATTACGAAAGACCAAATTATCCATTAGAGACATCATGCCACAAGAAGCTGAAATTATGTTAGTGTTCCAAAGACATAATTCCGGCAGCGCTTTGTGTTGGAGCAATCATACTTGTAAATGTAGTCCGTGTTTATCTCCCAATTTTTAAAAAGCATGCTTTTTAAAGGGGAAAAGCTTGTGTTGTGACAATCAGATGGCTTTTATAACTTAAGAAATTCTCTCTTCCAATGATGTGCCACCTGCAACGTAGGTTTCACTCTAAACCTCCTTACCGTGGTCCTATGGAAATTACTTCTGGTACAGGATCCATACTATGCTTTGAATGTCTAGAGAGAAATGCACAGCATCCAGCCTGCCCGTGCGGTTCCAGGTGCCCTCGTCTCTGGTGTGGTGTGCAATCATGCTCACATACCACAGTGTTAATGTAAACGCTGACTCTGCAAGAGAGTGTCTGTGTTTCAACTTTCTCTTTTTAACCTTTACATTCAGGGGCAAAAGAATTCCCAACCCACTCCCCCCCCTCAAAGCTCTGGGCAAAAGGATCCCCTGGCATGAAACTATTTACAGCAAACGTCTTCTCAGGACAGGAAATATTTTCTCTGCATTAATAGAAAACCAGAGCAGTGAACGGAAGAGACGATGCATTATGGGCTGATTAATATTCTGAAAATAAATGAGGAACAAAAGAAGCATCTGATTTTTCTTTCCCAAGCCTGCCACCTTCTTCCTGAGACATGGGTACTCATAAAACTTTATGGAGTGGAATAGCTTGAAAGGAGTCAACCTTTTTAAATAGAACTTGCTACAGTTCTTCCATACATATGTGAGCAATTTTAAAAATTAAAAGAAAGAGAGAGAGAGGCTAATTCTTGGAAGGTCTGAAGTTGATAATTTGTCCCGAACAGATGGATTCAGTCTGTGCAAGGCAAATAAATAAATTAGCACCATCTTTGAAATGTATAGCTTAGCTTGGCATCTGCGGTTACCGTACACCTTTGCGTCGAGTTCAGAATTCAGATCGCCTTCACCTAGAAGGGCTGAACTGGATGGGCTTGATAGAGTTTGGCCTTGAGTTAGAACAGAAGACCACCTGCGTGAAAGCGATGTGAAATGTTATGCGCGCCTTTGTAATGGGAGAGGGCTGGGAGACCGAGCCTGCACATATTTTACCGAGCAGGTCATGTATTAAAGCCAAGCATGGAAAGGTAAGAGAATAAATGATGAAGTCATCCTTTGCAAATGGGTGTCCAGGTGGTGAAAAGCCAGCAGTCTGAGAGTTGAATTGATGGGGTAGAAGGAGGGAGGGGAGTGACTTCACTTTAGATTTTAGTGTCTGCCTGTTCCTCTATCTAGCAGCTCCCTCTAGAAACTGGAAAGCAGCCTTAATTCTCAAGAGGCACACCCTGAAGTAGGGTGGCTGATTTCTGTGGTGCTTTGAATGCCGCACCTTATGTCTTTGGCTTGTTTGATCTCATTGGTGTTTAAAAAAAGAAGAAGAAAGAGAGATAAAAACCCAGATCCACCAGACTCAATTATATATAGTTCACGGTGGAAAGATCCCTGGCACCATTTCCTTCTGACCTCACCCCTAACATTTCCCCCTCCTCTCCTTCTAAACATGGAGCGAAAACACGGCAGGTAACATTCCACGCTTCTGCTCCATGAAAACGTAGGCCGGAAGAAATGGGTTAGTCTTTAAGGCTCTTAAAGAAATATTTAAGAATGGATTTTTCTTTAAAAAAAACAAAATGAAAAACTTTTTGGGATAGATTATTCTCTCCGGGAGGTTTATAGTAGCGGATCCATTAGAATAATAGGAGTATTGTTGCTGTTACTTACCATCCATACATCTCCAGACCTTCTTAATTCTGTAATTCCCAACCACTGATTAAGCTGGCTAGGTCTGATGGGAATCATCAGGGCTGGGGACTTGAATTGTGCGGCTTGCTGTCAAGTCGGACTTAAGCAGCACCAGTGTCTTGACTAGAAGTTGAGTTGGGTTGTTGTTCTTTTTCAATGACTTGGATTCGAATTGTGACTCGGAACCCATCCACCCCTCCCTTCTTTCGGGGGGGGGGAAGCTTGTTTTTCACAGGATCTCGGACTGGGGCCTTGGGACTCAGGACTTGGTACAAAAGACTCGGAGGTGGGATTGGGACCCAAAGACTTGCCAACATTCCTGGGAGTTAAGAGTCCAAAAAACATCTGCAGGGTCAAAGTCTCCCAACCTGAACTTTTAACAGCAAAGTCTGTTCAGTCCTTAGACAGGCTCCAACATGTTGGGGGGAAAGGAGGAAGTCCTTCCTTTATGATTTTAACACAAAACCACTTGTCTTGCCTTCCTTTAGAGATGTGTTCAGCACTCTGCTTAGATCAGGATCATAATGTAGATGTGAAAACCCACCTACATTTCGTTCACCCACACTCAGAGCTGTAAACAGGGCAGGGCAGGAGGGGCTTTGCTAAAATTTAGGCAGGACCAAATTGAGAGGCGAGTTACCTTGGCAGCCTCAGGAAAATAAATGGCAGCATCTCCTAATCCTCTTCACTTTCAGGGGAGTATCCACAGAGTTGGTTCAAAGAAAATCTAAGAAAATCCTTCTCTCACCCTCAACCCTGTTCCGCTGTTACATTCCTGGACAAAGAAAATGCATGGTTAGGCTCTCAAAGAAACAAAGAAGGCCACTGCTCTCTGATTGCACCCCGAGTCTTCAGATCGAGCAATGATGGAGGTGATGGAAGTTTAATTCTGGGACACGAGATGCCTTGAAAACCTGGGCACCCATTTTCACCCGTCCTCAACTGTTGCTGGTGCTCATCTGCTCAATACAAAGGGATTTGTGTGTCTGTTGCCCTTGCTTTTGGCCCAGACTCTGTGCCGTCACAAAGACTCATCCCTTGACACGTTTAGATCCTTCCCTTGTGATATCATAAGGACTTCTTGTCTCCTTCTACCAGGTTTTGTGCTCAGCATCCCAAGGAACGGGACGTGGCTGAGCTGGCAACGAGAGAGGGGCACAAACTGCTGGTTCGGTGGTTCGTCCCTGTTTGTTTACTGCCGCAACAGGTGTTCGGCAGTTTGGTGCCCGGTCTCCTCTGCTGGGCGCCCACTCGGAAGCAGTGCCAAGAGGAGGCAGGGAAGGGAAGCTGGGATGCTGCTTCTGAGAGGGTGCCTGCCGGAAGGGCCAAACACCTGTTGCGGCAGTAAAAGAACCAGGCTTAACCACCGAACCAATGATTCGTGCCCATCTCTACTGGCAACCCAACAACCTAACCTGCCTTACTGGATTGTGGTAAGAATCAGATAAGGGCACATCAGCTATCATTTCTCTGATCCACAATGTCCTTCCTTCCTTCCTTCCTTCCTTCCTTCCTTCCTTCCTTCCTTCCTTCCTTCCTTCCTTCCTTCCTTCCTTCCTTCCTTCCTTCCTTCCTTCCTTCCTTCCTTCCTTCCTTCCTTCCTTCCTTCCTTCCTTCATGAGCTCCTTCCTTCCTTCCTTCCTTCTATCCATCATGAGCTCCTTCCTTCCTTCCTTCCTTCCTTCTTCACCCCCTTGGTTGCTCTTCTTTGCTCTTTCTTTCCTCTGGAAATGCCGAGGAGGAGTCCACCCTGAACCAGATGTTGGCAGTCTAGGGTTTAGTGTTTTTGGACAGGAGCCCAGACTTTTACCTATCTTTTCAGCTATTTACATGGCTTTTATTTCCCCAGCTGTGCTTGCATTGATACTGTACAGCCGCAGACCTGTTAAAGCAGGACTCATTAGCGTAAGGACTTACTGTAATTTCAGCAACACGAAACACTGCATGGAAATCATTTTGGGCTTTGCTTGATGAGAAGAGGATCAGGCTTAATGAAGGGTGTGAAGAAATATGCCGTAGATTATGATAACGGAGGGGGAGGGAAGAGGCGGCGGCGGGATTTTTCATTCCAAGACCTTCACGGAGGAGGGAGGCGGCCACCACCACATATGGAGGGGAAAGCACGGGAATGTCTTTGTTCTGAGCAGACTAAACTTTCAATGTATTGTTTGGCTGCAGGACTGTTTTTCAGTTTTGATGGCTTCCACCCTGTTTGCATTTTTCCGTTTCCCTCTTTATGTTGGGACATGTCTTTCCCACTCCAAAGCTTTTCCACGAGGGACAGTGGCTAGGTTGAGGCACCCGGAAGGCAAATGTTGGTTGAAGATGCGGCCGTAATAGTCTTAGAATGATAGAAAGGGGAAACACTGGGTCTCCTTCCAGGTCTGAATCAAATACCTGATTGTAACCAAAAAATCCCTGTATGGGTTGGGTCTAGGCAGCCTCAAGGGCTCCATTGCCTCCTGTCCACCTCCCCAGCTTTTAAGATCAGGGGGGGGGGGATACCCTTCTCCTGGTCCTGCTACCCCCACAGGCACATTCAACGAGGACACAAGACAGAGCCTTTTCAGAAGCTGCCCCCAAATTATGGAATCCTTTCCTTTGGGAGGCTGGCCTGGCCCCTTCTCTGCTGTGGCCAAAAACTTTTCTTTCTGAGCAGGCCTTCACCACGGTTGAGTTTAACAACTGAGTTTCATTGCAGGATGCTGCACATTTCTCATGTTTTCCATGTGCAGGTGTGTTTTGAAGTGGTTTAAAGTGGTTTTAAATGCAATGCAAAGGAAGGAAGGAAGGAAGTGATGATGATGATGGCTAAGAGGAAGGAAGGAAGGAAGGAAGGAAGGAAGGAAGGAAGGAAGGAAGGAAGGAAGGAAGGAAGGAAGGAGGTCCTTATTCAACTCCACCAGGAAATCTAGGCCATTTCATTCATTTTGATTACATTCCATTTTAATGCATTTCCTATTGTTATAAACAGTGCACATACCATCTGTGCCAAAGACACGAACCTGTTTATGTGAGGAAAGAGCATCTCCTACTAAAAATGACTAACAGAGACATCTCTTCCCAGGGATTAAACTGTTCTAGGTTGCTAAAAGCCAGCTAAAATTCATTTTAGGAGAGAGATGCAGATCAGTTGACTCTCTCTCTCTCTCTTTCTCTCTCTCTTTCTCTCTCTCTCCTGTAAGCAGTAATGGATGTGCCTGTTAGATAATAATAATAATAATAATAATAATAATAATAATAATAATAATAATAATAATAATAATAATAATAATAATAATAATAATAATAATAATAATCCCCATTGTCATCAGGGCTTTGGGAACTAGATCAAGAAATGTCACAGAATATTATAAGCAGTTGGAGATCTCAGAAACAACACCATCAGAGCTACAAAAAAACGGCAGTATTAGGAACTGCATAGATAGGTAAAGGTTCCCCTTGACATTTAGTCCAGTCGTGTCCAACTCTAGGGGCCATGTCGATATTTAACAGATACTACATAAGTCCTGGGATCTCAAGGTTGCCTCTATCTTTGCCCTTGAAGAAAATCTCTTATTGGAAAAAGCAAAACATTTCAGATGGGCATCATGTGCACCCCCTTACTGGAGAAGCAGAGACAGGTTAGGTAAGTTTGGGTTCCGGTGGTATCTTCTGGGTAGACCCTTCGTTGGGTCACCTCGCCAGCCCCCACCCCGTTCCATCGCAAACCATCCCCAAAGGTCAATTTTGTAGCTGATCTTGGTTTTTATTTTATTTTTTCAATAATAGGAGAAGAACTCTTCCAGAGTGTAAATCACTCAGGAATCAACCTATTCTGTCCACATGTTAGGGTAAGTGGCCAAATCATAGTGTTTGGCTATGTCTGTTGGATTATTTCAAGAACTGGCATGCTTAGCCTGGTAGTAAATGTGTCATGAAATTACTGTAAAGTTGCATGAATTTTGGCCATAAATCTTACTCACCTCCACTAACTCTCATTCTTTAATTCCCAAGGGTATAAAGTACCACTTACATTACTGTTCATTTCACTTCATCATAATTAAATGACTTCAGAGGGCAATAACTCCTAGAAATTTTTACTTTGATGTGACAGCATGCACCTAGTAGGTAGGGGTAAGGTCCCCAACTCTGTATTCACCACAGTCTTAGACAGCACCAAGCGGGCTGCTGAGGTAGGCGTGTGCTCATGTTACATACAACATCTGGGCCACAGATGTGGCTGACATGGGTGCATGGCATCTTTTTCAATTTCATCACACCCCGATGAAGATGTTTGCAGGACAGCTGGACAGTGATGTGGAAAAAAGAAGACAAAGCTGCAGGATGAAAGGGTGGCATTTCTGGATCATGTCCTTTAACTAATTGGCAGAATTCTAACAAAACAAACCAACCAACCTCATAGGAGAATAATAGCATGATAGTAAATTTGGAAATATAAGGACTCATTGCAATAGCATCCCAAAGTCCTACCCAGGGAAGTCGAAAAATGCAGGGAAGGGATCAGTCCATGTCAGCAAAGAAGCAGGTCTTTTGCGAAGCTAATGACCCTTGATTGCCCATTCAGTAGGAAATCACCCTCAAAATCTTTTGCATCACATCAGAGATTAATTGCAGTCACAGACTGTTCTGGGGAAAATCAAATGATCATCTAGGTTCAAAGAAGATTGTAGCTAAATTCAGAGGGAACAGGGCAAACACACACACACACTCTCTCTCTCTTCATTCCCCCCCCCCATGTGTGTGTGTGTGTGTATGTGAGAGAGAGACTTATGATGTCATCACTCCTGCTGCTCCGGACGTCTTAGCTGTACTACACCATAGATTAGGAAACAAAAGTCTTTCCCACATGATAAGAAAAACAAAGGAAACCAATATGCAGAAATGATGTGGAAAGAGACCATGAGGTATGCAAAAAACAATTCTGAGGAGCACATCCATTCAGTTTACCACAGGTCTGGGTAATCATTTAGGGTGTGCCTGTGGTCCCTATTTACCAACCTTGGGGTGTAGAGGGCAACATTTTTAGTGAAATCTTCTCAGGGGAGATAAATGCAAACTTATAGCAACTTTTCAATTACAGTATATATATATTTAAATCATAATTTATATGACCTATCACTGTATCACTGTATCACTGTATCTATCTATCTATCTATCTATCTATCTATCTATCTATCTATCTATCTATCTATCTATCTATCTATCTATCTATCTATCTATCTATCTATCTATCTATCTATCTATCTACCAAGTCTTCCAGTGTGTAAATCAGTCAAGAAGCAACCAACTCTGCCCAGGTTTTTTTGCAAGTGGAAGCACCCAAAAAGGTAGTGCTAACCCCACAGCAACATCTGTTGAGAACCGGTTTCTCTTACCATCTCTGTCAAGCCAGGCAAACTGGGTCCAGCTACTACAGAAGGAGAGCGTGAATTCCAATACAGGGATCTTAAAAAGACAATACCCTAAAATCTTGGTCTAGGATCATTACTAGTACCCCCCCCCCCCCGATGGATCTGAAAATGAAAATACCCCAGTGGTTTAGATGGCACCGGTTTCTAAACCACTGGGCACTCATTCCTTCCTAGGGGCTTCGTGGAGATTTTAAAGAATGGCAAGCAACGATGGAGAACACTGAACTTGGTGGAATCCCAGGGCAAAATACACATGGCTCTAATGGCCCCTATACTTTTGTGCTTAGTTTCCCTCTGTTGCCCCACCTCATCCCATAAAGTAAATTGCTCTAGGTCGGGAGGTAATGCTTTGGGTCAGGCCTATTTTCCAAATGATGATGCACCCAAGGGAGCAATCCTGTTCCTGTCAAAATTAGCTTTATTGCGGGTCAGGATCTTTCTTTTTCTTCGTGAAATTTTAGAAGACCACCACCCCCCAGACCTGAGTCCCCTCCAGACCTGAAGGAGGTCCATTTCAAAGCCATGGGTTGTCGGAAGCCGGCACACCAATCATTTTAGCAAATCACAACATTTCTCTTGGATGTGACCTCTTGGCTGTTGCTTTGAAAACTTAACCTGCGAAGCCCTGAACAGCCCCCTCAGTCAACACCCTGCGTAAGGGAACAAATTTATTAGCCAGCAAAGATAAGGTCTTCTGTCCATACTTTTGCAGGCGTGAATAAAAGCGAAGCGAAATTTATGGTCACCTGGGTGTTTGCACACTGGACGACACTTTCAACCAAAGAGGATCTCAGGAGGACGCGACACCATGGGCTGTGTGCACAAAGCAGTTGCACGTCGTAACTGGGAGGTATGAACCCCGGGCCGGTCCATTTAAAGACACACGTGGCATTGCGAAGGATGGAGAGTCATGGGGGCACAGCATTAATTTCCGGTCATCTCCTTCTCAGCTTCGAGTTCCAGTGTAAGATTAGTCTTGGGAAGCAGACGGTGTTGTGTAAAGCACAATCAGCAGGCCTGCATGTTAAAAGACAGCCAGAGCGGTGTGGTGGATAGAATGTCGGACGAAGGCTCATAAGACCTGGGTTCGAATCCTTGCTCGGCCTTGGAAACTCAGTGGAAGGTGGCAGTGTCAAATCCCTGCCAGGACATCTCATATGCATCGAACACCCTGCCAGGTAGTAAGTAGGGTGGGAGAACTTAACAAAGCTGTCAGATCCAGACCACTGCTGGTGATTTAGCAGTGATTTAATGATATGAAAAGCTTCCCCCGTTCCCACACCCTGAGGCTCCCAAAAGTTTCCCAAGGATAAAAGAGTTCACTATGGAACCTCAGAACCTGAGAGGTGGGGGGATAGGAGGTTTGAAATCAAATTAAAGATTTCCATTGCCAGCTGATGGATCATCCAGGTGGAACAGTGTAAACTTATACCAACTGGATTTCAGCCCGTAGGTATTCAATTTCCTTTCCAAATTTTTCCCTAAAATTTGAAAATTCTGGAAGTTAATTCTGTATATCCACTGCGACTACAAATCTGAGGCTAAGATAGAGATGAGTCTGTATGATGGCTCTTGGTGATTCAAACCAGCACCTCACTTACTCGTAGCTCAGTCTTCCAGCCACTCGGCTACACCGGTGAGATTAACGCTACTTCTGGCAAATATGATTAAATGACTGTACAACATTTAACCAGAGTGATCTCATATCTGCAGAGGTCATGTAAAAGAGCATCTATTTTCTCCATCTTAAATTGAGTTTCTCCTTTAGAAATGTCTCTCAAAAATCCAAAGAGTCTCAGTTTTGTGTCCAGGATAACACAAGGTGTTCATTCTAACAAAGAAAGAAAGAAAGAAACATGTCTCATTTATGTTATTCTGCTTATCATGAGTTGGCAATTATATCTCAACCTACTGAAACTCTGTGTAATTCAGGTTGTTAATATATTTCCCCATCAAAATAATGAAAAGTCTCTTCTTATGAAATCGGGTGCTTGTTAAGTTGTAATTTGGTTTTCTAAAAAAAAAAAACCCTAATAATTAAAGACAGAAGCCATTTAGGAAGGAAGGCTTAAGAGATTGGGGTTGTATTTGAAAGAAATTAAAGGCAGGAAGCCTGAAGGGTATTGCAGTCCAGCAAGGTAATTATGATTAAACAAAACAAGCCATTATTTATGTAGTACCATAAATTTACTCTGCAATTCACCCAAATAAGTTATGGGTCCCAGCAAAAGGTGCTTGCATGCAGATGTACCTGCAAATGGGTTTTCATGTTTCAGCCCTATGGGTAATATCTGAGGAACAGAAGAAGTCATTGTGGACATCATCATCATTATCATCTTAAAACTGCAGAGGTGGAAAGGAGCCTATGGATCGTTGAGTCCACTCCCTGTCAAGGAGGCATCACAGACCTAAACCACTGAGCTATCCAGCAGTTCATGAAAGATAAGGTGAAGTCTCCCATGTTAGGTGCAATGTAAATGGGCGAAAGCAAGGATATTATGCCTGCAAAGAAAAGCTGTGATCCAGTGCAAGAGAACGAGACGATGGGGGCCAGGTCACCATTCCGAAGCTCAGAGAATCTACGCACGTCAGCAGGACTTTTCCTTCAGCATCTTGTAGACCACACTGCAGCCTAAGGTTTCTTCTGGAGCAGTGGATTTGACATCTTACATTTCCCGGAGAAAAGTGTTTTCGATATTTGTATGCATACTTTGTTATTGTTGCCCAATTTTGGTGACAGAGGGTCTATAAAATTAAATACTACTATATTAAAGATAATACAGATCATTGGCAAAATCCTACAGCTCCATCATGCTTAGAGTGCTACCCTTCTTGTCTGGAAAGAAGACCGTGGGAGGGTATCGATAAAACAAACAAAACAAATAAATATCAAGCCAATCCAGAGCACCAGCCTTCGAAACAAGGTGATGATATCAATTAAAATCCTGGTTGACTCTTAGCTATGGAGCAAAGTC
Organism: Intellagama lesueurii; assembly: GCA_037013535.1. Lineage (NCBI taxonomy): Eukaryota > Metazoa > Chordata > Lepidosauria > Squamata > Agamidae > Intellagama > Intellagama lesueurii. The sequence goes on from JBAJHW010000010.1 coordinate 14,292,648, forward strand.
TCTTATCCAATCCAGGTGCTTGGCTGAGCTTGGATCCTGTCTGAAACATCACTTCCCCCTGGGCGGTTGCAAAGGGAGCTGTCCCGGGTCCTGGTTTGACTCCCTGAGACTTGGTTACCTGGAGGAGATGCTGCTTTTTGGTGGAATCCTAGCACAGGCCTTGCTCAGCATTGTGCAGAGGCTCAGCTTTGCCCCAAAGAGACAGGTGTCATCATCCTGACCAGTAAGCCTATTCATCATCCATTTAAATAGCTGCCACTTTCCTCTGAATGATCATGGTTACATTTGCAAAACCGATATAATCGCACTCAAATTTATAGTAACCAAAGAGTGATGCAAGTGAAATAAATACAGGGCCTTTCCTTTGTGCTTTCATTGAATCCCATGCTGTTTTCTTGATGATGTTGCTGCACGTCTTAAATGAAGGCAGAGCAAGGGTGGCCTTTCAGGTGTTGCTGAACTGTGACTCCCATCAGCCTTCACCATCGACTCTGCTTGATAAGGATGAGTGGGAGTTATAGTTTACCAAGATCTGGAGCATCACAATGATCCACGTCTACTTCACACCTAAGGCGAAAGAGAAGTATTTCAAAGCAAGGAAGAATTATCCGGTGTGTGTGAGAGATCCTGTTGCCGCAAGAGTAACAAACCAGATGAACACATGAAAGATTAACACTTTGGGGTTTGTTTTCAAAGAAGGAGCTGTCTGGGCACATCAGACAAAGATACAGCAGGATGAAACCATCCTGTTTAATGAAAAGGATTAAACACCAATCAAGGGCTGCTTGCTTGTTATTACTAATCCTGCATGGACTCCTGCCGTTTGACACCTGTGTCAATAATGCTATTGTTACCTTGTAGACTCATAGACTGATCATTAGACTTATTCACAGCTTTTACTAATAAACCATTGTCTCTTTCCCTGTGATCTGTCTCCCGACCTGGCCGTGAGGCCATGTAGACATATGACAGTCCTATAATCTCACTCTTACGCCTGAGGAAGAGGACTCGATTCCCAAAAGCTCCCATTAATATAGAGCAGGTAGTCTTTAAGGTGCCACAAAGAGACACACACACCCCTGCTCTCTCTGGATTGATTTTTTGTTTGTTTGCTGGCTTGCTGGTCGCTGATGAAGTAAGCTAGAAGCCCATCTCAATTTATGCCAGATAAAACTTGTTAGCCTCTAAGGTGTCTCAAGACACTTTATTATTTGGAGCAGGCATTTTAGTCCCGTTGAAAAAAATGAAGCCAAGAGAGGGAAGAAAACTCATGAAAGATATTCTCAAAATCCTTCAAATGCAGAAGCAGGTGATACCTTTATTAGACCACTAAAAAACAAACAAACTATAGCCAAACAAACAACAAACAGCGAGCTTTCGATAATCATTCATCTTCCTCAGGCTGTGCCTCAAGTTCTCATGGGTAGTTCAGAAAATTATATACTTTTATTAGAATCCCAAAGTTTCACGGCCATTGTTGAGGCCAGGTTCGATTCAGCTGTCTGTTCTTTGCTTGACTTTTTTCAGTGGTCTAATAAAGGTATCGCCTGTTCCTGCGTTTGTATTGTTTCAGAAACCTCACGGCCCTTTTCTGATTTTCTGCCCTCAAATCCTTGCTCCCTTCTGCCATGCCTCCATTGCAAAGCAATGACACAATGAGTTTATTTTATGCGAAGGCCAGACTGTGGTGGCGAAAGAGCATCTATCTAAGAGGGTAAAACAGCCAACGTCTTCTGTTCCATGAGATCCCTCTTATAGTAGAAAGCTCGCCGACGGCCCTTTTTCTGATGCCTGGAAAGACCAGCAAGGATGGGTTGACCTAAATGGGATTCTCACATCAATCCACTAGGGAGCACTGTACTAACATTGGTTAAGTTCCACCAGTGAAACCATTTAGCAAGCACAGCTGCCTCCCAAGAGGCCCTGACTAAGAGCACAGCTGCGGGATGAGCGTGCTTCCAGGAGGGCAGGTTTAGGTTAAGAAAACATTGACTTACGTCTGCAAGTGAGTCTAGAGTCTATTGCTACCAAGGCACGGAAAACCGAAGTAGCAGCAGCAGCAGCAACATCTGAAAGAAACAAAACACAGAGCAATGCCAGAGATCCTATGATTTTGCTGGACTCACAGAGATGTAAGCCAACTCCATGGGATGAAGGACTGCTATGAGAGAGATTGCTCCAGATCAATATTTCCCTCCCTCGCTAAGACTTCCATGCTTCTCTCTCTGTTTAGATTGGGGGAGGTAAACTTTCTGCTCCTGGAGAAGGTTATATTGTTAAGAACGGAAAAGAAATGAGGGTGTTATCTCCTAGCAACGGAGAGGAGCATCAGTTCAGATTCAGATTCAGTTCAAATTTTGCAAACAGATCCACTCCGCTTTGGTTAACTAAAAAAATCTTTCAGTCGGTGAAGATCACTTAGTCTTAAGTTTTTGCAACACTTAAGAATACGGCAGTAAGAGAAGTTAATTCATGTTTTCCGTGGATTCCTCACATTCCATAGCAAAGGTAGGATGCATTTAGAAGCCATCAAGCTTTGCCTGGTGGTGACAAGAACGGTTCCTGTTCCATTTCAGTTTAATTCTGTTTCAATCAGCCTAGGGCGCCCTCCTGTAGAAGTCGATGCGCTACTTCTCTGGCTGTTGGACTCTGCCATGAAAACGGTGCCCAGTGGCTTTGGCGTGGAAAAGGGACTTTCCCTTGGGGTGTCCCACAGACCGAAGCTGCCTCTTGGTCTCCTCTATGTGCCATCTGGGAAATCTGGATTCTTGACTGCGTGTAAAGCTTACCTAAGGGGAGGAACCTTCTCATCTTCAGACACGAGGGAAGCGATAATGGAGACGGGAGGGCTTATTTTCCCTCTCTGTGAGGAAATAGGTAAAGAAAGACCGAACTGGGCTACAATTCAGACCAGGTGAGCACCACTCTGGAAGTTAACACAGACCCTGTGCGTGGTGGACCTCTAAGGTAGATGGAAAGAATCACGATTCCATGAATTCTGGGAAGTGAGAGAGCCAAGGAGCACTGAGCAGGGGGCTGTCGGCCAGACTTCTTAAAGTCTGTAAGTCAAAAGAGATGATACATTTTGCCCATTTTTAAAAGCGACTTCCCTATTTGTACCAGTGCACTAGTGTTTTATCACCGCCACACCTTGCATCTCATGTCCTTTGTCTCAGGACTGCTCATGGGATGGGAAACACAGGCTTGATCTGGAACTCACGCGTCCTCTTGACACCTGGTTTGACTCTAAAAAGTGACAGGCGGCTTGTACCCAGGAACAACTGACAAAGCCACGTCTGGTGGACAGAGAGGAGCCACCTTGGAATCTGCTCAGCCAGACCCTTGGGACCCTTGGCAAGCTGGGAGCAGAAATGGGCTGACCCTTCTCTGGCCACTGGGTCATACTGGCTGGGGCTGATGGGAGTCAGAATCTCATCACTATCTGAGGACTGCAGAGCAGGGAGGGACCCTATGGATCCTCGAACCCAGCCCCATCAAGGAGGCACTTCTGGGGAATCGAACTCCCAACCTCTGGTTTGCCAGACAGGTCCCTAAACCACTGGGCTGTCCGGTCGTTCCTGGAGAGCCACAGTATCCCATCCTACAATCCTACACTTTGGAAAGGCGGGTGAAGGAGCAATCCAGGAAAGGAAAGCCAACTCTGGAGGGGTAATCAACGAGTCAAAAACAGCCGTTAGAGAATCCTGCACGACAACAGCTAAGAATTGTAATATCAGGCTGTCTTGATGGGATTTAGATTTCTTTTTCATGACGAATAAGGCAGAGGAGGCAGTAACGGGCAGGAGAAAGGAGGAAAGAGCTGTAAGGCAAAGGTCCTTATGAGTTGGGAACTGAAGCAAGAATTCCCATTTTTTTCCCCTTTCTAGCTTGGCAGGAGGCCCACCACCCTTCTCCTTCATCCCAAGCCATCTGGTGGTGCTTCCAGAGCGGAAGGATCTGCCGACAGGGTGCTGCCATTGTCCGGAGGACACACAAAGGTGCCCATAGCCCTCACGGTCTTTGGGAAGGCTCCTTCCACACCTAAACCACTGAGCTCCCCAGACAGACAGTAAACATCAACCCACCCACCCCTGTTTTGTATTGGCCCATGGGAAGAGGAGGTGGATCACCTTCGCCAGGTGCCTCTGTCGGGTATATGTTGTAAGGTTTTGAATTTTGGTTAAATTCCTCTGGCTGGGCAGCAAAAGTGCTGAGATTCACAGAGCAGAATAGCCTCAAGTTCCCCTTTTTCTCATTAACTGGTACTTACAGTGTCAGTAACTCACTCCAAGACATTACTAGTAGAAAGAATAAAAGGTGTCCTGCCTTACAACTGAACAGCTCGAACAGCAAACTGACAAACATGATTGATTTGAAACATGACTCCTCTCAGGCCTCAGCCAATTCCCTGACTGCCAATAGCCAAAAGAGAGGGAAAGAGAGAACAAAGCAGAGAGGCGGAGCTCTCTTCGATTTCAGAGACAGGGAAGGAATGATTGGTTAGTGGTGGATAGATTGGCAGCCAGCCCAGTCCAGAAAGGCCCCTCCCAGCCACACCTGTTAAAGGCAGCATGCGAGGTTGCAGAAACTCCAACAGTGCAGGCCCTCCCCCTAAGAAGGTGCTATGGAATAGGGGTCAGGAATGTCTCCCTTTCACAACTTCACTCTGGGAGGGTTGGGGTGTTCATTTTGTTTGTTCGTGAGCTTAACACTTACAGTGTCACCAGCCTGGTCTGTTGGTGGATGTTGCCGAAGGCGAAGAATCCTGGGAGGGGCCATCCAGCTGCCTCTGGCAAGTCCCAAGTCGCCCCGCCCGGCTTTCCATTGTTGCTGATGACTGAACCAGCCATTGTTTTCCAGTCTGACTCGCCTCCCTGGTCCCTTGATAAGCCTGAAAAAAACACCATGACCGCTTTCTTCCACCGTGGTTGGTGGAGTCTTCCATGACTCGCCGGCCTCATCCCACATTCCTGCGTGGAGAAGGTCGACGTTCTGGCAGAGGAAGGCGTTGATGTCTTTATGGATGGAAAATCCTGGTTTTGCTTTCTATCGGATACCTCACAAGACGCGACGTTGGGATTTGGGGAATCTGCTCTTTTGGAAAACATCTCCAGAGGAGCCAGTGATTCTCTCGTTAGTGTTTTGGAAAAGATGCTGCCGACCTTCCTGGATCTCCTTTGAGTGGGGTGAACATACGTTACGAGGCATCCTGTCTACCACAAAATCAGGCTGAAAGCTAAGCGGAAAGTCGGGGTGATGTGCTGGTTAGGGTGTAAGATGAGGAAGGAGAATGTCTCCTCTCAAGTGACCCCCTCGTCCAGTGGGTGACTTGGACTCAAGGTCACGCTGAGGATAAATTGGGAAGAAGGAGCTATGGGATCCTAATCTCCTGAGAGAAAGCATGCAACCTATGTAAGCAAAGTGTGAGCATGCAGCGAGGGTAAGTGAATTCAGCCCTGTGAAATACCTGGCCCTGCTTTTGGAGAAAAGTGGGGTAGGTAGGTAGGTAGGTAGGTAGGTAGGTAGGTAGGTAGGTAGGTAGGTAGGTAGGTAGGTAGGTAGGTAGGTAGGTAGGTAGGTAGGAAGGAAGGAAGGAAGGAAGGAAGGAAGGAAGGAAGGAAGGAAGGAAGGAAGGAAGGAAATATGTGCAGATTTGATGCTTTTTCAATGAATTCTCTTCAGGAAAGATGCCATCCTGCACAGGAATTGTCATAGTCCTGCACAGCTCAGTGCTTCTCCTGTTTTGTGGGGTGAATCCTATGTAGGAAAGCTACCAAACTGCACAGGAATTGTAATAATCCTGCGCAGCTCGACATACCTTCCAAAAGAAAATGACAATGAAATTTTGAAGAGACCCTATGAAATTTCCTGAGAGATTTCTCGGGAGTGGGAGAGGGCAGATCCTGCGTGGAGAAATCTTGCTGCGAGGAGACAAGCATCTTCCCCACCTCACCCCCTTTCCCCCTCCATGAGTCCTGCTTGCCTGCACAGCTTCTGTGGCCTCACAAGGGGTGACCTCTGTGAAATCACAATGATTTGCCCCCTGGACTCAATGCACAGAGCAGAGCAATACCGTGTGTGTGTGTGTGTGTGTGTGTGTGTGTGTGTGTGTGTGTGTGTGTGTGTGTGTGTGTGTGTGTGTGTGACAGAACACTTTCTATCCTGTTGATAATTTGCACTGGGCTTCATCCTCATCTCAGTTTCCACGATGTCTCCTGGGATCCATTCCACATCTCTCACATCTAAGCAAGTTAAAAAAAAAAACAACAAAAAAACCGTAGGTGTTTCTTCGTTCACCTTCCTTGAGAATTGTTTTTCACAAAGTACCTTGTTTCAGGGGGTTGTTTGCTTTAAGATTTGCCGTCATCCTAAAGGAATGCATCAAATCTGGTGTCAATAAGCTTAATTGGTGTGAAAAGGCTGATTGGCTTGGGGTGGGGTGGGGGGGCCCTGAAGTGGGATTTGCCCCCTGTGGAGATGCAAGATGAAAAAAAAATTGTGTGTGTGTGTGTGTTGAGAGGGAGGAGAGCAATCAGGAAAGCTGGACGAAAATGGCCTTGGGAAGGTTTACAGGAAACACTCTACTACCCAGTTTGGTTTTGGGCTTTGATTAGTCTTGAACGTGGGAACTGACAGAGACTGTAAATCAACATTTGGTGAAATAAATGGGAGGCGCATTTCACTCTTCCGGCTCAAAATATTTCAGAATGGAGTTCTTTGATTAGATGCACTTATATCTCACCTTTCCACCGGTGAATCCAGAGTGGCCTACACGGGGGTCCTCCTTCTCTCTTCATCCTCACCAACCACCGCAGGAGGTAGGCCAGGAGGAGCGAGGATTACTGACCCAAGAATGACCTTGAAGTTTCAAGGCAGAGTGGGGAATTTGAACTCGTAACTCCTGTGCCTGGCATTCTAATCACCTCACCACGCCATTTTTGGTTAACAAGGCTGCAGCATCACCCCTTCAGAAAGCAACAGGATTGCTCCCTGGTTCTCCTTTCTTGGGCGGAAGGCAGAATTCTAACTATGGGTCTTGGCCGCACATCAACCACCCGCCCAGAGTTGTTGCCTGGGAATGGGGTGGTATTTAGGGTTGGACCAGAGAATCAGAGAAAGAGGGGTGTTGTGGTTAAGTGCCGTCAAGTTGCCCCCGACCTATGGCAACCCTGAGCGATCTCCAAAATGTCCTGTCCTCAACCGCCTGACTCAGGTCTTGCAAACTCAAGCCTGTGGCTTCCTTTTGGGAGTCGGTCCATCTCATAATTGGTCTTCCTCTTTCCCTGGTGCTTTCCACCTTTCCCAGCATGATTGTCTTTTCCAGAAAACCCTGTCATCTCATGAGGTGCCCAAAGTAAGACAGCCTCAGTTTCTACATGTTTGCCTCCAGAGAGAGTTCAGGCTCTATTTGACCTGGGACCCACCAGTTTGTCTTTCTGGCTGTCCAGGGCATCTGCAAAGCTCTCCTTCAGCACCATGAGCCAAATGAACCAAGGGACAGAAAAACCTGAGACGCTTCTCAGCCCTGTGTGCCCGTATCCAGAAACCTCTGTTAGGAAAGGCTTGTGAGGTTGGCTCCAGCCTCTGGCCGAAGTCTTCCTGAGGGTGCCTTGGAGCCCCACGAAATGGGCCAGGGAACACCCTCTGCAGGACCAATTCGCACTTGGGTCCTCCTCAACCGAACTCAGAGCGTTCCTTCCACAACCCTTTTGCTTTCCCCTTTCCTGGCCCCATTTCCAGAGAGCTGGCTACAGAGGAGAGGGAAGGGAGACTTCGTAAAAGATCATACTGTGGTGCTCAATCCACAGGGGCAGAGAGAGAGAGAGAGAGAGAGAGAGAGAGAGAGAGAGAGAGAGAGAGAGAGAGAGGCATTCGTCACCCCCTACACCCCCCAAATACTTCTCTGGGTCGCAATAAAACCTCCAAAGCAGAGGGTTCAGGTTACAGATCAGCTCCCCAGCTGTGAAAGGACAATGACGACCATTCCCTCCATAGGTTTTTTGGGGCCTGACAGGTGCCTCGTTCTTATGCTCCGCTTTCACATCCACCTCCACCTGCCAAGAGGTGCAACCTGTGCCCCCCCCCCCGGGGCTGCCTTCCTTCCCTGCCAGCATCCTGGACCGAAAAAACACCACAATTGTTCCCCCCCCCCTCCCCTTTGTCTGGCTTGTGGCCAACGGACTGGCTTTAGCTACATCTATCTATCTATCTATCTATCTATCTATCTATCTATCTATCTATCTATCTATCTATCTATCTATCTATCTATCTATCTATCTATCTATCTATCTATCTATCTATCCCCATTTTTACCCCACCCACCCTGGTGGCCAGGCCACTGCTGCCACGGTCCTTCTGCAAAAGCTGGGTGGGTGTGTGGGGGTGTCTCTCTCTTGGTTTCACCAAGAACCAGAGCAGTTGCTTTGCATTTCGGAAGTGGGGGGGGGAATAGAGGGGAGGGTTAACCAAGCTTCGTAGCTATTGCTCCTCCCCCCCCCCCCCCCCGCTGTGATCTATATTTTGGTGCCCAAGAGGGTGGAAGGAAAACCACCCTTGCTTCCATGCACCCAGTTTTTCTCCGGTCCTGATCCACGGGGGCAATTCCTGGTGGCCGCTGGTCTCCTTTTCAAAAAGAGCCTCCCTGGAATGTGGCGTCAGACCTCACACAGACTACGGGGGGAAAGGGTGGGAGCAACTGCCTTTTTTAAAAGAGGGGTGGGTGCGGCGAAGCCACAGGCGCTACTAATCCAGACAAAGCGACCCAGCACCATTCTTAAAAACTCTGGGATTAGGAAGGAAGCCGAATCTCTCATGCACCCAATACATTGGATTACAAGGCCCATGATCCCCAGATGTTACAACCAGCAACCATCCTGGGTGGGAGGGTGGCAGCTGTGCTCCAACACCTCTCGAAAGGGCTAGTTTAGAAAGGTGCTCCTTCACCGTTCCTTCTTTGCACCGCCCTGGCATAAGATCAAAGTATGGGGAGTTGACAACAGGATGTTCAACACAAGACTTTTTCAGTAACAAAGGTGCAACAACATTTCTTTGGAGAACAGTTTCAAGGCATGTAATGCTGTTTTCTTTTCCTTGTGTGATAAGTACAGTAGGACCCCTGTATCCATGGCGGATTGGTTCCAAGTCATCGTCGTTCCACCCCCCCCCCCCCCCGCTGCAGATGCTGAAAAATGCAGATTTTAGCAACCACTATCTTAATAGTGAATGCTATTCATAGCATGGTCTCTGGCTCCCCCTAATGGCCAGTTCTGGTGACTTCAAATTTAGAAATATATATTTCTAGGATTTTTCTTTTAATAGGTTTAATATTTTCAGACCGTAGGTAAGTAAATCAGCGGATACCAATCCCATGGATACGGGGATTCTACTTCTGTTCATTATTTTTACCTGTTTTATTATGTTCTCTGGTTTTCTCTGTCTAGATTGTGTTAACTTTTCCTTATAAACTTGTTATTTGCAAATCCGTTTGTTTGCTTTATCCATTAAAAAAAACAACTAAGCCATATTTAAGGGTAAAAGTCCTGCTTAGGCAGCTTACATAATAAACCCTATGCATTAGAATCCTATACTCAAATGAAATTGGAGAAATTTTGGAAACCAACCAAACACCAATTAAAAAAATCCCTTTCAAGCTCAGACAGTCCTAAAAGTTAAAATACAGTTGCAGCTACAAACCAAGAATAATTTAATAAAACATACCTAGGGACAGGCCACAGAAACACAGGAAGTGCACACAGAGATGCAAAATGAAATGACAAGAATGATGACAAGGGTTATAGGAATGCTCAATTCATTTCTGAAAAATGTACATTCTATAGGAAAATAACCCAAGGAGTGTTGTGTGATAGTGGAGGGGTTAACACTAATGTGACGCCAGACCATTTCCTCAGCCACAAATATGAAAAACAGAATCAGTACCAGAAAGGGGATTAAAAAAACCCACTACGATTCCAATTTTTTAAAAAAACTTTCTTTCTTTTTTGTCCCGAAAGAGACATTTTCCAAGCCCTGGTCAGTATATTGCAGATTTTTGCACCGTGAAGTGTAGAATAGTTATTGACTGTTTTGACAATAATCACTCTATTTTAAGTATTATCTTTCGTAACCGGTTAAACAAAAGTTAAACCACCAGATAGGTGAGCTGGGAGTGTGTGTTTTCTTTAAATTTTTATTTTGGGATGGCTTTTAAAATACAGGGAAAGGATGGAAGGCAATACCAAACCCATGACATCACTGCACCAGCTTATATATGCCTATCAACGTGTAATAGCTGTGTAATAGGATGACCATGCGGAGAGAGGGGTGGGGGTGCGGTTGGGGGGGGAGAAGAGGGGGGACACACACACACACCCCCGGCAACTCTCCTGGTGGCTTGCAAGCAGCTGTATGTCGGAGCGCCGTCTAGTGGTTGAATAAATGACTACAGCCTTGGAACCTGAATACTCAGAAGGCAAAAGGAAGAAGAAAAATCTGAGCAATGCTTGTTCCAGTCTCTTTATGGGAAGCAGAGAGAAAAATCCTCTAGAGAAAAGGCATAGTGGACTGGATCAGGAAGAGTGGCACAATCTGTGACCTAGGCTCCCTAATGTGAGATGGTGGATGTGACACTTTGTCAGATTTTGGAGACTTTGGCATGGTCCAGATCAACATCCTCATTTGGAAAGGTGGAAGGAGGAGCCCCTGTGGACTCAGCAGGAAATTTGTAACAAATTCTTCTCTAAAAGGAAGAAACCCAGTTCCGAAGACACAAGGCCTTTACAAACCTCACACCTTCCTTATATTAATGTTGTACTTCCTTGATGCCGCCCTGTGGTTCGCCAAACAGGTTTTAGTTTTTATATGCTCTCTCTCTCTCTCTCTTTTTTAAAAAAATGTTGTATAGTATATTTTTGTTCTTCCCTGGAAGCTGCCCAGAGTAGTGGCTTGTCCACTCAATGGGCAGGGTACAAGTTTAAACAAATATAAATAAATAAATAAATAAATAAATAAATAAATAAATAAATAAATAAATAAATAAATAAAATAGCAAAGTGGCTGGGACGCCAAGCCTTGGACCTCAAATGTCCAATCCGTAGGAAGGTGTTGTGGTGAGTAAGGACCACTGGCCGTGGTATAAAACATCATCCATCACAGGAACCCTCTAGCTGGATCATTCTGCTCCGATTTGTGTACCATGGACGTCCATAGCTGCCTGTGGTTTTAGAGAACTGCTTTCCCCAGACCGACCTAGAACTGCTGGGTTTAACCCTGAGACTTGCTACCCACAAGGACACCAAACTGTGAATCTGTGGTTTTTTAGAGAGCGTATAACCCCATGTAGCGCAGGCTGCAATCCTGTTCCCTGATCTGCCCTTCGACTGACCAGGAGCCCCTCTGTCTCATCTGGATGAAGCTCCAGCTTTATGCACCCAAATCCGGTCCATGGCTGACATCAGACACGGATCTAGAATCGAAGCACCTTTTTTGAAATGAGGTGGAAAGCAGAGAGCGAGAGCATATCCCAAAGCTGTGGACAACCTCTCCTGGCCATTTCGTGTGTGTGTTAAATGGCATGGGGGACAAAAGAGAGGCCAGCAAGCGGGGGGGGGGGGGGTTGAGCAGGAGTCCCCCAGCACCACCTTCTGAGCTCTCTCCTCCAGAACTCAAGAATGCACCTATCAATTTTTAATTCTTTTAAATAGTTTTGAATCCTGGTTTTCAAGCTTGATAAGCATTTAACTGCTGTTCATATGATATTTATAGAGTGTTTTTACAATTGTTGATGGTTTTACAGTTTCGGTTGTCAGGAGCCGCCTGTGGTCCCCTTGGCTGAGAAAGGGGGTGTATAAATAAATACGAATAAGTGGCTGCGCTCTGCCAGCAAAATGTCCTATAATCCGAAAAGGAGTGGTACCTTTTCAGGGATGAATACCATTACCTTTTGATATAGCAGAGGCGGGGAAGGTGGTTGACAGAAAAGGGGTGACGTTTTCAAAGGTTTAAGCCTTCTGCCAGGCCCAGAACACCTGCCTTGTCCAACAGACCTCCCTCGTGCAGAGTCCAGGGTGAAAAGGAAAAAACCAACAACCAAAGGCAGCAGAAGGCGTCTCCAGGCCTTGCCACATCTGGGAACCACTTCTGCAGACCCTCAGTGCTCAGTCTATGGGGTTACACCACAACTGTTTTGCAGCACTTTGCATTGTCTTCCCGTCTAGTACGGCGTTGGTTTTCATATCCGTACCGTTTGCTTTGGCCGGGGCACGAGCAGCTATCTGTGGAAAGCCGCAAGGCCCGGCCAGCAGCCTATATTTGTCCTGAATCTATCCTGCTGTGTAAAAGTGCGACTCCAGGATCAACAGGAATTCATGGAAAGTTTTGCTTGCTGCCTCGGAGCTTCGCGCAGTCCAGAAAATACTTTTTGCCCTTTGGATCAGTGAGTGCCCAGAATAAAGCAAAATGAAGAAGGCGGGGGAAGAGAAAAGAAAAGAAAAGAGGAAAGTCTGAAATCATATGGGTATTTCTGGAGATGGAATTATTCCCTTGGCATCAACACTAATCCGTTTTGAATGTTTTCCCACTTCTAGTCAAACCCCAGGTGACGGCCAGGGCATAGATGCTACCAGATGGCTCCAGCCGTGTCATGGAACTGATTTTCAGAGCATTTTAAAAAAAAACAACCAACAACTCAGGAGGTAGCAAAGCGGCACAAAGGGGTTGGCGCTGCCAGATGCCCCACGTGTTTTTCTGTTCTGGTCCAGAAGGACTGTCATCCATCCATAAATGTTTATGGATTGTTCACATTTCAAAAGCTTTGTCCATCGTGTGCTCGGCAGGCAACGAGTCTGGCCGTGTGTTCTCGGGAGAAAAATATCCTCAAAAAACAACAGGACATTGCGCAGGGATCATAAGGATAAATCTGAGTTGATGGATGGGCTGATTTAAGAAAATGAAGGTTACGACCCGTTCTCCATAAGGAATTCACGACGTGGCTTTTGCCACGATGGAGGTGTAGAAGGATCTTCTGGGGTTAGAGGGCCGGGCCATCTGGGGGTCTGTTGTCCTGGGTAGCCACGGGTCTTCAGCCGCATCGCAGGAGAGATGTTCTCCTGGTGCATGAATTGGAAGGGAAGCATCCCTGTTGGGTACCCCATGGTGCTCTCCGGACCCACAACTCCCGCTGGGAGGGGGAAGGGAGACGAGGAAGAGGATCCGGAGAATGGCAGAGGGGACCTTTTCCCCTGCCCTCCTGCTTTGTTGTGGGGGGCAGCAGGGAGGCCCTGTGTAGCCTGCATAATTACATTGTAAAAAAAACGCCCAGAGAGTGCTTTCAGCACTATGGGGCAGTATAGAAGCAGCACCCTTTGCTTTTTGCTTTTAATGTCTCAGAATGAGTTGTTGAGACTGTAAGTGCCAGTTAATGAAAAACAAAAGAGGGGTGGACTACTCTGGAAAATGTGAAGCTCTTCTGTTCTGTCAATCCCTGCACTTCTGCTGCACAGTTAGAGGAATTTTACCAAGAATTTTACCAAATATTCAAAACTCTGTTGTCTGCCACAATGAAAGAACAGATGGCGGTGGTGGTCACAACAACACCCCTCCCCCTTTTAATGTCTCCCTACATCCCCTTGGTTGACTGAGTATCCAGCCTGGTTAAGAGTTTGAGAGATTCCCAACCCTTGCTCACAACATTGTCACCTGTTGGTTGGCCCCGATCCAAGTCTTGAAATATCCCCGGAGGAAGACGCCCTAGAGGACAACGGGGTGCTGCTCGGAGAGCCCACAGAATCAGTGGGTTCAGGGTCTCCCTTTCTTCTTCTTCCACTCGCCACCCACCCGCCCACCTGCCTTCCCACCCGCGTCTGCTCTCTCACCCACGCAAATTAGTCAAAAGCGCCAGCCCTTGCCAAGGCCAACAGATTAGAGAGGGGGGAAAAAAAACCTGGCGTTTTTCGGCTAAACCATGGAGAGGACATGACAAGCCAGAAAACATTCAGCACAGACCAGGGAAATGCCCAGAAGCTGAGATCATTTCTGTCTCCCCCGTGATTTCTCTGATCTGCCCTGAACTTTCTATCAGTCAGAAAGTAGTTTTATAGGGGCCACATTTTTTATTTTAAAAATGCAACCGTTGCCAAACTGATAACTGGACGTCGATCTCAGATTTAACTTCAGAGACACAAACCCGTCTTATTTATTATGGGCAAAAATGTGGAATACAGAACATCCAGATGAATAGAATTTTTGCTTCCTCCCGTTCCTCCTCCTTCCCTCTTGGTTTTGCTGGGCTTTTGGCTTCGGAATGGAATGTGATGTCCACTATCCTTTTTATTTTCTGATTTAGCCTGAAAGAAGAGCGTCTAGAATGATTTGCAGACCTTTATGAGATTTAGCAGCTGGTACAAATTGGAAAAGGTTATTTCTTTTACTGAGGTGATGAATTAGATTCCCACAAAATCAGAATCAGGTGCCCCCAAGAAACGGTGTTATCCAGAGCCTGTAACTCAGGGCGTGCGTTTGAGTGGGGCTTTGATCCAGGGTGCCAAAATTCTGGAATGCTCACAAATTTGCTTCTGGATGGGTGTGATGGCATTCACTGGTAATTTTCTGCTGGAAGGGTTCTAGCAGTGCAGCAAAGCCCCGGGGACCGAAATTGCAAACTACAGCTTTAGAGTTAACAAACTCCACAATTTTGTTATCCTGTTATGAGTTGCAGAGTTTTTAATTGCTGGTTAAATTCCTCTTGCTGTGTGGCAGAAGTGCCGGGATTCACAGAGCAGAATAAAATCAAGGACCCCAGATTTGTCCACCCTTTTGTCACATCCACTGATACTTAAGGTCTCAATAACTCCCTCTGAGGCATTAGTGAGAGAAAGAATGAAAGGTTTCATTACTTCCAGTTGAACAGATCAAGCAACACATTGACAAACATGATTGCTTTCAACAACAGACTTCAACAGACTCTAGAGAGGGGAAGAGCTCTGAGCAGAGAGGCGGGGCTCTCTTGGAATTCGGAGGCAGGGAAGGAACGATTGGTTAGTGCTGGACAGAATGGCAGTCACCCCAGCCCAGAAAGGTCCCTCCCAGCCAAGCCTGCTAAAGGCAGCCTGCGAGGTTGCAAAAACTCCAACAGACTTGTGGGGAAACACCAACACACCCCATTTCTCCCAGCCCCTCTTGTTCAGCATCCAGCTTGATTAAGAGCTCTGGTTGCAAAGCTTGCTCATGACTCGGTGACTTCTGACTCACGGCGACCCTAATAGGGTTTCCAAAGCATGTGTCAGGTTCAAGGAGTGGCCTACTCAGCCCCATGAGTTCCCATGGCCAAGCTGGGATTTGAACCCAGGTCTCCCGAATCCTAGTCTGTCACTCTACACCACAGTGGGTTCAATCCTAGCCTAGGAACCTTGGAAACCCTTTTGCCGCTGTCTTCCTTCTCGACTTCGTCCTTCTTCCTCTTCCCACGTGTTATCTTTCGGGCTTTTTCTGGTGGGCCAAACTCCGGATTCAAACCTAAGCAAGCTGTTCTTTCACTTTGGAATGGCAACCAGCACGATATGACCCAGAAATATCAAAATCGATCGACAAATGATTTACATCCATTCAGCCCACAGCTGGCTGCAGACAGGAAAAAGATTTCAAGGAAACAAAATAAACTATTGAAACTAAAAAGAAAAAATAATAAATATACAGGAGCCCCCCCCCCCCCCCCCCAGTTCTGTCTCCTGCTGGCCAAGGCAGCCATTATGGCTTTGTGTAATAGCAGAACCCCACAGTTCTGGGCAAAATACTGGGGTGCCAGGTCCCTAAAGACACAGTTGGAGGAGTGACAACACGAGACGCGTCCCTCACTTGCTGTGTCTGGGATCTAGCATTGGCTTGTCCTGGAGCCCAATCCTGCGCGGTACATGGCCACTTAAAGAACACCGTGAGTGGTGAACATCTAAAGCATGGGGGTCTTTCCCCCTTCTCTGTGTGGAACTGGTACTCAGCATCCTTAGGTTTGGGGGAGTGAGGGTGGAGGGAAGAACGAGCAAACATTTTCTTATTCTGCTTTTATAAACCTCTTTTTGGACAGGGGGTCTGCCAGCGAGACGATTTCTCAGCTAATACTCATATTTGATTTGGCACTGGGCGGGCTAAGTGGAATTGCTTTTGTACTGGAAGCAGCTCCTTAAAAGGGTTTTTTTTTCCTTTTTTCTTTTCTTTTCTTTTTTCTTTTTTTACAAAAATTGCATGTGATTGATTAATTTTCAGATTCCACTTAGCAGATAAATGCTAGGATCGCTTCGTTCTCCCTGGGGGTCGTTATGGGATGGTGCACGCTGGTTGCCGAGACTGCCATCGGCGAGATGAAAAGATAAATCAGCTGGGTTTTAAGAGGAGGCCTTGGCTAGTGCAGTGAGGAATCTGGCTGCAGAGCCAGAGGTTGGGGGTTCGAATCCCCCACTGGGTCTCCTGGGAGAAGAGCTTATTTCTCCATCAAAATAACAATTGAGATATTCCAGCGGCATCTCTCATAGAACTGGGGGTCTATAAAGGATACAGTGAACATGTGTCCTGAATTCCTTAAGGCAGTGGTTCCCAGCCTTGAGTCCCCAGATGTTCTTGGACTGCAACTCCCAGAAGCCTTCAGCACCACCAGCTGTGCTGGCTCAGATTTCTGGGAGTTGCAGTCCAAGAACATCCGGGGACCCAAGGCTGGGAACCACGACCTTAAGGGCTGAAGGGCATCTGTTTTAACAACAGCTTTTCTCACCTCCTGTATTTGCAGATGGGTTTTCTCTGCTTTGTGATTTAATTTGCAGCTGGGCACTCAGCATACAGCTGTGAGGAAATGCCGACGGTCTATATCCATGACATCGAAGGACAAAGCAACAAACATCTCATGGCCTTCACTGAACTCCCTAAGCTGTTGTCATGGGCCATCAACTTGCCTCCAACTTAGGGTGATCCCATGAAGACGTGCTCTCCAACACGTCCTGTCCTCCGCCGCCCTGCTCATCTCTTGCAAACTCAAGCCTGTGGCTTCCTTTAGGAATCAATCCATCGCGTATTGGGTCTTCCTCTTTCCCTTCTGCCTTCCACCTTTCCCAGCTTTATTGTCTTTTCCAGAGAATCCTGCCTTCTCAGGATGGTCCCAAAGTAAGACAAGCCTCTGCATCAACATTTTTGCCTCCAGAGAGAGTTCAGGCTTGATTTCGTCTAGGACCTACTTGTTCGTCTTTCTGGCCATCCTAAGCCAACCTTCTGAAATAAGAGAAGATTAAACCTGTTGGCTACTGAAGGTGGAATGGAGGGGAGGGAGGCGCCCTCTTGCCTTTGGCCTCGGGCTGCGAAATGTCTTGGGCCAGGTCTTTTCCATGGGTTTATTCAATTCGTCTCAGATCAATGGCTGTTCCTGCCCAAGGGCCTTCATTTCCAATAACATCAGCACCGGATCCTTTGGCAGCTTTAAAGCAAACAGATTATATTTGGCATCGATTTCCACGGACGGCAGCACGCTTCAGCAGCAGGCATGGGCGGCTATTCTTCTCCCCCCCCCCCCCCCCCCACCATCCCAGGGCCAGGAAAATTCATGTTTAATGTTTTTTAATTAGTTTTATTAGTTTGCAAGACTTGAGCAGGGCTGTTAATGATAAGAACTTTTGCAGATCACTCATTCACAGTGTTGTTGTAAAGTTGGAAGCAACGTGATGGCTCCACAAGAGCAACAACATTTCATTTTATATCCTTTTCTTTTTTAGTTCTTAGCTCTCAAATCGACTTCTTCCAGCTCCAAGGAAGCAGTATTTTGATTAAAAGCACATTTGGGGTGGGGGGAGGGGCAACGGCTCAAAATCCACTCTCTCTCTCTCTCTCTCTCTCTCTCTCTCTCTCTCTCTTTTTTGGAATAGAACATGCTAGATGATAAGAATTCAGAAAGAGGTGTGGGTAAAATGAGCAAGTTCACCCTAACCCTGGCATATTAAAGCAGGTGACACGGACAACCTAGTTCACACATCATTAGAAGCACTTCTGCCTTGAAGGTAAAAGACATGGGTTCACCTTAAAGGGAGCTTGCCACACTTCTCCTGTTGCAAATCCCCTTGCTTCTGTTTCGTGACCAGTGATGGGGAAGACTTCATTTGCAAATCTGATCGCTCAGGCACAGAGCTCTGAAGCCACTGTGTGCCTAGAGGGAAAACGTCACAGTGCCAGGACACACACCTTTCTCTTAGCGTGTCGTTTGACCCTTAAACTCAGAAAGTGGGCAGCCAGTTGGTTTTTGAGACCTTTCCCACAGTTCTTTACTAGAGGGCAGAATGCTGAAATGAATGAATGGATGAATGAATGATGAATCCACCTGACCCTCATTCATGAGGATCCCGTAGTGCCTCAGGTGAGCATAAGTGTCTCTGGAGACTCTTGCATGCCAGGTGGGTGCTGCTCTTTTTCAAGGTTTGCTCCTTATTTTTTAATCTACACCCCATATTTCCTCCACTGTGCTCCCAGTGGCTGACGCACATCTCCTCTTCCCCTCAGGACAACCGTCCTGGGAGGCAGGTCAGGTACAGGGAGATCTACTGGAACAAAGTTACCCCGTGCCTTCATGGCGGGGCCAAAAACCTGGATCTGTCGGTTTAACTCCCACCCCACACTGTCTCTCTTCCAGCGCACAGTCGTAGGATTCCCCCCACCCTGCAACCTGAAGGCCCCATGGCTTCACAGCTCTGTCCTGTGCAGACCTGTTGAGTTGCCGGTCCTTCTTCAAACGCGACTCGCAAGGATTATGGATGGTCTTTGGCAAAGGATGAGGTCCAGCAGGGAGGTCAAGCTCGGGAGCTGTTGACCAAGATTTGACCCACCATCGCCTGCGAGTCATTCTTTCCTCCTCCTCCTTAACAGCTGAGAGGGAAGGCGCTCTTTGCAGACAAGGCTCTGGCCGTCTCCTTCCACATAAAATATATCTCTAAGCAAACTGCTGAAGCCCAGCGAGTGACCTCCTTTGCTGAAAAGTTGGAGGCGTCTGTGGTGTCCATTTGGACACGCACGAAGTGAACGCCAAGCCCTTTGGCGCGCCGTCCTTGTGCGCCGATTGTGAACAGTCTTTTGCAGCCAAAAGGAAAACTTAGGAAGGTCTTTCTCTAAGATTTTCCATAAAGTTACCTTGCAAATCATTCAGAGCAGCACATACTTTTCTTTTCTTCCTCCAAGCCCGGAGCGATCCAAAAGAAGGAGGAAAAAGGGTCATCTTCCTAACAGAGCTGAGAAAAGTTACCCTTTTTTGGATCGCACGGGGCCATGTGTTTGAAGAAAGCAACTTTTCCAAGTTGTGGTCGAGAGGTATCTTGTCATGAGCAGCACGGGGGGAAAACAGGACCATCAGGAGATCCCTAACTCATAGGGTTGCCATAAACTGGAAGTGACTCAGCAGCAACAAGCTCCTATCTGGAACAGCTCAGGTCTTGCAAACTCAAGGCCACGGCTTGCTTCTCAATCTGTCTCATTCTAGATTTTTCTCTTTTCCCATTGCCTCCAACTTTTCCTAATGTTATTGCCATTCTCAGCGAGTCTTGTCTGTACAACAGCTTCACTTGAGCCATTTTCAGTTCTAAGAAGAAGTCAAACTTGATGTGATTGATAAAGCTCTCCTCCAACACCCATTTCCAATGAATTAATTCCCCCCCCCCATGTTCTTTCTTCATTTTCCAGCTTTCAAACCCACACCCAGGAACTGAGAATGCCATAGTATCTTCTCTGAGAATTATAAACTTGGCATCTCCGAAAAGCCACCAATCTTAGGATTCCTCAGGATGGAGCCATGGCAGCTAAAATGGAATCAAACCAATATAATTTTGTTGTTGTTGTTTAGTCGTTAAGTCGTGTCCGACTCTTCGTGACCCCACGGACCAGAGCACGCCAGGCCCTCCTGTCTTCCACTGCCTCCCGGAGTTGGGTCAAATTCATCTTGGTCGCTTCGATGACACTGTCCAGCCATCTTGTCCTCTGTCGTCCCCTTCTCCTCTTGCCTTCACACTTTCCCAACATCAGGGTCTTTTCCAGGGAGTCTTCTCTTCTCATGAGATGGCCAAAGTATTGGAGCCTCCGCTTCAGGATCTGTCCTTCCAGTGAGCACTTTTGCTCACTTTTGCTCACAAAAGATATAACTTTTACCTACCATTTTTAATAAAATGTTATTCATTCTTCTTGAATTGTTGAATAATTTATTGGGTTTCGCTTCTCCTATTATGTTTTTAACGATGTAAGTTACCTTGGGTCCTTTTTCAGGAGAAAGGCAGGGTAAAAATATTTTAAATAAATATTTTTTTAAAAAAAAAACTTGTGAAGAGGAGTGTGAATGCACCTCTGAATATTCAGAAAAAAGGAACTTGTAAAAATAAAGGGTCCCAATAGAGCTTCCCCTTACGGCTCACTAGGAAACCTAATCTTCTGAGATTCAAGAAGGGGCGGGGAGAGTCTGCTCTCTGTTTTATTTTGTTAGAAAATGTGTGCCTGAGTGATTCCTAACTCCAGAACATCTGCTGAGCTTCTTGGGGTGAGAAAAATACTGAAAATAGTCTTCTGTGATGTCAGATAATTTCCGGCATAACCTGGGGACATTTACTGCTTTCTGCAGTCTACATTACACGGGTGTTCACTTTTCATTCTGAAAACATCCCTTGGTCATAAAGGCAACCTTTATTGGAAAAAGGACCTTCCACTTTGAAGTCTGTTTGCTTCCTTACTGATTTCTGTTCCTTGCCACGATGAGCTCAGTTTTTCTGTTACGTGTCCCCCCCCCCCTCCTCCTTGGCAAGGCACAGCTGTTGGGGACCAGCCTGGCTTTCTTGTAACCCTTGTGCTTGTCAAGGGATATAAAGAAGATGCCATGCTCGGGGAGGTTTCCACCCAGAAGCCCCAGCAGAAATGCTGCTCATTTTGCAGGGTCTCGGGTTAAGACAGTTTTCGTGTCTCAGGGACTTCCGTGGTTCCTGTCGGAAGCCTTAGAAATGCATCTAACTGTGCTGTTTTAATGGGTACCTCTTTGTGATGCTTGCTTATTGGTTTGAATCATTGCATTGTATATTGTGGCTATTCTGATTCAGTTTACATTGTAGAGCATCACGCCAATGGATACAGGGTGTAGGATTTCAGAGCAAGGCGAAGGCTCGAATCCTGTTGCTTAGCCTAGTGAAGCACCCTAGAGTAGGCCCATTGGATCAAGGGGGATTTGGCGAGTCAAGCTCAAGTAAGTCGCTCCACTGGAATCCATGGAACTGATGGAGAAGTTAACTTGCCAAATCCTCGTGGATTCATTGGGCCTCCTCTAGTGCAACCGACTGTGCTGAGCAACAGGGCTTGGACCTGTCTCTTACAGGGGCGACGGGGATGCTGATGAAAGCATGTAGACTTCCAGACGGTCTCGGTGGTTCCCAGGCCAGCTTTTCCTGTCTGCATAGCTCGGCAGTTTCTCAATATGTTAGGAAGGCTTTTAAAGTATTCCCTGAAGTCTGGATTCCCATAACAAGGCCGGAATTCCTTCCCGCTTTGACAAACCGTGCATCTGTTTTGCCTTTAGCGCTCAGGGCAGGGTAATGAGGGAAGCTAATGATCCGAACATTGGCTCAAAACTGTCTCTTGCTAGGATCTCGTTTCGGCGCTCGTATTCTGCCTCTCCTGCACAGATGCGCGCATGCACATATTCAGGGCTGGGCTCTTTCTCATGTTGCTGACGGAGACCTTTGAGGACTGTCTCTTTTTTGGTGAGCATCCAGCTTGTTCTTTGCCATGTGGTTGATTTTACTTGAGGGGCCAGTCTTACATAATCCAATATAAAAGGGATGGGGGGAATAGATCTCAACAGCAGCAGCAACAGTATGGAGTTATGCTGCTGTGAGATTGTGTGGAGCTTGGCCATGGAGGGAGCTGCGTTCGAAATACGTCACTGAGCTCTTTTGTCCTGTGCTGCAACCTAGGGTGTGGCCAGATTGTTGGAAAGGATCGCATCTAATGGCGCTGGAAAGGGTCACTTGGCTGAGGGTGGAATCCCTCCAGCCCAGTGCTCCAAATAAATTAGCCTTGCTGCTGGACCCAGAAAAGTCCAGTTTGGGCATGGAGCAGGGTCGGGCTGGTTCGTGATCTCCTGTGAGTCGTGCGATTGCAGGAAAAGAGCTCTCACTGGATCATGCCACAATAGATCCGAAATGCAAATTGTTTCTCTTTCTGGTTTTCTTGTATTTTGCTCCTCCCAAGCACGCACTTCCTTCAAAGTTCCACGTCTGAGCCATGAGACTCGCAAATGGGCACAAATTGAACCATAAACCAGAAAAAAACACAAATTGGGTTGGTTCGTGGTTCGGTTCGGGGACTCCGTTTTGCTGAAATGAAGCAGAGGGAGGGGGCAAGGGGGAGCAGCGGGTGGGTGGCGAGCAGTTCCCATTTGGCATGAACCCAAAAATGGACCGCAAACTGGTTCCTTTTGGGAGGGGGGGGTTCATGATAGTTCGTGGTTCGTGGGTAGCCACGAATGACGAACTCTCACGAATCACTGGTTTTCCAGTTTGTGCCCATTTCTACTTGCAAATAAATGTCTGCTGAAGAAGAAGGTTTCAGAAGAAGCTTGCACACAGATGAGTCAGTTTTGCCCAGATGCAGATGATGAGGAAGTTCCAAAATGGCAGTGGGAAAGGCATGCCTGGCGATTGGCAGGGGATGTGGGGAAGGAGGGACTGTGATATCCAGTCAGCTGGAAGCAGAAAATGTGCTAAAGGTGCAAAACCAACCAAAAAACATTTCGTACATATCAGGCGCAGAAAGCTGTTTTGGACAACTTCACAGGGCAGGAGAAGCCCAGGCTGCTGCAGAGGCAAAATGGAGCTTCCGTCTTCAGCAGCAGTCTACCTCTCACAGCCAGGGGGTGGGGCCACATAGAAAGTTTTATGCCCAACTTAGAGGCTTGCTCAATTGTCTGGCTGTGCTTTGCCAAGAAGAGGGCCTCGGGCCTCGATCCAATAGCCAATTCCAACTCAAGTAGACCCATTGAATAAAGCTGATCCTTTAGGGCTGCTCTGTTTTAATTTTGTTTTCTCCTTCCCAGCTTACCTGGCGAAAGCCCTAAGCAGCTTCCCAAGGCAGTCATGGATTTAAATTTTGCAATAAGACAGACAACAAAGGTTCATGTCTAAGGTAAAGACCAAATTATCCTTCCTCTGAACTACTATATAGCTCAGGGGTTAAAGGTCTCTGTCTGAGGAGCCAGAGGTTGGGAGTCCGAATTCCCCCACTGGGCCTCCTGGACAGGGGCGGGACTCCAGGATCCATAGAGCCCCTTCCAACTCTGCCGTTCCAAGATGATGATGATGATGATCTTCCTGGAATTTTGTTGCTTTTTCTCCTCTTCAAATCACGATCCGTGAACACTGGATTTACCACTGGATCCATGGGGCTGTTGCTCCACTCTGCTACGGCCCGAAGCTCTTTGCTCTGCCCCGTGGTCACTCCACAAATGCACAAACAGCCCCAGATTTATTCCATTTATCCCAAGGAGACGGACCATTCCTACGGTGTCATAGGGAATCCCGTTTTCAAACCAAAGCACATTTTGAACAAATGTCAACAGAAACATTTGCTGGGCATCATCTCTGCAAGTTTCTGAATTTGTAACTGTTTTTTATTTTGAGGTCCAAAATAAAGTTCACCGCCATACCCATTTTATTCTGGTATGAATTTTTTTTTGGGGGGGGAGGAGAAGCTGACTTAAATGTGGTATTACTTTAACAAGAAAAAAAAGTGGTTTATGAAAATCAGGAGCTTAAGTTAAATGGATGGATAATGTTTTACCGCAGGGAGACCATAAGGGTTTCATTTCCCTTATATTTTCCACCAACATTTTTAAGAACTGCAGTAATATGAAGTTATAGGGTGGCACAAACCTGAGCAGAGCCCAAAGGCACCACGATTTCGAGCTGGTCTCTTCAGCGAGAGAATTCGCACATTTAGAATTACTGTGGTATTAAATTTTAATGGGTTTGATTTCTTTCCAGAAAAATGTTACTGTAATTGGTGGAGCCTTAAAACAATTAAAGGTTTCTTGTTTGGAAAATGTAGTAATTTGGGAGCTACAGGCTGGGGTCAGCTATTGGCTCCTCTAGAACTTCTCATGCGCAGAACAGGTGATCCAGTCGATCCCCATAGACTTCCTCGGTCACCATAGACCCTGGGGAAGGGCACATCTAAAGCAAATCATGCAGGTGTAATGAATGGTGTCTCTCTGTGTGCGTTCCTTTTAGCGGTAAGGTGCATTGCAGAACAGCTGATGCACACGACAGGTGGATGTTCCACAGGTCCAGTTACATATGCAGAAAGAAGTGCCATGATCTGAGATACAGCACAGGCTGTCACCATGATAACCCCATGGCCCAGACCCCAAGGAGAGTTTTTTTAAAAATGTGGGGCAGACCCATATCAACAAACCTGCTCTAGGAGGCTTCGTTTCCACCACAGGAGTGGGCCTTTTGTAAAGCTAACGGCTCTTAACTGCTCACTGAAGACCATGCCATCTTCGTTTGCTCCACCTTGCACAACCACCGAGGTCGGTCCCAGAAATAGATCGCTGCTGAGAATATCCATCCTTCCCCCTCCTTTACTATGAGGATACCAAGTTAAGCTGAGAAGGAACAGGGAGGGTGGTTCGGGATAATACCCTGATATTCCTGTCCATCAAAGAGTCCTGTCACTTTGACCGCCTAACCCCCAGTTTTGCTATCTTGGATTCTGGAATCCTGCAAGGTGAGCCCTTTGGATATGTGGGTAACAAGATGTTCAAACCATCTCCATTAAACCAAGTGGACCATCAGCCAGGAGAGGGTGGGTGTTAGTTCTGGCATTTGAGATACAACTGAGGTTCAAAGTAGACATTGGGGGGAAAAGTGTACTACCTGCCAGTGGCCTGTTTTTCCCTCCCACCATGTGATTTCTGAAGAGACACAGACCTGGGGAATCGGATTTGAAAATGAAGGTTGTGTTCACCTTCCGCTGACCAATCACAAGAGAAACACCTAGATCAAATCTGGGAACCTGCACACAGCCCCAAGATTAACGGCGTTGCCCCTTATTTGCAGGCAAGGTTGTCACTCACTGATTTTGGCTGCTGAAAGAAAGAAAGAAAGAAAGAAAGAAAGAAAGAAAGAAAGAAAGAAAGAAAGAAAGAAAGAAAGAAAGAAAGAAAGAAAGAAAGAAAGAAAGAAAGAAAAAGGTCTTTTCAAGTGCGGGAGTGAAGTGTACAGGCAGTATTAATCAGAGAAAGGACTCTGCTATTCTCTGGATCCAATGTCTGACTATTTTGCAAGAAGCTTGTCATCTTTTAAGGAGAAAGGTGGGTTAAAACTATTTTGAATTTTAAATAGATTTAAATAAATCCTTTCCAGGTAACTGGAATGGTAACTGGCTGATTAACATGTTAAACTTCACTTTGCGTTCTAGCTAGGAATGGACCCAAATGTGTTAGCGCACAGCACATTTGCACCGATTTCCTGTCCCATGATCTGTTATGCCGCACCGTATGTCTGGGCTCAGATGCAAAGAGGTTTCGGTGCCAAAACTGCATGGAATGCGCCAAGAGGTCAAGCCTGGGAATCTGAACGTTTCATACCTCTTTTGGAATTACGGGAAAGGAACGGGGTTTCTCATCGCTCGAAGTCAAGCACGGCGGTCACACAGGTGTAATAAACCAACAGCCCTCTATGGCATTCCAGCGCGCAGTCACCACTCCACATTATGAGAACCTGGGCGAATGGCTCAATAAGCGAAAGCAACTGCTGAGAGATTAATTGGTTTTGGAGAGGGGAAAAGGGGCGGGAGGGTTAATCAAGGCACTGGAATTTTCTGGCAGCCCAGGCTTGCTTTTCAGCGTTGAGCTATCTGCACAGTTCTGCATTTCTTTCAAGGGGGGCTGCCATTTTGAATATCTAAGCTCTATTGAGACTTGCAAGCGGTGCGTGACTTACCTGGGATGGGGAGAAGGTTGTCCGGATGGACCACATCGTTAACATGTCGTTAGAAAATGGAGCTTCCTTCCACAAGAAAATGGATCTGAAAGGCATCCGTTTCTCCTAGCTTGTGCTTTTTACTCAGTTCTATTTCTTGAATCCCAGTAAGCAGGTGTTCCTAAAGGCGCGAAGCAGAAAAAATACCTTGGACCCTTTGGTGAACCATGCCAGTAGGAAAAAAAAGAACACTGGTTAGTTAAAATTTCAAAGACTGAGACTGAGAAGAAATTGTTCAAGCATTGTTGGTACAACCCTAAGACCTGGCCTCCACTTTGATTAAAAGAAAAGGTGCAGATGATCTCATGTCCTTGGGGGGGCCCCACGGGAGATGTTGGATCTGAAGAACTGTCTGGATATAGACACAGCATCATAGAGGCATGGAGTTGGAAGGGGCCTAGAAGGTCATCATCCTACTCAAGGCAGGAATCCAAATCCAAGCAGATCTGGCAGACGGTTGCCCAATTTTCTCTTGAATGCCTCTAGCGTTGGAGCGCTCACCACCTTCCGTCGAGGTCATGGGTTCCGTCATCGTACTGCTTTGACATCTAGGACGTTGCTCCTGATATCCAGCCTTAATCTGGCTTCCTTGAGCCTATTCTGGGATGATCGAGAACAGATCCTGCCCCTCCTCTGGATGACAGTCTTTGAAGAGTGCTCTCCTATCTCCCCTCAGTCTTCTTTTCTCAAGGCTAAACATGTCCAGTTCTTTCTGTCTTTCCTCACTGGTTCCTTTCCTCTGATCATCCTGGTTTCCCTCCTTTGAACTTGCTCCACTTAGTCAACATCCTTTGTAAAGTGTGGTATCCAGAACTGGACCCAGCACTCAAGATGAGGCCTAACTGGAGCTGGATCGCATTGACAAAGACCAGTAGACTAGGGACGTAGGAGATCCAGAATTGCAGAGGTGTGGCTTTGACAAGGGTAGGTCCAGGAAGCTGACATTTAGAGAATGCAAAACTTTGCTGCTGGAAGGGGACAAAGCTACTGTAGGTGTCTATAATGTCTACAGCCACCTCTCCCTGGGCAGAAGACCAAATGAAAGAGGAAGGCTCAGTGTGGAACCAATGCTGAGACCCAGGCATTGCTTTCCTTGGCTCCCTCCTCTCTTCGGTCTTTCCTGACCCCAACAGAGTCAACGGGGCCTCAGAGCCCCAGGTTCCAAAGCCGCCCCTTAAGGCCTTGAAGGTTCAAATCCCTACTCCTCCATGAAACTAATTGTGGGATCTTCCCATATCAGCCTACTTCCCAAGGTTGTTGTGCAGATATAAACTGGGCAAGACAGAATCTTATCTAGCATGTTGAGCTCTTTGGATGCGTGGTCATGCAATAAGTTGATATTTACTCTGCACGTTCTAGCTGCCCAGGGATGCTTTTCTCCCTCCATGCCAGGATGTTGCACATCAATAGACCTTCTGGTGCTGCACACGCTTTCTCCCTTGACCAGATTGCCTTGCCTTCTTTCATAGCATTTTCCATCCTGTCCCAAACAAGGCAGCTTCGGAGTCAGGAGGTCTATTTCTAACCCATTCTCTTGTTTTTCATTACGGGGGGGGGGGGGGGAGAGAAAACGAAAGTCACATGCAAACCGCTTCTTTGGTATGTGCAGAGAACCCAGCATTTGTGGCGTGGCTGGATAACGCAAAACCACGAAGGGTGTGTTGTCGTTTTTAATTCTTTGGTCCTTTTCTTTAAACCAATGTTGTCTTTTGGAGAGTCGCTGTTCCGTCTGCTTTTCTGTGATCGTTACCCATTTTGTCTTTCTCGGAGGCTTCTCTCCCCTCTCCCCCTGTTCCAACACACACAAAACTGATGCTGGCAAAAATATTATTTTTCCTTTTGTTTAATCACTCCTGTTAGGTTGCTATGGATATAGAACCTTGCTTATCCTTGCCCCCCAACCCCACCACCTTAATCTTAAATATGTGCCTGTTTTGAATTTGACATGACGGCTTATTTATTTGCTACCCGTGCGTGTGTGTGTGTGTGTGCGTGTGCGTGCGCGCACCTTTTACAGGAAGCATGAGCTCAGCTATTTTGTTGGCTTGCTCTTTAACAGCATACCTGAATTCTTGGCCAAAAATGTTTTTAAAAATCCCAAAATTAAAAAGCTCTCGTTTGGGGAAGGTTGAGCAGCTCCAGATTTTTTGGGGGGCAGCCAGAGGAAATATAAAATTAATTAGCAACATAATTTAGGCCTTTACCTGACTAGTAAAAAAGGCCCGGGTGTTTGTACTGGTAAGAGCCACCTGGCTGGGATCCCTTTTCTCTGCTTCATGAGCACGGTGGGGTTAAAAGTCATATTGCTTTCAGTAGTAATTATATTAACACCTTTAAATGGAGGCGCAAAAGAAGATACAGGAGAGAAAACAAAGCCACTCACAAACCCCATCTCTTCTCAAGGCCCTGATCAGGATCCGTGCTGCTGGTGAAGGGAGGACAGCCAATCGAATGCCCCTCCTCACCGCTTTGGCGGCTGCTTTCCTCAGTCATTTCTTTCCCTCTTCCAGATTTTTACACTTGCGATTGCAATTATTCTAGCATTATTTTAATACCCGTTAATGAGTGGCTAAAACATGGTCCTGCATGCAGAAACATCACCGCCTGAAACACGACAGATTTCCCTCCATCCCTCCCTCCTTGGCTCCTAGTAGCTAAGTTCTGTTTCATCAACCTTTTGAATGCTTTGGCTGGAATCCTGTTGCGTACTTCACGTTGACATTCACTCTGACAGCATAAATATCCGTGCCAATATGTTTGCTGGCTGAGAGGTCAGTGCTAGTTTTTTCTCTGTCGTGCACCAAGGCTGCCGTGTGACAAGAAAAACCACCAGCAATTTCTGAATTTGGTGGAAGGTTGTGACGCTGGAGTTACACCACGGGGTATAAGTAACAGGATTCTGGCATCTGAAGCACAGGCAGCTATCTCGCTATAGTGTAAAGAAGATGTGTTAGGAACATTTTAAAGCCACAAATCGGTAGTTCTCTGACATTGAGCATGTTCTGTGGTCCATTACGAGCACAGTGTTCCCTCCCCTCATGTGCCTGTTGGCTAGGAAGGATGATATACTCTCCACAACTGACAGCAATCAGAGAGGCAAGTATGATAGTGAAGAGCCGAGTCTTCAGACCCACTCAAAAGGGTTAAATATTGACCAAGGGTTCTGATCACCAAGTGTGAACTTCCACCTTCATTTCCCACAGTTTGTTACTTCTCTATTTGTATCTTGTAGTCTCAAGCTAATTGAAGTTACTCATAGCCTCATCATCTGCTTCTTTTACTAACGAACCATTGTCAGCTTGTCCATCATCTGCATCCCCACTTGGTCATGGGGCCAGGTATACATGGAGCTATAGTGGTTTAGATATCTGGCTGAGGAGCCACAGGTTGGGAGTTCGATTCCACCACTGTGCCTCCTTGACAAGGGCTGGATGATGATCCAAAGGATCCCTTCCAGCTCTGCAATGCTAAGATGATAATAATGATATGGTCTCACTCTAATGTCTGTGAAAGTGGAGCTGGTCCACGAAAGTTCACGTTAAAATATAGCATATCTATCTATCTATCTATCTATCTATCTATCTATCTATCTATCTATCTATCTATCTATCTATCTATCTATCTATCTATCTATCTATCTATCTATCTATCTATCTATCTATCTATCTATCTATCTATCAAAGTAAAATATTCTCTGGAGGCATTCAAGAGAAAATGGACCACCCTCTGTCAGACCTGCTTTGATTGGCATTCCTGCCTTGAGCAGGGGGGTTGGATTCAATGGCCTTATGGCCCCCCTTCCAGCTCAGTCATTCTATGACTCTATGATTCTCCAGTTCTTGTAGGTTTTCCTTCCGGTGGTTCTTTAGGAAAGTTCATGAAAGAGGCTGCTTTCCAGAACAGAATCCAGGGCTGTGGCCCATGACTGCCACTGAAGGCTCACCAAACGCCACACCAAATACAGCACCACAATTATTGGAGGCATCCACATCATGATATCCATACTTCCCCGTTCTCAGCATTATAGACCACAAACTTGGTCTTACCACTCAAGGGAACCAGGGAACAGAGCTTCTGCTGCTGGCTTCCCTCAGTATGTGCAAGGAGCCCCATAAAAACCTCAGGTGCGAGCAAGCCCTGGGACGGAAAGAGCCACCCCAGTCTCTGGACCATAAATGGTAGGGCCCCTGGAAAGCTCACCCAAGAGTCAACTGGTGTGTTTCCCTAAATTGGAAAAGGACAGACAGTCCTCCGTTTTTGTTTCCTTGGCCTTGTGGATTAAGAGTGATACATTGTTTCCTTTCTTTTAAAGATTTTCCCCTAATTAATCACCGCTTCAGGAAAGAATAATTCGTTGTTATGTTTTCTTGGCTGCTGGAGGGCCCTTCAGCCGGCCTGTGCATCCAAACAGGCCACAGAAGACCGTCCTGCAGGCGGCCACACCCGCCTCCCTGGGCTCCCGTTTTCCTACGTTGCATGGTTACTGAACGAACAACTCTGTTCCCCAAATGGGGGACCTTTCGAGGGTGAGTCTCAAAGTCCGGAGCACTCCTCATTTCCCAAATCCTTCGGGGTCTATTTGTTGCTAGTGTGCCGAGATGGGTGGGTTGCCATTTTTCCATGATTCCCTTACATGCAGCTGGAGCAGCGGGTGGAAGTCCTGAACGAACATTCACCAGAGACACATCTCAAGCGCGCGCACACACGCACACGCACACACACACACACACACACACCCTTGGAGGCTTCAGTAAATCAAGCAACCAACCACCAGAAAAACTTATAAACAATTATCCTTCTAATGTCGCCACATCCTCATGATGGGTTCAGGTCATTTTGAACAGCCATGCACTCTTCTAAACTCTTTACAGTCTTCACCAATTTAGTACCCATACAAACTGTTTTCTCACAGAGACATGAACTGGATTAAGGGATATTTGGCAGAAAATTTGGAGGTAGAGGTGCTCATTGTGATCGTGTCCATCACTGCACATACCCTGCAAGGGAAATCCAAAAGTGTAGGCCAATGGATCGGTCCCTATCCCACAAGGTATCAGTCCCCCCTCTCTTCAGCACTGGTCAGGCCTCCTCTAGAGTACTGTGTCCAGTTCTGGACACTGCACTTTAAGATGGACACCCACAGACTGGAGCAGGTTCAGAGGAGGGCAACAAGGACGATCGGGGCACTGGAATCCAAGCCCTAGGAGGAAAGGCGGAAAGAACTGGGCATGTTTAGCCTTGAGAAAAGAAGACTGAGGGGGAGACGGGATAGCACTTTTCAAAGCCTTGAAAGATAATCATACAGAGGAGGGACAAGATCTGTTCTCAGTCATCCCAGAGACTCAGTGGTCTTATAGGCCTCTTCCAACTCCATAATTCTATGATTCTATTATTCTATATCAACAAAAGAGGCCTTTTGCAAAGTGAATGGCTCTTAATTGCTCATTCACAAGCAACCCACCCTCAAAACATTTTGCATTCTAAGAGGGCTAAGCTGCAAAAACGTGGTGTCCCTGGGAAAGTCCACATCTTCCAGATGGACTGAGATCATCATACCTACGTATGTTCTGAGAGAACAGGGGAGCCCATCATAGACCCCATTAATCAGAAAGTCCCAGGGCTTCAACCTTGTGAGTTCCGAATGCACCCCATCGTCTCTGTGCAAATCGTATGTTTGATGAAAGTTGAACTTTGACATGCATTTCGTTTGTGCAACTGCTAACGTTCAAATAAAGGAAGAGATCAATTCTGTCTGTGATTTAGCACAGTCGTTCTCAAACCTCTAAAATCTTATATCCCACCAGCTGCTTCTCTGAAAAGCTGTGAAACTAAAAGGCCTACTTTGTCTGAGAAGGAAATTCACATGTTTACAGGAATTTCGTTATTCGCATTATTGCTTATGCCCGGATGGGTAACACGTGGCCAGTCCCATTTTTGCTGTTCCCCGGCACCCTGGGTTCTTTCAGCACCCCCTCATGCCCCAAACCTAATCTATTCTACTTTTAATTTAATCCAAAATCTGATTTCAATTTAATCTGAAATCTGATCTCAAATCTATTTTTAACACTTCCTGGGCACTGTACCCTTAAACCTTTTTTTAAAAAATGAGGTTGGCCATTGGAAAGAGCAAGGGGGCTTTTTCAGTTTAACCCCCCCCTTTTAGTTACTAACAAGCAGAATAACCTTTCCATTAGTAGAATGAATAATAATTCATCTAATCCATTTTCACACCCACTTTTTTCACCAACTCAAGAGTCTTTCTTTTCCTTTCTTTTCCCCACTTCTACTTATGTCAAATGTATTGCGCAGGATCTGTGCGGGTGCTGCTCTGCCCCTCTTAATGTCTCTGGGCTCTTTGCTCTGCCCTATGGTTCTCCCAGGGAAGCATAAATAACCCTGATATCCTTAGTTTTACATATTTGTCTGAAGACAGGGCTCATCCCGAACCTAGACGGTCTTTAATGGCTATCATTTGGCTCCATCTTGATTTTTTATCACAGCTTTGGAAAACTCTTAGAC
The DNA here is from genome assembly GCA_037013535.1 of Intellagama lesueurii. Classification (NCBI taxonomy): domain Eukaryota; kingdom Metazoa; phylum Chordata; class Lepidosauria; order Squamata; family Agamidae; genus Intellagama; species Intellagama lesueurii. The sequence continues at coordinate 14,325,188 of JBAJHW010000010.1, forward strand.
TGCAACTCCCAGAACACCCCAGATAAATTGGCCATGGGGCGAAGGGCAGGTTTTTGAAGGCCATAGTCCCTCAAAAGTAACTTTTACAAGCTTCCCAACCAAGCTGTTTGGTCTTTACAAGACTGACCTTTTTAAGGCAAACTTGAAGACTTTTACCGTGTTTTCCCCTAAAATAAGCCAAGTCCTCCTGACAACTGATTAGCAGATTTGATGGCTATTTCAGATTGTTCCACGGAATATGGAGAGAGTTGACACTCTCCCACAACTGAAGCAAATTGAATAATTGTAGGGCTGTCACAAATTTCCTGCAATTAAGGATTTTTAAGGGTGGCAAGTGGGACTTTTCAAAGGGAACCAGAGAGACAGTGGGTTCAAGATGAGAGTTAAACGCCTGACATTCCACTGAGGTTTTGTGTGAGTCAAGTTTCAGTTCTTTTAATCCATTAAAAGGGCAATAGAGAGAATAAAACCAAGGTGATGATGATTCTTACTTTGTCAGGATGACCCTGGGCTGTGAGTTTCCAAGACTTGTATTTTCCATGCAGCTTAATGATCTCCAGACCTTCCCATGCCCTCTGTAACGATGAACATTTTTAGGACACACCAAAGGAAATACTGTATTTCTCTCCCCCCCCCCCCCCCGGTACTTTTAAGACTTCTCTGGGGCACAGATTAGCCAGCACAGTGTCATAGGTGGAGTGTCAGAGAAGACCTGGGTTCAAATCTCCACTAGGTCATGAAATACTCTCAGGGGCTTCGGCTCCTTCAGAATTTCTCATCCTCGCCTATTTAAGAGGATTGCTGTGAGGATAAAATAGGAGGCAGAGAGAGATGGATGCGACCTGGAACTCACAGGAGAAAAAGGCAGGACCTAAATGTTACTAATAGTAAATAAATAAGTAAAACAAAAGCCTTGGGGTCTTTTGAGTATTAAAGGACTCGTGAAGGAGTCATCTGTATCTTTATCAGGAGGTCTTCTGTAAAGCAAGATGGCTACCTAGATTGATTCATGGTGTCTGTTGGATGAACTGCTTTAAAAGCAACATGCAAAGTGTGCTGCTTATATAGACGGCCCCATAGCGCTTCTTAAAGCAGTCTTTGGATGGTTTATAATTTAATTATGCAAGCTACACATTCCCACCCAGACCCCTGAGCTGGATACTCAATTTACCAACCTCAGAAGGTTGGATATCAACCTCGAGCCGGCTACCTTAGCCCATCAGAATCAAACTCAGGTCTTGAGCAGAGTCTTGACTGGAGTACTGCAATTTAACCACTGTGCCAGGAGGCTCCTTTAAGCCTTAGAAAACAAACAATTCTGAGATCCGTAAATCTCACTCTCTTACACATGATGCTTGGCTTGCTTCACTGGGATGCATATTATATTTCACATTGTATACTGATTTTATATTGTGTTATTATCATTTTTCTTGTGATCCTTCTATACTTTGCTATGTTTACAATTGTATTAAACAAAGCCTAGATACATTTATTTTATGCTGCATTTAATAATAATGTCCTTAACACACCCACACAGAGTATCCTTGGATTAGATTGCAGTACAGTGACAAACACCTGAATTCTGACGTAGCTCGAGAGTGCCCCCTAGAGCGTCTGGTTCATTCACCACCCTGCTGTGCAACCTGAATAGGTCAAATACCACCTTTTGTTCTCCAATATGCATCCAAGAAGTAAACTCTTCTACACAAGGGTGTGGCTGGTTTAAACCAGGTGGCTCCTTTGAGATGCAATTTCCAGGTCCTCCAAATAATATCTCATTGGAAACCAATATCCTTTTTGTCAGAAAAGGCCTCTGCAATGAACTTTACAGATGCTGTAGCATCCCAGATGTTTCCTCAGCAGGTGGGGTTCAACCCACGTCAGTTCGATTGACTTAATTGATCTTATCTAGAGTTCTACGGGTGTGGTGGAGCCTTCCCTCATGTAGCTTGGTCTTTTCCACGCCACGGCATCTCAGGCAGGGTTTTTCCTTCACGACCTGGAGATACCAAGATCTGAACCAGGACATTCTGCAAGTAAAGCAGGAGCCTTGCCTTTGAGCTTCCAAACCTGAGCTCATGACATTCCTCCCAGTAGAAATACACAGTATGAGAAATGCTCAGCCATGCCGAGAGGGAAGAGGAATTAAAGAGGATATATTCTCAGGGCTCCTGTGAGCCTAATCGTTTTCCATCACTATTTTAACCTTTTAACCTTCCCAAGCAAAATAAGGAGAGATAACATGTTTGTGAAAGAGGTCTATAAAAATACCTTATGGCTTAGCAGCTCATTTTCCTCTCTTTTACACAACCTGCAGTCACAGGCTGGATGAGGCCCTGTTTTTGTATGTTAAATCCTTGCCCTTCATTCTTTCGTGCTTTGAAGGGCTTTGTTGGATAAAATCCTGCCGTGTGTAAAATCAGATCTCATTAACATTAAAAAGAACAGGCTATAAACGTAAAAGAGTGTTGCATATTAATATTATGTGTAATGAGGAGCTATAGACTTCATGAGGCGGAGAGTAACATTCAGTTTATCTTGGATCTTTTTCCAATTCCTTGGTCTCTTTGAAATTCTGGATCTTTAAGGACTTTCCTAAAATTGCACTGAGAGGTTTTTCAACATGGGTTGATCGAAAATATTTTATTGGCTTTCCTCCCTCACCTGTCTCCAGTTTTAAATGTATTCATTGAATGGGGTTGCAGTCCTTAGAAAACTTATGGTACATGAAACTTTTTGTCCTTTATTAATTTCAATTGGAGACTCAACCCTTTGTTTTCCTTTAGGGAGTTAGTCCATTGCACATTTGGTCTTCTTCTTTTCCTGCTGCCTTCCACCTTTCTCAAAGAATCCTGCCTTCTTATAAAAGGACAACATCCGTTTCATCATTGTGGCCTCCAGAGACAGTTTGGGTGTGATTTAATCCAGAACCCACTTGTTTGTCTTTCTGGCAGTCCAGGGCATCTGCAAAGCTCTCCTGCAGCACCATCTTTCAAATGAATCAATTTTTTACCCCCTTTTGGTTTTCTTCACTGTCCAGCTTTCATACCCATACTTGGTGTTCAAAAATATAAGTGTGGATGATCTTGGTCTTGGATTCCCATGACATATCCTTCCACTTGATCATCTTTTCTAATTCCTTCATTGCTGATTGATTGACTTATTGATATTTGGATTGCACAGTTAATCTGCTCTGCTGTATTTGCTCTAAATAGGATCATGATCTCAGGATCTAGCCCTTCACAGAACCTATTTGGATTGTATGACTATCGAAAAGAAAGCAAACCGTCTCCTGCAACTTCCAAGACCGAAAGATTTATTACATCTTTTGTGGATTACAACACATTTCCTCAATTACAGATTCCCTCCCTCTGCCTCGGAGGAAGTCAGACTTACAACTCTGAGTGGCCACAAAGTTTTTTCTTATGGCCTTGTTTTGTTTTGATGCAGGCGTCAAAACAGACCAACAGAGCTACCCCTTGGGAAACAGCAGCAAGTTGGATGAAGTGAGCGGATACTCTAAGCCGGCTCAGCTTCTCCATTTGTGAGCTGTGATACTACTGGAGTTGTGAGCAACCTGATCAGCGTGAAAGTGGCCGTCACTCTGTGTGATAAAAAGACAGTCTTTAGATAACATCTCGATACACTCGTTTCTCACTAACCTGACCCCCAAACACCAGTACAGCAGATGGGTGGGATCAATTTCCAGGAAAAAGATGTGTGCAGGATTAGCTGGTTTCCCAGGTGTTGTCTCACACCTGTTGTTCCCGCATCAGCACCTTCACAAGTACTAAGTGCTGTGGAGGTGGCCGTCTTTAAACGCTGCCTCTTTCCTGTTCTCCCTTCGTAATTTTGTGTACCCTCCACACTTAGCTCACACTCTTGGGGGATGATGCCCTTCAAAGAGCTGGCTTTGTCCCTGGCGATCCAAATACACAACTGACACAACTGATGGGCTTCATCCTTTGTGTGGCCAACAAAGCTATTCACAGAGAAATCCCACCTTATCAGGGTGTCCTTTTGGGGGGGGGGGAGTGAGAAGGTTTTGCTTTTAAGGGAGATCAGAGAGATGAATTAACTTCCTTGTAGGAAAAAAGCTGCCCATTTTCTGTTCATTTTCACCTTTGGGTCTAGCTTTTCCATGCAACACACACAGGGACTGACTCTTGATAATGGTATCTGAGTGCTATTCTTTAAATAAAAATGTGCCACAACATTTTTGTCTTCCTTATTTTTTTTAAATTTCTGTTTGGCTTTGGCCTGATCGGTCAAAATACTCAAAATTCAAAAATCACCCAACCTACCACAGAGCTACATCTCCTTCCTGAAGATTTATGAGCGGCTGTTTGGCAGTGGTTTGAATACAGCAAGTCTGTTTATTGATGGCTAGATGGTGAACAGCTTTCTGGATAGTTTGGGCTGCCTTGTTCTGTTTCTTGCTTTTTTGACAGAACATCAAATCCTGAAGTTTCAGAAGGAATCTTGGAGCACTCTGGATTTTGCAGCTACATCCAAGTTGTCCTTTTTAAAAAAATGATAAAACTAGCATTTTATTTCTAAAAAAAACAACTTCAAGCCACTTGTGGGAGGTTAAAACAGGTGGCTCTAATGGGGTTTCTGCTGATGGCCTTTTGACCGCCATCCTCTAATCCAGTGGTTCCCAACCTTGGGTCACCCAGGTTTTCTTGGACTTCAACTCCCAGAAATCCTGGCCAGCACAGCTGGTGGTGAAGGCTTCTGGGAGTTGTAGTCCAAGAACATCTGGGGACCCAAGGTGGGGAACAAGTGCACCTCCTTACTTTTAATTTATGTCATCCTTGGATGTCAGCCTAGCAGAACTATCTTAGTTTCAACATTCGAGCCTAAAGCATCACTGAATGTTTCATTTTAAACCCCGGATTGAAAGATCCACATGCACGTTATAAGAGAAGTGCATACAGGCAGGAATCCTTGATCCCTCCTGCTGTCATATCACAGCAGTGATGGAGTTAAAACAAAAGCTGACTCTGAATCTTTGGCGTACCTTGGGTTTTGAGTTCAGAAATGTTGCTCAAATATGGAATTTTTATCTAGGCTCCAGAGATGGATCGTTATGCCATCTACTGAATATTATTGGTATCAGACAGGCAGCTTGCAGGCCAGCTTCTGCTACTGTGGTTTTGTTTAGACTAGAAGTAGGGAAGCGTCGGCAGAGGTAATGAGGCAGTGGATAAAAAAGACGGCTATTCCCTCTCTCAGCTGTCAAAAAGGGCAGTTCAGCCAAGTTCATGGACCTTAGGAGCAAACCTGAAATAAACGTGCATGTTGTTGACAGGTTTGCGGCTTTCAAATGTAAGACGTGGACCTTCATTAATAGATTCAGGTTTTTGCATCAAACTGTCTTCTATACGGACAAGGAGCTCAGGGCTTAAAGAACCTAAGAAAGCCTGTGGTGGGTCAGATCAAGAATTTTATTTCACTCATCTTGCCCCCCAGCCAGTGGCCAAGCAGTAGATTTTTAGAAGCCCACCGAAGAGACAAGGAGGTGGTATAGAGTCCTTCCAACTAGAAGCCACTGAAGGTGGTTTGGATGCTTCAGCAGAACTTGGAAAAAAATATTTCAGGGGTTTCCAAGGCTCAGCTAAGGGCTGAATGAGAAACAACATTTTTTCCCTCCTAACCTGTGAGACAGAGAGAGATTTCCTAATGCTGTGGCGTTTGCATAATTGTGCAAAAATATTGATAGCTGCTGCTGTGCCACATATACTTCCAAAATTTAGAAGCCTTAGATGGGTTGCTTGCATCTTTGGGATCAATCGGATGGTCCTTCTGGGCTCACTGTGTGCATGCATTTTAGCTACACAAAGGGAAAAGTTTTCAGAGTTGTAGCTGTGTTAGTCTGTGCAAGCATTTCAACAACAGATGCAGAGAGAAAAGACACACTGCACAGAATCCCTTTCCAGGGAGACATTTTTACACAGACAAGTTTGCACAAATTGTGGGACTTCTTTGAGTAAGAAAAGAAGGCTGTGTCTTGCTCTCATGCTGGAGGCGAGTTCTCGCACAGACCGTAACACTCCTCCACATCCTGCCTCAAAATATCAAGTCTTGATAAGAACAAAAAATGTTTATGAACATTCTTAACCTCCTCGTTGTTCACCATCTCCAGCAGAAGGTTTTTCAACATGGACGGCTACTGGAGAGATGGTTTCATCTTGAAACATGAAAAGGAGTTCATTTCAGACGGGAGAGGCTTTGGGGCAATTGTTCTGGCTGATTAAAAGTATTAAAAGTTGAAAGTATTGTTCTGGGAGATGATCAAGAACATGTCTTGCCTCTCGTTCTGAGTGAAGCAATGACCCGTACCTCCAATTTCAGGCCAGGGAAAACAAGCTGGCTCGGGTATCAAAAGCAGGCATACATGAGGGAGGAATATTGCTCTGCGTTTTCCATTTCTTGACAGGAAAGGTGCCGCCTGTATAGGAAAGGGATGGCTTATCTGGGTCCATTTTCCTCTCAGGCAAGGTAGAGAAGAGATCTGGAAGGGCCACCTGTTGAGAGCCAAGGAACTCATCAGCAGGTGTCGCGAAGGAAGCCAGCCAGACCAGAGCAGCCCACGTTCCATTTTGGTGGCTTCCTTGGGTAGGTCTGAGCTCAAATATCAAATTATAATCACATCCCTTCCCCAGAAGTGGGCTCTCCTGCCAGAAGATTTTTGGGTTACATGCAAAGTTTTCCACATAAAATATTGGAAACAAATGTTCTTACTTGTTTCATCTTCTTCTCTGGCACCGGGCGGGAGGGAAAGATGAAAATAAGAGAGAAGGGTAAAAAGAGCATTTCCTTCTTCTCTTGCCTCCATTATGAATCCTTCCAGTCCTCTTATAAGTTGTAATTTTGGAGCAATGTTGCACTTCATGTCCTGTGGTGCCCAATGTGGTGTAGTGGAGAGAGTGACAGACAAGGACTCTAGATTCTAGAAGACCTGGGTTCGAATCCCAGCTCAGCCTTGGAAATTTGCCCAGGATGGGCAGGAAATAGTAAAACCATTCCTTAAATGTCTCACTTTCTTTGAAAGCCCTGTTTGGGTTTGCTGTAAGTGTGGCTCATCATAATACGTTCCATCCCATGAACCACTGTATCAAAAAAACCTTGAGAGAGGTAAAAATCAAATGACATTTATATGTTTAGAGGCATTCACAATTTACAATTAAGTTTTGGAGATATTTAAAAAGCACAGCAGTATTATTGGAAGCAAGCACTAAAATAATTCCAGTAGTTCTAGAAAAGGGTTGGCCGTAAATTTTACAGCTATAGTAGCACACATATGATTTTTAAAAGTGCAGTGGCCTTATTTTGAATCTTATTGCTTATCACAGTAGATCACAGTGGAGGAGGCCCATTGAATCAGTGGGGATTTTGTGAGTCCATTACTCCATTGATTTGAAAGGGCCTACTTTAACCGTGACTTACTACACTAAAGTTAATTAATAATAATAATAATAATAATAATAATAATAATAATAATAATAATAATAATAATAATAATGTGCCATCAAGTCATAATAATAATAATAATAATGTGCCATCAAGTCAATGCTGACTTAGGGCGACCCTTTCCCGGGTTTTCCGGGAAGTGAAGACATAGAAATAGTTTCCCATTCCCTTCCTCTAGGGGCGCTCTGGGACTGTGCAGCTTGCCCAAGGCCACACAGGCTGACTGGACTCGCAGGAGACACTGTGTGGAATCAAACTCTCAACCCTCTGGTTCCACAGCCAGATACCTAAACCATTGAGCTATCCAGCCAACTTTAATAATCATGTGCCTTCAAGTCAATTCTGACTCATGGTGACCCCTTTTAAAGGCTTTCCAGGTAGAGAATACTCATAAGTGCCTTACCCTTCCCTTCCTCTAGGGGCAACCTTGGGACTGTGCAGCTTGCCCAAGGCTACCCAGGCTGGCTCTTCTCCTGGGATACATAGTGGGGACTCAAACTCCCAGCCTCTCGCTCTGCAGCCAGAGACCTCAACCACTGAGCTCTCCAGCCAGCTATAAAGTAACCATCCTGGCAGGAACAACCCAAGCCCGTCTGAGTGCCCCCGCTTTGTTCCCATGCACCTTTAGAACCAACGGTTCTCACCAAGGCTCAGTGTTGTGCGTGGAGAATTCTTGGCCCTTCCTCAAAGCTCCATTTCCCCAGAGTTTGTTTGTGGCAAACCAGAACAATCGCTTATGCCTTTTGGTGATTATTAAGACGATGCTATAGCATGTAAAAAAAAAAAAGAGGTAAACTAAATATATCTTAGGGATGCAGAGAGCTACTTATTTTGAAGGTTGTTTCCCAACATACCGTCTTTGCACTGTAGTAATTAGATCAGAGCAGAGGAGCGCACAATGTCAGAATAAATGTCCTGGTCAGACACAGTATCTCCTGGAGAAATCTGATCCCCACAACGCTGAGAACCATTACCGCATCCCAGTTGAGATGTCGGCCTTCTCCTGTTTCACCCGTTGCCAAGAAAGGCTATTAACTTCTGGCGCTCCAGAACCGTGTCCTGCATTCGTGACACTTTTTTTAACATAAACAGGACTTGCATTGACCCACGCTACTGATTGAACGCCCGTGGCGGTCGGTCATGGAACTGTATCAGCAAAAATGGTGACTGGGACAGGCGTACCTAATTGAATTTCCAGGGGAGTTTTGGACTTCACAGTTCCAGCTGTCTTTTTTTGAAGGAGTGTCACTGGAAGCTTTGAAGGACTGGTAAATGGGAAAAAAGAGACGTTTCCAAACGAATTGCCACTGATTGCTTGGGGTGTTGTTTTTTCTTCTGATAAAACAACGAAAATGCAACCATCTTAAAAGGTTCTTATGGGGAACAGGGGGAAACCGACGGAGGTCAAATTTTAATGGGTGAGCAATGAGGTTGGACAACAGGAACTTTACGTCCCGAAGGCTTCTCGATTCTGGGACACGCTTGCTGGAAGGGATAATTTAAAAAGTGGGCTTTATGTGGGTCCTTAAGCAAAACAATATGCTAAATAGGACCATAACTAGGACTTTGCACTAAAATTTAGATTATATTGAAGTCAATCTTTCAGTCAACGTTAGGAAAATAAATGGGAACACCTTCCAGCCCTACCAACTTCCACTTTTTTGAAAGCATACACTTTCTCTTTTTTGGGGGGGGGGGGGGAATTACATTTTCTTCTTCCTTTTTTCTCAGCAGGTGGAGGGGGTTACACCCATGCCTCAGAGTGGAGTGGGTGGAAGATGGTGCTGACATTATATAATAATAATTTTATAAAAGTAATTAACATCCATTTATTAAACTCCACTTCCCGAAGAAGTAGCTGTGTAACTCTGCTGTGGCAAAAACATCAAAAAGTGCTGCAATATCTAACATGTCAACCCCAGTCATGCAGAATTCTTCTTCTTCTTCTTCTTCTTCTTCATCATCATCATCATCAAGTCATTTCTGATTTATGGTAATCCTTTTTAAGGTTTTCTAAGTAGAGAGTACTCAGAGGTGCTTTACCCTTCTCTTCCTCTAGGGGCAACCTTGGGACTGTGCAGCTGGCCTAAGGCTACCCAGGCTGGCTCTTCTCCTGGGATACATAGTGAGGAATCAAACTCCCAACCTCTGGCTCCACAGCCAGAGACCCAACTCACTAGAACATATACAGTACATATGTGAAATTCTGGATAACGCTTTGTGTAGCTGCTGAAGTGGGCTACAGTACATGAAAGACCATGCTGAGCATGCTTGGTTAGTCTTAAGGGTGTCACAGACCTCTTGGTTAGGTTTGTCAGTTCTGGATGACTTTGAAAATCATTGCAAGCGAGGTGAGGCTTCAGTCACACGGGAATCAATTTGGATTTCATAAATGAACTGATTCTGTTAAAGGGTAGGTGAATAAGTTGCGACAACTAATTCATTGACGGACAGCTTGCTTCTTCTAAAAATCTGGAGAGATCTTCCCTTTTCCCCATGACTGTTGAAACCTGTCCTGTTTTTAGACCAGTCATTGCGTTTTTTAAAAAACAAAACACTTAGATCTATTCCAGAATCCATTTATGCGCAGGTTTTCTAACATCAGCCCAGAAGTATTTTGATGGCATTCCACATCTGAGTTGAATGTCAGCCTTGAAGGTGGGGCATTTTATGTGACCAATGGAAATTTGGCTGCGCACATCAAAGGCGAGGAGCAGAGCTACTCAGAAATGGCTGTAAATATTAGCCAGAATTCACATTGCACACACAGGCGAGCAGAGGTTTTGCACATATAAGTAGTCATTTCTAAAATGAAAATTCTGTGCATTTGGTAACAAGGCAAATGGAGGGGAAAGCTGTTCTGAGAAAAAAATAATAAAGACTGATTATAGATAATTTCTCAATATTTCTAACATATGTTTGATTTTGGCATATTCTCCTGCCCGGTAAAGTGGTTCACTATCATTATTGATCAGGATTATTATTTAGCACCTTTTCTAAGCACTGTATAGTGCATGGGGATTTGTCAAGGGGCCATAACAGATGAAATGTGGTTCATTCATGTCCCTGTAAATGCAGCTTGATCTCCAACAGTTAACTTTAAACTTGTATAATTGTATGTTTTATAGTTGTATTATTGTTGTACACCACCCAGAGTGACCAGTAGTCAGATGGGCGGTCTAGAAGTTTAAACAATAAATTAAATAAACCATTAGTGAGTGATATCTGCATTTCAATGACCCAACTACTAATTCTTGTGTATTAAATTGTAGGTAGAGGTATGGCTTGGTGGAAAAAATTAGCAAACTGGTTCACATGGAATTAAAGCCTTACAATCATTTAATGTATTTCTTTACTGATTAGACACATAAACATATATTGAGAGTTGGCCTTATTGAATGCATCCCATTGATCCTATCAGACAGTTCCTTCTAGACTCCCTCCTTAGCCTCAGCATCAAATTAGATGATGCAGCCATCATGTTGTGAGACGAGGGACTTCCTTGAGAGCTGAAAGGTGTCTGTTTCTCAGCTGAAATGAAGCTTTCCTCACCTCCTGTATCTTGCAGGTAGTTTGCTTTGTGTTGTGATTGGTCCTGGAGAGGTAAACAGGGTCTTCATTTGCAAATCTGATTGCTCAGATAGGTGGTCATTGTTGATGGAGAACCCTTGTGCTACCGACTGCTAAATGTCAAGCTGGCATCTCACGTCAACTGCTCTTGAACTGCCAGAACACCAGCCTTGATAGCGACAAGATAAAATTGCTGATACTGGAGACAAGAGAGCATCCCAATGTCCTTTTGGCATTTGCTCTACAAGAATGATTCATTTCGGCTGAGAGTCCGTTCTTGGCACCACCCTGCTGTGTAGCGCGCACCATGACAAATGTTCGTTGAACCCAGTGCCAGGGAAGCTCTTCTTCCCTTCCTTCCAGCCCACAGTCTCTGCCCCACATCTAGAAGTCAGCAGCAGCCAGAGGAGGTAAAGAGGTGACTGGAACTCCAAAAGCAGGGCAGAAGATTGCCTCCAGAGTCGATAGCCATCTTTCCAGTTAACGGAGTAATTGGCAAAGTATGTTTGACAGCTAATATTCAACATCGGGCCCAGCATCTTTCTCCCAGGAGATAGGAAAGGACCTCATGGGAATGAACGAGAGGACGGCTGTAATTCAAAACTTTGTTTGACTTAGCTATACCTGTATGAGTTCGGTAACAATAATGGAGAAGCAACTCCTTCCAGGAGCTAAAACATCTGTTCTGAAGTCTCTCGGTATGCATGGGGTTTTTTGGGGGGAGGGAGGGGGAATATCCCCCACCTTTCGCTTTCTTAAAAGTTTGCTAAAACAAATGATAACTCGCCCACCCTAACATGTCTCATTGGGCTGGTTCTTTTCCAAGTATGACGTGGACCCCTGCCCATCTGGCTCAAATTAGGCGCAGGCACTTTGCGGAGCTAAATCAACAACCCTCGAAAAGTGTAAGTCAAACCCGCAACACGATTAGCGTGTTTCACAGAACCGCCGTCCGGGGTTGCAACCATCACAGCAGCTGATAGCAAGAACCCAACGGCTCCACAAGGGGTTGAAGCTGCGTTCTGGGGAACACCAAGCCAGAAGCGGCCATGTCGAGTTGCAGCCACTTGTAATCAATAGCTGTTGTTACTACATGTGTCAAGTTGCGTCTGATTTAGGGTGAACCCTCTTATGCATGAGCATCTCTCCAAGATGTCCTCTCCTCAAGAGCCCTGCTCCGTTCTTGCAAACTCAAGCTTCTTCCTTTGCTGCAAGCTTGCAGGACCCAACAGCTTGGGTTGCAGGTGTGCTGTGTGTGTGTGTGTGTAAGTACCCGCAAAGCCTGGCTCAGAATAATGGTACAGGGTGGGAAGGTTGGAACCCCATCAAACCACAATGCTGGGATCATTTCTCTCTCCTTGGAAGCTGGAATGGCTAACTGCTCTCCTGGTTTCATTCCTCCTTCCCACCACGGGATCCAGCTATTCCCAGCAAGGCCGGACATGGGTCATGACCCTCCCCGTATGCCACTGGCAACTCTGTCCCCTCAGGGGCTTCACAGGTTCTCAGTTGCTCTGCCCTCTGGCTCCTGGGGACCGACCCCGAGGCTGCCTTTACTCACACGGCTGCAACCCCTGTTCTCCTGTTCTCACGTCTCACCCTACGCCCTCCTTCCTATGACTCCTCACCCACCTTCGCTCGCTTCTCCTTGCCTTCCAGCTTCTGTGCCTTCTTTTCCTCCACCTCTCACCTCCGTCCTACCTTCTGCCTTGCGTCTTCCTCCCCTGACTCTCCTGTGCCCATTCCTTTAAAACATCCTGCCTCCTGTGTCTAAAAAATGTGTGGGTGGGTGTTTCGGTCTGGATCAACAGGGGGGAAGACATCTTGACAGGAAAGGTTTAGCCAAGCTCAAGGTGGTTTTGCAGATCATCTGAAGAAGGCTTCCCTAGAAATGATGCCATCACAAAAGCTTGGTCATGGAGAAGGCATTCTTAGCTATCCGTGTTGCGAGCAAGCCAGCTCTGAAATGATGCTCCGTCATACATTTTGCATTTATACCGTGGAGTGAAGGCAACTGTCAATAAAGGATTTAATCACATCGCAAGTGCAGCTATTTGTTTTTATGTTCATTTGTTAAAAACCAAAGATACACAGGTTTTTCATAAGAGTCCAGATCCGTGTGCTGGGAAATATCTTTATGGCTTGGAGTTGCTGCTCTCTCTGAAGAGGAAGAAAAATATGAGGAGGTGGGATAAGCCGAACAGGGCTGGGTCCTCTTTTGCCCCTTTGTTGTTGTTTAGTCGTTAAGTCGTGTCCGACTCTTCATGACCCCATGGACCAGAGCACGCCAGGCCCTCCTGTCTTCCACTGCCTCCCGGAGTTGGGTCAAAATTCATGTTGGTCGCTTCGATGACACTGTCCAACCATCTCGTCCTCTGTCGTCCCCTTCTCCTCTTGCCTTCACACTTTCCCAACATCAGGGTCTTTTCCAGGGAGTCTTCTCTTCTCATGAGATGGCCAAAGTATTGGAGCCTCAGCTTCAGGATCTGCCATTCCAGTGAGCACTCAGGGTTGATTTCCTTCAGAATGGATAGGTTTGTTCTCCTTGCAGTCCAGGGGACTCTCAAGAGCCTCCTCCAGCACCACAATTCAAAGTCCAGTACCACAATTCCTTTTGCCCCTAAAAGGATATAAAATTGGGGTAAAGGAAGTTTAACTTCCAGTTTCAAAAGGCAAAACAAGCTTTTGGTGGAAGGGGGTTGTTATTGTTATTGCTGCTGCTGCTGTTGAGTATTATTAGGGTTCTCAGGTTCTGGGGAGCTGGCTGAAGTCTGAGGGAATCCCTACACTTCTGCAGGTCTCCAGGCAGCGAGAGAGAGATCTCAAGGTGAGGAGGGCTAAAGCAGGAGAAGGTCTGACTTTTGCCTGCGAGGATGGCTTTAAAGTCCAGATGCCATTCTCTGCCCATTCCTACCCAGCGCCAAAGCTTGCTGGCTCAATAGAAAAGTCTCTCTCTCTCTCTCTCTCTCTCTCTCTCTCTCTCTCTCTGTTGCTCCAAGTGGCTCAAGGAGACCAAATGCATCCACCGACTGGCGCTCTCTCTCTCCAATCCCTCTGTACATGCAGGTGGTGTCTTGGTCCTTTGTTGAGCAGAGCACCCGTCTCGTGACTCACAAGCTTTCTTTGCCACACAGGTCCTGACAATTGGGGCATAAAGCCTACAGGGAAACTCCCAGTCCCAACTCTCAACCACACATGTGACATGGCACAGGCCCATGGCTGTGACATCACAAGGGTCTTCTTTCTGGTCTCAGAGGCTGCTGACCTGGGGATCCACACCTTTTTAGTCAGGGGAGAGAGGACACGGTCTGTAGCTCAGCCTCAGGCAGGGAAGTCCTTTGGCCCAACCTTGGATGGACATTGCACTCACACACACAAAAAAGTAGGGGTCCGAGGCTACAGTGACTACTGAAAACCCAGAGCCCATCAGCACCTGCAGAACCGCGCAACGACGGGCCACTTTCTGGCCCAAACTCTGATTCCTGCAACCAGAGGTGTCCTGCAACCCTCATGGAAGCTCTCAAGGCAGCAGGCTTGAAAAGAAGGGAGGTTCTCTCCCCTTTTAGGGTCAGAGGAGCAAGCTCTGAGGCTTGCAGGACCTGGTTTGCCCTTGATGGGGTCAATCAAGGTCTTTTCCCATCTATGATCTAGGCCACATCTAACCCAACCTTGGGTCCCCAGATGTTCTTGGACTGCAACTCCCAGAAATCCTGGCCAGCACAGCGAGTGGCGAAGGCTTCTAGGGGTATTCGTCCAAAAACCTCTGGGGACCCAAGGTGGGGAACCATGGCTCTCGAGAACATCAGAGGTCCCCTTTCCTACTGCTTGGCTTTGTCCAGGCAGGTTCCGAGGGGAAGGTATGGAACAAGGTACGGAACAAGGAGCAAGACCGGTCGAAGCCGCTACTCAGAGGTGACTTAAAGGACCCAAATAAAAACCCATCCATGCTTTCTTTTATTTTTCTACAATAAATCTGAAATACTTCTGGCTGCTGTTTCTCCCTGCCTCCCTTTTGTTGAACTAGAAACAAATATGGTGACAATTAAGAGTATGGTGTGCAAAAACAGAAACCAGGGCTCACACTCAGGCTGGTGCAGTTGGCCTTTGAGCCGGCAAGAGTTTCCATAACAGCTTATTTTAAAAATAAAGTCAGGAATTCTGAAAATTTGAGAAATATAACATTCCACCCAATAGCCTTACTGCTGTTGCCGTTCCACCACTGCAGACTGCGTGGGGGGAATACCAGCATGATTGTCTCCTTTTTAAAAAAAATCTCTTTCTCTCTTTTCTTTATATATTTGTTTTTATACTTGTAAACCATGTTATTCTGCTCTTGGATAACCATGGAATGTGCAGGTGCTGGTCCAGAAGGTTGAAGTTTCGCCCTTTTGGTTACTGAGGAACAGGTGAGGATATTTACTGTGGGTTGCCTTCCAGAAAAAAAAGGAAAAGTCTGTTTTGAAGCAAGATGAAACGACATTGAAGCAAGATAAAACAACGTTCATGTAAAATGAGGATTCTTTCCCGAATTTCAGACGGCTGGGACTGTTGTGACCGAATCTATCTCCATTCTAGAAAAAGCACAGTTGGGTAAAATTCACATGCCATCTTAGGCTCTTCCAAAATTTTAAAGTCCTTTTGGTTTCAAAAGGTAATGGGGACAGTTTGGGTCTCTGCTGGGCAGATCATCCTCATCTGAGAGCTGCAGAGCTGGAAGGGACCCTATGGATCATCAAGTCCAGTCCCTGTCAGGGAGGCATCATGGAGAATCGAACTCCCAACCTCTGGCTCCACAGCCAGAGGCCTGAACCATGGAACTCTCCAGCAGTTCTTAGATAAAGCACTGCTTATGAGCAAAGGTTGCAAATGCAACTTTTTAGACTTCCTTCTAAGCATACTTCAGCCAATGTGGCTGGCCGGGAGATGCTGGGAGGTGAAATCCCCTAAACATCCTGTTTTGAACCTCTGCTTCTGGGTGTTCAGAGCCAGAGATGAAAAAGGAAGGAAGGAAGGAAGGAAGGAAGGACTGGTTAACCCCTTCTGAGCCCTTTATACTTAGAAAACCCTGGAAAGGGTTCCCGTAAATTGGAATCAAACACACACTGACAGCATGTAAGGAGCAGGATTAGGGCTGAAGCTGATAGACCAAGGGCATTGACCCTTACCTTCTATGTCCAGTCTAGACACATACCCTTATCTGGGGTGCAGGAAATAAGCGCCTGTTGGTGTCAAACTCAAGTTCCCAAGAAGTGGTGCAAGGAAGCCCTGTTGCCTTCCACATGCCTACGCGAACCTTATGAATCTAGAGAGAACCCTCAAGAGTAAACAAGGAAGAGAAGATTTAATCAGTGCTTGACAAACAAAATTGTGAAAGACTGAGCCAAATACAGAATGAGTTTGACCCTCACGAACTAGAGTACACATTGGGAGGAAATCTCCAGCAAGCCTTAAATCGTGGATGTAACTAGCTTGATGTTCATAATCGTTACTAAGAGATCTGCCCGAAGGTTCATTCAGAAGAAGCAACTCAAAACCTCCTGCTCTTCGACGTTAATATTTATCTGTCTCTCTATATTTACCGTATTTTTCCATGTATAAGATGATACTTTTCTCTAAAATATTTAGATTTAAAATTGAGGGTTGTCTTATACACTGAAGTAAGAAGGTGGGGGAGTGATCAAAGCACTTTGATTCCTGCCTTCCCCCTCCACTTTCTTGCGAAGAAAGAAATTTTGGGTTAGAAAAGTGGGGGGCCATCTTATACATGGGGGCGTCTTATACATGGAAAAATATGGTATATCTCGCCCAAAGGCATCGAAGTCCTTGTGCACATTTAGTTACAATGTCCCAAAGCTGAAGCCTGGTCAATGCTTTCCAGGGTCCCACCACTACCACCCTTCTATAAGCTCTGATGCCTCTGGAAATCTCTCTTAGTCAGGTTTCTAGGAACAGGTGACAGAAAGTCTTCAGCACAAGGTCTTGGCCAGAAACCCCACCTGCTCCTTCTTCCTTTGCAAAGAGCAAAAATTTGGCCAGGGCAGGGGAAGAACGGGGATGCTGCCAGTGACCCAAACCCCCTACTCTCTCTGCTCCTTCCTTACGTCAGGCCGGGCTTCTCCCTCCCTTCCAGCTTTGAAAATCTGCCAGACTTCCAATGTCTCTCATTAACTTTTAAAACCTATGCTCTGTTTAAGAGGAGTTATTACTTTTTTCCTGGCAGTCCTCGGAATTACAAGGCCCACATGAAGGCACCGAGGCCTAATAGCTACTCAAGACTTGAGTGGGAAAGAAATGCTCAACACGACATGTAAAACCAATTCGTGGAGCGCAGAAGTGACAGTCTGTGCCCTTTTGCAGCCAAATGGAAAAAGTTGCTTTCGAAAAAACGCACTTAAGTTTCCAAAACAAGGCAAAAAGGTGGCCAGTCTAGCCTCCGACTAACCCCCCCCCTTCCTCTCTTTGTTTTCTTCTGCTGAAAAGCACACTCTGGTTATCTCAGAAGCAGGAGACGGTGGCGTGTGGTTCCCTTTAACCGTTTCTTCTTCCTGGTTTCATTGTGGCATTTCCCAGGATATCTTCATGTAACCCTATTTGAAGAGCTGAAGAAAGCTGGGATGATTGAAGATGCCCAGATTCTGTAAGGGTTACATGGCAAGCGAGTGACCTCATTGGGAGGTGGATCTCTGGATCCCTCTGACTCAATATTGTCTGTACCAGGTGGGGCAGAAGGCAGATATATAGGCGATTTGGAGTGGATTGGAAAGGATTTTGTTTTTAAGTTATGATTATTTCTTTTTAAAAAACCAACAATAAATTAACTTCCTCTTCCCCATATTGTACGGGTAAAATGAAGACACTCCATGCCATCCTATAACTTGAAATAAATACCCTCTTTCTATGTCTTGTAATGTGCCGTCAAGTCACTTCTGACTTATGGTGGCCCTATCGATGAGCCATCTCCAAAAGGTCCTGTCCTCCACAGCCCTGCTCAGTTCTTGCAAACGCAAGCCCGTGGCTTCCTTTAGGGAGTTGAACCATCTCGTATTTGGCCTTCCTCTTTTCCTGCTGCCTTCCATCTTTTTCCCAACATAATTTTCTTTTCCAGAGAACCCTGTCTTCTCAGGAGGTGCCAAAAGTAGGACAGCCTCAGTTTCTACATGTTTGCCTCCAGAGAGAGTTCAGGCTCGATTTGATCTGTGTTTCTGGCTGTCCGGGGTATCCACAAAGATCTCTCCCAAGTCACCTGTTCTTCACCAGGCTCAAGTTGGCAGGCCTTGAGGTTCTAATGAAAGTCAAAGGGAATCTTGAAAGCTTGAAGTCCACCCTGATGTGCAGTGATGAAGACAGAGGTTTTATTTCCTAGCTCAGAGACGGGAATGCTAATTAATTGTTCCTGAGAGCAAGATGGGTCACACTAACAGATAACCAACGGCTCATGACCTTTGCAAGGGCATCTGGTTGGCTGTTGCCGAAGATCAAAAGCTGGAAAAGATGAATACCTTTGATCTGATCTTGCATTCTTAACTCTGGAAGCACAAAAGCAGAAAAACTCAAGACAATGAATCATTCTGTCTTCTGGTCAAAAATAATAGAAAACAGAGGTAAATCGGTAGCCTCCTAGACATTGATTTTGCAGGCAGGCAGGACTGACTTCCAAGGGGACTTCAATCTGAGCAGAGTTTGGCAGACAGAAGAGGAAAGCACGCCATGACCAGGATCATATTCCTCTGTATACCTTTGCAGCAATCTGTCTTCCACGTGCCCAGTGCCCCAAATGAGATGTCCCCCCCCCCTCGTCCGTTTGAGAATGAATTGCCTTGGGGTCAAATTACACATTAACAGAAATGTGTGTTCAATTTTTTCCCTTCAGGCATACAACTCCTTCAAAACTCTGTGCCTGGGGGATCAGGCTTGCGAATGAAGCCTGCATTTACCCTCTATGAACAATCATGAAGCAAAAGCAAGGTAATTTGCTAGGTGCAAAGCTGTAAGAAGCTTGTGGTAGGATAAACAGATGTCCTTTTACTTCTTAAGACAGTTCAGCTTCCAACAACATAACAGTGCAATCCTTTAATTTGAGCACCAGAGGCATCACAATGCTCTAAAAAGTCCCCAACAAGATCCACCAGCTTCTTGTGCCTCTCTGATCCAAACCACGTTGGCATACTTGTGTGTGACTTACATTAACCAGGACTCATTAAACCTCTTCCAAAATGGATTGCCCAGAATACGTGTGCTGGGAACCAAAGCATCCTTTCAGCTGGAAAGGACTGGTGATAGGTCACATCCTGCCTTGAGGCACTCGTGGTCTTTTTGCCCATTGGCAGATGGCATGTCTCGTCTTGAGCGAGTCTCAGGGGTGCATTTGGGATCTCCATTGGCACCTCTTGGCATTGCCGTGACGCTCCTTTTCAATGACATGATTCTTTTTCCCCATTTATCTTGGTGTTACAGCCTATTCTGTCTTCATTACCTAATGGGAAGAACCGGTCCCTGTCGTCCTTCTAACACCAACTCCATTCATTTGTAGAAAGTTATATTTCCTTTCCGTTCAGTCTAGACAGCACTAACCAGCCCCACCAGTAATATATTTTAACTAACTTTTGAGGTCAGACATTTCTTATTTATTCCCTTCCCTAGTTAGGAAACTAACCCTTCAACTCGCCGTTCCCAACTTGTTGGCTTGTTTCCTGTTGACTTGTTGGCTTCTTTAACCATCATCCCCAGCTGGGTGGGCCATTAGAGGCACCTCTAGATGCTAAGCCCCACTCCAGCCCCAAACACAGAGTCTTTATACATATGGCAAGGGGTAAACCTGAAACAAAATAATGCTACAAGAAGAAATAAGCTCTATTATTCATTTCCATGGTCTCAGATTATACAAAGCTGCCAGATAATGAGGTGGGCCATTCGTTTGTGTTTCTTGTCTTAGTTTTTTGCTAAATAGAATCTTTGTTCACCTAAAAATACTAGATTCTGCTCTGATATTATTGTATTTTCCCCTCCATCCGTACGACGTAAGCCTAGTTTCCTGCAGGCCAGCAACAACCAAACCAACTACAATCTGCCGTTGTTAAAATAACTGCTACGTTCTTATTAAATCATCCTAGTGCTAATGCATGTAAATAACCCCACAATATGTTTTTAAAATAAAGTAAGCAGTCATTCATAGTGTTGCATCCTTAGAAAATTTGATCTCATTCAAATAATAGACAATTAATTGACAGCTTAACTGACGAGGGTGGACTGGTCAATGGGCCCGTGTGCCAGCTCAACAGAGATTGACTCATTTCATATCTTTCACTCTTTCTTCCCTTTTAACAAAAGTCAAATGTTTCAGGAAGAGTTCTGGAATATTTCTGAAGGGGCCCAGCCTCCTCCCCAGACCTCTTAGGGCTTCTGCCCTTTTGGTTCAACCAAGAACCTGAAATCAGCGATGCCAGAGGAAAGCTCCTTAAAGTATTTCCTACCTTTCTGTTCCTGGAAACAACCACATGACTGGGACACTTTCTGGGTATTAATGCTGTTATTCTCTTCCAAACATACCCTGTTCCCATATGCAACTGAGCCATGTCATTAAAAAGAACGCGTGCTCTATGACATTTGTGCCTAGGACCCATTAACGCTGATGGCGTGCGCGGAGGGAGGAAAACTTCAGCCATGGGTGCTTTTGGATGAAGGCAAAGATTCTTCCAGTGGAAACAGAAAGTTGGGAAACACCCGGTGCCAATTACACCTTTTTCTGCCTCCTTCAAGAAGGGATCACAGATACAAAGCCATGTCTGTGGAACTATTTTCCACTCATAAACGCCTTTAAAACGAACTCCAAATATCCAGATAATTACGTTTTCTCTAACGGGGAATGAAAAGATGTCACGTTGATTCCATCAGTTGCTGTTTGGTGTTGCTGACTCCTTCCATCTTGACCCCAGCTTAGTCACTCTCAATTTGCCACTGGTTTTTATGGGATCCTCAGAACTAATGAAATATATTTAGGGGCAAGTACACCCAGGAAAGAAAGGTAATTATTTTTGGGTGGAGATGGAACAGCCTCATTGTAAAATTTAGAGAGTGGGAGGAAGGCAAAGTTGGGGAGGGAAACAGAAAGAACCTGGCCATGGGAGCAGAAGTCAGTAATAAATGAAAGCCAAGCTAAGGCCAGAGTTTGGAAGTAATTAGTTATAAGTAATTGAGTTATTTTTGGGGTAATGAGTCATGTAACTAATAATTACAAACTTTTAAAGTGTGGCAGACAACATGTAATTGCCAATTACCTGCAAAAGTTGCTTTGAAAAAGTAGTATAAGATATTATTAGGGGCATTTCGTCAGAAAATGTTCAGCATCTGTTTTATACTGATGTCATTCGGTAACTGGGAAAGTATCTTTTGGTTTTCGTCCTTTGCATTTTTAATAAATATTTCCAAAATCCAATGTTGTCCATGTGTGTTTCCTTGTTAAGCGACATGAGAACCAGAATCACGTCACTGCTTATTTGCAGTGACGTAAGAGGAAATCGTATAAGGCTTGGCCGCAAATCGTCACTCATAAAAAAAAAGATGCTGATTGTGTTCCTGGGTGTATATTCAGCACCTGAATACACACCCAGGAAGGAGGAGGAAGAGGAAAAAGCAGTAGGAAAAGGTGATGATGAAGGTGATGATGAAGGAGGTGGAGGAGGAGGAAAAAGCAGGAGGGAAAAGAGGAAAGGAAGCAGAAATAAATAAATAAATAAAATTTGAGTTACTGCCTCTTCATATTTTATTATTTCTATTCTTTGTTATGTTAAATTGTATTTGATAGGTTATATATATATAAAGGTTATATATAAATAATTATATATAAAGGTTATATATAAATTTTATATATATATAAAAATAGTTCTTGGTCATGATCCAGAAAACGGTAGAGCTTCCTGTGTGTTCCTAGCAGGACATGTGTGTAGCTGTTGTGATAAAAACAGAGCCAAGGAGCGCCTGAAACACTGGCAGTTTTATCTGACTACCTATCATGGGGTGCTTTTGATGGCATGGGTTTTGCTGCAAGGAACTTATTTACAGCAAACGAACCTCGTTAGTCACTTTGGAGCCACCAGATGATTTCTTGCTGTGGATATTTAAAGAGGGCCTCTGTCCTCCTGGCACCTTTTGCAATTCCCTCTGGATTTGTGACACACAATTTGCAATTACAAAGTTTATGCTGCATTTCCTAATATGGAACCAGCCCTAAAAAACACACACACAAACACACACACACACACATAAATCTGGATCTTCTAAAGAGACTTAGGCTCACTTCCTGTCACAAATGTTGATGTAACCGTGTGTGGTTTTACTTTCTGCGAGCAATTTCTTACGGCCTCCTTCCTACGCCATTCCCACTACAAAGTACAGAATCCGATCTTAAAAGTCAAGCACTTCCTTCGGTAGTTTTGGCTGCTTTCCGAGCGTAGTTAAAATGGTTTATAGCCTGCATATGAATGAGACACACACACACACAACTTGAAAGCAAATTAAATATAAATAGCTGCCCGCTTTTATCCAGGCTTCCTCTCTTACTGAATTCTTCCTACAGAAAGCAATAAAGCCATTAGCGTTCCTTTCTGGTTTTATTACTTTGTCCCATTTGAGAGGCTGCACGTTCCTTCTTTCCTCTGGGATTGTGTTCTAGGAATGGGGACTTGAGATCTCACCATAAACAGAAGAGAACAAAACAAGACAAGAGGACAAAGGAAGACACCGTCTTAAAAGAAAAAAACAAACAAAAAACCCAAAGACCTCTCCATAAAAAGGATGAATACCAGCCACCAAACTCACTGGTTGACCATGAAGGGTCTAGTGTCTCTCCTGTTCTAGAAAAAGCCATTCTCAGGGCTGTAGATCGGGACAAAACCCCAAGTGGAACGTTCTGAGTTCCTTGTAGGATGGGCGGAATATAAGCATGATTAAACCATGAAGCCTGGGTGGGGTTTGAGTAGCAGCGGACGGAGGACTGTTACTCCTGATCTGTGTCCCCAGAAGTGTGACATCAGAAACCATCTTAGCAAAAACAGATGCCAATGTGATGTCATCACACTCAGTGAAGCAAGTGGTCCTGCCACCTGTTTGGCCAAGAAGGGAAATCAAAATCCCTTCAGCCATGCGAAACTAAAAGCCCTCCTCGTTTTCCAGACTTCCTTGTTTTCAGGTTTGATGATCTGCAATGACCGAAAACTAAGATCATGGCCACTGGCCCCATCACCTCCTGGCAAATAGAAGGGGAAGATATGGAGGCAGTGACAGATTTTACCTTCTTGGGCTCCATGATCACTGCAGATGGGGACAGCAGCCACAAAATTAAAAGACGCCTGCTTCTTGGGAGGAAAGCGATGACAAACCTCGACAGCATCTTAAAAAGCAGAGATATCACCTTGCCGACAAAGGTCCGCATAGTCAAAGCTATGGTTTTTCCAGTAGTGATGTATGGAAGTGAGAGCTGGACCACAAAGAAGGCTGACCGCTGAAGAATTGATGCTTTTGAACTGTGGTGGTGGAGGAGACTCTTGAGAGTCCCCTGGAGTGCAAGGAGATCAAACCTATCCATTCTGAAGGAAATCAACCCTGAGTGCTCACTCGAAGGACAGATCCTGAAGCTGAGGCTTCAATACTTTGGCCATCTCATGAGAAGAGAAGACTCCCTGGAAAAGACCCTGATGTTGGGAAAGTGTGAAGGCAAGAGGAGAAGGGGACGACAGAGGACGAGATGGTTGGACAGTGTCAGCGAAGCTACCAACATGACTTTGACCCAACTCCGGGAGGCAGTGGAAGACAGGAGGGCCTGGCGTGCTCTGGTCCATGGGGTCACGAAGAGTCGGACACAACTAAACGACTAAACAACAACAACAATGACCGAAGAACAGCTAAGGCAACACCAGGCCCCCTTGGAAGGGTGGCCGAGCAAGAGATCTGAAGCTGGGTGCCTGTGCACGAAACCATTTGGCCATTGTTCGGGAGATGGCCGGCCCTTATGCAGCCACAAAACATGCCAGGCGGACAGAACCTTTGCTCGGGGAAGGCGGCATAAATCAAGAAAGCTTGGAAGAAACCACTTGGCCGGACGTTCAGGGTCATAGCTAGCACTTTGGTACAGTTGCCCACTCAGGCATGGACATGAACACCCCCCATGAAAAAGGAAGAGGACAATGTGGTGCACCCCGAAGAAAGAGCAAGTTCAGACTTGCAAGAAAAGGAAAGTGAATTGGGCCAAGAGGTGCTGCCATTTATTTTCTGCAGATTTTTTGCAAAGTTGTTATGTTACAAAAAAAAAGAACTGATAGACCTTCTCCCTTCTCCTTATTTGCCAGTTCGGGGAGCTTAAAGTCGGACACACTATCCTGATCCATCAGCGTTGCTCTCATGGCATCAGGTGGGACGTAGATCACCCGTGCTCTGAGCATGATGATTTATGGCTCCATTCTTTATGTTTCCTGAAATTTCCTCATGTTTGGACACCAAGTGGTTTGGGTGACCAGCAGGTCAGTGAGGAGGAAAGATGATGTTTCAGAGCCAGCGATGGGAGTGGGAAGTAATGATTATTGGACTGTAGAGGAAGCAGCTGAGTTAGAGGAGAAAATAGTGTAACCCGTGTAGGTGGGCTATTAAGGTTTTATTTCCTTTAATGCCAAGAGAGCTGTGCTCACTAAGAGAAAGGGCAAGGATTGTTATGACCAGCAATTATGTGAAGTCATTTTTTTGAAAAGGTTCAATGTTCCTGTGTTCACAGCTTGTTACACTGCGTGAGGATGAATAAGTCTTGGAAGCATCGTCGTTCGGTCAAAAATACTACATTTTTTCCACTTGTTTCCATTTTAGACTATATTAAAGGAAGGCGATTTTGAAAAGGACAAAATATGTTGAAATCACATTGTGGGTTTTGGTGGGTGTGTCTTCCGTGTGAGCTGAGGACAGGCACTCCAAGCCCACGGCTTCTCTGGACACGATGTGGCCCAAACGAGGAGTTGTTTGTTCTTTTTTGGACCGCTTCGAAACACCTGTCCCGGCCGAAAGGGCCACCAGGGCAAACACGATGGCGAGGACCCTCTTTCGTTCTCAGGGCACAGAGCCAGTTAAAAGCCCCGCAGGCACCGTTTCGATCAATGCGTGTTTATATATAAATATATTTATGATGGGACGTAGAGCCCACAAAAACGGCTATAAAAATATTTCTCCAACATCTGCTAGTCATAATTGTGTGGGTTATTGTTTAAAAAAAGAAAGACGCTACAAATAAAGTTCACTCTTTTTTTTCCATTTTCAAATATGTTTTACTTGTGCGTTACTTGGATCTGAGCGCCGGTACAGGCATAATGCTGTTTGAGTGCTCTACAGAGATGAGAAGGGTCAGGAAAACGTGCTAGTCCCTTTCCCAGGGCTTTTGGAATGGGAAATTCTGGGCTCTCCACTCTTTGTGGTATTAAGCTGAGAGCACTGTTATCTTGCCAGCGCTGTTTTCAGTCATCGTGGCTAGAACACAGGGCCACTTGGTGGCCACTGAATCTGCAAATAAAGTTTGAAGAAAGCACGATGACAATGAGTTGTCTCTCAAGGGGCAACCGAGAGAAGAATTTATAGAGAGAGAGGAGGTGAACCGATTGAGGACAGGGCACTTCTGTGATCTCTGCATCGTGCTACCGAAGGAAGCACACCTTCTAGAGAAGTTCACGTCCTTGTTCTGAATCAGCAAGACAAAATCTGCAGGGCTGACCGGGGTGTGGCGGATCCAGGGTTTGCAGGGTTAACATAATTCCCAACATCAATGTACTGGTTGTCGAGGTCATAAAACAGAGGGAGGTGGAAGTACCGGGGGAGTGGGAGAGGAAGCGGCAGAGAGACAGGGTATGAACTGCTGGACAGCTCAGGGGTGGAGGTCTCTGGCCGTGGAGCCAGAGGTTGGGAGTTCAATTCCCCCACTGGGGCTCCTTGACAGGGGCTGCACTCGATGATCCATACAGTCCCTTCCAGCTCTGCTGTTCTAAGGTTATTATTGTTGTTGTTACTAAAGGTAGGGCAGACAAAGGAAGGGCACAGGCAGCCAAGAGGGCCAGAAGGAACAAGCAATGCAACAGGGGCTGAATGGGAGGAGAGAGACCAGAAAGAGCAGGACAGAAAGAGGAAGCAAGACGGTAGAGGACAGAGTGGGCAAAGGGGGTGAGGGTAGAACCTGGGCTTGAGAGTTGTCCAGGAGCAGGAACTCAAATCTCTAGCTTAGCCCTGACCCCAATAAGAAAGTGAGGTTCAGCCCACCGCTGTCATTGGGGAACTAAGGAAGTCCCACTTGCCGAGATGGGGAGCAGGGACAGTCTGCTGTATCTCTTTTGTTGTTGTTTAGTTGTTAAGTCATGTCCGACTCTTTGTGACCCCCATGGACCAGAGCACGCCAGGCCCTCCTGTCTTCCACTGCCTCCCGGAGTTGGGTCAAATTCATGTTGGTCGCTTTGATGACACTGTCCAACCATCTCGTCCTCTGCCGTCCCCTTCTCCTCTTGCCTTCACATTTTCCCAACATCAGGGTCTTCTTCAGGGAGTCTTCTCTTCTCATGAGATGGCCAAAGTATTGGAGCCTCAGCTTCAGGATCTGTCCTTCCAGTGAGCACTCTGGGTTGATTTCCTTCAGAACGGATAGATTTGTTCTCCTTGCAGTCCAGGGGACTCTCAAGAGTCTCCTCCAGCACCACAATTCAAAAGCATCAATTCTTCGCCTTGCTGTATCTCTAGCCTTGCTGTATCTCTAGCAAGGCTGAAAAGCTTCCCCTTCCTGTCCTCTTGAACACTAATTTGTGGGAAGCGTGGAAGAAATATTTCCAATAGTGTCTTTCCCGTATGCAAATCAACATGAGGATGCACCATTATGTTTGACCACTATCCTTCTCTCTCTCTCTCTCTCTCTCTCTCTCTTTTCTTTCCAGCTCTTGTAGAACTCTTCCAAGTCCCATCCCCTTGAATTAAGGTGGCTGATGCAACCCTAAGGTTGCTGGACACAAGGATTAGCCAGTGGCTCCATCAACAAGGATCTATCACCACCAGGCAATGGACTGAAACTTTTCCTGTTTGCCCAACGTAACGACAAGAGGTCCAGCCCAATGCTCCTTTTTCTCCAGATCACCATACCCAACATTTGGGATACATGAAGACTCAATGAAGAGGCTCCCTGACACTCCCAATGTGATGCAGATCTTTAAGGCAGCAACTAGCAAAATAAGCTAGCCCAGGCTGACGAGTGTGCGCAACCCACAAGAATATAAGAGTCTGGCTGAACCTCCCACTTCAAGGAATGGGGCCAGGATGAGATTCCAGATTTTTAATGCTGATCATCTCCCTCCTTAAAAAATTTCATCTCTTGGCTTTACTTTTGTTTTGGACAGCTCCATTCTCGTCCAAGTTTTCTTAAACTCTTTTTTGGTAATTAAGGTTTTCCATGATCTTAACCTTGCTCGCTTAGAGCAAAACATTTCATAACACACCTCAACTGCCTTCCAACTGTATTTGTTTGAGTTGTAATGCAGTCAAGTATTTCATCTAGCATTCTGCGAAGGACTGGAGCAAGACTTCAGCTCCTCTGACACTCTGCCTACTAGATGTTAATCCCTGTTCTCTACGATTAACCTGGATTTGCACACCAACTGGATTTTCTCAGGCCTACAAGAGACAAACGTTAGACATCAAACTGGGAAATGAAGCATGGAGCACCTTCCAATAACCAAAGGAAAAACAAGGCACGCTAAATGCAAGACACGTTGGGGCTGCACCTCTGCCAAGAACATAATAAGCATATTGTCTACTTTAGCCATACTTCATAGGTCCCAATGGGTTTCTGATACCAATTCAAGGCATTGATATCAGCATTTAAACATTTAAGGGGTCTGAAATCAAGAAACCTCAATAAGAGCGACTACTAGTTCCGTAAGTCTTGTGTGCCACTTGTTTAAGAGGAGCTCCCTTCACAGTCAAGACAGGGGCCACAATCTACTTGTGAAGTTACTCAAGTTACATTTTATAACACACACACCCCAACTCAATCCATTTGAAGTCCCACTCAGCAGAATGGTGCAGTCCCTCTCTATGTTTCCAGGTCCCACCTTGTTCCTCCACATTGCTATGGCCAAAATCTTGTTCTGTACTTCCACCAGTGTGGAATGATGTCAACAGCCATGTCAGATAGCCACTAATTAAAGAGTCGCTGCCTCAGTGTCACACACAAACTGAGATCAAAGCAGGGACTCTTTAATTAATGGCTATCTGACATTGTGGGTGATGCCATTCCTGCTGCACTCCTGAAACTACACAATAGGAGCCGGGTCATTATTTAGCTCAGCTGCTTTGCTTTTTACGAACCACCACACAGCAGCGCTCCTTTCTGTAAGTTTTTTTTTAAAGACCCACTAAAGATTATTTTTTTTGCAGATCTCCAGAAAACAGATTTGACTTTTGGCTCAGAGCTCTCCAAGTCATTCCAGGACACATCTATTGATGGCTGAATAGGACAAAACAATTCCAGCGACTGAAAGCAAAGAGTGTAGCCAAGTTATGATCATCTTTAGGAACATTCACTACAACACACCATCCCAGAATCTAGAAAAGGGCCCCACAGAAAGATGAATCCTAATGCAAGAAAGCTTTGCATGAAGAAGGTCACAGGTTCATTTCAGAGCATCCCCAGCTAAAACCGGGGGAAAAAAACAAATACTGCAGGACACAAGCTGCTACATAAACCATTGGTCTGAACAGATGGTGCCGGTTGCAGGACTCTGGGATTTATAGTGAAACAGAACAAACAAACCCCCTACATTTCCCATCTTTGCAGTTGGTCATGTTTACCAAGTACATTTGATGACTGAATGGAGATTTGGTCCATGGTTCCCCTTACAGCAGGGGATAAATAAGACATGGGTTCCCTGTCTAGAAGAAGCCACTTCCCCCAAAGGGCTGGGGGAAGTGGCCACCACCAACTTGCCTTGACATACATTTGCCAAATTAGCCTGCTATGGTTTTATAATTGCTCAGACGAGACATAGCATAGGTTTGTTTACACATGTGACATCTCAGCCATGTGGCACTGAAAGAGTTACATGCCTGAAGGGACAGCAGGAAGAGCAGGAGTATGTACGTGACTCATCGTGTGATCTGAGCCTCAGTCCACCACTCTAACCACTATGACATATTCCCTTTTGCTGCTGAGAGGTATGTATGCCGCCCACCGGCCGCCTCTTTTCACCTTGGCATTTCTTTCCCTTTTCCAAGCTATACATTTTCAACTTTCACTTCCACATTCACCCTGAGCTGTGCTGCTTTTAGCTTTTTGGGATCCCGACCAATTTTTCTCTCTTTCTTCTGCCCGAAACTAAAAGTGTGTTCATACATCATCATGTGTTTGTCCCTTGGTACCTCAAGTATTTTCCACATGTACCGCTAGTTTTCCAGCTGACAAGCCAACATTGTGAAAGTGGAGATGAACAGTAAGCCAGCAAAGTCCCTTGCTTTCTCTCTCTGTGTTTTAGCACAGGGGGGAGAAACAAAGAGGAGTCTTTTGTCTCTAAGGGAAATTGTCAAACACTTAAGGAGCAACAGACTCGTTCAGGGGCCACGGAACCAGTCGTGCAATGCAAACTGCTGTGTCCTCTAAGCGAGGGGGAATGTCTGGGTCTCAGAGGAACCAGTTGGGAGCCCACCACTGCTGGTCCCCATCATCTGCACTTGTCTCACTCTGTCTAACAGTCAGGCCGCCCCTGAGTGATGTAAATTGATTTCTGTTTCATGTCTTGAATACGTAGCCCTAACCCAAGTGGCTTGTAGCTAGTATGAAAAACCATCATCAACAGCAGAGCTGGAAGGGACCTTATGGATCCTTGGGTCCAGCCGCTGTCCAGGACACACAGCGGGGAATCGAACTCCCAACCTTGGGGTCCACAGCCAGAGATTTGAACGACTCAACTCTCTGTGCCGAGTGGTGGGCACAGAGAAGTGGGCAGATTTCAGGTTTGCTTCGCCCATCCAAGTAGACCTTTGAGGTCCAGCATCCAGGCTGGCAGTTGCCTTTGCTGTCCTGTGAACTAGACACTAGGAGGAGGCCCTTCATAGGTTGGTACAAATACATCTCCAGGGTACCAAAGATGAAGCCATCTAAGGGTTAACCCCCACACTGTAGAGATAACACACCGTGCAGGAGCCAATGGGGTTTGTTCAGAGATGGAAAGCTAATGCGCAAGATACGGGAGGCGAGAAAAAGCCGTGCAAGAACAAACAGAGATCCACAAGGTGTGGTTTGAGCCTGAAAGTCTAAACATGACCACAAAGCTGTCTGTGGCCATCACGGTTCAGCTGCTCATCTTTTTTGGGTCATGAGCATAAAAACGAACCGCGAGAGGAGACGAACACAAAGCCAGCAGCAGCAGGCCAGCTTTTAAAGATGCAATATTCTTCATCATTTCTTCACGGAGAATCTGGATTCCCATCAAGTATTTCTAGCGCTTTTTTAAAAAAAAATCCCAGAGCACATGGAGCCCTGATGATAAACTCTGCGGCGCAGTTTACTTTGGTCTCCCTTCCAGTCCTAATGTTCTGATTATCCCACACAATCCCAAAGGGACCGATTTCCAGGAACAGGGCAAAAACATTGACGCTTCCATCAACAAGCCAGCCACCCTCTCTTGTTAAAGCTGCGTCTGTCTGTCTGTCTGTCCGTCCATCCATCTGTCTGTCTTTTGGAGTTGTTCTTCTCGACGACGGTAGAGCCCAGAGGCTTGACTCCTTTGGAAATGTCTTTGACAAATGCTTGGGAAACCTGTCAAACATACCGAGCAGCTGCTGAGCGCAGGCCTCCAGTCCGTGTGTGCTTTGGCATGGCGAGGATGCACAGGAGCGAGCAGGAGGGACGAAGCTTTGAAGTCTGCCTGGTGGTGTTATATTATTCTTGGCTCGCAGCTGGCTGGAAAATACAAAATGCAACAAGTTCTCATAGTTGCTGCAGTGCATTGAATTTTTCTTTTCCTCCTCGGGGCTCTAGAAGGTCGGTTTTTGCATTACGTGCAGCTATGAAACACCTCAGTCATTTTTTATTTTTATTTTTGCTTAGTTATGCTGTTTTATTAAATTCCTCTTTGTTCATCTAGCACACACCTT
Organism: Intellagama lesueurii; assembly: GCA_037013535.1. Taxonomy (NCBI): domain Eukaryota; kingdom Metazoa; phylum Chordata; class Lepidosauria; order Squamata; family Agamidae; genus Intellagama; species Intellagama lesueurii. The sequence continues at coordinate 14,356,385 of JBAJHW010000010.1, forward strand.
CATAGGGCTCAGGTTCTCCATGGTCGGCTAATTGAAGATACAAAGACAGACAAAATTAAAGCTAGAATGTGTTATGGTGATGTGTGTGGATGAAATGAGATTCCCCCCCCCCTCCCCGGTCGTCACTGACTAAGTACTGCAGACCAGACTGCTGTGAAAGGAACAGCTACAGAGGTGGCAACACCATCAAATTGTTGCAGAGTTTTGAATTTCTGGTAAAATTCCTTTAGTTGCACAGCAGAAGGAGAGAGATCAGCAGAATAGAATAGCTACAAGTTCCCCAGATAGTCCACTCCTTTCTCATTAACTGGCACTTAATTTCAATGACTCACTCTGAAAGATTTTATAGGGCGAAAAAATAAAAACGTTTTCTTACACTTGTGAAGAGATCAACAACAAACACAACTTGGCTTCCAACTGACTAAAGAGAGGGAAAGGAAAACTCAGCGGAGAGGCGGGGCTCTGTTTGAATTCAGAGGTGGGAGGGAACGATTGGTTAGTACTAGACAGATTGGCAGCCACCCCAGCCCAGAAAGGTCCCTCCCAGCCAAATCTGCTACAGGCAGCATGTGAGATTGTACTGGAAAGCCAAACACGACAGGCTGAATGTCAATGGCTAATCTCAGATAGCGTGGCCCCATAGAATGAAAGGGGCTTGTTATGTCAGCAGCGTAGCTTTCTGCCAGAAATCCTGGCTAATTCCTTAGGTTCACAGAAACAACTGGATCATAGCTCTCCTCATCTTTCGTTACACCAAAACTGCGGAGATCCTCGGTCAGCACAATGTTGTGTAAACTCTTCACTGACTATTTCCATACGTTTTTCAGTTGAAGGGCAAACTCTGGAGCAATCCCCAGGAATCTCGCCCATGGCTTGAAAACAAAGTTCCCAAGAGACAGAGGCCAACCCAAAATTCAACACAAGGTGTTGGGTAATATTTTCGTCCCAAAGGAGAACCTAGTTCTGGTACCAGTTTAGCAACATGTGGAAATCGATCTGTGATCAAGGAACGCTTATGCAGCTACCTGGGCTGATGTCCTTCACAGTCCCGGGCACCAGCCAAAATGATGGGATTATTCTCTCCATTATTCTCTCCATAATAATATAATATAATCTTAGAACTGCAGAGCTGGAAGGGTCCCCATGGATCACCGAGTCCAGCCCCTGTCAAGGAGGCACAGAGGGGGAATCGAACCCCCAACTTCTGGCTCCGCAGCCAGAAACCTAAACCACTAAGCTCTCCAGCATGTTTTTGCTCTGTTCCTGGAAACAGGTCCTTTTGGCATTGCCCCATAGAAGCAAAACCTCTCAAGAAGGTACATATTCTCCCCACTTGGAAATAAATATGGGGCTTATTCACAAGATGTGTTGAGAGTGAGACCACGCGTAAAAGTTTGCAGCTTTTCTCTGTCTTCAGGTGTAAGCCTTCCTCTTTGAGTAGGGACTTATTCTGGAATATTGGAGGGGGCAGGGAAGCCATTTTGATCTATTGCTTTCCTTAGTCCCCAAAGAAAAGTCTTATGAAACAAGTCCCCAAACACTCCTTCCTACCACCCTACCCTTTTAGAAATGCATCGGAGTTTGCCCTTTTCCGGAAGGAGCTGGAAGCGACCGGACGATTCCTCAAGAGCCGACGTCTGCCTAGCCTGACAGCTCCTTCCACGGTTCAAGCAAAGAGTAACAACGGGCCGAGCCTTTCCTTTTGGGGCCTCATTGGATGTAATGCCTGCGAACCCCCCGAGGACTCCAGAAAGGTTTCGCTCGGCAGGCCCACCGCCAAAAACTTGCTCGCTGGAAATGAAAGCCCGCCCTACCTGCCCATCTGTCTGGCCCACTGCTTTACAGTATTTGGAATAAAAATGGGATTTCATATAATTTTGGGTGACATTGTTTAGAAAGAGGCCGTCTGTACATGTCAGAATGAAATGCAAACCACCCCGCTGGCTGGTGAGCTGAAGGGTGATCTTTTGATTGATATTTGGTAATGCCCAGTTGTTATGATTGCTACCCGGTTGTATACCGTCCTGCTTCTCCAGGAGAACAGGTCATGGAAAATGTAGCTGTAACAATTATATACAGATGGTACCTACCATCCATATGACTTCAGCTCTCTGCAGAGCAGATTGTATTTCTGCACCACAACTGGTACAAATCAGGTTCACGTTGTCATTGAGGGTTGCAGTCGCTGTTCATCTCTGCTAGCCGTGGGTTGGTTGCTGAGCGAGAGACAAAATGTTTGTTCTCCCTCTTCTTTTTAATTATTTTATTTTATTTTGCTATTTATGTCTAGACTGGCAGCTCCCATTCACCTGAGACATCACATTAAAAGTACAACCAAGGTTGAAAACGCTCAGCACAACTTGGCTGTCCCCCTTCGGTATGAACGGGAAAACTAACCCAACTCACCCATCCCAACCAGCTTCCTTCACTCAACGTTGTCTCTCTGGGAGCCATCTCAGTTGCCAAGGTCAGCAACCATCCTTGAATCCATGGACATTGGCAAGTCTCTGGGTCTGAGTCTCAAGTCCTAGTCTTGGGTCCCAAGTCCCAAGTCTGAGTCCCTATTAAAAACAAGCTCCCCCCCCCCCCCGAGCGAAAAGGGAAGCGGTGGGAGGGTTCTGAGTCACAAGTTGAGTCCAAGTCATGGAGGGGGAAAAAACACCAAGTCAAGTCCAAGTTGAGTCGCTGGTGTGACTTAAGTCTGACTTGACAGCATGTCCCATGACTTGAATCTCCATCTCTGCTGGCATATTTCTACCTATCTCTCACCGTGTGCATTAATTCTTTTCCATTAAGCCAGTCTCTGAGGTTCATCACCCAAGATATCCCTCTTTTACCTCTTCCACATTCACCCAGAATCTTCCCTTCAATGATGCCTTGCAGTACATTCAATTTGTCATGACAAATGATGTGTTCCTTGTTGTGAGAGCTGGCATTTCTTAAAAATCAACTCTGTTCTTCTCTGATTTCCTAACGATTCCCCCCACTAGCATTACACAGTGTTGTAGAGGAGTGTGGGCCAGGCAAGTCCAGGGTGTTACGACCAAGTGTCCTGTTTTGCTGAGCTCGTCCTTGACGTGTCCTGTTGATGGCCCCTTGGAGTGGATAAGCCGCTCCAGGTAAAAGCTGGGCTCCCGCACTTGGCCGAGGGAACAAGAGGCAGAACAGCAGGTCAGCCAAGAAGCGGAGATGGAGAAGCTTCACCTGCTCGCCTTCCTTCTTCTGAGCTTCCTGGTCAAAGGGGTGACTGCTGGAAAGACCATTCAGAGTGGTTCCCTTAAGAGTTTGAGATTTCCACTCCGTAGGGAGAGTCTGTGGAGGAAGTGAAAGCTTTCAATGAAATTACCCTCTCGTCCTTTTTCACCTGGGTGGCGGCCTCCATCACAATCCTAGACATCCTTTTGGTGCACAAGGCCTCAGAGTGAGGGCGGGAAGCGTTGCCCTCACTCCGAATGGACTTGATCCAACCTCCTCATCACACCGTATCCTTGTGAAGCAAGCAGAAGGAGGACAGGGCTTCCTGCCTTCAACTTTGAGCCTTGTGGGTTGATAACGGTGGAGAAATGATCTGTGAAAAACACTGGCAAGAGAACATGGCAACACCTCCTGCTCCTGCTACGTTTTCCCCACCTTACTCATCTCTAAAACCACCCGGCCTTCACAATTTATGAACAGACTTGTGGAGAAGCACATGATCTCACAATTAGTTAGAGTGTTGGTGAGTGTTTGTTTAGGGTGCGTGTGTGTTTGTTTATTTAATTTTAAAAAGAACATTTATTGACCAAAGAAGCAAAACAGATGTTCCCCACGCCCTCTATATTGTTATAGGATCACTCACAATGACAACAACAATGATCTTTCTCCTAATGAAGCCAAGCTTCCTTCTCTGGGATGAGTCTGCCAGAACAACTAATACAGCCTACAAGTTACACTCTGCGCATTAGTTGCCCTTTTGCTGTGGAGCTGTCTCCCAAAGGCAGTCTCATGGAAACCTTACAAAAATGTGATGGCATTTGAACAGAGGAAGATCTGATACATTTCACAAAGTTAGTGTCGGATTTTATTATTATTATTTTTTTTAAACTTGGCTGAACACAGGCAGCGATCCAGGGTTTTTTTGCGGATGAGGGAAAAGAATTGTTTCAAATTATCACCCAAAGAAATGAAATCCATGGAGGAAAATTGATGTGCATTGTTTTTAAGTGAATGGGCAATGGAAACCAGCCACAGAAGTGGATTCCACACCAAAGTCTCTCTCTGCCTCCCCGCCTGGGACTGACGCTAAAGGCAGACTTGAGGGCTCTGTATTCGGATTCCTTCCTTGTGCCCGGCCTCTGACAGATTTGCACAGAATTCCTTACATCGAGCCCATCCCTGCCGTTTCAGGGTGGAAGGCTGAAATGGTATACTCGCTCACTTGGCTTTGATTTTCATCGTGCTTTAATGCAGCTTCCTTCTGAAAGGGACAAGTATACCAAACTCTGTTACATGTTTACGTGTTCAAGTCATTTCCTATGTTAACACTGGTTACCTACAATTACAATGAAAAGCATAATATATGGACAGAACAAATACGTTTGCAAACAAATGCGTCGTGTGGGTGCGTCTAGTATGAGTGGCAACAGCTCTCTTGAGCATAATCAGAGGGTGTCTTTTTTCACACACATATATTCAATGCCACAGTGGGAAGGGAAGGAGCATATGGCCCAGTGAAGTAATTCCAAAGATCCTTGAATAGAAATTAGCTAGCTTCAGCATCTCTTGAAATTAAAACAATGTATACAAGACCTTTGAAAGCTATCAGCATAATTGAGGTGCCTGATGCAATGGTTTTAATGCATAGCTTTTAAAATGCACACTCCCACAAGGCCTTAAAAATGAAAGGGGGGAGGCAGGCATTGGCTTAGAAGAGAAAGGAAATGAGACGAAGACAGGTTTCCTCCAATTAGCTGGCCTTCTACAGCTGAATTTCCTCAGCAACAGCACCTCAGCCATCAGACTTGTCAATGAAGCACCTGTTTACCTACCCCTGGCCAATCACAAAACAAAGCACGCTAAATGCAAATTGCAGAGGAGAGGAAAATCATGAGCTATGACAGATGGCTTGAAAGTCCAACTTGCAACAACAACAGACTAAACGTACCATCTAATTTGATCCCGTGTCTGCTGCCCACACCAGAAGCATGGAAATGATTCTGTACCTGTTTAATCAAGTGCACCTTTTCACATAGGGAACAGGCTAGGAAACTGAAAGCACCCAGTGAACAGGTGGGGCAGTGTGTGTGGGGTGGGATGGGGGATTCATACACCCAACTCTTCCATGGAGTGAGAGCAGATCATGTGGGGAAACAGCCCCTCCCAGTGCACCTAGAGTCTGGTGCCAGAGGTTAGGAATTTAATTCCCCACTAGGCCTCCTTGACTACGGCTGGACTCCATGCAGCTGTGCAGTTCAAAGATTATTTCTATTAAACTACAGATTTAAATGCTCAAGCTCTTTGGTACATCGTAAGCCAGCTATCCCCCAACTCTGCGATGGTTTGTAAGTGGTCACAGTACAGTACCATACTGATGAATACTTGTAATTGTGTGCTGTTGAGTAGGGAAGCAAGCCAAGACTGTACAGAGGACAAACCCTGGAATGTGAGAAGGCATGAGATAAGAGATCATCTCTCTTCTTGGCACTGATGTGAAATATACACCGTTCCATGCGTCACTTCAAAGTATAGGCTCCCACCTTTATTGTTTTGAACATAAAAGCATCCCTCTGTCTCTCTTCATTTTTCCAAAGTTTTTTTTTTCTGGGCACCCCTTTTGATTTTGGATAACGGAGCGCCTCTTGGCCCTTGAGACGCAGAATTGCCTCCATGCCGTCCAAGCAACAGGAGAGACAGAGTGACAGAAACTTTGCTTTATTAAAACAAAAAAAGTTTGCTATTTCTCTACTGGGAAGCTGGTCCTCCTAAGCTGCCTTCTTTGGTTTGGAATGTGTTTTGTGATCCCTGGTCTGGACTTGTAAGGTGAAGAAAATCTTCAAAGGTCAGGGCGAATAGAAAATCCCGTACGAATGAAACCGCCAGCACCCAGTCCGCCTTCACTTGAAATGACCGTACACCTGCACGTTACATAAGGTGAATGGAAATGTCATCTCAAAACCACACAAACAGCCAGAGGTGGAAGGCTCACCATCACACAGGTGAGTATTCCACGACTTCCTTTCACATACTTTTAAAAATTGCTTTGGATATAGCCGGGTGATGGCCAGAGAACTTGACGGTGTGATCCACAGACTCTGTTCTGATCAAATACAGAAGTTCCCCTTTGATTTCTGAATCATGTATTCATTTTTACTCTTCCCCTATTATAATGTGACTCGCAAACCATTAACTCTTGTTTGCCCTCCACGAATCTTTCCCGTATTGTCCTGGCCTTACTAAAGTGGATCCAATTATTTTATCTCGTTATCACAGCTGAACGTCTACAATTATTTTAATAATTTAATATTGGGCTTTTAAAACCATGTCTTAGAAACAAAATGTTTTGCAGAAGTGGGCAAAAATTCTTTTAAAGAAATAAAGCCCCCTCCCCTCCTTAATTTTATGAATTAAATAATTGCAGACTTTTATAAACTGCTTAGCTGGAAGCATTTCAAGGCACAGAATAAAATAGAAACATAATAGGCAAATAGCAGGGTTGAATGGTACAGGAAAGGCCGGGGCGAACAGCTGAGTTTTCAGTGTAGGTCTAGAATTAAAAATGGTTGGAGCACGTTGAACAACAGAAAGTTGAGGCGCCACCACAAGAAAGGTCTCCTGAGGGCATGGACTACCGGGAGGGCCTCTCCAGATGACCTCATGGTCTGAATGGACCTACAAGACAACAACAACAAAGGCAAATCTCTGATATCAGAAATTTGTCTGGGTAACCTTGGGTTACACTATGGAAAGCATGGAGATGACAAGAATACACACACAACCCGTTGCCTCCATTTGTATTAAAGGCAGAGGGTGGGTTTGGAGAATTACTGTAATCAAACTTTTGTCATCTTCTCAGCACTAAGCTGACTTGATAGCTCAGTGGGTTAGGTTCCTACCTGCAGAGCCAGAGGTTGGGAGTTCGATTCCCCCCACTGGGCTTCCTGGGTGAAAAGCCAGCCTGGGTGGCCTTGGGTAAGCTGCACCGTCCCAGGGCACCCTCGGAAGAAGAAGGGAAGGGGGAAACCACTTCTGTCTACTTAGAAAACTCTGAAAAGGGTCACCATAAGTCAGAATTGACTTGACGGCATGCAATTATTATTTGCCTCAACATCCAACTACACATTCATTATATTGTGTATTCTTGGTTGAGCTTCCCGGCTTCGTTTTAAGCACAAAGCCATGGGAAGCTGCCTGTTTCTTTAGAACCAGCAGCAGGGATCGGAGGGCGGGGAGAATGATTGACTCCTTTTCCTCAGACCACTTTCCTCACTAAAAGCCACCCTTTCCCTCAGATGCTCTTTATCCCTAAGAGAATTGGAAGAAAAATACAGGGGACCAACCCCTGCCTGAGCTCTTCCTGGTGCAGGCTGCCGGTGAACTAAACAGGAATTGTGCCGCCCCAACAACAAAATATTATTTTTTCAAATCTTCCCAAGATGCAGAGACCAGCCTCCATGGGACAGAAATCTGTGTTTGCTTCTTCTCTCTTGCCGCTTCTGTCTCTCCCCCCACCCCCCTCATATGTTATGTTACTATGTACACTGGCAGAACTGCATAAATCGAGTATTATGAACACACAAAACATGGCTTGTTGCGCCATTTATGCAAGATGTGTACCTGCAGGCGTGGAAGATTTCCTTCCAAAATGCTCATAAGAGGGCCCTGACCCCCTTCCCAGATGCCCTGTTGACAGAGCTTTTGAACTGTGGTGCTGGAGGAGACTCTTGAGAGTCCCCTGGACTGCAAGGAGAACAAACCTATCCGTTCTGAAGGAAATCAACCCTGAGTGCTCACTGGAAGGACAGATCCTGAAGCTGAGGCCCCAATACTTTGGCCATCTCATGAGAAGACTCCCTGAAGAAGACCCTGATGTTGGGAAAATGTGAAGGCAAGAGGAGAAGGGGACGACAGAGGATGAGATGGTTGGACAGTGTCACCGAAGCGACCAACATGAATTTGACCCAACTCCGGGAGGCAGTGGAAGACAGGAGGGCCTGGCGTGCTCTGGTCCATGGGGTCACGAAGAGTCGGACACGACTTAACGACTAAACAACAACAAGGAGGGGGCTGGAACCAATCCCCCGTGAATACAGGGGTCTTATTGTATTAACAAATCAATAATGTAACAGCAGGGGCAGACATACATTTCCAATAGTTCACAAAAGCATGGATGTGTAATCAAGACAAAAACCAGCCCAAAATGCCTCCCCATGACTCTCCGTGGGCATATGAAGGAATAAAGGTGTCTCTCTTGGGGGGGGGTGTTATTTGTGTTTTCAGAAATCGGTAGCAGCCACAAATCCCTCGCAAGTAGGACATGACCTGTGGCCGGCCACCATAGCTGATCCTTCCACCTGGCTCCGGTGGGGGCACCGGAAAGATTTCTACAAGCCTTCTACGAGACGGAACCTCAGGTTCCAGTGAAATGCCTACGGGGTGAGGCAGGCCAAGAGGGCCACCCGTTCCTCTCAGAGGGCTACCAAAGTGAGTGCTTAGCAGAGGGGCGGCTCCCTGCCTCAAACTGCCCAAGAGGCAGGAAGTGTTTCCTCAGTGGAAAGGCACAAGGAGGCTACAGATGTTCGTACACATTGCCACATTTGGGAGCTCGGCTCCAAAGAAGCAGGAACAAAAAAACCTGGCAGAACCATCATCTGCCCCTGTTTGCAAGCAGCCATGGGACTCATCAACCAAGGAGAAGGAGGTCTTGTGGGCAGTCTAATACATGTTCACACCAGCATTTGTCATCCAGGCCTCTGTTTGAGAAGGGAGAAGGGGGGGGGGAGAATGCTCTTGTTTTTCCTGACAAAACGTAGCTATGGACTGATAACAAGCCGTCCTGTTCTCTGGGAGCCACCCATTATTTCCCCTTCCACCTCCATTAGGGTGATGAGCCATCAGGGAGCTGAGGCCGCCGGCTGACATGAAGTCAACTTTGGCCGGTGAGAGCAAACCAACCCAGATGCAGTTCTTGGCAAGAAATAAAGGCCTGCGCGGCAACGGAAGGCAAGCACTTGGAGATCTATAGAGCGCTGTGGTACGTCGGCGTCAACCCCGCTGTTTCAGGAACTCCTGGTTCTTAAGGCGAGGAGGACAGTCACCGCCTCTGTATGCTTCTCCAGCCCAACTATGCTGCCAGTCCTTTTGGGGGGGGGGGCTGTCATGGGGTGGGTGAATTGCAGATCGTACAAGAAGCCAAAGGGAGCAATTGCTGGTTCCTTATACTTTATATTGGGAGAAAGATATTCATTTATTTTTGATGCATAACATTTCTGAGTTGCCTTCTGATCACAGAGAGCCCATCCACACTGACGTATAGTTATGATATATGACTCCCCAATAGCCCTGTTTGGCACGGGGAGAAAGACCTCGTCCGCTTGTGTTTCTACTTAAATCAATCCATCCTTCCCCTTTAAGAGCTGTCCCGTTTCCTTCTGGCACAGGGCGAGGGCATGCAATCTTTTTGCCATGATTCCTTGAGATGCAAAATAGCTCTTTGTTCTGCCTTTGTGGACGGGTACTTGATTTAAAATAGATTGCACTGAAAACAAGGATCGCACCATATTTCACAGCCTGGAGAGGCCCAGAGATCAAATGCATCTCTGCTGATATCTTTGGGGCAGACAGAAAGCACGGCACGACTGCACTGGGAAATCTCAATGTCTGAGTCCTGTAAGGGTTGGTGGGGAAGCAAGCAGGGGGCAAAGAAGGCAGAGAGGGAGGGAGGGAGTAGTTCAGACTAAGGAGCCAATCCTCGGTCAGCAACCTTATCAGCTGAAATATGATTCGCCCCTTCTATAATTGACACCTGCCAAAGTTTCTAGTAATACTGTTTTTGTCCATCAACCAGGGTGGCACTAACACAGAACGGTAAAAAAGTAAAGCCAGTTTCTTTCTTGTGTGACCATCTTTGTTACCAGGGACTCTGATCCAAAATGTTTACTGCCTCACAGTGACTGGCCTAAAGTCACACCAGGGACTGGGTACCTTTCTGTCTCTCCCATTTTCTCTAAATCGGTTCCATTTGGCCCCAGGGAAGCAAACACGCTAGCCCTAAGCCAGAAGCTCACAGAACCAGGAGCAAATCTGTGACTTCTGCCTGATGGGCGATCCGTTCTTCCTGTGTGGAAGACAATGGATATTTCCCACACTTATGCTAGATTGTACACGAAAAGCTAATTTGTTTTAAGACTGACCATGCATCATTGCTCTAATCTCCTTGGGCAGCTATTAAACTCAGGGTCAGACTGCACATTAAGACAAACGCTTATTTTCTTTTCTTACAACCGTTATCCTTCCAGACACTCAAATCTCATGAAAACAAAGCCACGCTTCTCTCCTAACGAGTAGTTACAGAACAGAAGCAGGCCGACTTGCCAAAGAGGGGCTGAGAGAAACTCCTTTTACCCTTCAAGGATCTCGGCTTCTAATGGTGCACTACCTGCACTGTGGACTCGCTCGGTCCTCACAGAAGCCCTTAACCCATCTAGCGGCCTCCTCTTTCCCTCAAGACTTCGACGCGGGATTGCCTTCTTGCTGGTAGGGAATCTCCAGTCCCTTTTGTCCATTCCTTGTTTAGCAGCTTTGATTTCCCGGAAAAGGAAGGCAGACGCCTTCTAAGACCCTTCGAGGAAGCCACGAGCAACATCTATCTTTTACAGTGAAGGTATAGAAAGAGCTCCCTTCAGTGAGAACAATCACACACCTCATTCAACATCTGATTTCCAGCAATGGCCAGCCAGATGTTTTCAAGATGAAAGCAATAGCATTCCACCGTTTCCCACCATCAACGAATATTCGCAAGGTACACTGCCTTGAAACATGGAGGTTTCGTCCACCTCTCACAGCTGATAGCGAGGGATAAACTGATCCGTCCCCATCTCTGAACCTGCTCGTACCTCTTCTAAATGCCCATCTAGTCTGGGACTGAGTCTTCCCAAGTTTGACGAGACAAAATGGGTTTTGAATGCCACCTTTACAGCAGGCCTTGGCTTTCCAAAAAAATGTTTCTGTGGTGCAGTGCAGCCACAGACCAACTCAGGCCGTTTTGAAGCTCCCTGATGGAAACCACGAGGGTGGCATCATTGCATGAATCAGGTCCCACTCCATCTTGCTTTCAGGTGCGACTAAGAAAGCCAAGCCACTCTGTGGCCCCTGCTTTTCTCACGAGTAATCCCTGCCCTGGCCGCTTTGGCAATACGGCTGCGGATGATGGAGAATCTCTCTCCCTACTGCATGCTTTCCCCTGTCCTTTCTTTTTTTTAAGCGGCCACCTGCGATATCCCACTCATTCCCCCAGGGCGGAGATGCCAGCCTTGCCCGCATGACTCCAAACAGACCAGGTGCAGTGAGAAGGTTCTTGCAGAAGGTTAATAATAATAATAATAGAAAAAGTTCTTGATGAAGAACAAAAAATAAATAAATTCCTGTGAGTGCTGCCACCAGGAAATTAAAAAACGGTGTATGTCACATGTGGCTTGGCTGTGCCCACGAACCAGCTTTTCATCACTGAAATAACACTCATCAAATCCAAAGGAATGCTTAGCAGGTGCCGGGGGGGGGGGGGGGCCAGAAGAAAGGAAGGAGGGGGAAAAATTCATCCCGGTGAATTTTGGGCAACGCGAAACTTCCTGAAGTTCAGTGTGTTGTTGTGCGGTTGGGTTCAGCCACTCAAATAACGAGGCAGAAGACAGGACGGTAGATCATACTGGAGTTTGCATCCGTTACCTCTGAAATTTAATCTCATTTCCTACCTGGCAGGGCTGTTGTACCTCGAAAGGCGTAGCTTCTCCCATGAACATAGCCATAATATCTGCCCCCCGCACACAATTCCCAAATAACAAGGATGCATCCGTGGTCCAAGATCCGTGGTTCCTTTTCATCAAATAGTTTACAGCATACACCATTTAAAAGCAGAAAGCACCCGTTTTTAAAATCTGGAAGTGGGTGGGTTTAATTCTTTCCAGATTTTGGGCCATGCGCCCCCCCCCCCGAGGATATCCTCTCCCCCTCCCCCCAGAAAGAAAGCTGGCCCTCAGAACGGCCCAAGTAGCCCTCCCCACCTCGAGGGTGAGCAAGCTGCACCTGTTGTATTCCCCTCTGTTGCACAGCCACGAACAGCTGCACCTAAACCTGTCACCTTTAAAAACTGCATGACGGGTAGAAATGCAACAGGTGCAGGTTTCCTCGTTGGGGCTTCTCTGGGGAGAGAAAGCGTGGAGGGAGAGCAGATGGAAAGCTTTTGTTCTAGCGAAGGGGAGAGAAGCCGCGGCTCTCCAGAGAAGCAAGGGGCTTCCCGTTGCATTTTGAGTTGTTTGAGCTCTTCTGTGCCTCTGCCGGCACAGCAGAGAGGGGACAAATGTTTGGCAGGCGGGGTGTGTGTGTTGGGCTACAACTCCCAGATGGTGTGGCTAATAAAAGATCTATGTCATGATACAGAAAGAAGAAGCTGGAAAGCCCTTGGTGCCTAGCTTTCTTTATGAGATGCAGAACAGCAACGCTGATAACCACATAAAGATGGATCAGCTCTTCTCTAGCACAGGCCACACTTTTGTGCTGGAGAAAGCCAGCCTTGTTTGAGCTACTTGATTGTGATTCAAGGATGTATGGCGAAGGAGGATTGTGTGGATTCCAGAGCCCTCTTGTGGCCTCCTAATTCCATTGCCTTTATTTCATTCCAGAAGGGAAAGTGACCTAAAGCTTTCGTTGAAACAGATCTGCTAGGCCAGGGTCCTGTCGGATATTGATAGACACGGAAAACCTCGACGGTGGAAGCTGCCACGACGAGGTGCTGGTGGTGTGCTTGGTCCCACATAATTTGGACCTCACCAGACGGCTGTGCTAGCTCCCAGAGGTATGGCCCTAAACGCTGAACCTGATACCACCGTCCTGCATCTTCGTGGTTGCATGATTCTTTTGTTTTCGTTAGACATGTTAATACCCTCCGGAGGTCTTGATATTGTTTCTTAACTGCAAATGATCGCCACTGAACATTTGGGGTGATCTTTCTAGTATTTTCAGTCTCAGACAAGAAAGACCCTTTTCTATTCTCTCCGGTCTCTTAAACGACTGTGAAATACGGGTCCCACACTAAAATGTGTTTTCATTGGTTTTCCATTTTGGAGAGTTTATACATCTGTTATTGGAAAGCAATATAAATGTATATGATATCTATGAGATATACACAGTTTGTATGCAGCAGCCAGATGGCCGATGGGGACTGGTTACAGGCATGACAGAACCCCCCTGTGACAGCAGCTCCGCCGGTTGCCGATCCGCTTTCGAACCCAATTCAAAGTGCTGGTTTTAACCTATAAAGCCCTAAACGGCTTAAGCCCAAGCTATCTCAAAGACGGTGTCTCCCATGATGAGCCTGCTCAGGTCCCACCACCTTCACAGATGTGTTTTGTTGGAGACACGGCAGAGGGCCTTCTCTGTGGCGGCTCCCAGAGACTGTGGAACTCCCTCCCACTGGAGGCCAGCCTGGCCCCGTCTTTGCCGTCCTTCCGCAAGCAGGCCAAGACCTTTCTCTTCAGGCAGGCTTTTCCCTTGACCCCACGGGTTCACTAAAGGTTTCTCTAAGTGCAGTGAAGAGCCATCGTCCCTAGGTGGCGCTGTGGCTCCAGGGGAAACAGACAACAGCTGTTTTGCAGCTGTTTCTCTGCACACACGCGCACACACACACACACTCGAAAGAAAGGGAAATACAAAGCTGAATACAAACCCCATTTCAGGTTTTCACTCCCTGCCAGGCATGTGCAAAGAAGATTAGGCTCAGGCCCCTTCTTCAGCTTTCTAGGGCACACCCCTGGACTACAACTCCTATCATCCCTCATGGGTTTAGTGTGCGATGGGTGTTGCAAACCAACCGACTTGGGGCTTTTAGAGAAGACCTCCTTTCTTTTGCCCTTAGGTGGACTTAGGTGAGCACTCTTGCCACCAAGTATTCTATGTCTCCCCTTGGCTTGCTACTGCTCCACCTGAGAGGGTGGGGGTCCCCCTTCCCTGCAGCCTCAGGGGTTTCCCTCACCAAGCCCAAGGCTCTTCCTTCTTCTATTGCTTTTGGTGTTGTTTTTAGGCGTCATCGAGTCGCCCCGACGGATGGCAACCCTAGGGAATAGCCCTCTCCAACTTGTAAACAAAAGCCCATGGCTTCTTTTAGGGAGTCCATCCATCTCATATTATATTGGGGGTCTTCCTCTTTCCCTGCTGCCTTCCACTCTTTTCCCCCCGCAGGAGGGTCTTCTTCCAGGGGCAGCCCCGTGCACCGATTCCGGAGGAGAGACACCCCCCACACACACACACACACACACCCCGGCCTCCTCCACGGGCCGCCGGTCCCGCTCCCATGAAACGCCCCGGCCAGCGGGACTTGGCGGAGGCGAAGCCCGGGATCGACCCCCTCCAAGTGGTGGAGGCGGATCAGGCGGTGTCGAAGAGGGACCCGAAGTGTCGCGCCCCCGGTGGGGGCTTCGCGGTGGCCGCCTCTTTGGCCAGGCAGGCAGGCAGGCAGGCAGGCCTACGAGCGGAGCGCCGAGCGCCCGAGCGTGGTTCCCGGCCTCTCCCCCTCTCTCCCTCCCTTCCTCGCCAGGCGCGCCCAGTGGAGGGCCGAGGGCGTCGTCCTCGGCCGGGCGCCGGGAAGATGGCGCTGTCCAGGGGGCTGCGGTGCTGCCAGCGGGTCTTCGGCTGGGTGCCCGTCCTCCTCATCGCCCTGGTCGCCCTCTGGTCCTACTACGCCTACGTCTTCGAGCTCTGCCTGGGTGAGAGGAGGGGAGGGGAGGGGAGGGAGGGGGGGGTCTCCTCCACCCGGATTTACCTGGGTGTAAATCCCCCCAATACAATACAACACACACACACACAGAGACAAACACAAGCCGGGGCTCCTTCGGAGGCCATGGACTACAAAGTCCATGCGCCACCGCCCCTCAGGGGCGGGTGGGCGATGGGAGATGTAGTCCGCGGCGGGAAGAGGGCGCGTTGCTCCTGAGGACATGCTGCAGCTTTTAGGACCCCCACCCCCACCCCCACCCTCTCTTTTGGACTAGGGCGCCCCGAATGAACCAGCCACTGGGAGGCCATGGGCTTTGTAGTCCAGCACCTCTGGGCTACACCTCAGGCTCGGGGATTCTTGTGGGGGGGGGGTTTGCAGTCCAGATTATGTGTGGGCATCAGAGAGAGGGGGGGGGAAAGGGTGCAGCCACTGACTCCCAGTCTTTACCGGGGAGGAAGTCCCGAGGGGGACATACACAAGGGGTTGACTTCTCGGTCAAATGTGTTGCAAGGCAGCAGGACCCTGTGCAGCGCAAGGCCGGCTGAATGAAAGAGAGAAAAAAGGGGTTGGATTCCTCCCTGGGCCTCCCGGGAGAAAAGCCAGCCTGGGTAGCCTCAGGCCAGCTCCTCATTCCCAGGGCACCCCCAGAAGACAGCCATGAGAGAGAAAGGTCTGAGTTCCTTTTACCTAGAAAACCCTGGGAAGGGTCGCTGTAAGTCAGAATGGACTTAACAGCATGCAGTTATGATGATGATGATAAGGGAGCCTCCATGAGTTAGGTAGAGGTTAGGGGTTCGATTCCCCACTATGTGCCTCCTGTGAGTAGAACCAGCCTGGGTGGCCTTGGGCCAGCTGCACCGTCCCAAGAAGAAGGGAAGGGTAAACCGCTTCTGAGTACTCTCTACCTAGAAAACCCTGGAAAGAGTTGCCATAGGTTAGAATTGACTTGATGGAACGTTGTTGTTGTTGTTGGTGGTGGTGGTGGTGGTGGTGGTGGTGGTGGTGGTGGTATTGTTATAGCAATACCCATTCCCTCCCCACCAACAAGTAGGAAAAGGTATGGGGTTAGGGTTTGCTGGTGAACCCTGGAGGGACAGATCCAGGAATGTGACCCGTCTTGTCCCACCGGGCTATCTGCACGTGGCCAAGGTCAGGTGGTATCATTAGGCCCAAAGACCCATCAGACTCTTGAGTTTCCACCGTCTCGCTTCACTTCCTTGGCTGCGGCTTGCAGCAGTGAGAAATGGGGGCCACAGGGATACTGGATGACGTCTTCTGTGTTAATAGTTGGCGGTTACCTGGGAGAGGAGGGAGGGGTGATGGAAGAGCCCCTTTTGGCAGCAGGCACACACTTCTCTCATGCCTACACCCGCGACACGCGACTTGTCATCTCCCATTTGTGGCATGGCTGCAAGCTGGTGGCTTGCACGCTCCGACATTGATTTGCTTGTTGACCTTTATTGACTGAATCTCACTTATTCCCAGTTTTCAAGAGTTTATTTTCAGCTGCTTAGTGCTGCTTCTGCTTTCAAATTGTTGACGTTTCCCTCTTGTCTTGGAAAAATACCCTTTCTGCCCCTTTCCCGTCTCTTCAGTGTAGGTGTGTGCTTGTGTACCCATTGTCTTTGAGTGCATTTAAGAACACACAAAGCCATGTTATATTTATCCATCCGATACAGTCTTGTTGACACCAGATGTCTGACTAGGCTCTCAAGCAAGAGTTTTCCATGGTATTCTTTTTAGAAATATTGCACCTGAGACCTTCGTGTGTGTGGCACATGTGTTCTCGCTGAGCTATCCCTACAGCCCTTTTCCATTTGATGAGGTCAGCGGTGTCCCACGATAGGTCACACCACAAATTATGGGAAGAACAAATTATATATAGTCGCATTCTTACGTCTGAGGAAATGGGCTTGATCCACAAAAGGTCGCATTAAAATAGAGCAGCTCGTTTTTAAGATGCCACAATCTTTTTGTCTTTTGCTGATTTATTTTTTGTTCCGTTTTGTTTCTTGTAAGGTATGCCACAAATTAAGGCGCTTCTCGGCTCTCTGGTGTTGTTGTTGTTGTTTTTTTTTCCAGAAGGGAGGTGGACTCCTTTGTGAAATTCCTCTGGATAAAGTGAACAACCCAAATGCTGGCTGTTCTGGACACGGGATTGCCTTCCGTGTTCCAGAGAGAGTTTTTTTTCTCCGTGATGTGGTGGGAATTATGGTGGAACCCAGAATACTGACCTCACTTCCTGGCATAACCCAATGGATTTGCTTGTTATCGGTCTGCAGTTGGCACGCCCTCGTGATTCAAACCTGTGTTTATGAAATGCAGCATACAGTCTGTGGAACGAATGTTGGGTCATCTCCATTTGTGGGAAGCAGTGGACTGGAGAAGTTTCAACATTTCTTCCCTGTGTTATCGTGCGTCTATATCCAGGGTGACAGGGGAAAAAAATGTGGAGATCTTACCATTGCATCCTTTCCGTGAAAACACAGGCTTGCAGATATGTCTAGCATCCACTCCTTCTGTGTAAAATACCTGGGCATTGGACACTATGTTCTACATGCAGGAAAATTATCTTTGTGTGGTACAGTTGTGATCTACAGGTGGAAGAGGCTGATGAGGGTCTGGATTTGGTGTGATCACAGTGCAGATCATGGTCACTTGTCTCTTTATCAACTTGAAGGCAGTTTCCTTAAAAGCTTGGAGTGGGTGCAAGTTGACTAATGGATGCCCAATCCAGATGGGGCAGGGTTGTGGATGCTAAGTGATAAGCTCTCCATGCAGAGAACTGTCTCCTTATTGAGCTCCTGCTGAAAGGGAAGTTCCCGCAGATTTGTAGGGCAGGATTGAGCCAGTTGTGCAATGGTGCTGTTATGCAACAGGAAGGCGGGTGGGTGTCCTTCGCAGACATTGACTCGTAAGCCAACAGCACAATGCCGTGTTACTACACTGGTGGGGACTTCCCACTCCGGGGAAGCTCCAGCTCTCGGCATGACATCTGCTCAGACTTGCACCCTTCGCCTTTTGTTCCCTGAGAGACAGACGAGGGCCTGGAATCAAAGTGGCAGGAAAGCTCTCAGTCTTGAGGGACTGTCTCCTCCCATTAAACATCAGGGGGGCCTTTCTCACCCTCCCACCACCTTCACAGGTGCATTTGGTGGGGACACGGGAAAGAGCCTCCTCTGTGGCGGCTCCCAGACTGTGGAACTCCCTCCCACAAGAAACCAGACTGGCCTCATCTTTGCTCTCCTTCTACAAGCAGACAAAGACTTTTCTCTTCAGGCAAGCTTCCCCTGAGTGATCGGCTCCCTGAGTGGGGTTTTTTAATGGATGGTTGTACCTTACGACTCTGAATATGTTTTGGTGTTGCTTATGTTTTCTAGCATAGCATTCATTTCATCCTGTTTTGTATCTGTATACTCACTGTTGTTAGCTTTAAATATTGTCTTTTACTGGCGTAAGCCACCTTTGGTCCTTTTTAAGGAGAAAGGCAGGGTGAAAATATTTTAAATAAAGAAACTCCTTCTTGGAGAATTTGGCTACAAAGCCAGAGGGGCCTCGTTCTAGTGACTGGTTAGCAGATTTTGTCCCTGGTTGTGAGAACAAGAGGAGATTAGCCTCCTGCCATCTAGATGGTTACACCTTCTCAGGGGCGAGGGGAAAAACCTAACTGTGAAAGCCTGAGCTTCAAAACACCCATCCGCACTCAAGGAGACCTTGAGGTTGATGGCGCCAAGGAAGGTCTGGTGGGGAGAGTCAGTAAAAAGCTTCAGGAGGGAGCAAAGCAGCCCTTTAGGTAGATGGGGCCGTTCTCACCTGTATGGATCTTCAGAGGAAGGGCAGTACGTTTGCGGTGAGGTGCTTCAAGGGTGTCTGCCTTCAAAAGTAGTCTCAGAATATATAACAACAACAACAACAACCTTATAATAATCTTGGAACTGCAGAGCTGGAAGGGTCTGGATCATCGAGTCCAGTCCTTGTCAAAGAGGCCCAGAGGGGGAATCGAACTCCCAACCTCTGGCTCTGCAGCCAGAGACCTAAACTGCTGAGCTCTCCAACCGTTCTAGCAGGCGTACACCACCACCACCACCACCACAACCACACAATGCAACATGAACTAGAGCAGGGTTTGCATCGCAGGGAGGCAGCCGTTGCAGAGGCCAAACCCCACGGGCAAATCCCAGGAATGTTTCCGTTGGCTGCCAGCCATGTGGGCAAGCCCATGCTTATCTCCACGCAGTCCTGAGCGAAGGGCATCTCAGACTCAGTAGGAAAGGCCACATGAAACGTCCTGCGTTGCAAGAGAGAGAGAGGTGCCACTGCAGCTGAACCGCAGGAAGGCTCAGGAGGAGCCGTCGGGCTTACCCAACCCCACTGACGTGTGTTGTAAATACGGCCTGAGTGATGCTCAGCACCACCCTCTCCAGTGACTCAGCAGGTGCCCAAAGACGCCTGTTCCACCAGGAGCCCCACCTGACAGCAGAGAGACCAGGCTGGACTTGCCCTGTCAAAACAAGTTGCCACTTCCTCGCCAGATGCTTCCTGCAGGCCTGGTGCATCATCGATGCAGAATTTTCTCGTTCTATCCTCCATGTGACGCAGGGAGGCATCGGGCTGGTCCCACCAGGGCTCATAAGCTAAGGTGGCCTGTCGTCTGAGCAAGGGGGTGCCTCGGCCTGCAAGGCCCTCCTCGGCTCGCCCTACCCACCGTGCCCTGGCCCACCCACCTGTAACTCAAGAACACGGATGCACACACAGCCAGGTCAGGTTTGTGCCCCGTAGTGGACGGCGTGACCGACTAGGACTCTGGAGACCAGTGTTTAAATCCCTGTTGAGCCACGGAACCTCACTGGGGGAGTGGAACTTGTAAAACCACTCTTGAAATATCTCGGTGACCTTGGAAGTCCTGTTAGGGTCGCTGGCAGTCGGTTCTGACTGGAAGGCACATAACGACAAATAAAGCAACACACCCTGCGTTAGAGGTGATCTGTGTGCAATTCTAAAATGCCAGGAGAGGGAAGAAATTTTAAAAAGAGGGTCAAGAAGACTCTAAAGTTCTTAATGTTGTTTTGCATCTCACTATTGATACCATGCGAGTGGAGATGGGTGGCTGGGGTTTGTTTTTAAATCTTGTTAGCTGCCCAGAGTAGTGCTTTGACACTAGATGTGTGGGGTATAAAGGTAATGAATTTTAAAAAAAATTAACAGAGCTCAAATTATGCTGCTATTAAGACAGGCATTTCCCTAAGTAAGTGAAGTTGGCATTTCAGTCAGTTAATAAAGGGGACTTACCTGATATGAAGCCCCATTGAGACTCACAAAGAAGGAAAATATATTGTGTAGCCATAGAGAACGCAGCAGGACTAACATGGCAATATCCTATTAGGTGGATAATTATCTGGATAATGCAAGTGAATATATGAACATGGTGGCATCTAGGATGATGTATGGGAACAATAAAATGGAAGGCTTAAAAAAAATTCAGTCATGTTCAGCTGGAACGTGTTTTTAGATAGATAGATAGATAGATAGATAGATAGATAGATAGATAGATAGATAGATAGATAGATAGATAGATAGATAGATAGATAGATAGATAGATAGATAGATAGATAGATTTAATACAGGCCACCATAAGAATTTTTGTGTGTTATTTAAACTTGTCTTCTTTTCTCTTCCAGTGACAGTGACCAATAAAATAGAAAAAGGTGCGTGGATATTTATCCCATTACATTGATTTTTTTTCTTTTTTCGAAATATTGCTGGTCCACTTAAAAAAGGAAAGGTGCTTTGAAACCACCTTTTAAAGAAGAGAACCGGAAAGCAGGCCACGGTTGAGCTGGCCTGTTTTGCTGCCTAGCGACGGAGGAGGTGGTATTTCTCTAATTCAGAATTATTATTTTTTTCCCCTCTCCTTTAGTGGCCTACCTCCTCGTATTCCATGTAGTTTTTGTCTTCTTCGTATGGACATACTGGAAGTCTATATTCACTCCTCCCCAGCAACCGGACAAAAAGGTAAAACTCAGACACCCACGAGATCTGTGGTTTCCAAATCTGGGTCCCCAAAGGCGGCAGCTGGACGTGCACCCTGTACGTCCCAGCCAGTGTGGCCCAGGGTGAGGGATCGTGGGCGTCGTAGTCCAGCAACCACCAGGGTTTCGGGTATCAGAACTACTACTGTGCACAGTGGTTCCGGCCAAGATGAGAACCTGTGTCTCAAGTCTCCAAGAACACGAGGCCCGCCTGGTCGTGTCCTCTGCTCCCCTTCTAACTGGAGAGCAGACAGATCAATAAGCCTTCTTCCGACCTGGTCAACCTAACTCGTTCTCTTCTGCCTCCAGTTCCACATGTCTTACACGGACAAAGAGCGCTACGAGAATGAAGAGAGGCTGGAGGGCCAGAGGCAGATCCTGGTCGAAATGGCCCAGAAGCTGCCCGTGTACACGAGAACCGGGAACGGCGGTGAGTGGGGCAGGCAGCTTTGGGGACGATGGTCTTGTCAAGTTGATCGGAGCAGCAGACGCCGGCAAGCCCAGTTATCCCTTCCACCCCCAGCCTTTGATCTTAAGACCCTTAAGGCAGAGAGGATCAGATTAGTTTAACAGGATTTCTTTTCTAACTTCCTCCCCCAGCTGTCCGGCGAAGGAGGAAATCCCATAAAGATGTTCTTGATTTGTAAGGAAAGTGACAGACATGACATCTAACTGTACGCAGGCTTAGTTCCTGCCTGTTGTGTCCCTGGGGGGAAACCTGATTGTGTTTCAAGCGTGGGCCGAACTGGAGCAGATCCAGGGAATGACTGGGAATGGGCCAGTGTTTTCACTCGTAAGTCCCTGGAGCTCAAATCCTCTTGCCTAACGTAACACCCACATCGGGGGGGGGGGGGGGGGGGAGACATCACTGGCAGGGACAGACTGCTCCACGTCAGCAAGTCCCTGCTTTGATTCCTCGTGGCTTCCTCTTCGTCTCATTGCTTGCAACCCAGAATCAAAAGGGGATGTTTTTCATTAGTGGCCCTCTTCCATTGCGTTTGACATTGTTCCTCCTACACTGCATAACTTATGCAAGAGGATTTGGGCTGTTGATTCTGTCCTCATTTAAACCAGCAGCCCTCTTGGCTTATTCTCCTTATTGTTACTGTAATGATTACGTTTCGAAGCCTCGTCTCTGTGATCCTCTCCCCAACCCTGCCTGGGAGGCCTCATGGTCCACCTATTTTGTATTTGTGTTTCTGCTCTGGCAAAGCTTAGAAACCAGGGGCTGGCTTGCTTACAGGTACCAGGCCGGTCGGACGGCATGCTCATTCTGGATTCGGTTCCTAACGGTGTTTTTGTGTCTGCTCTTTCTCAGCCATCCGATTCTGTGATAGATGCCAACTCATCAAGCCGGACCGCTGCCACCATTGCTCAGTCTGTGCCATGTAAGTTTCCTCTGACATCAAGTTCTAAGACAGCTGGACAGGTTGCACTTAGGAAGCTGTTGCGAACCATGGGGGGGGGGGGGATGCTGTGGACCGTCCCTCTTCAGTGTACTTTTCTGCTGTGTTTGGGGTATCTGTGGGGATCCTCAGCATGAAATGGAGATAGTTCTTGGGGTGAGGGCAATGGTAAGACTTGAACTGGGAGCGGCATCTGACTTAGAAACAACATGGTGTTTTAAAATGGCTCACAGGGTTCTGGGTCCAACCCCAAGGGGTTTGGTCCTTCTGGTCCGTTGAAGCATCCCTTCCTGGTATCCTGATCCTTTTCTCTCTCCTTGTAGGTGTGTCTTAAAAATGGACCATCACTGCCCTTGGTGAGTCAGTTGCTCTAGAGAGAAACGCTGCTCAAGGTGGCCGCTTCACCCATCCCAGCGCACACCGTGTTTTAATTGCCTTCTCCCAAGGGGGCCGGTTCCCCAAAGCGTTTTGAGGGTGCCTAAGAGGCACAGGGTTGTGCGACTTCTTTCAGTTAGACCAGCATTTAGGATTCGGGATCAGATGTTCAGAGAAGCTGGGTGCTTTTGTCCGCGTTAACCTCCTGGGCATGCCGACATTTGAAGTGGCTCGAATATAACCTTGGGGTGCCCGGTGTTGGTGAGCGGATGTCGTTGTGAGACAGTCAGGAACACAACCCCTGGCTTTGTCAGCGGAAGCTAGGATGTCTGCTGGCTGCCTGATCCAGTCCCTGTCCAAACCGGAAGGCCCACAGATTGGTTCCCGCTCTGTCCTGTAACCTTTGGGAGGCAGTCGGCTCAATTCTTGTCCAGGTCCGGATCGATGTGTTTCTGGATCTCAAGGGCAATAAACAAAACAAACAAACAAACATACATTCCTGCAAACAGGAAACTGAAACAGCTATGCTTTAGCAGGTATGTGCGCTCTGCCTTCACAATGACACAATGACTATCATAACAAGGTACTTCATTTTCTAGAAAGGGAAGGTTTTTAACACTAGCAGTAATAAGTTACTTTTGGGGATTATTCTCTTTTAGGGTGTGCGTGTGTGCGCACGCTGATTGGCAACGTAAGAAATTGTGTTTCAACAGTAACTTTGAGAACACGAGAAAAGCCATGTTGGATGGCACCAGAGTCTTATCTACAGTGGTGCCTCGCTAGACGATGTTAATCCGTTCCACGAGGATCGCTGTCTAGCGAAAACATCGTCTAGCGAAGCACGTTTTCCCATTGGAATGCATTGAAATCGCTTCAATGCGTTCCAAGGGAAAACGCAGTCGTCTTGCGAAATTTCCCATAGGGAAACCTCGTCTAGCGAGTGCGGGTCCCCATAGGAATGCACTGACAGCTGCACTGACAGCTTTTCACCACTAGTCGGCGCACTCCTATGGGGAAACCTCATCGTCTAGCGAAAATCGCCATAGGGAAACATCGTTTTGCGAAGCGCAGTAGCGCTCGCAAAAAGGCATCGTCTAGCGATTTCCTCGTCCTGCGAGGCAATCGTCTAGCGAGGCACCACTGTATTTGGTTCCCACCATGGCCGACATCATCTTGTGGCAGTGAGTTCCACAGTATAGTTTTGCACTGCATGAAGGAATGCTTCCTTTTATTTGTCTTGGATCCCCCACTTCCGTGGGTGACCCTGTTCGACTCTAGTGTTAAAAGAGAGAGAGAGAAAAAAAGTATTTTCTGTTGTCACTGTGGCCACACTAGGTATAATTTTATACACTTCTACCATATCTCCCAATACTTGCCTTTTTTCTTTTCCCATGAGCTTAACCTTCCCCAGTTCTGCCTGTGCCTCACTGGAGACTTGCTCCAATACTTTGCCCTTGGCATCCTTACACTGATTTATTAAAATTTGATTTAAATCCTTGGCTCTCTAGGGTAAACAACTGCATCGGATTTTCGAACTACAAATTCTTCCTGCTGTTTTTAGCCTACTCACTCTTGTACTGCGTGTACATTTCTGCAACCGTGTTCAAGTATTTCATCAAGTATTGGACGGTAAGTTTGGAAACCTGGCTGTTTTTTATGCGCCAGGTCATTTTATAGTTTTTGTGTCTCACTTACCGTCATTGGGGTTTCGAACAGTCTGGTTTTTAAAACAAAAGTAAGGGTTCTCGCTCTGTAGGGTAAAACGTGTGGTTCCATCCGTGGCTTCTCCAGCTGGGAATGCTTGGGAAGACCCGCGCTTGAGACGGTGGGAAATCACTTACGTGGGTCCGTGTACCCGTGGCCCGACCAGGTCCAAGTCATTCATGTATGTTTCTAGAGCTTGTTATGATCTGGCCAAATGAGGTCACAAAACGCAACCCTGCTTCAGTGCTACTGGGCTGCCGAACCTGCATCACAACAGGCAGTGCAAGCGGCAACACAAGCGGATTGTTAGCAACGTTCTTCGTATTTTTCAGGATAATTGTCTCTGTTCTGCCGCCGTCTTTTGCACCACCGACTTGGTATTTATAGTTAGTATAGGATTGGTTTCCTTTTGTTGGATGTTTTAATTTGATGTTTATTATTGAATTTTATTTTACACCCACGGTGTGATGTTGTAAGCCTGGCCTGGCCACCAGAACATTTAAATAAATAAAAAAACAAAAAGCAAAAACAGCAGCACACTTTTAGTATGACTGCCGCTTTTCTTAATCCTGTTATTGTAAGTGGTTTTCAAAAATAAAACCAAGATGCCTATTAATTCTGCCCCATAGCACTTAAGGGCACTCTCTGGGCGGTTTACAAGTTAATTATGCAGGCTACACATTGCACCCCCTTCAGGCCAGCTGGGTACTCATTTTACCAACCATGGAACGATGGAAGGCTGAGTGAACCTTGAGCCGGCTACCTGGGATTGAACCCCGGGTCATGAGCAGAGTTTTGGCCGCAGTACTGCACTTTAATCACTGCGCCACAAAGCTCCACAAGGGGTTGGGGCCACAGATAGACGAGCAGAGCTCTGCAGGTGCAGCGCGGGAGTTGTTGCCCAAGCAAAACAGCCTAAGTCGGGTAACGGGTGCATCCTTCTTGCTGTGGTTGGCTCAGAATGGCCACAGGCATCTGAGGCTTCTGGCACTTTCACTGCAATACCTTTAGTAAACAATCATGAATTTTTAAAAATCCTGCCATTTTTCTCCCCGTCCTCTTTCGGCTTTCCTTGACAGGGAGAACTGACCAACGGACGTTCCAAGTTCCACATCCTTTTCCTCCTTTTCGTGGCAATCATGTTTTTCGTTAGCCTCCTGTTCCTCTTTGGCTACCACTGCTGGCTCGTCAGTCGGAACAGGTCTACATTGGGTAAGATATGTAACATGATTTGGTTAAGGCAGGCGGTCGGGGGCTCACGACGGGGCTGATGGATCTCCACAAAGATCCAGTGTTCTCTCCTGACATGCAAGGAGCAGATCACGTGATGCTTCTAGAGCCGTAGCTCCCCACTTTGGGTCACTCAGCTGTTCTTGGACTGCAACTCCCAGAAACTCCAGCCAGCACAATTTGTGGCGAAGGCTTCTGGGAGTTGTAGTCCAAGAACACCTGGGCAACCCAAGGTTGGGGCAGGTGTACATTCAAAGCCCTCAGAATGGGAACTGCCCCATAGCCACAGGCTGAAATGTGGGTCCCTACCAATGCTTTATGTGTTAGTTGGTACCCGGGAAGGAATCTTTCTGCCCAGTGGCATCTGGACATGGATATCTGTTGCCTCAAGGAACATGCCTGGCTCGCTCTCTGCCACTTTTGGGGGATGCCAGTTTGAGGGAGAGCTGGGCGTACCAAGCCTTTTGTCATTAGAATCTGATCCCCCTGACTTGATAAAACAGTTTGCCTCACGTTGCATATTGAAAATTAGCTTTTGTTGTGTGATTCATCAGTGGGAGGCAAACACAGGATTCATTTGTAAGTCTGATTGCTCAGGCAAGGGGCTTTGAAGGAATTAGGTGCCTGGAGGGAAAACTTTCTAATGGTAGGAAACACGTGTTTGACCTGAAAAGCACTCGGCTGTCAGGTTCAGCCCATGAGAAAGAGAAATCATTCTTCACACTTGTGTCTCCCTGCAGAGGCTTTCTCTGCCCCAGTGTTTCCAAATGGCCCAGATAAAAACGGATTCAACCTCGGCTTTGTGAAAAACCTCCAACAGGTGTTTGGAGAGGAAAAGAAACTCTGGCTGCTACCTGTTGTATCCAGGTATGTGGACAGCAACTCGCCCAGGAGCCACAGAGCAGAGCTGGGGCTTGGATAAAGGAGAGCAGAGTCCGTCCTGCAGGGATGAGAACTGCACGAGCAGGCAAGGAGCTGCTGTTGTGGGGGTCCGGGTGAGAAAAGCTGTGGTGAAAAGTTTGCAGGTCAACATAGAGTCTCTTTCACACACACACACACACAGATGCCTGGGTTTTGTATCCCACTCAAACTGTTCCCCACCCTCATGGGCTACCTCTGTCTCTCCAGCCAGGGTGATGGGCACTTTTTCCCACTCCGCACTTTGAGCGAAGCGCGTAATCCGCTGCTGGCGAACGAAGAGCAGTGGGAGGAAGATGGCTTGGATGACGACAGCCACGGTAAGGGGGCTGCCTGCGCACAGATCGGTTCCAGGGGTGGGAGGCCCCGTTCGTTCATAGAACCATAGGAACGCCGTGGCGAAAGAGATCGAATCACCCTGACCGTGTGGCCGGTGGCATCTGATTTGGGTTGCTGAGCAATGATCTATCCAGATAGCGTTTCAGTGAGAGCGGAGAGACTACGAGGAGTCTTTAGGTAGGTCTGGGGGGGTGGGGGAAGCGAGTGTCATGACGTGAGGAGCCTAAAACCATCAGCGATCAGACGTTGGCCCCTCCTGACCCTCTCTGCATACCCAACAAAGCTCACCGAGGCTCTGCAAAACAGGCCAGGTCGTCTTGCAAAACCCAGATGTGCTACCAGCCCTTGAAACGCCCTGCCGGGAAACGTGTGTGTTTCCTGCAACGTGATGCTTCCCGCTCGGCACTGGGTAGCTTTTGCACTGACCTTGTTCGGCGCTCCTGAAGATGCTGAAGGATGCTTCATGGCAACATTTAATAAGCCGTCTCACCCAAGGCGCTCACTTCAGAAGCCAGCGCTGCTGGAATAAGTACCGTTTCCTGGGTCTCGTAAGTCAAACTGAAGTGGTTCGCTTCAGCACGGGCTCCGAAGAGGGATTCTGAGGGCCTTTCAGGCACCTGCGTTAGGGCGGCTTCTCCCCTCCTGCTCGGCAACTTTGATTGTGGAACACAGAACCTCTTCCACACTGTACTTTGTGTGAGCACTCACGTGTGTGTGTTTCGTTAGATGAAGAGGTTTCTCTAAGAAAAACCTTGCAAAAATGTTGTGGCAGTCCTGCCCTTAGGCAGAGTCGGCCAATCATTTCAGACAAGAGATTTTGGCTGTCACGAAAGGGCAGAAAACAGACTTACTTGCCTGATGGTTATTGTAGATTTTTATATCCCAGAGGGCTGAGCAGAAGTCACTGAGAGCTGACATTCATTGTCAGGAAGGGCGGCTCCCCTTCCCCTTCGTGGCCTCACTGTTCATCTCTTCCTGGACTCCTTTCACTTCCCCTAAAACAGCGGCCCCCAACCTTTTCAGCCCTGCGGACCGGCTGGGGAAGGTGGGGCACCCCCCTGCGCTCGTGCGCATGTGTGAAGGAGCTCTCTCTCTCGTTGGCGTGCTCGTGCGCATACGCAAAGGGTGGCGCAGCACTCGTGCGCTTGCTTGCTTGTGTGCACGCGCAAAGGGCAGTGCAGCGCTCGGGCGGGCGCGCTCGCACGCAGGTGCAAACAGACTGTGCAGGGGGGGAGTGTGTGCGGGGGTGGGAGGTCTATCTCCGCAGCCCGGTCCGGCTCAGGCCACGGACCGGCACCGGGCCGCTGACCGGGGGTTGGGGACCTCTGCCCTAAAATATTTATTTTAGTGGTTTATATCCCGTCTTCCTCCACCTCCATGAACCCAACAGAGAAGGCATGATCTTTCTGCTTCCCAATTTACTTTCAAAACAACCTTGTGAGGTATCATAAAATCCGAGAATCATGGAGTTGGAAGGGGCCTCCTAAGGCCATCGAGTCCAACCCCCCTGCTCAGTGCAGGGACCCAAATCAAAGCGGTTCTGCCAGGGGGTTGTCCTGTTTTCTCTTGAAGGCCTCCAGTGTTGGAGCACTCGCCCCCTCTCGAGGTCATGGGTTCCCTTGTTGTACTGCTCTAACAGTTACAAAGTTTTTCTTGAGATTCAGCCAAGTACGTCTTCCAAGATGGCAGAGAACGATGGGGCCCAAAACCACCCGCTGGCCAAGCGGGGCTTTGAATCTAGGTCTATTGAGTCCAGCAGCCTAACCGTGACTGTGCTCCAAGAATGATCTCGCTGCCTTCTTCTGCTCGTGGCTATTTGACATTTAGCCCAGCTGCTGTTGCCACCCATGCAATATATATATATTTTTGGTGCAGCTGGGATGGGAACAGAGTGAGTTGTGAGAAAGGGGAAAGAAAGCCAACAGGAGGGCACTGTAGCCTGAGGGGAAATGATGGCCATAGCTGAGTGCTATAACTTGATGGAGAAGTCATTTCCCCTCGTCCCCTGAGAGCCACTTGCAAGCCCTCCACCGCCCGCCTTGCTCAAGTGGCAGAAGAAGTGCTCCTCCTGATCAGGGTTTGCTCTTCAGGGACCAGCACAAAAGGAGATTCGCAGCCTTCAGCAATTAGGGAGACACATCGCCCAGCCTCCCTGGCTAATATTCTCCTCGTTCAACTGCGAGAAAGCAACCCTTTGTTTTTTCTGTGCAGAAACACTGCTAATTGTGTCACCTTGAAACAGACCACAGCACCTGCTGGGTCGAAACAAACCCCTGCAGCTTAACTTGTCTTTGTAAGCTTGGCGCTACATTAGCCGGTCTCCTAAGGCTAGACCTGATGAGAGTAGACCCATAGACCCGGTGGGAAATACAATTCAGCAGTTGATTCAATGAGTCTACTCTCTTTTAAGACTAGCAAGAGGAT
The DNA here is from genome assembly GCA_037013535.1 of Intellagama lesueurii. NCBI lineage: Eukaryota > Metazoa > Chordata > Lepidosauria > Squamata > Agamidae > Intellagama > Intellagama lesueurii. The sequence continues at coordinate 14,385,772 of JBAJHW010000010.1, forward strand.
ATTGGGCCAGAGAACAACCAGAACAGTCCTGAATTACATAAACCAAGCATTTATTTCTTTTGGGAAATATGTGTTGGAAGAATGGTTTGTAAAATCTGCGACGGTCCAGGTGTTAAGAGCAAAACACCCAAATACGAGTCAGTGCAGACTTCTTGATTCCATCTGTTCTAAGCGGAATACCCTTCATCCTTGTGGCAGCCATGAAAATTTACGCTTGAATGCAGTAATTAAGTAAATAACTTAATCCTTCGACTAGGAAGCGGGAAGGCAAAACCTAGACAAAAAAAAATAACAGCAGTGGCTTTTTACCTATAAATAGCATTTTCCATCAACCGGCTTTCTGATGCTGTCTTTGAGCATCTGACTCGTCTTGTTTCTTTTTCTTGATGATCTAGATTACCACCAAAGTTCCACCCTTTCTATGGAAATGGAGACGTAGCATTCCTTGAACAGCTGGCAGGACAGAATTCACTCTTTCTGGTAAGCACAGAGCGTGGATCCTTGAATTGGCACGTATTTCCTAAGCGTGGAAACCTGGCCTAGCAGTGTTCAGAAAGGCAACTGTGTTTAATAATATAATATAATAATCTTAGAACTGCAGAGCTTGAAGGAATCCTGCAGATCATGAAGCGTAGCCCTTGTCAAGGAGGCCCAGTGGGGAATTGAACTCCCAAACTCTTGTCAGTTTAATGATGAACACATCTATTTTTAAAGAAATATTTGACCTTTGTCCCAGCAGCATAGCAAGCTAGTATGGAGTTTATGGATATCTAACCAGGGCAAGTACTCTGGAAAATCAGAACTGGGTAAAAGTAGAAAACAAGGATGTATTGTTTCAGGTAAACCAGACAGGATTTATGCTCCTTCAATGGAAGAATTTGGAAAAGCTCATAATGTTGGCTTTTATAGATGAGCTTTGCTGATGGGGGTGCTGCGGCCTGGAGGAGTTAGACTGTCCTTCTCTCCTCTAAGAAAAGAGAACTATATTTCATTTCAAAAAGGAGAAAGGAAAGCTTGAGCACGGCAACTTGCAAAAACATAGTTGGTTGCTTAGGAAAGACCAAGAGGGTGCAATGTTAGGAAAGACCAAGAGGGGGCAATATGCCCAAGTCAGCCCACTTTGCTACCTAGGAGTCTCATCTTCCAGCACCAATTCAGATTATCTCTTGCATCTCCCTCATCACCTCTCCATGCTTCCAGCCTGTTTCACTCCTTATTGAACATACACATTGGCAGCTTCTATTTGTATTGTGTGTTGTTGTTGTTGTTTTTTACATGTGCCTGTTAAATGCAAAGTGGCATCACATCATGTCTGGTTTGTTCCTCAAGGCAAAGAAACAGAATGTACTTCCAATCAGATCTGTTCTGAGGATGGCTTCATCTTTTCCCATCCCACTTGGATTTCAGCTTCCTTCCCTCATCAGCTTCCTCCAGTTGCGGAAGCATGTGGTTCTTTCAGGACAAGCAGCATGGGGGCCCTGATGCGAATCCTGGCTGTCTGAGATGGTTCTTCAGGATGCCTGCATCGGGATGCTTCTAATGATCATACTACTGATTTGTAGTAGCGCAGCTCTGGAATTTTTAAGGACATCTTTGACCTTTTCCTTTTAAACGTCTTACCTGGAAGGAACAAAACATGTTTGCATTTCCAAATGCCTTAATGGCAGTTAGCTGACACCATGGATGTCTCTTCGTGTCCCATCTTACCACTAACAAGAACGGTTCTGCAACTGAGGAATTGGGGGGGGGGGGGCATCCGGACAACCTGACGGCATGCGTATGGGCAGAAATCATGGTTTGCCATATCAGGGCTTGTTAGAAAACCCGGGTGAGGACTCACCTCTCCCTCTCGTGAGCTGTATCTCTCCCGCTCTCCCTGCCGTTTTCTTCATCACTACCTTTGATTCTGCTAAGAACTCTTGCCTTTTGGGGTCTAAAAAGGTACCCTTCTTGGCGTGGTGGAAAGATGCGATGAGCCTTAAAGCACAATCTTTGTGGCAGGTGCCTACAGTTTTACAAAGCTGGCTGAGAACGAAACCAACAAGCACAACTTGAAAGATTAGGCACATTTCCGACACAGCCCACTGGCCTTTGACCTCCATTACTGTGTGCCCAGGACTCGACACGGTGATCAGGCTGCGGCTGCAGGCAAGAACTCGTACAACGGTGTGCATCTCTTGATGAATGTTTCTCCAGGGACGGGAAATATTTCCCCTTGTTTTGCATTACGGTTCCCAGAAGCCCATAGCCATCGTGGCCACGCTAGCCATAGGATTCTGGAACTCGTCATCCAAAAAGAATGTTCCCCATCTCTGCATTTTCCCTGCACATAGAAAAGTAGCATACCAGGAAGAGAGGTCTCAGCCTCGCCACTTTCCTGCCATGTTACTTCCCTCTGTGTAGAAGGAACTATTCTGTACAGTCGAACGTTCAATCATGTGAGCCTACAGCTGGTTGGAGCGAAACAGCTGGAACGCAGTCCTGTTCCACAGATTTCTAAATCACTGCCAGAATCCTGTTGGTGTTGGCATAAAATTTGCGTAACTTATCACCGCCAGTTGCAGTTAATTGATGAAGTGTCAGGGTGCATCTTGATTGCACAGCTAAGAGGTATGAACAGCATGTGCCCAACACGCACCCCATCAGTTACCCACAATTAATCACGGCGGTTTACACAAACGTGAACACCAACCGGATTCTGTAGAAAGGCAGATGATGTGGTTGTCTTAAAATGAGCAATGGTACTGAGAATTTGTAGGCTGCTTCCTTTAAAAACAAAATCAAGGTTTTTTTCCCCTACACATTGAACAACCCTGGCAGTAAGCAAACTGGAATGGGCTAGAATTCTTTTATAAACTCTCTCTTTCTCAAGTACTGGCAGCGTATGGTATCTGTTTTGACCTCAAGGTCCAGCCGAGTAAGATCTTTTTCTCAAGAGATTTCTTAGTTGCTTCAGTTTGCATTCTCGCAGAAGCAGGAGAGAAGGAAACAACTTTATTTTAAAAAGCGGAAATGTTATGCCAACAGGAGAACCAAAGTTCTACCCATGTCTGCTGTGGAAATGGGACACTCTCACTGGTTCTGTGTATGGTTTAAGCTCTACCGGAGATGCTCAATACGCTGCTTGGATCCCGCAGTGGGGAGAGAGAGAAACCAGAGAGAACGAAGTGCCGCTAGACCCCATGTAAAGCGTTTTAACGAGATATTTTTAAAGCTTTTGTGATTTCAGTGGGGATACTTTTAGGCTCCATTTCTTCTGGATTATATGCAGTGTGTTGATTGATGCTGGTTGTGTATCATCTCTCTGATGCATACACGATGGAAAACAGACATTGCAACTGTAATGTGTAAAAGCAGTGTAAACTCTCCTGGAAACGAAATTCACTTCAATTCGAATTTAACGTAGCAGCGAAACCCACACTGCCCAGTGACTCCAAGCTGATCAGACATTACAAAGGCACTGAAATCAATGCGAATCCCAAAAAATAAGTATTAGACCAGTCTTTTATCTTAAAAAAGAAAATGCAGGCCCACAGGCAAAGAACTTAAATTGCAAAATCTCTGTAACTCTGCGGCACCTTCCTTTGGAGGGGCCATCACTGCCCATCCCAGCTGAACAGGAACTAAAGCACTTGGCTGGCTTTGTATCTCCCCCACCATCACCACCACCACCACTACTGAAAGGGTGATGCCCAGCCTAAGGCCACCAAGCTAATTGTGGGTAGGATGCCTTTTATTCCTTCCCACCTCCTGGTTTTTAAGCCTTTTGAACCAGGCAGGTGCCCCCTCCTCTTAACTCTGGTTGGGCCGGTTCAAAGGAAGGATTAAAATGGCCAGCAAAGAGCCGTGCAGAACTTCTCTGCCCAGGCAAGCAGGTTCTGTTTCCCTTTGTGTTCATCGGCACTTCTTGGTCTCCACTTCAGCCATAGCTGTAGAGCAGACATGAGCAGGCACCCAGTTTATCCTCTTGACTTGGTTCCTTTTTATGAAAACCAAGACCCAGAGCCCAGGGCAAAAGAGGGAGCACTAAGAATGACAAGCCAGAGGGACTCAGAGAAAAGCCCCAAACTCTGTTTCCAGGGCCAGAACACAAGTCACAGCCTTTCTGCAGAAAAATGTGTTCCTGCCTATTCCTAAGCGTTATTGATTTTAGCAGTCTAATTTAGGAGTGAAAGTCAATCTGTCGTGGCCATTATTAAATAACGGGGAGTCAGAAACCATGACCAATCTACCTAATGCAGATCACCTTGCGATCAGCTACACGCCCCCAGCCTACGTTCTGGCCACCCCTGCGGTGTAAAACCAGACGCCGCAGGAGGCGACAGCTGCTCTTGCCCTCCTTTCTTGGCAGCCTCGATCAAACGGCGCTTCCAATTGTTATTTCTGCTCCCGTGCCAGACCCCTGAAGGGTAGTGCAGCTGTTCAGCTTGTAACGGCACAAATAGAATACATGTAAATTATTTCCCTGACTACCTTTGGGGAGCAACGTGTTTTAATTCCATAGCCTGCCTCAATAAAATCCCCCCATTCTCAGGTAACCAAAATAACAGAGTTTATTTTTGGAAACACCTGAGCAGCCACCGTATCGCAAAGAGACTTCTCCTGTCAAGATTCATCTGGGCTGGGGAATTTTTCAAACTCAAAAATACTTGCTCCTGCGCAATCGTGCGAACCCTCAGCCAACATGGAACCCAACAAGCCAGTAGAGGAGAACTCTGTGCCTTCATGAATGAGGAAGTTCACAAACCAGGCTTCCTAACAGGGGCACGTCTGTAGGATCCTACCGTCCGTAGGATCTCCAACATCGAAGCACAGGTTTGAACAGCACAGAAGACTGCCAATGCAGCTTTAAGCTCTTCTCTTCCCCCTCAAGGTTCAGTGTTCCTCTAGATTCCTCACTGTGGTCAGCAATGGCTGGACATTTCCACACGTTTTTGCTGCCGAACGTTATGGAACTGCGTGGGCAACAAGCTGTACGCTGCCTTAAAAATAAAGCTTTCCAGTATATCTGAGTGAAAGCACTGCATGGAATATTTTGCATCTTGAGGGAGAGAGTCACTGCCAGCACTTATCAGTTTCTTGAGTTGCATTCAGATTTTTCCTGTTTCCATCGTCAAAAGCACACAGGAGCTTTTTCATCAGCCAAAAAAAAGGTCTAAGCACATGGCATGAAGAGGGGACCATCCTTCCACCTCAGTTTTGTTCCAGTGCCTTCGTGCTAAACTGGAAAGGGCAGGGGGAGGAAAACCATGCCAGTTATTGCTCCTTGAATTCTGCCAACATTGCAGGCCAGACCGAGCCTCCCACACACATTCCTCTTTATTGGGCATGCGATCAGCTGTACTGATGGTCTGCCTGTCTTCCAAGAATAGGCAGGAGAGATGCATGCAGACTCTCTTTATTTTAGATATTTGATGCATTTCAGGTACAAACAGCAAGCATCTCTGTAGCTGCTCAAGGAATCTTGACAGTATCCAACCTCGCTGAAAACCACAGCCCGTGCTTGTAATAATTGCCTCTGGAGTTCTGTCACATCAGCGGTTCTTGAGTTGCTTTGTAACTGAAACCAAGCTGGGCTAGAACAGCCAACCTCTCAAGAGCATCCAGTTGAAAGATACTTCTTAAGTACTGGATATTTGCTTGGAAATGGAAAGCACGGGATGCACTTTCACTGATCAGAGCAGAAGGCTTCTACGCTGCATGAGACACGGCTCCTTTCACCCTGTTTGTCAAATCTTTTGTAGCACCGTGGCCATCCTGTGCTACAAACGAGGGGAGCCAATGTGCAACGGCACATTGGCAGACGTGGCCTGCACATAGGCTCAAGTCTTATACTAGCTTTGGAATTAAGAGCAATGTGCATCCCATGGCATTGGCTGATGCCCTGGTGCGCCTATTTAAGAACTTTCTGTAGGGCTGTTGACCTACTTGAGGAGAAAAAGATTATGCTGAAGACACAGATGCTGTACTGTCGGACTTCACAGTGTAAAACTACCATGATGATAGATGGTGTCAATGGGAGTGTTAGTCTCCCCAAAAGTGGTACAGAATAGCCCCCGGGCGTACATTACACATGCACACTTAACGTACCAGGTACTCTCTCTGGCTAGCAGCTTAAAGTCATCATGTTGATGACTACGAAAGATTATGTCCGTGACAAGTTGAGCAGTAAATTACTGCTAGAGAAATACGGGCTTTTGCCAACGTTGTTACATTGCACCACTTAATTTTGTAAATTAGATGTTAGATAACTATAGAGCAAGGAACAATAATGTTAGGGAAAACAGAGTAGATCGATCATCTGCTCATTCTGTGCCTGAGTCCTGTAAGATTCAGCAAGCATCCTGCCATGACAAAGGTTTTATTTGCCCAGAATCTATGGAATGCTGCTCTGGAAAATGGGGCCATAAATTAGAAAGCACAATTTTGTAATATTTTAAAGAAAATTATCAATAATATCTGTCATGCCAACATGAATGTGATATATCTTCCTTTCTGCCCCTCTTGGGGAAAGAAGTGGTGGGAGGGGGAAACTGAATGATGAGGTACAGCAACCAGATTGCATTTCTTCCCAGACTTGTTGAAACTTTTGCACCGTGCCTGTCCCTCCACTTCATCCTCCTGCAAACCACTGACAATAAAACCAGAGTTTATAGCTGTGCAGGCTGAAGATACGAACACCACAGAGGCTGTTCTTGACAATTCTGGAGACACTGCATTGTCATGAACGAGTACAAATTAGAGATGGGCATGAACCACTGATTCGTGCCAGTTCGTTTATTGGCCGAACAGATATTCGGCACTTCAAAGCCCCACCTTCTCTGGAGGGTGCCCACTCAGAAGCAGCGCCTGGAAGAGGCGGAGCAGGGAAGCCAGGGTGGACGCCCACTAGAGGAGGCGGGGCTGGTAACCGCCAAACTCCTCTTCGGGCTGAGAGAATACTCCGTTTTGTTCCTGGCACCAGCTGCTACTGTTTTCTGGATGCATTTAGGTTGCATCCTGGTGAAATGCATCTACTTGAAAATTGTTTTGATTTGAGATGTATTAATATTTTAAAGGTGGTGAGAGACAGTTTTGGTCATCTCTGCTGGTGGCACACATCTAGGCTTCCTGAAGTCCATTGTCAATGAAATCTTTCCTGAAGTCCATTGTCAATGAAATCTCTCCTCATTAAAACCAATGCCATAATAAGACAAAGTATAGTGACTTGGTTTTCTCTCGTCACTCATCAATACCCAGATGGTGACCAGGGAGTAAATGTAGGGTATAGCCTCAGTATTGCAGATTTTTTTTTAAATCCCAGATGACTTTTCATTTAATCTTTTGAAAGAGTTGGGACAGATTGCCCTAAAGTATCCATTTAAAATTGAATTTAATTCATATAAGGAGGAAATCTGCTGAAACATTATTTCCTCCAATACCCATTGGTATTGTTTCCATCTACCACCATCAGCTGCTGATCAACTGGTTAGTTCAGTTTGAAGTATCTTGTCATGCCTGTTTTTTGTTCTGTTCAGATAATCAAAGTATTATTACAGCATGTTTTAAGATTGTTTTCTGAGGAATCTTGAAAAGTGGCAGCTTACTGCACCGTCTTTCTCCCACCTATGCCTCGTATCTTTTTCATAGTGTCTCTTTTCTTTCTTCCAGTCATGGGTGCAAGCTGAGAGCCACTAATTTCATACTTCTAAATATTTTGTCCACTGTCATACTTGCTTCTCTGTTGGGGCATTGTGTGTGTCTTGTATCTAAATCAAGCCACATTATTTAACTGGTATTACTTCAGAGGTGCAGTTTCTTCATTATAGCTTACAAGAAAATCATCATAGTTTTTATCCTACAACTAAGCCTCCTTTATCATTGATGGATATTGATCAAGGATGAAATTCCACATTGACCCTGTACCATATTTAAAGCATTCCATTCTCTCAAGATTTGTTCATCTAAAAATGTGGGTGTTCATGCTCTTGTAGCAGCCTTAAGCATGGAACATTTTGCAATAAAATATTTTCAAAATCGAGGTCTGTGTACGTTTTAAAACTTGTTCCTCTGTTCTGTGCCGTCAAGTCAGAAGCGACTTATAGCCGCTGTCACGTTCCCGCCTGTCCCTTGATTGTTTCACCAAACACAGGGTGCATGTTACGTGTCTTTCAGCTGCCACCAGTTGATTACATCAACATTATGTATTATTAATAATAGAGGTCCAGGCCATGTGTCATTTTAAATAGAACCAAATAGAAGTTGTTTATTAATACAGGTGATGAAGGTACAATCAATGTCTCTAACTCTTAACCAACCATCCCACTTCATCCACCCTCAACCACCAACCAAACTCCCAATCTCCTGCAGAGACTCTTATATCTGGTGACTCCGCCTCTCCAGCACTCTCACGGGTACATGCAAAGAGTTCAACAGTAACTGTTCTGGTTGTGTAATAGTTGTGGAATATGCTGTACCACTTCCGAGTTAGATGATTTGGTCGCTGATGACTCAGACCAAAGTTGGAAACAGTCACTCAGTGAACATTGGGGTAAAAATAAAAATACTATTTGAGGACTAGACAAAGATGACAGGAAGGACTGGAGAATGAATGTCCTTTTAACTTCATTACTGCACAACCTGGAAATGGATACTGCGGTCAACTCAATATATGAAGAAGCCCCACACTGCCTCAGCACGGCAGACATAATGATTCGCATTAAGCAGCTAAGTCAGACTTCCCATCGACTGAGCATCCCTTTGAAACATCCTGCTTCATCTTGTGTACAATTAGAGCCTCTCGTCCTCTCTCTGGTCTGCAGGGTCAACCAGTGGCCATACAGAAGAATGGAGGCTTCCAACTCAGCACCATTACTGTTCAGTAGCTGAAGACAATGTCTTGGGTACAGCAAGATGGTTACAGACAGAAATGGCCCTTCCACACACTGTTGAGTAGAAAGAAAGCTGCTCTGAAACAGACATTGCACTGACCCAGAAGGCAGCACGGTAGACCCAACCAAGGCTTATGTTTTGTAAATACGTGTTCTATAGATGGGTTCCAGATCCCATTAAAACTATTTTCTTTCAATAATCCTTTTCTAACTTTAAGTTCACAAGTTAATTTATCATTAATAGCTAGATTGCACATCTCATTATACTATTCTTCCAACCATTCCTGTGAGCTACTTTTCAAATTTCCTCTGACTCCTAGAAGTGGTTTACAGCAGGGATGGGTGGAAGGAGAGCCAGGTCTAAGGCCTCCAGATGTTGCTGGTCTGCAGCTCAAGATACTCAATTTCCATCATTTATTTATTTATTTATTGGATTTCTATCCCGCCCATCTAGACCAAAGGTCTACTCATGGGACTACAGACTGTACTGAATACAGTGCTGGGGTCTTTCTGTTAAGAAATGTGGCTCGTTACCACCTTTTTGTAAACATATTTCCATTCCCTTTGAGCCCCAAAGGTGTATTGCTGATGTACAGAATTACCTCCGTCATCCACGCACGGCATCTCACTCTCCACCATATGCATCTTTCCAAAGGCAGAACTTTATCAAGATACCCAGCAGGCCAAAGCAAAGTAGGCAGGATGCATTAAAACCATTTTTAAATGCTTGGGTGGACAGAAAGGCACATGACTTGGCAGAAGTGACTTGTACGTTTACAATTCAGGGTTTACATGGAGCTACAGTCAAGTATTAACCTTGAGAAATTCTCAGGGAGACTTTCTGCTTATTACAGTGAGCGAGCTGGGCAGGAACATCTGACTTTAGTAAACCTCAGCCTCGTCAAAAGTTTTCCTTCCACGTGTTGAAAAACTCTATAAATTCAGCACCATTCCTTCTAGTTTTTGCTGGCCTGAGGATGGACGTATTTAAGGAATCAGAAGCAGGGCTGTGTATAACCCCATTCTAGGACAAAATGGCCAGAATCCTGGTGGCAGTCCAAGGACTTGTGCATCCAACTCTAGACTAGGGAGGATAGTTTAATGTGTCTCACACACTACACTCCTTTTGCTTACACACCTTTATTACAGGTACAATGCTGCTAAGTAGGTTGAGAATATGATCAAAGAACAGAGAAGGCATCTACTCCCTAGTGTTCAAAGTTCATAAGAAATTTGCCACTGCTTCAAGGAGAACATTTGCCTGTTCTGGACAGATTCCAGCAACACTCTAGGAACAACATCAGAAGAACAGCCAGACAATGATGCCTTCACAGTTATTTTATTTTACAGTTGCAAAGAGCCACTTAAACTGGCTACAAGAGAATAAATAAAAAGAACAACGAGTGCAGTAATTTTCAGATACATCATTACAAGTATGTCATCGCCCAATGCGCTTCATTGCTCTCAACTCATTGCCAAAATAAAAACATCGACATAAGATCCGAGATTTCATCTTTTAAATTAAAAAAAAAAATTAGCCTAAGTCAACTATGTTCACCTTTGGCAAAAGAAAAAAAAGGAGAAAAAAAAGATGTTAAATACACCCTTTAATTCCTCCACTTCAATTTATAAAACATAGAAAACGGTAAAGTAATGTACAGTAACAAAACACACTGGTTATGTAATTCAGTCCGTTCCAAAATACTTCTGTCCGAAGTGTGTGGGTGCAACAGGATGAACTTCTGTTGTTAAAATTGTGATGTCTGGAAATTCCTGAATTATTGATTTGGCACCTTTAAAAGAAGAAAGTAAATGAATAGCTAAAGCCAGCGTTTTAGTCATCTTTATTTGCTCCTCCACAGCTGAGTGGCTTTCTGGGAAGTATCTTTTTTCTTATTATTATTTAGAATGTAGTGTATAAACACTGTACAGGCTTCGTTTAATTATTTAATTTAACTATGCTCCAAAGAGTGATCTCTGTAAGCATAAGGCTTTTTCAGATATTCTTTTTCATCTTTTTTATTTCAAAAATTAATGCATTCTCTTTGACTACACATAGTTAAGTCTTGTGCAGTAATTCTGGCTCCCAACAAGCCCTCGTAATTAATGGTTAATGCAGTCTCTGTACCTCCAAAAAAGAGAATACTCAACCCCCCCCCCCCCCCCCCGGCCACCGTAATGTACCATTTAATGAAAGAGCACTTTCTGGACCACCTTTAATTCATTTAGGAAAGAGCCAAGCCCGGCAGGCTAGCCTGTGGTTTCATGCACACCAGGGCAAAAGAAGGCACTCAAAATTCCCTTGTAACATGAAAAGACTTCTTGATGGACAAAATGATATGCAGAAGGTCCCCCAAAAGCTGGAAGTTTGAAAAGCTTTTAGGAAACTATAGGATTACACTTCAGACTTAGAAGAGACTCTCTGAAATCGACGGAACAAATCACGCTACTCATGGCTCACAGATTTCAAGGCATATGCCCTAAGCACAACCTAGTTATGCTTAGTGTTTACATCAGGATCTTGTAGAGTATGAATCAAAGAACTTGAAGAGAAAGTTGAAAGGTTCACAGCCTTTATGAATCGTCATGCAAAAAGTTGCTCTAAACCACTTCCTCTCAAATATTTGTTTAGCTATTGATCTATATTTAACTATGCTGTTTGTCACCTCTGAGCAGACCACTGACTCAATGGGCAAGCTACAGCCTGACTTAGCCTGACTCCAACCCAAAACCTACATCATATATTGTCCTAAAGGGAGCCAGGTTGCATTTACCAACTATCTAAATAGAAGCCAACAACTCAGTTCCCAAGTGCAGAAAAAGAACACAGCTCCCAGCAACCATAAGGGGTCACTATGGAATTAAAAGACACCCCAAAGCCCAAACCATGTACTCACTATGAATATATGCCAGCCAACCTCAGAATCTGTGATACTGTATCAGATTATCATATTGAAAAACAGAAATATTCCAGTTTTTTCTCCAGTAATGAAAACTTTGAGAACATGGGAACAGCATGTTCTAATTATACAGACTATTTGAAATGGTCAATAAGCTCCAGTGACTTGGCAAATAAACCTATGGAAGTCAAGCTGTTTAATCCAATATAGAATAGATGTTAGGCACAAGAAAACACAACTATCAATTCCCTTGATTAAACAGAAAGCGTATTTTCATAGCAGGATGTTTTCAGGTAACCAGGAATCCAGAAGATCATGACTGCACCACTGGGTCACTATGGCACATGAAGGAAAACCTTACCACTGAATGTGTGTGAAAGGGCCCTCCTATGGATATATTTGCACTTCCACCCCATTCTCATAGAAAGAAGGAATGTGCGTGTGCATGTAATTTTTTAGAAGAGCACGCAGGGAAGCAGAGATGCCCTCTCCCCCCCCCCCCCCCGCCCTGCATCTGGCTGGATCTAAATGATTCGAGAGAGTTATATCCCAGCCCACCTGCAGAACCAAAACCAGACCTGAGGTGACCTGGGCGGGGGGGGGGGGGGGGGGGAGGGGACAACAGAGGAAGAGGAAAGGGTTAGGAACAAATAACATATATTTTTGTCTGTCCCTCTTCATTTGCCCCATTGTTAGACTTACCGTGGGGTGTAGAGAATAGACTCAGCAGGATGATGACGTTTGGTTGAACTCCGTGTTCTATAAGAACCTTTACAGCCTCGATCACAGTGTTGCCAGTACCTGATGAGGTGAGGGCAAAGAGGAGAAAAGGGACTTATTCTACTGTCTATTTATGCAATGTATGTTATGATCAGAATCATGTTAGACAGCAACTATTCTGCTCATCTGCCTGGATGGCCCACATGGGTGGACTAAGAGTATCTTAAAAAAAGAAAAAAAGTACATTCACTACTGTTGCTTCTCCATTGGCTGGTATTACGTGTGTGTTACCAGACCTGTAAAAAGCATGGAAGTGTCACGGAGAAGCACCTGTCAGAGGACAACAATCTTGCCTCAGGAGACGTGGAAGTTCTAGGTTTAGTCCTCTGCATTTAAACACTTACATGGATAGTGAAATGAAACCATTAACTGAGTTTTAAGTATCACTATGGAGTCTTCATCAGCTCACAACACATTTTTAGAAAACTTTATTACAATCTGTCTAGCTAAATACGATCCAATAGTTTCTGTTAAGTACCCAGCTACCACCTCTTCTGCTAAAACTTGAGTAGACAAAAGCTTTTTCTGCAGCTCCCCTCCAGCAGTTACACTGTACTGGTTTTAGGTGGTTAAAAAGGTGGTTGTCAGTTGATTCAAATGACATTTATTTTACATCATTAAGCACATCTCCCCAGAACAGGTGCAATCCAATCTCTGCCAGATGCAGTTCAACTAATGTACATTCTGGCAGAGCTTAAAAAAAACCTGCATTATATGTGGCTCAAGGCAAGCCTAAGCTTTGCTTCGAGCCAATGATGGATCTGCCTTCCAACAGTGCACTCTGGAGCCAAAGTGCTGAGGATGGGTTTAAAAAATACATACTCGTAAGCCACTCACTCAGTATTGGGTACATGAGAAGCACTTTCCTCCTGTAGATATCCGGTGGAAACTTTGCATAGTACACTTTGGCTCTCTGGGTCTCTTCATCGCTCTGTATCAGGATCTTCCCTATTCGGATGGACCTGCAGCAGTCACGCAAGCCCTGTTCCATTGCTTCTCCTTTGTTTGGGGAGGGAAACAGGAAAAGAGTTCAAAATCAAGAAAGGGCCAGCTTGTTTCAAGCACATACAACAAAGCAAAGGATCTGCGCTTCTTTTTATAAGTAGATAGACAAACAATGAACCCCTTTACCATGCAAATGAGCACCAAGAAGGTTGCATCAAAAGGGCACATGGAAGCAATCTTTAGCCAAGACAATGATCCTTATAAGATCCTTTTCCCCTTGCAGCTCCCTACATTATTTTCCATAATGTAAAGATGTAACTTATATTTAACTAAACATTTGTTCTCTGGGTCCTTCTACTATTGGAAACAATAACTTATTCAACTGATAATGAAAGAACAATGAAAAGCAGGCACAAGCCGTTTTAACCACCTACCACTCCTCATGATGCTGACTCCGCAGTTTCCTTTTTCAAACTTCACCCCTTCATACTTGTACCCTGCGAGAAAAGCCGCAGAGAAGCCGTGAAAAAGTAATCGTCCTTTTCAACCAATTTGTTTTATTCGGTACATGTAGATCTGATTTGTCAGAGTTAGCAAAGAAGCTTAGCACCAAATAAAGGCATTGGAGACAAGCTAACGCAAGTATACAAAAAAAAAAGCTTTATCAGATTAAAAGAAATGAAGTCAAGTTTGAGATTAACAAGACTCCAACAGACACTGACCACAAATACTGTATGCTTTTAAGACTTCCTTCACAGGCTGTAGCAAATGGCACAAAGTGGAGAGGGACGGTCATGGAGAAGTGGCCTGTCCCATGTCCTTGCCATTCCAGTTGTTCTAACGGGTGGGCACACCGGAAGAGCACCAGTTGATGACTTAAGAAAGCAGGCAGGACAGGACAAGGTGATCCTCTTAGGTAACCTGACTGCAGGCCAATTAACATTTTAAAGCAGAGGTGAGCAAAACACTAGGTGCACCTCCTTGCTTGGCTGTTGGCTGCCAACTTAAGGACACATCTCCAGCAAGCTATGAATCCATTTTAGCACACCCTAAATTCCTTCTTCGCTATCTAGGCCACCCTGGTATACCCTCCCTATTACCTGTTGGAGTGGTTACTGTGCATTCTGTGTATGGCAGCTGGTTTAACCCCTCTTCAACCACAAGCCTGATCTGTAAGAGAAAAAGAGTTCATATCAGTGGACGGGGGAAGGAGAGAAGATGCCATCCCAGAAAAAAAAATCCTAGCTTCTATCAAAGGCTAACAGAAATGTGACCATAATGTTTCTTTTCATATCTTCAGTATACACACAGTGTAACTTTTCCCTCCCCTCTACTCTGGACTGTTCAAAAATATGCCAAGTGGACTTTATTCTATCATCTGCACACCTATAAATCATTCAGTATGCAGTTAAAATCATGCTACTAAGACAAAACTATACTAAAGCTAACTAAGTTCACCTGTACAGCATACCGTAGGAGAGATGAATACTGGCAATAATTGGTAAGACGTGGGGGTAAGGGAGGAACCACTCTTGGTAACCAAACCCTTTCTCTGTTCCTGCAAAGGGCTCCTTGTTTAGCCTTCCTTTCTATAGATTCTTTTCCAGCTATACAGTGTCAAGTGCAGTATAATCCTGTATTTTCTTTACCTGCTACGCATATACATATGCTGTGGAGGAGCTGTTTCAGACACATCGAACAGCTTGTACGCTCAGTTTTTTTCCTTCAAATAACAACACACTCTGCCAGAATTTCAAGAGACATTTACCCCACAGCATGCAGAGCTGCCATTCAAAAACAACACTCAAAGAAGCCTGGCTTTTTAATTTTATGCGTCTTGACTCCAGGTTTCGATTTCCAGCTCTCTTTTTTTTGATGGGAGTGACTGAGCTGCTACAATTTCTCGGCTCCACAAAATCATAAAAAATAGGATTCACAAAACATTCCCACTGGTTTGAATCCAATTACTCCTCCTGACTAGAGCAGACCCACAGAATCAATGGCTAAACAGTAAATCAGCACTTATGTAAGTGCCAGGGATTCAGTGGTTCTACTCAGGCTGAGACTAGTGTTCAAATTTCGGGCATTATTTCTGTGTATCAGAATCATTAGAGGAGAAAAAAGAGTGAACGCCCATCTCAAGATAGTGAAGCTACTACGCATCAAGCCAGCAGAAGCTGTCCTGGATACAATACCTTCTTGGTCAAATTCCAAGTTTTCCAGCAGTACAGCCAGCCTCCAAATCTAGCTTTCTGCCTCCCTCAGCTATGAACATGTCAGTCTTCTATTTAGACCAAAACCTGAAGGCTCTGATATGCCAGAAACAAAAGCCAATATACTGAGCAAGGTGGATAAAAATCAATGATTTGTTAAAAATCAAATCCATCTTGATACTGGGTTTAATTTGGGTGCATCCATGAAAAATACTCCTTGTCCAAATCTCTATAGCGTATTCTATGTGACCAAGAGACAGACCATAAATCACTCATTTCTTATCAGCTTGAAGTATAGTGAAATAAGAGCCAAATCCCAACAATATCTGGTAGTAAGGCCCATTGATTTCAAAGTTAATATGTACAGGGTTATGTAAGAATACTGATATTAAGACTAATAATAACAGATTTCCAATTAACATGCAGTTATTTGCAAAAATAAAACTGAATTCCTGTATAATTAATGAGAGACAAAGCGCAGAAAAGGATTTGCTCACCAAGCGATCAGCAGAAAATACAAAGTCACCTCTACTGGCTGTCCTGGAGAAAAAGAGTGAAATATAACTTTTAGTAAGACGATTCAGTTTAGGCTTTAACCACCAGTGTTAAGCATTCCAGAACACATGGTCACACCAAAGAGAGAGTAGTCAAACAGGCATGCATTTTATGAGGGAATGGGAAGTCCTGACGTCAGATTAACCTCTTAAAAGTGACATCACCACGGCCTTTGAATAAGAGTCATTCAAGCAGAAGGCCACATATTTCCAAAGAAAAATTACATCAAGGGATCAAAGGCAAGACAAGAGAGAGGTGCTCCTGGTCCGTCACAAGGCAAATCATGAGACAGGGATCCAGCATGTTCTGGATGGGGTTAGGCTACCCCTGAAAAGTCAGGTTCGCAGCTTAAGAGTGCTCCTGACACGGAACCTGGACGCACAAGTCTCAGCAACAGCCAGGAAGGCTTTTGCACAATTAAAGCTGGTGTGCCAGCTGCGCCCATTCCTTGAACGTTTGATCTGGCTACAGTGACACATGCCTTAGTTACATCTCATCTGGATTACTGCACATACTGCTCTACCTGGGGCTGCTTACTTCAGCTGGTTAAAAATGCTGCAGGCAGACTGCTGACTGGCACTGGTTACAAGAAAAGGTCACTCCCTTTTTACAAGTAGCTTCACCGGCTGCTAGTCTTTTCCAGGCTCAATCCAAAGCTTTGGTTATTGCCTATAAACCTCTATGCAGTTTGAGTCGAGGCTATTTGAAGGATCGTATCAGCCCATAGGTGCCTACCTACCTGGCTTTTAAGGTATTCTGGGGAGGCCCCTCTCTCAGTTCCCCCACCTTCCCAAGCTCACATGGTGGGGACTTTCTACTCAGTGGCTGCTCCCGGGCTTTGGAAGGCCCTTTCCTGAGAAGCCAGGTGCCCCCCTTGTCCTTCCCTCGTCAGACAAAGACCTTCCTCTTCAGGCAGGCTTTTAAGCAATAAGTGGGGGTCTAGAAACCCCCTAGTGTTTCCCCCCCCTAAGTGCCTCAGGGAGATATGTCCCATTTGAGAAGAGAACCGTCCTTTCGAAACCACAACTCTCCTTTAAAATAAGTTGTGTACACCAGCATGACTTGCTTTAAAGCAAAAAATATATCTGTCTTAATTTCTTTTTACCTCTGCCACATCACTGAATTTGGCTGCAACCTTTGCAAAAACAGGTGTGTGTGTGTGCGCATGTTGCCATCTCCTGAGAAATGAGGTGCATAGAGCAAGCCAGTGAGAGTCATAACTCTTGGAAATGTTCTTTGATGCAAAGACAAATTTCTTTCATCAAGCACTTTGTATTTTCAGTGCCTGTTTAACATTCTTCACTGACCATACTTACGACACTGATCCACTACGTTATACTGAATTTTAAATTCTGCATATCTGAAGACATATCTAAAAACACGAATGTTTTCAGTATTAATACAGAAACTGTATTAAGACCAAGAGAACAAGATTTTGCAATGGAAATACTGACACCATCCAGGACACAGCAGCACCACTGGGTGTGGATATAATAAATACATGACGTCAGAGAAAGCAAGGAACAGGTTTTCTTGCCCTGCAGCAAACAACTAATCACAGTGCTGTAACTGTAAGGTCTATAAACCATTGAAAGTCATAGAGCACGTCGTGCTATTCATCCTGAAATAGGTCAGCAAACTGTTGTCATATGACAAATAAAGACATCTGGGATGCTGAGTCTATCATATGCTATTTCTCCCAAGACACAGATGAGATCAAACACACCCTCACCATGCTGCTCATTGTCAGAAACATTACATTTCTTCCATTAAAGGAACAGCGTCCATTTCCACTGCATTATTTTACTCAAGTCAGAAAATGCTTCTGTTCTCTTTTGCTCAGTGCAGAGGGTTGCAATTTGTCAGGATGAAAATGAATCAGGAAAGAAGTTCACTCTGGGCCCCCTTCTTAGAACTCTCTCCAGGGAGATTCACAGATGTGAACCACTTCCTTGTAGTTCAGAAAGTATGTCAAGTTTTATTTCAAGCAGCCTATTCATGCACTCTGCTCCTATTTAATAGACAGGCAGTCTAAACAAATATGATGCATTTATCATGCAACTCTGTTTTTGAAGAAAAAAAACAGTATGTAAATACTTTAATCAGCTAATAAGCAAAATATTTACTTTGAGAGGTAAACTGTCAGTTGGCAAATGGGTTGGTGAATAAAACAACAACAAAAAAGGCCAAAATATACCCTGGACAGACAGACATCACTGTCTGAGAGTTAACTGTGACAACGACAGTCATTTAGTTTGTGGCACGCTGTATTTGTAAACAGGATGCTAACCCTTTCCATGCTAAGTATAGCTGTAACAATACCGTTGGTTCAGTGCAGGTCGTGGAAAATTTTGTTCTCTTTGTACAAACCTACCATTCTACTGCTCTGAGCACGCTCCATCCAAACCAATTTTGCAAGCTAAGCGGTCTCTGACTTGCTAAGACCTTGGAGAGGACACCACAGGATACCAGGAATGTCCTGGGAGGGCTAGGAAAGAATCCCGTCAGTCAGAATGGACTCCACGGGGCTCAACAGACCAAGGATCTGACTCTACATAAGGCAACCTCCCCAGTTGGATCAGGACTTATCAAAAAGTACCAATGTCCTAAACATCTGGTTAAAAGACCCTGAGATCTTAGAATATTCAGATCCTTAAAAAAGCAAACCTGAAAAAACAGTCCACTCTTTCTCCAGACCTCATACTTGTTTCATGTCATTTTAGAGGTGGGCTAAGTAGCCATGGTATATTTACACCATAGTGCTTCACTTCTCCTGGGGAGGGGGGAGAAAACCTCACAAAAACATGCTTCTAATACTGACCAGCTTTAAACAACCAGAGGAAGCGGGATAACCTGTCACCAGGCCATCTTTACATGAGAGAAGCAGACTGGAAGCAAGCCAAGAACAGTGAGACAGCACAGAGAGAGAGAGAGAGAGAGAGAGATGGAGAGCCAGCTCCCCTTCAACCGAGGTGAACGAAAACCATCACCCCAGCTCTAGGAGGCCGTTCTGCCCCCGTTCCTCAAGAGCCAAGACAAAATGCCCCTTTGCATCACGGCTCCCGGGATACTTCGGAAGAGCACACCCCACCCAGACCCTTTTCTGTGCTGAAAGGCATCACCTGGCAAGACAGAGGTTTTGTTCCCTGGAACGTCTAAGCTCCAGGAAATCAGGAAAGCCATTTCAGCATCACTTAATAGCTCACATGTACACACTGCACTTGCAGTGCACATTACACAATGAAGCCCTCTTTTTCAAGCTCAAAGAGCCGAATTCCAGTTCCGGGAACCCTGCAGGAACGGAAATTTAAATAGGTCATAAGCGGGATGAGCTTTACAACGTCCCAAAAGCCCATCTTCCAGTTTCACTGTGTCTTTTTTTTAATTTCTTCTTGTTTGATTTTCCTTTGCATTTTTAAGTTCTGTCTGAGAAGGCAGGCTTTGGGCCTCTGGACCTGCTGAAGCGCTGCCCCCCCCCCCCCCACACACACACATGAAGCCTCTCAGTTATCCTGGCTGTAAATCAGGAGCCGGTCTTCCCTGCAGACAATCATGCTCTCTTTCCTTCCTTCCTTCTGCCTTCATGCTTAGCCCTGGGATGGAGCCAGGGGTCTCCAGACCCCTTCCACAGACCCAAATACACCAAGGAGAAAGAGGATACTCACAGCATCACCCCATGTACACACACACACACACAAATTCTATGTCAATAGAATTTAAGTTTGTTTCATTAGGCTTGTTTGTCTAGTGTGATATTATGTTGTCAACTGCCCAGAGGGGCCCTGGGTCAGGTGGGTGGCATACAAATAAAAGAAAATAAATAAATAAATATAAGGGTCAAAAGGAGGGTCTGGGTTCAAATCCCCACCCAGATACAAACCTCTCCAGGGGGGCTTGTGCCCCTCCTTCTTCCTCAGCCTGCCCTACCTCACAGGGTTGTTGTAAGGCTCAAAGGAGGACTATGTGGGGCAGGAGGGGGTGGAGGAAGGGCCCGATCCTGAACCCAAGAGGGATCCCGGGGGCCCCGATCCTGCTGCAATTGGAGACAAAAGGGGTGGGTAGGAGGGGAGAATCCCTGAGGGGCAAGACAAAAGGAGACGACGACGACGCCCCTCTCCTCCCCGGGGGCGCTCTGCCCATGCTCAGAGGCTACCTTCTGGGCGAGGAGGGCCAAGCCCAGGCGGGGGCCCGACTTACTTGTCCCGGATGATGGTCTGCAGCTCCCGGATCTGGTCGTTCATGGGCAGGAGCTTGAGCTGCGGCGTCGGCGTCGAGGGGGAGCCGGCGGGAGAGCCTTGGGCAGGCCGAGCCGCCGCCTCGAGGGCCCCGTTGCTGCGCCGCGTCCCGGTGGCGGCGGCGGCGGAGGAGGAGGAAGAGCAGCAGCAGCAGCAACCCCCGCCGGTGCCTGTGCCGTCGCCGTCCCCGCAGTAGCAGCCACAGACGCCGCCGCCGACGCCGCTGCTGTCCGGGCTGGGGCTGTCGCCCTCGGGGCCCGCGTCGGCGAAGCGCAGCTGCCGGGAAGGAGGAGCAGCAGGAGCAGCCGGAGCAGGGCCGCCGCCGCCCGCCGTCTCCGGGTCCCCCTCGCCCAGCCCCCCCGGAGGAGGCTGCCGGGAGGCGCCGTTCGCCGAGGAAGAGGCGCCTCCGCCGGAGCCTCCGCCACCGCTGCCCACCCGCTGGTCGTGGCAAGGCATCCTCCGCCGCCGCCTCTCCATCCACCGCCGCCGCCGCTGAGGGGAGACCGGCAGGCCGGCCAGGCGCCCTCCGGGCCACGCGCTCGCCTGGCGCTCCGGCTTTCCCCTCAGCCCACGCCGCCCGCCCATTGGGCGCCGCGCTTGCCACTCCACGCCCACGGCCCGCGCCTAGAGGCTCGGCCAAGGGTCCGCCCCGCCCCTCCGACGCCTTGGCGCTCCGCCTCCCTCCTGGCCCCTCGCTCGCGCGCCTGCGCGCACGCGCCTTCGGCCTCCCCGTCCCTTCCCCCCCCTTCTCCTCCTCCTCCTCCGCGTTGGCGCCTTTTTTTACCTCACGGCGTTAAACGCTGTTAGTGTCTGAGACTCCTTTTCCTCTCCTGACACGCGTCAGGGCTTCTCCCGTTCTCTCTCCTCCTCATCACCCTCGCCCCCAGGCATGCGATGAATTACATTTTCCTTTTTGTTTTAATGACAGGAGGGGGAGGGGCCTTCCGCCCAAGCTCGCCCTCGAACACCTCGAGGGAGACCAGGAGGCGGAAAGGCGCCGGGGTGGCCCTCGCCCGACCGGGTTTTTCCCGCCCCGGGAATGCTGGGAAATGTAGTTCAGCGCAGGAGGGAGCGGGGACTACGCTTCCCAGGATCCTTTGGGGCGGGGAAAGGCACGTCTCTGCGCAGGGCTAGGCAAGCCCTAGATAGTGACACACACACAAAGGTAGCCTGGTACAGATGTAGATCTAGGTGGTGGTGATGATGATGATAATCATGTTCTGTCAAGTCCATTCTGACTTAGGGCGATCGGGGCAGATGTAAAATGTTAATTTATGTTTGATGATAACATGCCTTTAAGCTCTGCGTTGTTCCTAGGGCTAACCACTGTAGGTTTCACCCCAGGAAACAACTTTTTAAGGAGGGAGGTATGTAGCGGTTACCCCAGTCGTCACCTGTCCATCTCAGTGGAACCTTGGCAAGAGAGCCAATGAGGAAGACGGAAGGTGGAGTCAGGAAAGAAGGAGGGGTACAAAAGGAGGAGTCTGAAGGGAGAACTGGAGTTCAGTTCAGAGAAAGGTTTGAGAAAAAGAGTGATTGAGATCAGAGGTTTGAGAAGGGGATTGATTGAGATAGATGAGAGAGCAGAGATTGGGAAATAGATTGAATTAATAGAAGGAATTAAATAAACCCAAGTTAATATAAGTGAGTTACTTCCTGTGATTGACACTTATTTCCAACCAATCATTAACCCTACCCTGATCAATAAACTGAATGTGTTTAATAACTTGTGTGTCCCGGAATTGATTGATGTTTAATCCAAAAACATCTGGTGGCAGCGTGAGGAGGAAGAAGCAGCTTGGGTCTTTGTGAGGGCCAAGAATAAAATTAAAGCCTCAAAGACGGAGCCGCGACAAAGTTGTTGTTGTTTAGTCGTTAAGTCGTGTCCAACTCTTCGTGACCCCATGGACCAGAGCACGCCAGGCCCTCCTGTCTTCCACTGCCTCCCGGAGTTGGGTCAAATTCATGTTGGTCGCTTCGATGACACTGTCCAACCATCTCGTCCTCTGTCGTCCCCTTCTCCTCTTGCCTTCACCCTTTCCCAACATCAGGGTCTTTTCCAGGGAGTCTTCTCATGAGATGGCCAAAGTATTGGAGCCTCAGCTTCAGGATCTGTCCTTCCAGTGAGCACTCAGGGTTGATTTCCTTCAAAATGGATAGGTTTGTTCTCTTTGCAGTCCAGGGGACTCTCAAGAGTCTCCTCCAGCACCACAATTCAAAAGCATCAATTCTTCAGCGGTCACCCTTCTTTATGGTCCAGCTCTCACTTCCATACATCACTACTGGAAAAACCATAGCTTTGACTATGCGGACCTTTGTTGGCAAGGTGATGTCTCTGCTTTTTAAGATGCTGTCTATGTTTGTCATCGCTTTCCTCCCAAGAAGCAGGCGTCTTTTAATTTCGTGGCTGCTGTCACCATCTGCAGTGATCATGGAGCCCAAGAAAGTAAAATCTGTCACTGCCTCTATATCTTCCCCTTCTATTTGCCAGGAGGTGATGGGGCCCGTGGCCATGATCTTCGTTTTTTTGATGTGGAGCTTCAGACCATTTTTTGCGCTCTCCTCTTTCACTCTCATTAAGAGGTTCTTTAATTCCTCCTCACTTTCTGCCATCAGAGTGGTATCATCTGCATATCTGAGGTTGTTGATATTTCTTCCGGCAATCTTAATTCTGGCTTGGGATTCCTCCAGTCCAGCCTTTCGCATGATGTACAGTATTCTGCATATAAGTTAAGTAAGCAGGGAGAAAATATACAGCCTTGTCGTACTCCTTTCCCAATTTTGAACCAATCAGTTGTTCCATATCCAGTTCTAACTGTTGCTTCCTGTCCCACATATAGATTTCTCAGGAGATGGATAAGGTGGTCAGGCACTCCCATTTCTTTAAGAACTTGCCATAGTTTGCTGTGGTCCACACAGTCAAAGGCTTTTGCGTAGTCAATGAAGAAGAAGTAGATGTTTTTTCTGGAACTCTCTGGCTTTCTCCATAATCCAGCGCATGTTAGCAATTTGGTCTCTAGTTCCTCTGCCCCTTCGAAATCCAGCTTGTACTTCTGGGAGTTCTCGGTCCACATACTGCTGAAGCCTGCCTTGGAGGATTTTGAGCATAACCTTGCTAGCGTGTGAAATGAGTGCAATTGTACGGTAGTTGGAGCATTCTTTAGCACTTCCCTTCTTTGGGATTGGGATGTAGACTGATCTTTTCCAATCCTCTGGACACTGCTGAGTTTTCCAAACTTGCTGGCATATTGAGTGTAGCACCTTAACAGCATCATCTTTTAAGATTTTAAATAGTTCCACTGGAATGCCATCTCCTCCACTGGCCTTGTTGTTAGCCATGCTTTCTAAGGCCCACTTGACTTCACTCTCCAGGATGTCTGGCTCAAGGTCAGCAACCACACTATCTGGGTTGTCCGGGACATCCAGATCTTTCTGGTATAATTCCTCTGTGTATTCTTGCCACCTCTTCTTGATGTCTTCTGCTTCTGTTAGGTCCCTACCATTTTTGTCCTTTATCATGTCCAACTTTGCACAAAATGTTCCTTTAATGGATCCAATTTTCTTGAACAGATCTCTGGTTTTTCCCTATTGTTTTCCTCTATATCTTTGCATTGTTCATTTAAGAAGGCCCTCTTGTCTCTCCTTGCTATTCTTTGGAAGTCCGCATTCAATTTTCTGTAACTTTCCCTATCTCCCTTGCATTTTGTTTCCCTTCTCTTCTCTGCTATTTGTAAGGCCTCGTTGGACAGCCACTTTGCTTTCTTGCATTTCCTTTTCTTTGGGATGGTTTTTGTTGCTGCCTCCTGTACAATGTTACGAGCCTCCATCCATAGTTCTTCAGGCACTCTGTCCACCAAATCTAGTTCCTTAAATCTGTTCTTCACTTCCACTGTGTACTCATAAGGGATTTGGTTTAGATTATACCTGACTAGCCCCATGGTTTTTCCTACTTTCTTCAGTTTAAGCTTGAATTTTGCTATAAGAAGCTGATGGTCAGAGCCACAATCAGCTCCAGGTCTTGTTTTTGCTGACTGTATAGAGCTTCTCCATCTTTGGCTGCAGAGAATATAATAAATCTGATTTCGGTATTGCCCATTTGGTGATGTCCATGTGTAGAGTCGCCTCTTGTGTTGTTGGAAAAGAGTGTTTGTGATGACCAGCTTGTTCTCTTGACAGAACTCTATTAGCCTTTGCCCTGCTTCGTTCTGAACTCCAAGGCCAAACTTACCTGTTGTTCCTTTTATCTCTTGACTCCCTACTTTAGCATTCCAATCCCCTAGAATGAGAAGAACATCTTTCTTTGGTGTCAGTTCTAGAAGGTGTTGTAAGTCTTCATAGAATTGGTCAATTTCCGCCTCTTCAGCATCGGTGGTTGGTGCATAAACTTGGATTACTGTGATGTTGAAAGGTCTGCCTTGGATTCGTATTGAAATCATTCTATCATTTTTGAGATTGTATCCCAGTACAGCTTGTCCCACTCTTTTGTTGACTATGAGGGCTACTCCATTTCTTCTACGGGATTCTTGCCCACAATAGTAGATATGATAATCGTCTGAATTGAATTCGCCCATTCCCGTCCATTTTAGTTGACTGACGCCCAGGATGTCAATGTTTATTCTTGCCATCTCCTGTTTGACCACATCCAACTTACCAAGGTTCATAGATCTTACATTCCAGGTTCCTATGCAGTATTCTTCTTTGCAGCATCGGACTTTCCTTTCACTTCCAGGCGCGTCCACAGCTGAGCGTCCTTTCGGCTTTGGCCCAACCACTTCATTAGCTCTGGAGCTACTTGTCCTTGTCCTCCGCTCTTCCTCAGTAGCATGTTGGACGCCTTCCGACCTGAGGGGCTCATCTTCCAGCGTCATATCTTTTAGCCTTTTGTTTCTGTTCATGGGGTTTTCTTGGCAAATATACTGGAGTGGCTTGCCAGTTCCTGCTCCAGGTGGATCGCGTTTAGTCAGAACTCTCCACTATGACCTGTCCGTCTTGGGTGTCCCTGCACGGCATAGCCCATACCTTCTCTGAATGACTCAAGCCCCTTCGCCACGACAAGGCAGCAATCCGTGAAGGGGGGGAAGGAGGGAGGGATGAATAAATAGGTAGGCAGGCAGGCAGGCAGGTGGGTGGATGGATGATGGATAGACAGATAGTGTTTCTGGATCCATTTCACATACACGCACCAAAACTTAAGTTCCTTTTTATATTATTTATTGATGATAATAATAATAATAATAAACAGGAACAGCACATCTACTACCTCAATATTTAAACAGATACTTAGTTTTTTTGGTTAAAACTTGTATCTGTTATTATATAATGCCAGTCAATGTTTTCATAATTTTGATTGACTGTGCCTGGTGTTTAATAATAATAATGATAATGATGATGATGATGCAGAGCGTGCTTTGGACTGAGCAAAGGACAAGCGCCGGCGCGTGGGGTCCTCTCGCTCCTCCCCCTCACTTTCCGCCCGCCTGGACTCGCCCCTCTGGCCTCCCGTCTCGTTCGCCAGTCCTCCCCTCCCCCGGCGTGCCCCGCGCCCTCCTTCCTCCCCAACATGGCGCTGCTGAGAGTCCTGTCGGCGATGCCGTTGGGCTCCTCCGCCGAGGCGGCGGCGGCGGCGGGGGGCGCGGGCGGTGCTTCCCCTCCGGGGCCCCGGCTCCTCCTGGCTTCGTGCCTCTGGCTGCGACCACCGGCCGGAGCGGCCCGGGCGCACGCTTGGAAGAGGGGCCGGACGCCTCCCGAAACTTCCCAGGTACGCCGGCCGGGCTGAGGCGGGAGGGCGGTTGGCGGGGGGGGGGGGAGAGGGGAGGGGAGGGGGGTAGCGGCCTCCCTTCGCCCGGGCCAGAGACGGGGGAGGGGGGGACCGAAGCCCTGAGGGGGCAACGGCCGGGGTGGGGGTATGGGGGGGTATGTGGGGGTGGGGAGGACGAGCCTTGGCCTCTGAGGGGGGGGCGTCGTCGTCGTCGAAGGTTTTCTGGGTCCCTGAGGGAGGCCCTTAAAGTCACCGATATAACAATATATGTGTGTGTGTCAGGAATACCGTTCATTTATAGATATAGACAAATGCTTTGAATGTTTTTTAAAATGTTTTAATTTGATGTATTTTTATGTTTTGAGTTTTTTGCTTATTTGTATTTTATTATTTCTATTCCTTATGATATTAAATGGTGCTTGGTGGTATTTATAGGCTGTAAACCACCTGGAGTGGCCTCGGCCAGATGGGTGATATAAAAATTACATATACTGTACATACATTTCTCTCTTTCTCCACACACACATGGTATACACACAGACACATACATACATATACTGTATGGGGAGAGAGAGAGAGGGAGTGCTCCATATATGTTTCACCATGTGTCTGGATCCCTGAGGGATGCTGTTGATTAATCACTAATATATATGTGGAGGGAGAGGGAGAGGAATGATATATATTTATAAGAACGGCTAACAAACAGAAGTATTTGTCTTTTAAATATATATTATAAAACTGGTTGAAGCTGCTTTTTGTATGATGCCAGTTGGTTGTATTTTTATTTTTATTTTCATTTTTAACCTTGGTTATGATACTGCATTATTATGGTCATTGTGGTACAACGGTACACCCAGAGTGGCCATTGGCCAGCTGGGCGGTGTAGAAATTGAATCAATCAACCAATAAAAATAATTATTGCAGTTATTCATGCTATTTTTTAGCTTTGAAGATTGTTTATTTTTTGATGTTGTGAGCCATCTTGGAGCCTCTCTTGGATAAAAATGGAGATATTCATAAATTGTAGTAAAATAAAAACTTAGGAGGAGTTGCAGGGAGCAGGTGAAGTATCACCTGCTTCCAGAAGAATCTCCTCCTTGGGGGAAAAATCCCACTTTTTAAAATGGGGGAAATGGGCAGGTGGGGATATCACATGTTGACTTGGGCAGAAAGACAGCCAAGGAGGGTCCTCCTTCATATACATGTGTGTCCCAGCCACCCACAGAGGTCTTTACAGGAAACGGCAGAACATCCATTTATCCTGTAAGTTGAAAAAAGCAAGTTTAGTCAAAAGTCTTATTGCAAGAGTAAACAAACCTGTATATTTATTCATTTTTTTAAAATATATATATATGAGATAAAAGGAGATTTCTTTGTTGTAGTTGTGTTGTACCAAAGTACACGGAGATAAAAAGTCAGTGGAATTTTCCTCTTTCAGGTAGGAGCCTGTCAGTTAGTTCTGCGGAAGGATGAATACTTTGTTACTTTACTTTCATGTGCAATTTACTTTTATCTGCTGGGATTTTTCTTCTTCTTCCGAGAAATATATTGAAGAAGTAAAAGAATAGATGACCTGTTCCTGATTTTCTTCTCTTTATTGGCTACAGCCCAGTGCAGAATTAAGCATGCTTAGGAGTACACAGCTTCTTTGAAATCTGTGTGCTTTGTGGTTAGTATGGTTGCTAGTTCTGAAGTATTACTAAATCCTAAATTTTATAAATAGCGGGCAACAGGGCATCGCAGGCATACAGATGTCTGTTCTTTGAACATCTGCTGAGTAGACTGCAAAGAGCTTTTCTTGCCTGGTTTGATTAGAAAGCAAAAGACACAGTGAAATACCTTAAGACTTGTAGAAAATTCAGTTTCCAAAAAATTCAGTCATTCATTTTAGACTTGATTATTAAATCCCAAGAGGGACTTCAGATATGAGTTCTTCCCTTGCTTAGAGTTTTCACCTGAACAGATATTTGGTGACAGACATGTTAAAGAGCTCTCGTTTGCTTTACATGCTCCTTGATTTCTCTTGCTTGCAACACGATCGCTAAGGAAACCACCTGATCTGTGACTGATTCACTGAATTGTGTGAACCTTGAACCTGTTGCTACTCTGATTTGTTTCTCTCCAAAGGAGCTAGGATAAAATCCATTAGCAAGCCTAAAACTGGCCTTAGATATAGTCTCTCTGGTTTATTGGGAGAGAAACAAACTCATTAGTTGCACCTTGGTTTAATACGATGGCATAAACAATAAAGCACAGTTCCTTAATTAACAATAAAGCACAGATCCAACAGTGGTGAAGCAGAAGAGTTGAGGATTCCTACAGATGCTTCTGTTGTACAAATGTGGCCTATATATTTTAAGTTTGTCTGGGGTTCTGTGTCAGTGTCAGAACTGACTCTTATCTACTAATGCTGAAGAAGGTGAGAATCTTGTCAGGAAGGAGGACACTGGGAGTCTTCATAAAGTGCTCTGGTTGTGATGATATGTGTATTTTGTAGTTGTCTGAGAGGCCCTGATAGGCTGGTGCCGAGGCTGTGTATTAATTGATAGCCGAGGTTGCCCCCTTCTGCAGTTACAGCCAGTAACGTTTCATGGCTTAAGAGAATATGCTTCAGAAAGCACATGCTGTCCTGGAAGATCTGTACCTTGAGGCTGATCATAGAATTCTTGGGAGAAATTGGTTTTCCTTAAGAACAAAGAAGAGCTATTCTGTATGGGCTGAAAGCTTGCCTAGTCTGGCTTTTCTGTTTTCTACAGTGGCCAATCAGATCCATATGGGAAGCCAGCAAGGAGCACCTTCCTCTGGATAGGGTTCCTCAACAACTAGTGTTCAGAGAATAACTCTGAACAAAAGAGGAGGATATCCTAACTACTAAGATAACTATCCCTCAATCCCCATTTTAAAGCCGTATAATTAAATTTAAAACTATTGCCACATCTTGTGGTAGCATCAGGGTGGATTAAAATCAATTTTTTAAAAAAATCAAAAACATTGCATTTTTAAAATTTAAATTGGATTTTTTAAAATTTAAATCAAACTTATTTTAATAAAATGCTTTTGGAGGTAACATCTATCTAAAGATAGTTTTCTATTTAAGATACATTATAGTTCAAAGGTTATTCAGCATGAAATAGAACTTGGTTATGTAGCATGATGCTGTATATTCATGCAATAGTTACATTTTTTGTAAACTAACTCAGTTAATTAATATATGTTTACCTGTTGCTCAATCTATGCGAGCGAATGAATAGGTCAGTTCTTGCAAAATATGCTTGCAAAAAATTATAGGCCAACAAATACTTGCAATCACCATTCTTGCTTCACATACAAACACATCCCACACATTATTAATGTTGGCAACAATAGGAGTATTCCAACACTGCAAGTAGCTTCTTTGCCTGGTGCCTGGATGGAATAGTTGCTTGCCACAGGCCATGCCTGTGTGCAGGGCTGGAATAGCTAATAGCACCTCCAGGTGACCCTAAAGCTGCTATATTCTTGAAGTGTCTTCTTGGAAGCAAATGCTTGTGCTGGTTGGTTACTGTGCAGCATCCCCTTTGGTTCATTCAGTTCTGTAGTGCTGCTTGACATTTTCCTCCCTTATGGGTCTGTTTTCTTGCCATTTGCTTAATAACTCTGTCCTCCTGTCACCCCCACCCCACTCCAAGTGCAGTTATTTATTTAGAAGAGATTGATAGATAACATGCCGAGGGTTGTGTCAGACTTCGTATGTATGGCTGAGCCACTGTTTCAGCTCTTCTCAAGAACACTTACGGCGGCTAATTTTACTTGTGTTTAATTATATTAATGGCATTTAATGCATCCCTTTGCTTCTGAAAAAAAGGTTAATCATTTATATTTATAGCAGACTTAGAAGGAATTGGACCAGAGTAATAGAAAGATATAACTTTATAAGTGTTTTGAAGGCATTTGGGTGGCAACCTGTCCTACTCCTTTTTAGCCAAAAGTTCTTGCCTTGGTGCGCCACCACGTCCCCTCTGTATGTTCTAGACCTGTTGCTAAATAGAATCCAAATTAACACAGTGATATGGGTTGAGGAGTTTTCTTCCTAATAATGTACTTTTGTATGGGGCCAGGGGTTTCAAAATATTCCACTGCAGTGCAGGATTAAAAGACAGAAGCTTTCTTATCTCGGAGAATTAGAAGCTCATAAGCTGAAGTCGAGAGAGGCTCAGAGAAGTTAGACTACATTTGGCCGATAACAACACTGACCTAAATCCAGTTGCTAGTCCTGCTTAGAATCTTAGTTCTGTTTATTTCAGTCAGTTGAATTTGCATAAGCACTGATTTACTATCCAGCACTTGATTGAATGGGTCTACTCTAGCTGGGGCTAGCAATTGGATTTAGACCACTAGATATAGCACTGTGGCATATCTATAACCACCAGTGTGCCAATCATCTATGTATGAAACAGGTGAAGTGTTCTCTGATCATGGACTTTGTGCTTTTAATTACTACATCATTGCTTTTCTTCTTTTCAGATTCCCTCAGTATTAAACCGGCCCTCATGGCAGAGTTCAGGGAGATGCTCGTCCCGGCAGCTACTGGATGTTGCAAAGGTAGAGTTGAGCAGTTTTTTCTCCCCCTTATAATTCTGCCAGTGGGGAAAAACACAGCCTTCCATCCGATTCCATGCTTGCAACTTGTGCCATATGTTTTGCTTAAAGTCCTTAACTTCCTCTGGGTAACTTAAGTAGGCCTTGTCTAGTGGAAGAGAATCCACTTCAGTTTTTGTACCAAATCAATTTATAGAGTAAGTCTTCTTTGTCTTAAAATAGCAGCTGCAACTGGAATGAAGGAACAAAATGCAGTTGCTTGAGATGTAGTTGAAACACATTCTCCAGAAGAGTAGGGGTGGCAGCTGAGGCTCCAGATGCTCTCCTGCTTGTTCTGAGGTGCAGGAGGACACAAGAGTGGTGCTGTGCCAGAGACGCAAGAGTGGTGTTACGCAGGTGAAGAATCAGGGAGATTATACTCATTGCTGAGCCTCTGCAGAACTGAGTGGAAGCAGCATGCTTGAGCAACATGCAATCGCTGTTGGCGAACTTTGGCGTTTTTTCCTGTTTTGTCTTAATTATTTATTTTTATGTTGTGATTTGGTAATTATAACTTTAAGAAGAAAGGAAATACGGCAGGCAGGCACTCCCTCACACACAAACCTGGTCAGAAATCAGATTTACTGTGAGAAGATGAGGGGGGGAGGAAGATGTAAACTTCGTTGCTGCAGGCTGGTGCCCTTAAGAACAAGTGTATACACTGGCTCCCCTCCTCACACTGCCCAATGCACTCCTGATTCTTCTGGCAGCCTAATTTAGGCATGTAATGCCACTTTCCTCTGGACATCTGACCCTGGACATTGTCATTGGCCAAGATCCAAAACTTGGTTGCTCAGACCTATTGAACGAAACTCAACTGGCAGGATGGAGAACTGTCCAAGCTACCCTTGGATAGGTGAATGGGTGGGTAGGTGTCACAGTTGGTCTACTAATCTTAGTAGCTGCAAAGTGCCTAGTGCCAGAGAGGTCACCTCAGCCTCTAGGGATAAAACTAGGCCCAAGAGCCTGCTTGAGCTCTGAATCAGCTTCTCAAGGGAAGCACAGTCATCTAGAACAGTGGTTCTTAACCTTGGGTTACTCAGGTGTTTTTGGACTGCAACTCCCAGAAACCCCAGCCAGCACAGCTGGTGGTGAAGGCTTCTGGAAGTTGCAGTTCAAAAACACCTGAGTAACCCAAGGTTAAGAACCACTGATCTAGAACAATGGTTCCCAAAGTTGAATTCCCAGATGTTGTTCTGGGAGTTTTAGTCCAAGAACATATGGGGACCCAAGATTATGAACTGCTGATTGAGAACAACATGAATATTGGCCCTTCTGACAGATAACTACGCAGCAAGGCTAGACTGAGTTTCAGTTTATTGACTCTCATCCAGATCTTTATTAATCGGGGACTTTAAATCAACATGTCTGCTGCCTCACTTTGAACAGCTGTGCAGAGTCTTAACCCTTGGATTTCCTCACTTAGATGTTTCATGTAGAGACTGAAAAAAACTGGGTGGGGGGAGAATGGTAGATTTCTGCAGGACCCCATAGTATTCATGCTGTGGGGCTGGCTAGAAATCCAACAGCACATCTTCTAAGATTAATTCTCCAAGTAGAAACAGATCTGCTGAAACACACCATGCATATAATCACCATCCTCTCCAGAAGGATGTTCTGGTCAAAGCCTTGCTGAGGGGTTTAAAGCATTAAAAGGGCATTCACCTTGTCTCTCTCCTGACATGGTTCATCCAACAGGTGTTTGTGCAAAAGCAGATCTGAACCAGACTGAAGTGGGTTTATCTGGTCAGCCTCCTTCAATGCTTGGCATAGCAGATACTTGCTCAAGGGTGTGGGGTATTTGCAAAGAAAAAGTAATTCTGTATTCTGGTTGGCAGCCCAAATTAGTCTGTGGTAACTGACATTTTAAAATCAGAAATATGTGCATATTTACACGTATTGGTCACACAGTGTGCTAGTGAATGCTGACCATAGAGCCAAGTATCCTGCCCTCTCCAAAACCCAAGAATTACAGCTGGTGGCTACATCTAGATAAATGCAAACAGCAGAATCCATGCTTAGCGTTGAGCTGGCTCAAATGTGATAAGGTTCACACATGTTATGTAACATGTTACTTGGTTTGTTGTGTTCAGAACAAACAGTGGTTCATCATCATCATCATAATCTCAGAACTGCAGGGCTGGAAGGTACTCTATTGATCATCAAGTCCAGCCCCACTCAAGAAGGCACAGTGGGGAATCAAACTCCCAACTTCTGCCTCCATAGCCAGAGACCTAAGCCACTAAGCCATCCATGACCTTAATGACTCACTTACATTGGTACTATGCAGAATGTGCTCACAAATGATTACTCAGGAAAATGACAGTTACAGGCAAGGAACCTATTCTTTTCTCATCTTAAACCCACAATTGGATGCCATGTGGTTTCTTGTAGAGTTCTGGCTTCTTTAGAGCCAAAACTCTGGCTTGCTGGAACCATGGCTTGTTCTTGGGTCCAAACCTAGCACCACTGATTGTTTCCCCAGTTGCCTCTCCTGACAGAGCAGCAGACAAAGGAGGTGGGAGAGAAACAGATACGAAATAGGGGAGAAACATGTGGTTTATCATAATAATAACCTTTGAACTGCAGAGTTGGAAGGGACCCTATGGATCATCGAGTCCAGACCCTGTCAAGGAGACACAGATGTTTGTTCATAAATGGAATAGTTCATGGTGCTTAAAGCAACAGTGCACACCAATGTAAGCCGTAAGTTTGTTTGATGAGCAAACACTACCATTCTGTGGTTTGTGGCCTCTGATTAAATATGTATTCAGGGCATGTTAGATTATTTTCCTCTGTTGTGCATGTTCTGCTGTAACCCCCCAACTCCTTCTCTTTCAAAGCAGAAGCTATGATGTTCTCTGCAAAGAATCACTGTGAATTAATGCTTTCTGTGGCACCTGTAAGCATTTCTTAAGGTCTCTGGAAGTGCTTTACATTGTTGTTATGATGTTTACCAAATTGCTCTTGGTGTTCTAGCATAATAGAGATGTTAAGCGCTTTGTTTGGCGCCTAGCTGCACTTTAAGAAGTGACATTCTAAACGCAGCATTCTCTTTTCACTGGGAAATGGAAGACCTCCATTTAAAAAATAAAGAAAGCAATTTGGGATCCGATCATATGTGTCATAGAGTATGGTGGTTGAGCATTCTTGCATTTTTCTTCTCGTAGGCAGGAGTTTACAACAGCTTGAACCACAACCAGTTCCGTTTTCCCAATTTGCTGAAGGTTATGGAAACATTCAAGGTGCTGGTGATTCCCTTTGAAAAAGCCCCTTCTAGCATGGGACCCACAAGTCTTAACAGCTGCTCTTCCTCCCCCTTCCCTCAACACGAGTCCTGCCACTTAGCGTAGTCTATGGAGTCTATGTTTCTTGCCAATAGGAGGTGAGACTGTTTGCAACAACCTTGATAGCAGCTGACTTGACTATCTGGTGTGACATTCTGTAGGAGGTTCGAAACATTCCTTGCTTCCTGGCTCTGCAAAAGAAAAGAAAGAAACATATCTTTTGGGGGACATTTGCTTTTTGGAAGATTTCTGCAGTGGACAAAAAAATTATCTTTATATGATAAACATATTTTTCTCCACGTTGCTTGATGCATTTTTCACGGTGCCTCTCTTCCTTGCAGTACGTTAAATCTGGTGTTCTTGTACGCAGTGTTGAGTTTTGTTTGTCATGGATGTTCAAAACAGGGCACACTTAGCTGTGTGTGATAATCCCATACAGCCCTTTCCAATGGTTACTAAATAAATGTGTTTTCCACAGGGAAGATGCTGCGTGTTCATATGGTACCATGGTACCAGATGGTAGCAAAAACAAGGCAGTGTGTTAGTGAATGCTAACCAATCATTCCTGTAGCAGGCAAGGTATAGTGAACCTAACAACTAGGGTGGATAAAAATCAGTGATTTTTTTTAAAAAAAAAATCAAATTGATTGAAATCACAATGTAAATAATGATTTAAATTTTTATAAATATTTTTTTATTTAAATCATCCAAAAATTCTATTTTTTTAACATTTAAATCGTGATTTAAATCAAATCCACCCTGCTAACAAGGCATCTTGTTGCTGTCCATGACTTATTGTGCTGTTTGAATCAGGAGTTTTGGCTTGTGACTCTGATGCGTCTGGGGAGAAAGAAGCCAGACTGCTTGTTTTGGACGTCATAACAAGCTGCCCAGTGTGCCCCACTGTAGCGTGGTTAACAGAGTATTGGACTAGAACTCAGGAAATCTGGGTCCAGATTCCCTCTTGGCCATGGAAGCTCACTAGAGGTAGCACTGGTAAACCCCTCACTTCTTAAACATCTCAAGAGAAAAATGGACCACCAACTGCATTCCTGCACTGAGCAGGAGGGTTGGATTCAATGGCCTTAGGAGGCCCCCTTCAAACTCCATGATTCTAGGATTCAAATACCTTGGAAAGCCCTACTGGGATCTCCGTAAGTTAGAATCCACTGAACTCTCCGTTCCTACTATGTCAGAATGCCAAAGAACATCATCTGGATGTGACATCCAAACCGTCTCTGCCACCGAGGACACAGTGTGAAGGGGTTCCAAGGGTCGGATCCACTCTGAAACACACTGCTTGGTTCCCAGGATGTTTGCCAGAGTTATCCTGGTTGGATTTGTGCTTCTTCATTGGCTTCTTCAACGCAAGTGGAGTTAAAGGAACCCGTCCTTGAGATTCGAGCGAAACATTGTGCGGAAGGATTGGTCTGTAATTGGTTTCGTTGTGAAATCCATAATGCTTGAAGTCAACCATGGGCATTTTATTCCTTGTGCAGAATCTTCAAGGCTGGTCTCAGAGAGATAAAAGAACGTGCTGGCATGGACACGCAGGTGGAAGACTCCATTCAGATCCAAAGGAAGAGGTAAATACACTCTACGTGTGCTTTTATTTCTATACAAACGTTATAGTAGAAGCAGCACCCGTGTTGTTTTCTGCTGAACTGGTTTATGATTTCATCAGAATGGAAAAGATTCTTTCTTGTGTCAGAACTAGCCACTGGGACCTTGTTGAGGAGTGGATGAGCCGTTTTTATGACTTGCAAAACGATTTACAGGACTTCCTGTTCCTTCTCTCTTCAGTATTAATCATGCATGATTAATTCCCCTTCCTTGATACTTTCTCCCGTGGTTTCTCTTAGATTCTTGGGGCATGGTCTTATTTATTTATTTAGATGGTTTTGGTTTTCTTTCTGATAGGCCTCCGAAGCTGCTGAAAGTTTAATAGGCATAAGATTTTATCACAAAGGTGCTGGTTGTCCAGGGTCTACAACTGTGGCTGGGCTAAAAATTATAACTGTCAGAATAACTGCTTTCCCTCATGGAAGCTTCTCTTTTGCCTGCTGACTGTTTGTTTCTGAGGGAAGGATGAGGGGTGAGACGGGCTAGTTGGCTGTTTCTCTTTAAAGGCCCCCAAAGCCAGCTGGACAAAGCTGTACGAAGACAGCCTAAGCATCCTCAAACAGCAGCTTCTGACCCACTCTTTTCTTTTGGGAAAAACCAGTGTGAAAGGAGATTCTCAGTCCTTCCCTGCCAATCTGGCCAAGGCTCTCCTGTTGTCTTCTCTGCACAGCTCTCTGAATACAACCCACCCCACCACCGGCCCTCACAAAATATTCTTCAAACTGGGGAAATAGGGCAGGAAAGGCCATGCAGCTGCAGGAAAGCTATCAACAGCTTCAAAACGGAGGGAAAGGCTGGGTGCCTGTTCGCTTCCCCAGATTTTGGGAGGGGTGAGGGGGCGTTGCCACACTCCTGTTTTCCAAGTGCAAATGTGGAGGCCTGCCAAGTGTCTTTCTTTCATTTAGCAAAGGAACAGAATTGGATCTTTGTTAAAATAATACTGCCCTGTGTTTGCTGGGCAGTCACGTTTGTCGGCTGCTGGTTGTCCCAGTTCCCAAGCAAAATACTGTCTTTGGAAATGGATCGTAGTACTTTTTTTAAAAAAGGAAGCACCATGCTGGAGGCATGCGCTGCACATGAATGGAAGTGAGATATAGACTCTTCCCTCAAGCTTACAAATGAATACATTAGGACCATGGTATCTGTGGGGAATCAGTTCCAAGCCCTCCCCCCCCCCCCCGCTAATGCCAGAAAACACAGAAATATCAAACCCTATGCATTGCAGGGTCTCTCGCTCTTTCTAGTGGCCAGTTTGGGTAAATATGCCCTCGAAATATGTATAAATAGGTATTTCTGGGGGTGGGGGGTGGTTATTTAGTATTTTCAGTCAGCGGATAAGTGAATCAGCGGATACTGATCCTGCAGATAGAGGGGTCCTATTGTACACCAAAACATGGAAAGATGGGCTTGTTTGGCAGTGCCAGAAGGAAGTGGGAAATTTTAAACAGGCCTTTCTATCCAACTGAACCCAGGCTTCTGTTCCTCAAACAGAAAAGGAACTGTCTACCTGCATCTAGCAACTGGCAGCCTTTGTTGTTCCCACTGGTGCTGGAAGCCAGACTCCCCCTGGGTAACTGGGAAAGGAGGAACCTTGTGGCTGCTTATTCCGTCTGGGGCCTGCCTGGTCTTCTCCTGGCCAAGCTGTGCTTCTGGGATGGGACGGAGGCGAAGAGTAGAAGAAACTGTCTGTGGCTGTTGATTTTTTTTCTGTATGCGGTGGTTGGAGATTCAGCCCATTAAGTCGGATTGTCTGGAAAGCACCTCCGCTAGGAGTCCAACCCACATAGACTGTTCCTGCGCGTGTATGCAGAAATAAATCTCCGTGTGTTCCGTTGGCCTGACTCCCAGATAAAGGTGCACAGATCGCAGCTTGAGGCAGGAGGGTGGGCATGTTTTTGTTTTTGCATCTATCAAACCCAGGCCAAAGCAACCTTAAGCTCTCTTACACTTCGACTTACATTCAGTGCATCTGCTGGTGGTGCCTTCCAAACTGAGAGGCATCGTTAGGGTGGGATACTAAAATACACTCCCTCCTGCAGAATCTCTGAAAGGCTCCAGCAGTGTTGGGTTCTAATCATGCTAGCCATAAAACTGCTATCAAATAGCATTGAAGAGAACTAATTCCACTAATTACATTTAGACGTCCCACACAAACACACACACCCAGTATCTATTAAATTAGAATTCTATCTGTATCCTAGTAATTCACTACACATATCTCAGACACGTAGCTTAAAGCTGCTAGGAAGACCATGCCAATCAGTTTTGTATCTGCAGCCCTCTCTTGCAGATTTGCGTGACTACTTTTTACATCTTCTGTGTGCTGTTGTCCTCTAAATTCATTTCTGTTTTATGCATCCTGATCTGGTTCAGGTAGTCCTTTGCTCTCCATTCCATGTTTTCTTTCCCATGTTTCTACCTTGATCTTCTCCTTGCCCCCTTTCACAGTTTGTGGCCGTCTGCATGCTTGCTTTGTAACTCATTCCTGCATCATCCGTGTTGCCAACCAAAGTCAGATCGTTCCTTGCTTCTAACTGCTATTTGCTCCTTGTTGTTTTTTTCCTCCTCCATAAAGCTCTCCTCTATAAATTGTGGTGAGCCAAGAGCAAGGGATGACTTAAACAACTTTACATGGCTTTCAAGTTAACTAGGCATCACTTCTCATTTCTTTCTTTCAAATCATTACCAAACACTTTCCCCATCTGCTTGAAATGTGATGCTCTCTGTGTGTGTCTTCCTGAAAAGGATTTCTCGGTGTGCATTATATATTTTTCTTCAATTCTTGGAGTGTGAGAGAAGTGCAGATTTATTTGGTACTCACTTGAGACTTGTAAGTTGTTAGCAGAGAATCTACGCCCTCTGAAGGATATATAAATGGTACTTACAAGGGATGCTGCTCTCAAATACTTTAGATTGTCAACAACCTTAAGTATATCTTAACACTTCAGTTCCCCCTGGTGGGAGCAGGGTAAGGTGTGGAAGCATATAGAAACTGGAATAGAATGCGGATTTATCTATTTTTTCCTCCGTCTAGTCTTGCAGTATGATCTTCTGCTTTTCCTGAATATAATCATATGACTCCCCATGACTCTTGATGGCAACTTGTAGTGTTACCTCAAGTCAAAGACATTTTTTCCACTTGAAATTGAGGGGAAAAGTGAAATAAGGGAATAGCGGATACATGAAATACTTTTGCCTACTCAAGTAGTACTGTATAAGTGTTATGTTTTATTATTAAGTAGTATAGTTAGAAGCTGGACTGTGCCTTCTTGCGTTGTCTTTCCTCTTTCCCTCCAAACCCTTCCCCGAAAAATGTTTGGACCAGATGGAAGTATCCTACATTTCCATACACTTTTCGACAAGGAAGAGATCTTAATGGCAGATGAACATATCAGATTAGAGTTTTGCTAGCATCGGGTATCAGGTTTGACGCACAGGGGACACCGTCCCCTTCAGGAGCTCGCCACAGGCTTCTGCCCTTCTCTCTCTTGCTCCCCCACCCTGTGATTTGTTGGTTTCTTTTGGAGATAACTTGAGCAGTGCTACTTAGGCAAACACACTGTTGCTCAGCAGTGCACACTTAACCCAAGCTGCTGTTGGCCAGCCTGCTTCCATTATGGCTCCTGGCTGTGGTGTTGCCATAGTTCATGTATCACACTTCCCCAAAGGGCATCTGGGCAGCCTCCCTTTTCACTGCTCCCTTTGACATGAAGTCCAATTGCGAGAACAGGCTTATTTTATAGGAATCTCTAAAATTTCCTCTATATTATCTTCCACTTTGGTGTTTAATGTCTGATGTTACCTCTGGCTTTCACAAACCTAGAACGTTCTCAGACTAGCTGTCAAAACTTACACTCTGTCTTAGATTCTAGAAATGTTATTTTAATAGCCCCTTCCCGCTTTACATGCCAGACATGAAGTCCAATTGCGAGAACAGGCTTATTTTATAGGAATCTCTAAAATTTCCTCTATATTATCTTCCACTTTGGTGTTTAATGTCTGATGTTACCTCTGGCTTTCACAAACCTAGAACGTTCTCAGACTAGCTGTCAAAACTTACACTCTGTCTTAGATTCTAGAAATGTTATTTTAATAGCCCCTTCCCGCTTTACATGCCAGAGGGGTGGAAGAGAGGAGTAATTCCATGGCTGATCCCTAAAACCCTTTGATTGGCAAACCAACCTCACACCTGTACTGGTTCCTTCAATTGCCTGCTGCTGTTGATGTCATTTCTTATTTTGTTGTGTTGGAACAGGTTGGATAGACTCGGGATGATAAACAGTTTTATGATGTGCTGGCCTTAGCTTTTGGAACATGAGGTTGCTCCTAGCCTTTCTTGGTTGTCTTTTGAATTTGCCCGACTATGTAGAAAGACTCATAAAATGACAGAAGCGGGCCACAGGTGTTTGATTAGCTTGAGCTTTAAAACAAGGAATTAACAGCACAGGACAGGGCAGTCATTCAGTTTATGGGAGAAGCCACAGTTCTGCTGTTGGCTGTTAAACAGCCTCATAATGCATGATTACCCAACTTCGGAGCCATTCTGTTGAAAATAAGTGGTGACATTTTACACACAATTAACTCACCTAGCACAAGTTTCTTGGTCCTGGGCGTGACATTGCTGTGTAGCCTTTAAAAGAATCCAAGTCTGTGCTGAATATTTTTCTGAAGTGGGAAACTTTTTCTTAAACCCTTGCAGGTAGTGGAAGATGACGGGTGTCTGTGAGCTGAGGTTCTGCAGCCATCCTTCTCCTGGACTGACTTGGGATGACCTCGTGTAATACAATGTCTTCTCTCCGCAGTTGAAAGAAATAGATAGCCGAAAGATCATCCAGGCGATGCTGTCGTATGTGTGGCCCAAAGATAGGCCTGACCTCCGTGCCAGAGTTGCCATATCACTTGGATTTTTAGCAGTTGCCAAGGTAAGAACTGTTCCACGGTCTTGAAACAGAAAGCAGCTGAGGTTGCCTTAAAGAATTTTCATTGGATTTGGGAAAATTCTTAAAGCCTCTTCAAAATCCGTTAAATCTCTCTCTCTCTCTCTCTCTCTCTCTCTCTCTAATGGCCTGAAAAGTGCATTTTCTTGCCGTCCGTCTTGATCTCAGTAATCGGCTACAGGTGCCTAGGAGGCAGTTCCATGGACGAACCAAATTTAAAGCCTTGTGCAAGTGGAACACTCCCAGATGCCTGGACTTGGTTCAACAAGATTGCACACTCTCTTCCTCATGGTGTGCAAACCTGGTTTAGCAGACGATGTGTAACCTTTGTTGTGTGACTGGCAAAATTCCTTCTCGTTTTCAGCCCCCCTGGGTGGGACTCCACCACGACCGGAACCAAAGGGGCTGGAAACACTCGCTGTAGGTGCAGGAGGAGGAGGAGGAATGCTGTACAGAAGGGGCGCAGCACTGCACATCCACACATCTTAGAGGGAACATTGATGACTGGTGTTGCTTCCATTGCTTCATAGCAGTCCAGACCAGCAAGCTTCATCCAGGACCCTGGGGTGGGGTGGGGGCTGGAGGAAAAAAGCATGGACATTGGAAGCCCATTCACAGTCACTCAACCAAGGGGATTGGGCCCTTGTGGCAAACTCTTCAGCCCGAGCTGTCTGGCATAGGCAGGGCTGTCTTGCGATCCCTACTCAGATGAGCTTGTGAGTTGTATTCACAGTGAATACGTCACTCCTCTACAAAGTGGTCCATGTGCGAACAGACGGCTTGCACCACACTGGTAGCTTCGATGTTTTACACTCCCAAGCGGGCCTTAGAGAGATTCTGTTGCTGGCATTTTGAAATCCTCATTTCCTGGACTCAGTGAGAGCCCCTCCTTGAGGTAGAGCTTTAATTGATGCAATTAATGGATAGTAGACCTAAATTCCCCCTTCACGGATTGCTGCCTTGTCGTGGCGAAGGGGCTTGAGTCATTCAGAGAAGCTATGGGCTATGCCGTGCAGGGACACCCAAGATGGACAGGTCATAGTGGAGAGTTCTGACTAAACGCGATCCACCTGGAGCAGGAACTGGCAAGCCACTCCAGTATCTTTGCCAAGAAAACTCCATAGACAGAAACAAAAGGCTAAAAGACATGACGCTGGAAGATGAGCCCCTCAGGTCGGAAGGCGTCCAACATGCTACTGAGGAAGAGTGGAGGACAAGGACAAGTAGTTCCAGAGCTAATGAAGTGGTTGGGCCGAAAGGACGCTCAGCTGTGGACGCGCCTGGAAGTGAAAGGAAAGTCCGATGCTGCAAAGAAAAATACTGCATAGGAACCTGGAATGTAAGATCTATGAACCTTGGTAAGCTGAATGTGGTCAAACAGGAGATGGCAAGAATAAACATTGACATCCTGGGTGTCAGTGAACTAAAATGGACGGGAATGGGCGAATTCAATTCAGACGATTACCATATCTACTATTGTGGGCAAGAATCCCGTAGAAGAAATGGAGTAGCCCTCATAGTCAACAAAAGAGTGGGGAAAGCTGTACTGGGATACAATCTCAAAAATGATAGAATGATTTCAATACGAATCCAAGGCAGACCTCTCAACATCACAGTAATCCAAGTTTATGCACCAACCACCGATGCTGAAGAGGCGGAAATTGACCAATTCTATGAAGACTTACAACACCTTCTAGAACTGACACCAAAGAAAGATGTTCTTCTCATTCTAGGGGACTGGAATGCTAAAGTAGGGAGTCAAGAGATAAAAGGAACAACAGGTAAGTTTGGCCTTGGAGTTCAAAAAGAAGCAGGGCAAAGGCTAATAGAGTTCTGTCAAGAGAACAAGCTGGTCATCACAAACACTCTTTTCCAACAACACAAGAGGCGACTCTACACATGGACATCACCAGATGGGCAATACCGAAATCAGATTGATTATATTCTCTGCAGCCAAAGATGGAGAAGCTCTATACAGTCAGCAAAAACAAGACCTGGAGCTGATTGTTGCTCTGATCATCAGCTTCTTATAGCAAAATTCAAGCTTAAACTGAAGAAAGTAGGAAAAACCACTGGGCTAGTCAGGTATAATCTAAACCAAATCCCTTATGAATACACAGTGGAAGTGAAGAACAGATTTAAGGCACTAGATTTGGTGGACAGAGTGCCTGAAGAACTATGGATGGAGGCTCGTAACATTGTACAGGAGGCAGCAACAAAAACCATCCCAAAGAAAAGGAAATGCAAGAAAGCAAAGTGGCTGTCCAACGAGGCCTTACAAATAGCATCCTACAATCCTACAAGGTAGGCTTCAGCAGTATGTGGACCAAGAACTCCCAGAAGTACAAGCTGGATTTCGAAGGGGCAGAAGAACTAGAGACCAAATTGCTAACATGCGCTGGATTATGGAGAAAGCCAGAGAGTTCCAAAAAAAATCTACTTCTGCTTCATTGACTACGCGAAAGCCTTTGACTGGGTGGACCACAGCAAACTATGGCAAGTTCTTAAAGAAATGGGAGTGCCTGACCACCTTATCTACCTCCTGAGAAATCTATATGTGGGACAGGAAGCAACAGTTAGAACTGGATATGGAACAACTGATTGGTTCAAAATTGGGAAAGGAGTACAACAAGGCTGTATATTGTCTCCCTGCTTATTTAACTTATATGCAGAATACATCATGCGAAAGGCTGGACTGGATGAATCCCAAAATGGAATTAAGATTGCCGGAAGAAATGTCAACAACCTCAGATATGCAGATGATGCCACTCTGATGGCAGAAAGTGAGGAGGAATTAAAGAACCTCTTAATGAGAGTGAAAGAGGAGAGCGCAAAAAATGGTCTGAAGCTCAACATCAAAAAAACGAAGATCATGGCCACTGGCCCCATCACCTCCTGACAAATAGAAGGGGAAGATATAGAGGCAGTGACAAATTTTACCTTCTTGGGCTCCATGATCACTGCAGATGGTGACAGCAGCCACAAAATTAAAAGACGCCTGCTTCTTGGGAGGAAAGCGATGACAAACCTAGATAGCATCTTAAAAAGCAAAGACATCACCTTGCCGACAAAGGTCCGCATAGTCAAAGCTATGGTTTTTCCAGTAGCAATGTATGGAACTGAGAGCTGGACCATAAAGAAGGCTGACCGCCGAAGAATTGATGCTTTTGAATTGTGGTGCTGGAGGAGGCTCTTGAGAGTCCCCTGGACTGCAAAGAGAACAAACCTATCCATTCTGAAGGAAATCAACCCTGAGTGCTCACTGGAAGGACAGATCCTGAAACTGAGGCTCCAATACTTTGGCCATCTCATGAGAAGAGACGACTCCATGGAAAAGACCCTGATGTTGGGAAAGAGTGAAGGCAAGAGGAGAAGGGGACGACAGAGGACGAGATGGCTGGACAGTGTCATCGATGCGACCAACATGAATTTGACCAAACTCCGGGAGGCAGTGGAAGACAGGAGGGCCTGGCGTGCTCTGGTCCATGGGGTCACGAAGAGTCGGACACAACTTAATGACTAAACAACAAAGACCTAGATTTGGGGCAGGCACAGAGTTGGGCATCTAAGCTTGGTAGTATTTTGTGAGTGCTTGCTTTGATGCACCGTGGGAGTACATCTTAGTATATTCTACTATAACTCTTTAGGATTGGACAGTACAGAAATAAAGGAATCAAATGTGCCAATAAAAGTAAATTCATCTAGTTCTAGGATTTTTGGAGGAATGCAGTGATAAAACAGGCTTGTAGCAAGAGTAAAACATGGGGACCAAACATTTTTCCTTCTCTTCCCCATATGTGTACAGGATGTGTGTTTAGGGGTTGCACGGTCCGCCTGTTCTGTTTTGTTCTTTGGTCTGATGGGAGCATTC
Organism: Intellagama lesueurii; assembly: GCA_037013535.1. Taxonomy (NCBI): domain Eukaryota; kingdom Metazoa; phylum Chordata; class Lepidosauria; order Squamata; family Agamidae; genus Intellagama; species Intellagama lesueurii. Next base: position 14,430,363 of record JBAJHW010000010.1, read on the forward strand.
AGAAATTGTCAGTGATGAATGTTTATTTGGACCCAGTGGCTCAAAATGATGGGGGGGGGGGCACATACTGAAATGATCTGCATGGGAGTGGGGGGTGGGGTAGTTAATGTTGGTGAGAAAGAACCTTCTGTGCTAAAGTACGTTGAACCATGCAGTCTCTTATCTACGTTCAGCAGATCTGCCTTGTTACAAAAGTGGGAAGGAGGCTGCAAGGAGGAGACACAGAGTTGATAACAAGAGAACACTTGCAGGAGATAACTTTTAAATTTCCTTTTAGCCGAACAGGAGAGTGCTACAAGCCAGCTGAACCACAGAATGTTTTGTTGTTCAAGGTGTACCTGCTGGCCTCGTATTTATTTTCAAGCAGTGTTTCTATTATAATTTTTTACAACACTCTCGCTTTAAAAAAAGAATCCAGTCAAGATGGCTTATAAATTGTTTTTAAAAATAACTTGTTGATGAGATCGTAGCAGATAAAATAAGCAAAAAGTCACTCTTCCTCAGATCAGCAAAATAACTTAAGTTCAACAGACCCAATCTGCTGGGGAGAAAAAGTCCTTTACAGGAAGGTAGAAGACCCACCAAGAGGCCATGATGAACTTTCCTAATTAACTAGACCTCCTTGATAGGTAATAATGAGTGGAGAGGCTTGTGGAAGATAGTCTGTTAGCTATCCTAGTCCTCAGCCATTTGGGGCTTTGAAGGTTATAACCCATAACTAATAAGGCCTGGAAACAGTCCAAAAGCCAGTGCTGCTAAAATAAAAAGTAGAGATGGGCACGAACTGCTGGTTTGGCGATTCAACCTGGTTCATTTATCACCAAACAGGTGTTTGGCGGTTCAGCGTCCTACCCCCTCCGGCAGGTGCCCACTTGGAAGCAGCATCCCAGCTTCCATGCCCTGCTGCCTCTGGACGCTGCTTCTTTGTGGGTGCCAATCGAAGGGGGTGAGGCACCAAACACCTGTTGCAGCAGTAAACAAACCAGGACAAACTGCCGAACCAGTGGTTTGTGCCCATCTCTAGTAAAAAGGCCTTGTATGTTCTTTCTGCCAGTGCTGTAGCTGTTCCATACAGGGACAACACTGGTAGCCTTGTGGAAGAAGTAATCTGGTCTAGATATCAGCATGGCAAGAGACATCCTTTCTAAACAGGCCAGTGGGATGTAGTGAACAAAATGAGGTGATGTGGTTGGCCAAAGGTTCCCAAGAAGTCCCATTTTAAGTCCTACAGGACAACAAAGCCAGAATTCCTTATCTTGGTATTCTCTAGATGTTTTGAGATCGTAGTCCATGAAAACTTGTGCTAAAAAAAAATGGTTGTCTTTAAGCCCCCACAAGATGCTAAGTTGTGGAACATGGAGCTGCAAATGTCCAGGGTCTCAGAAACAGTGGTCCCTCCCTGACAGTAGTAGTTGTCCAGTCCACAGTATATGGAAGCTTGAAGCACTTGGAAGCTTGATGACACTGGTGGTCTAAACTGGCTTAAGCCTTTCGGTTTAGCTCCGCTGTGGATCAAGTTGTGTATATCCCTGGTAGATGGATGGGATTCACGAGTTTAATAAGAGCTGCTGTCACCTCCTGTCACGTCGGCAGACTTTTTTGGCCTTTTGCTCATGGGCTGAGCATCCATTATTTATGAGTCAGGCACATCTTTCACAGAATCCGTGTCGCTGCTGACTGTTAATTTTCTACGTTGGGGAGGGGAGCAGGCTGAAAAATGCAAAGCACGCCCAGGGAATGCCAGGGGAATGTTAAAATGGATGATATGCCTGCCTCACGAGTATGTCTTATCTCCCTAATCAACAAGGGGTATGTCAATGCAATATCTAAACTCATTTAGCTAGAGTCAGTTTTGTGGACCCTTCAGGGAGGGTCTTCTAATGAAAAATCTACGCTGGCTTTTTTCTCCTAGAGGCACTGCTAGGACCAAGTCCCAAGAAACCAGAGAATCTTAGCCTATTCTGTCTCTGGCAGTAGCAATCCAAGAACATTTTATGTCGTAGCTGTTCCTGGTAATATCATATATGCACTTTTTATGTTTGAATCCCATCCCTCACTCAAGAAGCTCAAGAGAAATCTCTTTAAGTTTATTGTGTTTCCTGTGCTCCAGCAGTTCTTGGTTTTAGGCGCATTGCCAGGTGCTATTTAGCAAACTTTCTGGTGTAGCTCAGCCCACCATATATTCTATTCTCACAGATGATACAGGTGTTGATTTCATCTCTTCCTTCGTGGTTAATTTCTCATCAATGTACGGAGCTTTGATAATTGTTTCAGCCATGACTAGTTTATAGATTCCCCAGAAGCAGAAGAATGTGCTCACTCCCTAAAGTGTGGGATAGTGCCTGCCCCCTTTCCGTACCTCACCACTATCCTTAACAATGCTTAATGGCAGTGCTAGAGCCTGGTTAACAATACATCATAGGTTTCATTAATCCTGACTGACATCAGTAGGACCAATTATCCCTACCAATGAGTTACTAAAAGCGTGGTTAACGTCTGTAGGTCTGTGGCCAACAGGTGGATAGAGCCTGGCCCTCTTGGTTGCAGGGGTTGAGAAGGTAACACCTCCCTTTGCTCAACAGGGCATGCCATGTTTATTCCACAGCAGAGAAGGGATTTGAGTCTTTTTTTAAAAAAAAAATGGTGTGGGACACAGGGAGACTCCAGAGGCAGAACTACAAGAAAGAAAGAATATCTAAGGATTTCTTTCCTGGGAAGTAAAGAGAGAGAGAAATTGTTCTAAGGGCCTGAAATTTGTGGTGGGGCATAGATGGCCATGCCATTAAGTCCTTGGAGAAGAACCAGGTTTGCCTTTGCTCATTTACTGACACCCCTTTGCCCACCCGAGAACAGGCCCTCATTGAAATGATGTATGTTTCGGATCCTCTGCTGTTATTTACATGTATAGTAATTGTGTTCGTGCCTTGGATGTGTTCATCTCTAAGGTCTAGGCTTGTAATTTCAATATTTTGTGCGTATGAACACGGAGCATTAGGTTGGTACAATGTTTTAGGAAAATGATTATTATATAGGCATCACCCAGGGTCCATAGATTGCCCCTCTAGATTTGCTCGCTGAAGGACGCTTTGAGCTTATATTTCTTGAACAGCCTCTCTCCGTATAGCTCTGGCGAAATGGCGAGAGTTCAAATTTCGATCTACATGCCCTGATAGAAAGTTTGATTTCTGTTGTGCCTGTAGGGGTGGGGCAGGGTGGGTTTCTGTTCAAAGAAGGAAGAGTGTTAAACACAAGCTGCTGGATACGTGTGCAGCATTCTGGATCCTGGCCCTGAAGGACTTCCTTTAGTGCTCCATCCATTGTTCTTAGGGTAGAGACAGTTGTGGGATTAGGGCTTCTCATTATTTAAACAGGATAGTGAAAGAAAGGTGAAGACAGGTAGGTGATGGGAACCCAAACTGGATGTGCATGTGATCTGATATTAGGCTGCCTCATTTTTATTCATGTTGTTGCCCTCTGGGGGTGAGAGGGACCTGTTTTAAATTTCATTTAAAGATTTTTGTGTTGGAGGGGAAGGAAGTTCTCTTGCCAAGCCATGACGGTGCCAATTAATTTAATTGCAGGTTAGGAGAGGAGCTTGAAGGGAGGCTACAACCTCTTAACTTTAGAAATAGAACAGAGGCAGCAGCTATTCTAAGCCTAAGCGTGGCTTAAATCATATGGTGTAGATGGCTTTTGAAAAGCAAAATGGCTGCAGAGGGACTTGGTGGAATCTGCAGCAGATCAAAGCCATCTGCATTACAGTAAATTTCATTTCTACTGAATAGACTCTCCTAGGGAAACCCTTTTTATGCCCGCTAAGTGATGGTCATTACAATGTAAAGTAGATGGCAAGGGAGTGTGATTTTGTTATTAAAAAAAAAAAAAAGATGTTGAAAAATCTGAGCTTCTAAGCAAGTAACACCAAAGGGAGTTGACCCAATGTTTTGTTTTTATTTATTGAAAAGCTGTGTTTGGAAATTAAGATTCCAGAGTGGTACATTTCCTTAAAGCTTTAAAATCTATTTAACACGGCTTCAATTCCTTGGAGCCCTGTGTCGGAAGTTATTTTCCAGCCACAGCGGCCTGTTGGTTTGTTTGTTTGTTTTTACTGATAGTGATTTGCAATTCTAGAATCTTAAGTGTGTGAAGTCTCCAGGGATTTTGCATAATTCTGATATAACTTAGTGCCTTAGGGCAGAAGTAGATATTCAGCAACAAGCAGAGGTGCTGCTGAGCACCTAGCAAAGTCAAATGGTTGCAGAGCAAGAGGGGCAAGCAAGCAACTTTCAGGAGAAAAGCAGGGGTAGGATTAAGCCCAGCCCCACAGCATTGAGCTCTCTTAACAAAGTCTTATTTGAGGGTCTATCCCTTCTCTGATATTAGAGTGATAGTAACTAATGACTTTTCATTTTGTGGCTCTGGAACTTTTTTATTTAGTTAATTAGTTTCTATCCCCAAATGCAGGAATAAGTTGAAGTTGTGCCAGTGGTGGCAAAATTTGCAATTTCATCGACTTATGTTTTGTTTGAAGCCTTGTGTGAACTTGTTCCAAAAAGGCAGTTCATAAGAAGAAATAATACCTTTGCATCTCGTTTTAAAAAAGGAGCTCTGTCTGTTGTCTTCTCTTGCTCTTTGTTGGACCAGCACCACATTCAGCATTAGATTCAGTGCAAAGCAAAATGTCATTGATTTAGCATCAATATCTAATATTGGAATTAACGTTATGCAAAATGGGTCATTGGTTTAGAATCAACTTGTAACGTAGTATTGTTGTTGTTTAGTCGTTAAGTCATGTCCGACTCTTCGTGACCCCATGGACCAGAGCACGCCAGGCCCTCCTGCTTCCACTGCCTCCCGGAGTTGGGTCAAATTCATGTTGGTCACTTCGATGACACTATCCAACCATCTCGTCCTCTGTCGTCCCCTTCTCCTCTTGCCTTCACACTTTCCCAACATCAGGGTCTTTTCCAACGTACTATTACTAACTGCATAGTTTTTGCATACTCTGTAATATTTGAGGAGTAGATTCTGTAAGGCCCTATGTCTTTTTTAATCCAGTCTTCCAAAAGGAGCCATAATCTTTTGGAAGTTGGTTCTCTAACATTGCATTACTTGTGGTACTGTTGCATTTCATGTCCTCATAATTCAATAAACTGTTGTCCAAACTGTTGGCCAGAGAGTCCTAAAACTAGAGGCAGGCGTTGGGTGTTGAGAAGAGAGAAGTGTGGAAATCTTGGTCTCCATGGGACTGGAAGTACAGTAATGGAGAATCATCATATCCCTATTTGACTAGAGCGGCCAATGTTTACACTTTCAATAAGCGGCAAGCATTAACTCTTTACATCGTGGGTCCTTGAAAAAAGCAGGAGCGAACACTTCTCTCTAGTACTCTATTATTTCATGAGAAAAGAGTGGAAAGTGTTTTATGCTTTATGCAGTGGGTGATAAAATTGCTCAGCTAGGTCCAGTTTGGATACAGCCATCACCCCGCATGGTTGTTTACACTTGAGGAGATGGACAGGGTGCTTGGTGCTGTTTAGTATTCAGCCAGGGTGCTGGTCCTGGATCCCAGTCCATCTTGTCTGATGCCAGCTTGTCAAGAAAGGCTGCTGTAATTCTGCTTAGTAAATATTTCCAGGTGAAATACTCTGAACTGCCTCCAGTGACTCTTCATAACTTATCAGCGCTATTAATACATGCTGGGTTGAGTCTTTCTACTTTGTGTCTCCCAGTCTTATCATTTTAATGAGTCTCCTGAATGAACCAAAGCACATTCTCAATGAACTGTTTGGTTGACACAAAAGCTAGTTTTCATGAAGCGCCCGTGGGAAGCTCGTAATTCTATTCTCGGAGGACAGGCCTCTTACTGCAGTTCCCGTTACCCTGAAACCTGCAGTATCATCCCGCTAAGTAGTTAATAGCAGAATTTTGTAGCTGCAGCTGATTCAGACAAAATATTTATACTTTGTAAATAAGCATTTTTGCACATCTTGTATAATTGCTGTGTTCTGTGCTTTTCAGGCCATGAATATAGTGGTTCCCTTCATGTTTAAACATGCAGTAGACAATCTCAACCAGATGTCTGGAAATGTTCTGAACCTGAGTGATGCACCAAATACAGTTGCAACCATGGCAACAGCTGTTCTGATTGGATGTAAGTGTGATTCTTTAATCTGTTGACAGGTGCTGACTTTCTTCGGGAAAGGTTTGGAACATTAACGCACATGACCTTTCACTACTAACACTGCCATGCATCTGGGATGGAAATTATTCTGTGCAGTTTCCCCTTTTTAGGATTTTCTTAAACTTATATTATGCCATCAACAAAAGCAATAATTATAGGCTATAAGAAGGATTTTAGTCTTGGGGTTCTTTTTAAATATATTTCAAAATGAAGTCCACGTTTGTAGTATATTTGAAATTGGAACCTAATAAATAACAGCAGTAAATAATGTAAAACGTTAAGATGCTGGGCCTCCATAAACTAAGCATGTTTTAAAAAGATTTTTTTTTTAAAAAAATGTTTTCTTCGCCAGATGGCGTCTCACGAGCTGGGTCTGCTTTATTTAACGAAGCTCGAAATGCTGTCTTTGGGAAAGTGGCCCAAAGTTCCATCCGAAGAATCGCCAAGAACGTCTTTCTCCACTTGCATAACTTGGACTTGAGTTTCCATCTGAACAGGCAGACGGGAGCCTTATCTAAAGCCATTGACCGAGGAACGAGAGGGATCAGCTTCATCCTCAGTGCTTTGGTATTCAACCTGGGCCCCACCTTGTTTGAAGTGTCCCTTGTCAGTGGGATTTTGGTACGTGTTGCTTCGTAAAACTGCAGTGATTGTTATTTTGGTGATCATGTGCATTTATGATGATGGATGATACGGATAGGAAGCCTGCAGACAAAATATGTCCTGTGGGGGATCTTTATGAGCCCTGGCACCACCACTCCTCGAACCCCTGTAAATCTCCCCCTAGCTGAAATAATTGTGACTTGAAGAAATGCCAGTTTCTGTGCTCCTTCCCTCCCTCTCTCTTTCTCTGTTAATTTTTATTAGAATTTTATTGACTACAATATACAACTCAACATAAAAGAAAACAAAGAGGAAAATAATTACATACACATACCTTAAAGTCTTTTTTTAAAAAGCCTACACAAGTCAAAAACAGACATAACTAATTGTATGCACTCATCACCATGACCAGTAGAAACAGAAATATGTTTCAGTTTCTGTTCTTGAGGTCCTCCACCAACCACGGTTTTCCTCTAAAACCTGGCACCCTCTTCTCGACCACCAGTTTTGCTCCCCAAAAGGGGCTTTGCCAAACCTAGAAGTAGGTGCGGCTCTTAAAAGACTGCGGGTGCTGAAAATTGTTGCCAGTTTCTCAGCTATGATTTACCAAAGTGGACACTGGTTATAAAGAGAAAAAGTAAAAAAAGCTTTTGCTGGTCACCACCCTGGCATAAATGCTGTCACTATGGCTGTTTTAGGTCAGCTGATGCATCTGATATTGTGGCCCCTTCCCGATCCCCTTAGATTCTCCACACAGAGGATTCCACCGTGTCTGAACATTGTCCCTTTCAAAGTGTGCGCGCATAATCATTCTACTTTAAAGGAGCAATAATTGCATTCCCGTAACTCCATAAGTTCTGCTGCTAAATATAAGACTGAAGGCTGAAGTGGATGCCATTTATCCCAAAGAGAAGCAGTGTCAAACTCTTTTCCACTTCAGAGTTAATCACAGCCTTTATCTCTGCGATTGAAAATCAATGAGGTTTATAACTATTTAACTTTGATTGGATTGTGCCATAAAAGGCGGGTTGAACAGTGATGTACCAAAACACATTCAGAGGCTTGATGTGAAAGTTTCCCCAGGGAAAATACCCAAAAAACAAAGTGTAGGTCAAAGAGACACAAGAATGAGACCAATTTGTTTTCATATGCTTTTTTTTAAAGTCGCCATCCTAAGTATGTTTTAAGATGCAGTTCAGGTATAACCTCTGTAGCTGGAAAGCCATCTCTAGTCTGTAGTGGGTATCTGTCGGCTGTGCTTCATTAGTATTTAATTTATTATTTATTTAAAATATTTTACCCTGCCTTTCTCTTTAAAAGGACCCAAGGCCGTTTTCATCATTAAAATGACAATGTTTAAATGCTAAAAATGGAAAGTGTACAAATTTTCAAAAAGAATTAAACAAGTATTATATTAAAAATGGAATTTAAAATCAATACTTGGAAAAAAAAATTAAAAAACAACAGAGCCCTACCATCCGTTCAAAACCCCCTCTTAGGCAGGCAGCCAGTCACTGAGAGAAAGCTTGCCTGAAGAGAAAGGGTTTTGCCTGCTTGCAGAAGGACAGCAGAGAAGGCCTCCAGTGGGAGGGAGTTCCAAAGTCTGGGAGCAGCAATGGAGAAGGCCCTCTCCCATGTCCCCATCAAGCTCGCCTGTGAGGGTGGTGGGATTGAGAGCAAGGCCTCCCCTGATGATCTTAACGCCCAGGCTCATAGAGGGAGATGCGGTCTTTTAGATAACTTGGACCCAAGTCATTTATGGCTTTATAGCTTCAAACCCAAAGATTGCCAGGGGTAACCCATTGAAAACCCATTCACTGAGACCACCAGTGCTGACCAGGAACCTGTCCACAGTGAGACATTACACCACGTGGGCACCAATCCCAGAGGAGCAGCCACCACAACCAGTGTTGTATAACCCTGGGAATATAGATCCAAAGTACTTTTACAATTCCTGACATATAGTTCCAGGCATCGGAGAATGTTCCATCACTCTCTTCTTCCATGTGATGGAACTCTGTATTCCTCCAAAGCACACCTTTCTGGCTAAAACAGCTTTTCATTGCTTTAGGTTGCTTCTGTCTGTGTGATGAAGTTGGGCGTCTCACCAAGGAAGGGCCCAAGGAGGGTTGATATCAAAGAGCTCAATTACTTTTATCCCTGTTGTTTTCTCAATGCCTCTCCTTTGCACTTCAGCTTGGTTTGTAGAGAATAATTTCCCTGCTTTTCTTTCACCCGGCTTATCCAGACGGCTTGTCTGTATTGATGTCATAACCCAAATGGTAGATCTTTAAAAACAAAACACAAAAAAAATCTCTTGTTTATTACTGTCTGACCTTGTGCTTTCTCTCTCCTCTTCCTCCTTCAGTATTATAAATGTGGTGCACACTTTGCACTAATAACCTTGGGGACATTAGGAGCCTACACAGCGTTCACAATAGGAATTACACGATGGAGGTAAGGCATATCCCCCAGTTGGTTGGAATGCACTGATTTGTGTGGAGCTGCATTGAGAACAACTTTATATGTAAACCTCTTGTCTTTCAGAACTAAATTTAGGATAGAAATGAACAAAGCAGATAACGATGCTGGTAATGCTGCCATCGACGCACTGCTAAATTATGAAACTGTGAAGGTGAGCCATTAGCACTTTTAACTTTTGCCATTAACTCCGTTAGACTTTATTATCCATTAATGTCTCTTTCTTCCTCTTTGCTCAAAGGAATCTGTTCGTAATAATGAGTTGTAAAATTAACCCTTGTTTAAGTGTTCTCAAAATGTTTATATGGGTTTGCACCAAGTATTTCCCCTGATTTATGTGTTCTCCTGAAACAAAGTGGAATTTTTTCAGGAAAGTACCTCTGGAGAACTTAAATGTTGTTAGGATGTACTTCATATAAGCAGTCTAAGAACGACAAGAGTGCTTCATTGAGGAAGGTGGATTTGAACCTCAGCTGCACCGGTCTGAGCCCAACCCTCTTACATTGACAGCAGAGCACAATAGAACCTCAGGGAGGGGGAGGCAGCTATAACTGGGTGTCTCTTAGCCACCAGGAGCAGAAGTTGGGCATGAAATGATGCAGGACAGCAGGGTTCTTGCCCAGTCTTGCTTCAGAATTTACCCAGTATATTCCTAAGAATGTGGCTCCTAACTATTTTCCCCTCCGGTTTGCCAGTATTTCAATAACGAAAAATACGAGGCTGAGAGGTATGATGGATATTTGAAGATATATGAAAATGCCTCACAGAAGACTACCTCTACCTTGGCTCTGCTTAACTTTGGACAAAATGCCATATTCAGCATCGGTTTGACAGCTGCCATGGTACTAGCCAGCCAGGGAATCCTCGCAGGTAACATCCACGTGTCTCATCTTAGTGTTTTGTTTTGTGTTTTAAGTCTTGCATACCGGCTTGGATCCAAATACGTAAAAGGCCTGAATAGCTGTACGGACGTCCATCACGACAGTGATGAGTAAACTGAAAGAAAGTCAGGCCATTTTTATTTCACCCCTCTTGCAAATAATCTGCCTCTTTCTTTTGAGATGATTTGCTTGATGCATAATCTGTTCAAAGACTTATCTTTCGTTTTTCAGTACTTTTGCCTGCGTCCTACTACAGGGATTCCCGAAGGCACGAAACAGACTCTGCCTCCTGGGTGTAACACCCAGATGACCACCGAAATTAGTTTAAAAGGACTTTGTAACATTCTATGGTTTTAAGTAAATCAAGTTTATTTTCAAATTGGCTGCAGTATACGTTGAAGAAAAGAACAAAATATCTAGCAAATAAGCCCATTCCAACTCCTTTTTTTTTTTTTTCTCATTAAGGTAACATGACAGTGGGTGATCTAGTGATGGTGAATGGATTGTTGTTTCAACTTTCTTTACCCCTTAACTTCTTGGGAACCGTATATAGAGAGACGAGACAAGCACTCATAGACATGAACATCTTGTTCACGCTGATGAGTGTAGACACGAAAATCAAAGTGAGTATTGCACGACAAATACTTCTTAAAATGTTACCAAATATAGTAGAATGAATGGGGTCACTTTGTGGTGATGCCACTTCACATAAGAATTGATCTAAGTAAGTAAGTAAGTAAAGGGCATGCTTTATGTAAGGAATTAGGGCAGTACCTTAAATATTTCATTTCTGAAATTGTTGTTGTTTAGTCGTTAAGTCGTGTCCGACTCTTCGTGACCCCATGGACCAGAGCACGCCAGGCCCTCCTATCTTCCACTGCCTCCCGGAGTTGGGTCAAAGTCATGTTGGTTGCTTCGATGACACTGTCCAACCATCTCATCCTCTGTCGTCCCCTTCTCCTCTTGCCTTCACACTTTCCCAACATCAGGGTCTTTTCCAGGGATTACTTTTTAGCAAATGACAAAGCAGTGTTCCTGATCTTTGCACTGTACCATCCATTGCAGTCTTGTTTGATCATTTTTAATTAATGATGCAGAATTTATTGGGCCAAACACTTGCTAGGATGCAGAGGATTACAGCAGACATTCTTGAGCCTTTAGAAAAGGGGGGAAAGGAAATGGAGTTAACCTGTACAGCTGAAATGGCCAGTTTTTCTAACCTCTTCCGGTGACAGTCTTTGCTTCTCCCACCTTTTGAATTGGACTCCACTGTTTACCTTGTTAAGCTCTTTGAAATAACTTCTGGGCCGTGTGTAAACCAGCTCTTTTCTTTTAATAGGATAAAGAGCTGGCTCCGCCCCTGCAGATCACACCACAGACTGCTACCATCGCCTTTGATAACGTGCATTTTGAATACCTTGAGGGGCAGAAAGTCCTCAGTGGCGTGTCTTTCGAAGTCCTGGCAGGAAGAAAAGTGGCCATTGTAGGAGGCAGTGGGTCAGGGTGGGTAAACAGATGTACCAAATTCTGCATCATTGATTGATTTCACTATTTTTAATTTTATTTTAATGAACATGTTTTGTTTTTTTGTGTTTTAAATTGCAAGCCAAATCATTCAGGTTCTGATTTTGTATGTGTTTTTTTGTTTTGTTTTCTTTTTTAGGAAAAGCACCATTGTAAGATTATTGTTCCGCTTCTTTGAACCTCAGAAGGGGGAGATTTATGTTTCGGGCCAGAACATACAAAACGTCAGTTTGGAAAGCCTGAGGAAGGCCGTAGGAGTTGTCCCTCAGGTGCTGTGCTTCTCAAGTTTTGGAAAATGGGGTACTGTATTGTAAGAATCTGCAGATAGCCACAAGTGCTGTAGTGGGTGGAGTTAATAAAGCAGTGGTGGGGTCATGGAGCAGCTAATCCGAGGGCTGGGCTGCAGAGAAAGGGAGAATCAGAACAAGTTGTCAATTGACGGGATGTCAATAAGAGCTCATATTTAGAGCCTGGTCTGTTTTATTGCATTCTTTTAGACTCATATCTTCCAGTCTTTCAATTCCATTTTGAGATTAGCATGCTATAAGATCTTAATTACATAAAATAATCAATATATTACAGTAAGCTGAAATAGGAACTCTATAAAAGCAGCATTCGAATGACATGGATGTCAAAAGTGGAAAACCAAAAAGTCTCCAGCTGGTACTGGAAAGACCAGGGCTGTCCCCAAGCAAATCTCTTGTGGAAGAGTCTTTCACAGCTGGAATCCCACTACTGCAGCGGTTCCGAACCTTGGGTCCTCAGATGTTCTTAGAATACAACTCCCAGAAATCCTGGCCAGCACAGCGAGTGGGGAAGGCTTCTGGGAGTTTTAGTCCAGGAACAACTGGGTTACCCAAGGTTGGGAACCACTGTAGCTAACCACTGTACCTCAGAAGGCATGCGGGACCTAGAGGAGTCCTCTCAAATCATGCACAGGAGTAGAGGCAGGCAGGCAATACCTCAGGAATATATTTATGATTCATGGACTCGTTCCTTCATATCCCACCTTTCCAAACAATGAGGCTCAAGTCCATAAGGAATAAATAGGGTAAAATATGGAAGAAACCAGGGCGTAAAACAGGAATAGCTTTTAAAAGGTCCAATTAAATGGGCCAGTTGGGGGGGGGGACCAGCTTCCCCCAAGGTAGCGTGATGAAACACACCCGCTGAATGGGTCAGAGGTCTGCCAGAAAGGTCTTTAACGTTTAATGGATATCGGGGGGGGGGGGGGCATGGTGGATCCCATCAAACAGCTCCTTGGTCAGATCTTTGCCATGTACATTTCCAACATTTATGACACACCGACAAACATATTTTTCAGCTATCTCAGATTTGGGGCAAATTCAGTGTGGGAGAAAGCCGTTCTTCAGGTAATCTGTTCCCAATCCATGTAAGGCTTTCTATGTCACAATCTCCACTTTGAATTATACCTGGAGGCAGATTGGTTGCCAGGCAAGCTGTTCAGTTATGAGAAGGAAAACGTACGTTGCCTGCAGAAAGCTGCCGTCAGCAGCCTGCTTTCTGAACGGGGTGAATTTTCTGAACTCAATGTGCAACTGCCGAATCCTTCTTTGGCTGCTCGTCACTGTTACCAGGATGAATTCCACTTTGGGCAGCCCACAGGTGTTGGGCCAGGGTGCTTAAGAGTATTTGCCACCTGCCGGGAAGCAGCTTGATCACATATCAAGTTCATCAGTTTTCTTCTATACATTGTTCCTGTTTGTTAATGTGTTGTTTGTAACTTCTGTTGTTACAGTGTATTTGAATCATTCTGTTTGCATTTCCGTATTGTATATTTTGTCGTAGTAGTTGTTGTTGTTAACCCCTTGGATTACAGTAGCAGTATTCAAGATACTTTCAATACACATTTGGGGTTCATGTTCCTGAAAACTGACACTTCAGTAGTTTTCAGGCAGGTACCTGCTTCAGCCACAGTGAAAATAAAAACAGGAAAATATTATGGGGCCTTCAAGGCTAACGAATTTATTTTAGTGCGGCTTTTGTGGATACGGTCCGGCAAAGAGTTTGGTGGATACAGTTAGAAGAGTTGTGTCTGAAGAATTGAGCTTCGTCCACAAAAGCTCACACTGAAATTAATTCATTAGTCTTCCAAGTGGCCCCAATACTCTTGTTTTTGTTACTGATTTTTTTTGGTGATAATTTAATAACACCTTGATAAGAACATGACTCTCCTAGATGATCTTGCAGGCTTTGCAGGCTGCTTCTTAGGGGATGTCATCATTTCCGTGTGTCAAAATAACAGGAACCATGTCTTCTGCTCTCTTCCCAACCCTGCCTGTGCTTGCATGGAGTAAAATTATTCTTACAGCCGCTGCAACCTCTCATTAAAATATGCTGGAAGCCCTGTTCCCTGAAGGAGCTCACTGGGCCGTGGTCCTGCTTTCCTTTTTTTTCCTTAGGATCCTGTCCTGTTCCATAACACCATCTTCTACAACCTTTCGTATGGCAATGTCAACGCCTCTGCGGAAGACATCTATGCGGTGGCAAAACTGGCAGGAATCCACGATGCTATTCTTAGAATGCCCAATGGGTACAACACCCAAGTGGGTGAGCGAGGTCTGAAGCTGTCAGGTACGTTAATGAGTGTGCAACGTGTCTCCATGCTCACATTCTTTCCGCCTAGCCTCAGGCTTGGTGCACAGTTTATGCCTCAGCCCAACTGTTAGTGATGTGACTTGCTTAGTGGTTAAGGTAAAATGTTGAGGTTAATATTCAGTGACTAACCAGCAATTCAGCCTTGTCAGCAATTCTGACACTTAATCAACAAGCTGGTGAGAGAACTGTATTACTGGAAGTAGAGAGCTGTCACGCCTTTTCGTTGCTTCTCTTTGCAAAAATGTGATTATGCAGTGGTAGTTACCAGAAAGCTTGGTTATGACTGGGGGTGATCAGTGACTGCTGGAGGGAGTGAAATAGGGTCTGAGGCATAGTATACGATGACCTTTCATGAGGCATCTGATTCAAGTGTAAAGGTGTAGCGATAAATGTACAACTTCCCTCTAATAAATACTTGCCTGTGTTGAGCAGGCTGTGTTGGAAATGAAGCAATTTAAAGGTTGAAATGATTTTATGGTCCTGGTAATGTGCTGCTTGGCTGTGTGTAAATGTTGGAAGGTTTAATGGCAAAAGTGGTCTTGAAAGAAAGAGGCAAGGGTAGGTGACGATGAGTTTTGAACTGAGCGAATGCTTAACCTGTTTCTCTCCAGCCTTTCAGCTTTGCTTGTAAATTTATCTGATGCAACAACTTTAGGTTTTATGCTAAACTAGGGCCGGGGGGGGGGGGGGCTGGGTTTTTTTCTTTCTTTTTTTCTTTTTTCCCCCTTCCCCCCTTTTTTGGTAAATTAAATTTGTTAAAACCAAATTCTAAACATGTTACTTGGGAAAAGAAAAGAAACTCCCATCTTTTGTGAGCAGATACACTGTACTGTGAAATATTGGTAGAGTTTATTTTGTGTGTATCGCTCAGCAGGTTGACTTGTTTATTTAGAAGAAAGTAGGAGAAAATACCTTGTGTGTTTGTGTGTGTGTGTGTGTGTGTGTGTGTTTCTTTTTTTCTTTGTTTTGCTTCTATGGAGAAATTGCTTGGATAGGAGCAGGGGCTGGAGGGAATGTGTCTTCTTAGTCTCCTGCGTTGCAACACTTATCTCGCACCAACTACTAAATGATTTGTTGTGTTTCTGAGGTTTTATCAGAACTTTCTGCATGTATTTATGTATGTATTTTAAATACTTGTAAATGACACAGCTGGCCAAATTCTTCTGGTTAGTTTACAGTTTTTTAAAAAAACACCAATCAATATAATCACAGATATTACAATAAAAGCAAATATATCAGCCTAAACAGCATCAGTACATTAAGTTAGGAGACAGGCCAGCAATAAAACCTAAACAGTCAGAAGAGAAATAAAAAATAAATAAAATGCCAAATGTTTGCTGGACATGTATGTTCTTTGCCTTGTGTCTTGAGGCCTGAATCCAGTTGGCAGATCCATTGAATCAAGAATTTGCATAAACGTTAAACGCAAATAAGGTGGTTGTTCCATTCCCTTATTCATGGTTCAGATAACACATACCTTACACATCAATTTACCTTAGTAAAGGTCCTGTTTAATTTCTGGACTTCTAGCTTCTAAAGTTAATGCTGTAATCAACCAGTACTTCCATCTGAAACCTGATGATATATGTTAATTAAATATTTCCACTGTTAATTATAGTGTTGACTTACTGTGGGCAAAACTGGAACAAATCGGCTTACTTTGACGGAAGTAAAAGATATGTTAGGTTGTACAAGAAACATGTGGGTAACCAACATAAACATTCATACGGCTGTAAACGAGGTGGTAAAGAATGGTTGTAACGGAGCCATGTAATGACATGTTTCACATCTGCTTTCTGACCTTTTAAACATTGTTTTTTTTTAAGACCCAGCATAGCCCTGCTCTTCTTTATTTTATGGGCTTGGTGCTAGTTTTGATGGAAGTTGCATGCTCATCACTTTCCATAATAGCAGCCACAAGGATTTAAAAATGGAAGGGGGATGCATTTTTTTGCACGAACATTATGTTTCTGTTGTGTTCAGAAGTATGAAAAACTAGAATTGTGAACATTCAGAAAGTGCTGCCTTTTTTATAGTGTGGGAAGAATGAGAAGTGATGATGATTTTTCAAGTTAAAGGACTGTTCAAGAGCTGCAGTATGGAAAGCCCTCTTGCGCTTTAAAGCTCTTGTTTGTTTGTGTCATTCCTGATCCTTCGCTTGAAGTTTTAAGTGCGGCGAGGAAGCTTGCTTGCAAGGAAATCTAGTTAGCGTTGACTGTTGTTACCTCTCCAGCAGCCATGGTGTGATACCCTATGTAAAGAAGAGCAGATGGTGTGGACTACCGGCAGCTGTGGCACGGGCACGCCATTAGACAGATGCTGTGCCTTCTGTTTGGCCAGAGCTCAGTGAGGTCATAAAGGGAGATGCTTGTGTACAAATGTTCTTAGGAAGCCACACCCAGCAAGGTTTTTACAAGGCATCCCCAAACCTGTCCCAGTCCCAAACTAGGAGCTAAGCAGGGCGAGCCCCCGTTCATATTTTGATGGGAGACCACCCTATAGGGCTCAGGGGAAAATGCCACCTAAAACCTAATGGTATTCAAGTGCAAGGCAGCTTTCCTGTGTTCGTACATAGAGGTAGCAAAATGCATGGGTGCATGTGTCACACATGATTTGTGTAGAGCTAGTACCATTCTTGAACAGAAGCTAAGTATGGTATCACACTTGCAAAGACCCTGATCCACATTTTTGAAGTACACCAGGACCTCTGTGTTAGTATTTGCAGTTTCACTTATCTGCTGCCTGAAGATATTAAATTTAAAAAAACACACAGAAATATGCCTTTCCAAGATGTATTACCAGAATTGGCCGCTAGAGGGAAATATATAGGGATTGCTATGCCCATAATTTACGACATTGGCCGGGGGGGGGGGGGGGCGGCGGCTTGGAACCGATCCCTTGGAGTCATACTATATACACCCATTGTTCCATATTGCCGTTGTATGCCTTGATGAGGGCAAGACCTTCCCATTTTAATTTAGTTTTCATGGAAATGGTATATCTGAACTGTGTAGTGGGTGTAGTAAAGAAACCAAGAAAGGGACTGGAGGCGGGGGGGGGGTGTTGTGTGTTTCCCTCCCCCCTTCCAAATATGGGCAGTAGCAAATGTGAAGCATTTCAGGCTAGGCTTTTTATGAAAGGAGTGAGTGCAAGCAGGAACCGCATCTTGGGTGAATAGTTCAATTTCTGTTTATTGCTCAGCTTCAGTGCAGCCACTTAAGGCTCAAAGTGAAATGAGATTATTATCCTCCTAAAGTGGTTTGCTAAAACAAGTCGGTGTTAGTTAGGAGGGCACATCACCAAGAATATGAAGGCATTAAACGGAAGCGTTGTCAAACCTTGGGGATATAGCTTGGAAAGGCAGGTGCATATATAACCATTAATTACTTGGGCCACCTTCAAAACGTGAAATGGAATTTAAATTTCTTAAAACAAGCTTGCATGGTCTAACTAATAGTAATAATTCTGTTTGAAGGGGCTTGGGGAAACTGACGCGATAAGGAACGGTATCAGATGGCGGGGAAATAGAGCTTGTGATGCCATAGATGTCCGGTTCCTCCAGGGCTGATTTTACAGTATTGGCCATGAATGGTACCATGTATGTGTGAACGTCCAGGCTCTGCTATCTGTGCTGCTTTCAAGTAGTGTCTGGACCACCAGTGGGCTCAGATTCTATGCAGCTTGTGCTTGTGCTTCGTGTTACACTCAGAAAACATCTGGATACAGCCTGTAAAAGTTGCTTACCTGTGATAGGGGGCTTGTCCTGATCTGAGACTTGACAGAGGCTCCCTTTGTTTAATCTTGCTTTTTTTGTCCCCGCGCTGTGTTCCTTGTATTTGTTGCTCAATTATACATAAAATCCCATCTTCTTCTGAGGAGCTCAGAGTGCTTGATAGCACTGGTGCGGTGTGTGTGTGTGGCAAAGATTATTTCACTGGGTGGGCAAAGAAAATGTGCAAGTGTTGTTTGTAGGGTCCCCACCACCATTTCAGGGTAGCATTTGAGAGGAGAAGAGTGTCACTAAATTCACTTCATCTTTTATTTTATAGGAGGAGAAAAGCAGAGAATTGCGATCGCCAGGGCCATCCTAAAGAATCCTCCCATTATCCTCTACGATGAAGCTACTTCATCTTTAGATTCCATTACGGAAGAGGTAAAGTCAGCTGCTGGGCTTCTCCTGCTTCCTCCTAAGGCAGTCTCGGCCCTCTTGTGTGCTCCCAGAGGCCACCGGTTGGGTCACTGAGACTCCTGGCCTTCCCAGCGTTAGGTGCAGAAAGAGCGAGGGTCCAGCGCCGAATATGTTTTGCCCACCGTATCTTGGCACCCTTTGTGTCTGCCTAACAGCGAGAGCCGGAATCTTTTCAGTCTGAAGCTGTGGGTAGCCACTTAACATTCATACAGGTCAGTCCTGTAAATTATTTCTGCATAATGCGGACTGCTGAACCTTTTCACTCCTGGTGGCATCTTTGCAGAGAGTCAGCTCAGGTGTTCCTAACCCTTTGGCCTGGTATCAATTGATATTCACAGATGGGTCTGCAAAATATCCGGATGTTGAGACACAGATATCATGACATTACTGTAACCACCGCTACCAGACTTTATAATGGTTAGCAGAAAAATTTCAGCATCAGCAATTGCTTCCTAAACTAATATTCTTGTCTATATCAGAAGCGATTGCTTGGTGTGTCAGATTTCTGACATATCTTTTTACCTCTAGGATGGGTTTGCCTGGCTGTTGACCTTTGGCTGAGCCTCACATTCCTGTCTGGAGTGTGGTAAGATAAAGGTGCACTTGTTAGGAGGAACCTCCCTGGACTCCATGCATGCAAGCCAGTTTGAAGTTCTAGCGAATGTTCTGCTAGCTCATTGCTTTCCCTTTTGCTACATTTATTACAAGGTTGTCAAACAGAGCTGGATGTTTACACTTTAAAAGCAGCCGGTTTAAAAAAAAAAAGAAGACTCCTTTCTTGCAATAATTGCACCAAGCACTCAAAAAGGGAAATTTGTATGTAAAGGAAAGCACATACCTTACAGGCATTATTAAAAGGTGTGGTGTTAGAAAGGAAGTGAAAACCAATTCCTGCACATCCAGACATTTCTGTCCCATTCAGAAGATGGATTTTGGAAACGTAGCAAAGAGTTCCCTCTGACCAGCCTAGACTTTACCAAATATGATCTTTGTGACTTAAATGGTGAAGTTTCACTTTTGGAGATACAGCATGCAGCTCTGAAATTCCTGCATGTTCCTTGATTAAGTTCCGAGGTGGAAAGAGGTGTTGGTTTGTGAAGCTGGAACTTTTGACAACTCTTCTTTACAAGCGATCACAATTGTTCCATTTGCTGTCCGTCTTGAGATGTGTCTTCCCTTCACCTGAAAGTCATCAGATGCTTTATCTTGTACGTACCTCTGATTTTACAGAACATCTTGAATGCCATGAGGGACATGGTGAAACACAGAACATCCATCTTCATTGCACACAGGTTGTCAACCGTGGTGGACGCCGATGAAATAATTGTCCTCGATCAGGTAAGAACCAGCTTCTAGGTGAGAAGTTCCTTCATCAGCCTTGCCAGAGTCTGCTGAGGGTACATCATTTATGCGGTTGTGCACATTCGTCTGTACTCCTGGGGAGGAGAGAGGAGAACGCGATGTACTGGCCTTTTAAGTGGATTATCATTAATTAGTTTCACTGGGTGGCTTAGTGCTGGTTTTGGAGCATTGTGCATTTCTTAGACTCTTGCATTTTTATTTTGCTGGCTTTCCAACTTGTTTCTAGTTCTGCTTTTTACCGCGCCAGTAGCCCCATCACTTTTCAGGTACGTACGTCATTTTGCTTTTCAGCAGAAGGAAAAACTGGACAATAAGATCATGTCCCTGTGGACCTTTCCCGTTTTCGCTGTATGTGCTGTACATTCCGTACACAATTCTCTGAACTTCTCTGGGACGTTTTATTTACGTAAATGTTGTTTTGTATCCTACCTCTCTACCCAAGTGGAAGACAACTGACAGCACAAACAAGAAAGCACATTGGTAGATGGATGAGCTCCCCGCTGGCCTGTTTTTTCTGTAACAGGTTCCCTCTAGCCATCTTCGTTGGGTTTTTAAAACGATATTTTCCGTTTTTATTTCATGAACCAAATCTAGCAGTGTGATATAATAAGGACGAGTTGTATGAAATGATAATTACTGGATATTTTTAAAGGCCCTATTAAACTGGCTCATTAGTGTAATAGAACAGCTGGGGCACCGAGGCCCGCAAGGGGCCTTCCTTTGGTGAGCCCTCGCTCAGGGAAGACCCCCCAGTGGTCTCGGTGAGGTTGTTTGATACACGTCTGACTGCCGGCCAGCTCGTAAAATGCCAGGGACTTCTGTTCCATGGGAAGTTGCTTTCTGGGCCCTTCTTGCTTACAGGGGGCCTTGGGCCAGTCAGTCAGATGAAGGTGGACTAGAAGAAGAGGAAGATGTGGCATGGACAGGTGGAGGGGAGAGGTGTGCAGGCATTGGGATTGTATTCAGCCACTTTCCTGCACCATATAAATATTTACACTAAATTTAGTATGCAATAAAATGCCTGAATATAAACGGTTGATCCATAAAAAAGGAGTAGACAGTGATCTTATCACTAGCTTTCTTTCTGGATGGGTAGCTTTTTATTCTCTTAAAATTGCTGGACAGAGATCACATGCTGTCTTTTTCAAATCTCTTCCCCCCCCCCCCCAATATAAATTGGAGTGACCTGCTATGAACTTGATTTAAAAAAAAAAAAAAAAAAGGCTGTTGAAAGCAGAAGGAAAATGCATATAATGTGAAAGGAGCCCTGGTGATTTACCACTGTGCTGATCCAATAGATGTTGCAAGACTTCAAGCTTCAATTATAAATCAGAAATTAAAATCAGAATTGTGTTTCCGATGTCATCGTGACCTTCAGCAGTTGTAATGCCAAAAGATAACAAATCCTTAATACAAACCACGGCAGTTCTAAAAGGCCTTTGAAGTACCTCTTTTTTTTCCCTTCTGTTAATAGAAATCCAGTTCTTTGACTTGGTCATTTGTGGCTTTCAGCGAAAAATGCAGTATGCATGTATTGCCAATTATGTATTCACACACTGATTGCATAGGACTTTCATACCAATTTGATTTCTGTTTTGTAGTTCTTATCGTTTATAAGGCTTATAACTTAGTGTATATAAGCAAACAGACCAGATCATCTTGATTTCAACTTGGTTTCTCTTAGCTTGGTGATCTTTTTCAAAAAGTCCACTTTTTTAATAAGGCACTTGCTACTATCACTAAGCAATATGTGTGTTTAGCTGATCTTACTCATCTGCGCTCCCATGTTTTTGCTAGCGTGTAGGAGCAGAAAGGAAGTCTGTTAGCTCTTTTCCTGCCTGGTAAGTTCAGAAGCAGATTCTGCTTGGGTAGCCTGTCATTTTTGAGTACATCTAGATCTAACTGTGATGAAGGACCAAACACAGAGACCAGGAAGCTGTCCTGTACCTAGTCGACCTCTCTCCCCCACCTTGCCTAGCCTTGTCTACTTTCAGCTGGCAAGAAATTGGACTTGGAACTTACTGCATGGGTTTGCCTGTCGTTATTTCATGGGTTTGCTATCGATTTG
The DNA here is from genome assembly GCA_037013535.1 of Intellagama lesueurii. Taxonomy (NCBI): domain Eukaryota; kingdom Metazoa; phylum Chordata; class Lepidosauria; order Squamata; family Agamidae; genus Intellagama; species Intellagama lesueurii. The sequence goes on from JBAJHW010000010.1 coordinate 14,452,274, forward strand.
AGAGGATACAGAATTCAGCCTCCAGAAAGTCTTGGTGTCCATGTTTATCTTCTAAAAGAATAAAGAAATGTCTAGCCTGTCTGTCTGCAAAGTGAAGCTCAAAACTATGTGCAACATTCAAAGGCAGCAGCAGCAGCAACAGGGCTGAAATAATATTTCCACTGGTCAAGAGGTGCAACCTTTAATGCCCTGTCCCTCTCTAATGATAGGTGAAAACATGAATAAATGATGCAGAATTGCGGGGAGCGGGGGACTTGAGGAATAAATGTATGCGTTGGAATAACCTCATGCCATCTGTAGATGGTAGCTCAGTACAGACTTTATGTTGCCTGGGAGAAGGCTATATAAAGCTGTGTCTTGAGTATGTAAATGGTTTACATCGATCTTGCCTTCCTGTGCCAAGTGGGCACAGCCATGTATTTCTCTGCCTTGCAGCCCTCTCCCCAGGAGCGCCTTCAGCATGCAGGGCTGCCTTAATCCGAAACGTCACCCGGGGGGGGGTCTGCTTCTTCCCCGCTGAAACAAAGCTGGCTCCATGCTTGCCCCCTTCCTTCTGTGGGTCGCGGGTGAGGCGCCTTCCCTGCTCCCAAGAGCCTACGCTCTTTGATCACCGGCTTCATGTTTCTTTAAAACAGGGTAAAGTGGCAGAGCGTGGCAAGCATTTAGATCTCCTGACCAGCCCCAGCAGCCTCTACTACGAGATGTGGCACACGCAGAGCAGCCGGATGCTGAACAGAAATACCAGTGAACGGTGGGAGGAGAGGAACCACCACTTGTCCAAGGAGGAAGAAAGGAAGAAACTCCAGGAAGAAATCATAAATAGCGTGAAGGGCTGCGGGAACTGCTCGTGCTGAGATGGAATCCCGTTTCCTTCCCTTTCCAGCAATTTAATAACAACTTTGCACCGGCGCTGTTTTCCGCTGCATTCAACAAAATAAACAATTTCATATAGACTTTGCTGGCCTGGTTAAAAGGCTTCTTTCCCTCCGTGGAACATCGTTTCTGTAGCCAAAGGATTCAACATAATGTCCGTGAGCATCTCTGATACTTACTGAGATCGGTGGGAGCAGGTTGATGAGCCCATGTACACTTCCCCTTCACCTCGCCCCGACAATTCCTTGTAGAACGGCATAAATCCCATCATATGGAGGGTGTTGAAATGTTTCAGCTACAAAGTGGAGTGTTTATATTTCCCTTCAGCACTGCTGGTGGGCTACACATGTTTTTATACATCATCAACATTACAGATGTTTTTAACAAGCATCCGTTTGCTCAAGTGTGTGCATTAACAGGAGAAGGGAAACTGACGTTCTTTAAAAAACCTGTTGGATGTGATAGTATTTTTATCCTTTTATACAGAATAATGGAGATCAGGTCTTTAGTAACAAACTCCAGTCTCTGCTTTTGCCATGACACATTCCCTCAGTTGTCCCTATAAATAATAATAATAATAATAATACTTTCCATGAGAACTCTCTGAAAATTACAAACAAGATCTGGGTCTGAAAGTGATCGGAGCATCTCTCAAGGCAAAATAATAAAGGCCAGCCTATCTGTATTTTCTGTTCTTCCCAGAAAAGCACAAGGAAATTATGCTATTAAATTCTAACAAAAATTCAATATAAACATTATGAGTCTTATTGTCTTACCGATAATTCAGGCTTCCATACTGAGGTGCAGAATCCATTCAGATAGATGGGCACAATTTGGAATACCTGTCAATTGAACCCTATTCAGTTAATAAGTATTGCTGAAGAAAATTGTTTGAAAATTTGGTGTGTTGGGTATATGAAATTGACCTTGATTTAAAAAAAAACACACACCACTGTTCAGCAGATAATGCACTGTGAGGATGAGTAACTTTCCTGTTGTGTCTGCCTTGCTAATGTGTGGTAATAGTTGGAATTGCTTTTAATTTAGGATCTGTCTTTGCTTGTTCTCTACCTGGATGTGTCTTTTCCTTGAAGTTAGTGGAGAGATGAAAATGAAGTATCTTTTTAATTTAACTAGAATGTGTGATGGAAAGTTTTCTGGAGCTCCCTTCCCTCACAGTCATCGTGAGCATTCAGAAAAGAGGGGAAAGTGTCACATCAATAGCAACACCTCTGTGTTTGCTTGTTCCCCCCCCCCTTCCAACAGTGGGAAAGCGCTAAGCTCAAACGCTCACCTGTCTTGAGAGATCTATGGGTGGGTGTCCATGTGTGCCCCTTCCCTCTAAGGCTTCCTCATCCATTATAATGGAAGAGAGATGCTCCGTTCATGCAGTCATCCCCTGCTGAAACAGCTGAGGAAGACTATGGATGTCATGCACACCTCTTGAAGTTCTGCATCAGGTGGTTGCTCCTCCTTTAGAAGCTCTGTTCATTATTGTAAATGTCCTTCGCCATGGCCAGTGCCAGCGTTGGCCGGTATAACGTGACGTGTGTAAGCAAAAAATGAGAGGTGCCTAATCTTTGGTGTGCTGCGTCTTTGGTGCTCTTGGTACAGACATTTGCCCCGCTCACTGCCTCTAAATCTCTCTTGGTTTAGTGCACAGGCTTTCAGTCAGAATTCTGCACAGCCAAGAAGTCTTTCAGAATGCTCGTGGCTTGCACTTCGGTGAGCGGTGGAAGGTCACCTGACTTATTTTCCCGGACGTGGGCTGGGATGCAGTGATGTAGGCATTCTCATATTTTTCTTGCAGCAATCAAGATTTCTGTTCGTCGAGCAGAGAGTTTGCTTCCCTCGATGAAAGATGTTTCCCAACATCGCACATTCAAGGTGGGATGGATAGACCACAACTCCCATCGCCCCAGCTGGCAGCAGTCATGCTGGCCGTGGATTATTGGAGTGGCAGATATCACATCTGCAGGGGGGGCATTTTGGGAAGGCCCTGCTAGATCACCCCCTGTACTTCTACAATGACTTTGGGAAGTCACTCAACCGGCCTGGTAGGATTCTATTCCAGATGAGGTCAGAAGCGGCTCTTCCTGGGTGGAGCGTAAATGCAGGTTTTATCTCAAGGTGGCCAGAGAGAGGCCATCGTTGTGGTTGCCTTCTTGGCTGGCAGTTAACAGAAAGGAGCACCTAGAAATGAGTTCTCATCCCTGTAGCAACCCATGTAGAGCCTCACATATGAAGTAACCAGAGCAGTTCTGCTCTGTCAGTCTCCGTGGAAGAGAAGGCCTCATAGCTTTCTTTAATTTCTTGGTTATGCGACGCCTCTATAAGATAGATGTACCATTTCTGAATAGATTCCTTCCAAACAGAATAAGTCTGCCTGAATAACAGGAAAAATGTCGTAGGAATCAACATGTCGGCCATTTATGTTTCTTCTGCAGTTGCTTTGACCTTTTATTCCCCCTATAATTTTTTTTTTGCACCAGAAATTGCATTTAATTTTATTTTTAAAACCCGCTTCGACCACCAGGTTCAAAATTTGTATTGTAAATCACATGCAGGGCTTTCATTTCGGTTCCATAGAACAGGGTGCAACTTGAAAAGTAAAGATAACCAGTATCCAAAAACAAACAAAACACAACCCTCCACAATATAACTGATGTATATACTGTGTTTCCCCGAAAATAAGACAGGGTCTTATATTAATTTTTGCTCCAAAAAACGCATTAGGGCTTATTTTCAGGGGATGTTTTATTTTTTTCCATGTACAACAATCTACATTTATTCAAATGCAGTCGTGTCATCTTCTGGTTGCTGCACAAGGGTGGAGGGCGGGGTTTCACTTAACTGGGGCTTATTTTTGGGGTAGGGCTTATATGACGAGCATCCTGAAAAATCCTACTAGGGCTTATTTTCAGGTTAGGTCTTATTTTCGGGGAAACGGGGTAAAATTCCTTCAGAAGCATTTTTATCCTAAGTCATGTGTCAATAATTATTACTGGAATAAATGATCTATTTCTTTTTGAATAGAAATGGGTTTCTTACTGAAATGATTCTTCCTCGCAGCAGCTTCCTCAGCAGTGCCAAGAAGAAAGCCAATATTTTTCTGAACAGAAGTTGAAAGGCTGAATAGCACGCTTCGTCCACCTGGAGGAAACAGCTTTGTGATCATTCTTGGATCAAACGTCATTGTTTTTTGCAGCATTCAGTCATGGAAATGGAACGAGAGTGCGCTACAGCGCTTCGATTTCTAACAGTACCCAATGAGAAAGGTTAGAAGGGGCACCCTTCATGTCATAGCCCCGCCTGTATAGCATAAAATGTCCAATTATGAGAATGGTAATAGCAGCTATAACAGAATTCTCCTGGACTGCTTCGTTGGATTCTCTAAGACAGGATCTTTTAATCCAGCTCTGGCCACTGTTGACTGCTTAATTCTTTCTCCCTCAGTTTTGGGAGATGTTGCTTACCAGTGATGGGGTGCAGTATGTGACTGGAAACCAGAGTAGATCCACGCAGCAGCTCCCTGCATTTCAGTTAGCCCCTTGTCTCTTATTTCTAATCAATGATTGGAGCTAATGGCAGACGAATTTGTGGGCGAGATGGGGGAACGCCCTTTCCCCCCTGTAAGACTTGGACTCCTCGTTCTTTGTGTATGCTTCCAGACTTCTGAAATGGTCCCGCCAGAGGCATCTCCTTGCTTTGGATCAATTTGCATTGGCCAGAGCAATGAGGAGGAACCTGCTTATTCAAGGAGACGGTTCATCTCTTCCCCTGACTCCTGAGCCCCTGGATGGTGCCAGCATTAGCCTTGACTCCAGCTGACTAAGAATTTTTTTTTCATGTTTGTTATTACTATGCCTGTCCTTCAAGGAGCCTTGCTCAAGGCTTGTGAGATGATAGAGGCTGAGCGATCAGGACTGAAGGGGTGGGGTTTCCAACCCCAGCCTGGTCATCCAACTACATCACAGTGTTGGTCTTTGGAGAACAGTGGAGCTAAGGACAGACTAGGGGAGTCAGGCACCAAAGGCAGCCCTGCATGTCTTCATCTATTTCACCTGCTTGCTTGCTGGAGACCCAGAAAGTGGACCAGTGGGAAACCTGGCAGAAGACTGACATCCCTGGGTAAGCAGGTTTTCCTGGAGGGTAAGTCATGTCGTCCGTTCTCATCTTTTCTCAGCCCACTATCGTTCATTCGTTCATTCATTCATTCCGGGTGATTTTCAGCAATAAAATAAAGAGCCAAATCCCATCCAGTCCAGAAATATAAAACAAATAAATACGATATGAAAGGACAACAGATCTAAATTCAAGATGGCGACAACGGACAAGATAAAAATTACAGAATATAATAGTCAAAATAAGACTAAGTGGCCAACAATTATGCGCCTCTTGGCTTTGTTGAAATGCAAGTGTACAGTCAGTCTGACTTCTGAAGTTCTGCGAGAACTTTCTAGCTTCCTGGAAAAGAGGATGTTCAACATAAGGCATCTTTTGGCTGGAACTAAACAGCCTCTGGCAGCAGTCTCTCTGCCTTGGAGAACAAAAGAAAGGAGTCATCAGGAGTGTGGCGGAACTCCCTGTTATCTCCTGTACCAGAATGCCAGTTCTCTCTCAGACAAATTATAAAAGGAATAGGGACTTTCCTGCCCTTGGAAAGATAGCCATTAACCTTTCACTCTCAAGACTCTTGTTTTACTTTATTGGCTAGCCATTGCGAAACCATACACCAAGCAGGACTTGTGAAGAACAAATCAAGGACCCTTTTGTAGCCCTAGTCTTTCTCAAGCAATGACCATGTCAGCAGTGAGTGATAGATTGAGTTGAGTTGCAGGGGTGAAAGCATTGTAAGGCAGATCCTTAAGAAGACATTACTCTGACGACTTGGTGGTTTGAGCATTGGCGGTCCTATTAAGTTCTGGAGAAGGGGTACCGGACACAGAATCACTCCTAAGTGATTCATATATTTCTCTGGAGATCTAGAAAGAGGTGTTCCTTGGTGACCCAGAGCATCTTTTCAGTCAACAGTGCTTCACCGCCATCTTAGTTTTCTCCTCTTCAACACAACAGTATTATTACATTCCAGTGCTCTCCTTCTGCAGGCACAACCTATTGTACTAAATTGCATGGTGGGCTTGTTCCCTTCCACCCCCACTTCCTGTGATGTGAAGAAAAGACAACAAATCTTTAGAAACCTGCCTACGGCCACATGTAAAGCTGAATCTCAAGGGCTAAAAGACAAATGAGCCATCCCCAGCTCTCCAGCATATTCACTGCTATTCTTCTGTGCTTTGTAGCCATCAGTAAAATTGTCAAGAAAAACACTTGCATCACTCCAGCCTTAAAAGGTGCCCTCTGCAGCTTTCAGCCTGAGGTGTGGGAGAGAGGGGTAGTAGAAAGAAGGATTTTGCTTTAGTGTGTGGAAGTAAAATGTGTGAAATCCCTTACTTGCTGCATTGTTTTGAACTGATCTTCAAATAACGTGCTCTGATCCCAGATTTCATTAAGTCTTGTATTAGAAGAAGAGAATATTTAAGAATGGAATGTAAGCGAGAGAATAGAGGGCTTTTAGAAGAAAATTAGGCATGTAACGCACAGGTCAGCTCTTACTAACAAGTTGAAAGTACTAGTATGTTACTAGGCAAAAAGGGAAGAAAGGAGGCTTTTGAAACATGGCCTTGTAGGAGAAAAGTGTGAGCTAAGTTGGAGAAAAAGTAATAAAGGAATCTTGGAAAGGAGTAGAGATGAACAAGGTTCTAATGTAGAGAAGAGGCGATCAAGTACGGTAGGGCAAAATAGAAGAAGTAGAGATTAATTCAAAGTATAATGGAAGAGAAATTGAAAGGAAGGATGACAATCGGAAAACCCAGATACAACAACACAAAGAAAATCAAAAAGCAGGGTGAGGGGAGGGGGAAAACATTGTTGGCTGGGAAAATCCATGCACAAAAGCATGGAGGAGGAACCTGTAGCTTGAAGCTTGAGAAGAGGAAAGTAGGATTGGGTTTGGTTGCTTCGTCTAAATACAAGTGGATGCTCCACGTCTAGTGGAAATCTGGAAGGAGGGTGCCTTAGCATTGGAGGACACTCGTGAATGGAGAACTATGGAAAGGCTTGGGGATTAGAGAGTTGCAGCGTTTATTTTTTGCATTACTACCCTTGTTTGGCTTGCATGGATTCTAAATTATCATTTCAGAACTGCAGAGTTGGAAGGGACCCTCTGGATCATCAAGTCCAGCCCCTGTCAAGGAGGCATGGTGGGGAATCGAACGCCAACCTCTGGCTACGCAGCCAGATATCTAAACCACTGAGCTATCCAGCAGTTCATACTCGCCCCTTCTCCAAAATTCACTGTTTCTCCACCCTGTACATCAGACGTGGGGCACCATGTCCCACCAGACACTGGGGAATTCCAGCTACCGTCAGCCACCAGGCAGTGCAGATAATTTAAAAGAATAATGGAAGTTGTGGTCTTTTGCATTATAGAAGACCATCGGTCACCTGAGAAGGAACTGAATTCTCAAACAACTTGGCTGCTGTAGCTGATCCTGGAAAACAGTGGTGACTAAAACAGCTCTCTCATCTGGCTTTTTTGTATGTAATACTTCAGGAGCCAAGAATAGGTTGCCACAATGCAAAACACAACATTGGGGTGGAGACAGAAGTTCTTCAGATATGAACCTGTAGAGCCAAAGGTTGGTCAATGCACAGTCCTCCTGATGTTGGACTGCAACCCCCATCAGCCCTAGCCAGCTAGGGTCAAAGTTGCTGGCGGTTGCATTCTACCGTGTTTCCCCGAAAATAAGACGGGGTCTTATATTAATTTTTGCTCCAAAAAATGCATTAGGGCTTATTTTCAGGGGATCTTTTATTTTACAGTCATGTCATCTGGTTGCTGCACAAAGGTGGAGGGCGGGGTTTCACTTAACTAGGGCTTATTTTTGGGGTAGGGCTTATATTACCAGCATCCTGAAAAATCATACTAGGGCTTATTTTCAGGTTAGGTCTTATTTTCGGGGAAACAGGGCAGCACTCCCTGCAGATGCACACGTTGCCCAGTTGTAGGAGAAATGAGAATCATCATCTTAGAACTGCAGAGCTGGAAGGGACCCTGTGGATCATCGAGTCCATCCCCTGCCAAGAAAGCTTAGAGGGGAATTGAACGTCCAACCTCTGGCAGCCAGATGCCAAAATCACTGAGCTATCCCGCAGTTCAGGTAAAGGAGGGCTTTTAATAGAATAACCTGTCTCTGATACATAGGAGGCCACTTCCAATAAAAGAACGGAACAACAACAACAACAAAAATGTAAAAACATATATTTTGAAGTTAGCTTACTCCTCCTTAAGTGTACTATTGTTTTGCTATGTCTTGTCAAGTCACTACTGATCTTTGGCAACCCTTGTGAATCAGTGACTTCCAAAAAGGTCTCTGCTCAATAGCCTTGCTCAGCTCGTGCAAGCCCGAGACCCTGGCTTCCCTTCTTGAGCCAATCGATCAGGCCTTCCCCTTTTCCTGCTGCCATCAACTTTTCCCAGTATCATTGTGTTTTCCACCTAGCCGCCTCATGACGTGCCCATCGGTACAACAACCTTAGTTTCATCATTTTTGCCATCTAGGGAGAAACCTGGCTTGATCTGGTCTAGAAGCAATAGGTTTGCCTTTCTGGCAATACAGGTATCTGCAAAGCTCTCCTCTAGCTCCAGATTTCAACCGAATCCATTTTTTTTCCCTGCCGGGTTCCCTCGCTGTTCAGCTTTCGTATCTGTCATAGTGGAGTAAGTGTGTCCTGAGTCTCTCAACCAGAGTTGTGTCAATAGGGCTTCTCCCTCCCTTCCTTCCACCACCCACATCCTCCCAAGTCAAGACCAGCAGAATAGCCTCTGAAGTTCGTAGAGAAGCTTGAGATGGGGATATTCACCCAGGAGGAGGAGATAGCTATTATAATGCCCATTGTTCCTGATTCCAACATTCGTACAAGAATCCAGCGCCCCACGATGCCTACTCAACATCCATTGGTGTGTTTTGAATTCTATTCTCTTGAGTGCTTGTTAAAAGGATTCCTGCTATGTTTCACTCTCCAGCCTCGTTATAAATAACTTCAAAAACTGTTGGTCTTAAAAGGACCCACCGCGGTCACCTTAATCACATCGGAACAGCCTACATGCACACACTTCACTTTTTGCAAAGCTGGTGGCGACGTTCGTTTTTAAAAGAGGGACAAGGTGAGCCTTTGCAAACCTTTGCCAAGGTAAGAGATGTCATTGCATGCACAACTTCACTGGGATGAAGGTGAACCTTTGCAAACCTTTGCCAAGGTAAGAGATGTCATTGCATGCACAACTTCACTGGGATGAAGGTGGCATAGAAATGGAACATGGCAGCCTAGAGGTTGGGATCCTATTCTGCCGTTTGCACCGCGGAAGGCTGATGATGTCATCATCTATGGCTTTTCTTTTTTGGGGGGGGGGGAAATAAAATATTTCTCATTCCCACCCCAAAGCTCCCATGGGATCCTTTTCACTGCAGAAGCCATTGGGGGCCACAGGATGGAGGGGGAGTCTTTAAATTCTGAAAAGTGCAGCCATTGGGAAGCTTTGGGGGAGTAAAGGCTCACCATCCCCAATGGCTTCCCCATGAGAAAAGGGATCCCATGGGAGCCTCAGGACCATTGGGGTGGGAATAAGAAATGTTTTATTTTAAAAAATTTAAAAAGCTATGGCTGATGACGTCATCAGCCTTATGCAGTATAAGTTGCAGAATAGGATTCCAACCTCTAGGCTGACATGTTTAATTGCCTGGAAAGTTCTCTGGATAAAAATGCGTCATTGCCTACCAACATTTTAGGACACACTGTGTACGTACATTACATTTTGATGGTTCAGCCTCTCCCAAGTGGTAGGTAGGTTGGTTGGTTTTAATAAAGTGGCCAGTAGTTTGATTTTGTAGAATCAGAATGATGGCCAATTCACGGACCTCACCACATTATGGTGTCTCATTGTGGTTTACGATGGTTGGATTTCAGAAGGATTGCGGTAACCACAGCAGGAAATACAGCAAAGACCCCAATGGAGCCTTGTTTCTCTTTGTTTTACGGTCCTCTAAGCTTATGAGAACTCCCAGGTTTGTGTGAAGGGTTGTCCTCAGCTGGAAGAAACGGAGAGAAATTAAGTGGTGGGTCTGAAACACAGGGAAATGCAAAAGATCCTGTCGGTCCATGACATTTACCTGAAAAGCTCAAATGCATACAAGATCATCACCGTTCTCATAGGCTTGGTTCGCCTGTTGTATGCTTTTAAGCTTTGCATAAAAATGTCACCGATCAGCTGGGGCTTCTCTGTTGTGAGGCCTTTGAGCAAGACATGGCTCGGGCTTCCCCCTCCCTCTCTGTGTATGCACTCATTTCTTCAAGGGAGATCTATCTGTCCAAGAGGTCTTGAATGCAGAAGACTTTCTTTTCTTTTCTTTCTTTCTCTTTTGAATCTTGTGGCATGCCTCGGGGGGACTATTTTCTGCCTCTTAATCCGCCCTAGCTTTTTCGCCTTCTTCTATATGCAATCGTTTGACAACATAACAGCTAAATACTTTAAACATCTCTAAATGCATGTCAGAAGCAGGGGGAAATGTCACAATATTTCTGGTTCCTCTGCTTCATGAATCTGGACAGCCCACTGGCATCTTGAAAAGGCAGCGAGCATAACTTTTTCTTTTTTTCTTTTTTTTTTTTTTTTTTGGTCAAGTGGGAAAGGGAAGCAGCAAGAGTTATCCTGGGATGAGGTGCTGAGCAATGAACAAAAAAATAGTTGTTTGTTTTTTAATTCACTTTTAATTTTTTTATTTAAAAAGGCGCCTGCTGTCATAAAATGCCAAAGGTTCTTCATTCTTCCCATGCCCAGACAGGGACTACATTGCCTGAGCCAGCATGGGAATCTGGTTAACAGAGTTAAAAAAAGTAACTCTTCCTGCCTCCCCACCACCACCACCACCACCCTTTAGATCACCAGTACCTGGAAAACCCTGGAAAGGGTCGCCGTAAGTCACAATTGCCTTAAAGACACACCATTATTATTATTATTCAAAAAGACCAGGCACAGTCAATCAACATTATAAAAACATTGAGTGGTTTTATATAACAGATACAAGTTTTAACCCAAAACCTAAGTATCTGTTGAATATCAAATGTACTATATAGGCTGTTCCTAACATTGGCATTTTTTGTAGCTCTGGTGGTGTGATTTCTGAGGTCTGCTGGCTTGGAGAACTGCAGGAGCAAATAGCTTTTTCCCGGCCCCACCCCTCGATGGCTTTGATAAATCCTGGATGCCACCAGAGAGAAGATAAAGCGGATCTGGGTAGTTCTAGTGTTCACTGGTGGGAATACAGTTATTATGGAGGAAGGGGTTGCATGCCTGCCAGGTTTACATCTCTGCCAACTTAGATTAGTACCTGCAGGGAAGTAATCTGGGATTCCTAGGTCGTTAGTCTCCAAATGCTCTCCCTGTCTGCAAATTATTTCTCTTGTCTGGAGCATTAGGACAAAGGTCCTCTCTGGATTTTTGCCAGTCGTTTCCTGCATGAGGAAGGCTCCAGCAAATGCATTAATCTCTCTTTGTAATAATTCCACCCGTGCTTCATTTTTGTGTGCTTTGCTTTAAAACAAGCCAGCCCTTTCCTGCCACGGAGATGCCACGAAATCGCTTCTCAAGCTTGCTTTCTTCCTCTGCATTCCTGTTAAATAGGGGAATTGTCATGGACGTTCTGATGGTTAAAACTGTGCCAGGTGTGGGGAGAGGATGGTGGGGAAGCAAACCCATGCGTGATGAATGGAAAAGTGTGTCTTCAGTCGATCCATGTGAGAAGTTTCTGGAATGAAATGGAAGATCAGGAACCCTTCCTTGCATTCATTGTCCATACAATCGCTTCTCGGTCTTCCTAAAAGGCACTTACGATTGTTTGTGTCGTTCTGGCATCTGCTGGCTAAGAGTCAAACTTAAAGATTAGATGACTGACCATTTTTTGGCATATGTTGGTGCAAGTTAGATCGTCTGTTGGCTGCCTTCCTTTCCTGAATGGCGTCCAATTCTTCGCAGGCACGTTTCCATCTGGTCAAGCTTTAAGATTCAAGCTGTTTATAAATATATATTTGAATAGGTACTTCTACCAATTGCGATCTGTGGGGGGGGGGGGGAGAGAAGAAGAAACGGGAGGGGGGAAACCATCCACTTTCCCCTCTTCACTTCCTAATGCATTTTTAAATATTATTTGCCTGCCTTCACTTTATAGCTGAAAGGCAAAAATAATGTCCCACAGAGGAAAGAACATCGGCTCCCTCCAGAATTCTTGAGATAACGCTGAAGTTTCTGGTTTCTTTAAATCATCTTCTGCTCACACCAACGTGAGTGCCACAGATGGGCGTCTTTTTTGTTTTGTTTTTGTTTTTTAATGCTACAGAATACAGAGGCTCCTTTCAGATAGCATCCTAAGGCATAGTTAACTGCGGTAGGACAAGATACCTGAACTTGCAAAGCAAAGCAGGTTTGGGTGGCCAAGAAATCACAGTTGAAAACCCTGGTTTGAAGTGGTTTGCTGAGCTCCAGTTAAACTAGCAACAGTTTGGTGTGACGCCAGAATCAAGAAACCAGGATTAAGGCTCTCTTGTTCTAATTCCATTTCCAACCCTTGGCATTCTGAGACGGTCTGATTTTAGCTGTGCATAAAGCAAAAGGCAAATCGGGGGATTTGCCAAATCGAATGAGAGGGTCACCACAATAGAAAGCCAGTCACAAATTATGGAAGATTTGATTGGAAGGGCAAGCCAGAGCCTGGGCTGCTGAGCATGCGCAAAATGCAATCAGACTAATTAATCTAAATTTGCATCTGTCTTTGGAAACTCACACCATGCTTTGGTAACAAAAAGAAAAAGAAAAGAATTAAAGATTAAAGCTGGTATTCTGTAGCCTCAAGGTGGAGTGGAAGGGAAATCACATAAGCATCCCATGGAGTCCCATGGCTGACTGGTTATTTGAACCCAGATCTCTGTGATCTTGGTCGAACAAGATCACAGTGCTTCTCAAACTGGGGTCCGCAGATGTTCTTGGACTGCAATTCCCAGAAGCCTTCACTACTTGCTGTGCTGGCCAGGATTTCTGGGAGTTGCAGTCCAAGAAGATCTGGGGAGCCAAGGTTGGGAAGCACTGTGTACTCTGCACTGCCATTCCCACAGACAGTGATTTTGCCCCAAGAAGCAGAACCTCCCTCTCCACATGGTTTTGGCATCATCCCCGCCTGTGGTTGTCTTAATCCTGCACTTGAACATCACTGAGCGCCTACAAATGGATGCGCCCCTTGACTGCCTCAGCTGTAGAGCATGATGTGTGGTTCACAAAGGTCTCTGAGGACATCTTAGAAGACGTTTGGCGTGGCTGTCTTCGTAAGGAAGTCTTCGGACTGCAGTTCTTTATTTTACGGTGCAGGTATCTGTCGGATTGTGTTCATTCCAGATGCTGTTTTAGGGGAAGTTTACAAGTGGCCTTTGAAATGATTAGCTAATGGTTATGCCTCACTTAGTCACCTTGAACAGTTCTGGGAAAGGTGAAGTAGAAACTTTCCCTTCCACTCTGACCCAGATGGTATCAGCAAAGCATGTATACCGAAGTATATATTTGTGTCTCTTCACCGCCTGATTTATTTTTATCTGTTTATTTACTGATTTGACCTCTGCCTAGCCTTTCTGACCAATAAAGTGGGACCTAAGGCCGTGAACAATAAAATGAATGAAAGAATGCAGAGGAGAAAAAACATAAAAATAGATGAAAACATCAAATGTTAACAGCATGCCCCGTGTGTGCCTCTTCGCCTGGGTTTCTGCATGTTGATCTTGATAACCTTGGATAATAATGGTGACTATGACAAATACAGCATTCCATAAAGCTGATTCTGACTTAGGACTTTTAGATATACAGTACGTATTCAGAAGGGATTTACCCTTCCCTTCCTCGAGGGGCAACCTTGGGACTGTGCAGCTTGCCCCCAAGGCTACCAAGGCTGGCTCTTCTCCTGAAAGGCAGAGTGGGGGAATCGAACTCCCAACCTCTGGCTCCACAGCCAGGTGCTCCATCTCACTGAGCCATCTAGACGGGCTTAATCTGGTTTACTAGTTAATGATGCAATATCATCACATACCAATGAAGCCAATACGCTGACAATTTAAAGAGACATTTCATGAAAAAAGATGAAACCAGATTTTCCTAGCAGCTGAAAGTCATCTAAAGAAATGTCAGACTGCGCCTTCTTATAGACTGCTTTTATTGGCATACGTAAAATGAAAATATACAGGGTAAAGTAATGGGTTGTAGCATTACAATCATCATCATCTTAGAACTGCAGAGATGGCAGAGACAGTGGGGAAGCGAACTCCCAACCTCCAGAGACGTAAAGGACCCATTGTGGATCAACTTGCATTTTTCATGCCATGCCCAATGGGTGTCCCATCCCAAGGTTGGGAGGACGGTGGGGTTTTTTTCCCCCCCTTGTAATCATTCTTAGTAAAGTCTTCCCAGAGATAGCTGTGTTGGTCTCTTGTAGCAAAAACAAGGTTCCTGCAGGACCTTAAATAAAGGCTAACAAGATTTGCTGGGTAAATATTTTCCAGACTGCAGCCCACTTCATCCAATCCAAGATCATCTGAGTATTTGCAGGAGATTTTTTTTTTTAATAGATTTTTTTATCCCGCCCCCCTAGATACAGTCTACTCGGTGATGAAGGTGACTTTCTTCTGATGGAACTATTGGGTCAAAATACGTTCATTTGATGAAGTGGTCAGTGGCCTGTGAATATATATATTCACAGGCCACCAACACAATCAAGGAGCGAAGGGGAAAATCATACCAGAGATCATTTAAAGTAAACCGTCTGGTGGCACCTTAAAGATGAACACGTTTCATTGGAGAGAGAGAGATATCCTTGATTGTGTTGGTGGAAACAAATCATGGAACATTCCTAGAAGAATGTTCCATGATTTGTTTCCCCAGAAACAAATCATGGAACAATTAACCCCAGAAGATTTTGTTATTGTTGATTCCTTCCTTCCTTCCTTCCACTGATGGTGGAAGAGAAACAATGGAACAACATCCAGTCTTCTGTGAATGACTTCCCACATGTAGACCTCTGCAGCTAAAGAAGATGTTTCACAAAACCCAGTATCTTTTGGACCACTATCGGATTTGCCACCTAAATTTACAGCATTTAAATCAAATGATACTCTGGAGGAGAGAATATAGAGCGTACTCATTCGTGTATCAATGAAAGAAAATTCCATTTAGAAGAACACTCTTCAGACTGTGTACCTTGATTCATCTGTTTTCATCTCATAAGCTTATTCATCTCCTTAATGAAGGAAACCTTTTGTAACTATTGGTTCACAGATGGAGATCTTTTAATTTGCCAATAACTGGCAACGCCGATTCTTCATGCAATTAAAACATGTCTGTGAGCACAGAACGAATATGTTGGGCAAAACCAGGAAAATAACTCAGCAGCAATCCCAGTTGGAGAAAATTCAGATTTTATATCCAGCAATATTGTTTAACAGTTTCCATCCTATTTCAAAATGGTTTTACATTAGAGGACGGCCTCATTGAAAAGGAACAAGGTTTATTTAAGGAACAGGACTGGTTTATTAAGATCTCCAGATCTGTCTGAGCAGGGCAGGTGCTTCTTCCTCTCCTTAAAAAAATAGAAGGTTTCCTGGCCTCAAATGTCCTTACGGTTTATCTTCATTTCCATCGCCGTTGTTGGGGAAATGGCAAGACATTGAGATGATGTCCAGAGTGGCTTGTTTCCTGAAAAATCAGTGTACTCCTGTGCATATTTATGGAGGATTAAACTTTGCTATGTTCGGTTATCCCAGAGAAGGGTGTATATTGCTTGCGGTCCCAAAGGGGGTTTGTTAATAAGGAACATCTCACGAATGTAGGCTCCTGTTTTATAGCAAGCAAGGACATGAGTTTAGACAACACAGCAAGTGAGTCTTATGCTGGACTGAAGATGGTCCCCCCCCCCCCCCAGATCTCCTTTTGTATGTGAAGGATGCAATTTTGATGGTCACATGCCCAGTAATCCCAGGGCACCCCCCAGAAGAAGGGAAGGGTCAACCACCTCTGTGTATCCTCTCCCTTCAAAGCCCTGGAAAGTCAGAATGGTCATAAGTCGGAATGGACTTGACGCCACATGGTTATTATTTTATAAATGTGTGTGTGTGTGGGGGGTTGTTATGAACTCGTACACTCGATATATTTGAGAAAGCTCACACTAAAATAAAGCTCTCTGGCTGGAGGGTGCCACACTTTCTCTGTTTTCATTTTTGGTTTTGCGCCTTGAACCTGCTGAAACAGATTGACAGGTTTACCTGTTCGGAAACCATGCCAAAAGGACTGTTCCGTGGCAGTCCTTCAAACAAAGGACACGTGGCCATCCTAGCCGTACCACTGAGCGACAGCCATCTGTTCACAAACTTCTTTTGATCCTTAACGCCTTGATTCCAGTCCTTCGATGCCAGTGATGTTCCGTGTACTTCTAAAAGCAAAGAACTCAGCATCTGGGCTCTTGGAAAACTCCCTGCCACTCAGTGGACATTTACTGTTTACAAAGGGATGGCGTCAGCTTTAGACTCTTGCCGCAGAAGAAGAAAGGGTCTCTGGCACTTTTAGAACGAAAAACAGACTTATTTAGGATGGCAACCCAACCTAGATAATTAATGGGGTTAGATAGTTCCAAATGAACACCATGCCGCCTCTTTGAGATGATCCTCCCACCATTGTGATGGGTGCAAACCTTTTGTGTGTGTGCTTGAATTGGTGCATTCATCAGGATTTGGGGGCTCCACGTTGGATGCAGGTTCCTGGAAAGCGTGGCAGTGTGTGGACATCAGGGAGGTTGGCAAGTCTTTGGGTCTGAGTCAGAGTCGTTGGTCCTGAGTTCCAAGCCCCGAGTTCAAGTCTCTTAAAAACAAGTGTATTTCCCGCCAGAATAAAAAAGGGAAGGGTTAGGGTGTATTCCGAGTCGCGAGTCGGGTCTGAGTCACTGGAAAAAAGAAAAAACCAAGTTGAGCTGCGACTTAAGTCCAACTTGACAGTGAGTCCCACGACTCAAATCCCCCTCCCTGGTGGACAGTGTATGCTTTTCAGCTTAAAATCTTGGAGGGCTCAGGGATGGGGACCATTTTTAGTGTGGCATTTGCTTGTTTTATTTTAAATATTTGTACACTTACTGATTTTAGCTCTAAAATGCTGTCTGTTAACAATGTCAGCTACCTCAGGTCCTTTTTTACGGATAAAGGTTAACTATATTTTAAGTAAATAAGAAATAAATGCATGTGGATCCTTTTTTTAAAAAAAACTGCAAGTCCCAGAATCCTGCAGCAAACCCCAAACATGATCTCTCTCTGAGAAGGTTGGAGATGATCTTCACCAAGGTGCTCGCCCAGTTGGCTCACCTGGGCTTTACCTGTGCAGGTGCAGGACTCCTCGAACACCCACTTTCTCTGCGCAAAAGGTGAAAAGGGGTTGAGGGCTAGGGTTATGTGGATTTCAGGGTCACCCATTTCTTGAAAGGTGTTCCTTATCTCCCCTGTGAAGAAGGAGCAGAATTCAGATCCTGCTGATAAATCAAATGCACCTGGGATCCTTCAAAAACACTCTTTGTGAACAGAAGGTGCAGACTGAATTGCTTCTACAATTAACATCATCCTGAAAAAATCTTATCTCGGCCTTTATAGATGAAAAGGCTCTCCCCTCACCATCTATCAAGTTTATTTACCTTCTCTATCAAGCTGGGGGTGGGCCGCGCAGAAGGCTAATTTACTTTCCCACCGTTCGGGTCGCTCTGTGGCGCTCGCTTTAGCACCAGCCTCTCGGATTTGCAAATGTGCAACGACGTCTTTATCTCTCTTTGTGAAAAATGGGTTATTTTCCCCCAACGATGGTGGGGGAGCCCCCTCCCACCTTTCGCTCCATTTGAAATGATCTGCATAGCTTACATTTCTCCAGTGTAAACGATCTGACAACATGACCTTTAATTTCACCTGCACCGCAACGCAGGCTGTCTGCGCAAATGAAGCATTGACCTACCTGTGTTGAGGTAAAGCTTGTGTTTCATTTCTTCTGTGACTGATTCTCCTCTCTTCTCCCACCTACTCCTTTCAAGGAACATCATAATAATTGTATCATCAATTTGCCGTTCCTGATTTTCAAGAGGTTCCTAATTTAGTTTCAAATCTGTCTTCATGAATGTGGTGTCCCTCCTGATTTGGGCAGGTAGTCTAACGACTTTTCATTTGCAAAACCCTATTCATCCAGATTAAATGCATTGGGAGGCCCAGGGCTGCATTTACTACATGAGTTCCATCTATTGCGAACCGCTAAGATACTCGCTAACGTCCCTCTGTGTTGTATGTGTGGGGGAAATCTCTTTCCGGATTTAATTCTGGACAGGTGAAATGCTGATCTCCTCTTTTGTAGCAAAGCTTAAGGCAGCTTTACAGGGAACTAGAGAAATTCACAACGGATTGAGGGTCTGCATTTTCCTATACGGGGCAGATTCAAAGCCTCCTAGGATCGGTCCTGACAGTACCGGACATAGAGCATTCCCATTTAGTTTTTGCACTTGTATGGATCTAATCCTATTGCAGGGTCTCCACAAGTGCGGTGAGCAAGCAGGTGGGCTGATATGGAGAAAACAGGCTTTCGATGCGCAACCTGGGTGAGGGTTTTATAGACAAACCCAGAACTTTCACGTGTGCCTGGAAACAGATGGGAAGCCACTGGATTTTCCAGCACAGGCAGAAGTAGGCTTAGATGCTACTACTTGAGAAACCTTTTCATTGCTGTTGTTTAACGCTGTTGTTTAAGGCATAGGCCTTAGCTTGTTTCCAATAGTAAAAATTTTATAACAGAATGTGCTGTGCTGTATTAGGCTGCCAGCGTAGAGCCATTCCACTACTGCTCTTCCATCTGGCATGCTGCTCTTACTAAGCTGTTGGACGATCAGTAGTAGCATGACTTTTCATCTGTGTCTTGGAAGCATGCTTCACTCCATACACAAAAGCAAGCATGATATCATTCGTGCTACTTCAGTGACTTTCCACGTATTACCTCTTAACGTCCATTCTATGGTCTTGCCTAGACAACGGTGCAGGGGGAAATAGTATGCAGATCTTGCATGTGCATGTAAGCTGCGTAATTCCATCCAATCACCTTCTTTACATGGAATTAATGAGGTGGGTCATGTTGTCCTTTGCTTCAGCCAGCAAAATTTTATTTATTTATTTATTTATTTATTTACTTATTTACTTACTTACAGTTCTAAAGCATGTAAAAATGCGAGTAGATAAATAGGTACCACCTCGGTGGGAAGGTCACGGCATTCTGTGTCTAGTCGCACTGGCCACGTGACCACGGAAACTGTCTTCGGACAAACGCTGGCTCTACGGCTTGGAGACGGGGATGAGCACCGCGCCCTAGAGTCGGACACGACTGGACTAAATGTCAAGGGGAACCTTTACCTTTTTTTTTTTTTTTATTGCAATGCACTAATCAGGGCAGTTTACAATGCGGTAAATTATTTTATTTTACAAATAAAACAGATAAAAATACAAAAACACCCATGAGGTGGGAATTGCAAATAGAACGCGGAACACGAGGCATATAAACAAACCAACAAGTAAATAAACACGTCAGCCAGGGTCACCCAGAAGGGGGGCCTCTCCGAAAAGCAATGTTTTCCGAAGCCTTTTCTGTGTTGGGAGGGAGCGAGCCAGGAGCGGCTCCACCGGAAGTTGGTTCCAGTGTATGGGTGCCACAGCAAAGAAGCCCCTGTTTCTGAATATATGTATATCTTTTGTCTTTTACGGGAACTGAACATATACGTTTGGAAGATCCCAGAGCACTGTACATGTGATGTGTTTGATGTCATTGTTATCTGTTTCATGTCACGGGGGCTGACATGATTAGCACCCCTCCATTACAGGAAACTGATCCCACTTTAAATTGCAGTGATTCCATTCTGCTAATTCTGGGATGGTCGCTTCGGCAAGACCCTTAGAATCCTCTGCTGTATTTCAGGGCACTAGGGGTCTTCCTGCAGAAAATGTAGAAATATATATAATTTCTGGAAGCAAACAGAAAGGACGCTTGCAATGCGGACGAAAGAGAACCAATGTATTTATGGTGGTCAGGTTTTAAGAGGACCAATGCAAACTGCATTGTGGAACGGGTGCAACTGAGAGACGAGCCAGCTTCACCCAAACCCCACCCGCTCATTTATCCCAACATGACGGCACTTCTAGCTGTTAATCACCCCAAGAGATTAATCCATACGTTATATAGGTTAAATCTTGCCACCCTTTGAATCGGGTTTTTTTCTCCCTCACTCTGAAAGAAGGATCCAGTGTGAATGCATTTGCTCAGACCAGATCATATTGCTTAAAAGTTATATTTATTAAAAGGAGCTAGCATATACTCATTTCAAGTTGCACACTGTTCAGAGCAAAACTGGTTTAGGAAGCTAAGCAAGGTTAGGTATAGTTACTTCTTGGGTGGGAGACCACCAGATAGGGCTAGGAAAGGCTTTCTCTCCAGATAGGGCTAGGAAGGAAAAGCTTGGAGCACAATTTCCCTCGGTCAATGCAAAACTACCCTGTTTCCCCAAAAATAAGACCTAACTTGAAAATAAGCCCTAGTATGATTTTCCAGGATGCTCGTAATATAAGCCCTACCCCAAAAATAAGCCCCAGTTAAGTGAAACCCCGCCCTCCACCATTGTGCAGCATTGTGCAGCAAGCAGAAGATGATGACATGACTGTACAGTATTTGAATAAATGTAGATTGTTGTTCATGAAAAAAAAACATCCCCTGAAAATAAGCCCCAATGTGTTTTTTTTGGAGCAAAAATTAATATAAGACCCTGTCGTATTTTTGGGGAAACACGGTACATGTACCGATTTCTAATCTGGTATAACACAGCACCCCAAAGTCTGGTCCCTATGTCATCACCACCACGGATGCACTAAGCAGGTGCAGAAAATGAGGGTTAGAAATGCGATCTCCTCCCCAAGCTTGTTGCAAAGATAGCTTAGATAATGTAGCAAGTTTTGGAGAGATACCGAATGGCATGTGATAAGAGAGGATGACAGTTGTGTTATGAACCCTGCTGGTGCATATTCAAAGGGCTGGTTAGCAGCATAAACATCCTGATGATGGTAAGGCCAATTACATAAGTCAGTAACCCTTGGAGGTGTTAAAACAAGGGTTTCTGCTTTCGAGAGGTTCTGGTACCTCATGGTCTTTCTGGAAAACCCATTTCAGCTGTATGCAAAACTGTTACTTTTTTTTTTTTTTGCTAATCTATTAATACACGTAGGGTGTTAAGAAGCCATTATCTCTATTCAAACCATTGGTTATAGCTGTGAATTTATGGATGCAGTGCCTTTCCACTCTGGTCTCCTCCTGACCTCAGATTCTTATTTACTCTCTTCTGTAGAGCTAGTTTGCCGTCTGTAGAACACTGGGGGGCACTGCTGGCAGACGCTGGCGCCTCTCCAACTGGAAGAGGAATCAGGGAATAAACCCTGGATTGCCATGGAAAACGCGTCTGAGGGCACCTTCAGGCCAATGGGCATTTCTTCCTCCCGGGTCTTTGTCCCTCCAGGCACCCAAACCTTTCCCACCCCACAAAGCTGTGCTTGTCTTCTAGGAACTGACCCTGATCGGAGAGCAGGCTGATGGGGCAAAGGGGAAGAGAGGCAAGATGGTCTGAGAAGAAAGGGTCTTCTCCTCTTAAAGGACTTGTATCTCCCCCACCTTCAGCCCTGTTGCCAGAGGAGATGGGGCGGGCGGGGGGGGGGGGACAGCATTGCTTGCCAGCCCGGGCAGAACTTTCTGCCCCCCAGTTTCGGGCGAAGGAGGGTGGTGGGCCCGGAAACCTTCCTGCAGCCCACGGGTTGCCCATCCTGGGCCCCCAGAGCTTCTTGGACTACAACGCCCAGAAGCCTTCCCCCACCCGCTGTGCCGACCAGGAGACGTGGGGCGGGGGGACAGCCCAAAGGGAGAGCCTCTCGGCGCGTTTTCCGCGCGCGGGGGTGGCGGCGGGGCGCGCGAGGGAGGCGCCGCCGCCTTCGGCCTCCTCCAGGGGGGGCGCGCGCGCGGACGGCAGGCAGGCGCGCCCGCGCGCGCCGCCCCTTCCCTCCAGAAAGGGCTGGGGAGGGAGGGAAAGAAGTGTGTGTGTGTGTGAGAGCGCGCGGGCGGGCGTGGGGCGCGCGCCAGCCAGCGAGGGAGGGAGGGAGGGAGGGCGGGAACGCGCGCGCGCCAGAGGCTGCCTCGGCCCAGGGACGCCCGCCAGCGGGGCGAGCGCGGCGCCGGGAGCGCGAGAGGCACCTTCTGAATGGGCAGGAGCAGCCCGGCGGCGGCGGCGGCGGCGGAGGGAGGCGGCGGAGGCAGAGGAGGCAGAGGAGGCGGCGGCGGCGGCGGCGGCGAGGAAGCCCCGGCAGCCGCGGCGGCAGAAGAAGAAGAAGAGGCGGAGGAGGCAGGCGAGGTGGAGGCAGGAGCCGCCGCCGCCGCCCGCGCTGCTGCTGCTGCTGCTGCTGCTGCTGAAGCGGAGGCAGAGGCGGAGGCAGGCGCTTCGCTGCCGGCGCTGGGGCGGCTGCCGGGCCGAGGCGAGGCCGGAGCTCGCGGGGGCCGCCGCCCGCCAAGCCGAGCCAAGCCGCCGCAGCGCGAGGAGGAGGAGGAGGCGGCGGCGGCGGCGGCGGCGGAGGCAGGCAGGCAGGCAGGTCCCCCTCCCCGCGCTGGCGGAGCGCCGGAGCCGCAGACGCCAGAGGCCGGCGCGGGCTGGAGCGGCGGCGGCGGCGGCGCCTCCTCCTCTTCCGCGGCGCCTCG
Source organism: Intellagama lesueurii (assembly GCA_037013535.1). NCBI lineage: Eukaryota > Metazoa > Chordata > Lepidosauria > Squamata > Agamidae > Intellagama > Intellagama lesueurii. The sequence goes on from JBAJHW010000010.1 coordinate 14,475,078, forward strand.
TCTTCCGCGGGCAGGCCGCCGGCGCGCCTCCGGGCTGGGCTGCCTCGGCTCTCAGGTAAGCCTCGGCCACGCGCCTCCGGCCGGGAGGGGAGGGGAGGGGAGGGGAGGGGAGGCGCCCTCTTTGTGTGTGCGCGGGGCGGGCGAGGCGGGGGAAGGAGCCTTGGCCGGGCGGGGGGGGGGGGAGCCAGCGGGCCGGCCCCGCGGCGGCGACGGCGGGGGGGGGGGGGAAGCGAGAGAGAGAGGCTCGCCTTGGCCCTCCCCTCTCCTCCCTCCGGAGCCGCAGCCGCAGCCCCAGCGCGCACGGCCGGGCGAGGAAGCCCAGCGCGCCCCCCCCCCGACCCCTGCAGTCTCTCTCTCTCTCTTCCCCCCCCCCCAGTGTGTGTGTGTGTGTGTGTGTTGGCATTGTGGCGCGGTGGGGGGGGGGAAAGAGCCGCGGCGAGGGCTGGGGGAGGGGAGGGCCGAGGGAGGGAGGGAGGGGGGGTCTCCAGGAACGGTGCCAATCAAAAGGCCTGGCTGGGCGGGGGGAGGGGGAAGGGCCGGAGGGGGAGCGCAGAGGGGGAAGTTCCCAAGCTCCCCCCTTTTTGAGGGGGATATCCTTTCCTCCCCCCCCTCCTTAGGGGGAAAAAAAGAGGGGGAAGGGAGGGAGACGCTCAGCCCCTTTGTGAAACGTGGGAGTCTTTCCGGGGGAGGGGGGCAGGCCGGGGGAGGCCGGGGCCAGGGGTTCTCATCATTAATTAGCAGCTGTTTTAATGCCTGGTTCCCCGGGGGGGGGGGAAGGCGAGAGACCGGAGGGCAAGCAAGCAGGCACATGCGGAGGGAGGGAGGGAGGGAGGTGCTGGCACTGCGCGGCGCCCTCGCTCCGAAGGGGCTCGGCTGCGCCGGCGGAGCCCGCGCCCCTCTGCCTCCGGATGGGGGTGGCCTCTCCGGGTTGGAGGATGGGGTTCGGCCCCGGAGGGGATGGCGCCCGGGCGGTCCCGGGGCTTGAGAGTTGGAACCGCCGCGGAAGGCCCGGGGCCGAGCCCTCCGGGGCGGAAAGGGGCTTGCTGGGTTCGCGTCCGAGGTCCGGCCGCTCGGGCTCCTCTCCGCCGAAGACTTTGGGTGTCGGATTCCCTCCTGGCACGAGAGGGTTTCGGAGGCCAGCCTGGGCACGGGAGCGCCTGCCTGCCTGCCTGCCTGCCTGCCTCTTTCTTCCCCTTGGCACTTTGAAATTGATCAAGGTGGCGTTTCCTCTTTCCTTTGGAAATTGACCCGCTTTTGGAACGAGGTGACTACTAGGCATCCCCACCCCGGTCGCCTCTGGCCTGCTTTACACCCGGGCCAGCACATGGCTTGGTGGGACTCCTTCCCACCAGATCCTCTGGGGATGCTGAAAGTAACCGAGTCCACCCAGCCTCCCCCCCCCCCCCCAACCCTTGAAGTTAAGGGCCTCTTTTCCCAGGAAGCTGGCTCTACCAGATAAAACTGACTTATTACCTGAAGTCCAGATACAAAACAGTGCAATGAATACGGTTAACCATCTGTCCAGTAAACGATGGAAATCTTTACTTTGACGCTGTAGTCCTTTCTCAACTGCTTGCACGAATGCATGAAGCAAAGGGAGGGTGTGTGGTTTGCCAAATCATGTCCTAGCTGAGTGAATTTTGATAATGAATCTGTTTTTTAAAAAAACTATCCACAACTCTTACCTGCATTACCGTGGTTATGGAGAAAGCATTCATCATCATAATGTATAAACTGGTTTTGGAGGGGTGTGGAATGCAGAAAACGGTTTGCTTACCTTGTTTCCAGTTCTATTTGGAAGTTTGGTTTTTCTTGAAGATAATTCTGGAGTTCACGCCACTTGATGTTTGTATGGGAGCAAATTAAAGGGTAAATGTGTGATTTTCACATGACTGTATATATTCTTCCTTGAGTTGTTAACAGTCCTCACCCACCCATCCACCCCTTCTCTCCCCTCTTTTTTGCTCATGCCTGCTATCTGTTTTCTGTCTCTTGCAGGAATGTTTACAATAGAACCTAACACCAGACACAGGCCATAAATTACTGTATGTGAGATGTAACCACACACCCAAGACTCTTAGAGCCAATGAATATGTAGAATGCTTTACTTGTGAAAGTGGTATTTTATCCAGTATTTAATTCTCCCTCCCCCATATGTCTGACGAAGTGGACTTGTCCACAAAAGCTTACCTTAAAATATCATAGTTAGTCTTCAAGGTGCCACGACGTTTTTCTGTCTTTTTGTTTTGTTTCTTGGGATTTTGTGTGGTTACGCAGGGCAGCCTCCCTTTCTGTGTTAGTGGTTTTCCTTGATTGATTCTAAGCTCTGCCCTTGCTTCTCGAACCCTCTCGTCCTTTCTCCCTAGCTTGCTTTTCTACGCAGTCACATAGATGTCCCAGCTGTCAACACGGTGATGCTTGAGTATGTTTGAGTACTAGCTGGTGCCACTTGAAAAAATGGGGTAAGGGGGAGGGCAGCAAAAAGGGTGGGTTGACTGCTAGCCGATAAATTGTACACAGGTGCTTTCATGTGCCCCAAATCCTCCCTGTTTGTTTTTTTTAAAATTTGTAGCACACTCCCATCTGGTTGATTTCGGATTGGTGATATGTGTCAAACTCATGCCAGAGCCACCTGTCTGTTCTTCATCAAAAGTTCAGAAACCATTGGGCTGCACTCCAGCCAGTTGCTCTGGCCTATGGCATGCAGGTGACTTTTAAAGAATGGGTTGTTGCTAAAGGATGTCCCCTGGATCTCCAGTTGCAAGGCTTCTGTGGCCCCCCCCCCCCCCAATTAGGGCTCTGCTGTGGACCCCCCAGGCTGCTCAGCTCCTTCTGTGACATCACAGCAATCAGGAATGGTTGACACCTTTGCCTGCAGAGATTCGTGCTTCCTGATGAGCCAGTGGTCACTCAAGCCAAAGAGCTGGTGATAATGGTTCAGAGTGGAAGCTTGGAAGGTTTTCAAGTATTTGTGGTCTAATCACGGGTGCTGTGAATGTCATATTGTCTATGCGTCGTGTACATGCTGATGTCTGATGAGGGTAGCTGTTGGTACTGAGGAGTAGAGAGGATCCGGTTCCTGCTTCCTTTTGAGTTGAGTGTGTCTGTTAATTTAAGGTGATATTGCAGGAAGCAACACTCATTGGCACACTGCTTTTTAAAAAACACACAAATATTTGCCAAAACAGCCACGATTAAATAGTCAGCGGTTATGTAAGCACATGGGTAGGGCCTGACATCCTTCATTGTCTGTTCCGTCAACCTGTTCACTGAATAAATCTGCCATGCACGGGTGCTTTGCTTCAATTCTAGAAGAGGACAAACAGGTACGCTTCCCATCTCTCTTAATTGCATAAGAATTGTATACCCCAAACCCTGTCTTCACATTTTTGGAAACAGGAGAAGTATCTTATGGTGGCATTCTGTATATACTGTGTAGCTGGTGAAAGATAAATCAGGAGATAAGGTGGATCCTTAAGATAAGGATCCACAGGTGGCTCCTTCTCTGTGCAGATCAGGTCGATCTGCACAGGAATTCTTGCTGCCTGTTCTTGCTGATTCATGCCTTGTTTATTGGCTTTGAACAGGCCAGGAGGTGATATCATGCTGCTTTCTGGGAGAACGTCTGCTCTAAGTAAGGATAGTTAGAAAAATCGGCTCCTCTGTCCGACTCAGTTACACAAGATCCCAAGGTCCCTTCAAACAAAAGACATACAATAAAAGCTGTTCAAGTATGTTGTGTCTTAGCCAAAATGAAGCAATCATGGTCACCAAGACACCTGCCGGCCCTTTGAATTCCTGTGTTGAAACCTCTGGAGTCTTCTTGGCAAAACCCTTGTTTCTCATTCTTGGGCCTTGGTGATTCTTTAAAAAGCACTACTGCTTTTTTAAAGAAAAGGTCATTCAGACTCTACTTGTGAATTTTAATAGATCGGCATGCATTTCTGACTTCCAAAGGTTTGCCAGTGGCAGTCAACGTCCCCTCCCCCACCTGATGCCACTGGGGCTATTTCTTATTGAAATGAAAAAAGTTTGGGGTAGCCAGTGCATGGACCGGATGAAAAGAACAGGAGCTCTGTTCGGTTTTAGTACCAGACCAAGTTCCTGGGCTCAGGAATCTTTTAAATTTAAGTGGTTCCCCCCCCCCCAAAAAAGACAACAATTGTTGGTAGAGTTCCACATTCTAGTTAAAAACATACATACAACTCTAACCAGATCACTCAGGCCTGTTAGCTTTGCAGTGCTAACTGTCAAAACCTTTTCTAACTAACTTCTAAGTAAGTTTTGGCTCCTCTAATGTTCTCCAGTGACATTTTCCTCACCTGCCACAAAGTAGATCTATTGTATCAAGAAAATGTCTTTTAAACCTCTCTGGAAAGAAAACTTGCAAGAACTCCTTCAAAGCTGGCCTTTCATTTTGTTTTGTTATAATCTCCCTGCAAACGACACAGAAGCTTCTGATTGGCTGCACGGAAACGTCTTTGAGTTGTGCTTTTTCTTTCGCTGTGCCTTGAAATGGTTTTTAAATTGTTTTCATTCCGTGCTAGTTTGTAAGATGATGACCTATTCCATTGTGTTCTAATATTACTATAACTTAGCTGTGTTTTTAGCTGCGTGTTTTTTTATTTCAAGCTGCTGTGGGTCCTACTTTGGAAGAAAGGTGGTGTATTATATAAATAAATGCATAAATAAGTCAGTTAATGGCACTTGAAAGGTCATCTGTGGAAAGAAATTGTCATTTTGAAGGTGTATTGTAAAAGCCAGGGCAACCTGTGTGTCACCTGCGTGCTTGGTTCTTACAGACAATGAAGGAACTGCTTTCACCATCTTGTATTTAGCAGAGAAGACACAACAGAAAGGGTATGGCATGGGATAAATGGGGAACTGTGCCTCAGTGACAGGTGTTTTAGGCTTAGTCAAAGTAAAGCATGGGGATAAGATGTTCCCAGAAGGTCATGGCAAAGATGGGTTTTAAGAAGGGTCTTAAAGAAGGTCATCAGAGATGTTCTGGGAGGTTGATTTGTTTATGTGGCGCATCCAAAGAGAATGGGCAAAGTCATCAGATGGCTGAGGGGGGTGGTGGAGAAGGCAGAGAGAAGACCAGAGGATGGGAATAGATCAGATCTTAAGAGAAGGAAGACCAGTGTCCAAGGACTTCCCCTTTGGCGATATCTGGAAAGGTTGTAGGTAAGTAGCCCTGATGGAGAAATTGACAGCTTGCTTTAAACTGCTTAGAAGAGAAATAAAAGAAGATGGTTTCATTAAATTTTGGTGCCCTTTGCCGGTTTTCGGTGTGGAATTAAATGAGGAGGGTCAGCTGGAGGAACCAGCCTGCTATCTTTCAAACCTGGATGAACGCATGGCATCCATAGGATGTCAGCTCAGAAGGCTTTCATGTACAATGCACCTGTAGCACCACGCTTTGGTAATGCTTGGAAAAGGAGGGTTGAAGGAAGACGGCACAAAGGACTAAAACAGAAACAAACCCAGCCATTTTCCATTCAGCTATATTCAAAGCAGGTTCACAGGGAAATGTCTGAAGCTTGGAACAGGCCAGCAAATGTTGGAGTTTTTCTTGAATTAATGGGCGTGATGTTTGTATGGGTAATACTGAACTCAAGAGTCATTCTGTTATCGCATGCAGACCTTTTCATGACCAGAGAGAGAGAAAATGTCTGGCTGATGACTAACTACATGGTTGCCTAGGTCCACTTCATCAAGCAGCCCCATCTGCCTTTAGGTCTTTAGGTGTTGACATTGGAAATTTGAGATATTTTGTTTAATAACACAGTGTAAACCAGCTGAGAAGTAGTACCTGTCTTCTCTGGATAGCCCACCCCTCCCTGCGGTTACCCAAATCCAGGAAACCTGAAAAGAGGAAGGAAAGATTATGGAAGAGAAGAGACAGACAGCATGGAAGTGAGGCCAGCTGCAGGAAGTACGCAGAAGTGAAAAAGGTCTAGATTCTGGACCAGGTTCAGAGGAGGGCAACCAGGATGATCAGGGAACTGGGAACCAAACCCTAGGAGGAAAGACTGAAAGAACAGGGCATGTTTAGCCTTGGGAAAATAAGATGGAGGGGAGACAGGATAGCATTTTTCAAAGACTTGAAGGTAGACCTACAGAGGAGGGGCAGGATCTGTTCTCAGTCATCCCCCGGGTGCAGGACATGTCATAATGGATTCAAGCTACAGGAAGCCAGATTGAGGTTGAATATCAGGGGAAAAAACTTCTTAACTGTTAGAGCAGTATGACAGTGGAACCCATGACTTTGGGAGGTGGTAAGTGCTCCAGCATTGGAGGCCTTCAAGAGAAAATTGGGCCACCCTCTGTCAGATCTGCTTTGAGTTGGATTCCTGCCTTGAGCAGGGGGTTGAACTCGATGGCCTGAGAGGCCCCTTCCAACACCATCGTTCTATGATTCAAAGAGTGTTAAAATTCAGACCACATGCCATTAAATTTAGTGCCAGGATCCTACGTAGTGAATAGTACCAGGTGGACTAATGGGTTCTAGACTGGCTCCGTCCAGGTGTGGCTGCATAGGGAGGTTGATGCTATCCAGCATAGGAACGTGACATGCTGTGTTGTCTTGCCTCTTAAAACTATCTGAGCAGTTAGAATGTTTATAAACGTCCCATAGCGTCTCAAAGCTGACATTATGGGTGAGCAGATGACTCATTTCAGTCAACTAAAGTCATTGTTCTTTGAGCCAGTAGTTACAGAGGTTTTAAAGGCTACAGCGTTGATGATAGCTGACAACCTTCTCTTCTCCTCCATTTCCCCCTCCCTTTTGTTGAGTTTATCTCATTTTTAAGAGGTGAAGCAGTTATTTTGCCACCCTTCCCCCCGTCCTGTGATTTAACCTGATGTTTCTTTTACCTCTTTACAAGTGTGGTGTGTGCCCTAAAAGACCACTCAGACCTGGCATTTACTGGTCAAATGATATTTTAGGCATCCTTCAGTCTCGAGAGACTATGGTAATGTGCTCTGAATAGAGGACCTGGAACAGCGTCTAGTGTGGCTGAGAAGGCCAATTCGAGAGTGACCATCCCTTCCACACTGAAGACAATCAGTCCCCTGTCCAGCTCCCTGGATTTGCTGGTTTCGGGACGGCCTCTTGGCCTCGGCCTGCTGGACAAGGGTCTCTTCAAATTGGGAGAGGCCGTGATGCACCGCCTGCCTCCAGGCTGAACGCTCAGATGTCAGGGTTTCCCATCTGTTGAGGTCCATTCCTAAGGCCTTCAGATCCCGCTTGCAGATATCCTTGTATCGCAGCTGTGGTCTCCCTCTGGGGCGCTTTCCCTGCACAAATTCTCCATACAGGTCAAATGATATGCAGGTGTGGAAACAGATACTTGTGAACTCGCTGTACGGTGGTTGTGGTGGTGGTGTGCAAGCTTTGTCTGGATTAGGGCTGCATATCTTGGCCTTGATCTGTGTAGGTTTTTGTACAAAATCTAACATTCAAGGGTTCGTTAGAGGGGGGCAGAGGAAACTGGAGTGATCTATACTCCACAGTATTAGCACTGTGTATCTGTGGGCTAGTTGATAAAATGTTTTCATGAGAATAAAGCTGTAGTTACATGCTATCAAATCGCCTCCGACCTATGGTGATCCCATGAATGAGTGATCTCCAAAATGTCCTGTCCTCAGCAGCCCGGCTTGGCTCTTGTAAACTCAGATCAGATCTGTGACTTCCTTTGGGGAGTCAGTCCATCTCATATTTGGTCTTCCTCTTTTCCCACTGCATTGCACCTTTCCCAGCATTCTTGTCTTTAAAATGAATAATAAAATACAATAATATACCAAAAGGACAACATTGTGTAAACTTGCAAAATAGCACTGACCAGAAAGGTCACAAAGTGGTCCGTAAGGTGTTTGTTTTTTTAAGTATTGAGGGCAAGCTTGTTGGATAGCTCAGTGATTTAGGCCTCTGGCTGTGGAGCCAGAGGTTAGGAGTTCGATTCCTCCACTGTGCATCTCCAGAGAGAAGAGCCAGCCTGGGTAGCCTTGGGCCAGCTGTACACTGATCCCAGGGCTCCCCCTAAAGGAAGGGAATGGTAATACACTTCTGAGTCTTCTCTACCTGGAACACCCTGAAAAGGGTCGCCCTAAGTCAGGATTGACTTGCCAGCACATAATTATTGATTATTCAGTGAAGACTAAGGGGAAAATGACAGAAAGATGAGAGAGATTTTGTCATCCTCTAGTTTTGGTGAGAGCCGTTTTTCATTCCCTATTTTTCCCCTGTCCTTCATATTTTTAATGTTACACAGAATGCAGTCACGGAGTCATGGTTTGAGGCTGGAAACATCTTGGTTTAGACCATTCCTGTTATTTCAGGGAAATCAAAATAATAATACTAATCAGAATGTAAATAAAACTGAGATGGAATGTTATTTATGGCATAAGAAAGATTTGGGAGCTGCTGTCGTGGCGCAGAAGGAGCACGTCTGCCCTTGTAATGACGAGGAGTCTGGCTCTATGTCATTGTGTCCCCACCTCCTGCTGCCTCGGTGCGACTCCCTAAGCTGCTTTTTATTGCTCTTAATCATTCTTCTCGGCTGCTTTGTTCTCCTCCATCATCCTGGGGATCGGTGACCCCCACGGAGAGTTTCTGTGACACCCTGATGGGCCCTTGAGCACCCTTGGCATTTACTGCTCCGGAAGATTTTGTTAGCAATCCTGTATCCTTAAGATAATCAAACCTACGGATGCCCTGATGTTTTAGGGCACTTCTAAGCTGTCAGCAGTAATTACTGTGTTATCTAGGAGGGAGTTTTAAAAGCTCTGCATGGGTCAAATTTCCTTTTACTAGTTTTTGCCTTTGCTACTTCATGCATTTCAATTTTTGTCCCCTTTCTTTAGGAAGAAATAAGGAGAAATAACATGTTTTCAGGGCACTAGCTAGCTAGCGGCACGCCACACCATTTCGTTTGCTCTCTTTCTTCCCTCTCCCCACTCCAAGGTTTCGGCTGCCATCCCTGGAATGGTTGAGCGGTATCCTGTGCCCACGCGAAGGATGGTCCGCACCCTGTTAGGTTGTTTTTGAGGATCTCCTCCACATGCATAGTTTTAGTTTTATCTTTCTGCAAATTTTGAAGTTTCGCTGAACCTGATACCTCTCTGGAATATGCAGGTGCCATTCATGCAAAGGTTCTTGTCTCTTGGGCATTGCTGATCATTCCATGTCCTCGTTCGTTCTGTGTGAAGTTTGACATGTGATCCTACTCTTTCCTGTCCTGAGCTAAACCCAATCGTTAGTTCTATGTATTTTCATTTATTTGATGGGACTGAAGGTGGCTCCCAAATAGTTAAAAAAAAGAGAGAGATGCAACAGAAGGTTGTGAAATAAACAGTTAAACATATGATAACATTTTAAAAGCTAGTAATTTAAAACATAGCTAGTCCAAACTAAAGTACTTACTTACTTACATGCTGCCTTTCCCCTCATAGGGCAGTGGTTCCCAACCTTGGGTAACCCAAGTGTTCTTGGACTACAACTCCCAGAAGCCCCGGTCAGCATGGCTAGTGGTGAAGGCTTCCGGGAGTTGTAGTCCAAGAACATCTGGGGACCCAAGGTTGGGAACCACTGGCCTAGGGGATCCACGGTGGCTCACCATGGAATCAATGTGCCTTATGTGCATGTTGGCTTCAGAAGCACCGTTGATTCAGTGGGTCTGCTCTGGCTGAGGCTAAGGATTGCCTCCTGCTCATTGCCTTCCAGATAAAGCAGATCTGGAAACTGTGAAAATGCCTTTTAAAACCTGCCTCTTTTTCCTGCTTTCTGGAACCCTGAGGGGGCGGCCTCTGCCAGCTGCCCACTCTGCAGAAGCAACAGAAGTCGTGTCTCTGGTCCAGTTTACAAGGAAAGGACAAGGCTTTGATGCCAAGGCAAGTAGAGGAGCTTATTTTACTGGCATTAATTTTTTTTAAATTATTATTATTATTAGTCACATCAGTATCCAGTGGCAGTAGAAGAGCCCAGAGAAAGAATATTAAATCTTCAGAAGTTTTTCTCTTTCCCTTTCTACAGCTTGCATTTTTCATAAGTAATATGTGAAGCTTGAAATCTAAAGCTTGCAAAAGCCTTTTAAAGATCTTCAGAAGTGCTGCTGAAGCTTGGGGGTGAAACTCCCCTCCCTTTTAAAAAAAAATCTGTTCTTCATTTTGTAAATCCAAGAGGCTTGACTCTGCTGCCTCATTAGTGCAATGCTACGCGTGTCTGTTGAGAAGTAAGTCCAGTTTAGGTGGACGTGCTTATTTCCAGTCCAACGAGCACAGGATTGCCTGAATTTCGTGACCCTTGGCCTGGTCAGTCAGATTCTTCCCAGCCTCTCTAGTGGACGAAGGAAAGCTAGTTTCTCTGGCTTTCGGGGCGGACCATGCTCAGATGGTACACTGAGCATGTTTTGCAGGCACCTCCGATGGATTATTTTTCTATGGAGTCTCCTCAGAATATTTAGCTGCAAGTCATTGGGTGCTGAGTTATCGTGCAATCAGAAATGGAGCCGGAGATATGCATTTGGGATTCAACATGCTGTGTTGTGTCGCCGTTAGTTTTCTGTGGGTTTTCCTGGTGGTAATATTAATTTGCCAAGAGCAACCAGGCGGTTAGTTAATGCAAGCCTAGAACAGAGATATGACTGTTTGTGAATGCCCTTCTCCTCCGCCTTTGTTAATTTATAATTTTATTAACTTTCTGTTACCAAGAGTAGAGCCATTTGGACATACAAGAACTGCGAAGTCTGTAGTTCAGTCCAGTTTCTTCAGGTGTCTGTAACATTTTTCCTTAAGACCAAAAAGCCTGCAGCTTTTGGCAAAAAAAAACCTGAATTGCCACACCTCTTCACCTTTTAAACATATTGTAAGGCCCTGCATCTGCAAAGCCCTCCCCCTCTTTTTTTTTTCAATACCAGAAGTGGTTTTGCAGTCATTGTTGGGTGACTGGAGTAGGATGCCTGTATCCCTTGTTTTCCAAATCCACGTAGCTGAAGTTGTATATTATGTGAAATAATAATAATAATCATGTGCCGTCCAAGCAGTTCTGACTTAGGGCAACCCTTTCCAGGATTGTCCAGGTAGAAGTGGTTTCCCACTCCCTTCTTCTGGGGGCATCCTGGGACTGTGCAGCTTGCCCAAGGCCACCCAGGCTGGCTTTTCCCCCCCAGGGAGGTACAGTGGGGAATCGAACTCCCAACCTCTGGCTCCACATCCAGATGAGCTATCCAGCCAGCACTTTATGTGAATTAGGTATTCTTATTTTCTCAATACACAAATCAATCATGTTTGTTATTGCAGTTGCTTTTTTATTGATACATTTCAACCATGGCATCCATTTATATAATAGCAAGTTCTCACCTTGAGGCAGCAAGTGTACAGTGGACCCTCAACTTACAGACGGCTCGACCTGCAGACCTTTCGAGTTACAGACTTCTCTGGCCGCAAAATTTAGGTTCGACTTGCGGCCGGAGAATCGACCTACAGACCGGAAAATCAAACAAAATGGACCAAAAACGGCCAGTTACTGATTAATCGGTTTTCAATGCATTGTAGGTCAATGGAGCCTCGACCTACAGACTTTTCGACCTGCAGCCACCGTTCCAATACGGATTAATTCCGTAAGTTGAGGGTCCACTGTATAGGAACGGGTTCGGAACAGGGAGATCCAAGTTGAAATTCATGGTTTAGTTGCTAAGTTTACTGGATGGGCTTGGGCCAGTCAGGATCCCCCAGCCCAACATACTTGATGAATCAGAGTGGGTGGGTCGAGAGATTTGTAAAGCAGCCCTATGCACCATGATGCTACATGTAGGGGCTTCTGGTAATACCAACCTGAGTTTCATGATGTTTCTCTCTTGTCTGTGGGAGGTACAGTCTTGGGTATCTTTGGATCAGCATGGGAAAACTTAATTAGGCATAGAAGGAACATAGGCACTTTAGGGAATGAAACCTCCCTAAAGTGACTTGATGTGATGGCATGGAATGTTCATGAACATTCCAAGTTTTTAGGGAAGAAGCAGAAAACAAATTGATGGACCAACTTCTTTGAAGGAAAGGAAAATTGACATTTTCCCTAGGATTTAGAAGGAAAAAAGGAAGTGGTCAGGTGAAGGACATATGAAGTCTGTGACTCAGGAAATCATAAACTTCCTTGACAGAGGCTGGACTTGATGATCCATAAGGTCCCTTCTAGCTGTGCAGTTCCAAGATTATTATTATTAGAAGATTACAAAACTCTATTTATACAAATTGTACTGAAGGTGAATTGAGTGAGATATGACTTCTGTTATGCAACCTCATGACTTGGTAACCCAAAGCAAACCAAGCTGTGTGGCACATCCTGATTTGAGACCATTCTTTGGTTTCTAAGCTGCTTTGAAGCACTCAAAGAGTGCTAGGAAACAATATTTTTTAAAAAAGAAACACACACCCAGGAACTGGTTAATGTATTATATTGAATCTTGTGACTATTAATACACCTAAAACGTCAAGTCTTTTAACTGTGTGAAGGGACTCAAAAACAGCCCACACAATCAACCCAATCAAGCATGACAATATGGAAAAAAACTCATTAGCTGAAGGGATGTGTGTGTTTCTCTCGTGTGCACCGGCCCACCCACACAAACACCCTCCTGTTAATGCCTTTATCCCTGAGATGGGTAGAGTGTAAAGAGTTCCTTTCGCCATCAGGCCAGCAAGAAGCGGAATATATCACTTGCCTTGATCCTGTTAATGTCCATCTCTCTCTGTAAGAGCCTATTTGGACTTGTGGCTTGAAGAGGTTAAGCAGCCATTCCCGACAGGGTTCCTCCTGTCGCTCCCATAAGCCCCAGCCAGCACAAATAACGAGATGGGAGTTGTCTTCCCAACCACATTTCCGTGTTTTGTGTGGCTGTGGATCTCCATCAGCCCTCTATTGACAGGGCTTGGAAGAATGTTATCCGCTTATTGAATGGCCCCATCGTAAGATTTTCGGCTGCCTCCGAGCAATGCGGTGATTCTGTGCTAGGCTTCTCCCACCCCGACTCCTTGTCATAACTTCCATTCAAGGCATTAGACTGGATCCATTCTGAGGATCTCCTCATGCTTGCTCTACAGAAGAGGGATCCAGCGGTACTTGGTTGGCAGCAGTTTCTGGAGGGGCTGTGCATCCACTCTGAAGGTGTGCATATGTGCATCTTTGAACTACAGCTCCCAGAATTCATGAAGCAGCTTCAATGCTGGGCTTTGTAGTTCCCACCCACAAAGCAAAAACAAAACTCTTCACACTGCCAGTCTGCACTGGGTAGGAGCTGTCCATGGTGCTAATTTGGGTTCAGCAGCTTGGACGTGACTATTAAAAAGCATGAAATAAAACACAGAGAGAATTCGCAGCCATCAGAAATTAGAGTCACCAGTGTTCACTGGGGGAGCCTGCTAAGGGATATTGGGGGTGAGGCTTCCAGACATACGCCCACCTTGGGAGTGGTCCCTCCTGCTGGCTCTGCCCTTCGTGATTGCTCACCCTTGGTCAAAGAGGCAACTTTCTGTATTTCACCCAAAACGCGTTGTCTTGTAAAGGTTTCTGCTCCTGCTTTCATACCGATGAGATCTACCATAGTTTCTACAATGCTACAGTAAGGTCTGCCAGTAGGTTCCCGACCACGTCTGATGGCAACCCACCAGGTGCTCTCCTGTACACCTCGGATGCTGACACTTGTTATTTCGGGACCCTTGGCTAAACGATGAAAACCAGGCACTTCAAACTAATTTCAGCCATGTGGGTGTGTATTTCTCTCCCCCCCCCCCCTTCACAACTTTGCTTCTAACGAGTACAATACAGGGAAGAAAGAGGGAGAGAATGCTTGATTCTCAACTCCTTTCTAACAACCCTTTCCTTCTCTTTTCCTCTTCTGCCCTTTTCTTCTTTTCCTGCAGGCTTTTCTTGTTGAATACCTAGGGCAATACAGGTGTTAGTCCAGAAGCTCCTAAGAGACAGACTTCTATGTGCAGAAGGAAAGAACCTGCAATTATTTAACTCATTAAACTTATTTTAAGACCTGAGCTTCGGCTGATTGCATTTCCTCAAAGACCGTGTCTCCCACTATGAGCTGGCTTGGGTGTTGAGATCATCAGGGGAGTCCTTTCTCTCCATCCCACCACCTTCACAGGTGCTGCTGTTGAAGCCTTCTCTGTTGTTGCCCCTAGACTGTGGAACTCCCTCCCACTGGAGGCCAGGCTGGCCCCTCTTTGCTGTCCTTTCACAAGCAGGCAAAGACCTTTCTCTTCAGGCAGGCTTTCTTCTCAGTGATGGGCTGCCTGCCTGAGTGACTGGCCACATGGCTGATTACATGAGCGACCTTTAGGAGGATTGTTATGCATTACTGCTCTGACGGGGTCTTTAGTACTACATGTGTTTACCATCTCTCAGAGTGATATTTGTTCCTTTTTAGTATTTGCATACTTGTTTTGGCTTTAATATTGTTTCTTAATGATGTAAGCTGCTTCTTTATACTCATTGTTCTTAGCTTTAAACGTTGTCTTTTAATGATGTAAACCACCGTTGTATACTCATTGTTTTCAACTTTAAATATTATCTTTCAATGATGTAAGCTGCCCTGCGTCCTTTTTAAGGAGAAAGGTGGGGTAAAATATTTTAAATAAATCATTAAATTACCGTGGTGATATTTTAAGAGTTTTTACTTGGGTGACCCTCACAGCCTAGCCTTTCAAACACATATCCTTTGGACTCTTAGACTTTAAACTAAGTACTGGGCTTTGTTTTTCTCTCTTTGCCTTTTCCCCTTCTTCCACCCCCAATTCCCAGGGAACATGTTTCAAAGTGTGTGGCTTGACATATGGTCTACCAAGCCTGTCCCTTTAAATTAAAAAGATGGGGGAAAACCATCCATGGTATTTGGACTGCTGAAAGAGTGCAGTGTTCTTGTGTGGACTTAAGTTGGACACAATATTGTGACACAATAGGACTCTCGTTAAACAAACAAAAAAAACCCTGCACAGGGCTGGCTGGTTATGTTTTGTTGATGTACTGTGGCCACTCTCATAGGTAACAACAAGCCAGAATTACATATAATTCAGGCTTCTCATTCAGGAGCTGTGTATTAGTGCAGTTGTTCTTAATAAGTGGGAAACACGAGTCTTTCACAAGAGTCACTAAGAATTACCCAGTTCCCATATTCTCAATGCGACATGGCCATCTCTTGATGACCTCCTGGGTATGGGTTTTCCATTTGTGACTTTGCTGTACCAGGAGTAATAGTGAATATTCAGTGTTCCTCCTTCCCTGCCTGAAAATTTCCAGTAAAATGATAAGAATAAGGACAGAATGCCTATAAATATATCAATGTCCTTAATGGAAAATATGAGATCCAAGTTTTTTGATAGAGTGATTGGTGGGATGTAAGATACCAGAGGTTGAGCACTTGGAAGAATCAGTGTTGGGCTATTAGAAGAATCCAAAGCAAGAGCTGTAAAAACAGAGGACTTTGTGATTTTTTCACAAAGAAAAGAAAATCCAAAATACATCATAACTCCACTTATTGACTGTAATTCAAAAGTACTAAATTCATGTAGTGTTTATGATTATTAGATTTGAAACTTGATGGGAGACTGATCAATTCATGCATTTTGATTGATCAACTCTTGATCATCAACATGTGTTCCATTCCCCCCAAGATCCTATAAAGTGAACCTGAGCAGTTATAAATAAATTCCGAGGTGGATTTCAATTATGCTTTCTTTTAAAATAGCTGTTTACTTTTACTACTGTTGGGCAACGGAGGGGCTGAAAAATCATTCATCGATGAAGACTGCAGTCTTGAATATTTGGCAGTGGAAGTTCTAATCAGGAATAAGTCATGTAAATGTGTGAAATGGCCATCGCTTCACGATAAAGCCTTTTCTTTGCTGTCATGGTTCACATGGTCACCTGTGGTTCATAATCCCAGAATGGTTGATGGACTCTCATGACATATAGCTCTTCAATGGGAGAACGGAACATGCACTTAAATTGTGCATGTTTAAATCTACTTCGATTGGAATGCTTGCTTTAGATGTAATGCAGGTACATTTATTTGTATTTTACCATTGTTATTGCAAACTGCTACAATAGCTCTCCAAAAATGTCAATGGGATATAAGTGGTCATAATGATTGTACACTGAAACCACTGTGTCATCTGCTACTACATGAATAGTACTTCCTGTGATTCAACTTTTAAGAGATTTAAGGATCTTTGTTCTGGGTCTGAGTGCCAGAATGTGTGAAATAGGAACTACCTGAAAACACCTTTAAATGGCTCCTGGTGGCACCCTGTCTTCTCACAGTCGTAGCTTGTTACATAGATTGGTGGATCTGGAAGAAAAAAACATCCTGGCTATGATCTCTAAAATGAACCAACTAAGGTTCTTCAAGAAAATGATTCATAGAATTATAGAACAATGGAGTTGTAAGTGGCCTTTCAGGCCATCAAGTCCAATCTCTGCTCAAGGCAGGAATCCCAAATCCAAGCAAATCTGGCAGAGGGTTGTTCAATTTTCTCTTGAATGCCTCCAGCGTTGGAGAGCTCACCACCTCTCAAAGTAATTGGTTCCATTGTCATACTGCTCTAACAGTTAAGACATTTTTCCTGATATTCAACCTAAGTTTGGCTTTCTCTAGCTTGAGCTCATTGAGCCTGAAGAAATGAGTGGGGCAAATATTTTTGTTCTCCTTATCGGAATAAAATATTTAAAATTATTGAAGTGGCTGGTTCAGGGCATATTGGAGAACTGGTGTAGAATTTTCTAAAAATCCTGCTCATTCTACTGAAGACCTCCAGACTTGTGGGATGGGAGGATACTGTCAGAAGACCATTTCTACACGCAACACAGGAGAATTTCAAAATTGCTTTTTAAAATTAAAAGTTGCATTTGATTAAGGAGGGAGGTTGTGGCGCTCTTTGAAACAAGCATCATGTTCTACAAATGGAGAGAATCACTGAGGAGAGGAACATGCTTGAACTACAAAAGGACATTTTCCTCCTTCCTCAGTGCTTTTGCTGCAGTGTATTGTGAGGTAGTCATTGGGTCCTGTCACCCACCTACCCACTAATTAGAGGTCTTCTCCTTTCCTCACCCTCCACCCCAAAGACACACTCCCATTGTGACTGAAGAGGTTTTTAATGTATTGCAAATAACAAGATGTTCCATTAGTCATTATTACCTTATTAATGCAAGAATGTGAAATAAATGTGTACTGTTGCGGTGTATGCGTATTTATATTATATTTCATTCTCTTATACGTCGAGGAAATATCCTGGCAGATAATTATACCTGATAATTCTAGTTCTTAAAAATTAATTGATGAGGATCTTGGCTTTTGACACAGGAAGGCTGCAGTCGTACTGTCTGCAATCTCATCCTTTTAAATAATGTTCTTTGTTGATGCAAGCCTAAATCTTTGTACTGGTGTCAGTTTTCACGTGGATGTGGTAGTTGTTAATCATTGAGGCCTTAATCAACCGAGACCTTATCTCTTAGTTTTAGTATATTTTGAGGTGGGTTTCGGTGAGAGAGGCTGTCAATGGATGTCTTTGGAACTTGTCATCTCATGCGTAGGACCCAGTTAGGGCTTTCTGCTAGCGTCCTGTATGATCAATAGGAAGATATATCTGTGAAGATTCTCAGTCATCCAGGTGAGGTTATATGGAAGTTGAATTATGGCAACGGGAGAAGCTACTTGGATGAGTAGCGAAACGTTCCAACCTAATAAGAAAGAAGTCCAGTTGCCATGACTCAACTTCCAGATACCCATAGGAAGGCTATGATCCTGTGCACTCTTATTTTTTGAGACATTTTGCTTTGGATTGGACTGGAAGTAAGTGGGATGATTTAAACCAGAGAACACCAAGGAAAACAATGGGTTGGAAACAATGGGTTCTGAAATTCATGTATTTCCTGATTCAGACTGGTTGCGTTAACCGTTTGAACAGTTTGGCTTCCACCCAACGTCAGCTGTTATGTAAGCAAAAGATATAATTCAGACCTTTATGCCGTCTGCATGACTTTACTGCTCTCAAATGCTGTCTCTCATTTGACATAGCAAATACCCCAGCAACATCCTAGAACAAAATATGCTTTCCAAAATAAACAAGTTTCTCTTTAACTCACAGGTGCACAGATTAAGATTGACCCTTGCTGATTAAAATCAGCCCCCAGTTTTTAATCAAGTAATTCTTGTTTGATCAATCTACTGAGTAAAGCTCACGCCAGTCTAGTTTAAAAAGGTCAGCATGAGTCACCAAGGTTTACACATGGTACAACATGAACAGTAAGTGCAGAAGTCTCAGCTACCAGAGAGAATTTGATAAATGCTTCAGCAACTCTTCCCCCCCCCCCCGCCCAATTCATAATTTTCAGCCTGGACCTGCTAAAGATAGACAGCCAAATATGAGGATTTAAAATGTTACAAATCCATACATGCTCATAAATGATAAATGGAAATTAAAATAGTATACCTTTCCTCTGTTTTATGCCACTTAATGTTACTTGAAGCACAGCTTTTGATAAAAGCAACACAAAAGCAAAAACCCCTTTGCTTGGGGTTAATACATTTGAAAACTGATACAAGATGGTAGATGCCCAAATCCATGATTGATTCTTATACTCAAATTTTCCAAATTATTAGTTAAATAAGTACGGCCGTCTCCCCCTGCTATTTAAAGAATGATTATTCCAGATGAACACTGGAATAAAATTGGTGTGTCGGCGCTCATATTTTAACATCCTTTCAGTAAACAGGGAAGAGTGTGTATCAAAATGTTATATTAGTTGGGATGAGCTGATTAATCTCTCTGGATAATTGTCTTAACACTGCTTAGAGTCACTTATGTATGAAAGAGAAACACTCCCCCCCCCAAAAAAAAGCTTTAATTATATTTACGGTTGGATATCAGTCATAGAACTAGCAACTGCGACACATCAAACCAGTATGTTCTCATAAACTCATTTTTTCAACACTGTGATAAAATTTCACTGACGAATCTTGAATCTTCTTAAGAACATGCAGCAAACCTGATTAGCCCGAGATCTGTGTCTTTTAGAAGAGATAGAGATGCTTGGTTTATGGCCCTCAATGAGAACAGAAACACATCTGAGGACGGCAGGGATATTTTCCTCTTGTCTCATTACTCAAAATTTTTGCAACTGCAGCTTGAGAAAACGGCTGTCCACAGAGGAGAGCTCAAAGGAATTGTCAGCATTTAGCACCTCGTATCCGGCGTTAGTCAGAAAATGCTGTCTTGGGCTGATCTGCCATGTCAGCTCCCGACTATCAAACACAGCCGCGTGTTCCGTTTAAACCTCCAGTCCTTCTCTGCAGCGTTCGTGAGAATCAAAGAATGAGGAGTCTTTCAATTGTCCATCATCTTCCTTATTTCCTCCCCTCCCCCCAATCCCCCAAACTGAGCAGTCTGGTGCCTGTTAGTTTCTCAATCCACTCCAAAATAAGGTTGAGTGTTTCTTCTAAAAGTGTCTGCAGTCTCTCTTTCCTGTTTTTTTCCTCATTCATCCTTCTTTCCCTCTACGCCCAAAGTCCACCAATCTGTTAGTCTTGATGGCTAGAATCCCATTGAGCATTTTTTGTTGTTTAGTCGTTAAGTCGTGTCCGACTCTTCGTGACCCCATGGACCAGAGGACGCCAGGCCCTCCTGTCTTCCACTGCCTCCCGGAGTTTGGTCAAATTCATATTGGTAGCTTCATTGACACTGTCCAGCCATCTCATCCTCTGTCGTCCCCTTCTCCTCTTGCCCTCACACTTTCCCAACATCAGGGTCTTTTCCAGGGAGTCTTCTCTTCTCATGAGATGGCCAAAGTATTGGAGCCTCAGTTTCAGGATCTGTCCTTCCAGTGAGCACTCAGGGTTGATTTCCTTCAGAACGGATAGGGTTGATCTCCTTGTAGTCCAGAGGACTCTCAAGAGTCTCCTCCAGCACCACAATTCAAAAGCATCAATTCTTCAGCGGTCAGCCTTCTTTGTGGTCCAGCTCTCACTTCTGTACATCGCTACTAGAGAAACCATAGCTTTGACTATGTGGACTTTTGTCGGCAAGGTGATGTCTCTGCTTTTTAAGATGCTGTCTAGGTTTGTCATCACTTTCCTCCCCAGAAGCAGGCGTCTTTTAATTTCATGGCTGCTGTCCCCATCTGCAGTGATCATGGAGCCCAAGAAAGTAAAATCTGTCACTGCCTCCATATCTTCCCCTTCTATTTGCCAGGAGGTGATGGGACCAGTGGCCATGATCTTAGTTTTTTTGATGTTGAGCTTCAGACCATTTTTGCGCTCTCCTCTTTCACCCTCATTAAGAGGTTCTTTAATTCCTCCTCACTTTCTGCCATCAGAGTGGCATCATCTGCATATCTGAGGTTGTTGATATTTCTTCTTAATTCCATTTTGGGATTCCTCCAGTCCATCCTTTCACATGATGTATTCTGCATATAAGTTAAATAAGCAGGGAGACAATATATAGCCTTGTCGTACTTCTTTCCCAATTTTGAACCAATCAGTTGTTCCATATCCAGTTCTAACTGTTGCTTCCTGTCCCACATATAGATTTCTCAGGAGATAGATAAGGTGGTCAGGCACTCCCATTTCTTTAAGAACTTGCCATAGTTTGCTGTGGTCCACACAGTCAAAGGCTTTTGCGTAGTCAATGAAGCAGAAGTAGATGTTTTTTCTGGAACTCTCTGGCTTTCTCCATAATCCAGCGCATGTTAGCAATTTGGTCTCTAGTTCCTCTGCCCCTTCGAAATCCAGCTTGTACTTCTGGGAGTTCTCGGTCCACATACTGCTGAAGCCTGCCTTGGAGGATTTTGAGCATAACCTTGCTAGCGTGTGAAATGAGTGCAATTGTACGGTAGTTGGAACATTCTTTGGCACTGCCCTTCTTTGGGATTGGGATGTAGACTGATCTTTTCCAATCCTCTGGCCACTGCTAAATTTTCCAAACTTGCTGGCATATTGAGTGTAGCACCTTAACAGCATCATCTTTTAAGATTTCAAATAGTTCAACTGGAATGCCATCACCTCCACTGGCCTTGTTGTTAGCCATGCTTTCTAAGGCCCACTTGACTTCACTCTCCAGGATGTCTGGCTCAAGGTCAGCAACCACACTATCTGGGTTGTCCGGGACCTCCAGATCTTTCTGGTATAATTCCTCTGTGTATTCTTGCCACCTCTTCTTGATGTCTTCTGCTTCTGTAAGGTCCCTCCCATTTTTGTCCTTTATCATGTCCATCTTTGCACAAAATGTTCCTTTAATATCTCCAATTTTCTTGAACAGATCTCTGGTTTTTCCCTTTCTATTCTTTTCCTCTATTTCTTTGCACTGTTCATTTAAGAAGGCCCTCTTGTCTCTCCGTGCTATTCTTTGGAAGTCTGCATTCCATTTTCTGTAACTTTCCCTATCTCCCTTGCATTTTGTTTCCCTTCTCTTCTCTGCTATTTGTAAGGCTCGTTGGACAGCCACTTTGCTTTCTTACATTTCCTTTTCTTTGGGATGGTTTTTGTTGCTGCCTCCTGTACAATGTTACGAGCCTCCATCCATAGTTCTTCAGGCACTTTGTCCACCAGAGCATTTACACCTCCATAAATGCTCTGGTGTAACTTGGGGCAACAAGTAGCTGCTAAGGAATTAGCCCCTGTTTGAATTCCCAGTAGCACACCAGTTGCGTGTCTCAGTATATGAGTAGGAATTCAACCGGGGACTTGTTATTTAGCATCTCTTTGCCACTCTGACTTACGCCATTGCAGTTACGTACACAGTTGTAAATATTAAGTTGGATTCTGGCTGATAATTTCCATGCCTTTTCCTGCCTTTTTTTTTCTTTGTAAAGATCTGATGAGCAAATCCAATGTAATTTTCAGTTCCCCTCCCCCCCAATAAATCTCATGCTTGGCTTTGGCTCCTTTCACCCCTGTAGGTCACAAGATATCTAGAGATGTAAAATTTCCAGAAATTTTGAAGCCATATGAAACTGCTTGGGGGAAAAACGGTTGGGGGGGGGGGGAAGGAACTGTTTTCCCCCCAATTTTTCTGTTTTTCCCCTAGACCTTCCCATCTTTAAGAATATCCTGGTGAACTATTCCTTATTTCCTCTAAAATGTTTCAAATGTTCAATCGTTGAGGTTTCCCACACCATGTTTCTGAAGATTGCATTTGGGGCTCGGTGGGTTCCTCTTGCTATTTATGTATAGATCCCACTGTTATCAAGGGAAAAGGCTACCTTCTTTCTCCTGCTGCCATTTATATTTGATGTTTGTCTGGATCTTGTGAGAAGTGGAGAGACTAAATAACGCATTTCTATGCGTCGCTCAGTCAGTCAAATGTTAGGGAAGAAGAAATTTCTATATATTCCTACCAAGACAGGAAAATAACCCCAGTTCTTGAGAAATCTTTCTAGTACACTGATCGTTAAATGTAAATGAGACCCTGTCATTAAAATCCATAGATTCACAGTGGTAAATGACAAATCACATTTACCACTTCAGTTAATGCACTAGTCATTTCATTTATTTATTTATTTTAGTACCTGGAAGGTTTGTTTCTGTTCTGCAATGAAACCTCGGGAGCTTCTTCTACAGATTTGGTGGCAGCGAGAGTCCTCCCCACCCTTGGGCATCTCTGGTGGATCGCTCAGTGGTTCTGGTCTCTGGCTGCGGAGCCGGAGGCTGGGAGTTCGATTCCCCACGGTGCCTCCTTGACAAGGGCTGGACCTGATGATCCAGAGATTCCCTTCCAGCTCTGCTGTTCTAAGATGATGATGATAGTTCACTAATAGAGTGCTGAAGATTTTTGGGCAAGAGAGTGGCCTTGCTTTGTCCAGCATGAGGTTCTGAATGCTTGTCATTGGTTTAGCTGCTTGCTGATGCTATTCATGGCTGTGTATAGGTGTGTGCTTCTCCTTTTACCTGTGTGAGGTTTCTCAAAACCTTTTGAGCAGGTTTTTAAAACTGAAACCATTCTCTGTTCAGAGGACAGTAATGTAGATGTGCATTCCAAGCCAGAGATAAACGCAATGGCTTGCATTTAAGAATACTAGAATAGTGTTTCTGGTTTGGGCCGGTGGCCTTGCTAGTCCACCATTCAGTCCCCACTCTAGCCAGCCAGATGAACTAATGGGAAGCCCACAAGCAAGACTTGCATTTCAACATCAACACTGTCCCTCACTTGTGGTTTCCAGCAAGCGGTATTCAGAGGCTTTCTGTCCGAAGACGTAACCAGCAATTTCATCACCTCGGACCAGGGTGCCCTGTTGGTTTGTTTTCATAGAATCATAGAGTCAGAAGGGGCCTATAAGACCGTCGAGTTCAACCCTCTGGCTCAGTGGTTTTTTTGATCATGTGAGGTTGGTGTCCATGGGGAAACGATGCAGGAAAGCAGAGGGAAGCTGCTACGTGGATACCCAGTGGCTGTACTGATTCTCTCCCCAGCCCATTTGCTTCGTCTTTCCTTTGGCTTGAGGAGGAGTGGCTGGGGACGGGAGGGTCCAAACCCTTGCAGCCTCAAAGGTTTATGCCCTGGAGCTAAGCCTCAGTTTTCCCATCCTAGCTACAGCTCTGATTCGGCTCTGAAGGAAATGGTATCCCAATTATGATTAGCAGCAGTGGGTACCTTTGTTAACTCCACGATGTCTTTTGAAGGCTGAGTTTTCTGATCTGTCCTTAAAGAACGATTTAAAGCCACGTTAGTCATTCCATGGCACTAGAGACTTCCCTTCAGTTAAACAGGTGAAAGCCCACACTTTTTGTTCCATTTATGATGAGAGGAACATGTATGTTCTCTAACCCTGTTCTAGGACCATCATCCAGATTTCATTGATTCCATATTCTGGAAATCGAAAGAGGTTTTGGTTTGGTGTGAACCGAACAAAGGCTTAGGTGGACAGGCAGAAACTCAGTCATGGGCAACCGGTGGTCCTAAAAGTGGTGGGGCTGTCCCCAAAATTTCACGCAGAGTTCACTGAATGGAATGGACCTGCAGTAGCCTTTTTCAAGCCACCCAATGCCAAGAAACAAGACTGATTCAAGATCATTGTGTGACGTAACCTGTTTATTGTTCTTTTCCTACCGGAGGTTGGAAGTCATCGCACCTGTTTGCACTTTTGGATGAACAAAAGATCTAAACAATTATGCATCCAAACCAGTTTCCCAAGTTCTCTAGTCAAGAAGTTTGCCGTCTTTCCAATAGCTCCCCTCCCCCATTTAAATCACCTTGAACAATCAGATATAAGAGGCTGTACTTTGTTTCCTCTTCATGACGTGTCCAAAGGATTCTAGCTTTCTGCATTTGGTGGGTTCTATAATTCCTTGGTCTTTACCCATCCACTTAAGTACATCTCCATTGGTCTTGAAGAGGAGCCTGTAATGAAGCTCAGTTAGAGAGTTCCCACAGGTTGTGAGTAGACCGGGCCTCTCTGGTTGAAAGGCAGGCCTACCTGGGTCTTGGTATACCAGGTCCTCTGGACTGGAGAGCACAGAATTTTAGCATATACATATGTACACAGATATGTATGCACATATATTCTAAATTTGTTTTCATAGCCAAGTAAAAAAATACTCAGAAGCTATTTACGATTCTCTTCTTCTGGGATCATACTCGTACAGCTTGCCCAAGGCTACATGGCTGGCTCTTCTGCACGCCACAGTGAGGAACCGAACTCACGACCTTCAGGTGCTCCAATTGAGTGAACTTTCCAGCCAGCCTTTTTCTTTTCCTTTTCTTCATAGGTTAAGAGAGTTGCAAGGGCCATTTTCCTCATTATGCAGAAGCAACCTTACCCCAAATAGTACAATCAGCTGAGTGCCATATTGCTGAGAAGTATAAATGGAGAGGGTGCACCAGATTCCCAAAACAAAAGCTCACTCACTTTTTATCCATGTCCATGTTTTTTTCTTGGGCTGAAAATACGATGCCTGTGAACAGTAGTTCAAACAGGAGGTGTACCTGAAAGAGGTCAGTGGAAGTACTGCAGTGATGCTAAGGTTCATAAAGGGGCTTGTGTGACAAAACCACAATCATCTTTCGCTTCAGGGCGACCAAGACCCTTATAATTCAGAACGGCTGCTTTCGTTGTCTTCCTTCCGTTCTGCATTATCCGTTGCAACGGAAACACAATATTTGTACCGATTAGGGTGAAGTTCCTTTTGCAGCCTTTTCCCTCCCAGAAATGCGAGCCGCTTCATTGTTGTTAAAAACGGTTTGTGGGGCTAAATGTTGTCAATCTGTGTTTGTCTGTGTCTGTGTTTATGACAAAGGAGGAGAAGGAAGGGAAGAAGATCACATTTGCCTCATTTGCTTGGCTCACATCATTTGAAAGGAAGAAGCTTTCAATGAGCCCCAGAAATTGCATAATGAAAAGGTTCTGGAAATAATTAGGGGGGGGGGGGGAATCAAGAAGGAATTATTTTGAAGGCAGTTAGATATCTCTCTCTCTCTCTCTTATTTCCCCCCAAGTGCATTTTAAATTGGCAATGAAGTATAATGAGAACTGTTAGAAATAACCCCTTACACCCACACAGGGTATATATAGCGATTACATTTACTTTGCTGTGCAGGCATCTACTGCAAGATGGCACATTAAAATGTGAACAAAACAGGCGTGCATGATCTGGATGCCGCAGTGCTGCTTCTGTCTGATAAACAGTGCTTGAGCCTGGCGTGAAAACTGTGTGCATGCATGATCTTCCCTTTGTCACAGCCTGTGTTTCAGCCTCCAGCGTCCATTACCCCCCCTTTTAAAATGATTTAAAAACAAAGGAAAGAAGAGAAGTGAATTTGCACACCATAAAAACACTCTCTAATCTGCATTTCCATTCCTAGGCCGGGAAATATCAGGTGATGTTTTCAAAAACTCCTACATGCATGGGCAAATCATGAGATGTAAGCATCCAGGTGTTTTTTCTGCAGCGAAGTATCCCTAGGCCTCTCAAACCTATTTGCTCTGTTCAGATGATGATGGGAGGATGCTGGTCCCCTTGGGCAAGTGAGGGGATGCCCCTTCCACCTGCCTACCTGCCTACTAGGTAGAAAAGGTGGGACATGCCACACTTTTCTCCACTGCAGGGAACCACGTGGGGCAGTGCAGAAGCCTGCTGACCTCCTGTTAAGAGACTGTTCTGAGTCATGTGAGATGGTAAATGTTCAGGAGTTCCACTGTTGTGTCATTGCAAAAACGGAAGGAGCTAAGCCAGAATGAGTTGGCTCTGTCCTCTGCTGTCTTTGGCTTTCCTTCCAGGGGGTGTCCGTCCTACCAAGGAGCACCAGCTCCCACTGGTGATTTCGTATTAGAGGAGAAGAAATGGGGAGAAAATTAGGCAAACTCTAACATGTTCAGACTCTTCAAGAAATAGTGCTTTTTGGGCCAATAAAAGAGGGGCTAAAATTCATTTTTACCCTAACATCTTGTCTCTTAAGAGCCAGTGTGGCACAGTGGCTAGGGCATTGTGAACTATGATGCAAGAGATGTGGGTTCAAATCCCTGCTGAGTCATGGAAACCCACCGAGTGGCCTACTGTATAGGATTAGGGTGAAGGCAAAGTGAAGGGATGACAGCCATGTACCTCAGAGACGAGCGCATGGGGATAAATAATAAGAACCATGTGCCGTCAAGCCAAGTGTGACTTATGGCAGCTGCTTTTCAGGGTTTTCCAAGTAGAGAACACACAGAAATGGTTTCCCATTTCCTTCTTCTGGGGGCATCCCTGGGACTGTGCAGCTGGCCCCCAAGGCCACCCAGGCTGGCTCCTCTCCACGGAGCCCCACTGGGGGAATTGAACTCCTGACCTCCGACTCCGCAGCCAGAGACCTCAACCCCTGAGCTCTCCAGCCAGCTCATAGGGAGAAAAGTGGGACATGAATTCAATCCGTCAACCGGTCAAACAATCCATACGTACAGTATGAATGATGAAGCAAAAATAGGTCACAAATAGGTCTTCCATGTCCTGAGGAATGAACCGGTGCTCACTCCAGTCCAGCCTCAAGGCTGCCACCGGTTGGGTTGGGAAGGAGCGGCGTTGCTGAAGGTGGAAGCCAAAGGCACACTGCTCTCCAGAAGCAAGTTCTCTGTATATATATTCTCGCACCTGTCCTGGTGTGAGTGCTAAGGAGCCTCTTCCGGGAAGTCCAGGCGTGTGCATCCAAGAAGGCAGACGGGCATTTTTGGGTGTGGGCATGTTGGCCCGGGCCAGCGCAATGGGCCAGGTGGGTAGGAAGGGAGTCAAAGGAGCAGTGGTCCTGCAGGGGCTTGCTTGGCGAGCAAGAGGAGAACCGGCTAGAAGAAGTCCTCCCGGGCCTGTAACAATAGATTCTAAATTGTCTTTTAACTCCTAAATGTTTTTGGTGAAGTATCTGGAAATCTGGAAATTTATCAAGATTTATCTCCCCCCCCCCCGCCCTCGCCTTGTATGATGGGTCTAAGGACCGTAACAATAAACTGACTGACTGACTGAGCCCCCCAACCCTGCTAAAAAAAAAAAAAGAACTTGGTCCCCTTTCCTGGCCTGTACTTTCCTGGCCTTTGCTTTTGTGGTGCAGGGCTGGTTTCCCCAAAGGGCAGAGTGAGGTTGGCCAATTTAGGTGGCAGGGGCTGGACAGCAGACAGCGCGTGGGAGGTTTTGGAGAAACGGGCGGTGTGCCCTGTGTGGTGTGCCCTGCATCTCTTCCCTTGTTCTGCTCACCTCCAGTGGAAGTCAGATTAACCATGCGTCTGTCTACTCTTGGGTGGTTGGGTTGGGTTGGGTTGGGTTGAGTTGGGTTGGGTTGGGTTGGGTTCCACGCGCCATCTTGTCTTTGGCCTCAGGCAGGGAAATGTCTTGACCGTGTCTTGGCATCCAGGGAAGCTCTGCAGAGTGTGCTGACGTGTGATTGTTAACAATGAGAGGGAGAAGAGGCATGGGCTGTTGAGTTCAGCTCTAATCCTGCTGCTTATTTTCAGACAGAAACATGCACCCTGCATCTTAAGTCTCCGTGTGCAGCTGAGCTAGTTGGGAGGCTTGTTTGGGTAGAAAAGACATGATGGGTCCACTCTCGAAAATAACCGAAGTGGCTTAGTGCCCCCAAGCAGAGGCAGCGACCATGAAAGGCAGCTGCCGGCTCTGGGTAGGATTTAATTTTATAACATCAAAGCCCGCCTTAAATATACAAAAGCAAGATCTGAGGGTGGAATTCCATCCTCATCTCACCTTCTCTGTGGTGTTATGAGGATTTACGGAACATATGGTGTGTAAGAATCGCTCCCCCTTCATTGAGATCCCAACAGATTCTCAGTATAACAGGGTAAGTTACATAGAGGGATGACTTAACTCTGTATTTCCCTAATTTCTCTTATTTAGTATCACATGAAAATGCCAAAACCACGTAATTTGTTCATGTGCCGTAGCCTAATATTATCCTTAAGTCTGTAACCAGGATAGAGGTGTTTTATCCCAAAAATAGTTTTAAAATCCTGTGTAATCTGCCCCCACACCATTAATTCAAGGAAGAAATCATGTCATATTATTGCTGTACTAATCATAGTACGAAGATAAGATTGCTGATTATGTAGCCAAGTAAAGGAAAATGGCCAGAATTCTTTATGAGCTTCATATAAAGCTGAAGTTAGTCCACATAGAATCTGTGCACATTATCTGGGGAATCTAAAAGATGTTTGTATGCTTTACTGGCTGCCCTGTGCCTCCCAAAAAGTATATTCCAAAAACATCCCAGGACACATAAGTATAAGAAGAAGCAGGCAGCCCCCCCCCCCCCCCCCCCGGAAGTGGAATGAGACCATGGACAGCCACTGCCTATACTCGTGGCTTCCAGTAACGAGCTGGAGAAGACAATAGAGTAAACATGTCAAACTGGAGTGTGCGCTTCACATCTGTCAACAGATCTCTCCTTGTAAGCCTGTGGCTCTAATGCCCTGGTCCTTCTGGCTACCTGTGCAACACAGAACTTTGGTTTGGGTGTTAGCAGAAAATCTGTACCCATTTTTTATACATGTAGGAATGTGAGGCATGTTCGGATGTGATGCATGAACAGTTTGCATTTCCTCAAAGATGGTCCTGAGTCATTTCCCTCTGGCAATATCATGATGCTCTGTGCAGGTTTGGCCCCTCCTTCCTCTCCTTCTGGCAGTAGATAACAAAAGTCTTATTTAAGCAAGCCTTTTGACACTTAAGCTGGCTGGAAAGCTCAGTGAGTTAGATACGTGGCCACAGTGCCAGAGGTTGGGAGTTGGATTCCCCACTGTGCATCTCCAGAGAGAAGAGCCAGCCTGTGTGGCCTTGGGCAAGCTGCACAGTGATCCCAGGGCACCCCAGAAGAAAGGAATGGGAAACTACTTCTGAGTAATCTCTGACTTGAAACCTTGAAAAGGGTTGCCGTAAATCAGAATTGGCTTGACCTCACGTCATTGCTTTTCTGCACTTAATAGTCTCAAGTTATAAGATTCCAGCAGATATGCTGGTTCTCCTTTTTAAGTCAAAAAGTTCTAATTTTAATTGCATTTAATCTTATCATTGAGTTTAATTCTATTTTAATGTCTGTCCTTTCACTGTGTTTTAATCCGCCGTTGTTTTAATTGTCTTGTGAGCCACCTTGGGTCCTGATTCTGGGAGAAAGGCAGTATATAAATGAAATGCATGAATCTGTGGCTGAGCAATGGATTTGAGCTGGATGGGGTTACTGTGCTCCAGAAAGGTCATGCGGGGATACCAAGAACCTGCGGTGAATTGCTCACCTAGCTAGATTAAGTCTTTTAAAGGTTGTCCCACTGCATACCTTTTTAGAGAACAACTTTGGGCATTGCCAAAATTCGTAAAGTTGACACTGGATCTTGGGTGAGTTCGTTGGCTTTTTAATATTGTACATTAAAGTATTTCCATGCGGTGGCTATCACTGCAGTCGCCTTAAGATTTATAGCTGACTCTGTTGCTTGCTCACAGAGGGCAGAGTGATTCTCTCTCCCGTTGAATCTTACAGAAATGCCGAGGTAACAAGTCACGGTTGTTTGCCTTGTACAGATGCAGAACTGAAAGGCAACCTTGCAAACAAAGCTCATAAAAACAACTGGTCTGCATACAACCCAAATGTCAGATGCTCTGCTGTGAGGCAGGACATGCTCATCCCTAAGCAGTTACAAAGTGCTGAGGAAGCGCTGAAGAGGTATGGAGGGCTACCAGAGGAGGCGAGGAAAAACTGGTGTCTCCGCTGGGCGCAGGAGATGCCTGTCCCCTGGAGGCTTTACGGATAGAGTTCACCTTTTTGTCTGTGGGTCCCTGCTGTCTCCCAAGGCCAGCTTTCAACAGCTGCGAGTGTGAATCTGTGGATTAAAATGGGTCTCTTTGCTCCAAGCGATGCTGGAAGCAGCCAGAGGCGTGTGCGCATGGACGGACGTGCATGGATGCTTCTGGAGGAGCACCCTATTAATTAAGACGATTGAGAACACGGGTTGCTATAAATGTGAAGCATCAAATATTTATTTTTAATTCCTGCCTTTCTCAAATGTAAATAGATGCTGCCATCTGGCCTGTGGATTTGAACTTCTGTCTTTCTATATATGTCTCTTAAATTTGCATGTTCTTTTGGGATATATTTTGTGTGTTCCAGTGGTTTTGGTGTTTGGTTTTCTTTCTCTTGCCCGTTTCAAAGTCTGTGGGGTTTTTTGTATCGAACCGTTCATCACAAGAGGTTCCATCTTTTGGTCTTTACTGGGATTTCTGTGTTCCTCCTGCACAGAAAACTGGATTTAATTTAATTTTATTTTTTTGGAGAGGGGCTATGACTCCCAGTTGTATTCCAAAGAAGTAGCATTTTGGAAAGCTTTGCACCTGCCAGCTGTCAGAATATATCCCTTTGCCAGGGATGATTGCCGCCCTGTTTCCATGGGGCCTATGAAATGGATGGAGAGAGGATTTCCATGCATGACCCAGGTTCTGACTCCAGGTGAGTCTCGGAAAGGCTCCTGTCTCAAATCCCGGGGAGGTTTTGCTCGTCAGTGGAGGTCGCAATAAGTGGATTCGAAAGGAGACAGGTCTTGTGTATCCCTACAGCTTTGTGCTTCCGTTTGCAAGAGCTGAGCTAGGACTCTTGAGGAATGGATGTTTTGGAGGTCACTTTCTGATAGGGTGACCAAAAGTCAGAAGCGACTTGACAGCACAAAGCAGCAGCAGCAACAACAACAACAACAACATAATTTTGTGTTAATCGGTGTAGCAATGATGAGTTTTCAAACCCCTACATCAGCGGGAGGCAGAATTGTGCTCGAAAATTAAATGCTCGCTTGGATCATCGGTTGAGGACGTCCGCAGAGTGGATTCCTGATAGATACTTTGGGCCTGTGTGTGTTGTCATCTCCTCCTCCTTATACTCTCTCTCTCTCTCTGTGTGTGTGTGTTTTAAAAAATAATAAATCCAGGCTCTTTGGCAAATATCTTGGAGATATTTAATCAGCACAGGTTGTCAAGACATCTGCTTTGCCTCTTTTGAAAAAAGAAAGAAAGGGGGGAAAGGGGGGGGGAAGAGAGAAAGATGCGTGCAAGGTCTCATAGCACCCTACCTTGGCAGTGGTCCAATTCTGACTCAAGGCAGCACCGTTCCCACCCTCGTCCCCACTCCCCATAAATACCTTTTCTTGTGCTTTTGCTCTGCAGCTTTCCCTTCATAAGGCACATCTGAGATCTTCTAATCTTTCCACACTACAATGATTATATTTTGAGCTGTATTCAATTATAAATGCGAAGAGAGCTGCTTAGGGATATGGTTCCTTGGAATGAGATGCGTGCTCCCATCTGGTGAATGTAAATGATGAGGCTTCTCTCTCTACCCTCACCCCCCCCCCACTTTCCTTCCACTTTTCCCGAATCTGGCCCCCTGCGCTGTTTTCCCTATTCAAGCCATAGACTCTCTCCGTTTTCACTGGCAGCTAATAATGGTGGTTAACCTTTTCAAGTTTGACATTATAGATAATAAATCAAATCTATTGGCTGGAATTCTGTGTGCACTGATGCACAATTTAAAAAACATATCAAAACAAGGGCTAAAAATATAGCACGGATGATAATTCAGTGGAAGTCCTTGAGCACCCTGCAAATCTGTGATCATTAATGTGAAATACAGTATTTTTTTAAAAAAAGGAGTCATGCTTTCAACTTTCTTATGCCATGCCAATGCAGCCGTGCAGCTGATCAGGTTGAAAACGTACACACATAACTTCCAGCCTATTCAGAGCATCCATAGGTTTTGATGTTGCTTAATGGGCATCTTGTCCATGGTAGTTTCATTTGTGTGTTTATCTTTCCCAAGTCCTTTTAGAAGAGAAATTCAGAGGTCTTTGAGGGACATAGAAGGTTTACAGTGTATCCAAACACAGCATCAGTCTCTCTCCGGTGTGCATCCTTGTCAAATATTGTTTCTGAAGAAGTGCAATGGTATCTTTCTATTTCATGGAATCATAGAAAAATTGAGTTGGGAGGGGCCTATAAGGCCATCAAGTCCAGCCCTCTGTTCGCTCCAAGTCCAAACAGATCTGCCAGATGGTTGTCCAGTTTTCTCTTGAATGCCTCCAGTGTTGGAGCTCTCACTACCTCCCGAGGTCATTGGTTCCACTGTTGTACTGCTCTAACAGTTAAGAATTTTTTCCTGTCTGGTTTCCTGTAGCTTGAGCCCATTGTTGCATGTCCTGCACTGTGAGATGATTCAGAACAGATCCTGCCCCTCCTCTGTAGGAAGACCTTTCAGGTATTTGAAAAGTGCTATCCTATCTCATATTTCTGTGTACCGTGAAAAATGATGCACTTTTGGTCAGTATTGGGCACTACAAAGGGGTCCCAATTTGACTTCTACCACCACCAGGTAGGGTTATGAAAAATATCTGTTCAGATGGTATTGGGTACAGCTTTTCTCTAGAGCTGCCAGTGGGTCCGCCTTTTTCCTTATCTGAGAGCAAAAGAATTCAGATTCACAATTCTGTTGCTGGTTTCTGATTTGCACCCATCTCGGTTCTTGGCTTGTCAAGATAGGATTTTTAAAATATAATTTGTAGAAACGTCTGAGTAGTCAGATGAGGGAAACCGGTTGTCTCTTGCCAGGCTTGTATGTTGGCGTCTCTACTCTGTGTCCGTGTTCACATGGGGTCCTCAATTCATCACACCTTTGCCCTCCAGAGCGCCACAGATGCTAAGGTGGCAGGTATCATTTGCTTCCTGTTTGAATATGTCACACAGCATTGCAGGGCTTAGAAGTCACATGGTAGCGACAGACCCTTAATGGTAGTTTTTCCTTCTTGGAAATGTTGTTAATTAAAAATTTTATGAGGTCGTTGAGACACACCAGCCGAGATCTCCTTTCATGCAGAAATGTAGCCAGCGGTTCCCAAAGAGACCTCTTCCACTTTCGTCTCTATGAAAATCAATTAGGGTTATGAATGTGTGATGCCTTCTTTAAAAAAACAACACACACACAGAACACGGACACGATGAAATCTTTGCAATAAAGGAAGGATGTCGTGTCTCGTTCACTCTTCTTACCTGCTCTCATTCCTTTCGTCTTGTTCTCTTAATGGGGGTCACCCCATCAGTCAGAAATGGGGTTGATGCAGAACAACGATGCCGTTGCTGCTCAGGACTTGTGCAGGGGTGCAGGGATTTTCAGACTTGTTCTCAGAGTTTGAACGGGGCAGGGGGAAGAGATGAGCTGTCTTAATTCCCTCCGCTGTC
The DNA here is from genome assembly GCA_037013535.1 of Intellagama lesueurii. NCBI lineage: Eukaryota > Metazoa > Chordata > Lepidosauria > Squamata > Agamidae > Intellagama > Intellagama lesueurii. The sequence continues at coordinate 14,508,815 of JBAJHW010000010.1, forward strand.
AAATCCTTAAATTGTTTGTTTTAGTTATTATCAACACATTCCTTTCTCCCTGGGCATTTTAGGTTTTAGTTTATTTTTCTAAAACAACAACAACAACAGATCTGTTTATCTGTTTGCAAATGGAATACATTTAATCCCTCTAATTTTTGCAACCACAATATTAATGCCTTTTATAACATTGCGTGAGCTGCCCTGGATCTGTTGTGGATCAGAAATGTTTTTAAATGTTGTAAATAATGCTCATGCTGTTGCGGGGACTTCCCTTCTTTGACTAGCATGGAATAAATATTCAGTTAGTATCATTAAGCTGCATAGATAACTCAGGGTAGGGGTCTGGGGTTCGGAGTTCGATTCCCCACTGTGCTTCCTGGGGAAGAGCCAGCCTGGCTAGCCTTGGGCAAAACCTGCAGAGTCCCAGAGTGCCTCTAGAAGGAGGGAAGGGAACTTGACAACACATTATTATTATTATTATTCAGAAATACCAGGCACAGTCAATCAAAATGATAAAAACATTGACTGGTATTATATCGCAGATGCAAGTTTTAACCAAAAACCTAAGTATCTGTTAAATATCGGTGCAGTATGTATGCTGTTCCTAATACTGCCATTTTTTTTGTAGCTCTGTTGATGTTATTTCTGGAATCTGCAGCTGCTTATAGTACTGTGTGAAATTTCTTGATATTGTTCCCAAAGCCCTGATTATTATTATTATTATTATTATTATTATTATTATTATTATTATTATTATTATTATTATTATTATTATTATTATTATTATTGTTGTTGTTGTTGTTGTTGTTGTTGTTGTTGTTGTTGTTGTTGTTGTTGTTGTTGTTGTTGTTGTTATATCTTAGAATCACCCAAATCTTAATTTTGCTGAACCCGGAACACCATGGACAGGGTAGGGCAAACCCTTGAATAGTCCTAGTGCAATGTTTCCCAACCTGGGGGGCATGACTCCCCCCCCCAAAGAGGTCGTGACGTGTCTCCTAGGGGGTTGCAGGTTGCCCGATTTGTCTTGTAGCTCTTCCTTGACCTTTTGGAGCAGGATATTAAAGTGAGTGTGTAAGTGTATGCACGAGAAACACGCCCTTTGGGGGAGAAAGAAGCCTCTATTTTCTGACAAGGAATGGGTTTCCCCCATTTAAAAAAAGTCTTTTAATGTAAATATGGCAGGGGAGGGTCGCAGGTTACTTGTCTATTGTTAAATGAGGTCACAACTCAAAAAAAGGTTGGGAACGTCTTCTGCCAAGTTTGGCTGCCCGTCTGACCCGGTCCTCACAGACCTGTGGGTGTCAACTCCCAGAGAAGCCCGGAAAATAGTAACCAGAAACCAGGCTTTCTCTGCAGTGGCACCATCTCTATAAAAGGAAATACTTCCGCATATTCAGAAAGGTCCTAAACACCAATCTAGTCAGAGGAGCCCTTGGGGAGAATCTTTCCAAATCACTGGGGTGGTGGAGGAAGGAAGAGAGAAATCATGCAGTATTGTACAGAGTTCTGGAAATTGTTTCGCCGCCTGTTTTGGGTTACGATTTATGTCTGAGATAGTTTAGTACTTATATAATGTTCATTTAATTTGCTGCACACCGCCCAGAGTAGCAATTTGTTAGATGGGTGGTATATAAATTGACTGACTGAACGAACGAATGAACAAACCAACCAACCAACAAACCATTGTCTTAGTGGACAGTCCCATTTTCTGCCACCATCACCCTGGCTCCTCTGCTCCATTGCTACGTTGGTCTCTGCTTTTGTTGCCCTAGAGATTTCCAGAGGTATGAAATGGAAGGCATCCATGCCTTGTGACTTGGCCAGCAAGTTGATCTTGCTTTGGAAGTGGGCAGCCTCGTGTGTGTTGCTGGGCTGTGATCTACCATGTCAATGTTAAATGACCAATGGCATGCATACATTCATCTGTGCTTCCTTAGCTTTTGGGTGGAGTTGCAACAAAACAGGGAAATTAGAGACGAGATTACAGTTCCAGAAAAGAGGTTGCTGATTGTTTTGGTGATGCTCAATAAAAAGAACAGAGCTGCATATTAAGAGACATTAAGCCTTCTGCTTTTTTTTTATTATAGTATACATGTTTGATAGCTCTGTTGGTTTACACACACAATATAATTTTCCCAGCATGACAATATTGCTGGAGAATAAATGAATTCACCAATCAAAAAAGACTGACAGTTTTAGTATAAATTTTGTTGTTGTTGAAAATCTTTTATTTTTCCCTTTTGCCACTGATACAATACTCGGCAGCTTGCATTTATCCGCAGGGAACCTTCCAAACACGATACATTTTGCAAAATTAGGTTTTGATGTGTAATAAAGTAAAAGAAAAAAAAGAGGAAAAAGTCTTCCAATTGTGAAGCTGTGTTATTTTGGTGGTTTTTTTTTTTGGGGGGGGTACATGTTCAAATTGCATATTTCGTTGATCATTATGCTATGAGATTCTCTTGGCCTTAATGTAGTATAATACTTCATCATTGCTATTGCTATTGCCTTATGCTCTTAAGAGAAGCTCAAGGTAACATATAGGATGTCCCTATTTAAGCTCATGGCAATTTTGCTGGCCATGCTAAGTGGGAGTTTGACTGGCCTAAGTCACTTAATTACCTTTGTGGTTGAGGAAGATTATTAAGTGTGAAAATATTTGTATCCTGCAATAATCTGCCATGTACTGGATAAGCCATGAGCGCCATTGTGGTGTCGCAGATAGAATATTGGACTTCTTCCCAGAAGACCAAAGTTCAAATCTCTACTTAGCTGTGGAAACCCACTGGGAGGTGGCAATGGTAAAACCGTCCCTTAAATATCTCACATTCCTTGAAAAATCAGAGTCACCCTAAGTCAGAAGAAACTCGAGGGTATGTGAACTGCTGGATAGCTCAGTGAACCAGATTTTGGGCTGCTGAGCCAGAGGTTGGGAGTTTGATTCCCCACTGCGCCTCCCAGACAGGGGCTGGATTGGATGATCCCTCGGGTCCCTTCCAGCTTGGCCATTCAGAGATGGAAGATGACCGCATGAGCCAGCATACTGTTGTTCATTTCCTGCTCGTTTATAATTGGCTCTTTCTGTAGAAATGTCTGAACAAACCTTGAACTAGCCACCTGTGGTTTATTTTTCATTACATGTGCACTGGAATCTCTGGCTTTTCTCTTCCCTAATTAATGTACTAATAATTGCATGTCATCAAGTCAATTCTGGCTTATGGCGACCCTTTCCAGGGTTTTCCAGGTAGAGAGAATTCAGAAGTGGTTTCTCATTCCCTTCTTCTGTGGGCCACCTTGGGACGGTGCAGCTGGCCCAAGGCCACCCAGGCTAGCTCTTCTCCCGGGAGGCCCAGCGGGGAATCGAACCTCCAACCTCTATAGCCAGAGACCTAAACCACTGAGCTATCCAGCCAGCTCTTTCCCTGTTTTAACTGCTTCTCTTTTCAACAGAACTGATCAAGTATTTTAGCAGAGGAAGAACTGGAATGTACAACTACCTGATCTTCATCAGGTACTCTGGCTACCTACTTATGGTAACATAAATAGCTCATTAGGTTTTGGCCACAAACTCTATAACATGTGATACAGTGGAATTCATACTGAATCAGAAAATACCTTTTAACTCAAAAGCCAGGTTTTTAATCCTGGTGCATGGCTGTTGGGGATCCTTTTCAGTCTTTCCCTTAGCCATCAAGCAGTAAGGTGGGTGTATCTTAGCATTTTTTCCGTTGTTTGGCCTGGATGCTGAAAATCTGGGATTAGAAAACACTTCTTCCCCATAAAGATTGGGATTATTATTTTTTTAAATTCAGGAGATCTACGCAGTCTGTACACAACAGTTTATGTCTAATAACACCCTTGCTTTTGTTTACTCTGAGAAACTGGGCTTCTTATTTTCAATCCCCCTTTCAACTGCTCCCCTTCCCCCAATACTTACAAAGCAAAAGAAGTCAGATAGATGGTGCAGGGCACAGCGGTTTTCATCCACTTTTCTCTGTTATTGGGTCTATTTGCAATTCACTTCCGATGCAGCAATCATGTAAGATTGTGCTGTAAATTCCATAAATATGCCAAATAGGACACGTTTATATGCTACGTTATACATGAATGCATGTTATGACAAAGCAGTAAAATATGTTTAGCCCAGCCTCCTCCCCTTTATCACCACGGCTTCAAAACACCTGAAATATTTCATCTCACCCCTTGAGAGTTCACTTTCCCACAGCTTCCCTGTTATTGTCACGTCATCCCCACCCCACCCATTTGGATCCCATGTCACAGATGCTTCCCCAGTAGCACCATTGCTGTTGTTTCTATTATTCTCATTATTAATATGACCATCAGTATTATTATTATTGTTATCCAGAGGGTCTCTTCCAGCTCTGCAGATCTAAGATTATTATTATTATTGCTACTATTATCACAATCAGAGGTTCTTTTAAAGTTCCACCAAAACTGTGGGGAAAAATAAAAGCATCTCCCTTCACTCGCCCCACCCCTGAACGAGTGTGTATGTGCGTGTGTTCATGTGTGTGTATGATTGCATGCCCATGTGATTTAAGATGCCTTGAGTATAAAATAAAATGACCTGCTGGAGTATAAGTCCTCCAAATAAATCACAGGAATAGAACCAAGCAAGAAACCTCATGATGGGAACGATGTAGACACAAGCCAGCTTGATTCTAGGTAGACGGAGTTAAGTATGTTGGTTAGTTTGGTGGTTCCCTACCTTGGGTAACCCAGATGTTCTTGGACTGAAACTCCCAGAAGCCTTTGTCACTAGCTGCGAAGGCCAGGATTTCTGGGAGTGGTCGTCCAAGAACATCTGGGAACCACTGAACTAGTTCAATGTCCACTTCATGTTGATAGCGTCTCAGTTGCCCTCTTTAGCTCTCCCATGATTTAAGGCAGGGGCTGTTATGAGTTCTGCTGGGGAAAGCTACAGGATATAATGTCTGCTGAGATGACGTGCAGCAGTGGTGTCGAGGGAGGGCTTACACACAGGGGCCACAATGCATATTTCCTGGAGAAATGAGGGACCCCTTTGGCCTTTAACACATCCTCCTCCTATGGCTTTTGCCAGCAGAATGAACAGCAGCCACTGGCTTAAACGTAATCGGAGACTGCTTGATGGCTCAGCAGGAGCCACCCATGGAAATATGACGAGTGTGCTGGTTAATCCCTATCCGTTGAGAAAACATGGCTTCCCCAGACACCAGGCTGTGGGTCATGTGTGTGGAGGAAGCATCTATTTCAGCCTCTGTAGACTTCAGGCTGAAAAGAGTAGAACTTGGTGGAGTAGAGAACTTCGGAGCAACACAGAACTACTGGAGCCTTCATAAGCTCATGTGCTTTGCTTTGTAAACCCAACAGCTGTTACAAGCATTTGTACGTTTATTTTCATAAGGGAGGAGTTGGGCCAAGCGGTTTGAGGATGCCCTTGGTGTCTGCAGAAGTCTTACTATCTCCCCAGCTGTGCTCTAGCCCGATAGCCTCCATTGAGCCACGGTGCCTGGTCCCCTTTGAAGAGGCCTGTTGTTTTTGGCGAATTGCCGGTGAAAGGCCCATTATAACCCTGCTGGCTAGAAATGAGTTCCAGGTGATGTTTGACAGCAGTAGTGGGAGACAGGGACAACAGGCTGTCAGAGATCAATCTGACCAATTATTAGCTTTCCAACATTTTTCCTTGGTCTCAGGGAGCAATTACTTTATGTGGGGAGAACGGCAGGCTTTTGGCAAATGTTGCTTGGGTAGAATGAGTTCTGTGCCCACTAGTTGTCATTTTCACACCTGCAAATCTTAAGGCAAGCGATAAGCAAGCTGTTAATTCCTTGAAGGGCAAGTATGCAAAATCAGCTGTCCAGAATACTCATTCTGTAGCACATTTCTTGTCAAAAACAGAGTCATTTCCTTCTTGTGCTTTAAAATCACAACACATGGCTGTGCAACTACAGTTCACTCCATGTGTTTAGAGGAATACACACACACACACACACAGTGGCAAGCAACTTGTCCAAAGAATCACATCTGCATTCAAGAATTCTGGGTGAGAGTTATTCAGTTCGTTGGATCGCCCAATAACTGTGGGGTCAGAGGTTGGGAGTTTGATTCTCCACTGTGCCTCCAGAGAGAAGAGCCAGCCTGTGTAGCTGCACAATCCCAGGATGTCCCCAGAAGAAGGGAATGGCAAACCACTTCTGAGTATTCTCTACCTAGAAAACTGTTGGAAGGGGTCACCATAACTCAGAATTGACTTGGCAGCACGTGATTATTATTATACTGGCTGGATAGCTCAGTTGTTTAGACATTAGGTCATGGAGTCCGAGGTTGGGAGTTCAATTCCTCACATTGACTCTTGGGAGAAGAGCCAGCCTGTGTAGCCTTGGGCAAGCTGCATGGTCCCAAGATGCCCCTAGAAGAAGGGAATGAGAAACCACTTTTGAGCATTCCTTACCTAGAAAACCCCTGGAAAGGGTCACCATCAGTGAGAATTGACTTAACAGCCTGATGATGATGATGATTCAAGAAAGCTGTACATGTGTGCGTGTACAAGAAGATGGTTTAGTGACTGATTGCATTCGGCTTCACTATGCCTTCCCGGTGCTTTTAAAGGAGCAAACGAGGAAAAGGGAATAGAGGCAAAGCAAACAACAGCATTAGTGGAAATCTGCAGTAACATGAAAGACTATGTATTTAAGAAACGAAGTCTTTGAACTCTTAAATTTCCCCGCAATGCAGTTTTATTTTTTCGCTGCAGCTTTTAATTGCTCCCATGGACTCTAATAGGAGTTGTGTGGCTAAATCCTTTCCCCCCAACACTTAAGGTCTTTAGATGAGCATATGGGGGCTAATATTAAGGCAGAGCGCATGGCTTTAGAAACAGGAGAGAAAGCAGATGCAAATTACAGTGAATGCTTAATTGTTTCGGTTTGGGGAGGGGAAAAAAAATCTTGTAGCGTGTTTTTGAAAACACTTCCATTAAGCAAGCTTTCATTGGTTAGCTAAATTGTTCGGAGCATGCTTGCTCCTCAGTGGTGTGTACAGAAAAGAATTGTTTTATAAGGAACCAAGCATGAAGCCTTATGTTCTATTAAAAGTGTGCTAGAGAGAAGAAGTGAGGAGTGTTGCTTTATGTTGCTTTTGTGGCAGAGGAGAAATAGTGGCCTCGAACGGGAGGCTTTTTCTAAAGAGTTTCCCCCCCCCTCTGTTTGCCCTTGGAATAGCTGTAGTCAGAAATGTTGCAGAGAGAAGGTTCCTGAACTCTCCATGTATTTAGAAAAGGAACATTTCTGTAATTCTTGTGCAAAGAGAGGGATGGTTTTTCCTTTATGTCCCTTCGAGCACTGTCTTTCAAATACCTGCTTGGTGGCTTTCAGAGTAGCAGTTTTAGATATTTTTTTAAATACCAAGTTGGGTGCAAATCTTGCATCCTACCACTCAGAGGGAAACCAAGAAGGGGGAGCCGCTGCTTTCTCCTCACAGTGAGATTAATCTGCACATGAAGTTTTTGTGGTCTTTCTTTCTTTTTTCTGGAAGAAGTGCAAAGTGGTGCAGGGTCGTTACAATTCCTGCAGAGAAGGGCATCATTTGTGTGAAGGATTTGCCTGCAGGGCTCAGAAAGCACACCACACTGTGCAGGATGACTGCAGTTGCTGCACAGGAGTGGCATGCTTCCTAAGCAGGATTTGTTGGAAGGTGCCCTAAGCACTGCAGAATTGGGTAGCTTCCTCTGCAGAAGGACAGATGAAAATGAATGAATAGAAAGTAGACCCCATGGATGAAAGAACATTTCCCCCCTCACAGGGGCTGGACTCGATAATCCATAGGGTCTGCAATTCTAAGATTAAAGTTCAGGTTGGATTTTCATGGATAGGTTTCCTTCTGCAAAAGGTGTTAATTGACTTGGGTAAAGTTAAACCAAATCTTCTCTCTCAGCTGATTCAGGAAGCCATGTTCTGTTATCTTGGGATAAGTGCCCTTTTAGGAACAAGCTGTTATGATGATTTCTTCATTCAAATTCTCTTTAAAGAAAAGGAAATGTGCAGCTGATGTTGGTTGATGTGAAAGCAAGAAAATAATAATTAATGAAATGAAAATGATCAACTCTGATGTAGTCTTTTGTACTTGTTGAAGAAGGCAGTAAAGGTCAAATCCGTTCTTTGTGTTGATTTCTGCTTAATATTTCCAGAGACTTTTCTATCAAGGTATTAATTAAATGAGAGACAAAGGCACACCACCTCTTACTTACACTTCTGGGGCTTCTTCTCTTTTCTCTCTCCTATCCTTTGCTTTTCTCTGCGAAATCATGAAAACTACAAACTTTTTTTCCGGCTGAAGGGGGAAGGTTCGAAGCTGCCCTACTTCTCCATACGGCTTCCCCACTTCTAGTGCCATGCAAAATGAGCTTTTAATAAACCTGAAAGTATGCCACGGTCACCAGAGAACCTTTAACCTTTCTTTCATTGCACCTGTGTTGCTAGTGGACAGACAGTGCTATCTGTGAGAACAATAAAAACTTTTTTAAAAAATAAAAGAAAGAAAAAATGTGTTTCCCAGACGTGACAAATAAAATCTGCATTTCATTTGCTTGCTTGCTCCTTCAGGATTTCAAGGAGTGTGTGTGAGAGAGAGGGGTGATGGTGGAAGAGAGAGTGTGCAAGAAAGATTCAATGAAATGATATGGTATGTGGTCATCTGTAAAAGGTGTGAACATGCCCTCTGAGACAATGGTGCTGCTGCAATAAAATTTGGACAGGAGACCTCCTAGCTATGTTACAGCAGCTTTCCTGTTGTTTGTCTGTTGCTGCCTGTGTTAACTCCTAGCTTTCTTTATCACCACCACCACCATCATCATCTTGGAACTGCAGAGCTGGAAGGGACCCTGTGGATCATAAAGTCCAGCCCCTGTCAAGGAGGCGCCGTGGGGGATCGAACTCCCAACCTCTCAGCCAGAGATTTAAACCCTTGAGCTCTGTGGAAATTATAAATATTAGTCTGTGCCCATGGAGAAGTAGTAGTTGAGTCTTTGGCCCATATCTTGTCTGAATGTAGCCTCCACCGAGAGGATTGCAACAAAGCTCTCTGTCCTCTTTTGAGGAAATACCCTGGAAGGGCATTCACATAATATAGGGAGTATTTGTTGGCCAGCAGAAACCAGAAAATCCTACAACCTGTGGCTAAGTTTCTTTCTTCTGTTGTACGATCTCATAAAGAGACACTATTATTTTCATGAACAGCTTTCTCCTAAAGAACCATATGTTTAAATGATTATTTTCTTATTTTGTTCGTATTGTTGTACTGTTTTCGCTTGAGTTTGTGACCTAATAATAAAGAATAAATATTCGTCTAATCGGTTTTTAAAACATGATATGGAGGGAGCGTGCTAGAATTGTTGCCTTTTTATATAAATGTGTTGATGTAGTTCCACTTTCTGGTGTCGACTGATTGTACACTGTATGACTCATAATTTACAGAGCATACCTAACTTCCAGACCCAAAGCCCACTGATTTAATTGCTCACTGTCCTCCAGCTTCTTCCAAGTCATAGACTCATAGGGGTTTTGACCTATGTGAGATGTTCAAGGAATGGTTTACCATTGCCCTCACCCCTGTGAGTTTCTTCGGCCAGGATTTGAACCCAGCTCTCCTGAGTCCTGTTCTTACGCCCTGTCCAACACACTGCAGCAGTTCTAAATACCTACGTTCTACCATATATGTTCTATACTTACTTAGATGTTCAAAAGGTGGCTGGATCATGGCCACCCCCTCGCGGGTTTCCATGGCTGAACAGGGATTTGAGCCCCATTGGATGCTCCGTCCACTACTGGCTCTCAGACATATTGTCTAGTTTAGCCCTTAAGGCTCCTTCCTGCCAAACCTGGACAGCATCACATTCAAACTTTTTCACGGAGGAGCTAATGGGACCCTCTTTGCTGACGGGAGACTGGGCAGCAGTTCCTGGAGCTCAGTTGGGCAGCTTGCCAGCTGGAGTGCTATGTTGTCCAGGGTTTTGGCTCTCCCATGGTTGACAACAGAAGTGTGCAGCGCGGTGTTTTGGACTTCTTCCTCCCGGCATTAAACAGGCAACATAATTATGGTTGTAGCCCAAACCCACAATTTTCCATACTCCCAGTAAACTTGAGAAAACTCTTCCGGTCTCCTTGACGTGGGCCGAATGTCACATGAAACCTTCTGCTTTGCAGCTCAAATCCCTGGGAGCCACATCTTTTTTTCCTTTGCTTTGGGTGACGTTTAGAAACAGGGATTGTCCAGGGGCGAAGTGGGGAGGGCCTTGCTCCTCCCCCCCACTTAATGCTGCTCCGTCCCAGTTCCACCTCCCAACTGGGGTGTCATATTGCCTGAAATCGCAACTGGAACTAGTGGATACGAAGGTTCAGTGCTACTGAAAGAGGAAGTGCCTTTAGTTGAGGTCTCTGGCTGCGGAGCCAGAGTCTGGGAGTTCGATTCTGCCTTGGTTGCTCCTTGACAGGGGCAGGACTCCATGATCCAGATGGTGCCCCTTCCAGCTCTGCAGTTCTGAGATGACGATGATGGAGAACGGAAAGCCAGATCTTTTGCAGCCGAGGTCCCTGCTTACTTCTGAAGGGCGATGGCCTATGAATACATTGGAGATTCTGTTCTAATATTTATACTCGATGTTTGTCTAACCATGGAAAGCCGCTCTGCGCGCTCTCTAATGAAATGAGACAGTTCATTTAGAGCTACAATGCACTTGTCACTCTTTAGTTATCTCTCAGTCCAGATCAGCAATATGCAGAATTTGTGGCGGTTTATCCTTTTCTGTGACTTCACAGTCGGGAAATGTTTTAAAATGCTGTAGTTTCAAAGAAAATAATTCCGCACGCATTTGTATCTATCTTTTGCATGAACAACCTGCCAACCTAGCAGTTCGAAAGCATGCAAATGCAAGTAGATAAATAGGTACCACCTCAGTGGGAAGGTAACGGCGTTCCGTGTCTAGTCGCGCTGGCCACGTGACCACGGAAGATTGTCTTCGGACAAACGCTGGCTCTACGGCTTGGAAACGGGGATGAGCACCGCGCCCTAGAGTCGGACACAACTGGACAAATTGTCAAGGGGAACCTTTACCTTTACCTTTGCATGAAGCATGATTGATTGATCGATGGTGGCAGGTGGCTCCCATACTGGGCAGGATCTGGGTTTAAATCCTTGCTTTAGGCCATCCCATCTTGAGGTATGCCAGTATGAGGGCTGCCCAACCTACCTTTCAGGAGGATTGTGAGAGGGACAGACTGAGCACCACCCAGAAAAAGTGGGATGTGAATGTAAGAAACAAACTTATGACTCAGCAGCGCTTAAGATCCCAAATGGCTTGAGCTGTTAAACCTCATGAGAGCGAAAGAGAAACCTTGTCAATGGGGAATGGATGAGAAATCCGCCTTCTTTACAAACTTTGATGGGCTAATTTCAGTCCGCACAGATGCAATACGTAGCGTGCAGTCTTCATGCTGCCTGTTAGGTACAGATGTGTCTGGGGAAGAAAATCTGTGCAAAAATGCTCATTTCAGAAAGTTCGCAAAAACATGCTTAAATGTTCTTTTGCCAATGGGAGGAATGCCGTCAATCTATCTATCTATCTATCTATCTAACTATCTAACTATCTATCTAACTAACTTCTAAATTCACCGTCTGACCGATGGTCGCTTTGGGCATCGTACAGTAATGAACATTAAAAACGTATGACTCAAACCAACAATGAATTAAAATCAAATTAAATTAGATGTGTAGTGACTACTGCCTACCGCATTAACAGCCTCTCAGGAGAGAAGAGGTAGGAACTAGAGTTGGGCACGAACCTCAGTTCTGAACTGAGGTTCATGCCCATCTCTAGTAGAGACACAAAACCAGCATTTAACCCAGATGAATACCTAGGAGGTTCAACCCTAGGCTGTGAGAGAACCACAGTCAGACTTTCTGGGCTAGCATGGATGCGTGGGCTGTTCTATTCCGGCTTTTCCTGCACACGCACGCATGCGCATGTGCGTGCGTACACACACACACACACACCCCTAGCAGCAGCTTAATTAAATAACCAAATGTGAAGATTCCGTTAACTGTGTAACAGGCTCAAACCTTTGCGTATGAAGCTCAGTTTCAGATAGTTTATATCAATGAAATAACTTCTGACGCCCGTAATCTTTAGCAACTCCATCCTGCTATTAACGCCAATAGCAAATTTAGGGTCAGGTGGCTGAGCTGGCTTTCTTACCTTTTGGGCCACAGGAACCAGCTTGCAGCTCCTCACCATATTTGCACGGACTTAGGGTTAAAATTTAATCCTCCCTGTTGCGATAGAAACAGTATCCAGAGTGTCTTGGGTCACAGCAGGTCTCCCGTTGTTTAGAGAGCATTTCAAGAGGAACATCTTGGTCTCTTCTACACAACCCTTTTTTTCCCCCTCCGGCATTTACATAACCGATCCACCATCAATATTCATGCTTCTATAAATAATTAAACTTCATAGTAGTTACAACGGCCGACATCAGCTGACATGCACAGATCTAACTCAAGGTCCTTGTATACTAGCGTTGCCCAGGAGAAACCTCTGCCTGCAAAGGCAGGTGATAAATTTAATAAACAACTTTGTTGTGCCTGTAAAAACAGAGGGATGGCTTGTTGGGAACACACCATGATGCACAGTTAGGCGTGACCCTCTTCCTGGGCGGGGGGGGGGGAAGGTCCCATGTGGCATCTGGCACCTTAAACTTTGGTCTTCACCATTACAGGTCAGCCGGATATTCGAGACACTTGATTTTATGCTTTGAGTTGTCCAGATTCCTGTTTTGTGGTGGGTGGATTTAATGACCTGTGTCCCTTTCCAAGGAAGTGTGTACCATTTGAGCCTTGTGGCATTTCTGGGGAGAAATCCTATAATTGCTTACTTTATTTTTTAGCCTCTGATCTGTCTTGTCTCATTTATAGTGTATGGTCAAAAAAACTTTTCGTATTTCAGCTACATACTCATTCAGACTGCTCCAGCAAGGGTTGTAAAAAATAATGCAGAATTTAAGCTTCACACCTCTGTCTGGCACATCTTGTTTCTATTGTTACAAGTAACACATACCATTGCTTCAACCAGACAAGATTAACAAAAATAAACCTGCTTTTTTATCCCCCACCTCCCTGCTTTGTGCATTTGTATATTGAGAGTTTCACAGTTTTTCTTGCTGCATAATAAGTTTGTGACATAGCTGCAAAGGTGTGTATGGTGGATTTATTATTATTATTATTATTTTGAGAAGCTACACTGAACAGAGCTGTTTTCACCCCCTCGCTTTTAAACTTGGCACATACGGATCTAGAATTAGATCAGCAATAAAGAGGGACTGTGGGTCCCATCACAGAGTAGAAGCAGTGTGTCCCTCCCCACCCTTCATTAACTGGCAAGCAGCGGGCAATTAAAAAGTGTAGCAGCTGTAAGCCATCCATTTGGTGAAACCTCCCAACTCTAAAGTATGCTCTGCTCCAAGATCTCTAACCTTTCATTTCTTTCTCAGCGTGGTTCAGCTCTGGTTTGTCCCTGGAAAGCAGAAGGAGATGGGGACCCTCAGCTGAAAACTGCAGCAAGAAGGTGCACCTGCTTTTTGAATGCATAGTCAAAAAGAAAATCCCTGTAGCTGGATTAGGGCATCTTCTCCTGCAGCATCCTCTCCCTCACAGTCGCTGTCAAGATGGGAAGCCATCACCCTCTTGTTGGCTCCTCAACTCTAAATTTTCAGTGTCCCGACCAGGGGAACAGCACAGAGAGCTTATTTCGTTGCCTATTTGATCGTTAGAATTGCTCCCAGTCAAATGGATTGTGCAGCAAACGGTAGTTGAAAGTGTTTGGCCTTTTTAGGAGGGAGATGTTTTGGACCACAACTCCCAGAATTCCCCTGTGATTCCTGAAAAATCCTGGGAGTTGTAGTCCATGCACATTACTATCTTTCCCGCCACTTCTGAGAGGACGAATCCTTGCACCGGTATTGTGGAACAGGAGGTCTCTGCTCGTACATTTGCAGCCAGGGAGCACTTTCCTTTACCGTGATCAGCGGAATCTTCTTTTCCCCAGATGTCACGGTTGAATAAACTGGATAAATTGTCCAGGAGATGCACTGTGTGTTGTGTGTGTGTGTGTGTGTGAGAGAGAGAGAAGGGGGGGAACAGGTGTAGCCATGTGGGTGTTCACAAGAAAGCAGTGCTGGAGAAATGTCCTGGAAATACAGCACAATGCTGCAACGTGGAAACCAGGTTTTGTAAGAGCATGAAGAAATAGCATCCCCCCCCCCCCCCCGGTCTTGCTGTTTCCTGTTTTTATATGCTGTTGTTTTTATCTGTCATGGCCTTTGGGGTGGCAGTGGGATTTTTTTTTTTAAGGAAACCAAGCTATGTAATAAAGAATTGCGCAGAGTCTGTGTCCTAGGTCTGCCAGGGTCTGGGAGCTGTCTCCATCACCTGATTTTATGACTTTGAAAGCATCTCTCTCTCTCTCTCTCTCTCTCAGTGCAGGGCTATGATTTCATCCCTTTTGATTCTGAATCCTTCAGACTTGAAGCAGGCCAGGGAGACCCAAAATGCGGCACATTTAGCCCCCGTGCCCCACTAGAAGACCTTTCAAAAATAATTTTAATTGGAGCATTGAGGTCATGCGGGCTGGGGAGTTGGTGTGGCTTGTCTCTGTTCTAGATGAGGCAGAGAACTCTTAAGTGGTGAATCTGTCTTAGTGGCTGGATTGGGTGAGCCCTTTTTTAGGATGTGGTACAGCAAGATCCAAAAATCCGAAGAGGCCCACACGTCCCACCTCCCATAAAGCCAGGAGTCTACTTAGAGTCTTGTAAAACAAGCCCTCTTCCATTTTTCTAAGTCAAAACAAAACAGCAGTAGGTACGTCCTGTTTTAAAGGAGAACTCGTGTTCCTGGAGGGTGCTAAGGGTATGTTTGGGGTCTCTGTTGCCCATCCCGCTTTTGAGGGACATATAACTCCCATACAGATAGAAAACCTTTTTCTTAGTGATGTAAAATCAGTGTTGGTCCATTCATACACCACTGACTATTCTTTTGCACGCCTTATGTTGCTGAGTTGCAACTTCTGCTAAGATTCATTTCCCTGCTTTGTTCCAGTGAATGAAATGTTGAGGTCTGGATCCCAGGAACTGCATGTGATGTTCTGTGTGTGAAATTAGGCTTTCCCACCTTTTCCTCACAACAGACTTTCCTACCCTTCAAAGAACCACTTTGGAGGACTGGGCGACCATCTGGAGGAGCATGTGTGTTATGTGTGGGAGGAGAAGGGACTGACAATTTCAACACAGGAAGGGTGTTTTGGAGCTGAGCAAAACTTTATTATTGTTCTTATTTTGATCCACACCTGAAAACTGAAACACAAACGGATAAGGATTCTAGCGCACTAGTTTTAAAATCAGAATGGAATCCTATGAGGCAACTGGAAACGTCTAGAGAGTTGTGTGTGTTTTTTTGGTACAGATTTTTGAAAGTAAGCTAATTTTTACTGTGCAGAGTTGCACCATTAGATAGCTAGAATAGAAATCTGTAGATCTGTTATAGATTACTTCAACATCTAGCATCTTAGCTGAAAGAGCAACAATCCGAAATCTAGAATTCTGGGAGCAGAATTCTGATCACTGGGGTCCAAAACCACAGATCTGCTCACCTCTCATTCTGACCATATGGTTGCAGAAATGCACACCCAGGCTTCCAGAAAGGTACATGAAGTTGAATTTGAAAGATGAGGGTTCAAATCCCTGCCTGGATATGAATTGGATTTACATCTCGGCTTTAGTCTTGTCATCTTGGTAAGGGCAATACTGTCTTAATGACTTTGTTTCCCCGTTGGGTGTGATAAAGGTGGCACATTAAAGCTGGCACAGCAGAGGCAGGCACACTCCTGGTGAACCTTTCCTGATTGACCCAACTTTTTCATATTTATTTGGATTCTCTGCATTGAGCAGGGTATTGGATTCAATGGCCTTATAGGCCCCTTCCAAGTATTCTATGATTATTCTATGATTCCGGCACTATGGTTTCAGATGGGGCTAATTTTTTTGTAGCCACATGGAATGACTGCTAATGGAAATAACCAGTATGAATGTTTTGGCAAAGAACTGACTTACCTTACTTTTCCAGCAGTTTATCTTTCTGGCCACGTTTACCTGGGCTTTATGTTTTCAGATAATGTGTGAATACACACGCGCGCACACACAGTAGGACACAGATTTAAAAAGAAAACTAAAACAGAAATACAAGTACCATGTTGGTGACATTTTCAAAGAAAGACAAAGCGTTCACGTTAACTATTATTTTGTTTCTGCTGTTTTTAACAAAACAGAACCAGAAATTTGTACTCATCCTCTGCAGATCTCCCAGAGACCTACCAGTATATTCAGATATGTCTCCGGCCCTTGTTGTATGAAGCGTAAAAAAATTAAAATCTGATAGGCTTGTTAGAAAAGGAGAAAACAAAAAAACGGGCAACTTTGAACACCATGGCCCAAACTCTTTGGCCAATTTCAACTTGCATAAGGTGCATCATCTAAGCCTTGGCAGCCAAGTGTCACTTGTTAACGCCATGTTGGTGGCTTTCCTAGGTGCACCCATAAATCAGAAATAAGCGTCTGGCCTATGACCAGTGATGGATAGTGCCTGCAGATAGGAGAGTGTTGTGAACCCGGTCTGTTTTTTGTTTTTTTAAACTTTTGGGGGGCTTTTTTGTCTGCTCTTCTGCAGTGACCCAAGTTATGCTGAACCTGATCACCATAAGTTCAGGACCTCGGATAGCTCCCGTAAATCACAAATAAAGGGAAGCCCACTATGACTTTACAATGCCTGGGGGCTAGTATTTTTTTCTGAGCTTCTGCTGAGTGTAAGGTCTCACCAGAAGCCACACGGCTTGTTACAGACATAGCCACTAAATGAGCAATGATAGCTATGAAGACAACTTGCTTTCCGGCAATGCATTGTCCTGCTCAGTAGAAGCTCAACAGAATACGGCCCTAAATGTTCCTGTAACTTTAAAAAGAATTAATGTTGAGTTGGAATGACCAGAAAGAGAAGGCGGTTTTGGCAGAAGATGAGCCCAAAAGGCTGCTGTTCCCAGCTGAGCCAGTGACATGGACCTTGATGCCTCACCTCCCACACCTTTACAGCCACGTGGAATGACTGCTAATGGAAATGAATAACCAGTATGGATGTTTCAGCAAAGAAGCAACTTACCTTCCTTTTCCAGTAGACTTAATCTTTTTTGGCCACGTTTACCTGGACTTTCAGCCTTTCAACCTTTCTTAATGTGGGAGTACATAAATACATGTGACGTAATAAAATGAATATATTTTTTTTAAAAATTAACAAACCAAAATACAAGCACCAGGATAGTGACATTTTCAAAGAAAGACAAAGCATTCAAGTTAACTATTAATATGAAAGAAAACGGCGCTGCTGTGAAATCAAAGGGAGATGAAGAGAACTGAATATTGTCTTAAAATTCTTCTTCCGAAAACCAATCTTTGGGCTTTGATCTTTCAGTCTTAAACTCCAGTCAAAGGTAGCTGTTACATGTGCAAGAGTGATATAGCAATTCTGCTACACCCCTATCAAGCGGTGGAGACGGAGGGAGGGAAATACAGGTCAAAGGTCGGTTGTGGAAGTACGCTTGCAATTTTTGGAGTCTGGGAAAACCTAGCCAACAGCATAGCATCCAGTGTTTTGCTTCTTTTTTCTATCAGGGAAAACGGCCTGTATGGGTCACACTGATAGTGTGTCGTTTCCCCATCCCTAAAGGGGAGGGGTGCGTAAGGAAAAAGGAAATGAACCGTGAATTCTGAAATCCAAATGGTTTGTCTTAAATACTGGAAACGGCACTTTTTATTTATTTATTTTATTTTGGTGAGACATTCTGTCTTGTTGGCATAGCTCCTGCTAATTTTAAAATACAATATAAATCTGTGTGTCCAAGATTTAAAGGAGGGGGGGAAGCTCACCCATCTTTTTTCTTCAATTACTCAGTTAGAAGTAATTAATTACTCAATTAGAAGCTAGCCCCTTGTCATGCACCTTTTGCGTGGACGCCATATACCAGACGCTTCAGCAAGACGTGACGAGAGGAGTGGATCTCTGCCCTTTCTCCCCTCGGCAAGACTCCTGTCGCTTGTCCAGAGTGGCTTTCCGCACCCCTCCTTCTGCAAGCGCAACCCGTCCCCTCGGATTGAAGCCAAAGGAAATTAGCACTGTTTGATTTCTAAAGCCGAGAATTTTTTCAACATTTTCTTCTCGTTGGCACAAATCTTCGGATGTCTCGTGGCAGAATAAGTGAACTTCCAGATCTGTAGCCAGCCTTATCCTAAGCTAGAAGGGATATGTAGGCAGCCTTTTAAATGATTTGGACAATCAAGCGTGGTTATATACTTATAAGAGTGATTAACAAACAGACATATTTAAGCAAAATGTTTCGGCTGCCAACTTCTTCATTTCCTCTGAAAATTAAAACCATGTGTGTTTTTAAAGGACAGTTTTAATTCTCTTGCCTATTTATTTTAATTTGGGGGGGATATTACGTTCCGTTCATTTTTAAGGGTGTGTGATTTTATTGCTTTAATTTATTAGGAACTTCCTTGGGTTCCTCCGTTGGGAGAAAGGTAGTAAATAAACAAAATAATGGAGAGTCGTGTGATTTGAAAGGGGGGCTCTAAAAATCATGGTACCATGTTTCATTATATCCATTTCCAGAGAGGCACTGGGGGTCAAGTCTGGTCCAGCAGCAGCAAAAGCCAAAGACAAGCGAGAACAACGTTTTGAGGCATTTTAAAGACTATGTCAGGATCTGGCCCACACCGCCCTGGCAGCTGCAGGATTGGGGCCAGCCTGACCCAGGAAAGGCCTGGTGTTTGCAGGCTCAGGCCCTGGCCTGGGTAGCAGCTGCTGGGCCACTCATGAGGCTCACCTGGAAACCTGGAGGGAAGGCCTGTTTAAGGAGGGGTTCTCCCTCCCAGAACTGGCCTCAGCAGTAAAGGTTTTCAGCTGTGTTGTGCATACTGTTCTGAGTCCCTGTGTTCCAGTATTTTTGCTCCTGTTCCTGCCTTGGCCCCCTGCTCTCGCATCCTGAATCTCAGTGCCTTGTTCCGGCTCCATGTTCTCAGCCTGGTGCTCCCGCCTCTGCTTGGTCATGACCCACTGTGCGGTGAGTGCCTTTGGACTTGATCCTCTGTGTGGTGGATGGGGTCCTTGTGCCCTTTCCCCCAGGTGAGGGTGGACTGTGACAGATCTCTTGGACGGTGACAGACTAAAACATTTCCTGCAGAGAGGCTGTTGGGGTAGCAATCCCCTTGCAGAAGGTGACAACAAACAGTGATTCCTACCTTTTGGGTGTCACATCCCCTTCTCAACCTTTGAGAAGCCCCCAAGCCTCGTTCTTTTCCCATCATCCATCCCCTTTTTAGGAAAAACCTCAGTTAGGAATTCTTTTTTTAAAAAAACACACAAAGCAGAACTATTTAATTTAAAAGAAGACTTCATTGAATTTATTGCTGTTTACTGTTTCAATTACAGAGTGTAAGAGTCAGCAGAAACAGTTTTTCTTGAGAAATCCTAAAGGCTGCTTCCCGTGTGTATCCTGGTTTTCGGCTGGTGGGAGGGACCCCCTTTGAGCTCGTTCAGATGTCATAGATCAGAGGCAGCAGACCTGGGAAAGGCCAACTGGAAGAAATACTTTCTCAGGAGTCCAGGTCTCCTTGAGAGAAAGCCTTTCTTCTTGGAAGGATCCGCAGGCAGAATCCCTTTCCTGAGCTGTCAGTTCAGCTGGCCAGGCCTCTGCCGCTGAGATCAGGGAGGGCTTCAGGCAGTCCACGCGTAGGAATCACAGCTCAGGGCTGGGCTTTTAGGAGACATGACATCTGGTTCCTGCTTGCTTTGCATCCTGAAAGTTCTCCTGATGCCCTTAAAGTGCAGGGGTTCCCCACCTTGGGACCCCAGATGTTCTTGGACCACAACTTCCAGACAAACTGGCCAGCACAGCGAGTGGTGAAGGCTTCTGGGAATTGTTGTCCAAGAACCTCTGGGGACCCAAGGTAAGGAACCATTGCCTTAGTCTATGTGGCTTCTTGACAGCCTAGCCTTGCTTTTGGACTCTCCCTGATTGCCGTCTTGAACCTTGGGACTGTTTTGGCTCTGGATCTCCTGCACCTGGTTCGCCTGGTACCCTGGTAAGCCTCTGTGTGCTGGCTTTAGGACTAATCCTGCCTGTGTAATTGGACATCAATCAAAAGCCACTTATAAAACTCAAGGGACCTTGTAGAATGAGGTGGAGGATGGTCAGTTA
The DNA here is from genome assembly GCA_037013535.1 of Intellagama lesueurii. Lineage (NCBI taxonomy): Eukaryota > Metazoa > Chordata > Lepidosauria > Squamata > Agamidae > Intellagama > Intellagama lesueurii. The sequence goes on from JBAJHW010000010.1 coordinate 14,529,156, forward strand.
CTCATCACCAAAGAGTAAGGCAAAATAAATAAATAATAAAGATAAAGATAAAAAGGACACCAATTTGCATAGAAATAGCATATGCTAATTTACAGCTAGCTACAGATGCAAAATGAGGAGCAAATTGTGCCTATGCAGAATCAGAAATGATTTTTACAATTTAAATAGGATGTGGCTTGTCCCGTGGGGAAAGCTGCAGTCAGGGGACCTGTGAGGCTCCTGTCTAGATGCTGCTGACTGTGGATCATGGACCCTGTAAGGGTCCTTCTTCTCCCTCCTCTTGGCTTTATCTTTAATTCAGACCTTCAGACAGAGGATTGTTCTCTGGAATCTTTTCAAACAGAGTTCCTGTGTTAAAAAAACATGCGCATGGCCACCTTGTTGTTGTGTGATATGGCACCCAGACTCTTTTGGTTGGGGGGTGATTCGTGTAAATCTTTGTGCAACCCTGCAAAGGGTTTCTTTGGGTTGTATAATTTTGTTTCAATATGCAATATCCGACTTATCCAGTATTTATGAAGCTTTCAGGAATAAATGCTTTTGTTTTATTAAAATCATCGGAACAAATTTGCCCAGCGTTAGAAAGGTATGTTGCTTATCTAGCAATTCCATTTAATACCATAACAACATTTGCATTGTTAACCTTACTACTTGGGAATCTTGTATTGCAGCTGTCGGCAGCAGCAACCATGTGTGTAACAACTTTGTTTTAAAAGACCACTTTAAAAAGTATGTTACTTATCACTCTGAAGAAAATTAAATGTTTTGTAAGGTTATTTTTCCCCCCACCAGCTTCCAACTTTCTCCGTTTCAGTTCTTCGGCTATAGAAATTAAAGATTCTGCTTTTTTATTCCTCCCATGTTTTCCCAGGGTTTGCTTTCTCTCATTCCTTACAGTTGCTTTCTTCTCCATAACAGCTTCATGAATTTTTTTATTTGCAAGATAGTGTGGCTTTTCTTTCACAGAGCTGTGTTGTTTTTTTTTAAAGGAGCATTTTAAAAAGATGGAAGATGGAAATTGCCTTCTTCAAAGGAAAGCTGAAGTCCTTGGAGAGTTTGAAATTAGTGGCAAACACCCAAGGATTTGAAATAAAAGCTTGACTTCAATCATGATCTGGATAGCTCAGAGGTTTAGGTCTCTGGCTGCAGAGCCAGAGGTTAGGAGTTCAATTCCCGCACTGGGCATCCCAGAAGAGCCAGCCTGGGTGGCCTTGGGCAAGCTGCACAGTCCGAGGGTGCCCCTGGAGGAAGAGAATGGTAATGCACTTCTGAGTGTTCTCTATGTGGAAAACCCTGGAAGGGGTCGCCAGAAGTCAGGATCGACTTGATGGCACACCGTTATTATTATTATATGTATATAATGTGAGACACGGCTTCCAACCCGAAATGTCGTTCAGTATGCAGGGAAGGATGGAGTGAAGGATGCCCCTTGTTTGGGGTGTCCTTTTCCAACCGACTCATTTCCTTGTGTAGTGTTTGCAGGATTTGTGATGCACTTGAAAGCCAGAAGGCAGGAAAATCTCTGACTTCCCGCCCGCGCCTGCATAGTTTATTGTAACAGCGAACAGCTTGGTGCACGATATAAAGTGAGATATTGTGTTATCCAGATGGCTGTTGTGTCTGCCTCTTATTCCTTCTGGAATTACAGGAGATACCCTTTGGAGGGAACATTCTGGAAAGGCAATGTTCTCAAACGTTGTCGCCCTGCATGCAGTGAGCACCTGTCTGTGCATCCCCAGGAAGAAGCCATTTGAAAAAGGACAGCCTCACAAGGTAGCTGTCTTCTCCTTGAGGGCTGCTGTTTCTGTGTCGTGAGAAGACCATCTTGTGTTGAATCTGCATATGGTAAAAGCACAGGCAAATTTGGAAATGCCAGTGCTTCCTTGTGATCTCCTTCCCTCCTTCCTCTTCAAATGGGGAAGCAGGTCTTTTGTTAAGCTAATGTTTCTTAATTGTCCATTCAAGACACATCCTTAAATATTTTGCAGGCATAGCTTGGCTCCAATGAATCACAGGCTGAATGTTTTTTTAAAAACCTCAGAGTTCTCAGAGGGTCAGAACATCAGTGTGAATCACATGGTTGCTGGACTGTAAGTGAACTGAAAATAAAACAAAATGCAAGTGGTTCTGTAGACATTTTTTATCTCGTATTTGTTTTAAGGAACAAAGATAGACCAAAGGGGGATTGAGGGGGTAAAGGCCCTCTGCACATGTTTGTGCTCCACTTGTTCCTTACACCCTCAAATGAATGTGACAGAAATGTAGTGGAAATGATGTCAACAGTGATTTTTGTGCTTAGAATATATCTTTTTAAATCTCTTCAGTGTGCACGCTTGGTGTAAAATGTTATTTGTTTCGGGTAAAGAACGGTGCAAAATTCGTAGTTTTTGTTTCTAATGGCAGGTGCCTGCGTTTGGGCTCATGAAACGGGCACGCAGGTATTGTGCGTGTTTTAACCGGTACGTAATTTAAAGAGCTCGGTATTTTTAGCTGTGCTGGAACACTCTATTGTGCAGGTGAGGGAAACCAATATGATTTGCTCATCTCCTTGTTTTGATGTTCATCCTGAATGTCAAGGATATGCGAACAAAAAAACCGACGAAGCTTTTGTGAATTGCCTTGGGTTGCTAGTAGATTTCTGAAGAAAATTGTGTGTGCTGAACTTTATTTATGCACTAAAAATAAAGACAGGATTCAGAGAATATTGAACTGTAAAAGCGCCAGTGGTGTTAGCTTTCATGGACAGAGAAGTTCGTCTTATTACTTATCTCTCTCCTAATCTTGAACATGTAGGTTTGGCTTGTACTTGTCTCAGCCCAGGTGCATCTTTGTTTTGGAACTCGGTGAGGGTGCTGTGAAGTATGACTTCTAAGATTTGTGACTTCTTGGGTGTGACCAACCTGGCTCATTGCCTTTTGAATTGCCCTTTCCTTTCTCTGGGCTTGCCTTAAGCCCAAATCATAAGAGTCAAGTGGTTTTTAACTTGAAACATAAAATTAAGTTCTTTATTTGAAAAACATAATGGTTGCAAGGCACATTCTTACACATGAAGTTACATGTGTTGTAAGAATCAACTTTTCCACGCCTGAACTAGCATGCTCTTTTGCAAAGTACAGCTCCCTGGAAAACCCAAACTCCCGTCCTTCGATAGGATTGAACTCCTTCTCCTCTCTCGTCTTCTCTCCTCCTCCTTATGGCATCTCTGGCTTGGCTCTCCTTTCTGATGTCTTCCAGCTGATTGCTTTTTTCCTGTTGTCGCTGGGTAGAACATTTGAGGGTTCTGTCCCATTGGGGTATGTGTTGTTTGGTCCTTGTTCGCCATAGGTCCTCTGCTCGATTGTAGGGATTGAAACAGGATCAAAGCAACGAAGGGCAGGAACGGACAATACAGGAAATGCGCCAGTTACAGAGGGAAGTTTTCTTAACAGTGGCTTTGCTCACACCCCGTAGTTTGCAAATCAGCTTTCTCAGTTTTGTGATTGGCCTTCAGGACTCAAGGATTCCTCAGACTTCTGGAAAGCCAGACTCTCCAAAACTACCAAATACCCAGCTTGGATCATGGGTTGTCTAAAATATGCCTTGAGAACTATAATATTTTTTAATTGAGAGGGTTTTTTTTCTCCCAAGTTTTACATGGTATTTTTATTCCTGTATCTTTTTCTACTGTGTGAAAAAAATGTGCTAGAGAAGTTGAACAACAATAGAATGAATTCTGAATTCACTTATGAAGAACCATATCGTTATCTCCTTTCCATTTTTAAAGACTGGATTTTATGGACATAACCTTGGTTGCCTTTCACATGTACCTGTTGTATTATTATTATTATTGTATCTGTTACGTTCCTTCGGTGACCTGAGGCAGACATTGTCCTCACAAGAGCACCGTGAAGTCAGTCAATCTCAGAGGAAGTGTGACTGGCTCAAATGCTTCATGGTGAAGTACGGATTTGAAAGCCATTCTACTTTAGTCCTATTTCAGCACTCAAACCCTCCACACTGTCTTTTCGTGTGTGTTTTTTTGGTGTGTGCAAATCCAGTTTAGGTAATCTGCATAATTTGAAGAATTATGTAAAGCCCTAGCCAGAGATGCTACAGATGTGAATTCACAAACTTTGTAGATGCTTCAGTTACAGTTGACTTCTGAAGTTTTTCTGAAGTCCTTTACTTCTTTGACTGTTGTTGTGAACAGCTCCATGGCTTCATTCCACAGATGTAAGTGAAAACATTTTAAAAATCATAGATCTTTTTTAAAAAATATACTGGAAAAGTAATAAATTTTGATATAAACTTAATCATCCATAAAAGCATCACTGTTTTGGAAGTGCAGTAGTGAAAGTTAATTTCCCAGTACTTTGTTTGCAATTCCATAACGATAACATTGTTACTTTCCTATTACTAAATTTTTGTACATAGAGATACTATATAACCATTTTCTGTGCTACTGTAATCCTAAAGTTTTATACATCATCCCATAATGCCTATTGTAATTTTCAGTGCTTGACTGACAACATTCTTTTTGCTCTTGGCAAAGGGAATGAAGGGTTTTTACGCTTGCTGGAATTTCTTTGTTAAAAACAAGGCTAAGCTTTTTAAAAAGTGTTCTTTTCCTTGGTTTACCTATACATTTTAAAATGCTATCTAGGCACACATTTTTAAAGATCGAGATAAGGCCAGTGAACATTCCCCCTTGCATCTTGTGTGGGTTTTGTATAAACAGGGTTTGGACTGTGGACAACACCTATTGGTTAGTGCCCGTGATGTCACTAACACTTTTCTGTTCCATTCACTAAAGCAATTTTACAGCAGTTTTTAATTGTGATTGTCCTGTATAGGCCAGAGCCAGCTGTTCTAGCAAAGACTGAACTGCTTTGATGTGCTTTGACTCCTATTATGCTAAACTTTGCATAGGTCAATTTTGGTCAGTTGTTCCCTGCAGCTTCAAAAGGTAGAAATATAAATGAGTGTTGAGCCAGTTCGATATGTTAATATATGTTGAATATGCTTGCGTTCTTCATTGTGCATGAGTGTTGTGTTTACACACACACACACACAGAGCCATGGACACAATAGGCATACACATTATTGTAAAAGTAGTACTGTGTATACACATATACATTTAATGCATGTGTAGGTCACCAACTGAGCAGTAAGGCTGTCATACCCAGATATTTTGGGGTGAGTACCTCCCCTTGTCCTCTAGTTCAAATGTAACACATTCTGAAGAGTTTCTAAATGTGTGAAGAATGGCCGTGGGACTGTAGCTAGGAGCTATTATTCTGAACCCAATACCATATTTGTCATAGACTGAAAAGGATTAAATGATTTGGACATAGTTTGACAGGACCAGTGATAATCCAGAAATACAGCAACCAACATTTATTGTTTTCCATTTATTTCATGCTACTTCAAACTATTTTATTCTATTATTTTTTTGCTCCCAGCCTTAAAGCATTTTATTTTTGTTTGCTATGGTTTGTGAAAATTAATAAGAAAAATATTAAAACTCCTGCTCGGTATTTTGAACTACAGATAGCCATGGTGTAGGTTGTGGCATGTTTGCATAGAGACTGATTTAGAAAACCTTGTTATTGCGTTATTTTATAAATATGAATAATGTGCCGTCAAGTCAATTCTGACTTACGGCGACCCTTTCCAGGGGTTTTCCAGGTAGAGAATACTCAAAAGTGTTATACCCTTCCCTTCCTCTGGGGGCAACCTTGGGACTGTGCAGCTTGCCCAAGGCTACACGGGCTGACTCTTCTCCCAGGAGGAAATCAAACTCCCAACCTCTGGCTCCGCAGTCATATTTTAGCCTTTAAAAATAACTGACTAAATGATAAACAGAATTCTTTAGCTGGGTAGTGGTTATTTAGGCTTTTGAGATCAGAAGAGGGGGCATTCCCTCGATCTGGTTGCCTGGAATTACACTTCCCCACTTTAATTTAGTCACCTTGAAAGGAGGCTGGGAAAGACAAAGGCTGGATTGGAGCGATACGGATCAGCTTTCATGCAGGCAGCATTGTTGGCTGAGAATATCTCTGGCAGGGAGAGGAGCTTGAAACCTGCAGGGTGTCTTTCTCTGAAAAAGGCAAATGTAGACTAATTCATATGCAGAGACCACCTAAGGGAGTCCCTTTTGAATTCTTGCCGTTTTAAGCACTCATTGATGTGAACGCTTTCTCTAGAAGCAAGGACAAAGGAGCCCTGAAGTCTTTCTGGAGGTGCCCACCGCTGCCACTGAGATGGTCCATAGATGTGAGGCCTCTTTCACCTGCTCCTCCTCTGAGCATGTTGGACTACCACTTCCATGGTCCTCCAGCCAGCCGTGGTAGCTGAACACATCTGAGGAGCGCCAGATGGTGGAAAGCTGGAAAAGATTCAAAGCAAGAAAGGGGTGATTGAAGAAGAGGGCCTTTTACCAAAGTGGTTAAGAAAGACCAGCAGTCTACCAAGAGTTTCTCCTACGCTGTCTGTGACTCTTTCACATCTAAAATTCGGCTTGCATTCTGAGTGAGCCTTTGAGGCATCTGCCCATGGGTTATTAGCTTTTTTAAAAAAAATGTCATTGTTAAGTTTATTTAATATAAAACTGTAACAGAATCATAGAATAATTGAGTGGGAAGGGGCCTATAAGGCCATTGAGTCCAACTCTCCTGCTCAGTGCAGGAATCCAAATCAAAGCAGAGTGTCATATCATATTTAGTCACTAGGTGGCAGACCTTCCTAACTAACAGCAAGGAAGCTGTTCGCTTTGCCTTATTCATGTCTACAAATGGCACCCCAGCACCTGCATGTGAGCTTGAGCCAGGGTGGGCAAACAATCTGAAATATAAGACTGCAGTCTCTCTCTTAATGGCCTCTATACTTTTCAGAAAGTCATGTGTGTATATGTGTGTGTGTGTGTGTATGAGGGAGAAGGTCCTGATGCTTGATTATAGTGTAGTGACTATGAGACTAGTTAGAGAGAGAGGATGAAGAAGCAACAGGAGAAAGAAAAAAGGCCGATGAGAACAGCTGGATAGCTTTAGTGGTTTAGGTATCTGCCTGCAGAGCCAGAGGTTGGGAGTTCGATTCCCCCACTGGGCCTCCTTGACAGGGGCTGGACTCCATGATGATCCGTAGGGTTCTTTCCAGCTCTGCAGTTCTAAGATGATGATGATGATTCTCATTACTCCTACAACCAGGCAACTTCTGCATCTGCAGGGAATGCTAGACTGCAGCATCTGGCAATCCTGACCCTAGCTGGCTTGGGCTGGTGGGGGTTGCTGAGGGTAGCAATAGCAACTCTTGATGCCTGGGACTAAAAGTTCTTGGTTTCACCTTGGCATCATACCATTGTTTTTGGAGGGCCTGCGATTGTGTGGGGGAAAAAAAAAATCAAAATCAGCCTCAGTCTGTCCGTTTCTGCTGCTGCCAAAATATATGGCACTTGGAAAAGTTTGTAATGGCGAAAAAAGTGCTTTGTTTGAATCTGGTTCTTGATGTTCAGAAGCCAATTGAGAGAAAAGAGAGGATGGTTTGAACTCACGTGGTTTAGTATACTCGAGCTTGGTTACAACTGGAGGTAACTTGGTATAAGGGTGAGGAGGTTACTCCAGAGCTGTCATGGAAGAGATTGGAATTTAAGAGAGTGTATGAAAACTGCTGGACAGCTCAGGGGTTGAGGTCTCTGGCTGTGGAGCCAGAGGTTGGGAGTTTGATTCTCCCCCCCCCCCCGGGGCCTCCCTGGCAGGGGCTGGACTCCATCATCCATAGGGTCCCTTCCAGCTCTGCAGTTCTAAGATGATGATGATGAAGGGGAGATGAGGAAGAAGAGAAAGTACCTTTGTTGTCAAGATATGAAACTGTTGGGTGTGATGGGGAGTTAAGCTGTTCCCTAAAGATGCTTATTTCTTGCTCATCTTTGTGAGTGTCCTAATAGGCAACACACTGGCGCTTCTGGAGCAGAAGAACCAGCCAGCTGGGCACTGCCACTGCCCAGGGGGTGCCCAGATGGCTCCACAGTCCTCACATTTTTGGCAAGGCTCCTTCTGTGTCCCCCATTTCGGCTCATAGTAGATAGTTTTTTTTACATATCTGTAGAGATCATGGGTGGTGCTGTGGGTTAAACCGCAGAAGCCTCTGTGCTGCAAGGTTGGAAGACCAGCTGATCGAATCCACGCGACAGTGAGCTCCCGTCGCTTGTCCCAGCTCCTGCCAACCTAGCCATTCGAAAGCATGCAAATGCGAGTAGATAAATAGGTACCACCACGGTGGGAAGGTAATGGCGTTCCGTGTCTAGTCGCGCTGGCCACGTGACCACGGAAACGGTCTACGGACAAACGCTGGCTCCATGGCTTGGAAACGGGGATGAGCACCGCGCCCTAGAGTCGGACACGACTGGACTAAATGTCAAGGGGAACCTTTACCTTTACCTAGAGATCTTTTGAAAAGTGTCCAACGTATTTTGCATGTGTTCACTAGCCATAATCTTTCAACCAGATAATTCAAAGGAAAAAAGGGAAGGACGGATGCCTTCCTAACCTCATGGCTACAGCAGCCACATCGTGAGGTGCTTTTGAACGTTTCCTCCATTTGAGGGGTTGCTCAAGGAAGTACTGTTTAAAAAGTGTGAGCCTATTGCTACCACCTTCCCTCCCTCCCTGCGCACCACCAGGCTTTCAGAACTAGCTGTGCTTTGAGCTCCAGCTGGACGCCCTGTTTTGCACACTGGTAACGTTACCTGGGTTGTGATTATCAGCAGACTTGGCATCTGTTTCATGTTTGGGAGTTTTCTTTTTTCCTCCGCAGCCTCTCGGAGGAACAGCCGGTCCCCAGAGGTTGGGGACGACTTGCACAGCGCCACAAGAAACATACACCAGATCTGCTTTGGCCATGAAAGATGAGTGCTGGCTCTGGTTTCGGTGTACAATTTCTGCGGCTTTGCTCTCGTGCCTATATTTTGTGGTGTGTACAATTAATCTCTCCTCTCCCTCCCCTGCTGGCTTCCCCAACCCCTACGAGGAGCCATGACACTGGAGTGGTCATTTCAAAGTTGAACTCCTTTGAAAATAATGGAATGAGTTCGAACAGTTGGTCTCTGGGAGGGAAATCAATCTTGCGCTGAAAGGCTCATTGCTTCCTGGTGCGGTCAAGCTGTACGAAAGGCCCTTGCCAGTCTGCTGTGCAGAGTTGCCCCAGCGGCATCTTCTGGGTCGTAATATGCAGGCCACGAGGAGTTCGTTATGCAGGGGTTGTGGACGAATGTTCGTGGCTTGTTTGGGTTTGCCGCTTTCTTCTCTTCCTGTATTCTCTCTGCTTGTTGGTGCAGAAGCAACCTCGACGCTTTAACTGTGATGATAAAGTGATTCAGAGCCCCAAGTCACCGTTTGTGTCTCTCTCCCCCCCCCCCCCCCCCCGGTCCTGGTTGGCATTAATCATAGTTTTGGGGCACATTTACATCAGAGTTTGGAAGGTAGGATTGGTAAAACCTGATTACAACAGATCTAGGTCTTAGAAATCTGGGTAAAGTGAAGTGCAGCCCTGGGGCAGAGCTTTTTCAAGAGGAAGGAAGATGCTCCCCAGTACATTTCATGGTTTTCCCAGTTTTACTGAGACTCCCTGCTGAGACCCTGCTGAGATTTGTAATAATTCTCCGCAGTTCAGTGTATTCATTGGCTTTTGTGTGTGTGTGTGTGCAGTGGATCCTGCGCAGGAAAGGACCCCTTCTGTTCAGGACCTGTAACAAGTGGCAGAAAAGAAAGACTATACTGAGGGCTCTGAAAGGCATGTGGTTGGCCAGTTATTAATCTCAAGCAGAGTGAATGAATAGGACTTAACTAGTCCCACTCATTCAGCTGGTCTGGTTAAGGCCAGACAACCCAACGGGATTTACTCACGGGTGCACAAGATGTAGCCCTACAGACGTTGCTGCATTGCAGCTACCAGGATTCCTCCTCACTCTTGCCTGCTTTTGCTAAGGATGATGGCGATCCAACACCATCTGCAGTGCTTTACTTAAACCGCTCCTGATTTAGCCCTCTGGGAAGTAAAATGTAGGTGTATCTTTGCTATGATCCCTCAGGGCTGCTCGGATGTTCTTCCAAGAGTGCAGCCCTAAGGTGGGGGGGCTAAGCTCGCTCCCTCGGTGACCCACCTGTTCTGAATTCAGCGTGTTCCTCTTGGCAAAGCCCCAAACCTGTGATCGGTTTCCTGGCCACCCTAGGCTGTTATGGAATGTTGTGAGTCGGCATTCACGCTCACCTGTTCTCCATGGCGAAGTTATAAAGGAACAGCATTCCAGTCGACACGGATGTAAAAGCGGCTTGCATTTCCCCCCTTTGTACGTAATGAATTACTGAGCTTTTAAACGACTGTGTGATTAAATGTGTGTGTCTCGACACCATGTAATTAGCTATGAGAGGTTAGAAAGTCTGCAAAAGTGTGTTTATTATATTGCAAATAACAGAAAATTTAGTCAAGTTTTTTTTAATTAATACTAACGAAGTCTAATAAGCCCACTCTTTTCTACAGGGAACACTACGAGGTGTGTCTTTTGTAAGTGCAGTAGCTAGAACCTGTATTAGACTGTTCTCATTCCAAACCTCGTGTTAGGCAGGAGGTCACAATGGCGTTTAAGAAGCAAAATCAGACAAGTTACTTTTTTATTCCCATCATCAGATCTGGACTATGAAAGGGGGCATGAGGATGATACCTCCCTTTGAAGTAGTACAGATGACCCACAAAACTTAAATGTGAAGTGCCTTGAGTTTACAGCTTGAGCTGTGAAATGGATAGGAAAAAAAGATTTATTTATTTATCTGGGCTGCGGCATTCTAGGAGTTACGAGGTAAAGCTGATGGGAAAAAGAAACATTAATAAAGAGGCACATCAGTTTTACCCCCTTGGCACAAACCTATTCAATAGATTTCTGCTAAACAAAGAGGCGTTGCCTCTAAAAATAAGTAATATTTATATTTATAAAAATAAGTTTGCAAAATGTTTTATTTCTAAGAGCTGTTTTCTCAGTAAACGATTAAAGCTTTGAACATCATGCATAAAAAGACAATAGCGGATATGCAGAAGCATGCTGCTTCTGGTTCTGGGAAGAGTATACACCTGTCATGACTAGCAGTTAACCACAGAAGCTCATCTCTTGGTGATCTTGCTAAGTCCCTTTTAAAATTCTGTCTATACATCAACTGTGACTGATCACCATTTTGCTGTAAGCCCACGTCATATTTTCTTGCCCAACTGAAATGAGGGGTACTGGTGAGTGGTGAATGACCTGACCTGAGGAGTATATGGAAATATTCGCTTTTCACTTAATGTTTCTAGTTTTGAGAAGATGCAGAAACTACTGTGCAAACAGAAGGTATGGGTGAGGCAAGGGGGAGTGGCATCTGCCCATAGGGACAGGATTAAGAAAAATAAATAAATAAAAGCGTGCTGCTTATATAGATGGTCCCATAATGCTTAAAGCACTGTCTGGACGGTTTGCAGTTTAATGATGGAGGCTACACGTTGTCCTCTCCCCCAGCACATCCCCCAAAGTCTAGCTGGGAAAATTCTTGCAGAATTTGGAGTGGTGGTAGTCCATGAGTTCTGAAAAACCCATGCCTAGAAAAGATTATGGCGGTAGATCCCACTTGATCTCAAAATACTGGGGGGAAATGGGTGCCCCTTTATCTGGAAAAGGGGGTACAGTTTCCGGACCCACCCACCCCTTCAATTTGATACATGGCTGAATAAATGATGAGATTTCATCCTGGGTGGAATTCGCCTGTTTTGTGAACCAATTCTACCACTTGCAAGAATTATCATAATTCAAGTGCTCTTCACGGCAAATCTCTGAAAGGGCGGCAATCACAGGTGCCAAGGATAACGATAACCTTTATGTTCTGCGCTCTGACAAGCATTTAATTTCTGTTTAAGTAATAAACACCCTTTCTCCTTTCACCTCTTCATCACTGCGGAGGATGTAAACAAGGCAACAAGTTGAAGCCTGCAAAGAACCCTTTTAGCTGGCCTCCGAGCTTCATTTAGACTCTTGATGCTTTTCCTGCTCTTGCGGTGACAGTTCCTGCACAGTTCCCGTTGCTGCTGGTGGTTTCTTGTTCTTCTTATATTATTATTCTGTGTCACCGAGTGGCTTGTTTTTATTTCAGCGAAGTAGAAAGACTGGAAACCAGGGCGTGATCCCCTTTCTTTGCAGCACAAAATTCGCAAACAAATGTGCTAAGCTCAAGACAGTCCTTGATGCTTTATGGTTCCTTCAAGACCGAAGGGCACTCTGCTCTTCATCCAACGTGTACTGTTTATGTGCTGATGTGCAGGGCACACCAGGGTGCTCCACATGCTGCTGGTGTTCCATGATGGATATATTAAACTGTTCAAGACTCAGCCTGCGTTTAAGCCCAAAATAACAATTCTGAGCTAAGAGTCTCTAGGCTGTCGGGGATAGGAATGGTTACAGGGCATCACAGACTCTTTAGGGCTGGCTTAGAAAGGGTTAGAGGTGTGCATCTTTGTGTTTTCAAACTACAGCTCCCAGGATTTCCTGGTTTACATGCTTCTCGTGAGGTTTCTGGGAGACAGCATGATTTCTGGGGTTTCAGCACATTGGAGAGCTCCAGGTCTCTTACTGACTCTTTGCCCTACAACTCATGGGAGTCTCTTATGTTTGTCTAGAGAGGCTGTCGATGTTGTTGCTGTTGATACTGTTATGTATGTATGCTTGCTTATGATCGGTAGGTTGGTTGTTTAGACCATAATGGACCATTCAGCTGTTACTGTCAAGTCCTCCCCCCCACACACACACCACTTTCCTCCAGTGACTTAAAGGCACAATACATGGCTTTGATGTCCAGCTCTCAGAGTGTGAAACCTGTACAGGGTAAAAACTGATTCCTTTGAAATGTGGGGCTAGAAGAGAGGTTTGTGAATACCTTGGACTGCCAGAAAGACCAACAAGTGGGTCCTAGATCAAATCAAGCCTGAACTCTCTCTGGAGGCAAAAATGTTGAAACTGAGGCTGTCCTACTTTGAGCACATCCTAAGAAGGCAGGTTCTCTGGAAAAGAGAGTAATGCTAGGAAAAGTTGGAGGCAGCAGGAGAAGAAGGAGACCAAATACAAGATGAACTGGCTCCCTAAAGGAAGCCACAGGCTTGAGTCTACAAGAGAGCTGTTGAGGAAAGGACATTTTGGAGATTGCTTGTTCATTGGGTCGCCATGAGTCGGAGGCAACTTGATAGCTCATAACAACAAAAACCATGTGGCTCTCCAGTCCTCCTTGTAAACTTTGCAACAACCCAGGGAGGATGATCAAGCTAAGAGAGCCGTGACCTGGGGAGTTCCATGGCTCAAGATGGACTCAAATCTGGATCTCCCTGTCTTCGTCAGACACTCTAACCACTACACCACCTCTTTCATGTCAGATTCCTGGCTGCGTCTCTGGGTTGGCATTCAAACGCTGCTCCTCACCCACGAAAATGGCTTGCCGTCTCTGACTAGCTGTGAGTAACCAACAACTCGCTCTGTAATTGGTGGCAGTACTGCTCTCGGAGAAGATACCACTGAAATTTAATATTTGCAACAAGGCTTCCTACTCCGTAGTGCTTGCCCAGAAGGATATTGCTTTGCAAATTAAAACGAAATGTTTAAACAGTTCACGAAGACCGTACTGGAACTCTTGTGTTATTTTAGCTGAGTGGGTGCCGAATTCACGGGGAAAACTAGCTATGGCATCAGTGGAAGCCTGAAGACAAATGCAACCAATAAATACTTAATGAAGGATGTGGAAATCCAGCAACGATGTATGCCTAGTGACTTCTAGGAATTTACACCATGTGGAGGGGATTGGGGGTGTAAATTCAAGGAAAATTAAGTTTGAGGAGAGGAATAGGCCTGCTTTATCCCCCAACAGATGAACTTATCCAAGGTGGTGAGGGTGGATGTGGGGCTGTTGATGGCTTAAAGATTTATTTCAGGAGGTCTGGGGAGGTGTGTTTCATTTCCCCCTTTTTCCTTCCTTCCTGTATGAAATCTCCTTTCCCCCAGCAGGCTTATGTCTAGCTGTTCTCCTCGTGTGTATATTTGTGTCGTTCTTGTTAAGGCGTTCTTTCTGTTATTTCTCTTGCAACACTCAGCACCGAGTAAAGTAGCTTTAATAGTAGAGCAAGGGGTTGGAAAATACATACTCCGTTAAGCAGCTGCCCATTAAGCACCTTATAAACACTGATGAATGGTTTGTTGCTGTTCATGCAGACATTTTGTTGTGTGTGGTGAGGAAAGTTGTTGGAGCAGCTGTGCTCGAAATCCTTTTCAACACAGTTGTTTTCCATTTCATGCCCAAGGCAAAAATGGATGTTGTTCTCTGGCTTGACAGGGCCTCCTCCCCAAGGAACACAACCTTACAGACGTGTTGACAGGCGATGCGGCTTCATAAGACTGGCTAATTACCATAATTCGGCAATACCTGTATGAAAACCAAAGCTCCCCGAAAAGATGAGGAGGCAGAAACGCAGCACCTAATTGAGTAAACACCTTCTAATTAAATATTTGGAAGTAGCACATGGAAAATTGGCAGTACGAGAGAGAGAGAGAGAGAAGGTAAAAGGGGAGGGAGAAGTGCCAGATCTGGCCCTTGGCAGGGGGAGAAAAAAAAGACAAAACATTAATTAGTGCCAAGGGTATATTTTGAGTAATTTTTGTATTCCGTTAACTATAATTAAATATTCACTAAATACAAATTTGGGCCATATTTTATGGGGATAGGAGGCTGCGGCTATGAATCCTAGCGAAGCATGGAAGTCCTTTAGGGTGCTCTGATGTTCACTCTCGTCCCCTCATCAGCCCTTCATGCCATTCCTCCGTCTCTACCACACAAACCTTCACTAAGCCTGAATAAATGATGTTGCGAGGAATCATTCAATAAACTCTCTGCTGTTTTTTTTTTTTTTTAATAATAGTCCCAAATAGCCAAAGAGTCTAGTGGCAGCTTGAAGATGAACAAACTTATTTGGCACAAGCTCTTATGGATCACCCCCTGCCTCTTCTGGTGCCTCTGAAGAAGTGGGTTGTTATGGTCAAAAGCTTGCACCCAATAAAACCTGGTGGTTTTTAAGAGGCCACAAGACTCCTTGTCAGCTTTGCTGCAACCAACTAGCCTGGCTCCCTGCCCTGGAGAGGTTTCTCATCTGGTCCTCCTGTCTCTGATGGGCAGAGTAGCTGGTCATCAAATTATAATGACATGTGATGAAAACAAGAACTACAACTTTGCAGGGGCTTTGGTGCCCAAATGAACTGAGGCTGAGTTAAGAGAGCTGACTTAAGTCAAAGGAGATTTAGCCCAAGGTCCGCCATGGTGGTCTTGGGTGAGAACGCCGGGCCACCTACCTTAATCTTTCTCCACCGACTCGTGGTGGCGGCCGGGTTACAGGGAGGGTTTCCTCCCACCAGCCCAGACCTTTTTGCTTGCTAGGTGTGTGCTTGACCATGAAGCCACAGGCCATTCTCAGAGTTCTTGATTAATTGTACATGCCCGTTCATGACAATGGATGGACTTAATCATAATAATGATAATTATGTGCCGTCAAGTCAATTCTGACTTATGGAAACCCTTTCCAGGGCTTTCTAGATACAGAATATTCAGAAATCATTTATCATTCCCATCTTCCTTGTCTGTGCTGTTTTCCCAAGGCTCCACAGGCTGGTTGTTCTTCCGGGAGACCCAGTGGGGAATCCCAACCGTTGGGCTCCACAGCCAGATAATTAACTCACTGATCTATCCAGCCGGCTTACCATGTCAGAAATTATAATCAGGTTGTCAAGTAAAGAATTGAGCATTACCAACTGAGCCAAATATTCTCCGTTATTCCTAAATTTTGAAATGCTTATTTTTTGTGTGTGCATAACCATTGCCAACCTGCATCTCAGGACCAGGGCATGCCGAATCCCATGCCTCCTCAATGCTAAGACTTCCACGTTCTTCTCAGATGAGGTTTACAGGCATGCCACCAATCTTTTCAGCCGTGCTTGGTTTTCATGTGGGCATTCAGGACAAAGACCTGAAGATTGAAAAGAAAGCCAGTCTCCCTTATATCTGCTCTGCCGGATGGATGTGTTCAGAATGCGGAAGGCTGCAGCAACCAAAACCTGAGCATGCACAAAGGCAGAATTTGGACGTAGGTGCAGAAAACGCAAATGAAATTTGTTGTTAATCTTGGTTTGAATTGCAAAAACAGTAACGTTCGCTGGGTTAGAATCCAGGCTTGTTACACATTTGGAAATTACGAACTGACGAGAGCCAATCTGCAGGCTAATTAATTTTGAGTTTTGGCAGTACCCCTCGTGTGAATTAGGACTGTCACAGATCGGACTTTGACATTATCTCAGTACTGTAGCTTCCAGTGCCTTTGGCTCATTGATGTGGCGGTTATCAGATCTCTTACAATTAAGTGTGGAAATGTGCTGTCATGCATATATGAGTGTGAGGAATACCTGAAACATACAGATCAGCTGGTGATTCTCTGTTCCCTTTCAGGGGAGGGGTCACTATCTGGATTTTGAGAGAGGGCTGTACAGTTTGGTGGGGTTAAACTATATTGTGTGTATTTTGCTGTGTTTATATAATAATAATCTTAGAACTGCAGAGCTGGGAGGAACCCTATGGATCACAAAATATTATTTTAAAATTAATTTGCAGTTTTTTTAAAAAATAAGATCTAATTTTTACCTCCCCAATGGATGGGTGTTCTTCGTTGTTTTTATTCATAGTGGCTAGAATCCAGTGTTTGTTCGTTCATTCGTTACCTGCCCATCTAGTGACAGGCCACTACAGTAATAGGTTGTACTAGAATAAGCCCACTGAAACAGTGGAAATTTGGTGAGTCAACTCCTCTCTAAGTTCCATTGTTTCAATGGGTCTACTCTAGTTGTGACTTGCTATTGGATTTCAGCCAGTGTTTAAAATTCAAACAAAAGCGTGCAGGAGGCATGCTTGAAGTTAGATATACATTGATGTTTACCACACAAAGAATGGGTTAAAAAGACTGAAATAAAGCATGGTTTTCTGGATTTCGTAGTGTGCATGTGGGTGGAGGGGTGAGTGACTTGATGGAAAACTTCCTTGTACCAAAATCTGCCATTGCCGATGGAGCAAGACAGATAGCTCTGTGGCTGAAGCCTCTGCTATCTGGAGAGATTTTATCTCAGAAATGATTCGAGCTGAGGAATTCCTAGTATATTTTCTCAGGCAGCGCCATGATATATATGCACACTTAAATTGTTTCTCTGGGACACTCCAATAATTGTTTGACCTACAGGGATGAAACATACTTGACTCATAGGGATAACCAGTTCAAGATTTGATGTGGCATTTGTGCTGTGCATTTATTTAAAATACGGCCTTGCACTTGCTGCTCAGTTGGAGTTTTTCATCTGGTAGAACACCTCTTAACAGGTGCTCTTGAAGAACCTGGTGTCTATTGTGATGGAAACCAATGGAAACCCAACCCCGCCTTCCATCAGAGAGACAAGCCGGCCTCTCAGAAAATTCATGTCACCTGGAAGGGCATCCAGTTCGATCATCCTTAAGCCTCCACATTCAGTGTTACTTTGGAACATACACTGACCTATAAGAAATGCAAGGCAAAAGGTCTACAGAGGGAACATGTATGTGTTACATGTTAAATACATCCTTTCTTTTTAGAAGGTGTAGAGCTTGCCAAACTTTTTTATATGACAACTTACATCATTCCCCAGCTGGCATGGCTAGAATGGCTGGGGGATCCTGTGAGTTGTCGTCCAGAGTCGGCACTCGTAGAGAGCGATACTGAGGCTAGCGTGGTCTCAGGTACCTTTTGACATCCTTGGCTCCTTGCTGGTTAGGTAGCTTGGTGTGTTTAATTTCTGTTTGCTCTCAGTATAAACCTTTGCGAGAGGAGGGGACAAGGCACACATTAATTCTGCAGCTTCAACCTTTGTTTATATTTGTCAAGAAGGAAATGTTTGAAACCGGACGGGCTTCAGCAGCTTGGGTCTTGCAAGATGCAGAAGCTTTGCCATGAAGTTGGCCAAAGTTCCAGAAGAGTTAGATCAGGTTATAGATCTGGGTGTGAGGAGATAAACAGCATTGGTTTTGGCTGGCAAGGGCTGAGTGGGATGACTGATAACTCACTGACATTTTAATATTTTATTTATTTGTTTTAAAATAGTCCTGTGCCATCTGTCAAGCTCAACATACTCAGGTGGTGCACAGAGATGAAACTGCTGTATAAAATATACACAACCCAAGGATGTAAAACTTGCCAAGGCATAACCAATGGGCCATAAGCTAAAATAATCAAAATACCATAAATCATTTCCAGCATGTGCCAAGCTGCATAAAAGTATTGTTTTGCATGGGGAGGGTATGCCACAGAGCAGATGATTTTTAGAGAAGCTGTTTTGCAGTGACTGTGGAGCAGACAGGATGCTGGGCGCTAAGATGATGTGGAAGGATATTTTAGGTTTTTGCCTCCACTCTCCCACATTTCTGCCCTTTCCAACTCCTGAGCCCTGCTCCAAAGAAAACCAGCCCTTTCGTCTTCTCTAAGTGCAACAGAAAAAGTGGCTATTCCTTGTCGTCTTGAATCATGGACCCAGGCGCTGTATCCACGTAGCCTCTTCGTATTGGAAATGTCTCTGCTTCCAAAGCAGCGGAAGATGGAGAAAAAGGAAACGTAGCTTCGGCTGCTTTGTAGAAAAGCAAGAAGGAAATACTAATGTCCTTCTCTCAATGCCTTTTGATCTTGCTTTTGTGGGCTAACAAGTGTGTATGTGTTTAGGGGGATCTAGAATTCTGTAAGGCTGTAGTGTTGTATGTGCCTTGCCGTGCTTTGAAATGAATCAGTCACTGTAAAGAAAAGAGAAGAAATAGGTCATTACAGAGACACGTCATACCAACGGTGCCTCCTTTTTAACAAACTTCTTGAAATGGTTTCCCCTGCTTTTAAAGGAGCAAAAAGCTCCCCCCCTTTCTTATAAAATTAAAGGCTGAACATTGGGTTCGGGGGGGGGAATCTGAAACCAAAACCGTACATGCCAAGAATGACTGAAGACAGCTATGGGGGTCTGTCACCCTCCCGTCTTTGCTCTCTGGGTTCATGGAGGGAGGTTTTAGCCTTTAACGAATTTGCAGTCCTGAAACCATTGCAAGCTGCCGTGATTAGCTCTCTTTTCTAATGAGTACACAAAGCTGGATTGTCAATTTGCCAGTGGGTTCATTGTGAAACCCTGGCCTTCCCCCGTAATCCTTTGTGCGAGGCGTCTTTTTTACACAGAGATGGCAATTTGAATCTAATTTACACTAGTCTGGGCGCTAAGCCTTCTCACACTGGAAATACCCCTAATCAATAAAGTTGGCGTTACTTTGCAGTTCCAAGTCTCTCTCATCTACGCCTCTTTTTTTCTTTTGCTACATTGCACTTAAAAAAAAGGGGGGGTGTAAATCTTTTGACCATCATCTTAACACAAGAATAAACAATGTTTTGTTCCCTGGCAGAGAGCTACAGCCTAAGAAACAGAAAACATTTTAAAAGTCTAAGTCAAGGACGGTGATCTTTGCCAGAGAAACTTCCACCTTGTGTTATAACAAGATTTTTTCCACCCTAGATGAGAACCTTGGAAGCAAGGGGCAGGAGAGTGTGGCGTGTAATTGAAAGGAACAAAAATAGCTTTATTTCTGAGGATCTGTTTAGAAAGTGGGGCCAGGGAAACTGCCCCTTACTGGGCAGGGCCGCCATTTTGAATTTGTCATCACAAACACCATGAACAAAGCATACGGTTCTTTTGCTGTGTATATTTTGTCACTTGCAGGACTAGCTCAGAAGAAGCTTATCTCCTGGGGAAATGGCCTTCTTAAACATGGAAGCTGTTCTTTTTACCATCCTTTTTACCATCCTCTCCATCACCCCTTTTTACCACCTTCATTGCCATCTGTTTTAATTTACCCTATTTGGTTATGTATTAATTTATTATTATCGTGATTTAATATTGTTGCTGATATTGTTGTTAGCCGCCCAGAGTGGCCTGGTTGCCAGATTGTGCGGGATATAAATTCAATAAATAAATAAATAAATAATTTTTTTTTTTAAAAAAAAAGTCCTGTTCATATATTACGTAGAAATTACCAGCAAAACAGTTTTTGTTTTAGAATACTGTCAAGTATAGATAAAATCTGTGATTATTATGACGCTCCAATTTTATAAGAAGATGTTTGCTCAGCCTTCTGGTTGAAAGTTAAAGACAATGTTGAAAAAAATCATTTCTTTTTTAAAATTATTATTCCTTTCTTCTTCTTCTTCTTCTTTAATAAGAGCATGGTACAATTTAAAATGATGGCCACATATGAAATAAAGGAAGGGGAAAAAAAATAAAAATGTTAAGATCATTAGACTATTTTTGACCAGAAGCGGGTTGGGACATTCAGATGAAACTCAAGAGTAATGGTGCAACAGATTTTTTTTTTTTTTTTTGGTCCATGATGAAAAAGAGTGTGTTAATGAGTGAAGATGCACTGAATTTTAAGTTTTGGTGCATCTTCATAAAGCATCATATGAAGTTGACATGTTTATTTATTCATTTAAAATATTTTTACCCCACCTTTGTCCTTAAAGAGGACTCAAGTTGGTTTCTGGAGAAGTCCTAGAATCTCGAAATCAAACGGTAGTTTCTTTGATTACACTTTGAAGGGAACACTGACTTTTTCCATGTGGCTCTGTTACTGGTCCACAGCATATGTTTGTTGAGACAGGGTAAGCATGAGCCATTCTTTGGATTTATATTTCATGCGACACTTTCGTAGAAGCTTAGCCTTTCCGCCTTCCCTTAACCACCTCTTTTAATTTGGCGAGGAAAAGAAGAGCCAGCTTCCCTTCCTGTTTAATTTTTGGATACGTTCGTGCAGAGACGATTTCTTCCGAACCTTGCCACCCCCCTCCCCAAAATGGGCCTGAGGATGGGGGGTGGGGGGAGGCAGGAAGGAGCTTCCTCGGAGCTGTCAACTCGGGTATGTGCAAAATGAGCCCTAATGAGGTTGAGCTCCATCGGATTCTTTCACACTTGTCTGTTTCTATCTCACGCCACGAGACGGGGCAGCTGAAAGTCACGCCATGGTGGAAATGTGTAAGCCATCATGCGCAATGCAGAAGAAATGTCATTTAAGAACATGAAATATTGGCGTGTTTATAATCCTGCTTCCCTCTTCTTTTCCTTCCTTCCCTACCGCAGCTTTTCGGCTGTCGGCCTCCCTCCCGTTTGTCTCATTTTCACCACGCCTCCCTTCCTGCCTTCAGGCGTTTTGCTTCCTTATGCGTACCCATGTTTCTCTTGTCAGTCTATTGAAACAGAGCTCCGAATCTGCCACAATTTGGGAGGGGGGGGGGAACAGGACAAGCTCCCTTGCATCAACCAAAGCACTCTCTGGTTGGTTTACAAGTTAATTATGCAGGCTACACATTGCCCCCCCCAGCAAGCTGGGTACTCAATTTACCGACCTCAGAAGGGTGGACGGCTGAGCCAGCTACCTGGGATTGAACCCAGGCTGTGAGCAGAGTTTTGGCTGCAGTACTGCAGTTTAACTACTGTGCCACAAGGTTCATTGCCTCATGGCACAGGGGAGATCCTGTGGTGGCCTTGAAGCCCGTAGGAAAATGCCCTTGGCGGCAGCACATGGCCCACAGATTGTATATGGGTCACCCTTGTCGTTCTGCCTCCTGCCCTGGGTTTAAATTATGTAGTTCTTTTGTACGGGTGTCTCATGCATTGTTATCATTCTGTCTGTCTGTCTGTCCAATTATTCTGCCTTGTTCACATGTTCGTGGTTGGTCTTTCAGCTTTTTGTATTGGTCCAGCATTCGCTATGAATTAGGAATGTTAGATGTGCCACATAAAACACAACTAATTAGTCTCTGTTTGAGGCATCGTCCCTTTCTATTTTTAAAAAAACTTTTCAGCCCGTCCTTTCCACGTTGGGTGGATTCTGCCTGGTTGCATCCTAGCTGAATATTCAGATTGTGATTGATACAGTACATCTTGTGTTGGATGCAGTTCATCAGGGTTGTTTATAGCAACAGGGAAAAATCAGGATGGGGGAGCTGAAACTTTCATTTATGTAGTTTACATTATGCATGATTAATTTCTTTCTGTCTGCCTGTATTTTTGAGAAGAGTTATCTGAATGAGTCTCATAATGTGTATAGAAGCAAAACACACAGTAAAGTAGCTCAGCAGTGTATGTACTATCCCTTTCCAAATTCTATTTAGAAATTATCTACAGAAACAACCAACGCTTCTGGCCTTTGTTCTTTACATTTCATTTTGCAAAAACCTGTCCTCATATGGCTTGGCGTCCTGCTTGTTTTTCACGTCAGCATCTCCACTCCAGGGGTTGCTTCTGGCATGATGGCTGGTCCTCGCTGGGCAACTATGCCAGAGAGTTTGGTAAGCCTTACATTTTTGGACCATTGTTCCGAGAGTCATCTAGGCAGCATGGCTGAGTGAAGGATTCTGGGAATTGTAGTCCAGAAACTCCAGGGGCCCAATTCAGCTCCCCAATCACATGTTTTAACAGGAGGAACCATGGTTATGCAGCTATGTGTGTGCCCATGGCTACTACAATATTTATAAATTGATGAACATTTATAAATCACTTAGGTCCAAAGATACCAACGGAGTATACAGTAGGACCGCAGTATCCGCCGGGATGAATTCCAACCTCCCGCTCCACGGATGCCGAAAAATGTGGAAGACTCGAACCCTATAGATTGCATAGTTTATGGCTCCCCCTAGTGTCCAGCTTTGGTCAATACACCCTGGAACTGCATATAAATATGTATTTGTGAGGGGTTTTTTATTTATTATTTTCATGCAGTGGATAAATGCATTAATGGATACTGATCCCACAGATGGTGTTATACACACACATACAAACACAGAGATCAGTTTTTATAAAGTACTGAACAGCACCTTAGTCAAGACAGTTCTGGATCCTTGAAGGATTCACTTAATCACTTAAAACATACACTTATGGGAGTCACAACCGAACAAAAGTGAATTACATTTTTAAAGCAAAATGTTTCAGCTTCTGCCTTCCTCTGTTGCTCTGGTTAACGTATGTTCCTTCCAAGGCGGCAGTTATAAAACATAGGGAACAGGATATTTCAAAGTGGATGAATAGATGTGATATGCTGTCTTCAAGGATCATAAGAAGAATTATGGTCTTAAGGGTATTTAAGCTATTTCAATGGACAATTCGGTGTGGTTTTTTTTTTCCTGTTGGGAGTGGCAGTATATAATTTCCATGAGAGAATTCTATGCAGCCTTAGCTATCATGCTGTCAGGACACACCTATCAATAGTTGGCGAGAGGACCAACATCATCATACTCAGTGACACTGAGACCAAGGACAGCAGGATTCTAGCAGCCCAGGATATATGTGACAAATGTCTAGCTCATATTTGCCCCCTCCCGCTGTATAAACACAGAGACCCACACTTCCTCCGTCATAACTGGCAAAAGAAGTGAATCAGTTCATCAGAAACTTAAGGACATGAAGCAAAGAGTGAAGATTACTAGAGTGAAATAATCTAAAGGGTGCCAATGGAAAAGAAGAAAATATTAAAATGATTGATTCCCCCGCCACAAAAAAATATTTATGAAAAAAGTCCTTACAAAAGAAAACATTGGTGGATAAAAGAATCTAAATTCATGCGCCAGTTTCGAATCAATGTGTCTTTTAAGACCAATGTGTTGTGAATCAGAATACTGTAGAATGCTCAGTGGGTGCAGTTTGGAATCTGCCAAATTCATTAAAACTGTGAATAATTTCAAGGCGGACAAAGGCACAGATTAATTGGCCTTTTGGTTTCTAGAGATGCTGTTGGTGATGAGCATCCTGTGATCTGAAACATTGATCGGCTTTAAACCATAGCATTTTACCCTTGTTCATCCACTGTGAAATCTTTACCGTAAACGGTTAATGGGTTGCAACGAACATCTGAATTGATTCTTAATATAATCCAGAGGATAAACCATTCGACTCTTTAGGCGCTCCGAGCCTGAGGCAAGGGTGAGCGTGAGACCGGTCAAAGACGGTTTGGTCAACTGAGCAATGAGAGATTGTCAGCTAATCATTAAGGCCACTATCCTGCTGCCACGCCTGTGCATGGAATGATAATCGTGCAAGGGCTTTGCCATATATAGGACAAGCACTCTGGCAGGTCATGCGAGCCGCTTGCGTGATTCCCATCGCACGCCTGGGCATTTCAACAGGATCCTCGCCTGCCCGTTTTGTTGTTCTTAAAGTTCTTTTCATCATCAATGGTCTTCACGCTTACGCTCACAACAAAAATGCATTCAGGTAACTGTGACAACTTTCGTTCTGGATTATAGGGGTCTGTACTTTAAAGCCATGCAGTCAAAATATAAATTAAGCAAAGGGGAAGCAACTGCTTCTAAAAACAATACTGCTTATTTTATTTTATTTTGAGTTGCTGTACAGCTAAACAGTCACCTAGAACGTCAGCATTCCCGGCATCGTCCAGTCTGCTGTCATCAGTCATGTTTGGCTGCAGTCCAGTTACAGATGATTGCATTGGGTTTTTGTTTGTTTTGGTTTGGGTTTTTTTTGGTTCTTCCAGGTAACATTCAGAAGACCAGATGTTTTCTTTAGCCGCAGAGTCTTGCCAGCCCACCTCCCAGTTTAAGGAATATAATACCATTTTTCCATACGGTGGGTGGATTTGAATTGCCTCAGTCCAAAACGCAGAAAGAAATGAACAATACAGATGTGTTTCCACTCACAGGTCTCCAGCCCAGCCCTGTAGAGAAAGAAACACATCAAGAAAATGGCAGTGTGGCAGCTGCATTGGTCTGTCATCTGGGGAGGTTGGCAAGTCTTTGGGTCTGAGTTCAAGTCTTTGGTACCAAGTCTGACTCTGAGTCTTTGGTACCTGGTCCCAAGTCTGAGTCACTGTGAAAAACAAGCTCTTTTCCCCAGAAAAAAACGGAGGGGTGGGTGGGTTCCAAGTTGCAAGTTGAGTCTGAGTCACTGGGTCCCATGCGAGTCCCATGACTCGAGTCCCCCTCCCTGTCTGTTACAGGGAAAAACAAAACCTAATAGGCTTTAATTTATTTTTATTTTCACTTAATGGATTTTCAGAGGAAAAAAGACGGGTCAGAAGTGGGCCTCCTGGGGTGGAGGGAAGCTTTTCGATACTCATTGGGGCTCTGCCTGATGAGCTGGTTTCCTCGGCTCAACAGATGGGCAGGTCTTGGTGTTACATTATTTTCTCTTAATAATCCCGTTTACTCTCCTTAGAATCAGCGACTAAAGAGCAGCAAGTAACAAACAGTCTCAACCAGGAAGGAAGGGGATGGAGCGTTAATAGAAACAAATTGTATTTTTTGCAACAAGTTCCATAATGAACTGCTTTTCAGAAAGTAACTTTCAGTGTTCCATGCAAACCTGTTCAGCTGGAGGACTTGAACCTCAGGTCTTGTTGCTATTTAAATGCGGAGAACCCATCTTGCAAAAAATATGGCCCAGAGAAACGACAAGCATTGCATGCATCCGCTTTTGTTTATCTTGCTGGTGTGCTGTGCTCAGTGGCTAACCTAATGCTCCTTTTACCTCAGTGACGACCGGTTCATGCATCCCTGCGTATGGGTAATTATGTTCGTGAGTGTGTTCTCTGCCGTCAAGTCGGAACCGACATACATCAACCCTAATGGGTAAACATGTGCCTCCTCTTTAAAATAAAGCTCATTCTGTTTTCTCCCGGCCATTTGAAGCCACACTCTCTTGCTCGAATCCTCACAGGCACATCATGCAGCTGAAAACGCACTAAGTTCTGAGATGTTGTTAGTGGCTATTTAGGCAAACAAGGGCCAACGTCAACGCTTTGTGTGGTGGAAAAGCAAATCGACGCAGGCTTTTGTGAATAATTTGAAAAAGTGCCGCTGGCCGCCAGCTTCCTGGAGAATCCTGGCAGTTCCCCAGTGGTCAAATAGCTGATTACTTTGTATTTTAAACCCTTCCCCCATGAACGGTGAAGAAAACTCAAGCTGCCTGTGTGTGAGAAGGTGCATTTGAATGTCCGTGCACACCTGCAAATGCACCTGAATGTTTATAGATATACATACCTACAGATAATTTTTTTCAGCCAGTTTTATTGTGGTTTTGGATTTTCTCTGTGTATGTGTTTTTCTTAACAGACCAAATGACTAGCCTTTGAACAGTTTTACATTTCCTTGGTGGAAATGCAGACGCGGTGGTGGAAAACCAGAATGTCAGTGCTGAGAACCGGGCAGGCTGAAAAGAAAAGAGAGTCGAAATCAAGGGAGTACGTGATTTAAATGTGCTCTCTTCTTAAGCTGTGTCAAGGCAGTAAATGGCTTTCACTTAAACAAGTTCCTGAGGGGTCAGAAAAATATATGTGGAGCAGAAAGAAAGCATGCACTTAGAAATGGCATTAAAATGTGATTTTTGTCACGGGTCTGGTTGGAATGAGCGGAGTGTAGAGCCGTGAAAAATACAGCAGAAATAAAACCAATAACCTTCTGAACTCTGTGATAAGCTCAGCATGTTTCTCAGCTATAATCAGGGTGAGCGAAAAGAACACAGAGTTTGGTAGCACACGAGAGATTAAAAAGAGCTTGATGGCCCTTGAAGACTAGCCAGTCTGATGTGTGACGCGCTTTCCTGGATTGCAGACGAGTTCATCAGATGCATGCAGATTGGATGCAGAGAAAAGCAATATTAGGTGTAGCAGGATCCAATCCTGTTGCACAGTTCTGTGAATGGCAAATTGCTGCTGATTAAAGGTTCCTTTTGCAGATTTTGGGGTGCACAGGACTTCACCGCATCACGTATGAGTTGCAGGCACCCCAAAACGGCTTTTACTCAGTGGCTATCTGTTGCTGACAGTCATTTCCATTGCACACAGAGGATTTCAGCCACTGTAAAACAGATTTATTTATTTGACTTTATTTGGGAAGGTTAGTAAGGGAGAATGTGACCCTTCTGAAACCACCAAACTCCATTATAGATTATAGTGATATGCTTTGCGTCCAGATAGCTTCCTAGGTGTCTTTTGAACCCTATAAACACCCTTAAAAATATTTTGCCCCTAGGGGCGCAAATCACACCTCCTGAGTCCTTTCGACTTGTAGTTGAAGTGAAAGAAGAAAATGCCAAAGCCACATTGCAGTTGAACATCAAGAAGACCAAAATGATGACTAGGGAGGAAATACACAACTGTGTCATTGACAGTGAAGAAATTGAAATGTACCTTGATTCAGTCCAAAGGGGGAGACTGCAGCCAAGAATCAGACAGAAACTGAGACAAGGATGGGTAGTCATAAAGGAACTAGAAAAGACCATCAATGTAAGAATGTGTCACTGGAGACTAAGGCCAAGGTCATCGACGCTATCATATTTTCAATCACCATGTATGGGTGTGAAAGCTAGACAGTAAAGAAAGCTGACGGGGGGAAATGTTCAAATTGTGCTGCTGGACAAGACCCTGGATGGCCAGAAAGATGAACCAGTAGGTTCTAGATCAAATCAATCCTGAACTCTCTCTGGAGACAAAAATATTAAAACTGAAGCTGCGTCCTACTTTGGACACATCATGAAAAGGTAGGATTCTCTGGAAAAAAACAATCATGCTGGGAAAAGTGGAAGGCAACAGCAAAAGAGGAAGACCCAATACGAAATGGACTGACTCCCTAAAGGAAGCCCCAGACTTGAGTCTCCAAGAGCTGAGCAGGGCAGTTGAGAACAGGACATACATTTTGGAGATAGCTCATTCATGGGGTTGCCATTAGGGATGGGCACAAATAAAAAAAAAATCACCAAATTCATTCAAAAATCGCTAATTTGTTGATTCACATTCGTGCGAATCAGTGAATTTTTTAAGTGATTTTTGATTAATTGATTCATTGGGCTATAAAATGGCCTTCCGGGCACCTAGAAACACCACAGAAGAACAACGACAGAGTCCTCTGGGCCACATGGTTTGAATTGGATGTCCAGTTCATGGCCATTGGACAAATTAATTTTCTAATGTTCTCTTGTTAACATTTTGCTTTGGCCTGAGCAGAAACGAAGGCAAAATGAAAAGAGCTGCTGCGGCAGGTTTGGTTCTGGTTTGATTGCCTGAAATGGATAAGCTTAGGAAGCCTGCCGTTATTATCTTGGCCCCAGATGGCCTCCTGTCCCTTGGCTGTGTTTGTTCTGATGCCTTTCTAGTTTCTCTTTGGCTGTGAAGCCACATAACTTTGGCTTAGCACCGTAAGCGATGTAACGCACAAGTATATCCACCGGGTATACAATTTTCACAATGACAGGCTCCGTGTCTCTGTGCCCGCGCACACATGCTTGCTTCTAAGTTGTAACTAAGTGTGCTTGTGGAATAAAATCCTGAGCATGTATAATTGATGCGCCATAAACTTGTACAGAGAGTTAGCATTTGCTAAATAGCATCCTGTCTAAAAAATGCCTGCCCCCCTTCCATTGAAACAGAGGCAGGCTGCCAGATAGGTATGCCCAGTTTTGTTTTGTTTTTAAATCATCATTTTCAAAGTGTAGCCAAGTGTAGTTGACCGGATCAAGTGCTTGGGGGAAGCTTCATATAGATTACGGTAATCCTGACACCAAGCCAGAGAGAGAGAGAGAGAGGCCAATGTGGTTAGCCCTCTGTGATAGATAAGGAGGAAGTGGTCCACCACAACTCAAAGGTTACCTGTTCCGTCTCTGGCCTCTCTCTCAGTAGGAGTGGGAAAAGAGGCTTATGTGGAACCCCGGGCAGCCACTCCTGGCCAGAGCCGCTTAACACTGATGTAGGCAGAGCGTTCCCCAAACAGGCAACCGTGGTGGCGTGTTTTGTTCGTATTTGAGAGCAAAAAGACTAGCGCTTTTTTAAAATTAGCAGCAGCAGTATTTGGGGGGGGGGAGGGGGTAAAGCCTGTGGACTTTGCACAAAAGCATGCATTTGGCATAAAATATATTCTAATTAGTTTTTATTTAGTTTATTATTTATTTATTTAGTAAATTTATATACTGCTGACTTAGTGCAAGGACTCTAGTTTAACTACTGTACAGAAAGCCTCCTCCAACATAATTATGCTAGGAACGCATTCCCCCCGGACCCGACCAACGAGCTGGGTCCTCGTTTTACCGACCTCAGAAGGATGGAAGGTGGAGTCAACCTTAAGCTGGCTATCTCAGCTTGTTGGGATTGAACTCAGGTCGTGAGCAGAGTCTTGACTGCCATACTGCAGTTTAACCACTGCACCACGGGAGCGCAACGCCACCGATCCA
Source organism: Intellagama lesueurii (assembly GCA_037013535.1). Taxonomy (NCBI): domain Eukaryota; kingdom Metazoa; phylum Chordata; class Lepidosauria; order Squamata; family Agamidae; genus Intellagama; species Intellagama lesueurii. The sequence goes on from JBAJHW010000010.1 coordinate 14,558,500, forward strand.
ATAAGCTACTCCAGATGCAGCTTACGATTGGATTTTAGCCACTGAAAATGCAGCGTCAGACTTGCTGGAGTTCTTGCATGTTATGATCTGAGCTTTTTCGTCCTTTGTTCAGAAGGCCACATAACAAGTAGAGAATTATTTTATTTTATTTTATTTTGCAAGCAAACAAAACTCTGAAGATGCTGGCTGTTGCATAATTTTCAGCTTTGCCTTTTGATACACCCGTGTGTTCTTCCTGCATTATCCTCCTACACCAAGCAATGAAAATCAATGGGCCCAGCTGAATTTTTTGTTTGTTTGTCTGTTAAGACGCAGCAAGAGAATCATCAGAGCCGCTCTGAAATGGGAGATATTACAGATTTTTGAGGCAAAGAAGGGATAACCAATAGTGTTCAGCACTTACCTAGCTGCTTTCACTGTGGATTTCAAATTGCTTTATAGATATGAATGAATTTTCGTTTCCCAGCAAAACCCTCTGGGACTGGAAGCTATTATCACTATATTGCAGATGGAGAAAGCCTGAGAAGTTAAAGGTTAAATTTTCAGCCCTAGTTGAGCGAGCAGCAACGAGGGGGAGAAAAAAACCCAAACCCTCTGTTCTGTGATCAGAAGCCCCTTCAGAATACTAAAGATGAAATGCAAATAATATAGGTGTGTGATGTTTTTTTTAACCAATAGTTAAAATTGAAATTGCATTCAATTATTTCCTTTTTAAATTCAAGACCTAGGTAGACACGACATTTTGATGGCAATGGTGCCTTTTGTTGTACGTTTTGCTCGCTATTGTTCTGGAGCAGGTTGGCAACATGTAGGGATGTTGGCAAGTCTTTGGGCCTGAGTTCTGAGTTTGAGTCTTTGGTACCAAGTCCGGAGTCCCAAGGCCGAGTCCCTATTAAAAACAAGCTTTTCCCCCAGAAAAAGGGAGAGGTGGGTGGGTTCCAAATCATTGGGGGGGAACCCAATTCGAGTCTGAGTTGAGTTACCGGTGCGACTTAAGTCCGGCTTGACAGCCCGTAGCCCCTTATCGCTGGCAACACATTAATTTTTGCTAAGTGACAGGAGCCTGGCAGGAGGTGAAAGATGGGGCAAGAGGACAGAAGAGCTCAGTGGTTTAGAGCCGGAGGTTGGGAGTTCGATTCCCCCTCGGCGCCTCCTTGACAGGGGCTGGACTCGATGATCCGTAGGCTGCCTTCCAGCTGTGCAGTTCTAAGATGATAATGGTGATGACGACGACAACTTCTACTGCTGGGGAGGGAAAACTGGGACATAGAAAACAGTGCATTGGGAAAAATTCTGCTTCGTCCCCATGTCCTTGCAGTGCTAGCTTTCTCTATGCAAGGAGGTGCGTTCTCCTCTCTGCAGGGCCCATTCCGACATGCAACTCCTCTGCTCTAGTTTGAAGCCACGATGGAAAGAGAAAGCTCCCCTGTCTGGTTCTCTTGGCTTGCTTTTTGTCCAGCCCTCCTGTAAGCCCTCCACCCACCCACCCTCGCCCCAAACGCAGTGAGTTGCCTTTAACCTTCTGAGGCGGGCTTGTGCGGGCTGCCTGCGGTGGCTCAAATCCGGCTACTCCCAAGATTTCTGCAGGAAGCGTAGCATCTGTGGTTTCTGCTCCCCAAGCACACAGCTCGCCTGCTTTGTGCGGGTTGTGATAACGTGACCCGAAGGGACCTGTGGTGGTTCCCTCGGCAACTACTTGCACTTCCGTAGGAAAGCCGCCTTGGCGTTGGACGTCTCTGGCTGCAGACTATTTTTACTCCTCAAAGCACCCGAGAAGAAGTGGCAGTTCAGGGCTGACCTGAGAATTTGGGTCGGGTGCCTGTAGTGGAGAGACAGATCGCTGAGATGATGCAGGAGGACAGCCTGCATTTGGATTCCTTTCCCAGTCGGTTGCAGATGGCGTGTTAACTTAAGCTTCCTTTGCCCGGCTCCCCAAAGGATGGCGGTTAAATGCTGCTTATCTACACAGCTCGGGGGAGATGCTTTTTCGGATGACCACACCCAGAATCCCCCAAGGATTACAGCTCCCGGAATCGGCCAAGCTCTGAGGCACTCCTGCTTGCAAACAGGATGACGGTGAATGGTCCGGAGGCAAGCACAGCTTCCATCATCCTCTCCCTCAGCCTTTTGCTTTCAGGGCACCCGGCTCTGCAGGGCACTATGGGAGCTCTGGCAGAACACATTTCCCACATAGTGGTGGCGTTTGGGCAATGAATGCTCCAGAACCAGAGGACTGGGGGCATGGCCACATGGTTATGTTTGGATTGGGAATGTGGGAAATAGCTGCAGTGGCCGCTGGCACTTAAAACCTTCTGGTGGCCTAGCTCAGGGGTCTAGGTCTCTGGCTGAGGAGCCAGAGGTTGGGAGTTCGATTCCCCCACGGTGCCTCCTGGGAGAAGAGCCAGCCTGGGTAGCCCTGGGCAAGCTGCACAGTCCCAGGACGCCCTTTAAACCACTTCTGAGTACTCTCTTCCTGGAAAACCTTGAAAAGAGTCACTGGAATTGACTTGATGACACATGATTATTACCGTGTTTCCCCGAAAATAAGACAGGGTCTTATATTAATTTTTGCTCCAAGAAACTCACTAGGGCTTATTTTCAGGGGATGTTTTATTTTTTTCATGGACAACCATCTACATTTATTCAAATACAGTCATGTCTTCTTCTTCTGGTTGCTGCACAAGGGTGGAGGGCGGGGTTTCACTTAACTGGGGCTTATTTTTGGGATAGGGCTTACATGACGAGCATCCTGAAAAATCCTACGAGGGCTTATTTTCAGGTTAGGTCTTATTTTCGGGGAAACAGGGTATCAAGAGGTGAAACACATGGAAGGATGCCCCTCTGTCCCTAAAAAGAAGCCGTACTCATGTTTCAGACTCGGTTTAAACAGCTGCCGGCTGTGAACACCTGATGGAAGGCCCGGACAGGTTAGGAAGCCAGCTCCTGTTTGTCATTTTCAGGGGTCTCCTCCAGGACTCAGTGTTTGCTTTTGCATCCCTTAAACATCTTGGTTCCGCCTTGATGGTCTGCGGAAAGCTTGCCTGTTGCCGCTTGATGGGCTTGGGAGGCAGAAGGGACCCTGCAGGTGTAAGTAAGGAGCCAGCGAGGGGTTAGAAATGACGTGGAAAGTAAAACCCTAGGAATGGAGGCCTTCATGTCAACTGCGCTCCGGAATTTCTTTCATTAGATTCGGTGCAGCAGCCAGGAGGAAGTGGCAGACTCCCATTGGGATCAGAGCTGACCCTTCTTTTTCTTCCAGTGCAATCTTTCTTCTTCTCATTTCTTCTTATTTCCAGTGCCGTTGGTCAAGGAACTGGTTTGTTTGAAGCAAACATTGTTTTGATTTATCTTTTTTTTTTTTTTGCGTTTAAAAAAAGGACAAAACTTGTTGCAAAACAATTCCTTCCTTCCTCCCTCTCAACTATTATAGTTTTGTGCAAGGGATCTTTTCCCCCTACCTTCTCCAAATTTTTGAGGAATATTCTGTATTTTGCGGGTGCAAAGTGGAAAAGAACTCAAATAGGTATAAGCTTCTTGGCTCATGAAGCATCCCCATCACCCACACTCACTGTTTTCTAAGGGGTCAGAAGTTCAAAGCTTCAGAAGGCTTTGGCCGTCCAGTCCCCCATTTCGTCACATGATAGGTACATGGGATGTGTGTCAAAATGAGGCAGTGTGGAGTAGCTGCTGGTCAGGGTTCAAGTCCAGCCACATCCTTTTCCAAGGCATTCAACTTCTGAGGAGCCTCGTGGTGCAGTGGTTAAACTGCAGTATTGCAGCCACCACTCTGCTCACAACCCAGGTTCAATCCCAGGTAGCCAACTCATGGTTCACTCAGCTTTCCATCCTTTTGTGGTTGGTAATTTGAGTACCCAGCTCACTTGAGGGGTTAGGAGCATAATTCAACGGTAAACCACCCAGAGAGTGCTTTAAGTGCTGTGAGGCAGTATATAAGCAGCAAACTTTGTTTTTTAACCACCACAACCACCCACAAAACAGCCACTCATTATGTTCTATCAAGCTGCTCTTGGGTTTGGTTATTTTCTTTTTTCCCTTAGATTTGTTTTTCCTCTTTAAACAATGTATGTTTGCAAATTTTGGAATTCCTCCAAAGCCAGTGTTCTCTCCTCCTTTCTGCTCGGATGATTCTGCTTTGGATGGATAAGATATATATAGATGTAGACACTTTACTGAACATTTAGACTTGGTGTTCTTTGTAGAGTTTAATCCAGGGGAAGATAATCTTTGCATTAAATAACTGACAAAATAAATTGCATATAACTTGCCAGTGTTAACAGACGTCGCCTGAACGTCCATATGTCCATCACTCAGAAAGAGAATGAGGAGTGAGGAGTACAATTTTTGCCTCAATCAGAGAAGATAAAACAGTGTGGAGGTTCTCAGATCTTCATATCCCAACACTGGTTATCTGCCAGAACATGGTTTAATTATAAAATAAACTATTGTGTACTTGCCAATCTGAGGCAGCAAACCATATGCAAGATTTTGAAAGAAGTATTTTGATTTTTTTTTTAAAAAAAACTCTATGCAGTGGTTCCCAACGTTGGGTCCCCAGATGTTCTTGGACTCAAATTCCCAGAAGCCTTCACCACGAGCCGTGCCAGCCAGGATTTCTGGGAGTTGTAGTCACTCAAAGGTGAGAACCACAATTCTATAGTGTTTCAATACCTTAGTTTATCTTTTAACATTTTTACTTTAAAAAACAACAAATCTACCTTTCTGAATTGAGTTTGTAACTTTATTTTTGTCCTTTTTTGTTTAAATCACAGTTATGCACCGGTTGAAATCCTGTTGCACTGGTAGGCAAACATGAAACAGGAAGTCTCTAGCCATGACATGAGATTTTAATTGAACTGTTCCTCAAGATCTGGGCAGGCTTGTATCTCCTTGGGTTTCCACAATGGTGTGTGGCTTTGTTCTCCTCCTTACATTTGCTTGTACCAAATTGATTTGCCCGTTGGTATTTGCAGAAGTTATTCTACAGCTCTTGGCACCCTGCTTCTCTTGGCGTTACCCTTCACACCGGGTTCCAGACCATTATAAGAAAGTTAAGGAGCAGTTTTTTCTCATTCAAATGTTTGAGGGACTTCACACTTCCTTTCCACTGTGCAAGCTGTTTATTTATCTGGCTACTGTTCTTGACCAAATGCATGAGGAATCTTGACCCAGTGCATAAATTACTGAGTGGCAGTGGTGGAAGCCAGCTGATGGCATCTGGTGTGGAAAAGGATATTACCAACTGGGCACTCACTGCTAGGCTAATTGTTTGATGTGATACAAGGTAATGATCGATGATGGCTGACCATAAATCACGACAGCTGGTTTCCTGCATGCTAGTTATCAAATAACACCCAGAATAATGAGGCAACAAACATAAATCCTGAGCGCTCGCTCTTACGAGTCCTTCTGACCCCCTTGTTTGTTGCCCATTTTCTGATTCAACTCATGGCATGGTGGTGAATTTTGAGTTATGGGGACCTTCCCAGTTGCCACACCTCTCCGAAAGGAGCCACCCCAAAAAATAAGCAGCTCTGTTGGTCCATTATCCGTGTTTTGGTTTTTTTGTCCATTGAAGTACAAAACAATATACAATTGTGTGCTGTCAAGTCAATTCCAGTTAATTCCAGTGTAGGGCAATGCTTTTGAAGAGTTTTCCAGGTAGAGAATACTCAGAAATGCTTTACCCTTCCCTTCCTCTAGGGGCAACCTTGGGACTGTGCAGCTTGCCCAAGGCTACCCAGGCTGGCTCTTCTCCCAGGAGGCACAGCGGGGGAATCGAACTCCCAACCTCTAGCTCTGCAGTCAGAGACCCAAACCACTGAGCCATCCAGCAAGCTGGTGCAAAATAGTATGGATAACCACAGGGATAACGCCCATTAGTTTATTATAGATGGGGAAACTATATTTCTAGCTCACAACTGTGAACATTGCAGCTAGGTGGAGAGAGAAAAGGCCAATGGAGGAGGTGCAGAAGAAACCATTGGTTCAGCTAATTAAAAAGACCCAGACACTCTGCCTTCGTTATCTGTGGCTCCACTATACCACTGGTTTTGATCACCCCTGTGTGCTGAAGGTGGCAGTTCCATCGTTCTGTTCATTTGGAGAAGCTTTGGGTCTTTTGACGAATAAAGTTACACCAGACTAGATAAAGGGGTGGCCTTCCTTTATTTTATAAAGAAATTTCACGTACTGTCCCAGCTGGGATTCTGTGCCGTTACCCAATGATGCTGAGCACGGGAATGTCATCGTCTCTCACCTTGTTCCCGAAGTTTGTATTAATCAGCACTCCGCAGTTTGCATATTGTTGATTCATTAACCCACTTGCTTTAAGTGTCTTTAATTTGCAAAGAAGTAAAAAGCCCTGCTGTTAATGAGGGAAATCCACCTTGCGCGTGTGAAATTTTTTCTCCAAAAATATGTTGGAGCAGAGAAGCTCAGCCCCCTGTCCCAGTCGCTCCCCTGGCGTGAGATCCGTTTCAACCCAGACGAGCATTTTAAAGATGAAATTTTTAATCTGAAATAACAAGCATTCTGATTTTTTTAAAGCCCTCCAGGTGGAATATGGGGCTGGAATTTATTTATCCTAACTGTTATGCTCGACACCTAACATATAGCTTCCATGTTCAAAAGGTGGAATTTTATTACCCAGGACAAAACATTGCTGTGCATGGCGAGATCCTTGCTAGTCACTCTAGTAATTTAAAATTATAATAATATAAACATTTGTATTTTGAAATTATTGTAAGTGTTAACTGTTTCTTTTTAAAGCCATTCCACTGGTTAATAAATAGTACATTCAATTCTTAATTATTCAAATTATATGGAAGACGTATATGCATGTGAAAAATACCTGTATTTATTACTTCTTCATGTCCAGCTCTTTGTTAAACGAGTGACTCATTTTTTAAAAAGCTAGTCACCTTGCCGACAAAGGTCCACATAGTCAAAACTATGGTTTTTCCAGTAGCGATGTATGGAAGTGAGAGCTGGACCATAAAGAAGGCTGACCGCCGAAGAATTGATGCTTTTGAATTGTGGTGCTGGAGGAGGCTCTTGAGAGTCCCCTGGACTGCAAGGAGAACAAACCTATCCATTCTGAAGAAAATCAACCCTGAGTGTTCACTGGAAGGACAGATCCTGAAGCTGAGGCTCCAATACTTTGGCCATCTCATGAGAAGAGAAGACTGGAAAAGACCCTGATGTTGGGAAAGTGTGAAGGCAAGAGGAGAAGGGGACGACAGAGGACGAAATGGTTGGACAGTGTCACCAAAGCCACCAACATGAATTTGACCCAACTCCGGGAGGCGGCGGAAGACAGGAGGGCCTGGCGTGCTCTGGTCCATGGGGTCACGAAGAGTCGGACGTGACTTAACGACTAAACAACAAAAGTTCTTGATATGTTTCCCCGGGCCGAACTGCAGCCTACCGTTCCGGTCACCCTCCCTGCTATAGATATTTTACGGCTGGAAAAGGTGCATAAAGCGGCGTGAATGGACTATAATAATCAAACTGGATTTTCTTTTGTTTGCTGTAGAGCAGGGGTCTCAAACATGCGGCCCGGGGGCCATTTGCGGCCCGCCGGACAATAGTTTGTGGCCCCCGCCTTGCCTGCCCCCCCCCGAAGCGCCCATGCGGCCTCTGCTGTCAAGAGTCAAAAAAAGCCTCGCCTCGCTCGCCGGCTCTCCCCCAAGACAGCGCCTCTTGCACCCTCCATCCGGAACTGCAGCCTGCCAGCCAGCCCACCTGTCTGCCGGCTGGCAGGCTGCAGTTCCAGATGGAGGGTGCAAGAGGCGCTGTCTTGGGGGAGAGCCGGCGAGCGAGGCGCGCTGCCGGTCCTTTCCCCCAGGCGCCCGAGCCACCGCCAAGCGATGCCTGAGCGGAGCTCGCTCCCGGCCCGTCCTCGAAGAGCGCCTCCAAGCTGCCAACAGCAGCTGCTGCCGCCGCCGCCTCTTCCAGGGAAGCGGCTCTCTGGCTCTCTTTCTCTCTCGGCAGCACCAGCCTGGCCAGCGGCCGCCTCAGCACCCGGCAGTGCTTCCTCCTCCTCCTCCTCCTCCTCTTCGTCCTGCTTCAGCCGCCTCAGCTCTGGAGGCTGCCTGGGCTTGCCTCGCAAAGTTTGCTCCTCTGTCGTGGTGGGGGTAGCTGCTGCTGCTGAGTGCGCCTTTTTTTGAGGGGGGCCCTCAGAGGAAGGTTGCCGGACCTCCGTGTGTGTGTGTTTGTGTGCGTGCACATGCGCGCACCTGTGGGGGCCCCCGCCCCATTCTGTTTAATTTCGCAGGTACCGATGGGGGCTTTTCTCCTTTGGCAAGGTGATTCTGTGAGTTTTGTTTTTTTTTAAATTATGTCGTGCCCTCCCCCACCCACTAGGCGGTCGCCGGCACTCCCTCCCTTCTCCGCTTCTTCGTCCTGCTGCTGCTGCTGGTGGTGGTAGTGAAGAAGGAGCCGGAGGGGGTCGTGGCCGGCAACGAGGGCTCGCGTGCCCCTCCTCCTCCTCCTCGGAGCCCCAGCCGGGCTAAGGAAACTCCTGGGCGGCTTCATCGGGCTCTTGCTCCGCTTGGCGGAAAATCTGATGCGGCCCAGCCTCACCCAGACTCTGCCTCCAGCGGCCCCCAGGTAAATTGAGTTTGAGACCCCTGCTGTAGAGGGTGTTGATCAGATGGTTCAGTCTTTTTTTGGAGAGAGTGTGGTGATTTCCCCATAGGAAAACGGTTGCCAGTTTTGAGCCGATTTAGCTTTGGAGAAAGCCGAGTAAGTGACAAGGTGAAGTTGGAGGGGAGAGGGATGATAGAGGTGTATAAAAATCACACAAAATATATGGGAAGTTCCCCCCCCCCCCCCCCCCGTCGTCATATCAGGACCTGGGACCATTTCATTGAGATTGTATGATGGACAATGCAGGGTGAGGAAAACTTCGCTTTCCTTCAGACAGCACACAGTGAAACTGGAGAGGTTGCCACCACCACTGTGGGAACAGCCTGCTTAACTGATGAGGGCTTCCGTCCAACCTGGGCTGGCTCCTCTAATTTCTTCCCACCTCATTCTTGTTCCTTGGCTGGTTTTAAACTGTCTTGTTAAAGGACATGTTCTTTTTCCTGAGTCAGAAAACTGAGTGGAATTGGGTTAACCGTTTCATGCATTGTTAATGAGCCCCAAAGTTAATTTAATCGTGTTTACATTGGCGGCGGGGTGGGGGTGGGGAGGCAGGGTGTTCCTTTTAAATATTTGTATACTTACTGTTTTAGCTTTAATATTGTCTTTTAATGATGTAAGATGTCTCTTTATACTTATTGTTCTTAACTTTAAATATTATCTTTTAATGATGTAAACCACCGTTGTACACTCATACAACTTTAAATATTGTCGTTCAAGGGTGTAAGCCGCCTTGGGTCCTTTTTTTAAGGAGAAAGGTGGGGTAAAACCCTCCACTCATGACTTCCCCTTCTATTATAATCTCATCTCCTGTCCTCCCTCTCTTTTAAACTTATTCAGTCCCAAGGAATTGAAATAAAAAGGAGCCGTGGTATCCAAAGACAATGTGAGCTTTTGTGGATCAAGGCCACTTCATCAGGCTTGTACTAGTGTGAAGAACTTGAAGTCTTGAAGAACTTGTGCACTGGGGGCGAGGTGCATGGGGGTCCCAGGGTGACGCTAGTGGGAACGGCCCAGTAAACCACTTGGGGGGTACTCTAAACCGGTCATTCTCATCCTTCCCCCCTGCCCCATTTTTGGCCATAAACACAATATGAAAAAATATATAGGCTGAATCAGGGTTGTCTAAGCCTTATAACAAACTTTATAAGGTGGTGTGTGAAGAATTGTTTCCAGTCTGTGCCCCCCCCCTCCAAGTGTGCCAGGGCACCCCAACTGAGAATTAAAACCCCAGGAGGGTTGCCATAACTCAGACTTCCCTTAAAGGCACGTAATTCTTAAGGCTGTCTCTCACACACACATTAACCCTGTAGTTTTAAAAAATTCCCGTGCATATTTGCAATCAAATGCTAACAGGCCTCTTTTGAAATGTATTTCCCCCTCAGAACACATGTTGGTGTTTAAAAAAGCATGTTGGTGTGATTTTGTTTTTGAACCCCAAAGCGTGTCAGAATATTTAGGAAATGTGGGAGTTGACAGCTAATTAAGTTTGAATTTATAGACTAGTTCAGGAGGTGTGGATTCTGCTCAGTTTGCACGAGAAGATCAAATTCCTCCCGCATGCCTAAGCAGAACAGGATAAATGTGTCAAAAAGGTAGTGGAGGATATAATCACCTGTTCAAGGAGGATGCCACCCTCTGGCTCCACCGCCTCAGACCGAAACCACTGAGCAGTCCAACGGGCGAAGAGATGTTTCGCTGGAGGTGGAAACATTTCTGGTTCATCATGAAACGGCTGCAGTTGTTTTACCTTTCTTTTCTCCGCTCCTCGTTGTACATCAGGTTAGGATCACCTCTCGTTTTCTGCTCAGCAAATAACCATTGTACTTAGCGCTTCTGTGTCAGTCATAGAAATGCCTGTTTTGTTTTCTGATGCTTTAAAAAAAAGAGAGAGAGAACCTGCTTTAAAAGCAAAAGCGAGTTAGCAGGCAGTAGCTTTTAATGTATTTTAATAAAGTGTTTGTCTGCAGTGAGGAAGGGCTGTCTTTCTGCACCACACCTGATTCTGCAGATAGAGTCTCTCTCTCTCTCTCTCATGCTCGCTGGCTCGCATGCACGCGCACATACGCTTCGGCATACACACACGTGTACAGCGCTTGCTGCAAGGCATGGTTGCGTCTCATGCCTGCTTCCAGAAAGTCCAGGCCCTGATTTGTCAGAGGAGGGGGGGGGGGGAAGGATGACAGTTCATCACTAGCCCGTTGGGTCGCCTTTGTTATCTTGGGGGAAATGGTGTGTGAACACGTGCAACCCAAGGTGAGACAAGAAGTCGTCCCTGGGAAAGCTTGCTCTCTCGGCGTGGACCTGAGAGGCGACTCCCTGACATCGGAGGCACAGCCTCTCTCCCGCTCTCCTTGCTTTCCATGCACTGATACCCCTTTTCTTGCTGGTGGAGGAAACTCGTCCACCCGCTCCTCCTCCAAAAATAATTAGCTGCACAATAAACACAGCCGTGGTTCCCTGGCTTCGCCGCCCTTCCCGAGGGCTGCACGACCGCCGTGCTGGCCCCGGCCGTGGGTTCTGTGGATGGGCAGAAGAGGAACGGCTAGTCCAGGCAGCAGAGGGTTAACAAGCACCCTCCTTCAGCTCAGGAGGGCAACCCTGTTTGGGAATCCAGGTGCAGGTGAGCCGGGGCAGCGAGGAGAAGGTCTTGCGATTTCACTCCACTTACGTGTCTTCAGGATGATGGCCAAAGAAGCTGGCTTTGTTGGTGGACATCGAAGCTTCATTGTTTGATTAAAGTACCTAATGAGGAACCCCCCCCCCACCTATCTCTTTGCATCCAATTTTCATTTTCATGCGCACTAAAAACAAATCGATGAATGCCTTTATTTCATTTAAGGAAGCCAAATATTGCTAGGGTATTGCACGCCCATCTCGTTTGCAGCCGTTCCCGTGTGCCTGGCTGATGTGTTTCCCTGGGCGCATGGCGGGATTTTTGGGGGGGGGGACCTTCTGTATCTATTTCAGTTCTGCGGTAGACGCAGGCCTGTTCCGGGGCAAACGTTTCACCCTTCGTGACCAGCGATCACAGTGTTCTGCTCCTGCCCGACTCTGGGGGTCTGAGTTAGGGAACCCTGGGAGAGCAGAGCAGGAAAAAGCTGGCCCACTGTTTACCCCCGCTGAGAAAAAAAGCCGCTTCGTCGCTAGAGATCATACAGAAAGGAATCAAAAACAGAACGGCCGATATCATGACGCCTTCATTCAAATCAGTAGCATGGCCATATTGGAAACCCTTTGCACCATTTTTAGTGGCCTACTGGGGAAAATGCAGGGTAGAGAATGCCGAACACAGACAAAGCTTATTTTATTTTGATTGGTCATTGATTTAAATTTTTATCCTGCCCCTCTAGGGGCCTGAGAATTATCAGTTTATTAAACGATAACAGACCTTGTTGAATGTCTGAGCTACTTTCCCATGGGGAAAAGTGTTTCTGTCTTTAGCTTTGGAAAGCGGCATGAAACAGGATGCATCTTATGGTTGGTGCGCACGAGGTGAGTACGGCAGTTTCTCTCCCCTTCCTTGTTCCAATAGGCATAAGAATTGGAAGCCAGTGGGTGTCATGGTTAGTGTGTTGCAGCAGGACTCTGGAGATCTGGGTTCAAATCCACTTGAAGTCATGAAACTCACCAGATGCCTCGGGTGTATTGCACTCACTCGGGCCGGCCAATTTCACAGGGTTGATGTGAGCGTAAAGTATAGAGGAAGACCGTCTTGTACACTGCTCTGAGCTCATTGGAGGGAAGGTGGGGCATAAATATAAACAGCAACAGCAATAATAGTACAGATAACAACACTGCTAGCCTCCAGGGTCATTCACAAAAATGGAGTGGCGTTTCAAAACAGATAGCAAGGATACTTATTTGCACAGTGGCCAGAATCCTGTTGCAGATTTGCACTTGCTTAAGGGGATTCTCATACGTCTTAGAGGCCAGTCGTCATGCATGGCTGGGGTACTGGTTGCATGCTTGAGCATGTGCCCAGGAACACAGGGATCAGCACCTCATTGCCAATTCCCTTACACAAGTGTAAATTGGCAGCAGGATTCTTGACAGTATATACTTAAAATTGTAGGATTAGTTTCAACAACGGTGGCCTAATCGCTTCCAACTTGGGTAACTTTTAGAGAACATTATACCAGTTCTTGCAGGATAAGGCTTTTAGTGACTGCTAGAAATGATACATGCATGTGAGCAGACACACACCTGATATCTCAGAGTTAATAGACTTCTGCATATGACGGGAACAAAGGAATGGTTTTTGTACCCAGGTGCCCAGGGCTGGCTGGCTTTCCACTCGTATTCTGTTGGTCACAGTACGAACAGCACGCTGGCATGGATGCTCCTTTGATTTGATCTAGAAGGGGTGCGTGAAAGTTCTTACGGGCTCATTTTGAATATAGTGTTAAACCCATTTCTGTTATTGTCGTGGTCCAGTCCTGTGCTGGAGGGAAAGCCACCGTGACCCTCCCTGACTCTGCTTGTGTTCTCCGTGTACTCTCATGGAGGATGACGGAACAGTTTTGTGTCAGCAAAGGAGTATGCGCGGTGGTGCCCTGGCCACCACCAAAACTGATCGCTAGACAGGCACTCCATGAATCCTAGACTCATGGAGCTAGAAGGGGCCTCTAAGGCCATTGAGTCCAACCCCCCCGCTCAAGACAGGAATCCAAAGCAAAGCAGATCTTGCTTTGACACAAAGTGTCCACTCAGAAACCCCTCTGTCTTTTTGGACCACGCAGAGGGTGGCTGGGCTAGAAATCTCCATCAAGGCTACATCCAGGTTGGATGTATTCTCACCCCTATCAGTTCCTCTCTGATATTGGCTCGGTCAGGACGGCTGCATGCTTCCCAGCTGAAAGCAGTGTCAGACACTCAAGAGCTCAGCCATTGGCGTCCAGCAGCTTCATGGGTGTTCGAAACTGCAAGCTGGTGTGTTCATCCTTAGTTTGCACTGTAAAGTGTTCTTTCTCCACTTATCTTCCCCTTGGTGCGTGCTAATCTGCCTACACGGGCGTAGGTACTGGAAAAATCTCCTCCTCCACCTGTACATACTGTATGCTCTGCTCTCAGAAGGGTCACGAGCGCAGGTGAATCTCTGTGACATCCAGGTCACGGAACAGGCCACCATGTCGCTAAATTTTTAATTGCTTAACATCTGGACGCCTGGGCAAACCAAGTTGAACGTGTCTCTGTGTGACTCAGTAAGAATCCGAATTGTTGTTTCTATCATTCTTGTAGGGATTTTTGTACAATTTTGGGGGGGGGGGGCATTTTGGCAGTTTTTTTAAAATGAGGAACATGTGGAAGTGTTTAAACTCCTGCCCCTTTTTATCTGGAATGCACATTTAATATTTCAGCAAGGTTATTATTGTGAGAAGTTGTCTGGCGGCTTAAGAGTGATGTTTTGAACAGTTTGTTCAGGAAAATATTACTTCTTTCTGAACCTAAAGCACACCTTGTACAGAGGTGACATTATCCAAGGCACTGCCTTTGAAAAAAGAGCTCTGTGTGGCAATCACCACCCCCAGATGTGGGCCACATGGATCAGTGCTACCATATTATTATACTTTGTCTCCCTGCCTGTGTCTCCTGGGAATGTGGAAGGGGTGTCTGCACATGAAATTCACCAAAAGACCATTCCTTTCGTTTGGTTTGGTTTTTCCCCTTCAGCAGGAAACAAATTAGTATGCATGCTTGTTCTCGAAATAAGAGTTACAAATTGATTTAAATCAATTATTTAGATTTTTTTTTTCCAAAGATGTTTTCTCTCTCTTTTTTCTTCCCCCCCTTGTTGATTTAAATCAAGTTTTGGTCTGCTGATTTAAAATTGCTGTGATGTAAAACAATACATACACCCTGAGGCTTTCATGGCAATTTAACATGTATTTAAAATGGGGTCCCTCCATGGATCTAGACAGTTTGACAGTTTCAAACAGGCGGGGTGCAGGTTCTGTCTTTTAAACCATTTGCTTAGATTTTAAAGGTTATACTTTAGAAGATCACAGAGCTACAGGGCACAGTCCTGTCTTTTTTATTTTTATTTTTGCAGACACAAAACATGGAAAGCCCCTTAATTTTCTCTATTTTTGGTTGAGCAGCCCTATGTAAATTCTTGCTTCCATTCTCTTTTTTCAAGTTAGGAGGCGTGGATTTAAATTTGAGCTCACTGGTGCATCGTAATAGGTGAGCAGATCTTCCATGTATTCTATACCTCTCCTTCAGCTGCTCACCCATAAAACAGGAGTGCGGACTTGAGCACTGGGGGAAAATGCATCTGATGTTTAGATGCATCTTGTGAACTGGAAAAGAAGTTCCATATATTTCTTATGCCCATCTCTTCACCAGGAAACAGAATCTAGTACCCGGTATGAACAGAATTTAGGAGGCAGAATATGGCACCTGGCGCAGTGGGTTAGTACCACCAGAAACCGAGCTTCGTGGCTGATTTGATTCTGAGTCAAAAGCGAAAACTGGGAATACAGGTCTGGTTGCGCAACCCTGCGGTTGGGTTGTAGAGATACCAACGTTGTTCCCAGACATGCTGTCATTTCCAAGGATGACCACCAAAAACATCTTCCAGGCAGGGACTTTGCCTGGGTGTTGGGACCTTTTCTTGGGGTATTCTTCGTCTCTTCTTCGACTTAACTGTTCTCTGCTCCCATGCGATGGTCCAGGCAGTGATTTGGAAAGGTTCGGCTTGTTATAGTTAGCATCCACGGTTTGGAAAAAAAAAATTATCAGACAAAATTTTTTTTTTTAATGTGAGCTTTCATGCATCAAGTCCACTTCCTCAGACATACTTGTGGACTTGACTCACAAAAACTCACATTCAACTATAAGACTCTTTAAGGTGCTACAATATTTTTGTCCCTGTGGGGTTTTGGGGAGGGTACGTTGTTGTTATGTTTTCTTTTTCTGTCTGATATGCTTGCGCGGACTAATGCAGTGACGACTCTGAGCTAGCTGCTGCCTGCGATTGCCACCTCCGTGGGGGCACCCGTGCCCTGTGCCTTCCCACCCATCACTAATGGGAACTGGATAAACATTGCCCGAATAAGCATCCCTTTAATTTGGGAAATGTACCTGCAGCGAGTGTGAAGTCCATGACGTATAGGTGCGTGGCAGTTTTGTGGTCCTCATCACACGAGTCTGAACACCCAAGCTTCCCCTGTTTCCATTCAGTTGTGTGTGCAGTGAAGAGGAGAATGAGTCTTTATTGAGCCATCTTTGCTCCTTCTGATAGCTGGGCATGGCCTCCATACCCGAGGCAAGCCTGCGCATGCCAACAGTTGAGTTGGCAGAGGACGTGATGATGCCTTGACTTGGCCTCGTTTCTGGCTCTGAGCAGGCCTTTTCCTTAGCTAAGTGTGGTGCTCAGCACAGAGGGTGACAGGTGTGTTTCACATCCTTTTGAATTGCGGTGGCAAATGGCTTCAAGGGTAGGCATTCTTGTCTTGTGCCAAGCCACGCGACAGGCACATGACTGCAGAGGCCTGCACTGACCTTCTTAGCTTGTGGCAATTTGCCACTGGCATTTACAGTCAGTGGAGTTACACTAGCAGGCATAAATAACAGGATTCGGGCCCGTGTGACCTTGTGGTGTGTTGTCTAGCAAAGAAGGCTGCATTGTTTAAAGCTACACATTGCACTCTCTACATTGCCTCCTTTCTCACCTTGCAAAGCATGTGAATCTTCAAAGTTTGCATGGAGCCCGAGAGAGCACAGAGTTGAATCCTAAAAGAGCAGAGGCCTATTTTTTTCTTTTATATCCATGCTTTGACCCAGTGTAGACAAAAATCAATGATTTTTTAAAAAATCAAATTTCTTTAAATCAAGATTTAAATCAAAAACAGTGATTTTTAAATTTAAATAACCCAAAAATCCAGTGTTTAAATTTAAATCGTGATTTAAAGCAATTCGGTTTAAAATGAATTTGCCCTGCTTGGGCGCAAAGTTAATTGCTTGGTTCTGTCGTTTTGCTGTGACTAGGTTCCCTTGTCTCTTGGATTCACCTGGGCCGTTGAAGTTCATGTGTGCATCAAAGCCAGCGTGCCACTGTATCCACCGATTCAATCTCCTTTTGATGTTTTTCTCCTTCTTCTCCTTTTTGACAGGTCTCCTGTATTCCCAGCACAGTTCCTAGAAGTGACAGAGACCAGCAGCAGAAAAAACGAATATCCCAAAGTGAGCCGATGGAGATTTATCTTTTGAGGCATGGTGGCTCGGTAAGTCCGTGTGCAGTTCACACAGTCCGGGTGGTTTGCATTTCCCATGGATCCCATCACATTCAGACAGCACACCTTCCGCACAGGAGTTTGATTCCCCCCCCTTTTTTTTTTTGCGGGGAACTACAATTCCCCTAATCCCATAGCCAGCCAGTGATGGTACTTGTAGTCAAAACAAAAGCATACATTTCCAAGCTCTGGTTGCACACACTGATATGCGGCTTTGCTGTATGTATTCCCCTTCTTCCTTTGTGGGAAGTTCATGAAAGGATGCAGTGAAGGACAGGCCTAAAAATAAACTGTTTGGAAAGGCAGGAAATTTATTCCCCATGGAGTGAACGCGTGGTTTTTCAAATTTATCGCTCAAGTGGCTCCCAACAAATACGTGAACCACAAACACCCTGGTCAAAGAGAAACCAGTGATATTTTTGTTCCGACAGGTTTTTAGTGTTTAATTTTAACATGGCTGGTTGGCTCTACCAGTATATTTCTTTAAATTTGTTTCTAAAATACACTTCTAATTCTTGATCTGTTTTTATAGGGTGATTTTAATATTCCCATGATGAATCGTTTTTAAAACGCTTCTTGCATATTAGTTCTGATTCCTGTCTTAACAATCTGTGAGCCGCCTCAAGCCCCATTGCCTCAAGAAAGGCGGTATAGAAGTGCAGTAAACCAGTAAATAAGTGAGAACCAGTATGGTGAGGTGACGCGAGAGAGGGTTTATTTATTTAAATTATTTTTACCCTGCCTTTCTCTTTAAAAAGGACCCAAGGCAGCTTACATCATTAAAAGACAATGTTTAAAAGCTTAAAAACGTAAGTATACAAATATTAAAGAATTAAACAAATACAGAGGTACCTCGGTTTACGAACGCCTCAGTTAACGTAATTTTTGGTTTATGAATGAAAATCCATTGAAAATAATGCCTCGGTTTAGGATTTATTTTCACAATACGAAGCAAGTTTCCCCAGGATGCATTGCGCCTGGGAGGTTTATAGCACTGCCCCCGTGCATGCGTTCCTATAGGAAACCGCGTTTCAGTTTGCGAATTTTTTGCAATACGTAACATCCCGGAGAACGCATTAAATTCGTAAACCAAGGTACCACTGTATTATATTAAAAATGGTAAATAAAATCAATGCCAAAAAGACATTTAAAAACAACAAGATGCAACGATCCATTTAAAAAGACAGCCAATCACTGAGGGAAAGCCTGCCTGAAGAGAAAGGTCTTTGCCTGCTTGTGGAAGGTCAGCAAAAATGGGGCCAGCCTGGCCTCCAGTGGGAGGGAGTTCCAGAGTCTGTGGGAGCAAACACAGAGAAGGCCCTGACCTGCTTTTCTCCATCTAGCAGAATGATCACCTTAAACACATCGCTCACTCTCCCGACCCAGCTAACAGAAGCCCCTTGGGATATATCTCAAGCCAGTATAAATCATGCTGTGGTGTAAGGGCTTTGAACCCGGAACACCAGTCTCAGCAGCTAAGGGCGCCTGGGGCCTGTCACAATCTCTCGGCAGGATCTCCCTTACAGGGTTGTCGGAAAGATCAAATGAGGGAGGGGGAGAGAGAACCATATTTATATAGGCTGCCTTGGGCAGTGTGTATGTGGGGTGTGTCTGTGTAAAGGTGCAATAAACAAATAGCCTCTAATTCTCCGTGCCCTCTCTGAGCCGTTGTGTCCGCCTCATGAAGGGAAAGCGCATTGGAAGCCGACTAGAACATCCGCCGTGGTGTGTTCAGCAGTCTTCGGCAGGAGTTCCTGGGAGGGAGGAGATAATTTGGTTAAGGAGGTATGGGGGTTGAATCTGCTTCTTGTAATTTCGTCCAGCCCTCTTCTGATCTTGAGCTGCACATTCATCCTTTGGCTTGCTGAGCTTTCTACTCTTTTCACTCTTTTGCGGTTACAACACCAGGAAGTCCTGTGTGTGTGTCTCTAATGAAAAGGAAATCTCTCTCTCTCTCTCTCTCATATCTGACCTTGGCATGCCTGGGAGCCATGCGCTGAAAGGCGAGAGCCGGGAAGAATTACACTGTTTGTGCTTTATCTCTGGGGCATTGATACCTGCAGTTCCAGGGCCTTGATAATTAAATCGGAGAATCTCGGTCGTTTCAAGTGAATCACAGCCGCTTCATTCTGTTCCTATAAGCAGCATTTTATTATTCTGTGTGTATTGGAAAATGTGTGTTTAGCAAAGAACTCTGGTTGATCTCAAGGTAAACTATGGTCTCTGGTATGCTCAAAGACTGATGTTTATTCATTCATTTATTTATTTGTTTGTTTGTTCCTTTGTTGAATGAGATTCACTTGAGCTGAATCTGGGCCAAACCACTGGATTCATACACACAGCTTGGAGGGGAGCCTGACAGAACTCAACCTTTCCCTACATACAACTTTTCCATTTTCAAGCTGGTCCCACCTCATGTGGCTTTTCAAGCTCGGAACTGGAAGGCCCGCCCTGTTGTTTCAAGTCATTTCTGACATCTGGAAAGATACAGAGAGGATAAAAACCAATCTGCTGGTGTGCCCAAACACACCTCTCCTTATGAGGTTTAGGAGAACGATAGTGAGAGAGATGCTAGGCGGGGGGGGGGGGGGCTTGAGTGCCACCTACTGTTGTGGCAATGAGACCCTTCCCAAGGTGGGTCTCTTTTCTGAAAAGAAGCAAATCAAAAGCAAAGTGTGCTGCTAACATACTGCCCCATATCACTTAAAGCACTCTCTGGGTGGTTTTCAACATAATTATGCAAGGAACATTTTGCCCCCCTGGTGAGCAGGGTACTTGGTTTACCAACCTTGGAAGGGTGGAAGGCTGAGTCAACCTCGAACCAGCAACCTGGTTCGAGATCAAACTCAGGTCATGGACAGAGTGTTGACTGCAGTACTGCACTTTAGCCACTGTGCCATGAGGCAAAAAAATGATTTGTTGAAGCAAAGAGCTGTTTATCTCACACTCCTCTCTGTAATTGTAGAGCTAATAATGTCACATTTTTGGACAGAGCCATCTTAAGGAAACTGGTGGTAGATTCAGGGTCAAAAAAAGAAAGAAATACATCTTCACATAATGTATAATTTCATTTATGAAACTCATTGCTGATAGTTGTTGGCCACCAGCTGAGTTGAGAAAATTACATGGGAGAGCATAAGCCACTCAGTGGTTAGGGGCTCCAGTCGCTCAATGGAACCGCAGTGTTCCAACACAGCATGATAGAGAATAAAGATGTAAGTCTCTACATGTCTTGTTCTTGCACACAAGAATGAGGAATTGTCACATTATTTTCCTCACCTGCAAGGACACCAAAAATAGCCTCAGTAGAGTTCATCCACTGCTGAGATTGTTGTTTTCTACAAAACTACCATGTGTGTGCTTCTGTGTGCACACCCACCCACCAAAATCTGTGTTTTTTTTCTAAATCGCACAATTTGTGCAATTGGGCGAATTCTGTAAGTTATACAAATTTCTCAAGATTTTGTTTGTTGCTTCTTTGCATAATAATTTAAATCACTAAATGGGTTGTTCTCATCTTTCTTAACTATCAGCCAGTCCTTCTGTGCTCACTCTCTCTCTCTCTCTCTCTCTCTCTCTCTCTCTCTGTGTGTGTTTTGCTTCTCAAAGCAAGAGGACCCTAGAGACATTTTGTGCAAAATACAGAGACTTTGGTTTGCTGTGCTTTCAGTTGGAAGGGCACAATTTCACACATCCTTAAAATTTTGCATCGAGGGGTCTCATACATTGAGACTGCATAAATCAGGGAGAACAAGGACTTCTGCCAGTAGACTTTCCGTTCTTACTGTCGAATTCCGCTTGGAGACTGAACCAACAGAAAAGCACGGGGCCTCTCTTTATGTCCCATGTCCCTTACAGAGAGTTCCCTGGTTGAAGCTGTTCTTTGGTTTTCTTTTCCTCACTATTCATGCTTTTTCCTTCAGAAAGTCTTCACATGTTCCTTACGTTCCCTTTCTTGTGGAAGAATGCCAGTGATTTTCTTCAAGGGTAGCATTAAAGGTTTTTCTCTGGGAGGCACTGATATTCTCCAGAGAGGAAGGAAATGGAGTTTATACAGAAAAAGCTCTATAAAGTGCCTTAAATGGATAACTCCTGGGAAACCTCGCACAATACTGGAACGACTTGATTAAAATTTCTGGGTGAACTGTGAGAAGGAGGAGTGAAAACCAAGGGCAGATGTGTTGAAATGAAAAGACCTTTAAATGAAAATCTGAAAACTAGTTCACTACTTAAGTTCATTCTTCACAGTGAATAAGGGACTTGCTGGATTCTGGCTTGCTGATGTGGCCAAACGCATCCTTGCAAACAAAAGGTGGTTGATCAGTCAGCCCCAAACCAGAGATGGAATGTGCAGTTTGTTGCTGGCTTGTAAAACCTGGTTTGCTTGAACCATGTTTGTTTCTTCACTGTATCAGATGTTTGTACATATCTCTTTAAGATGTTGAGCTAAAGGCAGTTGTTCATCCCAAGTCGGTGGTTCCCAACTTTGGGTAACCCAGATGTTCTTGGACTACAGCTCCCAGAAATCCTGGCCACAGCAAGTGGTGAAGGCTTCTGGGAATTTTAGTCCAAGAATATCTGGGTGCCCAAAGTTGAGAATCCCTGTTCTAAGTAGAGTAATCCACATGACATTAACCATGTTGTACTTAAGTGTTGACTTAATGAGGCCCATTCATTGACTTGATTTAGCTTACCTGAGACTGTCCATTGGATTCATCCTTATTTTACCCTCAACCTTTACTAACCTCTCTTCAACTGGAACACAGGATCATATCTTAACTTTTTAAAAAATCTAAGATAGTGTACCTTCCCAGCTTTTTACTTGTTCTAGAGAGTATGTTACAAATAATTAAATCATCCTCTGTACTGCCCGTTTTACTTGCTTCAGTTTCTCTATTTTAAAGACGAGTCACAGTTTCCAAAACTGGGAACAAAACTGATTAAAACAGCTCAGACCCAGACACACCAATGAAATAGCAAACAGAAGTGACATCACAAACAGCAAAGAGCAACAGGGACAA
This sequence comes from Intellagama lesueurii, assembly GCA_037013535.1. Classification (NCBI taxonomy): domain Eukaryota; kingdom Metazoa; phylum Chordata; class Lepidosauria; order Squamata; family Agamidae; genus Intellagama; species Intellagama lesueurii. The sequence goes on from JBAJHW010000010.1 coordinate 14,580,425, forward strand.
AAACAAGGTTTTTCCACTGAAAAAGAATAAAACTGAAAGAGAATTTTGTTGGTGTCCACTCACACACAAGGGTCTCGTCAGAAAGGTCTTAGCTGTGTAAAAGTCCGACTTTCAAGGTCTGGGGCAGGATACTAATTCATATGCATTGCGTCGGGGATCTGTTTAGCTGTTTTACAGATTAATAACATATATGTGCAAGAGTGGACATCAATGAGAATATTTTCCCACCCCACCACAGTGCAGTTAAAAACCAGATGTTCTGGAAGAACAAGTAGTCGTGGCATGTTTCAGCTCGACTGGGTAGCTTTCCATTCAAGGTTGCTCAGGTGGCTACAGGTCTTCCTTGTGGAACTAACCTCCATCCTTAAATTGCTTGCACTAGGTCTCAGTCAAATCATAGAATCCTAGAATCGTGAAGTTGGAAGGGGCCTATATAAGGCCATCAGGTCCAACCCCCCTGCTCAAGGCCGGAATCCAAATCCAAGCAGATCGGACAGGGGGTGGTCTAAGTTTCTCTTGAATGCTGCCAGTGATGGAGCACTCACCACCTCTCAAGGTCATTGGTTCCACTTAAAGATAAGAATTAAGTATTTCATGGACTTTCACCCCAATAATTTGGCAGACTAAATGGTGGAGGCCACCTTGGTCGGAATGTAGTCCTTCCATGAGGCTTTGCAAGTCTCATGGACTCTTCAGATTCCTGTTGTCGGGCTGGGCCCATTTCTCCCTGCGGATCAGAGAGAGATTGAGGGTCTCCATACCTCATGCTGTCACATGGCTTTCACTCCATAATTTTCCCTGCCAAATTAAGGGGTGGGAAGTCCTTTAAGCATGGAAGTCCCATCTCCGGTCTTGATGTCTCCCCAAACTTTGTGGACAATGGCACTGGGGAAAACCTCATAGAACAATGCATTTTCTAGTGGTGCTATTTATAGAAAAGAGGAGATTAACACCTCACCCAATTCACCGGCTTGTAAAACTATTTATAGAAACTCGGTATGTTCTCCTGGTTTTCATTAATCTGAAAACTTTGATTAAAGCAGTTATTGGTAAGGATCGGAGTATCTGTTACAAAGGCCAGTAGCAATTACACCGCTGGAATGTATTTAGATTTCATTTTCTTTCTGAGAAACTCCCGGAGGAACGACCGTGAGGCGTTAAGCCGTGAAGATACCGGCGGAGGAAGTATGTTAAAAGCAATTAGTGGAAATTTAGCAAAGTAGATTGGAAAGGGAAAAAAAAAACACAACAGGTTTTCATTCCTCCAGAATGTCAGGCTTTGAACTATAATAATTCATGTGTTGTATTCTTGGTTGGCGTTTCAGGTGATGCAGATGAGAGCAGGGTATGGCGAAAAGAATTTGCTTCTGAGTTTTGGAGTGCTTGCTCCATACAGGTGTGGTGGTAGGTGGCGTCCCCTGCATGGACACAATGAATGCTTGTAAAGGTTCTTGTTCCTCAATTGGGGGGGGGGGGAAGCAGAACTGAACAACAGAAAGACCAGCCCCATCTTCATCATTAGCAGCCTTGGCATAAAAAGGTGGGTGGTTTTTGTGCCTGTATTTTTGCACAGGAACCAGGGATGAACACTCGGCTTACATGACTTGCCGTTGAGTCGTACTTAAGTTGCACCAGTGACTCAATTCGGGGTTTTTTGTTTTTTGTTTTGTTTGTTTTTTGTTTGGCAATGACTCCGACTCAACTCATGACTCGGACTCATTTTTCCAAGTCGCATTTTCGAGGAGTTTTTCTTTTAATGAAAGACACTGTAAACCCAGAAGAAGCTTGATGACGCTCACCCGGAGACACAGGAGAGGCAGGTAAATGGTGGCAAAGGGCAGATGGAACCAAAAGTGGGTGGTTCACAAGCCACTGACCTCCACAAACACACACGGAGAACCCACCCAGCCCTCCATTTTTGCTGGGGGCAAAAGCTTGTTTTTAATAAGGACTCAGACTTGGGACTCGGACCCAAATAACTGCCAACATACCTGACAGTAATCTATATTTTGTGTTTAAAATCTTGTATTTTTTGCTTAATACAAGGCTTTTTCAATGCAAAATACAAGACTTTTTCTGTGTGTGTGCAAAAAAAAAAAGTGTGCAGAAAAGCGCTGGAAGGCAAGAAGGAGTCAAAAACTCTGATAAACTTGCACAGCAGGCAGAAAACTTTTTGAAATGTTTCGTTCTCCCCTGTGAGAGTAAAGTACGATGAGATTTACATGCACCCCTAATCATCAGCGCGTGAACAACCGAAACCGTTGGACCATCTCAGGAAAATGGGTCTCACCATGGCCATCAAACTAATTTATAAATTGCACAGTTGTATACTGGGTGGTGGTGGTGGTGTGGTGATGATAAAGACAGCGATGACGAACACTGGCAGTTTTAGAGTGCTTTTACTTTGTTTCTTTCCTCTTCGTTTTAATTTTTTCCCCCTCCTTTATTAAAATGCAGGGGGGGAAATGGGCAGATTGGCCTGCTGGAGAAAGCCAGCTGAACAGCTGGTGCAGTTCTAGGGGAGTTGGCTGGAAGAAAGTGAAGGTTGTATGAAGTTGTGTGCGTGTGTGTTTGTATGCGCTTTGTGGAGAGAGTCAAGTATGAATAATAATAATAAAAGAAAGCCCTGTTCTGAAAAGGAAGCAGAATTTTCTCCATTCCTTTGCTTTCTTCCAGCTGAAATTCAGGTTGCACCCTTCTTAGTTAGAGACAACTTGTGTTTCCTTACATTCTGTGAAGTGTCATGCAAATTGGAATTTATAACTAACCAACTAATTAATTTAAAGTGATAACAACAACAACAACATTAATGTGCCATCAAGTCAATTCAGGGTTTCCCAGGTAGAGAGTAAGAGGTGCTTTACTGTTTCCTTCTTCTGGGAGCATCCTGGGACTGTGCAGCTGGCCCAAGGCTTCACAGGCTGGCTCTTCTCCCGGGAGACTCAGTGGGGAATCGAATTCCCAACCAACCACTGAGCTAGACAGCCAGCTAAAGTATTCATAAAGGCTAGTCAAGCCTTCTTGGAGAGAAATATAGGACTATTGTTTTTAAAAACACTTTTCTTCTACCATGGAAGCCAGGATTCGTGGAGTACAATTAGCACATTTCCACACAGATTCTACTGGATGGTAGCCTCCTTTATACACTTCCTTGCATTTCTTTTTTCAGTATTCTTCACTGCTGAAATAATGGCTCCCCTATCTGTTTCATCTGTCGTTCTGTGAGTAGGCAGGAACGTTGATGGCATCGCCTGATATAGTTCCTGTTAAAGTCGGAAGGTTTCTCTACAATGGAAAGGAAGCACAATCAGAATCCCGTAGACGGTGATCTTTAAGAAAATTCAAAATGACGTCCACAAGACTGTACCCTTTGATTAGGTAGGAATGGAATTAGAAAATTATGTAAGGGGGAAGGGCCCCTGGCATGGAGTGAGCCAGTCATTGAAACCAATTCTTGGTTTTAATTTATTTATGTCTTCTTCTTTTTTTCATGTTTTAAAGAGTTATAGGGCAGAATATGAAAGTCTAAAATAAAATAAAAAGCGTTATAGGGCAGGATATGAGAAGTCAAAATAAAATAATATAAAGAAAGTGGAGTAAATATGACTAAATTCCACTAGCCTGGAGGCCTATAAATATTTATTTATTTGTTTATTTGAATTATATCCTGCCTGGGGCCCATGGCTGCTCAGAGCATGATTTAAGCAACAGGAACAAATAAAAATATAATATGTATAATATTTAGACAAAGATTAAAGGAGGGATAAAACACATAAGTAGAAAGAATAAGTTAGTTATTGCCAGAGTACTAGTAGCAATGGTGATAAACGAAGTTCAAGGTCAAGAAAGGCTTTAGATTCGTCACCATATGACAGTATTATCACTGCTGTACAGCATACAGTGGAGAGGCAAAAAACCCTCCCAATCAATCACCAGTGATCAAGGATGATGGGAGTTGTACTCAAACACCATATCATCATCTTAGAACTGCAGAGCTGAAAGGGATCCGATGGATCGATCATGTACGAGGAAACACATTTCATTTTCCACTGAAACCTTCAAAGATTTTTTTTGCCTCTCAAAACCTGTTCTATATATACCTTAAAAGCCGAAGTGAATTGCTTTTCCACCTCTGATTCAGACAAAAAGCCCATTACGTGGCAAGACTACGCAGCTGCTTCATATTCGTGGATGCCGTTGCTTCTGCTTGGAAAACAATGTTTGAATTATTTGCCAGAAAGTTCTTGGGAGGTGTAAGCAGAAGGCTGAGCTGTAAAATCTTTTCCCTTGACATCCCCATTTTCTGCAGGGAGCAAGTTAAGGTGTGGGAGAAAACAAAGAGTCATGCTTTAGATGAGCACCAGGTCCTTGCGTTGGCATTGTTGGGTGGGCGCTGAGGCCCAACGCCCCCCCAACCCCCCTCAACATGGAAGCTGGCACTGCTCAGACGTGGTGAACCCCAAGAACGGTATCCTGTTTTTGAGCTGTAGAATCGACTGTTTGCATTGAGCAGGTTTAAGAGAAGTATTTCCAAAATTCATGCCAGTGATTAATCTTTGATAATATGGAGGAGGAATGTCTGAGATCATTGGGCATCAAAAAGCACGTTGCTACTAGTGGAGAAATATTCCCCTCCCCCCATAATTTACCTGGAGTAAAAGCAAAGATTTGTGTCTTCGTCCATTGTTCTCCTTCCTAGCTATTAACATGAAGCAGCCTTTCTCCCTGAAAAACGTCCGTTATGTGTATCATGGGCTTTTATGTAAAGGTGTCAGGTATCTCTGAAGAGAAATTCAAGGAGCGCCGGAGGCAGAACTAAACAAAAGGGATAGACACACAGAAAAAGCGGTAAATCGGGTGGAAATTGAAGGCTAATAGACAATGGGAGAAAGTTATTTACTTATTCTCTTTGCGCAAGGAAATGTATTTTGTGTTTTACAGAAATCTTCGAAGAAGTTTTGTCTAAAAACCTGTTCCAAACAGAATTAGTCATTTTGCAACAAAGAAAGAACAGTCAATAAAACGGCAACAAACACCGAAGCTATGTTGACCGGCAGCCTTAATCTCTCTTAGATAAATCTTGCAATTTAATGATGCCCATTTTGTGGTCACTTCAAGCCACAAAGTAATAAACAAAAGACCATCCTGGCTCAGGCCAAGCAGAAAAAGTATTTCACCCCTCCACGCTTTGAACTGTAGCGTTATAGTACATTTTAAGCCATGATCCTACTCTTTGCTAAAATTAGGCTGGCATTGCCATCTAACTGAAAGGTGAGTGGAAATGCCGATCCACACTGCATAACGCAGATGAGCTGTGACTCATCGACGTTGTGTCTGCTTGATGAAGGATGCCAGAGGAGGGAGAAGGAAAACTTGTCCTAGTGTCAATCCCGCAGTTTGTGTTTTATAGCCTTCATGTTCTGGAAGACGAGAGAAGGTCGGTGCATTACTCGGGGTGCAATCCTTTGGAATGCAGAGAAGGAGAATTATCATTGTCGTCGTCTTAGAACTTCAGAGCTGGAAAGGGGGATCCAATGGATCCTGGAGTCCAGCCCCTGTCAAGGAGGCACCCTGGGAGAATTCAACCCCCCACCTCTGGCTCCCCAGCTGGAGACCTCAACCCTTGAGCTCTCCAGCCATTCTCAGAGGGAGGAATAAAGAGGGATGGATGCAAAGGCAAGCGATGAGGGCAGGCCTAGGGAAAATTTGAGGTGGAGAGTATCATGGGCAGCTGCAAATTGCCAAAAGAAATAAGAGAGGTCTTCAGGGGCCTTTGGTTGCATAAAATTCCCTGGCGTGTGGCATGGCATTTGTATGGTATTGTGGAGAGACTTAGGAGGTTCTTACAACCGAGGCCAGATGGGAAAATTAATAGAACCCTTTAAATAACTGCCAACCAACACAACAAATCAACACTTGCCCAACCGACGCTGACGTAAATACATTGTATTTCTGAGTTCTGCGACAATGAAATGAATTAAATCTAATCTTTGGTGCTAATGCTTAGAGACTCATGCTCGGCCATTTTCTTGCCTGTCTTAGGGCCCCCTGCTATTATAGGGAAGGGAATGAGTTGATGCAGCCGGTGCATGAACACATGGTTGATTATTTCGTGAACAGGCATTTAGAAGTCTTGTGTTTACTCATTTCTGCTCTTCCTCTCATGACTGGCAACCCCGTGCCACATGCTCTGCCTTGAGGGCCATTTATACCCTGAAGTTCTGTAATCCTTTGTACAATTTTGCAGTCAGCATAAGAGTAAAACTGTGGTCTAAACACAAATAGATAAAATGGAAGGTGGAAATACGTAACACGGGAGTTAGGATTTAAGTATTTACACATAGAGAATAATTTACTCTCAGCTCAATCTTGTGCCTCATATTACTTTTTATTGATCCAAGGTCACTTTCTGTTGCATTTGAGGAAGGCTTACATCCCAGGACATTGAAGATGTGACAGCTTAGACACTGCTAAGTACAAAGTCTTCGATGGAAAGGGCCAACTGGGTGTCTTTGGGGAAAATAGCATTATACACACAGTTTCTAACAAGAATTGATCCCAATAATCAAAGTTAGGGAAGAAGGCCAAGCCCATCCCCTCTTTTCCCCAGTTTCGCTGGCTTTGCAAAACTCTCTCTGAAAATATATACTTTTCCAGCTCAGCAGTGTAGGGTCCATTTCTTGTCTTTAAGGCAGAATTAATGGCTTGATGGGGATGTGGTAATGGAGAAATGATGTGAATTTTATATAATGGAGTTAATGAGTCCTAGCTTGTGTGCCTCACAGAAAATCCCCATACTGTGCCATACGCACTAGGCCATGTTTAGTTTTTATCTGCATTAATCTTCAAGAGATGCCATAACCTTTCTGAGACATTTAGGATAAATGGTTCCAAATTTGGAATGGTGCCTTACAGCGAAACCCAGATGTTCAGCATAATAACAAGAGAGCTTGTTCCTTGAAGGAATTCATTTGTATGTTATGACTAAACCTCAGGATTTCCTGGGTTTCAATTATATTTTGCATGCAGGGTATGGTGTTTGTAGCTGCTTCTTGTGCTTCTTTAAAAAAAAAGTCAGGAACCAATTTACTAAAATACTATTAAAATAAGGCTCACCTTTTCCTGTTGCTCCCTCCCCACTCCCTGAAATTTTAACAAAGGTGTGATTGTACTTGCATGTGTCAGACAAATGGTTCCCAAATACAGCTTTTAAAAAACACAGCTAGAAATGCATGTCACACAGAGGGACTGTTTTCAGCTTTGGTATATTTTATTCCACAATGAAACGACATATTCTTATTGTCTATCCAAATCTTTATTTTGTCTCCTTGTGGCATGAAGATAAGATATAGATGTTGTACTAAAATGCAATCTATGTACATATATAATGTTTTGCATTTTCAGTTGACTTCTTCCCTATTAATAGTACAATTTAATACCCATTATTGTAGTCATTTTGATCTCTCTCTTTCCCTCTCTCTGTTGCTTTTGCAGTTGTGAGTAGAGATGGGCATGAATTAAAAAAATGAATCACTAAATTCCTTCAAAAATAGCTAAATTTGTCAATTTGTATTCGTACAAATCAATGCCCCTGACGAATACGAATCAATAAACTTTTAGTGATTTTTGATTCGTCTATTTGTTTGGCTATAAAATGCCCCCCCAGGTACTTAAAGGCACAAAATTCACAGGAAGCTTCCTTTAACTCTCCTCTGCAATCCCTCCAAGTTTGGTGGAGATTGGGGGGGGGGGGTATTTGTGGGTGCATAACTCGTATGTCCGAAACCAAAACTTCACTAAACTTGCAGGACTTGTAGAGGAGGGTCAGGGGAAGCTTCCTTGTGAATTTGTTGTCTCTAGGTGCCTGGGGGGGCTGTTTTATAGGGGTTTTAAGTCAATTGACAAATTTATTTCATCAGTTAATCAGAAAAAAATCATAAATTTGTAATTCGTGATTCATCAACCTTGATGAATCATGAATTAAAACAAATCACAATTTTTCTGATTTGTGCCTATCTCTAATTGTGAGTAAGTACAGGTCCCTCTTTTTTGCATCTCTGAAACCATGGTGCAAAATAGAAGTTAAAGAATGTGTGGAGGCAAACCCTCTGCTTGCTTATAATGCATATATTTATTTAATATGTTATATGGATGGATAGCTCAGTGGTTTAGGTATCTGGCTGTGAGGCCAGAGGTTGGGAGTTCGATTCCCCACTGGGCCTCCTGCGAATAAAGCCAGTTTGTGTGGCCTTGGGTCCCAGGGCACCTCCAGAAGAAGGGAACGGGAAACCACCTCTGAGTATTCTCTACCTGGAAAACCCTGAAAAGGGTCATCATAAATCAGAACTGACTTGACGGCACATGATGATGATCCCCCTTTTCAGAGGCATGCCCTTACCACGTGGCCTACAAAGAATAATGGAGATACAGTAATCAGGTGAACATATAAAAGTACAGAAACAGTATGGTCAAAATTAAAGGAATTAGGATACGTTCAGCATTACTGAGAACCATATCATGTATTATCTGTCTACTCAGTTTGAACAACTCTTGAACCCTCATCTAAGGGAGGCTCTTTGTTGCCTTTTCGCTGGCTGGGATATACTTTTTAAAAAATGGCAGGATATACTTTAAAAAAAACAGACAATCTTTTGTCACTTAAGCTGAGCTCATGTTGGTTCAGGGCTGCTCCTTTCTTTGGAGGTGGTGTGCCTTTAATTCCTCTTAAGTGGTTTGTTTTTGTGTCTTAATTTATACGTTGTTGAGCATAATGCCGTTTTCTGCTTTGAGTGCCATTTTCAGTAGAAAGGCCGGATATAAATTTCGCAAATTAATAAATTGCCAACTGGAGTGGGTAGATAGATGGTCAGTTGTTTTCAGCCGACAGATTCCCCTTTCAGGACATCAATGAGTTCTTGTTGACTTTATTATTCATGCAGCTCGGTTAACTTGCGATGCTTTCACGTTGAGCGCGAAAGAATAGGAGGGGCATCAAAGCCAAGGGATGTGTGTGTCACAGAATGAGCTAAAGAGTGGGTTGTGGACTCTGTTGTATGAGAGATTCAGTGCTCCAACCCTGTGAGGATACACACAATTTACTCAATGTTTTATTCCAATACGCCTTAGTCATACATCATTCCTCCAGCTGAGCCTTTAGAAGCTGTGCAATGTGTCGTGGTGTGGTGTTGAATTTTAACAGCATTGGAGTGTTGAATAAGGGAAGTTAAAGTGCTATGAGCTGACTGGAGAATACGCATAACTAGAGAATACACCAGAGAGCAAGCACAGATTGACAGAGCTGGCGTGGAATTTTAGCTATTGCCCAGTCAATATGAATACCCAGACGTGGATGATGGAAAATGTGATTTGGATATTCCTGTTTCAGTATTCTTCTTGTTGTTCCTTCCTACTGGAAAGAGGACATTGTGGTGTCCTGATTTCAGTTGCGGCAGCTGTAAATAATGATGTTACTCTTGTGCCCGGAACAATCCTCAGGGTTTCACCACCAGCAGCAGCCAATATATTATTCTCTTTCCCTAAATTTATTTGATCTAGAATGATTGGCTGCAGCAATCTGGAATTTTTGTTTCCCATTCCGTGACTGACGGATTCTGTGTTTCTGCCTTTTGAGTGCTATATGACCTCTTGGCCTTTAGCCATTGGTTTCGGTCTTTCCTAGACCCCCCAATCCCTGACAGACGTATGGCCGTGGGCCCCAGAAGCATTGGGGGTATGCAGGACAGCAGCCCTTTCCCACCTGCCCCCAACTCTCGTCCCTACTCCCTGTCGCCCTTCCCCTCCATCCCTGGTGAGAAGAGGGAGACCCCAAAGGTTGGGGCTGGAGATGGAAGGGAGAAGACCTTGGTTTGCTTGCTCTGTCTAGACCTGCGTCCTTGACACACAGATGCCTCGGGACGTGAGCAGGAGGGTGTACACACCTTGAAATTTTGGAGGACCCGCTGCCCATGGCTAGTCTACAAGCCACCCCCAACCCTGGTGGTGGTGGTGGTGGCTGGTGCGTTGAATTGGGCTTTCCCCGTCTTCCACACTGAGCTTTCGCTTTTAGCAAAAACCTGGGAGAGCCAGTGAGGACAAAAAGAAGAAATGTTAATGCTGTAAGTGGTTTTTGTGGAGTGTTTGGTCTTTTTGGACGTGCCCCGTACGCTGGCTTCGGCCTGGCCTTCGGAGTCATGGAAATCAGCTGCACCAGGGACGGTGGTGACCATCAACGACTTGTGCATTCATTCAGCAGCCGCCGGCGCTTTGGAAACAATGGCAACCGCTGGGTGTGAAAAGCCACTGGTAGTGGCCTCACAGGGGGCCTAGGTAGGGTTCTTCAGTCCATGAAATAACTCTGGATGTGTCAAATAACAAAAACAACAAAAGGATGGAACAGTCGTGCAGAGCAATACACCGCAGCTCTGTGGCTGTGTGTTCTTATAATCTGGAGCTCTGGAATGAAAAAGCGTTTTGCTGTCATTATTAATTAACACACTCAATAAGGAGAAACAGTGTTAGCAAAGTGACATTCGCAGGGTTGACTTGGAGAGATGTTGTGGTGGAAATCGCAGATGCTTCTTGATATTATGCTCATTAAGGCATTAAGAGGAAGAAATTCCGTTAACTCGTGAGCACCAAAGCCAGTGTATCTTGTTTAGTTAGCTGTGTGGTGCATGATTGTTCGCCTGTCATCCTCCTTGCTTCTCCATCTCACAGATGAAACCTCCTATGATTCATGTCTTCCACCAGTTTCGGGGTTCCAGCACCTTGACTTAAACGGGCAAGTAAATCCTCAAGAAACATGGCCAGGATTGAGGTGTCACCTCTGTATTTTAGTCTGAATCCTTGTAAACTTGGTGCAAAGTGGGTTTTTGTATATCTGAATGGCTAGCTGTGTAAGTCTGGGCTTCTCTGTATACAACAAAAGAGCCACCCCTCCGTTGCTTAATTATGAAAGATTACGGCACTTACCGGGATTTGCATCAAAATGTCCTGTAACAAAGTCCTTTTAAAGAGAAGCACTTCTCTTTAAGAGATCTCAAAGAAAATATTGAAGGAGGCTACTTTTCTGCTGGATGTTCTTTTCCAGATTTTTGTTTTTGTTTTTGTTTGAATGCTAACTGAAAGCTTCTGACCGGGAGACTCTTGATGGACATTGATTTCAGATGGGAACCAACATGTACAAAACTGCCCGGTGGAACAAGATAAACTGTGCTTTCAGGACAAATGAAAAAGTGTGGAAAACCATGGGGCAAAACTCACAGTACTAAGGAGACATCACCTGGATGGTGGTGGTGGTGGTGGTGGGAGATCCCGATAACATCACTGAAGAACCCAGTACTTTCAGGGGAACAAATCATCATCTTAGAACTGCAGAGCTGGAAGGGTCCCATATGGATATTCCATTCAGTAGAACTCAGTGTTGTCACCCAGCAGGTACGTTTCTATCTCACCAAATAAATATTCCACCATGAATATGACTGTGAAACCCATAATCTGGATAATCCATGTGGTCACTACACAACACGAATGTTGAAGACGATGACACCTTTATTAATAATAAATAATAACTGTGTGCTGTCAAGTCAATTCCGATGTAATGACAACCGTTTTCAGGGGTTTCCTGGGAGTCAATACTGAGGAGTGGCTCACCCTTCCCTTCTTCTGGAGGCATCCTGAGACTGTGCAGCTTGCCCAAGGCCACCCAGGTTGGCTCTACTCCCAGAAAGGCCCAGTGAGAAATCGAACTCCCAACCTCTGGCTCTGCAGCCAGGCAGCTACATCACGGATCTATCCAGCCAGCTGTGACACATTTATAAGACAACTAAAAATCAAGCCATTAATGCAAGCTTTCATGAAATAAAAATCCACATCTTCGAGTATCATCATAATCTGGAGACATGATTGACCAGCTGTCATGTGACCAAATGCACAACACAGGCGCACCCTGGGTTGCCATTAACTGCAGCAAACCTTACACAAACACCCATAGAATTCTGGGCATAGTTTACCTTAGCAAGATGAAATTGGGGTATGGGGGGAAAGAACTGGTAAAAGCCATGCCCCAATTTCAGTTAGATGGCAAGGTTATATCATTTATCTGCAATTTAAGGAAGGGATGGGGAATGACTCTATTAGCAACCCCTCCCCCATTTCATACAATGAGCTTCAACTAATTAAAGCAGCTCTGGCTTCAGGGAAAGATCAGATTGGGAGTGCTCCATGACTCACTTTATTAAAATTTCACCATGCGTTAATATAAGATTATAGAAGTCTCCTACCGTGCGCTGGGCTTTTCCTTGCAGTCAAAACTCCTTCATAGCTAACGATTGCTTTTAATTGTGTTTCTTTTGCCAGGTTGGTCTGTCTCAGAACTCACTTTGGCAGCTGATCTACTAAAATCGGAATGCTAGAGAGATAAATTAGCATGGCCCTCGTTTCAGAGCCATAAATATGCTGCACTAGATGGAGCTGATGGTTACAGTTGGGGGGGGGGGGGTTCTTGGGTTTGATGAGCACCAGACATCACTCTAAACAAACCATAGAAGGGAGAACATTATACAAACACCTCTGGTCTTTTCATTCTGTGATCCAAATCTGGTTGTTCATCCTCTCTAGAGCAGACCCATGGAATCCATGGAATCTGCGTAAAGGGTTGACGTACCACGTTTTCACGGATCCAACAGGCTCACTCTCTTTGGGGATTAATAACTGGATTTCGGCTTGCCTGTTCAGGACATGGAAAGGCCACTTTACCCATTGGGGAGGAACAGAGATTCTTGCCGTTATGTCTTTCAAGAGGAAAGCACCCAAGGGCTTGCCGCTTATCCGCACTCGGTGTACATACCCGGAGTATTGCCCTTCCCTAAGCCACAGATTAGCACTCCCTACTGGAACAGCCCTTGTGGACTCAACTCTCCACGGATCCTAACGAAGAACAGAAGAGCCACATTGGATGAGACCCAAAGGCTCAACCAGTCCTGTATTCAGTTCACAAAGTGGCCAACCAGTCAACTTAGGGATGCTCACCAGTAGGATGTGAGTACAATGGCATTCTCTGACATTCCCCAGCAATTGATAGACAGACTCTCCATCAGTGATACAGGACGTGTGACACACAACCATCCTGTCCGGTAGCCCTCCATGGTCCTAAACTCTGTGAATTTATCCACTCCTCCAGCCTCCAGGTTGGGCGTTACTACTTGCCCCTTCCTTCCTCTAGGTCAGTGGTTCCCAGCCTTGGGTAATCCAGATGTTTTTGGACAAACTCCCAGAAGCCTTCGCCACTAGCTGTGCTGGCCAGGGTTTCTGGGAATTGCAGTCCAGGAACACTTGGGTTACCCAAAGTAGGGAGCCACTGCTCTAGTTTCCCATGCGTTTGCCCCATGGGTCTTCCCTGCTCCTCCCAGGTGCCGATTCATTGACTGGGCCGTGTCTCCTTTCGATCCTGCTGCCTTTCCTTCCTCGGTTGTTGCTCTTCTCTCTTCATGGTTTGCCCCAGTCCATGCCCTCGGACGTCATCAGCATTGAATCTAGGACAACGCATGTGCCGTTCTGTCTCCATGTCCAAGCCCCCTCCTAAAAAGAAAAGAAAAGAAAAAGAAATGTTTTGAAGGGAGATCAATGACTTATGGAAGTGCTCAGGGCATGGATTATTGCATGCTGTTATAGGCTACAAAGGAAAGTGATTTTATTGCTAATATTAACATGACTAATATTGGATAAGGCTAATTATATTTTGCATTAAATGATTGAAAAGGGGGTGGCATGAGGAGGGGCAAGGAAGCTCCTTTGTTCTCGCCCTGCTCTTTTAAGAACGAGAGGGAGGAAATGAGGAGAGGCTCGCTCGAGCATAGCTTTCCCTTCCATAGGGGAGGAACAGCTGTGTCAGAGCTATGAAATATGTTGAGAATGATTGAGTTGAATTGCAGAGTGCGTTTGAGGCGACATTCACATTGTGGCAGTTTCCCCTCGTTCGGTGACTGAGCAGGGCTGCCTTCCTGCTTTGATCGTTGATGTAGATTTCTTTTTCTTTCTTTTTCTTTTTTAAGCGAAAGGAAAGAAGGCAGAGCTTTTGTTTGAAGGGTGTCTTAGTTCTGTTTTATCGTCATGCACATGCGACCGTGGGGTGGTGTGCCTTAAGGAATAGCACATCACTCGTTTTCAGGAATGGTGCACTGCTAGTTTTACAGAAGGCACCCAGAAATTCTCCCTGGAAGCAAGAATGTGAATACAAAGCAAAGTGTGCTGCTTATTTTTACTACCCCCATAGTGCTTAAAGCACTCTTTGGGTGGTTTATATAGGCAGGCTACACATTGCTGCAACACCCTGAGAGCTGGGTACTCATTTTGCCAACCTTGGAAGGATGGAAGGCTGTGTCAACCATGAGCCGGCTACCTGAGCCTGTCTGGGATCAAACTCAGGTTGTGAGCAGAGTCTTGACTGCAGTACTGAAGCTTAACCACTGCACTATGAGGCTCTTCCAGGGGAGCCTGCCTAAATCATGTGGACCCCAGGTGTTTTGGATGTCAAGCCGCATCAGGCCCAGTTAGCATGACAGGTGGTAAAAGGGTTTATGTCCAAAACATGCGGGAGTCAGCAGATTGGCTAAGGCAGGAGCGGCAGTATTTAGATGAGACAGATGATGAGTGGTGTCTGTAGGATGTGACTCGGGGGTTCTCAACATGTCTTTGCCTGTTCAGGTTCAAACCAGTGTCTTTTCTTGCCACCGCCTTCCTCTCCATCCTCTGGCTATTAGCAGCTCAGGTTGATTTTGCATTTTCAAATGGCTTTTCAATCTCGGGCTCTGTCTGCTTCAGCCGAGGATGGACAGGCTTTCGACTCGAACCTTGAGACCCACCACTTGCAGTCAAGTGCGAAATGCATTGATTCCCGAGTACCAGAACTGAGTGGAGCTCGTGGCATTTCCTTGCCCAAATGCATTTATGGATTCTCCACTGTGTTGGCAGCGTCCATAACATAAGATACTACATGTAGGAGTATGTGTAATTTTTTATGTATTTTTTTATTTTTTGCTATGAGAAATCCTTGCCTATACACTGCAAGTCGCCTAGAGATCTCCTAAGTATATCCAGGTGTTCTTGTGGATTAAAATACGACTCATGCATCACATCTGCAGTTGCCTTTTGTTCATTATTTTTATTTGGGCTCATGGGACGCGCTTGTTTCCATTACTCTAGGGCCGGAGGGGGCCAGCAGTCCTAGGCCCTTCCTAATTTAGCTGAAGAAACCAAGGAACGTTTTCTGCTGGGCAGTCCAGTGTTGCATTCCAGGCTGGGTTTTCCCAGTTTTCCACTTCCTCTGGATCAGTGCAAGGGGTGAGAAGAAGGAAGCTTTAGCCCCAGTCCGATCCCTGTGAGTTTGTTTGATACGACGGCTTCAATTCCTCCATTAGCAACCTGGAAGCACTGGTGCTGATTTCAACCGGGGTGAGGATTTTGTGGTGGGGGAAGCGCACAAATGGTGGCATGCATTCAGTGGGTTGCAGGTTGTGCACCCTTATTTCAGCCGCATGCACTGGCACACCCAATGGCAACGATCAGCTAATGAGCCAGACGCAGCCCTGGTTAATAATAAATCAGAATTCACAGCGATTTTGGCTTGCCAGTACATGGGAACCAATCCATTCTTCATATTCATGCAGATCTTTTTCCAAGTAAGCTTTGCATACTGAAATAACAAGTTACTGTTTCTCCCCCCCCCCCCTAACATTTCATAGCGTACAGAGAGGTTCACTGCAAAGGAATACTTTAAAAAAAAACACAGCAAAAACAGACAGCTGTGTTGAGCTGAATAACAGATTTAGAAAATGCAGACTTTAATTAATCTGTGTTTTCTGCTGGGGTTTCGGCACCATCTGATTTACTTTTCATGACTGAAAAGTATAATTGTAGCTTTTTCCTACTTGTAGCTGTAAGTTTATCCTCCCAAGGAATTGATCCAGTTCTACTGTTTCCAAAAGAAAACTCAATAAGAAGCTAATGGCACATGGTCCAGGAGACAGGTAATGGATTCTAGTCTAAATGCCAGCCGGCTGGAGACCAGGGATGAGTTGTGCAGCAGTAAGGTTTCCTCAAGTGCCTCTGGTTCGTCTCATCTGTTAATGGTAGCACCAGGAAGTTTATGGCACAGAAGCTTGAGAACTGGCGTTGGCGCTGAGCCTGGAATTGAGGAGGATGAGCCCGATAACAATCTTGTCTGGGGTTGTCCAGAACACTGCACAAGCTCTACTCTAACAGGGAGGAAGAGTGTGATCCAATGGCTCAGACGTTAAGGGTTTGGTTAGCCATGTAATTCTCAGCTTGTTGGCTCGGAACTAGATTTGGACTGTTCGTGAAGTCTACAGAGTTTGACTGCTGTTGGGTGACCATATCAAATCATGGAAGAAATTTCACGCCTAGGACCAGAAGATGAGCAGACTGTTCTGGAAACAGCCTCAAATGTAGAGCTGTGTTCATGTGAGTGGCACTGTTGGCTACTGAAACACCCAACCGAAGCTCTTCCGTGGCATGCAGAATAATTGATGGTACGGCCTGCTGATGTAGGATGAAAAATGTCCTAGGACGTCCAGCCGTTTCCCTAGGATCATCGCTTTCAATTGTTTGAAATTCTGATTTATCTTGTGTTCTGTTATGAGATGGTTTGAAAGTAGTCTAGAGGTATTTCCCACGTTGATGTTTTAGAGTATAACCCTAATTGTTTAGATGGCCATCTAAGCCAACATGAAGCCAGCTGAAACTGTGCTGAATTCAAAATTCTCCCAACCTAAGGATGCTAGAAATTGCTTAGGGCTGCCCTTGTTCCTGGTACAGCTTTGTGCCAGCATTGTGGCTTCATCCCAGGCAGTTGGCTATTTGGGTCTGTTGTTTCTGTGCTGCTGAGCTACTTTGCAAGACAGTTTGGTTCTGCCATATCTTGGCTACCCCTGCTTCTTTCTTTTACTCTTCTGCCAGCCAATCTTAGCTAGCAGAATCGTTTCACTGGCAGGTTGCTCTGATTGATATCAACCAGCAGGAAGATGTTTGTGCGGGAGGAAGACCCGTGAGGCTAATGCTAAACCCCTGTAACTGGTGTGTTTCTGAGTAATTGTTGCATCCTTGCTCCAGCAGGTAATTATAACTTTCACCAGGACTTGATACTATCTTAACATTGATGGGTATATTCATCTGATCGGCCTATTTTGGAGGTATTATGTTTATTTAAAAAACAATTAATTTCATACTTCTTGTTTAAAAAAGTTATTAAGAAGTTGGCATATGTGTTGACATACTAAGTAAGGGTTTTGTATGCAAAGCCAAGCATCCAGTCCAAAGAGAAGCAGCGCATTTATATGCAGAGTGTGATCTCAGGATGGTTGCTAATCTGAACAAGATAAAAAAAAAAATCATCTTGATGGGCTTTAAAACTTGTTTTAATTAAAGTTTCCCCCTTTCATCTTAGCAAAGCCCTGTATTAGTTTCTTCATTCTCTCACATAGATAAATACGGAGTCCCTGTTATAGGGAGAGCATCCGTGGCCCACCTCCCCCTCCCACCGCTGTCCAAACCAAGATTAAAATCTCTATTTCCTTGTCACTTGAGACATTAATATTGCAGAGCCCCTGAGAAGGAAGGCTCCCAATTACAAAGACAATTTTCAAAGTAAAGGTAGAGAATCTCAAGAAGTTCTTGTCTCTAGTTCTGCCAGAATGGCTGGAGGAGGTCTACAGAAACCATTGGGTGGTTGGGGCCATTCTAAAATAAGTCCGTGGCACCACCAAACCCTTGGAAGTTGTTCTGTGAATTTGACAGAGTTGGGGGACAGATGTGTCT
The DNA here is from genome assembly GCA_037013535.1 of Intellagama lesueurii. Taxonomy (NCBI): domain Eukaryota; kingdom Metazoa; phylum Chordata; class Lepidosauria; order Squamata; family Agamidae; genus Intellagama; species Intellagama lesueurii. The sequence goes on from JBAJHW010000010.1 coordinate 14,598,257, forward strand.
TCAGTTGTTTCAAACTTGTGCTGGGCACAGGCATGGCCATTCGGCTGTGTATCTGCCCCCTTGATGTCTAAAATGTCACTTGGTGGCATGGGATGTATACGAAAGTGAAGGTAAATCCTCGCCTTCCCCGTGTTTCATTTCATCCATTTTGGGCTCTCTTTTCTAAGAAGATATATCTGCACTACACAGTGATACCAGTTCGATACCATTTTAACAGTCCTATGTTGATATATTCCTTAAAGCAGTGGTTCCCAACCTTGGAGTCCTCCAGATGTTCTTGGACTACAACTCCCAGAAGCCTTCACCACCAGCTGTGCAGGCCAGGATTTCTGGAATTTACAATCCACAAACTTCTGGGAACCCAAGGTTGGGAACCACTTCCTTAAAGAGATCTTTTCCTTGTAGCCAGAGTAGGGTACTCTGTCTGTGGCACTCTAGATGTTGTGGGACTTGAACTCCTGTAAACATCTAGATGAACTCTCTTAGGCCATACCTAAGATACACCGTGTTTTGAGTTAATACTTTTTAATAAGTTTGTGTGTGTGTGTGCGTGGCTCAGTGTCAAGGATCAACATTCTACTGCTTGGTCGGTGTTTAACTCCAGTGTGGGGGTTGGAGGGAGAGGATAAATCTACGACGACACGGTAGAACCCACTGCTGATAGATTTAAAATTGTATCATATTGTAATTCCCCTGGTAAAACTGGCTGTTAGGGTTACTGCATATATTTGGGAGGGATCTTTGGGTCTACAACAAGAAAGAGGGAAGATACGATATATAACAGTTTGACATGGCACCCATTCTCAGTATTCCCCAACGATATTGCACCTACGGCAACCATGTCTTCATACTGTGCTGTCTGGTCATTTATTTATTTGGGGCTGTGGAGTTCTTCTTTTGAATGTTGGTTTGGTGTGATTTTCCCAGAGCACATTTTCTGCAGATGCAAAAGGAGATAAGGGAGTTGGCTCAGAAGTCAAGCAGTGGCAACCTGAATGGCCGGCACTGAAATGGAAATGAACAGTTGAAGGGGATTTTTCAGAGTGCTATTAGTTTGGTGATAACAGATCACCCTATCTGTTTTGGTCCAGAAGCTGGTCTTATGAGCCCAGTCCCTGATTACATTTCCAGAAGTCAAGCTAAGAGTTTGATTTCTTTTTTTTAAAAATGGCAGAGTAAAATGGATTTTTTTTTAATGCAACAACCAACTTGTGTGTGGAAACTTTGATGCCACACACATACCAGTCATCAGAGAGGGGGAAATTAACCCACAGCTCACTGCTTCCTTGATGCAGTGATTGTCTTAGGCTCAAATTAGCCCTGGGTAATTTAGAAATTAACACCTGTGCATTTTAGTTCAGGGGTGAGCAACTTTAATGGAGCCGGAGATTTATTTTGTGCCCCAAAGTTCCTCCATGGAGAGTTTGCCCAGAATGCCAAGACCTGGAAAAATGGAACCACAAGGAGCTCTAAGCCTACTTCCAGTTTTGGGAAGGGGAGAAGAGAGAGAGAGAGAGAGAGAGAGAATTTTGAAGTGATACATATATTGGAAGACCTTCTTTTGGTGGAAAAACAGGAGTTCAAAGGAGGGGTGGCCACGCAACAACAACAAAAACGGTTGTGTGTGGGAGCTGCCCTGTTTAGACCTGATCTGGTTCAAGAGTTGGGTGGCATGTCCTACCACGCCAGCATTTTTTAGCCCTTGTTCCTGTTCTTGGCTGGCGAGGAGGAAGGTATAGAGAACGATGCAACACATCGTCATTGCACCATTATTAATCCTTGTGTTATAAGGAAGCCAAACGTGAAATGTAGTAACTGCGGCTGACTCATGTTCAGCAACATCCAGTTGGAATCTTGGATTCCCTGCCATGTTTCTAACCTGATCATTTTCCTAGGATGTAATGGCATGCATGGGCTACAGAAGCATCTCCCTGGTTTCTTACGACCTGCTGTGATTCTGGGTGGGAGGGCAGAAAGTGATCGAGGTCAGCCACAGAGAGCTTAATGTTATTTACAAGGTGGCAAGAAACCCTGGTCTCCAACTCTTGTAGAATACCGCGCTCATCAGCCCCACTCACCAATAAAGCTGCACATAAGAGAAGCAATTTGGGGATATATCAAAAGCTATTTTTTGAAATAAAAACAAAATCAGTTTATTGTTTAAACTTTCTTACTTTACTCTTTTGAGTTAGGAAAAAGAGTGTGGGTGCTTTGTTTCAAAAAAGCTTCACTTTGACAGAGGCCACTCACCTACCACATATAATCTGTGATTTTAAATGGCCATCCATGGACTAACCGGGAAGGGTAGAGGCTGTCCCTGGTACAGGGTAATCCCGACAAGGTCCATGACGTCCTGAATCCGCATGGAGGGAACCCACTAAACCAATGGTTTCAGTCAATTCAATTCAGTAAAGTTGGGCAATGGATTCAGTCGATCTGCTCTAGCTGGGACCATCTGGATTTAAGCCTAGGTGGTAAAAGTGGATTCCTTTCCCATCCAGCTTTCCTCTTCTGTTGTGTCTTTCCGATGACAAGCTTGACTTTGTTTTCATAAGGCCTTCGAGTTGCTCTGAGAGCCTCTTCAGCAAAAGAGTGGGATACAAGTGCTTTGAACTAGCAAGGGTTAAGGAACCTTGGTCATTGGGTGCCAATTCACCCAAGTAGACAGTACTGGGGGCTAAATGGTGCAGTGTCCTTGTTTCATATAACTCTGTATTAATTCTTTTTTTTAAAAAATCACATGTGACTACTTCTGGTGATGAACTGGCACTTATCTTTCTTCCTTGTAATGTCATAACCTTCTCCTATTCCATCACTTCTCAACTTGATCCATACCACAGCTGCAGTATTAACACAAGGAAAGGTTGTCTTGCTTTATACCTTCTGTTGTTGTCTGGTTTACTCACTGGTCAAATTCCTGCTGGGCAGATTCCACCTGAGCCATGGGAATGATGTCATCACCATTGGCCAATTGCTCCAGATTAAAGACTTCCCTTTGCAATTTCAGGGTGCATGCAACTTAATCTCATTTCTTACAAGCTGGTCATACCTCAAGAGCAAAAAGGGAAGTCATTAAAGTCATAGTAATGATCTGCCACCGACAACTATGTCATCCCCATTATGCAGGCGGAGCTGTGCAACAGGGTTTTGGCCACTGAATGTGGATCTATCTTACCCCTACCGTTGTCCACTTCTTTTTTCTCTGTGTGTATATTTTTCAGGTTACATTTAAAAAAAAACAATATGTTCTTCAAACATAAGATTTAAATGAATTCAGTTTAAAATTTGAGCACTGTGATTTTAAGAAACCATAATAACATGGAATGCTCATGTTTTCAAGATGTTGGTAATTGTCATGGTAACTGTTGGGTGCCATTGGTGTGCAGAACAGTGGAATTACCAGAGGTTAAAAAAAAAAAAGAATTAAAAGCAGCCCGAACAGACTCTGGAAGGAATTGTTCCTAAAATCTAGAGAACACTCTTGCTTCCAGTCAGAACATTCACACATCACTAATTTGGCTTGCATATTCATCCCTGCATTTCTTCAGAGTTTATTTGTGTATGCTCGTCTATGTGTTTGTGTGCTTTAAGGACTGCTTCAAAATGAGAACTTGCAGTCCTAGAGTCTGGTGAGTCTTTATGCAAATGATATTATGATATTACATGCAGTTTATCTATGCAGTTCAAACTGGCCCATTCTTGTAGGTATTCTGGCCACACAGAATATTAGCCATCCCTTTCCAGAAGGATTTTTCATGGTGACATTTATCAGGAAGTTCTATCCCTAGGAAACTGTCCTCTCACCTGGTCGTGTTTATTGTAGGCCTGGCGACCCGAAGACACCTTCTGGCGTGCCAGTCACAGGAGCCAAGATTTGCAGCTCCTCTTGATCTGTCTGAAGTCCTGCCCTTGCTTGGGAGCCTCGTGGTTGGTCTCCCACACTCCGTGCCAGTGAGGTGAAGGATGATGGAGTAGTAGGCTGATGGCCAAACATCACTGGAAAAAAAGGGGGATATGTATCGCCCAGCTGGAGGACCAAGGGGACCAGCGATGAGGATAAAATTGCATAGGGTTTTAATAATCTAAAGAAGAACGACACCTCCACCTGGCCAAGTGGGGGAGGCCATGTCTGGGTGGTCTCTGTGCCGGGAGGGGTCTGCTGGCTAGGTGCAAATGGTGAAGTCCCTCGTGGTTCCTCCTCTTTCATTCAGACTTGGACCGGCCAGCCTTCAAAAGACTCTGGACCCTTCCTCCTCGCTGAGCCCAACCTACTTCATCAAGCTGTTCTGAGGAGAAACCAGGGACGAGAGTGATAGATACTGCTGTGAGCTCATGGCAAGAGAAGCCATGGACGCATTTAACGAACAAACAGTCAGGGACTGTCCTCTCTAAAAGAGGACATGGGGCCATATTGATTCCAGTTCTGGTCAGATAGAAATGTGAATGTAGTGCATCAATCATGATAAACAAGGCCTGCAATGGGATGTGGTTGCATGTCCTATTCACCTAGTTGGTGTACTGCTGGATAGCTCAGGGGTTTAAGGCATCTGGCTGCGGAGCCAGAGGTTGGGAGTTCGATTCCCCCGTGGTGCCTCCTTGACAGGGGCTGGACTCGATGATCCAGAGGGTCCCTTCCAGCTCTGCAGTTCCAAGAGGACGATGATGATTACTCCTGCTCAGCATTCCAGCCATTCCAGAGCTGGAACCTGCAGTACATTTTCCCCCATCCATCCTTCCCCGTCCAGTTAACTATGCCTTCACTTGTGCTTTATAAAAGATCCCTGTCCTTGGCATTGAATGTGAACCTATAGATCCCTTCTCCAAACAATGGGGTATGTTGCTCTTGTGTTTTCTTCTGTCTTCCTCCCCCACCTTCCCTAAGTCCTGGACGTTCACAGCCCCTTGCCAAGCCATGTTGTAAAATTTATATACTTCTGCATGCCAAGAGAACTCCCTTTTCTATATATAGGTAGAGCTCACTCCCACATTTTGGGATGTGTGTTTGTGTGTGTGTGTGTCAGTCAACAGTCCCATTTAATGCTCCAGAGTAAGGAGTCTGACCTTCGTACCCAACAAAAGAAACATGGTGTTGCTTTTTATTTGCTTTGCTTCTGAATCTTCATTTGTTAGCAGTCCCTCCCCATTAAAACCTATTAATAAGCATGATCAGACTATAAGCATAAGGAATTGGATCAATAGCTACGGGGTTAGAGAAGTGTCCCTGCATTTATGAACTGCATAAGCACATTCAGGCTATACGCTCGAATCAATGCGTGCAAACGGCAGCACTCAAGGCGGGGAGCTTGTCGTCGTTGCTCCAGCCGAGCATTGCAAATGATTTGTCCCAAGCATTTAATATATGTGCAGCTGCACCCCCTAATCAAAGCAGAAAGCATTTGCAAATTATGAAAAAAAAAGTGGATATTGACTTTGGGAATATTGTCTCTGTTAATTATTTGGGGAATGATGTCTGCAGCACAGAAAATAGACCAGTCGACTGAATATTTCACAAGTGATTAAATGCAGTAGATCAGATTTTGGCTCAGTTCTTAAAAATAAAAGAGCAAGTTCACTGTTGTTTTTTAAAATAATAGTAATAATAATAAAGGGCAGAACTATTCACCTTTTAAATACATTCATATGCAGAGTGGTGGCAGGATGTGATCATATACCGCTTCTGGCTGCATGAGTGCGGGGCTGTTATTTTAAATAAGCGGTAGGTAACATGTGAGCCAAGGGTTCGTTGCAGCTCCTCAAAAGTTTTTGCAGGGCTATGGCTGCCCTCATGTGCCACGGCCACCCTTTTCTTCCCTTCCAGAAGGGGAAGGAAGTGCTCTCTGTCGCCTCGCTGGAGAACCCAAGGGGGCAAAAGGCGGTCCGGCACTTCTTGCACCCAAGAGTATTGCCGCGGTGGCCACCAAATTCCAGCAGTAGAGGTGGCCATAGGGTGGTTGATGGATTGAAAGTGTCGTTCACCCATGAAAGGATGAGCACTCCCATCATCCACAGTTAGCATCTCTGGTTAAGGTCAGGAGGGGTTAAACTCCACACCAGGAAGGTTCCAAGCCAATGAACGTAGATATGCATGGAAAACATGTAGCAAAACCATGTTCGTGCGGTGAAGAACATGGTGTCCGTCTTCTCCTTCAATAAACATTCAGCAGTCATTTCAATCAAAAACCTGCCCCTCCATACGGAACAGCACGTCTTCTTATAGATATATATCCGTGGGTCACCACTTATCAGTTTAGTGTTTGAACTGCAGGTCCGAAGCAGGGTTTTCTCCCTCTGTTTTCCTTTTTTATTTCAGACAGCCGGTCAGGTCCAATTACAGTCACTGTATAGAGTTGCTGTATTCTTCTGCATTTTAATTGCCTGTCTTTCCCAAGTCAGATCACAGCTCCCCCTCCTCCCTGTAACCCTGCCCTTGTATTTTAAGTTACCTAGGAGATCCAGGTTAAGATGTATCATTAATGATTAATACCATATGTTTAAAACATATGGAACGTGCAGGCTGTTTATTATTTGCCACGCTGAGGTCACACAGCAATTTTGGCTGATGTTTCACACCATTTTGCATCTGAGTAGACAGGGTGTCCCCTTCCCAAGGAGGCTTGGTGAGAAAACCAGACGTTTCGTCCTCTGAATACATAAAATCTAGTAACTCAAACCCCAGGACTCAGAGATCATCTCCTGAATTTAGATCTTGTGCATCTGCCTTACACCCAGATCTCAAATAGGAGTTTGGTTCCTTGTCTTGAATCCCTCCACAGAGGTATCTCTGTTAGGCTGTTTCAGCAAAATTAACAAACCACTTTTATGTGGTAAGATTTTATTTTATTTTTATAAAAATGGAGCGCGGTTTACTCATCAGTTGCGGGAACTAGGTGGGGTTTCTTTTGGGCGGGTGGGGTTCTTAGTTTGTAGGTTTCATAATACATCAAACATAGAAAATTCTACATACAGGCAGTAACCATCCCTGCAAAAATGGTGTGGGAAGATTGTCCTTCTCACATCGATCACTTAAACAGACTCGTTCTCTTTTTGCAGAAAAATAAAAACTGATAATAAAGAAAATCTAGAATACCTAGCTTTAAAAACTAAGGCATGGCATTACACCACCTCAATTATATTTTTTCAGTCATGCAGTGAATTTAGATGGAATTTAGATGGAGTGTTTATCTATTTACACTGTTTGCTTATTATTGTTCATTTATTTAAAATATTTATGCCCAGCCTTTCTCCTCTACAGGATCCAAAGCACCTTACAATATGAGAACAAACATTATTAAAAAAAATTAAAAACAAAAGAAAGCAAAAAAGGCTGCCCCATTTTTACGAGTTCCCCCCTTAGGTGGCCAATTAATGAGACTGTCATAATTTCAGCACCTGTCAACAAATTATTAATACGATTCCCATTTTTCTCTCTCCCGATGCAATGGAGAAAGGCAAATCAAAATTTTCAGTGAAAATCAAAATATCCCCAGTGATATCACTTAACTGCCTGGAGTGCCTCTAACTGCAGGTTCTGTGTTTCTACGCGTCTGCCCAATGGGCAGAAATCTAGGATCTTCTTTATGACATCTCCAGTGTCTTCCAGAAGTTGTAGTTAGATTTGCACATTGGTCACATGAATGGAGAAATCATGGAGGAAAGGAGGTGTGGATTTAGTCCCTTGGTGAGACCCAGGTCATGTCTTCCACTTGGCCCCATTGCTGGAACTCTCCAAGGTTCTGAACTCTGCCCAGGCATCATTTCAGCACCACGGAGAGTGTCCTTCACTTTCAGACTAGCGTGGATTCAATACCACTGCAAAAATCAGTGTCATCATTATTCCCTGATCTGAGAATTAAAGCAGATGCTGTTTCTGACTGCACACCCCTGTCCCTGAAATACCAGCAACTGGGAGGCACTGGGCCAGATCTGGCCTCCTGAATTGTCAACGTGAAAACGGTATGAGCTGTGAAAAAATCTGCACCTCTGGCAGTGAAATTATATGTAGATCATTTTAGGGGACTGATGCTCCAGAGGTTGACTCTTTCTGACTTTGTGCTCCGTTGTCAGAGAGGGCCTGTAGGAAAAGCAGCTGTTGACCAAGGATGTGGATGTTTCACTTTGTTTGTGTGTGTGAGAGAGAGAGAGCAAGCAAGCATTTGTTGCAGAAATACAGGAACGGTTCTGTTTTGGGCAGATTTCAGTAGGACAGACTTTCCAAAATAAATAAATAAATAAAATCCTGAACAAATGTGTAGGTAATTATTGCAGTCTTTTAAGTGCTGCTAGTACCATTATGCACAACAAGAGATGCATCCATCCCATAGTGCAAAAGGGGCAAGGGCCCCCAAATTTAGAACAATTATGATTTACTGTGCTGCTTGGCCAAAGTGCATTTGTTGCCTTGGAAACAAATAGCTGCTGTGAACAGCTAAATAAAATTTATGGTATCATCATCAATAAATCTTGATTATAAATGTGCAAAAAATATGTGTACAGATTGTGGAAGTGCAATGTGCAAATGAGGGAGATAGTGTTCTATAACAGCATCCAATACATTTTTGGAGAGTGGAAGTGTGCTTTTTGAGAGTGGGCTGGTTTATTCTTGATGGGCTATTTGGCAGTTCTTCAGGAAACAGCATGTGCATGGGCTTTTCATTGTAATTTTAAGGCTTCTTCTCTAATTTACTCAAAAAGCAAAGTGTGCTGCTTATCTACCAGCTCATAGTGCTTAAAGCCCTCTCTGGGTGAGTTACAATTTAATTATGTAGGCTACACATTGCGCCCGCCCCGAGCAAGCTGGGTACTCAGTTTACTGACCGCAGAAGGATGGAAGGCTGAATGAACCTTGAGCCCACTACCTGGGATTGAACCCAGGTTGTGAGCCGAGTTTTAGCTGCGGTATTGCAGTTTAACCACTGTGCCAGGAGGCTCCTTAGGGAATGGTTCTGCACCCCACCCCATGAGTCCTGATGTCCGTTGGCCAAGGGTGGAGAAGCTTCCAGGATATTTAAAAATATAAAAATGATCTTCTTTGCCAGGATCATTTGTAGCGATGGTTATTTCACCACCTGCAGATGGGAAGAAATGTAGCCATTCTCTGAGTCTTCACTCAGCCTTCTCTGGTTTGCTTGTCCTAGTAGCACTGGGCCAGTGTCAGAAGCCTGTGAAGCCTTATCCAACTTGGGACCAGTTTGGTTGGTTTGAAAAGGCTGCATTTTCTCCTAGGAACCTGGCGAACCAGCTGTTCCCTCTGTCCCACCGCTGGGAGGGTCATGTTTGCTGGGAAGGTGAGTAAGGGGCTTTTGGTGGCCGTTCTGCGGCTCTAGAACCCCCTGCCAAGGGAAGACAAGCTAGCATCCTCCCCGTCGTATTTCCTCTGGCAAGCAAAAATGCTACTATTCAGACAGGGATGAGCCAACATTATGCAGTGTGTAGAGTGTTGGACCTGGGCTCAGGAGATGTAGGTTCAAAGCTCCACTCAACCATGGAAACTCCATGGGTGGTGGCCCTGGTAAACCCCTCCTTGAACATCTCACATACCTTGAAAACCCTCTTAGCATCGCTATAAGTTAGAATCAACTTGATAGCCTGTAGCTACATTTCAATAGTTATTTGTCTTTAAGTTGATATGCTGTTGTGACTGGTGGAGGTTGTGATCTGGAGGTTGCTTTTATTTGTTTCCTATCAGCCTGCTTTTGTTTGCATTTTCCTTTTGTTGTGATGCACTGGGTATATTTTTAATTGACGTGTTTTAATATTCCAATTATACATTTATTATTTTATGAGCATTTTATTGCTAGCTACCATGAGCAATGACTGCATCTAGTAGAAAAGCAGGGACAAGTGTTCAGCAAAGACGAGCAGAAGGGGAAAGTGGTTCTGGGATGAAGCAGTGGAGGGGGTAGAAACCCGTCCCCATGCACGGACCTGTGAGCAGGCATTTGTCTGTGTCCCCATAATGGAAGGAAGGAGACTGAGGGGTGACAGGAGAGCACTCTTCAGATACCTGAAAGGTAGTCCTACAGAGGAAGGGCAGGAACTGTTCTCCATCATCCCAGAGTGCAGGACACACAACAATGGGCTCAAGTTATGTTGTTTAGTCATTAAGTCGTGTCCGACTCTTCATGACCCCATGGACCAGAGCACGCCAGGCCCTCCTGTCTTCCACTGCCTCCCAGAGTTGGGTCAAAGCTCAAGTTATAGGAAGCCGTATTTCAGCTGAGTATCAGGAAAAACATCTTAACTATTAGAGCAGTACGACAAGGGAACCCATGAACTTGGGAGGTGGTGGTGAGTGCTCCAACGCTGGAGGCATTCAAGAGAAAATTGGACAACTGTCTGTCCGATCTGCTTTGAGTTGGATTCCTGCCTTGAGCAGGGGGGTTAGACTCGATGGCCTTGTCGCCCCTTCCATCTGAATTATTCTAGAATTCTGTGATCTAAGCAGTTTTGTTCTGACATGGCTTCCTCTGTCTTTATCGGTGCTGAAGGGTCCGAAGGCATGATGCCAGTTCTGTACCAACTCTGCTGTTTGCCCATGTTTTTCCATTGCCAGTCCGGAGTGCTGACTTTGGCCCTAAATGCCTGTAGATGAGACTTCACCTACAAGAATGCCTGTAAGGTGTTCCTGGAGGAATGTTTGTAGGTGAGACTTATCTGTGCGTTATAAACAATCGCCTTTGCTTTTTGATAAGGTTGTAGTACGACACATCCATTCTTACACTTACACCACCTGCCACCTTAAGTCGACATGGTCTGGAAAGGTGGTTTCTGTGTACAGAAATAAGATGAATAAATCAATGCCAGATAGAGGGTGGGGTGCAGTGGGGCAATTCTACTAACAAAAACCACCAGCAGGGTTGAACAATATGTGGCCTTCATTTTGTGCCTTACCAGGAAGCCTTGCTGCTGAAATAACTTACTGGATCATTGGAGGGAAAAAGTCGTGTTGGGAAACATGTGCCTTGTTTTCAGCCTCAATTGGCACACCTGGAAGCCTCCAGGAAACATGTGATTGGTGGGGACGCGGGAGAGGAGGGCCTTCTCGGTGGCGGCTCCCAGAGACTGTGGAACTCCCTCCCACTGGAGGCCAGGCGGGCCTCCTCTTGGCTGTCCTTCCGCCAGCAGGCCAAGAAGACCTTTCTCTTCAGGCTGGCTTTTCCCTTCATGATGGGCGGCCACCGTGGGGTTCTTCAATGGAGGGTTGCGCCTTCCTGCTTCGAATATGTTTTTGGTGTTGTTTTTGTTTGCTATCTTTTAGTGTGCTATTTGTTTGATCCTTTTTAGTACTTCAGTACCGTATTCTTACCGTTTTTAGTTTCAGATATTACGTAAATCACCTTGGGAAAGGTGGGGTAAAATATTTTTAGAGAAACGCCGATGACATGTTTATGCTTGGAAACAAAGCACGTTCTTCCCAGGTGACAACAAAATTGGGATTTTATTGCATTCTGTGCCCTCCCTGTGTCACCACCTTTTTACAGCCTTTCCAGGAGTGGAGAGGGATCCCCTTTTGAGTGGGTGGAGTGAGTTTGGGTGGGTTGGTTTGTTTGTTTTTGGTGATGGGGTGAACTTTAGGGAACAGGTCTGTAAACACTGCGCGCCCTGCCCTGCCATCAGGAAAAGAGGAAGCCCATCCCTGGAGTTCTGAGCCCCATGGCCATCATCACAGCTGGACCTGGCCTGCTAAAAACCAGGCGGAAGTATGTCAGGTGCAGAAGGATAGAGAATGGGGACCCTTTGGGTCTGCTGTGGGGGGTTCCCCTGCCCCATTCCACTGAGGTGTGAGACACTTTGTTCCCCTTGTTTCTCCAGAAGGGATGAAGTCGGAGGAATGGGTTGCTGTACTTAACGGAGCACGGTGTTGAGCATCAGACCCTGCACACGTTAATTCATAAAGCCACTGGTAAGCATGGGGCTGTGAGACTTCAGCCACCGTCTCCTCTCTGTTTTTCTCTTCTTCTGTCATCTCTTTTGCTGTTGGCGCATTGCTCACCAGAATTCCCCGCGGCCGGCTTGCGTGCGTGGCTGCTGCCGGGCACAGGGGGCAGGACCCCGGTCCCCTTTTCAAAGAGGGTAAATACATCTCTCCTGCCCTTCATTTGCATCAGGGCGGTGCTGCTGCATTGAAAAGTAAAGTGCCCTTGCTTCCGCCTTGGTGGGGGCCGGGAGAATCGAGGAGGGGGCTCGCCCCCAGAGGCTCACAGTATTTAAATATGAGGATCTGTTACTCAACACAAGAGCCCTACAGGATGCAAAATTTCTGTGGGGTAATCATTTCGGGTTTTGCACCAGCATCAACAATTACAAGAAGGTTAGCAAAGGGGAAATACGTTTAGATGATGGAATAAGCAAATTCAAGCACTTGTCGTGGGATAATTGCAGTGCATTTTAATTTATTTTTACTAAGCATATTTGCAATCCCATTTAGGATCAGAAATGCAAATCTCACTTGAATCAAGCTCCCCTTTTCCATTCAACTCAATGTATGCTTAATGATTTTTACTTGCAAAGCAAAGTGTGCTGCTTATACCCCCGGGTGCTTAAAGCACTCTCTGGGTGGTTTACAATTTAATTATGCAGGCTACACATTGCCTTCCACCCCCAGAGAGCTGGGTACTCAATTTTCTGACCTCAGAAGGGTAGAAGGCTGTGAGGATCAAACTCGGGTCGTGAGTGGAGTCTTGAGTGCAGTACTGCAGTTTAACTAATGCACCACAAGGCTCCCTACTTGTGGTGTGTTCTGAGAACCGCAGAAATTCACTTTAGCGAGTGGAGGCATACACTAGGTTAAATTGCTTCAGCCTCTAAACTCAGTGACTTGCTCTCTTCTTTCTGACACCATTAAAAATATTAATAATGTCATTGTATCATAACACTTGGTTTCAAATTTGTATGAGTCAGTCTCTCCCCAAGTCAGATGAAAGGGATACTCCTCCTCCCCGTTTGCTACAAAATAAGTCACTTAAAAATAACTTCTGATGTATTTAGCAATTTTTTTTGAGAACAGTTGCTGACGGAGCACCTCGGTGGATTAAGAATGCAATATAACACTTTACAGTACTGTGGTGAAGCACTGTAAAACTAATGCGTTTACAAGATGAATAATTGTATGCTTTACAATTTAGTATATACGGTGCAGGTACTGTACTTTTAAACAGAATTGTTTAGAATGCAAGGCAGAATTAGAATGCAGTGCCGATGTTGATGAATGAGAGCCTGCATCTTTTCTTTTATTTCACGTGTAAGCATTCCCCTACTGTGCCATTCCTCTGTTGTTCTAAATGGAGGTTTGGGGTTGGACTGTGCCGATAAAACCTGGTGCTGCTCACCCCGGGAGAGGTGCTCGTGATTTGATGTCCTCTTCTTGCAAAGCTGGCCATGGGCGGCATCCGAGTTGTTCCTTTGTTATGGGCAGAACACTGCTTGATAGGGATTAGATCAGCAGGACCCCAGAACATCCCCTGTGGTGTAGCAGGGGTAGAGTGTTGGTTTAGGACTCAGGAGACCTGGGTTCAAATCTCAACTCATAATGAAAGTCACTAGGGTGTGTGTGTGTGTGGCAGTGTTAAATCACTCCTTGAACAATCCACCCACCTCAAAACCCTGTTAGGGTTGCCCAAAGTCAGATGCAACTTGCCATGAAAACAAAGGTCTCTGCCCCAATGTGTGGGGCCACCAATTCAGATGACACACACACACACACACACACACGCACACACACGCACACACATACTGCCATGGATTGATGGAAAGAGACAGGCATGTGATAGATCTTGAGGAGTTTTTGATAGCTGGAAGTTTTGACTGATTTCCGGAACAGAGAAAGGACATGATCCAGGCAGTTTAAGAACTGATTGCTCTTAAGTGCACTTTTTCCAGACCAAAGGGGAGCAACTTTCAACATGTTCTGGGTCTGCTAACTCCCACCATCCCTCACTCTTAGCTGTGCTGGCTGGGGCTGATGGGATTTGCAATCCAGCATTCTCTGGAAGAGTGCAAGATGCTTCTCACGATGAAAGCCTTCGTTAGAGCTTTGGCTTCCCGAGGAACTGCAAATGACGAAACAGTCGGGAGAACCCCTAGAGCAACAGCACATTCATCCATTCTCCCCTCCATATATGGCTTGGGTCCAGGCTATTTGAAGGTTCGTATCAGCCCATAGGTGCCTACCTACCTGGCTTTTAAGGTCTTCTGGGGAGGCCCCTCTCTCGGTTCCCCCACCTTCCCAAGCTCACGTGGTGGGGACTTTCTACTCAGTGGCTGCTCCTGGGCTTTGGAAGGCCCTTTCCTGAGAAGCCAGGTGGCCCCCCCCTTGTCCTTCCCTCGTCAGACAAAGACCTTCCTCTTCAGGCAGGCTTTTAAGCCATAAGTTATCTCAGGTCTTTAAATGTTTTTGAATTGTTTGTAAACTTGATTTTTAATCTTAATGTATGTTTAATTGTTTGTTTTTAAAATATGATATTTATACGGTGTTTTTAAGTTTGTTGTTGTAAGCCGCTTTGGGTCCCTTATGGGGAGAAAAGTGGCATGTAAATAATTTAAATCAATAAATTTAGGAAGGGGAACGAAGCTCAGTGGAAGAACATCTGTTTTCCGTGCAGAAGTTCGGTCCTCAGCATTTTGCAAATGTGGCCCTGAAAATGTGGATTGCAACTGCCAGCAAAACCAGCCGAGATAAACTAGGGGCCCGGACTCATGATCCGGCAGCTTCCCCCCCCCCTCCTCTGGACAGTCAGGCTCTCACAAACAGGTGCAAGACTTTGGAAACCTGTTTTCACCTGTTTCCCAAACATTTGTGGCTTCTACTGATGCAGACTCTAGGTTGGTCCTCTAGACTGTGTGGATGTGCGTTCAAGGATTCAGTGGGTCATGTTCACGTGGATGTTAGTTTGCTCGGCCTGAGGATGTGGACAAGAATCTTGGAAGTTTCAGACCAAACACATGCTCTTTTGGTCTTCGTTCATCATGTCTAATTAAATTGTGAAGATGTGAAATGCCCATCCTGGGGGCTCTTAATTCCCAACTCCATAATAGCAAGATCCGAGAAATCCTGAAAGAATTTTGGGTTTCACCACTCAGTGGTTCTAATTAGATAACTTGAGGACAGCCCTCAGCCTCCATTCATGTGAAGCAAGGGTACCATTTTTTGAAAGGTGATGGTTTAACTCCTGGTTTTCTTGGTTAAAACTGATTAGCCGGACCCATTTCAACCTGCTTTTGGAACTGGCTTTCCAATCGTGGTTTCTCATCGTGCTTGAGACAAGAGAAATCAAAATAGCTATCAGGATTTTTTTTTTTTTAGAGAGAGAGAGAGACCTGAATGTGTACAAAACATCTATGCACTTTATTCGTAATGAGTTTCACAGTGTACTTTTTTTAAAAAGTGTGAAATCCATAGTTCTGAAATAGCAAAGGGAATTGTCATATAAATCAATAGATGAATATCTGTTATTCTTCAGCAGCAGCTATACAGATAGTGTACACTCATACAGTATCAGAAATAGCTTATCACCTTTCTAAAGGAAAGAAACTTAAAATGTTTGGGAAATACAAAATATATGTACAAAATACAGCCTTTTTAGTCCATGTAAGCTTGCATTAATTGTCTTCTCGAAGGCTTTCACGGCCAGGATCCGATGGTTGTAGGTTTTTTTGGGCTCTTTGGCCATGTTCTGAAGGTTGCTCTTCCTAACTTTTCGCCACCGGATACCTTGCAGTTGTGGCCAGGTATATATTGGAACCACAAAACGCAGCATCCACACCAGAATCAAAGAACATGAGATACACTGCAGACTAAAACAACCGGAAAAATCGGCAGTAGCTGAACATGCCCTGAAACAAGCTGGACATGAAATTCTATTTCAAAATACAGAAGTACTGGACAACACCAGGAATCATTATGTTATACTGCACAGGGAAGCCATTGAAATCCACAAACACCAGCAGAGCTTCAACAAAAAAGAAGAAAGTCTAAAACTCAACAAAGCCTGGCTCCCAGCACTGAAAAATACAGCCTGCAAAAGGTCAACGAACTCTACCCAGCCACAAGGACCGGTGATCACTGCACACAAAAGACCAGCTAACGACACCCATCAATCACAGTGACAGATCATCTCTCCCCCTTATCACAACAATACACCCACAACAAAAAAAACACGCTGATCACTATAATCACCCAATCTCCTGAAAAGGACAAAAGTTGATCCCACAGCTATAAATACTCAACTATCCCACAAAACTGCACCAGAGCACAGACAGAGTTCTGACTCCTGTCCTCTGAAGATGCTGGCCACAGAGACTGGACAAACGTTAGGAAGAACAACCTTCAGAACACGGCCAAAGAGCCCGAAAAACCTACAACTTGCATTAATTGTTTGATTTTTTTAGCAGCCTAATAAACGTGCCATATTCTTCTATATTTGTATTGTGTAATGACTAAATGGCTTCCTTTGGGTTCTTTTGAACCTTTCTCCGTGTAACTTGGGGGCAGTTTTGACTGGATCTTCTCCAGAGAGTCTTAGCATTGGTAGCACATTACTTATTATTACCTGGCTTGACGCATGCTTTCTTAAATTGGTATTTCCTGGCCCCCCCTCCCTCCTTTTTCCTCTCCTTTATCCTAGAAGACTTGAAGGAAATCATTTCATTTTGGATCATGGCCACCCTTGAGGTTGCCATTTGCCTGTGGTGTTAGTGGTGAGGAGACCTACCGTTGATGCTTATGTAAGATCAGTAGTAGTAACAACCACAGATGCTTGTAATTAATAAGAACTCTCTTATTTTCAGAAATTCCAGCCAAACACAACAGAAGGGGAGAATATGTGATGTGCTATGACATTATGAGGCAAGACTGTCCCTGGCCTAAGCAAGTATGAAAGGTCACCTGCCACTGAGAGAACGTTTTTCGGAAAGGCAGAATTAAGTTCAAACTCTGGATATTTTTTAAGCTTTAAATCTCTCTGGGGACGCCTTTCATAACATCTCCGAGCAGGATAACACTGCAGTAAATGAAATACACAGCGCTGGATTAAAGGGTTATTTCCCCTGTGTGTCAAGCTGACACAGAATGCTTAAAACCTTGGGTTGTTTTGGACTTGTCTCTATCTGCTGATGGCGCTCTTCCTCATTATTGACGCAGTGCTTTCCGGCATTTGCCGGAGAGGTTGATTTTGCATTGGAAAACAAGGAATGATTTTATGCAGCAAGGAATCATAATAATGTAATTAAAAAGGAGGGCAAACAAGCTGGGGAGGAAACCGGATAGGCTTCCCTGTAAGGGGGAGAATGGATACTGCGATGTATAAAAGGGTGCCTTTTCTCTGATTGGTTTTATTGCTGTATAAACACAGAATAGCCACCAATCTGCCTGGCTGAATCAGGCTTATAAATAGCGGCTTTGCCGATAAAGCCTACAATGAGTAAAGAATCCTTTCCGGATAATGAAGAAGGGATATGTGGCGTATTGCAGTGGTTTACAAACAGAGATATATCTCCTGTTTCTGGGATGCAGAAGGAGTCTAGAAAGAACACCAGATTTTCATTGGAATTGCTAAGAATTTATTCTCTCTATATTTTGCAGTTCACCGTGGCAATGAAGTGCATACTCAACCGTATTTCTATCATTTCCATCTACCATTAGAGTTGTTATTTGTTACTTCCACCTTGAATCTGACCATAAATGATGCATGTAGTAATAGAATGCCTGTAAATGTACAAATATTCTTCCTGGAGAGGGGACAGGCAACGTGAAATGAACCATATTGGTTGGTAAGACTGATCAACTAAAAAGTTGCCTTATTGATCAGGTGTAAAAGGTTGCTTTGTTCAGCAAACGGGGGGGGGGGGGGGGAGAGGCTTAACCACACAGCCAAAGCAGCACTGGAGGCACACCGTGTGGTTCAACGCAACAGATGAGATTAATGAACTATATGTGTCTCCCTCACCTTCTAATTTTTGTACTATCATGCTTGACAAAATATTCTGGAGACCTCAAAAATGCGTGCCATCTTTACATAGACATTTGAGTGATCCTAATAAAAGCCATCACCCAGTTTTGGGTTTGGCTTTCACTCGTGGATCACATGGCAATTTTTTTTTTTAATGAACTGAAGCCTTTTGGAAGCATCTTGAGCACGGATGCCAGGCCAACAGATGTGATGAGATGAGAGACGTCCTAAAACACAAAGCAGACACAGAAGGTCAGCTGTTTCCCAACTGACTGTTTTGCAAACTTCAGGGGGTGGAAGAGAAGGTTGGAGGGTCGGAACCCTGCATCTGCCTTTGTCTTGAGGTGGGAGACTGCAGCGCCTGCCGTTGCCACTCCGTTGGTGAGGAGGACGGAGGGCAGTTTCATGGCAATGCTGAATCTGCTCCGGAGCTCTCCCGGGTGCTGAACGCTATCCTTCAAATAAGTTTAGCCTCCTGAATCGTTCCTTTACAGGTCAAATGAAAGTCCAGAGCGGATGCACCTGCCAGAGAAAGGGAACCCTAACCACGGCTCACCCTCCTGTCAGCAAAATACGAAAATGAAATGTAAAACAGTGTTCTCCTAATGAACCCAGTGGACTCCATTGCATTTTCCCTCAGCCTGCCAAAAACGCCTGTTTGAAAGGCAACTTTCTTGCCGGTATGTTTAGAAAAGTAAAGGCGAGGAAAGCTTCATGGAGAAGGCCCCTTTGATGTGCTCTGGAAGTTCAGCAACACCGAGGAGACTTGAAGACAGCCTGCTGGCTAATTTAGCGGCAGTGACAGACAGGTTCTGAGACCTGGACGCTTATTTGTCTCCTCCTTCTTGGTCTGGCAGCGTGCAGACAGCTTTGTGGCATAATCTTTCCTGTCATTAGAAGCCCTCGCTGGGCTGCCACTTCTCAGCAAAGTTGGCCATTTATAGGCATCTCGGAGACTTTGATACCCAAAGGGTGAAAACAGCGTGAACATGCATATAGGCAGCCAAGGCTGACCTGAGACCTCTTTTTGTTTTTTCTGTGTTACTTCTGTGTTGGAAAACCTCTTCTACTAATCAGCACAGCACCCACCAGTAATGTTTCTGCGCCGTCCCCAATCAAATGGGCAGAAATCTGGCATCTGCTTCTGTCGTGGGACTCATCCTGCAACCCTTAATAGTGCCCAATGCCTGTATCGCCCGTTGGAGATGCTTCTTCTGATTCTTTGACTTACAGTATCTGATTGAACTCCAGGGATCTGCAAAATTGCTATTTAATTCACTCTCATTACTTACTATGGTCCAAAAAGTAATTCCGTGTCCTTGTACATTACAAGAGGCACTCATCACATTCTCTGTTCTGTTGCTTATTATTTTTTCTGTTACTTTTGGTTGCTTAGAACTCACTCTCTTTCTGAGATCGATTTGAGAATTCCATGTGCCCTTTCCATGCAAATGTTAAAAATAATTAGAAAGATGATTCATTACAGCAGTAAAGTAATATCATTCCTACCAGTCATATTGCTTTGGAAAAGTAATTTTTCTGCCCTTGTTAACTGGCGAGGAGGGAGTGACTCGTTACACTCCCTCTATGGTGCTTATCGCTGTTACTCCCTGCAACCTTGGAGTTAGGTTTGCTTGCTAGTTGGTAGAATCTGGCTTGGCTTATCAAAAGCTGGATTTGCTCGAGAGAGAGACTCCTGGTAAGCCACTGTGCTTTGTCTCCTCATTTATAGCAAGCCAGACATTAGATACTGTTGTTACACGCTGTTGATTATTCTGGCTGGGGGATTCTGTGACCTGCAATTTTAAAAAAAATGGGGGGGGTACTTCTAGATTTTTTTTAAGAGTGTATGTACAGTGCCTTACTATTGGATTTAGGCTTAGATTGGAACTGGGTATTTCTTGGGAGTTTCTCTTTGATCAGATGCATTCATCCTTGCCTAGCAATAAAACCTGCCTGATTTTCCCTGATGCAGCTGCAATTTCAAGGGGTCATTGGAGACCTTGTGAAGAAGACCTCCCCTTTTTGCCCCACCTCCCAGTCCAGAGGCTTCTAAACGAGCTTGACTGTCATCATGACAGGGCAAATGGGGACGAGAGGTGTACTTGTACGAGGTGGGATTTTTTTTCCCTTGTGAAGTCTATCTTTCTGAACTCCACAAGGCATTATCTATCTCTCAAGCTGGACAGAAAAGCAAAAAACAAAAACAAAACATGTTTCAATTTATTGCTGCAAAGAGAGGAAGAAAATCAAGCCGTTGCTAATAAAAGCTCTTCTGTTTCAAGCAGCCAGCAATGTGCCCGTTTGCTCCTGGACAGCCCATGAGCTGATGTTAGGATGGCTTCCTAGGCGCTTTTCCCAGCTCTGCCATTTACTTTTCTGAGTGATCTTGGACAAATTGTCCCGGGTGTCTTGGCGTCTGTGTGCGAGAAGCAAAAGCTGGAAGCTTCCGGTTTTGTAAAGAAGGTCGAGAAGTCTTTGTAAGAGACGGGGAAGCATGTTAGAGAACCAACGGTGTCCTTACCACGGTTAGCCATTATTTATGAGTCTCTCTGCCTTTGCATAATTCAGCAGGGGTATCAGAAGCCCTTGTCCCTTTGGGTCTGCAGGGTTCTTCCGCTAAAAACAAAAGCAGCAAGTCTTAGCATGGGGGAAAAACAGACAGGTTAGCCAGGTAGGAGATTTTCATTTTGGACCGTTTTGAGAATTACCGTTTTGATCGGCTTTTAGTATTTACTCCCCCCCTCCCCCTCCCCCAATATTACAAAAGGAAATAACGATACAGGTGAGGATGTGGAATAAATACTGATCCAAACGGTTTAGGCAGCTTGGTGTTATCCTAAGCATCTACAAGGTGCAGTATTTTGTTCCATTTTATCCATTTTGATGGAACATTCATAATCTTTATTTATTTTATTTATTTTATTAGATTTATACCCCGCCCATCTAGACCAAAGGTCTACTCTTTCCCATTTCTAATTCTTTAAAAATTGGTAGGTTTTCTCATACTTCGCCTTCTCCACACAGTTTAAATTTCTGCGGAACATCCGACCTCTCCCCCCAGGTTAGAAATGACTGGAATTTGTGTCATCAACATTATGTAATTAATTCTATAGCACCCGTTTTCCCCCGCCCCCAAAGAATCCTTCAGGGGCCTGACCAGCACCAAAAGAGTTGAACATAACCAATAATTTCTGTCAGTAATTTCAGAATTTATTCCAGCTCTGTATCACGTAGATTTTTGGTAGCCTGTGGAATCTGCTAAATGAATGTTATGATTTTATATGGTTTCACACCTGAGTAGGCGCATAGTATTGCTCTCCATCTTTTAAAGCATGGAAACATCTAGTTGTTAGAAAAAAATACTGCATGGTTGTGTATACAGTTTAGAATTACTCCCCTAATAAGTTTGGGTGCATAGATGTGCTATACCTTTACACCAAAAAAGCATGACACAAGGTACTGTTCTCAAAAGCATGGAGGCGAAGTTGTAGAGAAGACCTTCTGGCCTGGCTCAGTGGTTTGTCTCATTCCCATACCTGGCGAGAGGCTCTTAGAGTGTCATGTCGTCGGAAGACTGGGTGTTCAATGCCTGGTCCCCCCAGATACTGTTAGAAAGGTCCTCTGTTTGACACCCTGGGGAGCTTCTCCAAATCAGGTCAGCCAATTCGAAGCTAGAGGGACCGGTGGCTCCACTTGGTATCAGAGGGCACCCTGTGTTTTCAAGAGCAGTCAGGGAACCCACTGAGTGAATCCATCAGTGCTTTTGCTCTTGAGTATTTCTCATGGAGAGTCATGCTGCTTCTCAAATGTGTGTATTTTTGTTCAGGTGTCTTGGCTAATGGCTGTTGATAGTTCTAAACCAGTGTTAGAATTGTCTAAGCCATTTTTCCTGTAACTCCTGTTACAGAGTTTTGAATTTCTGGTTAAATTCCTCTAGCTGTTCAGCAGAAGTGCAGGGTTTCACAGAACAGAACAGCTTCAAGTTCTCCAGATTAGTCCACCTCTTTTTCTCTTCAACTGGCACTTATAGTCCCAATAACTCACTCTGAGACATTAGTAAGAGAAAGAACAAAAGGTTTTGTTGACTAACAGTTGAACAGATCAAAAAGCGAACTAAGAACAAACATGACTGCTTTGAGCAACAGGCCTCAACAGACTCACTGACACCAACAGACTCAAGAGAGGTCTCTCTTTGAATTAGAGGCAGGGAAAGAAATATTGTTTAGTGCTGTTAGTGGTTGACAGTCACCCCAGTCCAGAAAGGTCCCTCCCAGCCACACCTACTAGAGGCAGCATGCGACATTGCAAAAACTCCAGTATATCCTTCTAGCCTCTTTTGTATCTCATTTCCCATCATTTGCACCCAGCATAGCTGGGGATTATGAGAACTGTGGTCCCAGCCTTTGCCCCAACCCTTATCGTATCTTCAGCCTACAACTTAGTTAATTGTGGAGTTTTTCATCTACATATCAGTTAATTTCACCAAGAGGTATATTTTTATGAATAGGTAAGTCGCTCTACATCAGTAGTTCCCAACCTTGGGCCCCCAGATGTCCTTGGACCACAACTCCCAGAAATCCTGGCTAGCCAGGCTAGTGGTGAAGGCTTCTGGGAGTTTTAGTCCAAACACATCTGGGAACCCAAGGTTGGGAACCACGGCTCCTTCTCTGCTCTCTCTTTTTCTCTTGTTGACGGGCCCTGTTTGTAAGAGAATATCTTTTCCCCATAAAGCAAAGCAAAGCAAAGCAGGCTGCTTCTGTACTGCCCCATAGTTGTAAGTTGTAAACCACTCAAAGAGTGCTTAAAGCACTCTCTGGGTGGTTTACAAGTTAATTACGCAGGCTACACATCATCTCCCCGCCCCCACCCCCAGTGAGCTGGGTACTCATCAGAAGGATGGAAGGTTGAGTGACCCTTGAGCCGGCTACCTGGGATTGAACCCAGGTCATGAGCACAGTTTTGGCTGCAGCCAGCTGTTTACCATAATATTTACCACGAGACCGGTAAATATTTGGAGAAGGGATGATTCCCATCCCTTCATTATTTATTTATTATGTTGATATCCCATTCCAAGTTCAGAATGGCTTATGTGCCGCTCACATCCAGGAAAAAAGCCAGGGTAGAATTAAAATGCATCTCGTTCCATCCTTTATTAATGATGATATCATGTGCTCTCTAGGTTTCTTGGCTACTCCAAAATCTACTCAACTTTTGATGCCTGCACTTAACCTCCAGTGATATTTGATAGTGACATTTAACTGTGTTTGAGAGTTACCTTATAATGGTATTCAACCCCATTTGATAGGCAGCGTGCGCTGGCAGAACATAATAGACAGCACGTGAGAATATTTAGTATTTGACAGCTGACAGTTTATCCCATATTCAATACCTGCTAAAATCAAAACAAGCTGGAGGTAACAAGCCCAAGGTGCACATATTTCAAATGTTGTGGATAAAGTTTCACATTCAAAAATGTATTGTTTGGATTTGAAGTTTTGACTTGTCTTACTGTTAGCAAATATTGCTTTCTTCTACTGCTGTTTAAAACAAAAAAAGTTGAAGTACCTGGAATTAAAGATGGGCGGAAGAACTTCATAGAATCCTAGAATAACGGAGTTGGAAGGGACTTATAAGGCTATCAAGTCCAATCCCCTCCTCAATAAAGGAATCTAAATCAAAGCAGATTGGACAGAGGGTTGTCCAATTTTCTATTGAATGCCTCCAGTGTTGGAGCACTCACCACCTCCCAAGGTCAATGGTTCCATTGTCGTACTGCTCTAACAGTTAAGGAGTTTTTCCTGATATTCAACCTAAATCTGGCTTCCTGTCGCTTGAGCCCATTATTCATATCAACTACCACTTTCTTTTTCCAAGAGGGAGCCTATTCATCCAATTATTTCCAGCCCCAAATTTATCTCAGAGATAATTATTCTTTCCCCCCCTAAACCACAGCTCTCAGAATCCCACAGTCCAAAGGGGTAAGGTTTCCCACTTCTTTCTCAGGTAGGTACGGAATATGGACCCTGTTCCCCCACAGAAAATCCTGTCGATTTCTTAATTTTCCGTAGCACCTTGGTCCCAATCCCTTCCCCCACTGTGTTCATGACACCTGCATTCCAGTTGACAGCTGTGGTATTTGTATGCGGTGAAAAGAACAGTAGGAGGCATTTATGCTGATAGCATTAATTTGATTTAACTTGATAGGATAACCAGACCAAGAGAAATTTTACACTAACTCATTTCCCTTTATTTTACAGTCACCTTCAGTCTCCGGCTCCTGTTACTGAAAACCTGTCCCGTTCTTCTCGGCATCGTTGTTCCCCTAAAGGCCAGCTTCTGAGCAAGTGAACCCTGGGAGGAGAGTAGTACACAGAACCACCTGTGAAGAAAGAAGAAAATGGTGTTGAAATAATTTTTAAAGGTAAGGCAAAGAGAAACTGGCAGGATGTTGAAGTGGCTGTGTCAGGATTTCCTAATTTCTTTTTCCTTCCTTCCTTCCTTCCTTCCTTCCTTCCTTCCTTCCTTCCTTCCTTCCTCCCTCCCTCCCTCCCTCCCTCCCTCCCTCCCTCCCTTCCTTCCTTCGAGTTTTCCTTCACCCTGAGTTTTCCAGGAATGGTTTAAATATATATATATCCCTTTGGTTTGGTTATAATGGGTTGCGTGCTTCCGTTTTGCATTTGTGATGCTTTTCTGAATAAATCAGAATATTGTTATTAGAGGAACTATTTATGAAGCTGCAGGTTTGGAAAATATTAGGTGCAGTATTGAAAATATTAGCTAGCCCATTTTATTTATTCATTATTGATGAGGATGATGACTATGTCACATTTTTTAGGTCGTATAACATATTTTTTTAGCAACCAAGGTCTCTATCTTTTGATTGTTAACTTCCAGCCCATTAGGGAGCTGGTGATATTTGGGGGGTAACCGCACATTTTTATTGAGTTGACCCACATCCAACCCCCTTTCGCTCTTTTCCCCGACGGCAAGAGAAACAGTGGCTCTGTTTCACAAGCTCTGCCGTGTAGGAAAGGTTGTCACAGGCACCCAGGGGGGAAATACCTATTAATGGCAGAGGCCCATACATGTCAGGTGACTGTTCACCTTTCTCTCTACTCTGTGTGTCACAGAGCTTGGTTTTAGGTCAAGGAAGCTCGCCCGACCACCCTGCAAGGTCCACGCTTCTTGGTCATGACCACAGAGTGGCCAGCAAAGGCGTTTATGAAGAGATTAAATAATCAGATTGAGTTTGACCTCATTGGTGGTGTCAACAGGTCTGCTTGGATTTCTGTCCATGTGCAGGTGGCCCTTTTACGTTCATTGACCTGATGGTTCTAGGACAAACTCCCTTCCCTCTTCCCAAAGATTCACGGTGGCCTCTCTTCGTGCAGAAATGACAAAACACTTCTTTTTCCCTGGCCTCTGGTATGGTGGGTTAGCTGGTTGTAGTTTATGGGCGTGTGTGTTGTGTTGTGCTTTGCATCGTTTTGTTGTTCTATCTCTTTTGGGTTGTTGCTCGGCTTTTCAAATGGTTGGATTTGGTGAATTTCCTGCTCCAATTCTTGAATGCAGCTAAGACTGCTCGTGAATGCTTTTCATAATAATGGAGAACGGATCAAATCATCGGAAAGGTTAGAGAGATTCCTTCACAGCCCTGTGTTTTAAATGAAAGTATTGTAACTGATTGTAGTTAGGATTCTTACATGCCTTTTTTTTCCTGCCCAGTATTTATTTGGTCCACCAGTACACAGATACTCTTGAGTCACTAAACCCAAACTTGTTTGCCTGCTGATGTTGCTTGAGGTTCAACGGTTCATCTGATACTTTTGGGTTTGTAATTTGTTGAGCCCTGTTTGATGGTGCAAGGTTTTTCTCTGGGAGTGGTCGAAAGGGAAGACACGGCAGAGATGCAATCGCTGCAAAAATGGTGGTTAATTAATTGCCCATTGTCTAGTGTGCCATTTGCCACATATATGTATATATATATTAATACCAAAACATTATCCGTCCATCTTCTTACGTCTTTGCATTCTAACAGACTGACTGAACATACTGTGGATTTGGGGAGAAGCCCCAACCGTTGTATTGTTGATCTTCACAGTGAGCTGTGAATATTAAACTGCCAGGCATCAGGATAGGATATTTTAGTGTCCTGGAACTTCTGTACTATGTTTCTGTGGAAGATATTGGAGTTCTCTGTGAGGGAATACAGAACATGCATGTGAAACCATGACTCGGACCCTCATGTTACGTGAAACCATAACCCTCACCCTACTTTAGGGTTTAGTAAAGGTAACTCTGTAATGCACGCTTGTCTTAGCTAAAGGCTTGTGAATGGACCTCTCATTAAGATTTGCCTAAATTGTTCACAGCTAAATGTGTAGCTGGGGGCTTGACCAGAGAATGTTGCTGCTCCCTAGCACCTCAGGGTGATTCTCTGAACAGGGCATCCCCCTGATCAAGTGGAGTCTCTTTAAGGTGGGAGGAGGGTGGTCGCCGTTGGGAGAAGCCAATGGGCAGCCTCGGCGGATGAAGCGGGAAGCTGTATTTATGTGTGTTGGAGCAAATCGGCCGAGAGTGTGTGGGATGGTTTTCCTATGCAACCTGGTCTATTTCAAAGTAAAGGTAGATTGTAGGAAATGCAAGGTTGCTGGAGTTAACAGTGTTTTGATGTAGAATTGAATTAAAGAAAGAAATTGCACATCCCTTAGCTGTGCATAGTTCAGAGGGGTCCAAGACTCCTCGAAATCAATAAGTTGTCTGCTAATTCTCTCTCTTTTATTCTTACATCCACATAAACTACCTGCCGCCTCTGCTGTCCGTTGTTCCAGCATGCGTTAGATTGAAGGATTACTTTGCCTCGGATGGCTTGTGGTGTGTCCGAGTGTGTTTTAATCCCGCTCAAAGGACTGGAAGTTTTTTGTCAGTGTGAAAGGTCTGAGAGAAAGCAACCATGTCGGTCTGCACTTCTGTTCAGATTTCTTTATACATGTTCAGCTTTCTAAGGACTGTATGTTGCTTAGCAGTAAATCTGAATTGGTCTACAGAACAGGGAGTGCATCGATCTGAAGCTGTGAATGTTGTCTTGAATGTTAGCTCCTGCACCACCACTGCTCTGATCCAACTGTGAATCTGGACCAGCTGTGATCTTCGCTTCAGATATGCCTTTTTGGGGGCGGGGGTGTCTTCTTGGCTTTAGCAACTGGATCCCAAACTTCCAGTACCTGCCCACCAGGTCCTAGACTGCTCTGCTCTACTCTGTTTTGCTTTGCATTTGCTTTGCTTTGAAGGCCATCAGGCTCTCTCCTCCTTTCCGACTTTGTTTGCTTCTGAATGGTCTTAGTGCTTGCAGATGTTGGACAGCACACAGTTACCCTGGGACCAGCAGTCACACCTCGGAAAGCAATTCAGAAACTCCCATGATGGTGAAAATTGCGTATTGGCCTTTGCATCCCGAACGCATACGGCCAGTTTGCTAACGTTTGGAAATAGCTGCAGAAATCAGTTCAAAGGCTCTTGTCCATTCCTGATATACACAATTCTCTCTTTCCAACATGGATGAACACACCTTTCTTAATACTGCTTTCATACTCCACTTTCACAGTTCTGAGTTCTGTTGTTTTGTAATTGCAAGCCCCAGTCTCATGTTGCTTTCTGGTTATGAGAAGCAAATAGCTAACATCTATTTGTCTGTCTTCCCATGCATCAACACACATGCTTGCGTGTGTGTATAAGATGCTGAAATAAAATGTGAATGAGAAAATACTGAGGTAGAATAGCATTTCCCCTGGTTTTATCAGCACCCACGACAGTTATAATTCTTAGCACTTATGGAGCAAAACCTCTGCTAACAAAAATTAATGCTGGTGCTCAGCCCCTCCTTCCCTGTGGAACAGCAGGCCTTTGAAAGGTACCTTATTTGGGAACACAGTTCCCAGCATCCCCTGGCCACCACCGGCCACTGGATCCGATCTCTTTGTCCCTGCTTGATTTATATTAGATTGGGAAAAGTATTTGGAGTCCCTGTTCTCTAATTACACCAGCAAATAAAAATGTTTTCCCCATCCCTGCCCATTTGTTTTCTGGAAAAGAATGTTTGAAGGAAAACCACGAGAGGGTTTTTGGGTGGAAGGACTCTGGAGCTTGTTTCCGAATATAGCTCCCAAATTCCTGGCCTGGTCCTAAAGTTTGTCTGTCTTTGTGTTACAATATTACAGCAGAGCAGGATAGTGCTATTATGCCCGTACCAGAAATGGGGCAGGTGATGAAACCAGGAGAGGTGCTGTATGCCATGGATGGAAATGGTAAACTGGGTTGAGGGACCATTGCTTGTTTGCTAAATGGAGACACACCCACCCACCCACCCCTCTTCATTTCAGTGAGCTCAATGTGGAATAACAGCTCTGTCCCTCCACATCTTAACCTCACAACTGATTGTTTGTGGTGTGTCTGAGTGTGTTTTAATCCCACTCAAAGGACGAAGTTTTCTGTCAGTGTGAAAGGTCTGAGAGAAAGCAACAGTGCTGGTCTGCACTTTCTTTATACATGTTCAACTGACCTGTGAGGAAGGCCAGGTGGAGAAAATGGGTTTCTGTGCTTGAGGAGGAATTTGAACCCATATCTCCTGAGTCCTCATGCAACCAACATCCTAACCTCTCCACACAGAGTCTTCCGTTCTACCTTTGAATACTGTATTTAAATATAGCTTTTAGACACGGGTTTGTTAAATGGATTTGTGCCACAAACACAGATGTGTGATGCTCAGCTTTCTAGACGGTGCTCCCGAGCTTGTTTTCCTGTGAGCGGCAGACCTTTGTGATAGAATTAAACCTTCCTCTTGTGTCATTTTGGAGAGTGTGTGTTTTCTGCAACCGGGAAGGCCTGTCGAATTCCACGAGCCTCTTCAAATCACCCTGCCTGGCTCAGGAGACGGTGGATGCCCAGGGACCACCGAGAGGGGGGCGAAATCCATCGGGTGCCGCCTGGGCTGGAGGAGGAGGCTTTTTCCTTGAAAGGATGCCTCAATAGTCCAAGTGGGACAACAGTAGCAGCAGCAGCAGCAGCGGGGATGAAAAGACTGCAGTGCTGAGCATGTGAGGCACAGATATAATCTGGAAACTCAACAGGGGGGATGACTTTATAGAGATTTCCACAGGAGGGCCTACAGCCTGCTCTTTATTTGATTAATTTCATGCTTAGTGTGGCTTTCCTTTATTCGATATGAAGCCAGAGACAGTTTGAATGGATGAAAAACCTGTAAGGAGTAGAAAATAGTCTGTTTTCCCTTCCGAAACCTTCTCCTTTCCCTTCAGATCATTTTGACCCTTTCATTTTCCTCTTGGGACCTGCATTTGCAAGGAAAAATTGAGGTGTGAAGCCCAAAATGGCAGCAGGTGTCTTATGAGCGCAGACACTTTCTGAGGGAGGAGCACTGGGAGAGCAGTGTCTGTGCCGCTTCTTTGGTGTAAATGGCCCCTTTCTGAGGAGGGTTTGGAGGTGGGGAGAAGTGGCGTTTCCAACCTTAAGAACTAGAACGTTCTTTAAGCCCACTGAATCCAGATGTGGCCCACGCTGTGCAGAAAGAACTGTGAATCCATGACGATGACTTACAATCTTCCCATTGTCTAACCGAAAACAAACCAGCCCAAAGCTGTGTGGTCCCTGCTCGTATCGTCTCGCTGGGGTGATCTGTGGCACTCCACCATGTCTTAACGCCATTCCCAGGGGTGACTGGGGACTCCAGCTCCGTGGAGGCTGCAAATCCATCCTGCAGGTGAGTCTGCACTTTTTAGGAGCTCTCCGAGGTGCTGAAACAATGTGGAGGATAGAATTTAGAACGTCCAAAATAATAATCGCCAACCATCACTCTTCTCCCCCCCCCCCAACCCCTGCCTCTGCAGTGATAAAGAATCCTGCAGGAGGCAAAAGCCATCAACTTTTTGAGTTCTTACTGGTCTTAGACGTTACTAAACCTTGTTCTGGGATGTTCTCCACTTGCATCATAGATTGAAAACTCTGGATATAAAGAGTGGATAGGCACGAGCTGAGCCCTAATTCTGACCTGGAATGATGTCATGTGTGATATAATCCTCACAAGAGTAGAACCGGGGTTTAACTGGTTTTGTTAGTCTCCCACCACCATCCATGTAGGAAAGAAATGCGGATACAGCCTTCATGAGCAGGGCATCCCATGGGAATACCTTATGCACCCAATGGCACTCTCGTCTCAGTGCTGTGTTGCATGTGTTGGGTGCTGCGGTCTGATGGCCTCGTGTAACATTGCTGACAGGCAACAGCAGAAAAGCTGCACACACAACACCTTCTTTGCCACTTGTGGGGAGCTGTATTTGTTCCCTGCATGAGACGGAGAGTTAAGTTCACTCCCCATTTCTTTGCTTTATTATTCTTGTCTTCCCACCCTGCCCCACCCGGGTCCCACCTCATTCATTCCGACAAGCAGGCAGGATTGCAGAAAGACTTTTTCCTTTCTCTAAAAATTTCTGCCGGCCCCGCCTCTTATTTTTGACAAGCGACTTGGGGGGGGGGGAGAGGGACCCGCCTCCTCCCGCAAGATGCGAGGGTTTGTAATTTACAAGCCAGCAGGCTCAGGCCAAATTATTAGGCAGAACTGCTGCTGGTTTCGAAGGCAGTTAATGCTATCGACGTGCCCGGTGCCAGCAGAATGTTTTCTACAGATGGAATAGCTGAAAATATTGGAAGGAAACCAAAGGTTTAATCAAATTCAACCAGTTTTTCTCAACTGCAGAATTCTCCAGGGATGGGAGTTGAAATAGTGGACGGTTCCATTGCTTTCACAAGCAACGGGGGGAGGTTTTCGACAGGGTGGGATAGAAAATAAAGCTTATTCTTTTTGTACAAACTATTGCTTTTCATACCCACATGCCGTGGACGGTGCACTTCTGTGGGTGCCCAGCTGTGCCCAGGGTGGAAGAATCTGATAGGAATGACAGCAAAGGTAATGGGATGAGAGAAGTATCACATCTTGGGGTGTGTGTGTGTGTTTTAAAGAGTAGTAATGGGAAGAAAGGAGTGGCCAGTTCTCACATTAGCAGCACAAAGATGCAAAAGGGAGCTTTGATTTCACCCTGGACTGATTTCATTAAAACTCATGATGACCAGGAGGTGGGAGGAAAAAAGAAACCTCAAAGCCGACTAATTGGGTTGAAAATGTCACCTGCCAGACAAGGATAGAGCTAAGAAATCACCATTGGTCTGCATTTAAATGGCAGAAGAGATTTAAAAAAAAACGAGAATGTGGCCAAATGAAACGAAGTTTCTATGTTGCAGGTCATGTGACCCGATCCACATCCTTTTGTCTCATAAATTGGTCAGTACATTGTACGTAAAAGCGCTTTACTGTGTTTATCACAATGTGTGGGAAGGCAGGCGTACTGTACTGTTCCCTTCGAAATTGCAAATAAAATTTCAAGGCTTACTAGCATTTTAAAAGCATTTAAAACTAAAGGGTGAAAAACACTGAGTTGTGTTAAACTGGAGGCGTCCAAGCCGACATATGACTTGCACTAACATCAGAATCTACTTTAAGTCCGAAGTCTCGCTAAAATAGCGTGTACGTTGTTTAATAGATGCTCAGATCGGGAGTCCAGCTGTGGTGAAATTGGCCATCTTGATGAGTTTCTAAGAGGGGTGGCTGTTCAAGTCCGTTGTAGTGAAAAAATAACAAAGCTCTACAGCCCCATCTCGTGAGGAAGCCATACCGGTTTGCATGTTACTTGGAGATGCAAGCAGCACCGTGTAAGGGCGCCAGGGCTTATCCGTAATGGCAGCCCCCCCCCCCATCTTTTGCATGACAGTATTTTACAGGACCCCGTTGGAAGAGGACCCTCTGATATGTAGTCTTGCGCCTAAAGGCGGGGGATGGGTAGAGTTAACGTTTGTGACAGAATATATGGATAAGCCTCAGTCTCACCCGGGATCTGATGGGCCACGAAGAGTCGAATCAACTGACTGCATGTTGTTAGCTGGAAGCAAAGTAGTGCTCTCTCTAGAGCAGGGGTTTTGGACTACAACGCCCACCGTTCTTTCTGATTGGCAACACAACCTAGGGATTCTGGGAGTTATAGTCCAAAGCTTGGGCACCTCTTCTCTAGAGTATCTCCATGCACCGTTTCCAGTTGGCTGTCGGCACCGCAGCCACTAAAGGGGTGGTTTCCCCAGCAGGTTTACGGGTGCATTTAGAGCATTTTTGGCATGAAGGCACTCTAGTAGTAAAAGCATATGGGGGAAAAATGAGGCCATTAGCGCTTCCAGGAGGGCTTCCTCAGCCCGTCCAGGCAATCAGATAAGCCACTGCCAACGACACGGGCAGTTACTGCCACTAAAAAAGGAATTAGTTGATTGTTGTTGTTGTTTAGTCGTTAAGTCGTGTCCGACTCTTCGTGACCCCATGGACCAGAGTATGCCAGGCCCTCCTGTCTTCCACTGCCTCCCGAAGTTGGGTCAAATTCATGTTGGTTGCTTCGATGACACTGTCCATCTCATCCTCTGTCGTCCCCTTCTCCTCTTGCCTTCACACTTTCCCAACATCAGGGTCTTTTCCAGGGAGTCTTCTCTTCTCATGAGAGGGCCAAAGTATTGGAGCCTCAGCTTCAGGATCTGTCCTTCCAGTGAGCACTCAGGGTTGAATTAGTTGATAGTGACGTGTTACTTCGTAACGCATTACTTCCCCTGCTATCACCTGGTGTTCTGTTGTGGTTGTGGGAGACCCCGTGGACAGAAAGGCACTGTGTTTAGTATCACAGACCAGCAGCCTAAAGCGTTCAGATGTTTCTCAAGGAACAAAAGTAATTTCCTGCAGTTCCTTTTCACAAACTCGGAAAGTGAAGATACACTTGTTTTTTTTAAACACCGCAGCTATGGCAGCAGCTAGTTATCTGTTGCCAGGCCTCAAAACTATAATGATAAATACCCTGTTTCCCCGAAAATAAGACCTAACCTGAAAATAAGCCCTTAGATGATTTTTCAGGATGCTTGTAATATAAGCCCTACCCCTAAAATAAGCCCCAATTAAGTGAAACCCCGCCCTCTACCATTGTGCAGCAACCAGAAGAAGATGCCATGACTGTATTTGAATAAATGTAGATTATTGTACATGAAAAAAATTAAAACATCCCCTGAAAATAAGCCCTAATGTGGTTTTTGGAGCAAAAATTAATACAAGACCCTGTCTTGTTTTCGGGGAAACACGGTAGTTACTTCTTAAAAAATGGCTTTCCAAGCACAAATATATGAAGCATTTCTATACAGTAAATATTTCTTCTGCTTTTAAAGAAAAGCTTCCTTCACTGGCTTGTTTGTCTGAGGCTGCCGAATTAATCTTCCTCATTTTCGTGTGACTTCTTACGGTTTTGTGCTGAATCTCGCAATTCTGCACCCCGTTGTAGGGAGAGGTGGGTGGAGGTGAAAAGGAGCGGACAAAAGTCTTTATTTGATCTGCCTGCTCAGCTACTCTTGATAGCGCACTTAAAGGAGTACGATCACTCCCAGTCTGCAAAACGTGGGATGCGCAGTGATCACCCACGTTATGGGAGACAGTTAAGGAGTGAGTGGTTCTACCAGTGTCATCCCTTCAGGGAGTTTCCACAGCCAAGTGTGGACTTGAACTCAGGTCTCCCGAATCCTAGCCCGACACACTATCCACTATACTACACTGCCACACAGGAGTAAATGGAAAACCAAAATTGGCTTCTGAAGCATCTGTGTCAATGTCCACGTACAGACATGCTACTGTTTCGCCAGAAGTATTCGAAGCTGTTGGGGGAATGATTTATGACTCTCAGAAGAAAAATTCTAAAATCAATGGGCTAATGGTGTTTGTGCAATTAAGGGAGTAATCCTACGCATGCTATTTATGGTGAGCAAATGCCATTCAAAATGGCATCCCATCAAATGGAAATCAATGGCATTTTCTCTGTAAATAATGCGCGCCTGCAGGTCTGTGTCAATGGGCTCTGAGCACCCAGTGTTTTGAAGTTTCTTGAGGGTTTGTCCAGCTACACCAACAGTCCAAGCAGCATTGGGTGAAGGCCATGTCTTATGGCGGGGACTCCCCTATTCGCTTCCCCCTTCCCCTGGCCTCCAGTCTTCCTCACACGGCCAAGCCCAGAAGTAGACTCAGGCTGCCAGGTCCAGTGGTCGATCTGGAGGGAATGGCCACCCCCAGGCGTTCCCACTGAGCCATCCCTCTCCTGGCTATTTCTAGACTCAGAGAAGGTGACCTTCGGGGGAAAGAATCGCCACCGTCCCATAGCCAAAAAAAACACAACTAACTTTCTTGGCTGTTTTTGTCCCTGTTTTCTCTCCAATACCTGTCTGTCTTGTTTTCATTTGGGCACAGTGGTGATTAAACAGCTCTGTTCTTTTCACTTGCACCACTATTTTCCTTCATTCCATTTTTTTAAAAAAATATTTCTGTTCTATTGATTTCTTTTGCTCTTGTTTTGCCGCTTTTGGACAATTCGTACTCCTCTATTTAGGATGGGGCCAGCCACCTTGGAGGCCGATTACAGCCAGAGGCAGGATGAAATGTTTAAGAAATAAAAACAAGCACTGCTGTTCTACCTGACCAAACTCTTTGTTCATTTTATTTATTTAAGAGGTTTTATGCTGTGCTTCCCCCCACCCCTATCCCCTACCAGGTAGACTCAAAGTGGCTCACCAAAAACATCTGAAAATTACCAACAGTGCTCCAGACAGGTTTTATTTTATAAAGCACACACACCGAGAGATGAACACATAAAAATCGCTTTACAAGCAATATGTGACGAGCATATGTAAGAAAGGAACATTAGGTAAGAATAAAATAAATATAAAACGACAATAAAATAAACCAGATGATAGAAGGATGATGTACTCAGAAATACTCTGATTAAAAAAAACACACACAGATGTATTTACAATATTAACAAACTGAGACAAAATGCAGTTTTAGGGGAGAATTGTCAGAACGGATTTTGCAATTGAGAAGGAGAGAGAGGAGAGAAAGGGAGAGGGGGATACGGCTCCATTTCCCAGTGCATGCACATATAGTATATGAGATGTATGTGTATTCCTGCAGAATTTAAGTCCTTCCATGTCAGTTCTTGCTTGGTGGTTACAAAGTTGGGGTTGCATTTTCGTTGCTTCCAGTGAGCATGGGAACATCCGGCATCTCCAGAGCTGCTCTTGCCCAGGCCCACCCCTGGTTCCCCCCCTCCCCCCCCCCCCAATCCTCCGGGCAGCTTCCCCTTCGCTTCATTAGAATAAGTTGGTTCGGGGAAGAGACTTCCCAAAGTGAAGGCATGTGTTCATCCCAGGCACCCCAGAGAGCAGTGCAATTATGCATACATAATTCTACCCTTTGAATATATTTTTGTCTTCCACTGTCTAATTTCTTCCTGCTCGTCTTGATAGTGCCCTTCTGAGATAAACAGAGAAGGCTTTTGCTTTCAGCCCACACCCAGACAAAGAAGGATATGGCCACTGTGTCTGTTATCAGCAGTTTCTCTCCCCCCGCCCCAAGTTAAAACACACACACACATAAAAACAAGGCAAGCGGGCAAATGATGATGGACTCACTTAGTCCTTCAAGTTCAAGAGGGAGGATGTTTCAGCCGTTCTAAATAGCTCTGGTGCTAGGTAGGAAGCCTTTTTTCATTGCAAGCTTTCCTCCACAACTGCCCATCTAAGCTAGTATTGTCAGCTCTGACCGGCAGCAGCCAGCAGAAGTCTGTGGCTCTGGTTGGTATCAGTGGAGCAGTTCATCTCTGAGGTAGG
Organism: Intellagama lesueurii; assembly: GCA_037013535.1. Lineage (NCBI taxonomy): Eukaryota > Metazoa > Chordata > Lepidosauria > Squamata > Agamidae > Intellagama > Intellagama lesueurii. The sequence goes on from JBAJHW010000010.1 coordinate 14,634,001, forward strand.
TACATCTCAACCTTCAAAGAGCTCTCCAGGGTGCTGAACATGGCTTCCCAAAATAGGCTGGGCAGTTCGCATTAGTTCCTTCAAACTTTGGATTTAAATCTGGAGCAGATTTATCACCCCGCTGACTTGGCAGTCCCCAGACTTCATTGGCAGTGGCTTTTTAGGATCACTGCCCACTTTCCCATCCTTCCTGTTGACTCCTGATCCTTCCAGCTGGAAATGTTGAGGCCTGAACTTCAAGCCTTCTGTGTCCCTGAGTCCCTGCCATTGACCTAAGGTCTCCCATCCGCTCCCCTCCTGCCCCCAAACAGACATTCTTCAAAATCCTGCCCCACTGTCATGTTGGGGGGAAAAAGGAAGCAAAAACTGAAAAGAAAGACTCTTGTGGCATTAGAAAGAGTAGTAAGTTTTGTCTGGCAGAAGATTTGATGGGCGGCCGCCTGCTTCATCAGATACTCATGATGAAATGGGCGGCAGCCCACCAGAACGTTGGCCAAATAAAACTCGTTAGTGTTGAAAGGGCAGTAAGGTTCTTGGCTGTTCGGGCTTTGACGGATTAATGTGGCTACCCCCTGGAAACAGTCAGGGGGTTTGTCTAATGCAGCAAAGGGGAAATTCTGCCTCTTGCACTTTGGTGTAATGCTAAAGCACCGACAGTCCACAGACCCAGTTTCCAAAATAATTTGGGGTGTCCACAGAACCCTGTGTAAACAGTGCTTGGGGTACTGGATGTCCCTCAGATATATATTTCTGATATATATATTTAGGAACAAGTCTGTAACAATAGAACTGTTCTGGATGTCTGTGAATGTCACCGGAAACTCAAACTTGGGATTCAGCACCGAGCGAGTGTCAAGACAGCATGAAAGCATCAGCTGTGCTGCTGGTCTCTGGATCTTTGTAAATCACGTCAGATTAGGTGGACCTTGAGATGATCCCGAAAGGCTCTTCCCTTAAGAAAGAGTATGCGTATCGCCAAGGACAGCTAACATCTTTTATGGCTTCATTCGTTTAAAATATGCTGGAAGGGGTCAGGTGATTCTAGATTTTTTTTATTTTTTTTTTAAAGGGAGAGTAAGATGATGTAAGATCTTGGTCACACCAAACCTGTATCCTGCCAACTGTTGGAGCATGACAAGAGAAGGTATTTGTTCATTTAAGACATTTTGGAGCATTTTACAAATCTGAGAAAGGAAAAAAAAAAAATCCCTGATCACAGATTTCCGGTCTGAAAGATGCAACACAAAAGGAAAATGGATGGGAAGGAAGGAGGATGGGAAGTGAAGATTCTTAGTTTCAGAGTCCAACAGACCTGTCGTAGAGCTGGATTTAAGCACGTGGGTGGGTTGCCGTTTCTTCTCCCTGATGGCTGCCTGCACCTGATCACTGGGTTCTTTCAGATACCCAAACTCCTGCTCCAGTAAGCCAACGAAGAATTATCATTAAACCACCGCAAAAAGTAAACCAGTACAGAATTTACTGAGGGAATAAACAAAAGGCTGGAAGAGTCTCGTAAATGCTCGTAAACTGTGAAAACGGACAAGAGATTGCATTAAAAATAACAGCAATTGTCATGTTCAACCCAGAATGGATGAACATGAGGTCCACGCGTGAGTATTAGGAAAATAATAACATTTAAAGTACAGCAAGTAAAGTGGGCCAACTAAGAAAACGGAGGTGATACAAGGAAACATGGAATATGATATTGATTGCAACATAGAATGGGTGCATATTAAACAAAAGTTAAACCTCAGTAGTACCACTGAATGACTGCAAAAATAGCTCCTGTCTCCTGACACCTAACCTTACTGCGTTTAAAAGGAAAATTGTGAATATGGGTTACCTTAGTGCTTATGGATTAAAGGATTTGTACAAATACTCAATCGGGGGTAACTTGCTGGCATAAATCACAGACATGGGCCAGAATCCTCTTAGTTATGTCCACCGGTGTAAATCCATTCGCGTAAACCCATTAGCAATTCACCTCAGTGGTGAATTGAATCAAGTTTAAGACGTTGGCGCAAGCATTTCATTCCCCGGTTGAGTGGCTCTGTGCACGACAGCAAACGCTTATGGTAAAGTAAATCATTTTTTTTTTTAAATTTGTAACTGACGTAACAAATCATTACTTTTGGGATTTGGGCAATAATTTTAACTAACTACTTTTAAGAAGTAACTTATCATGGGTTGAGCTTAGACTGGACTGCTCTCACACCCCCTATCAGGGAGCTTGCCTGGTTCTTGCCACTCCAAGTCTTCTCCCTGTCTGGTCAAGACCAACTTGTCCTCAGACCACCGGTTGGGACAGCTTAATTCAAATGTGTACATTCAGACTGGAACAATCTCTCTTTACATTAAAGCGTAAAGCACAGTCCAAATTGTAAATAACATTTTGAAAGACAGAGGGGGGGTGCAGGGCTCATGCACTCGCTTGGGTGTTTAAAGGAGAGTGCGCTTCCATCGACAGACCTCTTCCGCTTCACAGTTTGTATTGGCTCCCATGACAGACAGCCGCTTTATTATAGAAATGTAATATACTTGTCTTTGCGGTTCAACTGAAATTATGTTTTGACTGTGTCACCCTGAACTCTTGTTCTGGCACACAGGGTCAGATAGACAAAAGGAAAGGGTGGAAAGACTTCAGTTTAAAGCACACAATTATGATTGAAGCTGTGCTCCCAAAGAAAACTCAGTCCAAAGACCATTGCCTTTCAATGAAAAGAATAAGCACATGGATGCACCACTGTATTTTGAACTCCCACCCCAAGGAAGTACCAGGAGGGAGGGCTGCTCTTCCCGAAGAGAAACAAAGGCTCCAGCTAGTGCCGAGTGCCATCATGAGAAGACGAGACTCATTGGAAAGGACAGCCACGCTGGGAAAAGCTAAGGCAACAGGAAAAGAGGAGGGCCAAAGAAGAGATGGACTGACTCAATAAAGGAAGCCACAGACTTGAATTTCCAAGAGCTGAATAGCCAACCGGTGACCTTTGTAGCCAAAATCTCGTTCTTTTTTCTGCATTGTAGTGCAATCACAGACCTTACAGGGGTTAATTGAGATAAATTAGTGAGGTACCAGTTTCACACCCGCTTGCATGACATCTTTCTACAGATCTTACATAAGATCTTGATATATCCAATTTGAAGGATGTGAGGAGGAAAAGAATAGAACCCGGGTGTGGTAGAGGGCCACACTTGATTTTTGCACAGGAGCCTAAGCAGTGGATATTTTATACCCATACGTAACAATAGATGACATGAGATGGGTTCAGTCGGTAAAAGAAACCACATCCTTGAGTTTGCAAGACTTGAGGAGGGCCATGAAGGGGCAGGGTCTCTGGGAAATTGCTTATGCAGAGGGTCACCACAAATCAGAAGCACTTAGCTTCAAGACATGGAGACTGTTCTTGTGTGTGTGTGTTTTAATCTAGGGCTTTAATCTAGATTTTCTGCTCAGTATCTGTATCAGTGAACTGTTGCCCCATTGGCATCTGAGGCTCTGCAAACCCTGTCCCTGTGTCTTAGGGTCAACGTTTCTACCTTCTGGAACTTGTACATCTAAGTGCATGTACGTCCTTCTAAAGAGAGGTCTCCTTTCTATCATGGCTTTCATTGATTGACGGCAGACCAATAAGAAGAGGGCAGGAGGGGGTTAATTCCCAGCACCTTCCTGCAGACTTGCCTCTAAACCAGTTCAACTGCTTAAATTGAACTCCTCCTGTGGCAGAGCTGGGTAGCAGCAAAGCTGTTCCAACTGCCACAAGGATCCTTTTTTTGCCTCTGTTAAAACATCTGCCCTTTCCTTCTCCACAACCCACTCCATGTGAGCTGTTGTTCTGCAATGAATGCACCGATTTTATCAAGGAAGAGCTAATGCATAATGAGCAAGAGAAAGGGGGACCCTTGACTCCAAGAGCGACTACTCTATCGCATCCTTTAGGAGACTGCTGGATTTTATGGGCGTCTGCCTTTGCTCCCCTGCTCCCCCTTGCCTTCCTCGACAGGATTTGGAAACAGAGACTTCTCCTGCTGCTCTTGAGCCTCATCAAAATCATGGTCAAAAAGGAACCCCCATCTTCAGAGAGCTGTGTTATATCCCCCCCCCCCCCGCCCCGCCCCGTTCCTTTCCATCAAGGCAAGTTTTTGGCAGGGCCGGCCCTAACATTAGCCAGAGTGAGACAGCCGCCTCGAAGGGCAGGTTTGGAGTATCACGTTGTTGTAATTAACTTTTTTGTCCTGTGGGCACACGGTACCAAAAGTCTTGTAGCACCTCAAAGATCGGCAAATTTTATTTGGAATAAGTTTTCTGGATTGCAGCCCGCTTTGTCAGATGTAGCCATAAATTATTTTTTAAAAAAGCTTTGGAATATGAAGGCTAACTGGTTAATAATAGCATTAAGGTACCAGACATCATTTCTTTGTATGTATCGTTAAATCACACTTGTTAAGGTTTATTAGAAGTTATTTCCTTGTGGATTATTGTCTGCCCTTCATGTGGCTGCATTCTTTTCTTTTTCCCATTTAATTGTTTAAAAAGAAGCTGTTGATTTAGAAGTCTAAATAGCTTGCAAAGTTTTTGAAAACTGAAACAGGTTAAAAATCTAATTTACTTTTCACCACTGCTGCTAATAAATTACTTTTTCCACATCACCGGGCTTGGAAAATGAATACTGGACTGGTTCGTCTGCTTTTGATGCTTGTCAGCTTCTCTCCAGAACCACTCGGTTCCACTGGCCTCTGGTTTGGGCTTTGAAAGGGAAAATAACACTGTCGAAAAAGCAAGTGAGAACTGAGAATTGGGTGGTGTTTATTTTTGTATTAAAAAAAAAGAATCTCAAAAGCTAACAAGCAGTTCAATTCCCAGAAGTAGCTTTAAAAAAAAAAGAAGAAAGATTATATCTGGCGGGTGATTTCCATCTAGTCTGGAGAAGCATCTGAAGGCTATTGTACTCCTACTCTAACTCCTGTATCTTAGGCCAAATTGTACATCGCTTTTATAAGTCACCTGTACCTTTCCGTCTTTTAAGAATGAAAAGCAGCTCTGAGCATGAATGCAGATGGAGGGGGCTGTTTTTCCTCTGGGGTAAACAATGCAGCCAAATCCTGGATATTTACACACACACATTCCCCTCTGATAGGAAAGCCAGCTTGGGTTGGGGGATTTTTTTACGAAGACAATGACAGGAAGAGAAGGCTTAAGAATCTCACCACCACCACCACCTCCCTAGTAGGTGAGCCGAGGATCTGACTCAGGAAACAGAATCTTATTTTGCTCTCACGTTCTGGAGGATTGAGATACGGGTTGGACTGAAGCTTTTTCACAGACACTGTTTCTTTCCTGTTAGAATTTCTGTGCATGTAGTCCCAAAACTAGATCCATTTGGTCATAGAGGGTATTGAACCCAAAAGGATCAAAATAAAACAGAATAAAACAATCATGTCTTTGGCATCTGTAAAGTCTTAACAGGTTTATTCGCACATGAGCTTTTGTGGATTACAGTTTAGTTTTTCAGACCCAAGTGATCAATTAAAGGTTTTCCCCATCCTTGGTTGAATATTCTGGAAGGTATTGCCGTGTGGGTGCATTCATAACTGAAGGCAAGTTCTTTATGATAAAATATAGCATATGTGATCCTGTGTTTGTTCCCAAAACTTATGTGCTGGGGGCAGGGGGAATAAAAATAAATCAGAGCTAATGTTGTTTTTGCACGTTGGAAAAATCCCAGGACTTTAATATCAAGAAGTCAACAGCTATAAAGTACCTCTGAAAATGATCAACGTTTTCTTACAGAAAACCTCATGGCCCAGTGGTTAAACTGCAGCACTGCATCCAGAACTCTGCTCACGTCCTAGGTTTAATCCCACGTAGCCGGCTCAAGGATGACTCAGCCTTCCATCCTTTCGAGGTCGGTAAACGGAGCACCCGACTTGCAGGGGGGGGGGGCAGCGGCAATGTGTACCCTGCATAATTAAATTGCAAACCACCCATAGAGTGCTTTAAGTGCCATGGGCCAGTATATAAGCAGCACACTTTGCTTTTATACCATGCTGATGGGCAATATAGAATAGAGACAGTTTTAATTTCCGGAGTCCCAGATTAAATTATTATTTCTTTTAAAAGACCAATTCAATCTCTCTGCCTTTCCCTCCCCTCCCCCCGTGGTGTCATTACAGGGCTTTTGGTATTATTAAATATTGACTTATTTATACGTTACAACCAATATATTTAAATGACTCAAGGCCATCAAACTGTACACAGAGCTAGTCTATGTAAAAACATGTTCTCGTCAGTGATACCCTCATTCGAACACCCACATTAACTTGGATATGTTTGTTACACCATCTGCTGTGCCTTGTCATCAACGGGAACTTCAGAACAGACGTTGCCTCTTTGCTTCCTTGTGTGTCTGTGTGTGTGAGTGTGTATGTATGTAGACACGGTACCCTACAGCTTGGTCTCAGTTCTGCATCCCTTTGAGCGCTACTCTGTGGACAAGAGGGCCATCTGGCTGGAATCGTTATCAACCAACCGAAGCGCCTTCCCATGGTGGCCATTGGGATCTAAAGGCTTGCTGGACTCATCCTTGCATGCAAGAAGGAGGGGATTTCTGATGTTCTTTGCAAGCAAGCAAGGGTTTTCTGTCACTGCAAAAAGAATTTTTCCACTGGTAAACATGGTGTTTTATGGGGGGGGGGGGAGGACTCAAAAACTCGTATTTTTGCACAAAACTGCCTATTTTTCTGCTGTTTCCACAGCTGTGCGTAGATACGATAGCACTCTTCAAATACTTAAAAAATTGTCATCCAGAGGAGGGGCAAGTTTTGATCATCCCAGAGTGCAGGGTGTATCATAATGGGTATAAGTTACAGGAAGCCAGATTTCAGCTGAAGTTGAGGAGAAACTTCCTAACCGTTAGAGCAGTATGACAATGGAAGCAATTACCTTAGGAGTTGGTGAACCACTAGAGGCATTCAAGAGAAAATCAGACAGTTGTCAGATCTGTTTGGATTTCAATTCCTGCACTGAGCAGGGACTCAACTGCCTTAAGAGGCCCCTTCCAACTCCATTATTCTATGATTCTAAGCAGAAATTTCCAATATGAACTATGTAACTGCTAGGCTTATGCTCCAAAATATTCTCATACTTTTTTTTGGAAGTACAGTAGGATCAATATCTGCTGATTCTCTTATCCACTGGATGAAAATACTAAATAACAATAATACAGTATTTAAAAAAAAAAAAAACCAGCAAAATATAAATAAATTTATATTTACTTCCATGGTGTATTTACCTGAACTGGCCACTAGGGGGAGCCAGAGACTCTCTAAATTTCCCTATTTCTGCATTTCTCCCATCTGCCGGGGGGGGGGGGGGGGAGGCTTGGAACTAGCCCTGCTGTACAATGGCACCACTTTATTTGCATTCTTCTTTGGCCGCAAGAGTTTTTAGCCGTAGGCGTTTGCCTGTGGTTGAGAAAGGAATTGGCTTAACACAGGGTAGTAGGGCCTGCAGTATACTGTACCTACTTCTCTGTCTGTCTGAAAGTGATTATTGTGTATGCACAGAACATGACACATGTGCACTTAATAGCAAAAGCAGGGCACCTGTCTCCGTTTTGGTCCTTCTCTCCTTTTGTTTTGCGATGCCAGCCACTGAGCCCAAAAGATGTGATTCTGGCCTTCTCTGGGGCATAGCATGAATGTGAATAACAATGAAGTCCCTGTTTTCCAATAGCAGAAACTGCTTCTGGTTGTGGAACAGAATGATACCACAAAACGTCTTTTTATCCTGTTTTCCCAATCGACTCCACAGCGTGAAGACATAGTGTGGAAGTTTTCTTTTCAGCTCGGGCCATGAACACAGCCATCGCGGTTTGCCACAATCCCTGCGAAATTTAACATGGATTCACTCTTCCTAACACCAGTCACTAATTCCCCTGCCTCTCCCTCCCACTGTCTTAAAACGGGGTGCTTAAGAATATTTGCAGCGGTGAGGAAACATGCATGCTCAGCCTCTCTGTTTTACTCAGGCTGGGTGGAACATTCTGGGCGAAAACTGTAAAGTTGCTAATGCATACGCAAACAGCAGTTGAAGTCCAGCTCTCCTTATCGCAATACTTTTGGATTAAAATCGCAACAGCAACGACAACTGGAGTGGAATGTAGCCGGTATGGTGTAATGAATGGAGTGCCAAATGACTCAAGAGGGCCTGGATTCAAATTCCTATTCGACCACCGAAATTCACTTGAGGGATAAATTTCTGCCCTCATTTAAAGGCTTCTTTGACTTATTCCTTTAGCCTGCACCAAAACACCTAAGTTAAATTCTGGCTTTCTCCTCCAGTTTTTAATTGCTGTATAGTTAATTCCTGCTTTTTGTATTCAGGTGTAAATCTGTTTAGCTGGCTCTGTCTTCCTATACGATCTGTGTCACCGAGTGTTTTTACTTTAGAGGAAGGCATTAAATAAGGCGTGTCGCTTTGCCATCTTTAGACCCTTTCCATGTGGTGCGTTGCCCCCTCTGTTACTATGGCTATGCCCCCAAACTGCAGGATTCCTTCAGCGTTCCAGCCCTACAAGCATTCTCTCCATGTGTCTGCATGGGATAAAATAATACCCACCCAACCTATTCAACTGGATTTTCATCATATTTGCTTGACAGTAGAAGTGCCCTCATACTGGAGATGAACATTTATTTCTGTCTGTTTTCAGAGTGAAATCAATTCTGTAAAAAAAAGAACCTTTTTCCCAGGGTCCTGCAAAGACTCTTTTGAAAGGCCCATGACAGCCTGCAGCTGAACCGGAGGCTTCGCACTGCCCGAGGGTGGCTGGCACGGGTCACCCTGTTTCAGGCAGCACCCTGAAACTTCCCAGACGGAAGACATCATTCTCGAGGTTCAGAGGAGGGCTCCCTCACAGGTCCTTCTGCCGGTCAGTCACACAGGAGCACAAGCCTCACAGATAAACATGACCACTTTCAGAACGGGGGGTGACTGAGCCTTTGGAAGGGTTCTTCCTGAAGCCAGCCTTCTCCTAAAGGTTGATCAGATCGCAAGAAAGGATCACCATCGGACACCAGAAAGGGTCACTTTGCCTGTAGGGATCTCCCTCAAAGCGACCCATCTGTCCATTAGGGAATCGCTCCAGTGTCTCCTGCCGTGTGCTGTCCAAGGTCCTGATAGTTCTCTCAGCAGTTGCGACACGGCTTGGCGGCCATGCCCTCTCCAAGGTGCTGCATCACCTGAGAACTTACACGGTCGGCCACTTGGCCTGGGCCTCTGGGCTAGCCAAGGCACCTCTTCTCCTCACGGGGAAACGGCCAAGAAAGTTACGATTGGTATTCGGTTCAGCTGAAGCACAAAAGCCAGGACAGTTTTTAAAAAATAAGTAATAATGATCAGGATTGGAAACTGTTTTGCAAGCAAACGTTATAAAGGCCAAAGCAACCTTGCATTAAATGGCCATCAAATTAGTCATCAAAAACCCACACCCGTTTATAGCTAATGTTTTGCAGCGACAGGGTGACCCTCTGCCTCAGTCATTCTTATTTTAGAATGAATGATAAGACAGTTTGTAAGTACAGTCATTATCATTATTGTGTTTTGAAGTGGCAGGACAGCTCCCTGCAAAAAGCTCACCATATATTGATAAAGGAGGTCTCTACAGGCAAAACAAAAGTCCTGCTGGATCTGAGCAAAAGCTTCTCTAACCCGGTGTGCTACACTAAATGCTAGAAGTTTGTGGCATTCAGAAGTTTTTCTTTAGAATTATCTATAAACAAACATTGCAGTCACTCTCAAATGGCGAGAAAGTAAAGTTGCTTTTTAACAATCACAATGATCACGGAACTAAATTCCCTTGGGGTCTTGGAACTATAACTACCGTCACCTTTATACGCTTTCTCAGAGTTGTCCTGGGGTAAAATGCCAAGAAATAAGAAACTGGGGACAACAGACAGGGGTCCAGAAAGAATTCGGCAAGGCTGTTCTGCAGGCTGTCTTTTCACCACAACGTTGCATAAGGAACTCGGAGCCAGGAACCAAATCCTGCCTAGTTAGAGTATGCAGGGATGGCAGGTTTGGGTATAAGCGCCGTTCCAGCCGTCCTGATATTTGACAGCTGACCTGCAATCAGACCCAATGACTTGAAGCAGAAATTGCCATTAGAAAAGCAGCATTTCTAATAGGTTAGCTTCCTCTTTCGCTGGGAAGGAGGGTGATGTCAGCAAAGCTGTAAGAAAAGGTAAAAGATCCAGCACCAGGATCCACATAAAACACAAAAAGAGAGAGACGGTAAAAAGACGGAGGTTAGCTTTTACGATGGTAAACTGTAATGTAACTCACTTATGTTAACTGCTCAGTTGATAATTAAGACGTAAGTAAGTTCCTTGTGCTAACTTCTCTTTGTGACAATTAAGGCGTAAGTTATACTACCGTGTTGCCACAGTTAGAGATAACCCCTGTTTTTTTACACTGCAGCTGCGATCATATGTTAAAGTGCAGTGTTTAGAAGCAGTATTACAGGATGGAGGCACTGCTGATGGGTAGCCAAAAGCCCCTTTTGAGGCATAAAGGCGTGCAAACCTCATTCTTTTATTGAGGCTGCCCTGGCTCTACCAGATTCAGGAATGCACTTACTCAGAGACTTCTCAGCGAGCAGAAGGATCTAGTCCATCTGGAGGGCTCCAATAAGCACCTCCTGGACAAGCAAACCTTGCCTTGCGTTGAGGGCCAGGCAGAAACTCCAGAGCCCCTTGTTTTGGGGGTCCCTTCCATTGGGGTGGCTGCAGTTGCTGGTTCTTGTGATGCCTCCCCTTCTTCCAGGTTGCCCTGCCTCTTCTGGTGAGTGTTTGTAATGTGGCTAGAGTTGGATGGTAAATGTGAGTCGGTAGCATTTATCCCCAGCTGAAAGCAGAGGCTTTTCTTTCCTGCCAGCTTGTTCTGCGGCCAATAAAAAGACAGATGTCAGAATGTCAAGGCATAAAATAATGCTGAGGCTTAGAGTGATTTTTCTGCAGTACCTTCTTTGTCGGGTGAAAAACCGTGGGAGAACAGGAGTGTCTCTCTTTTTTTTTTTAAAGAAACGAAACGAAAACAACCCACCTGAAAACTGTTTTGTGACCAAAAGGATATTTCCAGCCTTATAGCAAGGACTTCAGGCCAGCATAACTCAACCTAGATCCCTCCAGATGCTGTGGACAACAGTTCCCATCAGTCCCATCTAATATGCCCATTGACCAGAAATTATGGGTGTTGTAGTCCATGATTTCCCAAGGGCCCAAGATCTATATTCAATTTGTGTGCAAAACTGCTAGAGACCTACAAGTGGTAAATGAGGACTGATCATCTCCAGTGGATATGTGGACAAGTAGCTGAAAGGAAAGTGTTATAACGCAAGGAATATGCATGTGCCCCCTTAATATGTGGTCTGATCCTCATTGTCGCCTCCAACACAACCTTGACTGGTGAGTGTGGCACGTCTCTGCAGTGCCTAAGTGTTGCCCCATTACAAATGACCCCCTGAAATGGAACAGGTGGGGTGCAATGTCTGCCACAGTTATTTGCAGAGCTTGATTTATATTTCCCAGTGCTCTTTGTCTTTCTCTAGAAGTTTAGTCCTCGACAGTGAGAAATCTGGACTGCTGTCCCCCAACATAACACAACACAACCCAGGCTGTTTTGGAAACAGCACACATGCAGACGCATGCAGTAACCTCACTCGAAGCTTCAGCTGTTTGGGCAGCGTTTGTATGGAACAGAACATTTCCTGTGATATTTGTCTGCACAACCGCGGCCCCACCCTCCAGCTAGGCTCCCGCCTGGCAGGCTTTTTTAATTGCGAATAGGGGGATAAAAAGTGCAAGCCTAAAAGGCAGTTTGAAAAGATCAAGGTCCTGCATGGATTTTGTTAAATCCCTTGAAGTACCTTGATTCTGGGTGAGCAATTGGGTGAATTTTGCCACGGTTAAAAGCTGATTGAGAGAGAGAGAAAATAAAAGGGAAAGAGAGAGGGAGAGAATTATAGGGCAAGAGAAAACCCTGCCACCCACCTCACCTGGTGCAAAACCTTAATTAAAAGTGTAGCATTGCAAGCTCTCCTGTTACCCTGGCTCCTTCACAAGCTGCTTCTTGGCAAGACTCTCCTTCAGCTGTTCCCTGTCTGTTTTCTCCCAGCTGCAGAGACAACGGGAGATAGTGAAGAGGGCTTTCTACGTGTCCCTCAATTTAATGAGCATTAGTATGTAACCATGTATATCGCTGTGGCAGTGTGGTGCATTAGCACTGGATTAGGACTCTAATCCCCGTTTGGCTATGGAAGTTCACTGAGGAATGGCAGTGGTCAGCTCACCTCCCTCCAAACCTTCTACTAGGGTTGGCATTAAGTCTGAGAGCGAGCACTGCCAGCTGGGCCATGGAATTCCCCCTTCGGCCCGGGCTTCTGATTGCTGAGGTGGGTCATTTTCCTCCTCCTCCGAAGAGTCAGCTAGGTGAGGCATGACAGTAGTGCAATGATAAGGCTGTCATAATAAGGCTCAAGGGATCCAGATTCCAATCTCTACTTAGCCATGAAGCTTATGGGGTGACCTTGGACCAGTCACATTATCTCAGTTTGGTCTACCTCATGGGATTCTTGTGAAAATAAAGTTTCATCTTGCACTTATGGGTGGAAAGATGGCACAGGCTGCCCAAAGATCTAACCTGTTTCTTCTGTTTGTTTGCTTCCATACATAACGTTGAGTATCAGGATAAGGATCCGCCCTGTGCATTAGCAGGAAGCAGCCAACAAGGAGCAATGGGTTCTGCTTTTGTCACTGAGGGACAGGGGTCAACAACTAGATGCCTTTTGTACACCCAGATGATCAGCTAGCTCAGTGGTTCTTAACCTTGGGTTACCCAGGTGTTTTTGGACTGCGACTCCCAGAAGCCTTCACCACCAGTTGTGCTGGCTGGGGTTTCTGGGAGTTGCAGTTCAAAAACACCTGAGTAACCCAAGGTTAAGAACCACTGAGCTAGATCACCCAGAGAAGGAAGACCAAGATAGAAGCCGAGCCCCATGAGGGAGCTGGGCACGTTTAGCCTGGAGGAAAGGAAGGCTGCGAGGTGACAGGATAGCTGTCTTCTGGTATCTGATGAATTACCACATGGCACAAGAATGTTTTATGCTAGTCCAGAGGGTAGAACCTGAACCAGTGGATTCAACTGATGAAAAAGGAGATTCTTACTAAATATTAGGAAGAGGATCCCAATTTTAACAGCTGTTACAGTGGAGTGAAATATTTTAGAAGGTGCGGGATCCTCCTTTGTTGAAGGTTTTTAAATAGAGGTTAGGTGGCCATTTGTCTGGGATACTTTAGCCATAGATGCCTCCCTTGGCAGTAGATCCAATTAGATGACCCTTAAGAGTCTTCTCCAGCTCCGCAGTTCTATAATATACTAAGTCACACATCTGTTTCATGTACCTCCACATTGTCTGCACTCCCCCCAGCAGCAGCAGCAGCTCACTGGGGATGTCTTCAGCCCTTCCAGGAGCAGGGACGTAAATTATCCTTTGTCTCATCCTCCCTGAAAAGGAGGAACACTTGAGACATTCTCTCCTTCACTGGCAAGGACGGTGAGAAACTCACATTGATGGAGTTCTCATATTGGCAGAAACAACATGCCTGTCTGCAAAGATGCATGTTTGTGTGCAAGAATTGCCTGGATTTTGTGTGTATGTGCGCAAAACTGCACAGTTTGCATATCGTGTGGACTGTGTCACTTGCCCAAAATTAGTACCGTTGCTGGGGGTACAGAGCTTTGAAGACTCTGAAGCACTAGATGGACGTTGGCAACCCATCTTAACAATCTGCTAGTCCTTCTGTGCTTGGGGTGTGTGTGTGTGTCTTTGTGTGCACATGTGCAGGCATGCACCGTGTGGGCACGTGTATGCTTTGCTCCTCGAAGGGAAAGGAAGTTAACAACATTTTATGCAAGTTACAGACATTTTATAGGGGGAAAAGTTTCACAGGGCTGTAAAATTACTCACCCAGGCATCTCCTGATGCCTAAAGGAGGAGGCTAGGAAGCTTCCTTTCTTTCTGTCTGATCTGGAGATGGAAGGGGTTGAAACTGCTCCCTCTACACGCAAGGAAGATGAGACACAGCATTACCCTAAAAATCAAGTGGGGTTCAGCTCCTCTACCACTGATTTTTGAGGTGCCCTCACATTTAAGAACAGATGACTGCAGGGTTCGGCTCATTTCCACATGAGCAAAAAGAGCTGCCTTCTCCCTGGCCGCATTTTTCCGAAGTTTCAGGCAGGAGTCTGTACTGATCTTCTCTGCAGAGGCTGGGGGGGTGTGTGTGAACCCGGGACCTTCCGTATGCAACGTCGGTGCTCTCCCACTCACACGACAGCCCTTTCTCTTCATTCAGTTGAGTCTCTGGAGCAGCCCCTTCCCCCCAACCCATACCAGCTTTGAACCTCCCTCCTCCTCCACACCGCTGTGCTGCTTCGGGTGCTGAATCTTGGCTTATTGGGCTAGCAGGCCAGCTCCCCAGCTGCAAGAGGACCTCTGGCAGTCCTCTCTTTCCCCAGAGGGCAAAGCCATAGATCTGAGCCCTCGGGAAACTAGGACAGCAAACTATAATCTGTCAACGACAGCTCTTCCTGGCTCTCTAGTCACTTGACAATGGATTAGCATTGGCAGGAGGATGGTAGCTAGTGCTTTGGTCAGTCCTCCCTGGGCACCAAGAGGAGGACAAGCAGGATCATGCCTCTGCTCTGTGGCCATCTCGAAAGGCATCAGGCTATGCTCTGAGGTGGTTAGCCGACGCAGTGGTGTCAGAAGAGGAGGACAAACTGTACGGACTTGCTTCTCCATTGCTTTTCCTTATCATGCCCCAGCACAGTGGTCTCACTGTGGCTTATCTACCAATGAGGGAAGCTAGGGTTCTTGCTCTTATTACTTGTTTTAAAGTGCATGTGCCCAGAGCAAATCCCCTTTAGCCACCTCTTATAATGTTAATTTTCAAGTATTTTAGAGTCTCTTTTTTTACATGTAATATACTAATGATGCAAAACTCAGACTGTGAATTCTGACATCAGTTTTTGTTTACCAAGCATTTCAAGTTGTTGATTTTTTAAAAAAACTAAACATTTTTCTAGCACACAGTGTCGCTAGAATAATGGGGAGGGAAAAAGATGCTGCTCTTCCTCATTCCTTTTGATTCCTTTTATGTTTACCCTCCTTTTTTTGGTCTGTCTTTTCAAAAGCCTGTGGCATTTTATAGGTGGGGTTGGGGTGGTGGGGTTGGGCTGAAGAAAGGCATAGTCTTGGGATGGTCGCTCGCCACTGAACGCAAGACTTGCATGCAAGGCCCTCCTTCCACACACTGTATCCTCACCACAACTGTGTGAGGTGAGTCAGGCAGAGACAGAGCGACAGGTCCCCATTCACCCCATGGTTGCATGGCTGAAGGGGACTTTGAACCCTGGTCTCTCATCTCCCAGTTCAACATCCTAAATACTACACCACATTGCCTCATGTGGAACAACGTGAGTGTCTGTTTGCTCTTTCTCTCATGGGTAGAGGACTCGCCTTCCCTGCCAATCTTCTGGGAGAAGGACAGCTACTCTCCCAGGGTCAATAAAGCACTGGCTATTTCACACACGATATGTAATTAATGGTTCACATGTAGGTTTGACCTCCTTCATACAAACATGCATCGCGGGGGTGGTGGGAGATATAGGATGAGGGAAGAATCTTTCCAGCTCCTGGCACTGCAGCATGTGCCATTCTTGCAGCCTGGGGCTTGCATATTCTGTCCATGTAATTGCTCTTCTCTCGGGTTACCCCTTGTGCCAAACAACCTGCCACACTACCAGCTTTCCTGCAGCCTCTATTATGTGCAGGCCCAGAACAGCACCTTGGCTTGAGTTTGATTCTGTTGGAAAACACTTGGCAGATGCTCCTTCAGCCTTTTTGGGACTGCATGTCCTGATTACCTTACCTTGTGATGCCTGGACCTTTTCCCGGGGCAAAGCTCCCGCCTGCCTTGTCAACATCCCAGTGCATTCCATGGATCTTGCAAACCCCCATGGCTTAATTGTGGCTACCTGTTTCTCTCCCTTCTCCATATGGAGCCACATGCAGTCAGAGATTTACAATTAGCACCGTTCCCAGATTGTAATCCTGCCACTCAGAAATGCTGATTTGTTGTTTTCCCACATGCTAGTGCTTCTGTTGCAAGGATATGACTCTCTCTCTTTTTTTGCCATCATTCAAATAGCAAGCTCTTGCTGCTGAGGTCATTTAATTCTTCCTCCAGTGAGCACACAATTCAGACATGTAGACATTATGCAGCTACTCCGGGAGTCTACCAGCCAGACTAGACATGTCCTCCTTTCACCACCTACCCCTGCAAAAAAAAGATCAATAAACAATACTTACGGATTTATTTTATTTGTTTTATTTCTAATGCCTTTCTCTCCATGAAAGTAGTCACTGTAGTCTGATATGGACACTACTGAGAACAGGATGGCTAGGATTCGTCCAGATGGAAGTGTGGTTTAGACACGGACATGATGCTAATGCTGAATAAGTGAGATTTTGCACAGTGTTGCAGTATATTCTTGCCAATATCTGGAAGAACTATTTTTGGAACGACAATTCCCATAGCTAGTTTGGGAATTCTGGGTGTTGTGGTTCAAAGACCAGGATCTTTTTCATTCAGGAGGAGCGTTCCAGGGTTACAGCTGGCCGTAGCCTTCTCTAGCTCAGCCCATTTTAATACCTCTCCTGGGTTTCCTTCTCAAAGGAATCTTCAACATTTTGTAGCTGCAGAGTGATTAAAAAAAATATTTCTTCGTCCTTTGACTTCTAGGTTGCCCAAAGAATGTCATGATCAATCCCCTTCTGGTTGCTCAGTAGCCTGGCCCTAATCCATTCCACGTTCACTGCTACCTGAGCTCGTTGTTTTTACAGGCAATGAAGCAATAGGTCTGACTTCAGCAAGCATCTCTGAACTACATAAATGTTTGTTTCGGACTGTGAAAACTGTGAATACTTTGGACTATCAATCCCAGAATGCATGCTGCCTGGGGATTCTTGGAGTTGTCGTCCAAAGATGGCACATTTCCGGAGCTCTGAAATGTTCATGACAGAAGTGATTTTTCCCTCCCATTCTGATAATCAGAAGGAAGGATGGACCAGCTCAAGATGGGAACTGCTTGTATTTTTAGACTACAACTCCCAGAACTGCATAGCCAACGTAGCCCTGGCCATGCCCAAGAAAACAAGCATTCCCACCCTGCCCCCAACTGTTAGTGTTGTAAAACAGAAAAGCTCCTTCAATGCTATGCCACTGATTTTATTGCAAAAGGAACTGTGAGTGGCCTGAACCTTTTTCCTAGAGAACCAGCATAGCTTCTTCAAACCATCCTCCCAACGTTAGGGCTACAGCTCTTATCAGCTCCGGTCAGTGTGGACAAAGGGATGTGATGATGGAATTTGTCGTGTAGAACTGCTGGAGGGTAACCAGTTGAGGAAGGCCAATTTACACACAAGAGACTAACTTTTTGTTTAACGAAACTAAACATTCAGGCATAGGGTAAGGAGTATCCCGCAGCTCTTTCTGGCAGTGGCTCTGATTAACATGGAGCATAGATAATCAGAACTTCTAAACAACTGAAGACACAGCTTTTATTTTCTTATCATTATTCTGCAACACACAAATGGAAATATATGGATTTTTATTGTTTCATGTTTGAGGTTTCGTTTCACCGAGAAATTGGCTCTATTGTTGTCTTAAGTGAAGGAAACAGTAATGAATTAACTAATATCACATATACTGTGTTGATCAATTTATTACTTTGTGGCAGTGTTGCCTGTTTGGGCTTCCTTTCTCGTTTGCCACTTGTTCCCTTTTACACACTGAGACATTTAACTAGTGCCTTGGGCTGAACCAGAATCATTTTAAGGAAACAATTAAGAGCCGAACAGCTCAATATGCAAAAGCAAATATATCTCATGCAAGGTGATTGATGCCTTCCTATATATACTCAACCTCAACTCCTTTGTTGATTATTTCCTGCACTGAGGGTGGGAGGCAAGGGAAATAAAGAGGTAGAATTCATGGCTCTCGGCCCAGTTTAGAAAGAAAAAGGAATACACATTTTTAAAATACCTAGGTGTGTGTTTTTTTAAAGCCCTTAATGTACACTACACACTTAATGGGGAGTGAATGTGGATGCATGGGGCAAGGATGCTGGGGGTGGGGGGGAAGTAGCGGGATGTTTAGAGCCTTTTGCATCCTCCTGGTGGTCTAATTATAAGGCCACTGTGAGGCGGTGGCTTTCTAGTTCATCTGGTAACCTCCTACTCACCACCAACACAAAAGAAAGCGTGAATGCTGTGCTGAGAGACAGCTGATCACACTCTTCTGTGCTGAGTGTGTGTGTGCGTGCGTGCAGGGGTCTTTACCTGCTGCTTCTGGAAGGATAGCAAGGTTAAGCACCACAGAGTGTCAAACCCAGCAGAGGATTCTCCCTGCAGCATGTGTAGCTTTTGGTGGTTTCCATCGGTTTTTGAACATGGAGGTGAGGCTTCTGCAGCCGAGGGAAGCTCGACAGGCACACTTTTAATGTGGAGCAGAGCTTGGACTACAGCTCTTGGGGGGATACTGGGAGCTGTAGTCCAAAAAAGGGAAGTGTTTTCAAACTCCCATGCAAAGCATAGGTCTTCACTCCTCCAAGTGTTGTGGCCTGCATCATCCCCACAGATGGACACAAGGCTACTGGCATTAAAAAAAAAAGCTTTGCCCAGTATACTGTTGGCATTATGCGATCACAGAAGGGCAATTACGTAAATGATTCCTGCTATCTGATAGGTCCCATGTTGCATGCCCAGTCTGGCACTGGTTGTGAGATGCGTCGTGTAACCAGTTCTTAAGATCAGTGATCCCACAGGGCGTATGCTGGAACAGTGGAAAGCTTATGTGATTTCCCTTATGCTACGAACAGGATGCTGGCCTTTTGTGTTAAGTCTTTCAAGCACGGCAGAAACTGTATGCCAACTTCAACGCCTGCCTTCAAATTCTGGTGTGTTATGGCGTGACTCTTTTTAAAAGCGGCCATTTTAAAAGTGTTGAGATTTTATTGTTGGCTTTAATGTGTTGTAAGATAGATCTCTGAGCTAGGTCTCTGGCTGGGGAGCCAGAGACTGGGAGTGGAGTTCTCCACTGTGCCTCCTTGAGAGGGGCTGGCCTCGATGATCCACAGGGTCGTTTCTAGCTTTGCAGGTATAAGATGATGATTCCCAAGATTCTCTCAGACTGAGCATTGGGGGTTTCTTGTAGGAATGCCTTGGTTAGAGGTGCACCACTGGCTACACAGTGTAATCAGACACTGTTTAAGCGGGGGGGGGGGGGGCGGGATTAGAGGTTCTGGCATCTACAGCGGCATTTTACTGGCTGAACAACCACCCCGCCCACCACCCACCCTTGAACTCAACACTACAGTCACATTTCCCATTGGTGATAACCGAGGATTTGACCAAACATGGCTTCCTTGGGCACCAGGGAAGATATCCAGATAGTTCTTGGCTTTGTATGTGTGCGCTAGCAAGCTTTCATTCCCTTAAATGCTTTTGTGATTAACATGGTTACCAGGATCGAGGCACAGGAAGGGACTGGTAATGTCATGTGAGCCGCAACCCTTCCTAGTGTGGAACTTTGCCTTGTGAATCAGCATTTAAAGTATGACTGAACTCAATTTATTTTAAAGAGGCAATTAAACGATATGTCTTTATGTCTAATGATGACACCTTCAGCTAATTGGGTGAATTGCTAATGTGTAAATTTGTGCACACAGCTGGGTGGGAATTTAAAAAAAAACAAAAGAAACACAACCCTCCAAGGCAAATCTGGCAAGTTGGTTATGTGTGAAAGGTAATGATAGAAAAGAGGTGATGGCTCCAATCCAAGCGACTACACACAGAAGCAGTCAAGTACACAGGAACATTGGCCCCTTTAAAAGGCTCACATCACAGCATCCCCACTCTTTGGCTGGGAAAAGGGCATGCCACCTTTTTTCCTCAGCAAGGTAGCAGGCAGATTTTGACTTTTTAAAACTTGAACTTGAACTTGAAAAAAGGCTTTGTGTGCATTTAATGTATTTATTATTCCTGAATCAGATGTACACATAGTAGATTCATAAAATTTATATTATTATATTTGTATTAAAAGTATTTATTGGATTACATTTTTTTCACAAAGACAGGGATTCAGGGGGGCTGACAGTATTATTAGAGAAGAGAACAATTAGAATACCAAACAAGCTCAAAGTATTTCTATCAGGGTGGGCCAGATGTGACCCATTGCCTCTCCTCACTCTTTTTGTAGCCCTAAGAACTCGTTGTGGTCCAAATCCTAGTGATTCCACTGGGAAATGTGGCATGAAAAGTCAAAAACAGATGGTCCTGACTGCACAATTTCCATCCTTGGTCTAAGGGGGCTGGGACACTACCACTCCCTTGTGCTTGCCTGTGGCAAGTTGGACTAGTCATTTCCAGTAAGAGAAGGTGTCATAACCGCGGGTGTTGGAGAATAAGCACTGCTAATGCAAGACTGTGGTCATTCTGTGCCCAGAACCATGGCTGTGTACTAGGAAAACCGCTCTTGCACTGTGAACAATCTGTGCATTAATGCTGAGCTTCAATAGTTTCCCAACAGAAGGGAGTGTTGGTTATGTTTCTCCAGGGTTTACTGGTTAGTCATTGGTTCAGATCACGGGTTAGGGGGATAGAAGCAATCCCATCGCATTCTTGCAACAGGGTACATATTATTCCATCCCTCCTGATACAGAGTGACAGCGCATCTGCCTGCCTTCAGAGGAAGCTCATGCCAATACCTTAGGATGGCCTTACAGAGGTGGATAATAATCCTTACCCATATATATTGTATGGTAAATTGTGTCCCTTCTGAATGATCTCAGCCTGGGCACAGTGGCGAAAGCACTCAATAGAGAAGTCCAGTTCTTTATTCTGACCCTCTGGAGGAGTCCATATAGAATTCCACTTTTCTACTTGCTTTTGATCTGAATAAAAAATACAGTAAATGTCAAGATGGGCTAGTTAATGTTCTTGATTTTAAGGTTTCCAATGTCTGTAATTAATGTTTTTTGCACATGGACAGGCTGACTAGCTGCAGCAGAGCATGGAGTGAACAACTGGAGATTACATTGATGGATGACCAACAAGATAAGGATTGTGCCTCAGAAGACCAAGAAGCAATCCTGATTAATGGGGTGAAAGAGGATGGTAAGAAAATCTAATTATAGAAAGGGGTGTACCACCAAGGCTAAACTGCAAGCCAATACAGTGAGAGACCACGTTCAACGCTAGTTCCAAAGAAAGCCAATGGGTTCAGCTTGTAAAAATACTGGTGCTAATAATGAGAATTATGATAATATAAAGGCTTAGAATGGGGATTCTTGCTTTTAAATTCTGTAAGCAGGACTTAAAAAGGCATAACAGTTGGGGGTGAATGGACAAGTTATGAAAACATTAAAAAAACACATAACTTCTTCCTCTGATACTTTGTCTAAACGTTCTCTCTGGTGCCATGAAGGTTCCCTTTTGCCATATTCATTTCCCTTCTTTATCTGGGCCATTGCTAATCATTTAGATCAGCCACCTGATTCTAGGCCCCAATACCATGCTCCTAGAGAAGGTACACCAACACTTTCACCTTGTTTTGTATTCATGTTCCTTCCCACAGCAGGTTGAGTCCAGGTTTACTCATAACTCAGAAGAGACGCATTAAACCAAAAAATCCGGTTGATCGCAGTGGTTCTGCTGTAAAGTCTAAAGCAGCTGCTATTTCACTGCTGTAGCCAGCAATGAAGCTTTTCCCGCTTCGTACCTCCAGATTCAGCACACCAAACTCAGTCCATACAAAGAATCTAACTGAAGGAGCTTCATCCCTTTGCTCCTTGAGTTGGGCCTGGTATAGGTTCCACTCATGTCCTTTTTATGGCCAGAAAATTATCTATTAATGTAAACAGATCAAATAGATCATCTGGGGGCAACAAAAATGGCAGGCAAAAGACTCTCAATATAAAGGGCTAAAGGCCCACTAGATTCCAGGCCAGACTGGATGTCCCACAGTTCATCTAGAATAAGAAAAAAAGAGGCAGCTGCTAGGTAAGTATTGTACAGTTTGGCCCCAGGCATGACTAAACCTGTAACCAATCCATTCTATTAGGTACCTGAAAGCTGCACACGGCCATTTTTTATTTCCTGGGCATTACCGTTTACAAAGGCTATCAACAGCATAAAACGTATCCAGACGAGGGATGTAACAGCCGTCTTCAAGTAGCTGAAGGGCTGTCGCATCGAAGATAAGAGCAACCGTGTTTTATGCAGCTCTGCAGGGTAGGATCTAAACCCTTCAATCTGCAAGAAAAAAGATTCCAATTAAAAATTAGGAACAATCTCCTGATGGCAGGAGCTATTCACCAAGGGGCATGAATTATGTCAGAAGGTGGTGGAATCTCTGTCATGGTTTGTTTGTTTGTTTTTTAACGGAGGTTTGATAGCTATCTGCCAGCAATGCTTTAGCTGTAGATTCCTCCATTGGTAGGTGGTTAGATGGTCTTCTGGATCCCTTCTCATTCTAGAAGACTATGATTCAGTTATTCAGATGCCCAGATTGTAACTCACCCTCCTTCTCTTCATCTTCACTCTTTCAGACTCGCATGCCCTGGATGGCGACGAGAAGCCCTTGCGTGCTGCAGACGCGGCAGTTCCCTTCCCGGCCCTGACGGTGACCGTTCAGAAAGAAAGCCAAGGCTGCCATCGAGCCCAGCCGGCCCTGACTTCAAAGAAACCCTGTTGGCTGAGCCCTCCCTCCCCTCTGAGACTGGCTGATGTGCCTGATCACATTTCCGATGACTCCTCCTCTGTCCACGCCATTTCCCTAACATCGTGTGTCACAAAGGGCATGAGCACCTGGTCTCTGCCGGGAGACTGTGAGAAGGCTCCGTTCACCATGATGGAGCCCGGGAGCATCTCAGCACTCACCGGTGACTGCTTGATGCAGCCAAGCCGGACCTGCCTGGGCTGCTTTATTGAATCAAAGGACGGCATAGATGCAGAACCGGGAATAAGCCTGAAAGTAGGTGATATAAATAGGGATTATGACACCTGTTCCGTCTCTGATATAGGGATTCATTGCATGAGCACAGGAGAAAGCATGAGATATGGAGATCAACTGCTTTCAGACCAGCTTTTAAGCTTCCCGATGCATAAATCAAGAGCAGCAGACAAAAGAGATGCTGAGAAATCTGACAGTGATTCAGAGGACCCCACTCAGAAAAATTATTATGAGGGATTACTGTTAGACAAGTGCAACGGGGAGGAACCTTTATTAACAAATCCCAACCAGGAATGGGGTTATTTTGAATCTTTCATTAGTGAAAGTAAAATTGAGCTGCTGGACCTTTGCTCCAAAAACGAGCTTTCTGTAAATCTGTTTTCTGAGGAAGATGTGGATAATTACATGTTTGACGATGACGATTCGACCTTGGGAAGTGATGTCTGCTCCTTAAAGATCCGATACGAATCCTTCCAGGACAACGTGAGGGAGAAGACTGGGGCTCTAGCGCAAGAGGATGCCCAGTTTAACTTCTTCCCGAGCGTGTTCAGTGGATGCCCGAAGCGAGAAGGCAGAACAGCCTTGAAAAGGGGGCCGCGAGGGGCTGGAGATGCCTCCCAATTCAAATCTGAAGAGAGCATCATTTGGGGGGAAGAAGAGGGAGACGGAGAGCGGGGAGAAGAGGAGGAGGAGGAAGAGGAGGAAGAGGAGGAGGAGGTGGAGGGTGAGAAAGTGGCCTTAAACAGATCTTGCACCAGTACTGAGGTGGTACAGTACATTGGTCCCAAAAGAAACCACTTCTTGGAAATTGTGAATTCTACGGAGGACTCTGGGGAATTCAGTGATGACAGCACCTGCACTGAATCTTCATTTGATGTGCTCCAGGATCTTAAGGATTGCAACAAGTACCTGCCCAGAGACCACTCTAGCTCTTTCATTCAACAAAACTACGGCCTGCGAGCAAAGAGGAAAGTGCGATACAGCGATGACTACCTGTATGACGTGGATTCCATCGAGAGTGAGAAGATTGTGGATAAGAAGGAGTGGATTCCAGATGGACCCAAGGAGGAAGATGACGATGAGTGGTGTCCAAAGAAGAGGCGAAAAGTTTCTCGCAAGGAACCCCCAGTCATCATCAAATATATCATCATCAACCGGTTCAAAGGGGAGAAGCACATGCTAGTTAAGCTCAGCAAAGTGGATGCCAGTGAGACGACAGTTACCTTGAGTGAGGAACTCTTGAGCAAATATGCCAAGCTGGCCCCCTTGAAGGCGTTCTGGCAGGAGAGGTGGCAGAGCCGTCTCAGCTTCCTCAAATCAGCACTCTATCGCAAGCAAAGCTTCTATCTCAATGGCTCTGAGGTCTCCTTCCTGCCTCACCCACGGAAACGAAAGTGTAAACTAGCAAACAGGCACCGGATCCAGAGGATCAAGGCCATCGAGCAACCTGTGGGCAAGCCAGGCTCTTGCTCTTCAGAAACGAAGCAGATTTGCCGTAGGATTGGAGATGAGGTGGGAAGCTTGAAAGGGATGCAGGCCTTAGCCCTCACCACCCCTAGCTGTGCAAACGGTCTGCATTTGAGTGACATTGCCAGCCTCGTATCACCGAAATGCAAATTGCAAGACAGGGGATTTAAGGGCCCCGAGAGGAAGGTCTTGCGCAGAATTAAGTTCAAAAGTGAAGCTAGGTTGAAATGCAAGCGCATGAAAGCTGCTGCTGCCGCCGCCGCCGCCGCCGCCACCCCCCATCTTGCAGAAGCCTCCCTGGCCTTGGAGAACCAGGAGACTGCAACAAGTTTAAAGGATGAAAGTGTTCCTTGTGCTGCAGACGGCTCTCGCCTTTCCGAGTGCCAGGAGGATAAGGTTGCTAAAAATTCCTCATCGTTTCTACCCACCGCCACCTGCTCTTCAGACAAGCCTCCGCCATCTGCCAATCTTGCTGCTAATGTGCCCCTCATCCCTGGGGGGTATCTGCAGACATTGTTAGATGCCTCTGATTTGTCGAGCAGCACTGGCATCGCCTACTTCAGTCCTCAACCCCCTGAGCAGCAGCAGCAGCAGCAACAGGACCCACTCCCCAGCCTCGTTCAGGCAGAGAAATCCTTCTGTCCTCTGCAGCCAGCTCAGAGCTGCATCCTGTCCCCACCTTCTGAATCAGAGCTGCAGCAGTCCCCGAGCCGTTTGGAAATTGAGCCGGGCAGCTTCGGAGGCATGTGGCCGGCTAGCAAAGGAGGCAGTAGCAACAGCCAGGAATTTGCAAGTGAGATGCAAGAGGCTTCGGTGCTGTCGGCGGCAGAGTTTGGTGGCTGCACAGGTACAGAGAACACCCCAGCCTCTGGATACAATCAAGTCAGTCTGAGTAGCAGCAAATTACTATACCAAAAAAAATACATGCCAGATAACCAGCAACTGCCATCTGATGACTCTTACCAGTCCTGTAATTTTAGTAATAGAGAGGGGCATTTTCATTTCCAGAGAGCTACGCTCAGTACGGACGATGGGAGACTCGTTAGTTTTGATTCAGTGGGCTCTTTGTCGGTAAGTTCTAGCAATTACAGCTCCCTGAGTTTAAAGTCCTGTGAAAAGGATGGGGACGATGACATTGCTGATGATTTCTTGGCCCACTGTAGCCCCAAACTTGTGATTCAGCAAAGCATAGATGAAATTACGCCTTTGAAGGAGTCAACCGATCTTTTAGATATTTCCAACTTCACACCTGATAAGTTCCGCCAGTCCTCCCTGTCTGAAATGTCTCCTCCAGACACCCCTAACCTTTCCCCGCAGATAGCTGGCTCAGAAAGCAAACCTCTAGGAAATATGAAATGTTTTCCCGATAATTCTCAAGCTGTGCTAAGCAATCCAGAGAAGGTCAAGTGGGGCTGTGGGGTTCTCCAGGCCCAAGACCAGGCAGATAATGGATTCACTTTAAATAATCACCAGTTTCAGTTCCATATGTTCAACGATGAGGATTCTGTCAGCCTCCTTGAAAAAAGCCCATGCCTGTCAACATTTAATGAGCCATCTGGCCAAATTAGCACCAATAGCAAAGTGTCAAAATCAAAGAGGAAAAGTTCGTCTAGTAAAAACGTGGGTACAAACCAAAGCCTTCCCCAGAAAAATGTTCGGAAAAAATCGCCCAAAGCCAACAAAGGGACTGAAAAGCCGCCAGGCAAGAATTCTAGGCAAGTGCCCAAATCAACAAGGAAGGGGAAAAATGCAGGTGGCATTAATGGGGAAAAGACTCCGAGTGTTGGGGGAAGAGTGGCACCCCCCTTAAGCAATTTAGCCTCAGCAACGAAAGTGTTGGCAGAATCCATTCGGCATGGCAGCCCCACCTCCATGCGGCTAGGGAAGCATAACGGACTGCCCGGGGATTGGGCCCTGGGAAAAGACAGTGGCGGAGGCTGGTCGGAGACTGGCATCGGACATGCCAGCAGCCTTCTTGATGATGATCAAAGGGAATTTGAGGAGCCGTCCAATATTTTATCAAACATTGCATCTGGAATGGCAGATGTTCAGAGATTCATGATGGCCTCCATCGAACCTCTGTGGGGCCCCATTGGTCACAACAATGTCTCTGATCTCTTCCGGTCCCCGGAGTCAAACAGCCTGAAATTGAAAACTCTTAAGATTCTGGCAGGAACATCCCAGGAATCCAAGAAAAAGGTGAACGCCAATTCTCCGGGAACAGGGAAAAGTCACAAACCGGGAAGCAAAGGCCTGAGCAAAACCAGCAGCCGAGCCACCTCGTGCGACCCTGGAGGACGCCCCAACTGTTCAACTGGGTATTCCACAGACATTCACTCTCCCTTTTTTGATAAAAGCTATAGTAACCTGAGCACTTTAGCCAAAAATGAGCCTACTCATAAAAAGCTGTATCGGCATAAATCCACTTCTAAGTCACTGAGGGATGAGAACTGTAAAGTGAAGCGAGCAGAACGTGAGCAGCCCCATAAAGACCCATCTGTGACAGCTTCATTTGAGAAACTGAGGTAATGCTGCACCAAACTGGCTGGAATGCACCCTTAACTTTCCTACTACCTGCTAAGCCCATTATTCCTCATTTTTTCCTTCCTGTGAAAGCGAGAGTTGCATGAAAGAGACATTCCCCTTTTACAGGTCTTTATTTTTGGTTGTTGTTGTTGTTCTTGTTTTTGTTCTCAAAAAAATGCATGCAAATACTTATTTCTTGCAAGCTACCTAAAAGAATGACCTTTTTTTTTAATTATTATTTTTCTGGCTTGGCTGGGGTTAAAAACAAACTAACAAGGCTACTTCTTTTTCTTGCTGTTTGGCTTCTTCAGTTTTTAATTCCTTTTATTTATTTTAAGGGTTAATTATGTGCTTTTTTTAAAAAAAAGGTTTCAGAAAAAGGAAAACAGACATTTTTTGGAACATTTTGTAAAAAATTAAATACAAAAAAAAGAGGTTATGCATCCAAAAAAAGCCAAGATATCCAAACGAAAAGGGTCTTTAGTTAGTAGAATAACAACCCATTCCTATCTGATTGCCATGTGGCTATTCTGTGTGCTTTCTAGCCCCCTCTGCTGTTTATATCCTAACCTGCACCATATAAAGCTTCATCTTCTCTATCCAAGTTAAGAGCATACGTGACTCCACACAAGCTAACTAAGATGGCATAAAATGTTTGGTTTTTCTGCAGGGAAACAGACTTCATTCTTCTTAAAGCAGAAACAGCATTTTTGGTTTTACCTGTATTTGAAGAAGAGACACCTTTTTCTAGAAAGACATTTGATGCTTGTTTGGGTTGTTTTTCTTTTCTTTTCTTTAAAAAAAATCTTTGTTTATGCCCCCCTCTTTTACTTGCTCAAAAAGAAAAAAAATAACAATGCCTTGTAATATGTTGAAGTGTTAAGTGCTGAAATCAAAAGTTTGAAATTGTGGGACTTTTATTCTTTGGAAGCAAAACTAACATGGTATTCCCTGTGTTTCAAAAGTCGTACTGTTGTACAGTTGTTGATGCACTATTGTCTACAACAACCACACAAATTGTGCCAAACTCTGAACAAGTGTTGTACTGTACATATTTTTACATCTCTTATCAGCAATGGGTTGTGAGTGTTTTCTGGAGCTATTTTTTGCCTTTTGGTTTACTAAAAACATTCCAGGGATGTAATTAGTCACCCCATTGGAAATCACCACTATGAAAATGATGTTGATCACATACTACAAATGTACCAAAAGTTTTATGGACAAGACTACATACGCGTGCCAAATTGACTTACCTCATTTAATACATTTTGCCCCTGTGGCTCAAAAGGAGGCTGGGTCAGGAGGGTGGGAGAACTGTGATGTGGAAATTTGGAAAATGTTGGTGCCCTCTGGAAAGTATTGATCAAATATTTAAAAAATCAGCCTAGAAGAGCTGTTCTGCTGAAAGACTGAGAATATTTAACAGTGTCACTCAAGGTAAGTTTACTGGAAACTCAAGCAATTTAAAAAAACACACACATCTGTTTTCTACCACCTGTTTTATTTAAAGCAAAAACTCTAACTGGAGATAATTTCAAGAGAACAGTTGTATTGTTGATACTTTGTATCAGTTTTCTATATTTTATAATGCAGCATGGGATAAATTCTAAAATTAGTGAGAAAAATCAGAACTAACCCATTTCATACACACTGTATTGGAATTTTTTTTTTTAGTGGTTTTGCCACCATTTTAAAGCTTCTCATGGCAGGAAAGCCCATTGATCCAAGCTTTGGGGTTTTCTAATGTTTTAACCTTTGCAGTGTCAATATTGTTTGAAGGCTTGTAAAACAAAACAAAAAAAACCCCACAAGTTTTTATTCTAATTATGAATTTATAGGTCGACTCTGCATCCTTCAACAGGAAGTGGAACGCCTGCTATTCTCACCGATTGGGGGCAAGAAAAATTACTAATAACAATAATAATAATGTGCTTTTCCAAGGAATTAATCAGTGTTGGCTGCTTAATGAAGGCCTTATTTCACACCTTACAAGGGGAGGGGGGAAGGGGAAAAAAAAGATATTGCTTTTAATTTTTTCTGTCTACCTGAGCCTGTGCATTTTGCTGCTGATTTATTGTGAAAACTTGACAATGCAAGAGGCCTGCCAGCTTGGGAAGCCTTTGAGAAGCCAAGGCAGAGAGATATTGTTAGGACTTGATGCGCTAGGAAATTGTAACATGGATGCGATTGGAGAACAGTTTGTTGAAAGAACGCAAAGCATTCCAGTGACGGGGGATTTAACGCTTAAGCATGACCAAATCCTCTTTCATTGCTTTCCCTGGGACGTAATCTGACTTCTTTTCTGGATTGTGCTCTTCGGGCTCCTGTATGTGCATGTTGGGTACGGTTCCTTTTTCAAGCAGAAATATCTTCTCTCCTTAGCTTGAGGGGGGGATGGCCCAAGCCCTCCTGCCACCTGAGGTGGGAGGAGCAGCACAGCTGCCACATCACCCTTGCCTCCACCACCCGGTCCTTCTCTTTCCTGCCACCCCCACCCCACCCTTCCTGTGGGCACCCACCCACAGAGGCACACAGAAGGCAGATGCTTTGGGACAGGGAAGCAAGGAAGGAGGGGAGGTGCCAGGGGCAGGGTCCTCCTGCTGATCTGGGGGTGGGGAGGAAGGAGACCACAGTTCAGAGCTGCCTCACTGAGCCTAACATTAATCTCCCCCCTGTTCATGTAGAAACAGAGCTCAGCAGGGGTGCTTCAGAAGCCTTTGTGTTGAGCGAGTGAAAGCAACTATTTTTCCACAGGAAAGAGCGCTCTGAGAAGTCAAAACGACAGAGGTTGCCTTGCTGAGAGCCCTTTTTCTTTCAATCATAGATTAAGATGCTAATACTTGAACCTCAAGGCTGTTGGGCCATGAACTGAAAGCAATACACTTACCGAATCTAAACCATGAGGGTGAAGGGCTTGGCTGGCCTTTGGCTGCTCCTTGCTGGATTTCCAGGCACTTTGGTGGATCGTTACCTTACAGGAATAGCCGGGAGGGAAAACTTCATGCCCGGATGAGCCAGGGTAGACTTGCAGGCAAGGTTTTGTGACAGGGAATGCTGGGCAAGAGGATCATCCAGGTGCTGCCCGTAATGATTCTGGCTGCTGGCCTGAATTCCACTAAGCTGTGAATGCAGGTTGAAGTCAAAGAAGAGCCTTCTTTTTACGGGGGTGGGAGAAGGAAGAGCCCCCCTGGCCAGCTTCTCAAGCAGCAAGAGCACTGTCCAGCGAGTCCTTCTGTCACTACCCCCCACGGCATGTGCTGTGGGACCCCAGAGCTCTCCACTTCTTCGGCAGAGGCATCATTAGAAACAAGCAGGAAGACGGGTCAGTATTGCAAGCCATAAGGTTGGCCTGTCTCATGGCTGGGCTCTGCTCTCCACGCCCAGCTGAGGAAGTTTGCAGGAAAGGACCAACGGTTTGACTAGCTGGGAATGAGCTTCATATGAGTCCCAACCTAGTTCTCACTGGCTGGAATCCTACTGATGTTCATGTAAGCTTAGCATAAAAGGCTGTGGCTAACTGCTGAGCCACTGGAGGGCACGTAGCTTGCACAAGCAGGCATGTGACCAAGACCTGCTTTCGTTCCTCCTCAATAAGCCACAGCCAAGTTACAAAAATCCTAAATGAACACCAGCAGGATTCTGGCCATGAACAGTTAACTGTTAAACCTTGCCTGCTGTGTTTCTCCTCTCTGTTGCACCCTCGGATACCATGACAGAATCTCACTTAACACCTTCACTGGCATCTATATGAAGTCCCCTCTTGAGCCACTGTATCTTTGAGACCCTCCCAAATCTTGTTGATGTTGCATTTTCCTCCTCCTGTGGTCTCTCACCTAACTTTTCTGGTGGGCTTTATCCTTCACTCTGCTATATTACAGACCACAGCAAACTCAAGGAAGTTAATCCCATTTCTAATTGGATGTCTTTATCTGGCATCTACTGAGTTGGTGTGGAGAGGATGCCACAAGCCACAGTTCATGCCCTGCCTTTCTCCCCTTGCGCAGTAGCCCCACTAGGAGTGGTTTCAGACAAGGCAGCCAGAGTTCATTTCTGCCATCAGAGAGGGCTAGTCATCTGAAAGCATGTGAGCAAAGCAGAACATGAGCCACACACCTGGTGATCCCACTTGTAATGTGTTGCAACGTTCAGATGACCAAATCCCTAATTGAAAACCACCTACCCTTTTCATCTTAGTCTCCCTAAACACATGAACGGCCAGAACCCTACTGCAAAACACCAGAGGTGTACGGGAAAGGGCACAAACAGGTTTTACAAGCTTCAGGCTGTTTGGGCACAAAAGTGGGTGTCTGAATATGTCACAGACACCCAGAGTCACCATCGGCACATGCAGGAGGAGGTGGTTGGGTGTGATTTGTGACTGCTGCCCACAAAAGGAGGGGGGAATCACATTTTTAAAATGCTCTACTCTATTTTGTTTTGTTTTTTTAAATCCTGTGGTTAGAAAATAAGCACAAACAGCTATATAGTGGACTACATTCAATGTGCTGGCTTTTAACATGAAGACAGTGCATTTCCCTCCTTCAGAAGCATAGCATTCAAAGTGGTATTTCTCACCTATGAGACCACCAGGAATGGCTGCATCCTGTCTGCTACCCTCAAAAGGTCTGTAATTACAAATTGGTTTCTCTCTCTCTCTTTCTCTCTCTCTCTGTATAAAGTCCTCCTAACAGTGGTTCCCAACCTTGGGTCCCCAGATGTTCCTAGACTACAACTCCCAGAAGCTTTCATCACTAGCTCTGCTGGCCAGGATTTCTGGAAGTTCTACTCCAAGACCATCTGGGCATCCAAGGTTGGGAACTATAGACATTACTGTCCCATCTAATGAATTGTTGACTAAGATAGCTGTGATTTTCCTGCTCTGATGCAAGTCTGGCTTGCTGAGAGGACAGCAGAGATGGACAAAACCATCTTTTGGGGTTTTTTTTTCCTCCTGTGACTCCCAGAACTCACCAGCCCACCCAGCCAGTGGACATGGAGGCTGGGGTCTCCTGAGAGCCATGGCTGAACAAATCAACTGTCTGTCTATCTCTGGAGGAGACAGATGAGAGTTGCTTTCCATCGCCTGTTGTGGTGGATGCTATCCTGCCTCTGTGGAACTGGGAGGGGAGACTGGCACGAGGCAACTAGAAATAGATGCTTTCTATGCCCCCGAGCCGACATTCACTTGACCCCATCCTTCTACATAAACTTGTCTCATAACCTGTAAATTAAACATACTGAGGATAATGCATAATAAGCTAAGTTGTACTGAAATATTCAGCAACTGTTTACCTGTTTCTTAAATGTGCAATAAGAGATGTGTACAGGAAATAAGGAAACACCATCCCTTTTACCGAATCTTGGAAAACTGCATTCAATATGCTTCTTTTTCTCTTGACCCCTGCTTTAATTCAGCTGTAAGCGCTGCCTCCTCTGCTTTCATCTAAGCCTTTTAGACTTTCTTATCACTGACTTGTTAAAAGTCACTGACACCGTTCTCATCCACATTCCACCTGCCTACCCATAATTATGCTGCCTGATTTCCCATACGCATCTGTAGTCATACACACACGATCCTTGGAAATCCTATGGAACCCAACACTTCATACATGCACACCCTGCAGTGATACACCTCCCTTACTACTACCTCAGTGTAACATTGTCATAAGCACTTTGTCTTCTTCCTGCATTTGCCAAAAACCTAATTCCTGCCTTCATAATGTCTTTGCTTGACTTGATTTCTTTTTCATTGCTGCGTTCCCCAAAGTTGAGAAGGCGCTAATGTTTGGCATCTTGCACCATATTTTTCCTCTCCCAATCGTCCTCACCACTGAGGCTCTGTCAGGAAGACCCCTAGGTTTGAACAAATTACCCATTGCTCTTCACTTTCTGCACAGCCATGCAGTCTCTCAATTCTGGACCTTCTCCTCCTCCACCCCTTCTTTCTTTTCTGTGCTTCTTCATGTCATCACTAACTTGCTTCCTATCTTGCAACCCTTTCATCAAGAGTGCCTAAGTTTTGTCTCATTTGGGTTCTTGCCCTTAAAACTGCTCTGCCATTTGGGACAATGGGTAGTAGGTGAAAAGAGAGAGAACACTGCCGTGGCTAAGTCACAAGGATTATTGGGCTGACAACTCTTCTGAAACTCTTAACTGCAGTAACACAGCGATTTTCATTTTGGAATCCAAATACAAAAATGTAAGGAGCATCTTAGTTTTGATGGTGACCATGTGTGCATAAGCCATGTCTTTTCACTTCCAAAACATCTGAAAGCAACAGTCAAATCCTTTCCTGGTTACCACTTGTATTTTGAGGGTGAAAGTTGTGAATTATACAAGCATGCACAGAGCCTTTTCTCAGTTGTTGCCATACAGTATGTTTTAGATTTTAAGTGTGGAAGCCAAAATGCAAACATTATGTTCTAAGAAGTGTTCTCTGTCCATTCTAAGCCAACATCTTAAGGTCATTTATTATCTCCTGTTCAAAAAAGGGAGGTAGCATAGTATTTTGGCACATGAACATTGTAACATGACAGTTACCATTAGCTGAGTGCAAACCTGCATGTGAATCTGGTCTGCAAAGGTCCAGGAAACCCTGCCGCAGGCTGTGTAACATGAGATGCTGAAAAAGGCTAGGGAAAGCCAGTTGAACTTCACAGAGTTTGAGATAAAACGTTGCTACTTATAGCAGGCATACTTTTTGGTGGGAGGGCAGTGAGACATCCCTCTGGTCAAAGAGAAAAAAAACCAACTGTTCATCAATGAGAAAAGTGTCTACACCCTGAGCTTTGCCCCATTGCACAAAACTGTTTCCAGCCGTCCCTTAAAAACAAACACACAGGAGGCCCTGCTGTGTCTTTTGCCTTCTTCATTTCCTGACCCCCATTTCGGTTACACCAGTTGAACTATAGCACACCCTACATCTGCTATGCCTGAGCCAATGTCACTGAGGAACCAGGTCTTACAAATCTCTGGTACAGCTGAGAAAAGTTACTGTTTTGGACTACCACACTCGCCAAAATCCCCTGAGCCAACACAGCCATTTGGGGAGTTGTAGTCCAAGGCTGGTATCCTTTGATGTCTTTGTACTACTAGTGCAAGACTCGTTTGCACTAACAGTTGAAAATTTTAGGGATTAATGCAAGGGTAATATTCCATATGCCTATGCAAGCAGTTGCAGCACCCAATGTGCAAAACAGTTGTGCAGCCACCTGCACTGTGCAACTGAGCACAGCTACACTAGGAGAGATTTTCACGGTCCTATTGCTGGATTTGATTTTGGTCCCAAGGAGTAACTTTCCCCAGCTCTGACTGTAGCTGTGCGGTGCAAAACTTTGGACTCACCTTTAAGTACTCTGCTTAAAGGTGACCAAGGAAGAGACAGTTCATGAGCCTTCTCTTTGGGAATGAGCCTCTGTCTGTTTCCAGGAGGTCACAAATTTTTTTAAATGCAAAAAATAATACATAGATAAATAGGGTTGTGCGGAGGATTAAAGCAAGAGCATGGTACCCTAGGATG
The DNA here is from genome assembly GCA_037013535.1 of Intellagama lesueurii. Classification (NCBI taxonomy): domain Eukaryota; kingdom Metazoa; phylum Chordata; class Lepidosauria; order Squamata; family Agamidae; genus Intellagama; species Intellagama lesueurii. The sequence goes on from JBAJHW010000010.1 coordinate 14,668,643, forward strand.
AAGCAAGGCTTAAAAAGAATCGGTTTCTCAGGTAAATAAATGACATTAAGGAACAGCCATTGGAAGGGTGGGGGTGGAAACAATTAGATCGAAAGCAAAGTGAAGGGAGGGCGAGAGAGTTGGGTTCGTGCAGCATGGCGCCTGCAGGCACTTGCTGGTGGTGAGCGGGGAAGAAGAAAAAAAGACAGCAAGAAGCGTTTTAGCTCTAACTGCCCTTCTAGGGAAAGAATCATGGACTCTTCAAAAAGCACAAAGGGGGTATATTTAGAAACTGTGAGATAGGTTTCAGAAAGGTCCAAGTTCAGCTCCTTTTGTCATTTACTCCCACCAGGAAGCAGGGCAGAAATCTAAGGAGATGATCTGTTTTGCGTCCCGTGGCCCTTGTGCTGCTGCAGGTGCTTTGAACTGCTGCCTGCAGACTTGAATGTACTCCTCCTTAAATTAGCTTCCAGAGAACCAGAAGCACCTTTCTATTCAGTTGCTCTTGTTTTATGGTGCTAAAGAAAACTTTTATTCCCCTTGAGCATTTAAGGAAATCCTGTATGGCCCTTTAAATGAATGTAACATATCAGTTTCTGTTTAACAGTGTACACTGCAATTTTACCATGTCTGGGAATAATTTGCCTTTTTTTTCTTTTAGAACAAGCTTTATAAATATTCTGTAGAGTCAATTGAAGTATAATTCTTAAGGATCACTCTAAGACGCCTACAAAATCTTGTATATTTTTAAGTGTGCCAATTTGTAAAATATTTTGTAAGTGTATATTTTTCTTAGAAAAGTGCTGTGAAGTGTTTGTATGTGTGAGGTTTCCCCTTTTTGGCACCCCTCCGGGTGCTAATAAAAGGATGTATACTTAAAAGGTATCTGGTTTTAAAAACCAAAATACAAAGAAAAAAAATCTAAACTTTTGTTGGGAATTTTGTAATAAAAAGAAATGTTGTGGAAGAGTGTAGTGATATTGTGTAAAGGAAACTGGAAAAATTTGTGAGCGCTTTGCTGTTTTATAGATCCTCTTGTAAATTATTCTTGTAATATTTTTGGTTTTGTTGTTCTTGTTGCAAAGGTTTTAAATATTTGTGACTGACTCTGTACGGTGAAAACGTCATATTGTTAACGCTGAGTTTTGTTATATTGTTTATGGAATAAATAAAAATTAAAATCTCATTTTAAGATGATGTATGCAAAGAAATTAAACTCCCATTTATTGAGGAGTAGGCATACTCCGGTCAACTGTCTCTAGGTAAAGCATTCTTTTCAGAGTAGGTGGCCTGGGTTCACCTTCCCAGTTCTTGAGACCCTGAACAAGGGAATGAAGACTTCTAACACCCTGTTCTTCGATCAGATCATATTACCTTAGTTTTCTTGGTCAAAACAGTTTTCAGTATTAGCCACTGGTCTGTTTACACTTAGCTGTTTGTCCTCAAGAAATCATATTGGAATCTTTTCTCCCTTCCCATGAGTTAACTGAAACAGAAAAGTTATTTTTCTCATGGTTTCTCTTATAGCATACACTTGCATGTGCCTACTCGGAAGTAAGTCCCACTGAGTTCAACAGAGTCTTCATGCAGGTAACTATTTCCAGGGGAGATGTTGTGTTAAGTCAATTGCAGCAGAAATAGCAAAGAGATTTGGGGCACCTTAAAAACTAGCAAGGATGTTACAGCTAAAGGGTCCATCATCCATCTGTCTGTCAATATCCATATATTTGTTTGTGCATGTAGGTGTTCTGAATGGAGGATGATTTTGCTAGATTTAACAATCTGGACAAAGGTAACGTTTCTGAATTGCCCAAAACGTGTTGAAAGAAGAATTCCACCTTGGGTTGATAATGCTTATGAGGTATTCTAAAGAAATAAAAGGATGCCCCCAAGCAATTCAGGAGTTTTAAGTAGCAGGTACTTGAAACGGCTATAATTGAGAAAAATACACAAAAGCATGAATAAATAAATGCATTACTGGGCAAAAGAGACACGTACCGGTTTCAGTTTATTATTGCACAGTGACCAGTCAGGCTCTCTGTGTATACCAGAGAGTGAATGGAAGCAGATGAAAAACAATAATGAACCAATCCATGAGAGAAATACACTAAACTGCTATAGCACATAACTACATAGTTGTTAATTAAAATAATTCTAAAAGCATGTATTATCACCCAGGGAAAATAAATACTGCTGTCACCTCTAAAGCTGATGTAACTTATTTATCAACCCTAAATATCACATAATCTGTTGCCAGTAAGAAAACAATTGTACTTAAGATTATGGTATCTCCAAGACCACTAAACAGGGAGTCAAGATACTGAGGTCTAAGTCAAGATAGTAATGGTCATTCGAAAAAGAAATGACCCAACTCCTCTACCTTCTACCAAGTGGCAGGGTAATACCAAATTGGCCATTATATTGTCCCCTGACTTGCATCAACTGCAGGCTTTTTCATCTGTATTTAGTGACAAGTCCTTCAAGGACATATAGGCAGATGAACGCCAGACATCCTGACCAACTCTGAGAGTAGGAAGCAGTATTATACAATAATTGCAATCCCTATTAGCCACTTGTATGAAGGTTGCCTGATCATCAACATCAATTACCGTGTTTCCCCGAAAATAAGACAGGGTCTTGTATTAATTTTTGCTCCAAAAAACGCATTAGGGCTTATTTTCAGGGGATGTTTTATTTTACAGTCCTGTCATCTTCTGGTTGCTGCACAATGCTGCACAATGGTGGAGGGCGGGGTTTCACTTAACTAGGGCTTATTTTCAGGTTAGGTCTTATTTTCGGGGAAACAGGGTAGGCACCCTGTGACATTCAAGCAAGCACCACTGCCGGTCCTTGTAATCAGACAGGCCACTGAAAAGCCCAGATCAAAAACAGCTTGGACAAAATTAGTAGCCCATGATTCTGGGCCCATATCCTCAAATGCCATTAGGACTACGGAAGAGGTAGAAAAGTATGTAACATCAGTGGATGACTGCATTCTAGACTAAATTGCCCACAGAGTAACAGGCTGTCTCCATATGAACCACTGCCCAATCTAGAATAATCTAGAAACCCCCAGAGGCTCTTGTCAGGAATTTAAGTAAATATATTCAAGAAATGTACACCAAGGGAAGACCAGGCTCAATTTATGCTGAAGGCAGGATCAGATTATAGAATTCAAGGCTGCCCCAAAATGTGCAAAGATAGCCCTAGAGAATCATATGATGCAAGTGTATATTTCTTTCCTAAGTATTTCAGCCAGATGGTTTTCTGAGTCCCTCCAACCTTCCAGCTGATCCAAAACATGCCTCACAGAGCTTGCTGACTGCATTTAGAAGCAGGAAGTATAGCCCCCAAGGACCCCAGTTACAATGTGCAGCTTATGCTTAGACTGAATGTGCTGGAAGAGATGAGAAAGGTTATTTTTGTGGGGCTAAAACTCTGAGAATACCCCAGCCAGTTCAGCTGCCATCCAAAAAAGCAACTTTACCCATCTTGACATGCTAAGACAACTAGTTCCCCACACAGTAAGTCTGCTACAGAAAATACAGCACCGATGAGCTGGCCTTCTTTCACCAAGTGATAAAACACTTGTTCTCCTTAAAACCATTAACTCTTCACAGCGCAGGAGGAGTTTCACACGATAAAATGCTCCACCATCAAAACCAACCAACCAACTGGATATTGGAAATAAGTACTCTAAACCCTGTTGCTTTCCAGACTATCTAAAGTTCTGTTTGCACCCACTGCACACAAGCAGCATCTAGTCAGAAAAGTTCTTTCCTACAGCCCAAATTCAGACTTATATTTATAGGTCAGACACAGTTTTACCACCTGTTTTAAAACCGGACCAAAGTAGTTGAAGCTTGTTGCTAACCTATTAATACTTGTAGTTTAAATAAATATTAAATTTATTGAAACCAAGATTTTACTTTATTTGTGCAAAGAGGTCCCCATTGTGGCAGACTTTCAGCTTGCTCTTTTGCCAATCCCTTTGAGAATATTTTCTTGCTTATATGTTCTATATTCCCTTCTTTTAAAACCTGTCATTTTAAAATTGCTGAGATGCTGTTGCTTGTTTTAATATGATGGAAGATAGCTCAGTGAGTTAGGTCTCTGACTGCGGAGCCAGAGGTTGGGAGTTCGATCCCCCACTGTGCCTCCTGGGAGAAAAGCCAGCCTGTGTAGCCCTGGGAAAGCTGTACAGTCCCAGGGCACCACAGAAGAAGGGAATGGTACCCCATTTTGGAGTAATCAGTACCTAGAAAACCCTGGAACAGATTGCCATGAGTTGGACCAACCTGAAGACATGTAATTTAATATTACGATATTTTGAGCATGCGTCCGTATCATTTTTAAAAATACTCTCAATAAACAAGAATTACCTGGTGTCTCCTATTCAATGTTTTGCTTTCCTTTTGTGTGGAAGGGTTGGCAACACAATGAAAAGTTCCAGGTTGCATCTTGGTTCAAGCTGTACCAAACCTTCCACCTAGAACAGCCGAGTGCCATCGTATTCTGGAAAGGATTAAATTCAACATCTATTCCTTATACCATTTTCCATTATGAGATTAGCTCTGCTTAAAGGCTACTCAGCTGTACCTTGACTGAAAGCCACCTTAATACCTATTCTAATCATCCTAGCCTCTGTGACATGAGAAATGGTTTCCTTCTACGCTCTGCCTACCAAAGAGAATGCCGTTATTTAAATGCTTAGCAAATGGGATGTGTAAAATCGCCTTTCCTTGCTCTCTAACCAGGGCTGAAATATTCTTGTCTACAGTACAAAGAAGAAAAAGAAGAATGGCACAAGAGGTGGCGTCTGCCTAAGGTATATGAATTTCTGATCAGGATATTAGATCGAAAGCGACAGTAGATTCTAATGGTAAAATATGAATCATTGCACAGAGAACATCTGAACCACTACCCTGTTTCCCCGAAAATAAGACCTAACCTGAAAATAAGCCCTAGTATGATTTTTCAGGATGCTCGTAATATAAGCCCTACCCCAAAAATAAGCCCCAGTTAAGTGAAACCCCGCCCTTCACCCTTGTGCAGCAACCAGAAGAAGATGACAGGACCGTAAAATAAAACATCCCCTGAAAATAAGCCCTAATGTGTTTTTTGGCGCAAAAATTAACATAAGACCCTGTCTTATTTTCAGGGAAACACGGTAGAGGTTTGGGAAACCGTACCGCATAACTTCCTACCATTGATTTATACCCTGCCTTTCTCTTCTCACCCTCCCCATCTTTCTGCATCTAAACCCACATGAGCAGTGACTTAACTTGATTACAACAGCAAAGTTGGCAAAGTTGCTGGGTCTGCTGCCAGTATTTCCCCGCTGCTGGGGGAGGCGTGTAGAGCAGTGGTCCCCAACCTTGGGCCTCCAGATGTTCTTGGACTACAACTCCCAGAAGCCTTCACCACCACCTCTGCTGGCCAGGATTTCTGGGAGTTGAAGTCCAAGAACATCTGGAGGCCCAAGGTTGGGGACCACTGGTGTAGAGCAGTTCTTAGGTTTAGTGTCATAAAGGAGTTGTAACTCTTGGGAAGAGGAAACTCTTCTTTGCAGAGAACGCAGTCAGAGTATTTTAAATGTATAAGGCTGCAGATGAGAATATGTGATGGTGATTCTTCCTTTTTTTTCTATTAGACGCTGTTGCCTCTTGTGTTGAGATTGTATTCATTTGATTGTTTCCATTTCCCCCCCCAATAAAGATGGAGAAAATCAGCAGAGATCGTAAACATGGAGGCATAGTCATAGAAAAGATCTGTGTGTAAACTTCAATAAAAGGAAAACAAATGTCTAAAAAAATAGCTGTATAAAACTGGTGTATTGAAGCTATGGACTGAGATCCTCCTCAGTGCATTGCCCCAAATATATAATATTTAAAACCCATCTTTCAGGGTAAGGAAGATGGCCAGCCTCCTATTGGTACTGTGCAGCGCAGACCTGGTACAGATGTGCACAATCATTCTGACTGGTGGCTGCATGCTATGACAGAGCCTGGTCGTGCACAGGCCTGCACACTCATTTGTGCACCTGGGCATGTGACAGATGGGCGGAAAAATATTGAAAGCCATTTGCACAATTCCTCCTACACACAAGAGTGTTTCACAGTAGGATTCTGGCTGTCATCTTCACAAGAAGATTCAGACAACTTGAACAAATAAAATACAGCAATTTAAAAGAAAGCAAATATAAGCAATTTTTTTAAAAAAAGTACAACAAAATTCGGACCAGTGCAGGCTGAAATAACATCAGGAGTTATCTTTTTTTTTTGAGTTGTAAAGTTAGGTGGTGGTGGGTAGGGGATTCTAAGAGAAGGGCGTTGCAATCCAAAAAGCTAACTTTTCTAAGCTCTGTTATTGTTTTTAGCCCATCAGTGAATGGTGCAATCCCACCAGCAAAGATTTTCAAAAAGATAGAGCCACCACTGAGAAATACCTGTTCTACTATCAAGCCAAATCAGGCGGCTTCACTAGTGGACCAGATGCCCACCTTCAGCCAGGACAAGTGGTCCTCCAGATCATCTTGTTCTGGATCAGTATGCCATCTGGTTTATGTCTGTGTAGAGGACTGGGGTGTGTACTTTGTCATGGGGCTGGCAGTTCCCCTGATCCCTCACCACTGCCTATTCCAGCTAGGGCTGATGAGTGTTGGCGGACCAAGAATATCTGGAGGGATACACTTGGCCCATCCCTGCATTGACATCCCTACTTGGCACTCTTTCGGGAAAGGACATTCCTTGGATTTACAACACCAAAGTGAAAAGGGCCTTTCTAGCGCCTCTGAGGAAGCCCAAAATGCGTTTCTTTCCACTGCATAAACCATCACCATCTCCTTCAGAAGGAGAGAGAAGCACAGGCTCCTTGTGGACAAGCATGTCATGCTTGGAAAAGACACTGTATAAATTACACGCCACTCTTAATAAGTAACTCAGGATCTTGGGAGTATCGGCTTCTGTCTTTCTCTGCATGGTGATATTTTAATGACTTTAACATGCCATGTCATTGCCCTGGAGGAGCACGGTGGTGGCATGAGCTGTCTGGGGAAGCAAAGCCGCCCTTCTCTTGCTGTTTTTTCAGTATAATGTATGACTTGCTTGGAGCGGGGAATGCAAGCGAGCAGATCTGCAATATGTTAAAATGTAAGCGAGGAGAGTTGCTACAGGCCTGAGAAGGTGCTGGCAGATAAGCCAGGCATGGAGATGGAGGAGGAGGCTGATGAGCAACAAAGCATGGCTTCACCTCAGCAGGCATTCAGGCTTTCAATGCAAGGAGAGTGAGGAGGTTTACTCTTTGATTAAAGAAAATGTTACAGTTCTGTTTATCATACACCTGTTTTTGTTCTCATCACCCTAAATAATTTGGTACGATCAATAATGCTGCCCACCTCTCTGTTCACCCATGACTCCAGTTCAAACTCCCTGCCTAAACACTTCAGGTACAAAGATCCCTGCACTACATCTTTTTTAGTAAAGACGACAGCTGCAAAGAATTCATTGAGCTTCTCTGTAATCTTCTTACCCTCCTTCATTCCATTCTAATGTGTTTAAAGATTTCCTTATTGTAGGCTTGATGTTCCTGATATGATCTTCAAAATTATTTTTGCATCCCTTATCGTCTACTTGAATTTTGTTATTATATATTGTATTTCTATCCCATCTTTATGTTTCAAAAAAAAAAAGCTCTCAAAGAAGCTGATCACACTCAAACAAATGAAACAACAAAGTCTTTAAAATCATCGCTAAAAGCCAACAAAATAATCCAGATTTTAAAAACGCTGCTTCTTGGGTTTGTTTGTTTAGTTTGGACAAGATTTCCGTTTTCTGCAGGAACAAGAAAATGTCTGGGTTTTTTTTATGGTTTCCTTGACATAGCTTATAAGCAGTGCTGGAGACCTTTTGGCCTTTATTTTATTTACTTATTTATTCAATTTCTGTACCGTCCCTCTGGCTACCAAGGCCACTCTGGGCAGTTCACAACATTGTGCTACTTTTGTTGACGTGTAGCATAAATTCTTGTCAAGTCTCTGGGACTGTGGTTTTGAGTCACCCCCAAGCATTTTGGAGAGATGTGACCACTCTGACTTCCCCTTTCAACTTCCTTTTCCTCATTCAGTCATTTAAAAGTCATTTTTGTCTTTTGAAGATGACTACATTGGAATTCCTTCAATCTTACACTTGGATATAAATAAAATTTGATACCACTATGGCCTTTGTTTCCAGTGGGTTCAATCATCTGTCACACTAAATGAATTAAGTACACAAACTTTTAATTAAAAGTACAAGAAATAAACCACATATTTGTTAGATACGTAGCACTCAGCTAAGTGTCTAGGTTTTTCTTACTAAACTGCAGGGTAGCTTTTCCCCTGTCCCAGTCAGAGCCGAATAATACCCCTGCCTCTTTTTTTTTTTAATTTGTTGGCACTAATGGAGTTTTTTTGTTTTGCTTTGTTTTGTTTGTTAGCTACCTCTGCCCATACATCATGGGGATGGTTTCCTGATCATGCTGTGGAGAGATAAACCTCCTGCCTGTGTGTTCTGTATGTGGATTGCGTTCCCTCCCACAATGCAGCCTGTAATTTAGTAAGAAAAAAAGCTGCACTCTAGACCTAGTGAAATGTCGAGTCTTGTTTGCTGGGGCATGGGTTCTGAAAGCTACTGCCAAAGACTTGATGGAAAAGGGCGGCTTGAGAGAGAGCAATTAGGCGGAAATAACAGAGGTAGGATCTCAGAGGTGTTTCCATGAGGCGATGCCAACCATGCATAGCAAGTGACAGAGGACAGAGTATTTTGTGGCACGGACAGAGCTTTAGACAGTGGCAGATTACAACATTTGAGGGGGGAAGATCACAGGCAGGAAAGTTGTCAGGCTCTCCATAGTTCTGACTAGTTTGCTACAGGAAGTGTAAAGAAATCACACAAACATTCCTTTGTTTGGGCAGACCCCGGTTGCACGACCGATCAAACAGTGTCATAACCGGTTGTGCAAGTAATGGAGCAATCAGTGCGAGATTGGACACACAACAGAGAGCTTGCCAGAGACTGGGGAATGGTTGCATGGTCACCCTTCCGCAATGGCATCACATGACAGGACACTAGCTGCTAGCTTTGTTCAGAGAGTTTCAGCCCTCCTCAAGCCAGGTATAAGTTATCCTGTACCAGTGGTAAAACTTTAAGCACCAACCCATGTAACAGCTAATGATCAGATACAGCGATTGGAAGGCTTTGGTATTTTGTCCCTTCTTAATAAACACTAATTAAAATGCAAATGGTTCATCTCAGTCTTTACTTCCTCCTTCTCCAAAGTCAGGGGTCTTGATCTTTAATAGAGATAAGCAGTACAAGAGGTCTCTTCTGTAACAGCTACCAGCTTATCCCCAAGTATACAAGCCAGCATTAGGGGCTCTCTAAAACCATGTTTAGGGCCTTTTCCCTGCACTCTCTATGAATGGATGTCCTGGAGCAATAAACATAAATTGAGTACGTATACTTATGAGTTTTCAGTAGTTATTCCTGCTTAATAGCTATAAACACAGCACCCGCTTGTTGCCCTCTGCTACTGCTAAGGCCTCACAATCTTAAAAGGAAGGCCTGAGGCATCTTTCTGGCTTTGCCTCTGCTTTCCTCACTTACACGAAGTTCCTGAAATCATTATTTTGGCAACTAAGCCAGCCGATGCTTTCTGACCAACCTCTTTGTTCTCCTGCCTTCGTTTCTGAATGAGAAGCACCAGAGTTCCCAATCACAACCTCTTCAGTTGCTCCCAAGGAAGGACAAATCCGTTCAGTGCAAATAAAAACTAGTGAGTTCTGTACCTTCATCCTGATGCAAGACTCTCCTACCCCCGCCCCGCTTGTTTGTGTCATGCTAAGAAGATGGAGAAAGAGTCCCCTGTCTTTGTGAATGCTTCTTAAAAGAAGAACAAATAGATCAGGTAAAATGATGGATAAGGAAAAAGGTCACGCCATGGAATTCAGGTAGATAAATAGCACAGGGAATATGTGTCAGTAAACATGGAGACACTGCCCTCTACAGGATGGCATCAATCACCCGCAGCTTATACCAACTGCTGAAATATAAATGGGTTAAAACACAAAATCCGTAGCTACCGTTCTCATGATTCTGTGACAGTTGTGGTTTCTTTGGTGTTTATCCCAAATATACTACTAAACGAGAAAAGAGTGAGGAGGCTTCTAGGTGGGCCACTATAGGTCCCCCCCCCAAAAGAAAAAAGAATTGTGGCCAAAATTTTTGATTTAAATAATCAAAATATCTGATTTTCAAAATCGTGATTTAAATCAATTTGATTTAAATCAAATCCAACCTGCCTGTGGAAACTTTAAAAGGCTCCAGAATTTTTCACCAGCCAGGTTTTGTCATCAACCCAAACAAACAGGACTGGGACGCTTTAACACTTCCCCTGTATTTGGTGACATTTCAGTTGACCTGGTAGAAATATATATATATTTTAAAATGTATTTGTCATACCAGGCCTTACATCTCTCTCACACACTAACTGCGTAGGGTTAAACAGCTTCTGACAACTTTCTCTTCCAGCACACAAAATCTTTGGCTACCCTTCTGCAAGCTAAGCGCTTGCACAAAAGATGGAGAATGTAGATGCAATAGCAATAGCAAAGAACCCTATGCCAATGTATACATCTCAAAGCAGGACCTGAAAACGTCTGAGGCCAACACTTCATGAAACTAAGCAGATCTGTGCCTGGTTCCTGGATGGCAGATTTCTTGAGGACCTGCCCACATACAATACCTTGAGCTAAATAATAGAAGAAATGTAGTCTATAAACAAAACAATCAGATAAACCTCTGCTCTTGTGGCTGCAGATTTACACCAAATGCTATCTGAGTTGCCTCAAGCAAAAATAGACAGGAAACCAGATATTCACAGTACAACCTTTGTCATGTCAAAAGGGATTTTAGTTTAAAATTATTCTCAGATAATACAGAATAGCCAAGAAAAAAAAATCAATTTAAGGATAGGTTGCAAGAAATCCTCTGCAAGTTTACAAGAGTGTGTCTCTCCATGGAATTCTTGTTAAACCACGTTGCACAACTAAGTTGGTTGTGATTAACAGTGGAACTCTATCAGAAGCAAGCTTCATTAGCCCAACAGAATTTAGTCCCATATAACTTATATACAGTCTTACACCTTGATGCGTTGCTTTCACTTGGATTCAGCAATACGTAGTTTGCACCACCAGATTAACCTGCACTCAGCTATGGCAGCTGGCCTCATAAGAGAACAGGTTGACTTGTTTCACTGGCGTTCTGTCTTCTCTCATAGGAGCCTGCCTAAGCTCTGAGATGTTCAGGGGAGACCCATCTCTTGGTCCTGCCCTTCTGAGGGCCTTCTCACCAGTGGCCTCCCTGCCAAGGAAAATTACTTTGGCCTCTTCCCTATTGTCCTTCAGCCACGAGGCAAACACCCTCTTCCTCAGGCTTTTGTCAGCTTTCTAATCACTGAAGGAAGTGCATTTTAGCAAGTGGGTACTGCGTTTTCTTGATTGTATGTTCTTGTTTCTTGATGTATTTTTTCTATTTTTAATCCGTGTTTAGCATGTGAGCTTGTTTTCTGTTTTAGTTTTATTTGTACTCAATCTCATGCTGAGATGTCTTGAACCCTTTTTTTTTTAGAGAAATGTGAGACACCAATTCAATTAAGTTTAATTTCAAAAAGATATCAATACTGATAATAATTCCCTATCTACTATATCTATGTTTCATGTGCCAAATAAATCTGCATTTGGTCTGTCGGGATTTCTTTTTCAGTTATCCAATTCCTTATTTGCTTCATGGGTGATGGTATTTACCTCCTGAACTTTCCAGCAGAAAAAGCACAGTCCCTGTCATTCTGAATAGCTTTCTCATCCTCACGAGGCACAGACTGTTAATGTAAAATTGCAGTGGTTCAAAAAGAAAAGCCCTATATCTGTGTATTAGTCAGCTCTGCCCTGTGCCAAAATAAGGGATATTCTTTGACTGTAATGGCTTAGTGAGATTTGTGCCACCGCAGCTTAAAACAACTGATAGAACGGGGTGGTTCAACTTCCCTGCATCTCTGGGGGAGTTAGATGGTTGAAGAAAGGAGAGCAGTTGTAGGTCAAAGAACAAACTCAGCCATGTGTTGACAGGCAGCTCTTTTGAATAATTTCACAAATGTACATGCATTGGCTTAGATGGACTTAGCAAAGTCATAACTGAGAACTGAGCCATGTCTAATTCCATCCTCAGTGAATAAAAAAGCATGCCTAGTCTTATTTCCAATATTAGCACAATGTTCCCACAAGCCATAGGCCAGCACTGCCAGCATCTTATGCTTCCTTAAGTGTGAGGAAGAAGCAGTCTTTACGGAGGATGGAGGGGTAAGGGTGAGAGCCATTCTGTTCTTTGCCATTCTGTTTTATTTTTTACAAATCTCTAGGTGTAGTACTAGTTTCGCACAGCCCAACAGGAAATAACAAAAACAAGCAAAATCAATTAAATAATAGGTAAAAACATCTGGATAGTAATTGTTTTGGGGAGAGCTTAAGATTTGAGTCACCCATCTGGAAATGCATGCCAAAACTCTTCAAACTGCCCTGCCTCACCACAGTCTCACTCTCAAAGGCAGTAGATGAGAAAGTGGGGCTACCCTCGCCCAGCCCAGAAGCGGGGGTGGGGGGAATTACTAAAATGGGCCATGGCAGTGTCCCTAACGGGCCAGGAGAAGCACATCGCTCTATATTCTTCTTTCTCACTTTGACAATCATCTGTTCAAGATAGAAAACTAAATATTACACTCATACATTCTAAATGTGTTTTGAAGAGGCTCCACACATGCCAGTCTACACCTGTAACTCTGGATCAATAAAGAGGAAATGCAGCCTCAAAAACGGAAACGATGAACCTGAGTTAAATATTTATTCATTTTTTTAAACACTTGTGGCCCATGATTTGATCAAGGGGTCAATCAAGATAGTTTGCAACCACTGGAAACCAGTGGAAAAACGCCTCCCCAGCAAAAAGCACACCAAAGAACAAAAACTGGAACAATTATAACTGGCCTTATCAGCAGGATAGCATTCTCATGATTTTCACAAGCACATTCCACTCCCAGCTTAAGGAAACAAAGCAGTCTTTACCTGGTGCTTAAGAAAAAACAAAGTCCTTACCAGGCAGGTGGCTGGGGGCTTCCACAGTCAGGGCGCTGTGAAAGAAAAGGTGCATGAAGATTAATCAGGTTGTCATTTGGGAGAGGCTATGCACCAGCACCTAGTATGTTTTATGTTCAGAAAAGATGTGTGCAACATTTATTCACATATTCTTCCCTCAGCTCTAGTGCCTTGTATATACTCATCCAATAGCCACTTGAGTTCTTACAGGGTGGCTGAAAAACAGACAACAAATGTGAAGAATTCTGTACATCAAAAAGCTGAACATTAAAAACCAAGCACGAGACATGCAAACACATGCCCTGAACCTAGATAGTTATATTACCTTTGACGTATATTGAAGAAATCATATTGAATAAACGTCGTATAAAATATTATCAGATTGTTTTCTGAACAGTCAAAGGCACTTTAATTAACAGTGAATCATTTTTTTAAAAGTGTAATAACTGCAACTCGTGCTAGTCCTTCCTCTTGCAACCTGGATCCCTCAAGCACAATTCTTTTGAGCTGCCCTGTCGTTCTACATTAATTTCAGCCTAACTTGGGCTTGTTCTGAGAATCGCTGTGACCAATCCCAAGCACAAATCTAACCACCACTACCCCGAAAAGTCTGTGCATGCTGAGCAGAAGCATCTTTCTCCTGTGTGTTCAGATCTTTGGTGCTGCTTCATTAGTCAGGTTATTTTTATGTTCTCAGAAACAACAAAATGGAGAGAGCAATCATTAGCTGCAGTTAGAACAGCTGCAGATGACAGGCGAGGCAGGCCCTCCTCTCAGCACTTTGGCTGGTTTTAGGGTACTTATCCAGACATCCGTTCATAGGTCAGTGATCATTTTTCTCTTTGCAGTCCCCCTTTTAAATATATATCTATATATCTAATATATCTAACTATGATGGTGCCTGAAACACTTTGGGTTGCAAGCCTAAGCAAAGGAGTTGATAGACCACATTAATGCACAACTAGTTAAGGCAGTTATTTGGCCACCAAAATGATCACCTTTATGTCTAAAAATTCAGGCTTAGATGGTGAATCACCCTTTTAATAATAACAGCATATCTTTTAACCCTTTTTGTACTACTGAACAGGGCTTTGGAATCAGCACTGTGATGGCGCCATCAAAAAAACAATCCAGCCCAGGTTTTACAAGCTCACTGGGACTTGTACCAAAATCAGCTACATAATAACACACTTGGAAGTAGGAAAATGTACACTGAATTTTAGCTCTAGACAGTGTGGGTGTTTTCAATAAATCTGCTGTTGCTTTTATGTTTTATTTATTTATTTTTAAATGCAGTCTGCCTTTCAGACTGTTAGGTTGGTGCAACCTGCAGTCATGTTTACAGTCAATTCTTAAAATATCCACTGTCACTAATGGGGCAGAGAGCAAGGCAGCTAAGAGTAACTGGCATCCATCGTAAAAGGTAGACTGCAGTAGGTGGGTTAATAATCGCACACAAAAAAGGACCACAACTCCAGAATGCAACCAGAAGCAAAAAGATAACTAGTACATGAATACAAGCAGGACAACAGACAACCAGTGGCAGAAAGATCTGCTTGGAACAGCTCAGGCCACCAAACCAGGATTGGCAGGGGGTAGTCTTCCACCTTACAATAATACCCCAAACAGAAAAACCTTCCATTTAAAGCAAAAGGTAATGGTTGAAGCTGTACTCCCAAAAAAGAAAAAAAAAGTGCCTTTCCCTCAAAGCAGGGGCACATTAATGCTCTCCCATTGTACCTTAACTTCCACCACAAGTAAACATTACAGTGTAGTTCCACTACTCACCCCGTTCCCCATATAGCACATCACTACCAACTGCACACTTGCAGTATGGTTCTATCAATAATCTTTATAATCTTTACCAGTCCAGTCCAATTAATCTATATTTAGGGACTGGAAATCTCACTGGCCAAAATTCATCATGTAAGGGCAATCTCGCAAGGGAAGGTACTTGTTTCCTGGGCATGTCTCTACTCTTCTCCGAACTGTACAACTGACCATATCAAGAAAAAAGAAAAACAGCATAGTAATAGACACAATTTTCCTCTGCAGGATTCTAGCCATTTTGTTACATGGGCTTCATACTAGCTAAGCAGAGGGGTTTTTTTTGGGGGGGGGGGGGTGTTGGTGAGGTTCACCTTGGAGAATCAAATAAGGTTGTTCATCAATTTTGTTCATTTCTGATTTAAGTTAAGGTACAAGATGCATCAGGGACGTGGTGGTGCTGCGGGTTAAACCACAGAAGCCTCTGTGCTGCAGGGTCGGAAGACCAGCAGTCGTAAGATCGAATCCACGCAACAGAGTGAGCTCCCGTCGCTTGTCCCAGCTCCTGCCCACCTAGCAGTTCGAAAGCATGCAAATGCGAGTCGCTAAATAGGTACCACCTCGGTGGGAAGGTAATGGCGTTCCGTGTCTAGTCCCACTGGCCACGTGACCACGGAAACGGTCTTCGGACAAACGCTGGCTCTACGGCTTGGAAACAGGGATGAGCACCGCCCCCTAGAGTCGGACACGACTGGACTAAATGTCAAGGGGAACCTTTACCTTTACCTTTACCTTACAAGATGCATCGGGATGCAAGGTGCATCAGCATGTGTATGTTTTGAGCTAAGATGAGGGAGGTTGGTTGGTATGGATTTCCTTTCTTTTGCAGGTATAGCTCTAACCATCCTTTTTTTTTTTTTTTTTGCTTTAAACTCAAGGTTTTTCTTCCCCACTTTGTGAAATTTCCCTGCTTTTTGAAACATAGGGGCAATAAACAATGATGTTGGTAAAACAATTGATGACAACATGTAGGAACATGAGTACACATGATGTCAGGAGCAGTTTAAAGTAGGTGTTGTCCCCCCCCCCCCCCCCAGCACTGTATAAACAAACAAACCAGTCAAGAGCAACATAAAACCTCAAACTCACTTTATACAGCAAGCCATCTTGCACTGACCAGTTTCTGCTCGGGGTCTCTAAGGCAACTACATCCCCTGAATGTAGGGGGCTCCTCTTTAACTTACAGTCAACCCTCGACTTACGAACTTAATCCGTTCTGGAAGGACGTTCTTAAGTCGAAAAGTTCGTAAGTCGAATCAGCATTTCCCATAGGAATGCATTGAAAACCAATTAATCCTATCCGGCTGTTTTTGGTTCTTAGGTCGAGGGGCGGTTTGTAAGTCGAACCATTAGTTCCCATAGGAACTAATGCAAAGCCGGTTAATCCGTTCCTACCACTAGGGGCAGAATTTTTTTTCTTTTTTTCCCTTTTAACCTAAGATGACTTAGGTTAAAAAAAAGGGTTTTTTTCGGTTCGTAACTCGAAATAAAGTTCGCAAGTCGAGGCTATATTTTTCTATCAGAGCGGTTCGTAAGTCGAAAAGTTCGCAACTAGGGCCGTTCGTAAGTCGAGGGTTGACTGTATCTGCTAAATAGGTTAAGTTCTTTATAATACTACAAGATGTTACTCATAAAAAATGGCTCACATGGCGTGTTCCTCAATAATTTCCCTAGCTAACACATTCCACAGACAGATGTGGTCCACCAAAATCTAGTCCTATGGGGCGGGGGATTGCTTAAAAAGCATATGAGCATTTGGCAGCTATTCCCTCTGTATATGCAAGCTTGTGTATAGCTCATTTTCTATGAGGTAATCAGTTTTATTGAGGCATGGAAATGCAAACTAAAAGTTTGCAAGATGTTTCAAAATAAAACAGTAACAAAGTCTAGTTCCTCCTGGATACTTTTGTTGACTTACCCTGGAAAAAAATCACTGAAATGATCCAGAAGGAGATAGCCTGCCTCCATGTGCTCAGAGCGAAGGGCAGGCCTTCGCTATTTCACTTTTTACGCAAACAAGTCATTCAAGGTGACCTAACTCTGTCATAGCAATCATAAGGCTGTTAT
The DNA here is from genome assembly GCA_037013535.1 of Intellagama lesueurii. Taxonomy (NCBI): domain Eukaryota; kingdom Metazoa; phylum Chordata; class Lepidosauria; order Squamata; family Agamidae; genus Intellagama; species Intellagama lesueurii. Next base: position 14,685,699 of record JBAJHW010000010.1, read on the forward strand.
TTTGTCCCAGTTTCTCCCCTAAGATGAGGAAGAGAATAATTAAAAAAAAGGCTGGAAACACAACCTGCCCTCAAATGTAACTCACACTTTGACCTTGATAAGTTAACTACCCTGTTTCCCCGAAAATAAGCCCTACCCCAAAAAATAAGCCCGTTAAGTGAAACCCCGCCCACCACCATTGTGCAGCAACCAGAAGATGACATGACTGTATTTGAATAAATGTAGATGGTTGTACATGAAAAAAATAACACATCCCCTGAAAATAAGCCCTAATACGTTTTTTGGAGCAAAAATATAAGACCCTGTCTTATTTTCGGGGAAACACGGTGGTTAGTTACCCCCCAGCCCCCTCCCCACTACCTTGAGTATATATGTATTTATTTAAAATATTTTTACCCTGCCTTTCTCCTTAAAAGGACCCAAGGCAGGTTACAACAATTATGTAACCTGTTGGCAAGCAGCCCATGGCATGCTTCCCAGCACACAATCCTACATTGCTATGACAACCAAAAAAGGAAAAGGGCATCAACCCTGCAGTGGAAAAACATACAAACTCACCAGCTGAAAAGAACTGGACAGGGCAGGGGACACTTGTGGGGCAGGATTCTGTTCATTCTTTTCATTTGCACAGTGGCCCACTGGATGACACTCTGGATAGCTTCCAACCCCGTTCAGAGAAGTATTAGTTGGAAAATGCAAGCTTGGAAAGTGCCCAAAGGCTCACGTAACAGACTACGGTGCAAGCAGAAGGAATGAACTGGATTCAGCCTTTGGAAGGCAAGTGAAATTTCTGCCAATGGCTGATGCTATGGACTCCTGGCAAAAGCAAGGGAAGGAAGTTTGGATAAAGGAAGGTACAACAACGTCTCCCACTCCCGTTTACAACAGCTGAGCTTCTACAAAATTACCAAGTTATTCTAGTCACATTAGTGTAAACTCCAGTATTCAAGGGGTTTATCTCTGGTTACCCTATTCAGAGAATCTCCTATTCAGCTCTCAAGAAAATCAGAAAGCTTCCCATTTTCCTTTGGACTAAATACCAATATCTCACCCAGAGTATATTTGACTGTGCCCTGATTTTGAAGGCTAAACAGGACTGGCCCTGGTCAGTACTTGGATAGGAACACCAGGTGCTGTATTAGAGAAGGGCTGCTAGTTCAGTTCCATGTCATGGTCCCAGATTCAATCTCAAGAACCTTCGAATAAGGCTAGGACAAACATAGGGCTGAAAGGCTGGAAAGTTGCTGAAAAATACTGCCCGGGGATGGGAGGGTGCACACAATGGTCTGACTCAATAGAAGGCTGTTTCCTACAATCCTAATTCTTACTGCATTCATCTTTGACTAATTGAGAAATGCCTTGATTCTAGCATGACCTACTTGGAAGGAAATTCCATTGGCATTCGCCTCAGCAATTAAATTAATTCATGCATATCTGGTTGACTGGTGGGCAGAAGGACCAGTTAGATCTGATCTAGCAGGCCTTTACTTAACAAGGCTTGTTACAATTTCTTTAGAGTTTGACAACAGTACCAACGAATCAATTCTAGTGCACAAATGTCTCCTGACAAAGGGAACCATCATTTGGGGAATGGGTTGGATAATGAAATCCATAAGCTAGTGTGAAGTTGCAGCTTCAGAGAGGGATACTGGTCCCACACACAGCTCTCAACTGGAGTTCCAAGCTGTGATTGTCAAAATGGGACAGTCTAAAAATTTGGCAACTATAGTCCAAAGCAGAGGTAATATTTCAAACTGTGTAACAGCGAAATTGGACAAGAGTGTATACAAGAAGACTGCATAATCTATGATTTATATTGGATTCTGAGGAAGCCACCCTGAGTGACTCAACCGCTTCAGATTCTTGGGGCAAGTGCCAAATCACGATGGAAAAGCCCATAATTTAAATTAAAAATCCAGCACAGAGGAACCCATCCCATGAGAGGGAGGCACCAATAATTTCCCCCTTTTGCATATTACTCTAGATAGAGGACCTAAATTTAAAATAAAAATAAAAATGGGAGGGATCTCCCCTCAGCCCACCGTAGTCAGAAATCACAACCAGCATGGCAAAAACCCAAGGACCTTGTGTTTTCTTCCTTCAAGACTTTACGAGGCATAAGCTTCCAAAGAATACAGACGACTCCCTGAGGCATTCTCCCTTGAGAAGTAATTTCCTTAAATGGAAATACTGTTATTACCGTCTGTGAGCATTTAATGACCCAAGGACTGGCATTATATGCAGAGGTAACGTCTAAATCTGTCCTTTGTAATGCCTTTACCTAACATTTTTAACATAGTTATTAATTCTTCCTTCATCTTTGAATAATGTATTGTTTTTAGCTGTTAATATTGTGTTTTCAATCATATAAGCGGCCTTGGGTCCTTTTTTTTAGGAGAAAGGCAAGGTAAAAAAATAGAGTACTTCAGAGAATATAGGTTATTTTCTGGTTCCTTTTGGTTAAGCTATAAAAGGTATTCCCCTCAGTATGGGATTTCCTTAATTGACTCGCCATCCCTCAAAACACAGTTTAGAAGCTAATGTCTGAGGAAATGGCCTCTGTTTCCAAACTAGGCTGCTGCTTCTCCCTCAGAATTCCCCTATTAGACTAGACTGGATTATTATTATTATTTTTATTGAGCTTTTAGGCCACTCGACTTAGTGAAACACAACTCGGGGCAGTTTATATTATATTACCATTATGCTCTATTAAGTTGCATTACCTTACATTGCATTATATTATATTTTTGTATTTTTATATTATATTTTTTAACTTGTACCTACACCTCCTTATCTGGCCCCAGCCTAGCAACGTCTCCCCACCGCTTGCTCTTCTTCACCCTTCCTCAGTTTGGCGCCTATTCAAAATGGACGCCAAAAGGCTTTTTTTTTATGAGGCCGTTCTATCTTTCGGTCCTCCCAACTTCATGGTCTGGGAAGTCTTGCGCGCGCAATCCAGAGACTCCTTCCCCACCCCCTCAAACGGCGCACTCTGGCGACTACCCTTTGGCTTTGCCCCCTCAAAGAGCCGTTAACTGAGCATGCGCGCGAGGCCGTTGAGGGGAGTCAGGGTGTGGAGAGGGGGAGGAGACGGAGGGAGGAGAAGGCGTCACTTCCAGTGTTGCGCGCGCCTCCGCGTCACAGAGCCCCCCCCTCCCCGGCGCAAGAGGCCGGTTGGCCGGCTTCCTGGCTTCCTTCCGGTCCCTCCCCCTCCGCCCCTGCTCTGGCGGCGCTCTCTCCCTCCCCTCTTGCTGACTCGCGCCGTTTCCGGCTCCAAGTTCCTTAGTAACACAATGGAGCATAAAATGGCCGCCTGAGAGAACGGAGGGGAAGGAGGCCCGAGTTGGTGAGAGGGAGGCCGGTGGGCAACGAAGGCCGGGACGAACCGCTGGGTTCTGGGCGACCGTTGGAGGAGGAGGAGGAGGAGGAGGAGGAGAACAGCCGTAGGGGGCCGCTGAGGGGCGCGAAGGCGAGCGGCGGAACGAGACCCCGGAAGGGCGGCGGAGGAGAAGAAGAAGAAGGAGGAAGAAGGAGGAGGAGGAAGGGTGAGTGAGGGGGCCTGCCTGGGCTGAGGGGAGCCCCGCGAGGCCGCTTCTCTCCCCTCCTGGGAGGTCGAGGGGCTCCGCGGCCTGCCACCGAAGCGGGCCTCGCTGGGGAGCGGAGGACAGGGCCTGGGGAGAGACCCGGCCCGTCGCCGGCTCGGCCTTCCCTCCCTCCCTCACTCCCTCCCGCTTTCCCCGCGGCTTTGGGGAGGTGCGGGGCCCGAACTCGGGGCCTGCCCAGAACTAGCCGGCCGACCCTGCTCCCCCGGGGATGGAGAGGCCTCCTTTTTCTCGGTTGGACTCGTGACGATCGTCTGAACGCGTGTCCCTGTGTGTATGAATGTCGCTTTAGCCCTCCCTGGTTTCCCCCTGAGACAGGACACGGGTGGACTTTTCCCCTTTCCTATGTCCTCCCCAACCACGGACCCCGAAGGAAAGAGAGGCACCTCACCTAATCTGAAAAAACATAATATATATGTATTTTCTGATGGGGAAAGTCAAGGCCTGGAAACGAGGGCCGGCCTTTCCTTTTCGGTCAGAGTTTCAGGCACGGATGTTGCGGCCCGTTCAGTTGCCTCCGTGGCTTCCCGACCTGTCACTCCCCCCCCCCAAGTGAAATGTCGTAGATCGGAAAGGAAATTCCCCACGATTTTGCTGGGGTTCTCACTTCCAGTAGTCCTGACCTTATTGTCTCTTTTAGTATGAGTGAGTTCAGGTTTTTTTTCCTTATCACCCCTCCACTTCCTGCTCATTCCTCTTTTCTTTTTCCTATGTAATTGGGACTAGCCGTTGGATTTAGGCCAGTCTCGGACACATATCAGATTTCCTTGTTCCTTTACTTGGACTTGGGGAAGGTGTGTCATTTATGGTGAGAAAGAATCTCGCACAAAAACGTGGTCTCCAATGTTAAATCTCCACCCAGCTGACCCCCATTGCCTTTTATCTGCATGACAGGGCTTGGGTTTGTAAATGTATTTAAAATCGGTGGGTGGGTGAAAGGAGACCGAGTTGTAACTAGAAATAATGATGTCACATCCAGGTGTCTGGTCTATCCTGCCAGTGTGATAGTGCTGAACAGGAAGTATTGCCAAAGAGGAATTGCTCCTAATATGTGGTCTTCTCACGTTTTTAGCATCACTACCTTTGCTGAACACACACACACACACACACACACAGAGAGAGAGAGAGAGAGGAGAGAGAGAGAGAGAGAGTCTCTGGAAGTGCTTTATTTTTCCCTAGTACTAGTTCAGGATGCAGATATTCAGGATGCAGATATTTAGGAAGCCAGTCGGTATAAAGTAACACCATTATATATGATGCTTAACGAAAGAAGGCAGAATTTGTGTAAACCTAATTTATTGCCATGGTTTTGTCTTTTAAAATATTGCTGCTGAATATTTTGATGAGAAATGATGTCCCCGTCTTAAAGTAAAACAGAATGCCCTTAGTGGCAAATCTGACTTATATTTATGTATAAAGATACAGAAGTCGGCTTTTCACTTTCTAAAATGCTGATTTACAAGACTGATTGGGTTGTCATTTGTGTAGATCAACCAAATTGTATAGATCAGATTGATTTTCACTAGGCTGAGTGGGTGGGTGAGAGTGCAGCTGAAAGTACAGTATGTGTGAGCCCACGAGTAGAAGTAGGACTTTTTGGTTGCTATGGAAAGACAAAATAGTATTTCCTATTGATAGTTGGGCCCAAGTATGGCTCAGCCTTGTATATGTGAGATTTTTTGCAGATATTAATGCTCTCAAAAGAGCATTTGTGCAGTTTATTATCTTCATCCAAAGTGATAGTAAACCTTGGGCAAGGCAAGTCCACTGTTTCAGTCCGTCCCACGGTTTGCTGCACTTGATGTTTTTCTGTATTCCATGTTTTTTTGCTAGTGCTGTTGTTTGTACTTGGAAGTGCAGTACACCTGTATAGTTATTTTCTAGGATAGTGATTCCAAGCTTTGGGGAACCCAGGTGTTCTTGGACTGCAACTCCCAGAAGCCTTCGCCACCACTAGCTCTGCTGGCTGGGGTTTCTGAGAGTTGCAGCTAAAGAACATCTGGGTTGCCCATGGTTGGGTACTGCTGCTTAGCAGCTTCTTTTGCTGTAAATCCCAGCTTCCATGATGATCTGAAGTAGACTGTGTTTTTCTTGCCTGTTCCCCTGCCACCATTTTCTGTAACTGTGATATAGCCGTAACTTAGTTTGCAAACCAGCTTGAAGTCCTAGTTTACTATTAACTATGCTTGTCCCAACTCCTGCCAACCTAGCAGTTCGAAAGCATGTAAAAATGTGAGTAGATAAATAGGTACCACTATGGTTGGAAGGTAATGGCGTTCCATGTCTAGTCGTGCTGGCCACGTGACCACGGAAACTATCTACGGACAAACGCTGGCTCCGTGGCCTGGAAACGGGGATGAGCACCGCACCCTAGAGTCGGACACGATTGGACAAATTATCAAGGGGAACCTTTACCTTTACCTATGTTTGACAACAGTGTACACAAGACATTGTCAGGATAAAGGAAAAAGAGGGGAGGAATTCAAATAATCTGTGCCCAGTGTACAGTGGCTAAGAGACCCAGAGCATCTTGTTTGCACCAGGACTGAAAACCAACAGGGATAGGAAGGACTGCTGATAAGTACAGCAGTTGTGAAAGAAAGCAGTTGAGATAGTAGGTAGTGAGTGGGAAACCAAAGATTTTCTTTAAACTGTTGACAAGTAATAAAAGTGAGTAAAATTAATGTTTAGTGTAATATTGTTTGTAGTGGTATAGTTTGTGATGACTGCTTATATATCTTAGATCTTTATTTTTTCTTTTACCTGCTAACATGGCAGTAGCACGTATTGGAAGCCAATATAGTATTTATTTTTGTTTGTTTGCATTGAAATATTGCAAGCTCTGTCCTTTTAGAACTGCAGAATTTACATCATTTTCCAGCATGATCTCCTAGGATTCTTTGTTGCTCATTTGGAGTCCACACATTTTTGGCTGACCTTGGTACCCCATCATTTGTTGTTTGTCATTCAGTGCTTGTAGGCCGAGTAGCAATTGAAACACTATACAGAATGCATTTATCTTTTGTACATTGTCACAGCTGGTCTTTGAGGTGACTCTGTAACATTTATGACGTAGAAATAGAGCTTTGCATAACCTGAGCAACTTATTTTGATCCTGTGTTCAAGCAGTGTAAACTGGAAGCGGGTACTGCTGGTTCTAACCCAGGGTGGATTTGATTTAAATCAAATTGATTAACTCAAAAAAAAAAAAAAACCCTGGAATTTTTTAATGATTTAAATAAAAATTAATTTAAAAAAAATTAAATTGTGATTTAAATCAATTTGATTTTGAAAAACCATTGATTTTTATCCACCCTTTTCTGATCACTGCCACCATGCTTTCCAGGCATGAGTAATGTGTTCCTTGGTTTTCCATATTTGTGGAAACTCTGCAATTTGTCTATTAAATAGCTTTCCAGGTTCAATTTACTTGGCAGGTACTAAGACCATTCACTCTCTGTTGAATTCATGTGTTTTCTGGAAATCATGATGGACCAAGGACAGTTTGAATGTTATAATAAGCTGTTTTATAAATACTTGTATTTGTACAAAATCAATCATCCATGTCCACTTTGGGCAAATCATGCAAGAAAATTCTGAAGAGTATAATATATGGGATGAATGCTTAAAACTATTTCTGTTGCAGGGACTATATAAATGTAAATGCCAAGAAGAGGAGAATAAATTACAGCTTTAATACTATCCAAACTTACACACACACACACACCTATTTACATCTAAAATGACCTGCTTCAGCCTGTTGGTGTCAAAGTTGGATACAGCCAACCAATTTCTGCCACAAGGTAAAATCTCAAGGCAAATTTAATTGGCCCCGTTTGAGTTCAAGGACCAGTTGTAATGGATCAGCTGAGAGGCAGATTTCAGTAATGAGCTTGCTTTTGGAAAACTGTCGTGGATTGAGTAGTTCTTGCCGTTTCCATTTGAGCTGATACCACTGACCAATTCAGCCAGCTTGACATGGTTATGGGCTATGTTTCACTTGCTACAGCTTACAGTTCATTTGACTTTAGATGGAAAGAGAGGTGTAGTACAACATCCTGATGTGACTGTAAGGGGGCAACTGGTTAAAATAACTGTGGCACAAGCATGAAAAGCCAGCACTAAAAGTTTGGAAGACAGGTTATTTGTTTTCCAGAGAAACAACCCCCTATTTGTTACTCTGAGCTAGCTTTTGGAAACTTGACCAATTACTCGAGGAACCTCCCCTAAGTAACAGGTGTATAAAAGTGGAGAACCACAACAAAATGTTGCATTATTTTCCTAGTATCAGTTCAGGGCTCAGGTCAGCTTGGAGCTGGTCTTTAATAGCATTGTTCATGGATCATGAGGAGTAGAGGGAGGAGAGGTATGTTGGAGAGGTATGTTTTTAGATGGCTGGTTGCATCTGGAGATTGGAGAAGAGGTGAGCTTTTTTTCTTTCGTCCGGCCATCCTGCAACCTCCTCATAAGATGGACTTTTTTAACCCCTGCATTCCTCTGTCCTCAATCCCCATCCCCTCAAGGCTCTTATAAATTATTATTAGCTCAAGTAGGTCAGACAGAATTTTGAGAATAAGACTTGTTATACTGATAAGGGGGTTAATTTTTTTCCTTCTTTTTAATGAGCTAACTAAAGTAATGTTGCCTACCTGGGGAGCTCTCCCAGTATGTGAAAGCCATCATTTTCATTAGTCTATTTTTCTTCCAGTTGAGTAAATACAGGACCACTTAGATATATTGTTAGACATTAATATTTCAAAGGCTTTATATTAGTGGTAAATAATTTTGACAGGACCCAGAACTGACCAGTTCCAAATCTACTGAAATGTGCCAAGGACTGATTGAATTTGCCTTATTTGAGGTACCTATAATAAGCTTCCGGCAGTGCCCTGCTCTGTGTTATAGAACTGAGGAAGGTAGCTTCTTGCACGTGGGAGAATGAGGACTGCATACGAGAATGCATTTTAATTGTGCATATTTATTTCTATTTATTTAATTAGTTATTTTATGTACCGCCCAGTAAGTGAATTCACACTACTCTGGGTAGCGTACGAACGAGCAAAACCCCACACCTCCCACCCACTACATTCCCTTAAAAACATAATCACACAACCACAATGGTGGTATAACCGACTCAAGTCTGGTGATCTATAGAGACCAGAGGTTCAAATGTTAAAATTAACACCATTTGATGATAATATGTTATATAACTCTGTCTTGATTAATTTAGCCATCCTTAAATTCATTCATAAGGTTGGTATCCTGTTGAGGTACACCTTGGGGAACAAGTGATATCCAGGCTCGTATCCAGTGGTTTTCTTGACTAAACAGTCGTTGATGATCGGTAGACATCTGATAAGAAACTACTCTCCTAAAATATTTGTTTGTTTGTTACTCTGGAGTTGCTGTTCCCGATCTGCTAGATTTAAAGTGTTGGGAGCTTTCTCAGGTGCGAATTGTATCAGTCTGCCGTCTTCATGGAGTATGGCTGCATTATACATGCTACACAGATAGAGAGGTTTGAATTCAGGTAGGCAGAAATTAATATTTGGGAGTTACAAATCAATCTAGCCAAATTTAAACACTTAAATTTTCTTTCTTTTTTTTGAAAAAATGGGGAACAATCAAGCAATTGGTCTGGTAACTCTTTTATTTAAATATCTCTTGAGTTTCCAAATTGTCCAGTTCTAGCCACCTTCTGTCAGATTGTTCATTTGCATTAATGGATTAAGTAAGTGTGGCTCTAACCAACAGATCTGCATTCCTGATTCTTACAGAGTTGAGCTTCTTCAGGATCCAGAATTTTATACTGCTTTGAGAAATTAATATACTTTGAACAAGGAGGCCTCAAACCACATAGGAATTTCTAATTGTCCTGTAAGTGCTAAAGCCAAGCAGCCTTCAGGTTTTTTTTTACCCAGGGTGCATTGCATGATTGGACTTCTGTGTACTTGCTTTTTTGTGCTAGAAGATGGAGCATACCTTCTGATACATTTAAGTGCTGCATCGCCTTACATGTTACTGTCTAGGATACTCAAGTCACACTTCTGTTCAGTTAAAAAAAAAATGTTAAGGTTTGTGAAGAGATTCTCTGTATGATATCATGTAAGTTCTGTTCACTCAACTTAAACAGGCTGGTAAGGAACCACCACTCATCTGTAAGGGATTCTTCAAGGTAGCAAGCGTAAATGTTGATCGGTCTCTTGTTCACCCCTGTCTGGGACTTTCACATTACAGGAAGAGCATTCTGTATTGTCAGCGCTGTAACTATACTGAATAATGCTAGGAAATAGTTCTTTGAAGTGGGAACAGACTGGGCTGGAGTGGCAGACCTTTGAGGAACTACAGACACTTCAGTGGCCCTAGAGAGATGAAATTTTAATTAGCCAAACTGTAGTGAACCTTTTAAAAAAAAAGTGTAGCTGGTAGGAGGCATTCCATTAAAACTACGATAACTCCAAATATAATTATTGCCGTGTTTCTTTGCAGTGTCACTTATGAAAGCTAATGCAGACTGCTGCCCTGCCTGAAGCGGAGGGCACGTGTATTACTCTCTCTCAGATTACAATTTGCAGCAAGTTTTGTCCATAAGGTTTAGTGTTTATGTTGCTGGAATTATCTTTGCCTCATAATTTAGAAAGGAACAGTCATCTCGGATGTTTAAAGAAGTTCCTTTGTTTTAATATTTCTGCTGTTCTGTGCATGATTAAGTTTGACATGCTGCTCAGTTGGCTGGCCAGGTATTCCAAGAATGTTGCACTGTCGATACTTGCTATCTCTTCTTATTTCAGAATGGGGTCGTTTGTTAGCAAATGCAGGAAGAAAGGCAGCTTTCCCTGTCGCCTAGCAATAAGCAGGGGAAACCTTGCAGCGTGTCTTTGCTTCCAGTGACTGATAATAACGAAAGGCACCCACAAAAGGGAATACAAGCGACTATTCATAACCGTGGCAAAACAGTGTTCCCCTGTATGAAATGACAGTTATGATGCTGGTGTGCTATCAAGCCAACTGTAACATATGGTGATCCTTTTTCAGAGTTTTCTAGGTAGAGTACTCAGAAGTGGTTTATCCTTCCCTTCTTTTGCGGGTGTCCTGGGATGGTGCAGCTTGCCCAAGGCCACCCAGGCTGGCTCTGCTTGCAGGAGGCACCCTGGGGGAATCGAACTCCCAACCTCTGGCTCCACAGCCAGAGACTTAAACTAGTGAGCTTTCCAGCCAGCCATCTCTGTCTGTAGACTAATGGAAAAGGGATGCTCAGACCAATTTGACCTCCAAATGGCTGAGATGGAATAAAACTGTAATAACACAAAGCAAAACGTGCTGCTTATATACAATCCCATACTGCTCAAAGCACTTTTGGGGTGTTTTACAATTTGGTTCTGCAGGCTACACAGTTGCAAACCCACTCACCCCCCACCCCCACCCCGGTGAGTTGGGTACTCAGTTTACCGGCCTCAGAAGGATGGAAGGCTGTGTCAACCCTGAGTTGGCTACCTGAACCTGTTGGGATTGAACTCTGGCCTTGAGCAGAGTCCTGACTGCTGTACTACAATTTAACCACTGCGCCATGAGGCTTCTAATAACCTCTTATTGATTATATTCAAAAGAAACAGTTTGTTTCAAAATAACAACTGCCTTTGTGCTTTAGTCAAACATGGTTTGACTGATACCTCATGGGTCAGGGGCCCAACACTAGACACTCCATCAGTGTTGCAAAAATTGCCCGAAAATACAATCAAAAAGGGTAAGACTATTGAGTAGCCCTTGTTAATCCCTGCATGTATTTGATCACTTGCCCTTGCAGATGTGGATAATCAAAAAAGAGGAATCGGAGGATGAGAGCTGCAGGAGTAGCAGCATCCGACTCAGAGCCGATCCAAGATGGCCCTGTTTTTGGAGGGCTGGGTGTTTGGGCAGTCTGTGGAAACCTCCCTCCTAGTAGGCTGTGTTTAGAATCTTTAATTATGAAAAAAAATATCTAGATCAATTTTGTTCTGGATGCCTTCTGTTCCTGATAGAAAATGTTACATGTCTTGGGTTTTTATATTGTGGTGGTAGTTGCAGGCCGAGGAACACGAGTGTCAAATGTTGAATGGAAAAATGGTTGCACTGTTGGAATAGAACAACTGCACAGTACAGGAGCCTGCCTTGTAGAAGTTACATACTTTAAATATGTAACTGAAAGGGGGCAAAATGTTACTGATAGGGAGGGAGGATTGTGTAAGGAGGATGACAGTGTGCCAAGTGAACGTGGTATAGATTTTGCTTCTTTTGGAATGATTAAATTGCTAAGAGACAGGGTATCGCTTCAGAAGTTTGATTGCAGCCAAACTATACAAAAACTTCCTTTTGCCAGTGTCAATCCCAAATCTCATTTGGAATTTAAAAGACTGTGCCAGTCTTAGTTCAGCTTATTTGATATCTCTCTATGCTTTCTATTAAGTCACATAATTTTTAAAGGATTTTTTTGAAACAACTCAAGAGTGGTGGTGACACCTGTCGTTTGATCAGATACCTGTAGAATATTTAGGTAACTGTGCCAAGTACCATTTCCATGGAATAGTCCAATACGTGTTTTCAAACATCTAGAGTGTCTTTGTTGTTTTTCGTAGCAGCAGTTTGAGGAATACAACTGATGGAGTTTGCTCACCTAGCTAGTGGACAGTTATGAAGAGTGTTAGTCTTCTTGGCTTGAATGGCCTCTGATTAACAGCACTGCCTTCTATTCACATCGCCAACTATTTAAAAATAAAGTGTAATTTTCACAGCTGCTATATAATGCAGCAAGGAATAGTGACTAAATATGTATATATATACTCAAGCTACAACCTGAATCTCTGCTTGGCCCTAAATTATGCAATCACTGTTTATTCTGCAAATTTGACCAGTTTCTTCCTTTGTGTATTTCTGTATTTGTTTAATCGTCTGCTTTACGTCAGCTTTAATGTAAGCACAAACCTAACCATTACCACTCCAGAGTAAGACAACTGAAAAACAAAAAACGATCCACCAGCAAAGTACAATCAAGAAATCTGTAAATCAGTAGAATAAGGCAGTGAAAAGAGCTGCCACCAGTTGCCCATGACAATCCCTAGAGAATAAAGAAGGTCTCAACCTGAGTGCTGTTCTCGGCCCTGTCTGAGCCTGCTGGGAGAATGCATTCCGTAGCCAGGCTGCCTTGATTGAACAGGTGTAAAGCAGGTAGCATTGGAGTTTTGTTGAGGTGGGTACCAGACAGGCCGTGCTGTCCCTCAGGTCCTATACCCACCCAGGAGTAAGGATACCATTGCATGTTCACTATAAAGTTGGCAAAGGTGCCTGTAAGCACATTAAGCTGAAGTTGCCCGCAGGGCTCTCTGGTCAGGGAACACTTCCGGGTGGTTTGAAGGGATTTGAGGGGGCGGCTGTGTCGCTCACCCTCTTGTCGTTACAGCCCTACAACCTTGCAGGCTTAGTGTCTGAATCGGGTTCTTGCTGCTTTTGACTTGGGGCGCCCGAAGGAGGACCTTGGGCAGATCTTCTGATTTAGACAGGTTCTTTTTCCGGGTCACAGAGAAGGCAAGGCGGCTGTACAGGATTCTGAATCTGAAAACATGCAGCCAGACCTCTGGCTTCTGAAATGTCCCAAAGAGTTGCCGTGCAAAGTCAAGAATGCCTCTGCTGCCACGGAGGCTAAATAATTAGTGGTGTGTTGCTTTTTTTAAATAAAAAAAAACCAAAATACTTAGGAAGCACTGGGATTCTTTCCTTTTCTTCCTCCCTTGTGCTTTTTGCAGAGTTGTGGAGTGTGCATGGCTGTAATTAAAGCTCCAGCTCTTATGCATGAGTCTAGGAACATGATGGTTCCCCAACAGTTTGCTCTTTCTCCTTCCTTGTAGACGATTCCCCTATCCTTTCCAAGATGGAGAGCTCAGATGCTAATAATAAAGGAAGCGTGGACCAGTCCGAAGCCCAGCGTCGGAGCCAGCTGGACCGCTTGGATCGGGAGGAAGCTTTCTATCATTTTGTAAATAATCTGAGTGAAGAGGACTACCGGCTGATGAGGGACAACAACTTGCTAGGTACCCCTGGTAAGTTACTTTTTGGAGTCACTGGCTATCACGTTCACCTTATGTAGAAACTTTGTCATTAGGATCAAACTGTGTGTGTTGTGTGTCAGAGTCATAAGCTGAAAGCTAACTGTTAAGATTAGTGCGTCGTCTTATTAAATGGGCACTTATTTAAACTTTGTTGCACACAATAGCTGCTTTATAGAAATAAGATCGTTAAACATAACTTTATTATTTTAATGCTCACAGCACACACCACCTATAATGTCTGCACAGTTCGTGCCATAAACAGTCTTCTCTTTCACTTGTATCTGATTTTTATTTTCCTTTTAAGCACCGTTCTCAACCAAATTAAATAGAACATTTCTTTAACTCCATTGACTCACATAGATACAAAAGTATGCAGTTACATTAGGTGACTTATTGAAGAAACACTTCAAAAACAATACAAGGTTGTGCATCGGTTTGGTTAAGAGATGTTTTGGTACACGAGAAGTAGATTGTGGGATAGTGTTCAGAGTACAATGACCTTTTTACAGTGTCACAATATTACGTGACGATTACGCTTCTTCACTTTTGAGATATGTGGTGAAACAGCAGTTCGTTCTCTCTCTCTCTCTCTTTCTCTTTCTCTCTCTTTCTCTCTCGTTAGTCTTGGATTATTTTTAGTGCCTAGCAGGTGAACTGAAATGGAGTCCCCTTTTCAATGCTGCGTATTGAAAGGACTGTGTAGACTTATTCTGCTGTCTTTTAACATGCACCCACCGTCTTTATTCTTTCCCTCTTCTATATTTCCGACCGTTCATTTCCTTGAAATACAAGCACTGCTGTCAAATTGTAATTCACCTCCCTTGTTTTGCCCCCTTCCACACAACAGTTTTCATAATTTGGTTTGGGTCTTGTCTTACTTCCCCCACTACTTTTGTTTCTCCCTTTCCTGGCACACACATCAACCCTTCAGGATGATACTTGGGAATATTCTTACGCAGGCTCATACTTTATAAATTGAAAATGTACCTCAGTATGAAGCAGGAAAAAAGTGACAAATCAGGTGCTAATCCTTGAGTTTAATGTCTTGGTGGATGCCTCCCTGTTTTGCTAGGGACTGTTGTCACCCTCGCAGGTGTGCCCCCTGGTTTCTTGGATGAATAGATGCTGTTTGGCTCATTTCTTGCAAATTGTTCCCCCCCCCCAGGTGAAATTACGGAAGAGGAGTTGCTAAGAAGGCTGCAGCAAATTAAGGAAGGCCCGCCACAGCAAAACATGGAAGACAACAGAGGTATGTGAGGCTCACCTGAAGATTCTGTTGTGCGAATCATGCCAGAAACGCAAGCAATTAAAATGTTGTCGCCAGAACTATAAGCTCTGCCAGGTTTAAACAGTGCTCCTGGGATTCTCAGTTGTATTCCAGCCTGTTTGCTGCTGCTCTTCTTTGTGTGTGTTTCTGATGGGCACTTTTTAGGTCTTGCCCTGCTACCAGGAGAAAGCAGCTAGCTTTCTTTTTCTTTTCTCTTTCCACTGGCTCAGATGACAAAAAAAAAATCACTTGAACTCTGGCAGAACACAGACCAGCCACCGCCTTAATGCTGGATTGAACAGCAAGATTGCCATTGTGCAAATATGTGGATGCAGAGCAGTCAAATGATTACTCAGCAGTGCAGTCACATCTTTATGCAAGTGAAGTGTGCTTGCGTGAGGGAGAATCGGATGCCTTTTTGCATGTAATAATAAAAGACACCACCACTTGCACAAAATACAGCTGCTGGCACAGACGTCTTGCCTGTCAGATGGCTATGGGAAAACTGCCATGCATCTGGATGCAGTAGAGCAGGTACTTTCCGCCTGGCCCTGGAGGCAGCAGGCTGTCTTTTTCAGGTGCCGAGATCATGGCTTGCCTCTGAAGCGAGTTGTTTGTTATTAACAATTATTATTTGCTAAAGTGCCAAAGGACATAGTCATGTTCCCTAACTTCTGTAAATGTGACAGCTCAGGAGCTGCCAACCAGGTTTTTAAACAAATAGCAATATTATTGGCTACAGAGTTGTGAGTGAGACAGTCAAATTGTTTTGACAGTAACGGGGCTGCCTTGATTAATTTAGGAGGCAGCAGTAAACTGGCATAGTCTTTAGAATACCCTAAAGCAGGGGTCCCCAACCTTTTTCACCCCGCGGACCGGCTGGGGAAGGCAGGGCACCCCCGCGCTCGTGCGCATGTGCGAACGAGCACACTCATGCACAAACGGCGGCGCTTGTGCGGGCGCGCTCATGCACATGCGCAAACGGCGGTGCGGCACTTGCACGGGCGCGCTGGAGCGCACACATGCGCAAATCAGCTGTGCGGGGTGGTGGGAGGTCTTTCTCTGCGGCCCGGTCCGGCTCAGGCCACGGACCGGCACGGGGCCACGGACCAGGGGTTGGGGACCTCTGCCCTAAAGTGTTTGAAACCGTGGATATTTGCATGTGAAACTTGAATGTCTGAGAACCCTGTTTTTGAAGCCATAACTTAAAAAGCATTTAAACCCAGATTGCTCCAGTGTTCTGACTCTGGCAGTTCCTCTTGTCCAGCAGGTGCAGAGTCCACGGAGGATGTCTCTAATGGCGATTCCATCATAGATTGGCTTAATTCGGTTCGACAGACTGGGAATACAACACGAAGTGGGCAAAGAGGAAACCAGTCTTGGAGGGCAGTAAGCCGGACTAACCCAAACAGTGGGGATTTCCGATTCAGTTTGGAAATAAACGTTAATCGGAACAATGGGAACCCAAACCCAGAAACGGAGGGTGAGCCATCCGTAGAACCGTCGAACGGAGAGGAGCTTGAAAATCACCAAAGTGACACAGAGACGCCCGGGGCTGAGTCTCCTCCACCTGTTGTTCGGCAATCTGATTCAGAAATGAGTGTTCCTGAAGAGATGAACGAAGACCTTCCTCCCCAGAGAGGCCAGAGAAGGTCAAGAAGTCGAAGTCCAGAACAGCGGAGGACGCGTGCTCGGACTGATAGAAGTAGATCCCCTCTTAATCCAGTGACCGAATCTCCTCGCAGGGTGCACCAGAGCACATCCTCTCAGACCCCCGAGGTTCCCCCAGCGAGCGAAGCTGAAGGAAGCTCGAGGACAAGGCAACACATGGTGATCCGGCAGCACGCCACCCCTCCTGAGATGCCCAGCGAAAACACAGTGCTGTTTTCAACTCCCGAAGCGAGACCTGCTCCTCAGGTGGCCGGTTCCTCCGAAACCAACAGCAGCTCGGAGCCTGCAGCCCCTGGACAGAGGCCTCCGACAATCGTCCTGGACTTGCAAGTGAGACGTGTCCGTCCAGGAGAATATAGGCAGAGGGACAGCATAGCCAACCGAACCCGGTCACGGTCCCAGACCCCAAACAATACTGTCACTTATGAGAGTGAGCGTGGTGGGTTCAGGCGCACCTTTTCGCGCTCGGAGAGGGCCGGGGTGAGAACTTACGTCAGTACCATTCGGATTCCCATTCGTCGGATCTTGAACACAGGCCTCAGCGAGACGACCTCTGTGGCCATCCAGACCATGTTAAGGCAGATCATGACCGGCTTCGGTGAGCTCAGCTACTTCATGTACAGTGATAGCGACGCAGATCCTGGAGGGCCAGCACCCAACGCCAGCGTGGAAACGACAGAGCCTCCGAGCGGGGCTGGCGGCGGGCACAGCAGCTCAAGCAGCGAAGGTTCTGAGACTGGGCCTGGGGAGGCCTTTGAAGGTAGCAACGAGGGGGCCCCCACCGCCGGCACGAGGAGGGAAGGACGGAACGCCAGGGGGTCGGTGACCTTCGAAGAAAGCGGTTCCCTGCCCTTCCTCAGCCTGGCGCAGTTTTTCCTTCTGAACGAAGAGGACGACGACCAACCCCGAGGGCTGACCAAGGAGCAGATCGACAACCTCACCATGAGGAATTTTGGCGAAAGCGATGCCCTGAAAACTTGCAGTGTTTGTATCACCGAATACACGGAGGGGAATAAGCTTAGGAAGCTCCCCTGTTCCCACGAGTACCATGTGCACTGCATAGATCGCTGGCTGTCCGAGAATTCGACCTGCCCCATTTGTCGCCGGGCAGTCTTGGCCTCCGGGAACCGAGAGAGTGTGGTCTAAGCGAGCGCGGTGTGCGAACCTTTCAGCGGAGACCTGGTGAGCTAACTTATTGACAAAGAAGCCATTTTCCGTGGCCACTTCTGGTGTGGTGGTTCTCAGTGCTAACAGAGAGGTGGTGCGGTACTCCCACACGGCGGGAGGACCCACCATAGAAGTGGAACCTTCCTGATTAAGGTCCCCCAACATAATGCTAGATTTGTGCTGTCAGTTTAAAGGAAAAAAAAGAAGAAGCAAATCTCCACATTGGCCCAAAGACACTTGTCTGTTATCTGGTTTCTGTTTTGCAACACGACCAAGGCTCGCGCCTTTCTTCCTCACCCTGGTCCGTCGTGAATATTGAAAACCTTGACTCTGCTCTTCCCTGTGAGGAATACAACTGGAGTCCTTTGACTGCATTCAGTTCACACTTCATGGTGGATTGAAACAAAGAGAAACTTGGCCACCTGGGCGGGACAGTGAAATTGCACCCCCTGTGTCTAATTTTAGCTCCTTTCTTGTATAGGGTATTGAACATTAAATGTAAATAACACTAACGTTAGCCCCTCTCCCACTGTACAGCTGTCTTAAGCCCAACACTATGGGGTGCCATAGAATGAGCTGATAGTTTAATGGGGATATTTATCTTGCTGTGGAAATATATTAATTAATTGCTTATGCTTGTTTAAATAAACACTTTTGTTCTAAAAATGGTAAAGCTTTTTGTACAGGTCAGTGACTATTCCCATTGCACTGGTTGTAGTAATGAATTCAGGACTAGAGCTGCCACGGTTAAGGATAAGAATGTCTTGATGTGACTCTCCATACCTAGGCAGGATGGCAAAGGGGGTGTTTGTGTGGTGCAAAAATCTTGGCCGCGTCGGGATACTATAGAGTTAAAGCAGTGCAGCAGCTGGAAATGAGATGGACACCCCCTTTTTTTTTTGGCTTCTGCTTAGCTGTGGGGATGCTGCTGAAAAGAGACACCGGGGAGGCCTGCTTGCTTGCCGGAAAGACACTTCTCTTCTGAGGGTCTTCATGAACAAGTCTTGTTGGAGGGGTTACAAAGCAGCAGTGTTGCCACCTTATTTGACAGCCTTGGGATACGCACCTCTGTTTTTGACCCACACGTACACCCCCCTCTGTCTCAGCAGATGTGTGCAACTTCCCGGGGCCGAGAGGGTGCCATTGAACCCCCCCAGAACACACTGGGGGTGGGTGGGTTTGCGACCACCACTACTTTTGCCGCTGCTGAAATTGGGTAGCCATCCTTCTGCACCGCCGCGCCCTGTCAGCAGAATCTCTCCTGGGATTTCTGGAGCCTTGGGCCGGAGAGAACATTAGAGTAACATTGTCACTGTTTTTGGTGGATGGAATAGAAGCCGTGGCTGAAGCAGGAGATGCGGGAGGGTCCCAGAAAGATAGAAGGCCCAGATGGAGGACCGCCAGTGCCTAGATCAGGGGATGACTAGCAGGGAAATGGGAAGTGCCACTTGGGTCTCCTGTCACGTGCAAAGTGCTTTTACCTTGCTGGGCAGCTGCACAGATTCAACACAGTAAACCTGTTGAGGTTTTTTAAAATCCCAGAGTGAGTTGTTTCTCAAACTGAACCTTATGAATTCATCTGTACATAAAAAGTGTTAAGACAATGATTTAGAAATCACTTTATGATTTGCTACGTGTATAAGAAGAGTCAAGCTTTATTGAGCTGCACAGAGCTCTGTGTCACTTTTGCTTACGGACTGAACCTGTTGCCGCCTCTTCCATTGCTGTAAAAAGACGGGTAATATTCAGTGGGTTTTATAAAAGCCAAGAAACAATGGCAGGTTTGTCTCTTTTCACTTAGAGAAGAAGTCCATCCTGTCTCTCTTCCCTCTCCTTTTGCTGCCTTAAAGGAATGTTAGATTATAAATTAATACGTCATTTTGTGTTTGTTCCCTTCCTGGACTGTTCTGCCCTAGCAACAAAGAGCCATTTTTATTTTTTATTTTCCAAATGGCAAGAGAGGTTAAGACATTCGGACCTTGTTGGGACATAGATTCATTTTTCCACATTAAAAGTTATTGTTGGAGGCTTGCTTGTCTGGACTTTGATTCTAAAATGCTGTAGCACCTCTTTTTTAAAGGTTCGTTTTTAGGTTTCCTCTGATTCTCATTTCAGCAGCGCTCCCAAATGGAAGGCAAGCTGTCGGCTGAGTGCTTATTGCTAGGCAGCCCTGGCCTTCTAAGCACCAGAGCCAGTGTATTCAGGAGACTGACTCTTAGAGCGAACTCAGTTTGATTTGTGTTATACGGGAACCTCTAAAGAGGTTGAAAACAAAGATTTTATCGTCTGTATTTCACCACTGGCACAGTATGGAAGCGGTCGCTTGAAATACACAGAAGACATCTTTCTGCAAGTTCGTGGTAAGGAAGCAGTGGAGGAAAAAGAGGTGCGCCTGGCCCAGATCCTTCCTGTGTCCGAAGAAGTGGATTGCAGTCTGTGAACTTTCAGCCTGAAATAATTGTATTCCTCTCCCAAGTGTCCCTGTGCTTCTCCACATTGTGTCTGTTGTTGGAGACTGGCTGGAAAATAGCTCAGTGAGGTTTCGGAATCTGGCTGCAGAGCTAGCAGTCAGGAGTTTGATGGGCCGCCGGGCCACCTGGGGGAAGGGGAAGCCCGTATGGCCTTGGGCAGGTTGCCCGATTCCCACAAACTCACAGATTTTGCCAGTAGAAACCCCTGCATCAACCCGAAAACAACTTACAAATGGTGAGCTATATGCTCTCTAATGTTTTGATGCAAATGCCATTGGGCAAAAAATACTGTTTTTTCCCTCTAGAAAATTGTTGGGCAGCATCTCCCTTTATGCAAATTATTTATAAATTGGCCCTCTACAAAGTAGCACTTCAGCATTTAGAAACTGCCAAGAATTTTAAGAAAGACAACAAGACAGCTCAAGGAAAACCAGGGAGTTCAGTGTCCGTTTTAGTTCTGTCAAAGCCGGATCACTGAGGCCAAAACCCACCATAATGCTAGTGCAGTGATCCCCTGCTAGGAGAGTTGTGTTAAATTGCATCATTGCAAGCAATGAGGGAACCCTGTCCAATTAAAACGTTAACCTTGTAAGTGCATGGCCCCCCTGCGTATATTGATGATTTCAAACGGCTGAGTTTTCCAGCATTTGTAGAGCTATGAAATGCAGTGACAAGCTAAGTTCTGGTCAACGCAATGTTTATCTGGAAGGCACAGACCGGGTGATTTCACGCCAGAAGTAGCAGGTATTGAAAAATTCTTCTTTTCCTAGCTGTGATGTGGCTGATCAGTAGCTCTCTGGTGGATTGCTTAAACATTTCACTGATTCTATGTGCTTCATGTAAAGGCTTCTTAGAATGGCGAAGGATAAGACTAATCATTGCTCTTTGTAAAAACCCTTCAGCTGTGTTCATGAGTCACTGTTCTGGGCTTATCTACTGATTAGAAATGGGCAAGTCAAGAGCAGTGTGATTCACACAGAGACCAGAAGTTGGAGAGGTTGCTGTTTTGAACTACAAGTCCCAGAATCCTCTGGGAATCTAGGTGGTGGTGCTGTCCCATTTGTCATAGAAGCAACATAAGACGGGGCCTCGTCAGAACCAGGTATCACTGCTGTATTTTTTTCACGAGAAAAGATGGAGCAGGTCATTCCCAGTGCAGAAACATCCACAGGAAGATCACAAGCTGGGGCCCTGAATCGGGCCCAGACCCAAGGCAGGCCTTGAACGATGGTGCTGGTGTGGCTTTGTATGACCAACCTCTAGAGAAAGCTGGTAACTGGTGTGCCTCTCCTTTGGCCCCTGCCATTCTGTGCCAGTTTGACTGGGAGTTTTTGGAATCCTGCAGAGTTGCAACAGGTAGCTTCCTGCTTGAGTAGGTGTTCCGGGTTTATCCACATTTATACATCTTGGGTTTTTTTTTTCATTTCAGTTCTTTGTTCCTAAGCAGTCTGGCAAGGAGTGTAGTAATAATCACCGGCCGTCCTGCTGCATCTCGAGTATCCAGTAGAGGGGTGCCTTGTACAGCAGGAAAAAAGTGGCTGAAGCAGCAGGGGACGCTGTCTTACCTACGCTTTGGGTAGGCTGGCTGGTAGACTTTAGACATCTCAATTGCTCTACATGTATGCGCCTTTGTATACCTGGATACACACACGGACCCACATGACAGAGCTGCATCGACAGGAAGTTGATGCGTTGACACAGCATAGCAAAGTGGCTTCAGTACGTGGCTCGAAGTGGCCAGTTAGAGTAGTATAAATAAATAAATCATGCATCCCCTTTGCCTGTGAGAAAAACAAGCCTTCCCGGCAGGGAACACTCCTGCTTTGAATTAAGGCCACACATGGGATTCTCACGTGTGATGGCTGGCTGCTCCGTCAGGAAGAGTCATCGCTTTGTGTGTTCTCCAGCCAGCTCGGTTTGAGCTGTTTGTAAATGTGTGTCTTTCTCGTCCCTCGACCTTGGAGTCGGGGAGTCCTGGATCCAAACCAGGCTTTTTATGTAACCCTCTTTTGGCTGCTGGGCGTCTGAGTAGGACAAAAGAGTGTTGCAAAATGTTAAAAAGACGCCAAGCCTCAACTTCTACAATTGCAAATGCAGGCCTCCTGCAGAAGCATTGGGTTTTTGAACACTACAGCTCCCATAATCCTCAGCCAGCTTGGCAGGCAGCCAGTGAGCACATCTGTCTCCCTAGGCACAATGTGGGGGACCCCGGACTCACCAAGCTAAACTACTAGATGTGGTGGATGATGTTTCTGAACGGTGAACCAGATCCCTGCATTGGTCATTTATGGGGAAGCCTCAGCCCCCTATGCATCAGGTTAAGTGTTATCTCCTGTTTGTATCAAAGGAGATAAAAGGCAATATGGAAACTGAGTATATTCTTTTGAAACCACATCATGCACATCCGCATGACACGATTTCCTCAGGGACATGTGCTTTGGGAACCAGCTTTGCAGATGAAGCCCGTATTTACCTTTCAATGACCAATCAGAAGGCCTGCTGAGACACAAGGTATGGAAGTGAGAAAAAACAAGTGTGATGACAAACAAATGTCTTTAGCCACTTGAGAGAGCACTGCTTCTAAACATGGGCTAAGTGTATCATCTAGTTTGGAATGGGTCAAAGAATTCCTGAAGGTTTTGCCACTCAGGATTAACTTTTTCCTATCCTACAAGCCAGTAAGGAGAGAAGTGCTTACCAAGAGTTCTGAACACTGGTATTCTTGTATGGCATGGATCAAGGATCACGCCACAGCATAGTACATTGAGTAACTCATATTTACTCCTCCGCCTTTGCAAGCGACGATGGCAAACCTTGAGTATGAATTTCTCAATGTACCATGGCAATTGCTTTTACCCCATTGGCAAGATCAAATGGGAGGAGGCGCCTCTTGGCTTCCGAACAAAAGATGAAGCGATAACAGCGCCGATAGGCTCGAACAAGACCGTGTGGTTTCAGTCTGGATCCTTGTCAAACCAAGCATGTCAAAACAGCCCCAGAATCCTTTTGAGTGCCTTAATGAGTGATAAGCAAGCCTGTGCCTTTGGCAGAGAGAGCCAAGTGCCTCTTCTGTTGGTGGAAGGAGGGAAGTTTATATAACCCAACCATCCTGGAAGAGAAGTGTTGTTGCTGCTGCTTGCAGGGGAGTGAATCAGCCAGTGGCCCAACGCTGTTTTCCATAGACGGGATCTCTCTCTGGAGACTTGGAAAGCCACTCCTGGAGATGCCAAGGATTCAGCTGGAGGCCTTCCATGTCCAAAGCAGGTAGAGTCTACCACTGAGTCAGGCTGTTCAGAGGGTAGGACGTTCTGCCCCTCCTGTTTTCTTGTGTTGTATGTGGAGACAGAGGAAAGTTGTTTCTTTGAACGAACTCTCCTGGAATCCCCAAGCCAGCCTGGCCAACGGGGGGTTTGAGCTCCTTGTTCCAAGATCGGCGAGACGTCCTCTCTCTGGAGGCAGGAACACTTTGTGCCCAAACTCATCACGTAGATCAGCCTGCTCCAGACATTTTATGGGAATGGGTGCCAACCTCCACGTTGGCAGTGGGTTCCCTTTCCCATTAGCGCCAAATACCTGTTTCAATTTGGCACAGTCAGGTCACATTCTCCATGAGCTTATCCGAAACCCAGATCAAATTAAAAAGCTCACTTAATCTCTAGGTAATTAAAAACAGGAGTTGTTTCTTCAGACCCTTGGCCTTCCTTGCTCAAAACTCTGCTTTTTCTCTTCCCTGCGTGATGATGGTGGCCCACCACGGCTGGCCAACATAGGTTTATGGCCATGTGTTTCGGGAAAATGCAAAGCTGCCGTTTTCCACCGGTGAGCCTTTTCCAGTGGCTTGTTGTCTTTGTTGACTCCTGGTGTAAGAGGTAGAATCTTGAAGAAGAGAGAGGAAGCTGGGATTGAAAGTCGCCTCTGATTAAGATGAAGGGCTGATAAATCATTGTTACATTTCTGTGCCAAGTAGGAGAGAACTAGAAGGGGAGCTTGTACAGGGGCAGAGCAGTGTGTGGGCAGGAATAGTTCCCCTTGGTACATTTTGCAAGCAAATGGGGGGGGGGGGGTACGTTCACTAGCTTCCACTGGGAAAGAATTTTAAGACTTAAAATTAAACCACAGATCCTAGGATATTTTTTCAAGAGGGAGCCATGGCAGCGAGAGTGGAATCAAACTGTTAAAATAGCTGTAATACGAATACATCCCTGAGCTGTCAATATTCTAAAGCTCAGTCTGTGTTTTGTACTGGAGTAAGACTTCTCAGGTTAAAAAAAAAAAAAGGGGGTCTTCAATTTATAATGAAGCCAAGGGTTCAAAGCTGGAGAAATTCGTTATGCCGAAACAGGTAATGAGAAACTCTGGGTGTTGTATCAGAGTGTTCCTGTGGAAGTGGAAATGCACAACACTGGAATAAACGAGGAGGAACGGCAGCACAAATACATGCAATAATCTTCTCTCTGTTTATCTCCTGTGTTTCCTGCAATGAGCTCAAGGCGGGATCCATGGCCAGGCTGAGAGACTGCGATGGACCCCAAGCCACCCCAATGAGTTTCATGGCTCGGTTGAGAACTAGAACCCAGATCTCCCCTAAGTTTCAGTCCAACATGCTCCCCACCCCACTGGAAGGCAAGGAGTGCAACCCTTGCGTTTGGGAGAGTCGGGCGTGGGAGGGAGAACTGAAAGAGTGAGCGATCTAGAGTGGCAGGAGGGAAAAGGCTTTTCAGCATCTTGCCTCGGGTTATGCTGCCTCCCTGAATCAATGTGCGCAAGGGGGAAGGAGCCAGCTTTCCGGACTTCCTGGCTGAAATCATACAAGATGCACAGCAGAGCTGGAAAGTGCTCCTCTGAATAATTTAAGGTGACCTCAAAAACTCTTTGGGGCCGAATGGCGCGCCGAGCTTTCCTTACACTCGGGCTGCCTGGCCAATTGCCACTAAGACAAAGCCAGCCATCCTGGGTTTTGCCTTCTCCAGAGAGGCCGGTGGGGCTGAGGCCGCTCAAGCCTCCTGGCTGGCAGCATGGGATGTTTGGCTCGCCCTAAAGTGACCACACGGCCAAGCGCGAGACCCAGAGAGAAGTGCGGCTTTCTCAGGATCTGCTTCGATGTGTGACCTGGAGCCGAACCGGCCTTCCTGTGTTCATTCTGAACGTCTGCAAAGGAGTCATTCTGATCTCCCTTGTGCCAAAAATGCCCGGTGGACATTTCTGCTCACCAGGCTGGTGTAAAAGACACAGGAGCAGCCATGGTTGATTTTATTCTGATCAGTCAGCAACTCAAGCGATAGGCAGTATTTTTTGTTTGCTTGCTTGCTTTTTAAAAAAGAATTTGCCAAATTACAAAATAAAGAAAAACACATTGCTGAGCCAATTCTGCGGTTTCGTGGTTTGTTCTTTGTCAGACATACATACATACCCCAAAGCTTTTTCATTCTTTGCAAGAGAGGAAACAAAATCCAGAAACATTTTGGAAACAATTTATTTAATGTCAACAATCAACATTCACATTTGACAAGGATGGCCTTGTTTCAAAAACACATGTCCTTCATTTCTGAGGACAAAAAACAGACAGGCGTACATAGTCTTCTGGGGAAAATATGAAACGCTGATCAGACAACATGTCTCCCCCACAATTAAACATAATCCTGAATCAACCACAACCTTCTGTTGGTTGGCTAATCACTAAAGTTGCTGGTTCGGTAATTATACTTAATCCGTTTGCATGTGTGTGCTTTATTTAGGCTGGAGACATTTCTGTTCCCCAAGAGCTGGGTTGGTTGTGTTTGTGTATGTTGGCTTCACTCTTGTAGGAAGCCCACATTAGCATGGACCTGTGTTGTTTCAAAACCTACTTGGAAACAGTGCACTCAAAACACATCTGTGTATTCATCGTGGGGGACAAAGGCTCTCTCACGCAACTTCCATCCATCAAAAAAGAGAACGACCCACCTCCCCCCACAAAGGAAAAAACAGAAGACAGTCGGTCTCTGTTGTTGTTGTTGTTGTTGTTGTTTAGTCGTTAAGTCGTGTCGGACTCTTCGTGACCCCATGGACCAGAGCACGCCAGGCCCTCCTGTCTTCCACTGCCTCCCGGAGTTGGGTCAAATTCATGTTGGTAGTTTCTATGACACTGTCCAACCATCTCGTCCTCTGTCGTCCCCTTCTCCTCTTGCCTTCACACTTTCCCAACAAGGAAAGGTCTCTACTTGGTTTAATTCTGTATGTCTCTGTCTGCCTGTGTATAAATGTTGACTGTCGTTTTTTAAAGCAAAGCCTCCTGCTGCTCATTTCAGACAGGACGTGGTTGACAACAGACGGGAGAGTGAGATGGGAGACCACTTTGTGCAGTGGGAGCGCAATCGCTCCTTTTGTGTAGCTCTGCTACGACACAGTTCTACCAGCCTGATAGCACTTTAAGTGGCCTAAGGGATCCTGGGATGTTTGGTTTGCAGAGGTTCTTAGGATTCTGTTTAAAGAAAGGCTCTGGCAGAGAATTGTCCCTACGGGCTCTAGACTCTCATTAACCCTGAACTCATTGCAGAAGTAAAAAATAACCACACTGAAGTTGTTGTACTTTAGGCACATCAAGGGAAGGGAAGGCTCACTGGGAAAGACAATAACAGTAGGAAAAGTTGAAGGCAGTAGGAAAAGAAGGAAACCTACCATGAGATGCATCATTTTAATAAAGGAAGCCACTACGGGCGGTTGGATTGTTAGTAATTCTACATTCTGGGAGTTGCACCTGACACACAACATATTACAGACACTTCAATGTGGTTTCCTTGGGAGGAAGATCTCAACAGGAAGGCTCTGAGGCCTAGCTCGGCCTAGCTTCCTCTTCGGAAAGAAAGCTCCCAGCTACCACTAAGGCAAGAACAGGAAGCCTGGGCAGAGCTAGGCCTCAGAGCCTAGCGGAGGCTGGTGAGACTGATGTTGCTGGGCTGGTGAATCTACTCTCAGGTTTACACCAAACTTTACAGGTTGCCATCAGTAGGTTCAGCACCAAGGACAGCTCACAGAAAGGGCAAACTGAAAACTGCAGCGGAGTCACAGCCTCCCAGAAAATGGGAATAGCCAGCCTGCACAGAAACGGAAGTCTCCCTCTGATCCCCT
The DNA here is from genome assembly GCA_037013535.1 of Intellagama lesueurii. Classification (NCBI taxonomy): domain Eukaryota; kingdom Metazoa; phylum Chordata; class Lepidosauria; order Squamata; family Agamidae; genus Intellagama; species Intellagama lesueurii. The sequence goes on from JBAJHW010000010.1 coordinate 14,713,063, forward strand.
GGGGAAGGGGGTCAGACATGAAATATCAGCACACAAGGCAGCAGGCTGAACCACCGACTCAATGGTGACATGGAAACCATAGCCTTCCTCAACGTCTGCTCTTCATGGCTGCCTCAGAGCTTTGACAAGTTACTTTTGCAGGACTACGACTCCCAGAATTCCCCTAACCACAGCCTAACGATCATGGACTTGCTGGTTGAGAGGATTTGGGGAGAGATAGCTCCCAAAAGGAGCCTCCCCAAGTGCTGAGCAGTCCTCCTACGATGGTCAACACGGCCTCGAAAACAATCATAGCTTTGTTCAAATGGAAGGGAACCCTAGTGTAACCTCATCCTGCCAAGGCAGCTCATGGCCATCCTTCTCCACTTATGATGCATTGGATACCAATTCAGCCCCCAAACACTTGATCCTGGCATTCAATGGGCAAAATCCTTTGGGGATGGGTTTGGTCTCCCTGGCCTGGGTATAATGAGATCAGAGAGCTGGCAGGTGCAATAGAAGTGTAAGCTGTGGGCTGCGGGTTTTAGAGTACGACGAAATTCTCCATGGAAATGTAATACTTGTCTAATTGCGTTTCACTTCATCCTTTTCTGCCTGCCTGCTGCTTAAGGCAAGGTTACCTTGCCCAACAGAAATATCAAAAGGACCACCTTTGTCAGCAACCTCACTAAGGCAGTGATGACAATGGAACAAATCCCAGTTTCTAGGAGACCTGACAAGGGACGCCAGGCAATCCCCATCGCCCTCCCCACCTGCCTGAAGACCAAACCTGCAAAAACCTGCCAAATCACTTTAGTTATTAGCTGGGGCCGCATGTCTCCCCCCCCCCCCCCCCGCAAGCATAAAGTGCTACTTAGTTTAAGATTATAACTGAGTGGATTTGCATTCTTCTAAACAGCAGGCATTTCAGGTGACATTTAATAATAATAATAATAACAAAGACTATAGTAGAAGACACTGCATGACAGATGCCTGGCTGAGGGTTCCTCTTTCTCCCAGGGGGTTCAAACGGTCAATCCCAACTTCAGCTCAGCATTTCTTGGTGGGGGTGAGCATCAGATTCTTTCTGGGTGCAGCTGGTTCATGTCTCCAGAGATGGCTGAGCTACACACACACACAACTGCTACTTGTCTTCGGTAGAAGGAGTCTTTCCCCAGGGGAATCTGCCTCCAGTAGACCATCCTGTCTGGCCAGGGGCAAAAGAAGGACTAAGCAGGGGATGTGAGAGGCTGCGGCTCAAGTATGCATCCCCTTCCAACTGGTAGGTAACAAGAACTGCCTATGGGCCAATGGTTGAGTGAATCAGAGGTACCACCTCTCCTTTCTCATTTGCTCGCATAAGAGTTTATCAGGATTCACTTCAGCACTTCTCTTTAAAAAGCCAACGCTCTCATCCATACGAAAACAGCTTCTCTTTGGGAAATCTTTAAAAGGTATTTAAGAACATAGGCACAAGAATCCCTCACCAGGCATCAGCACCAAATGGGAAGCCCTGTGCCACTAAACCCGGTCCCCGGAAGAAAGGCATAGTAAAAAATAAACCTGTGCTTTCAGGAGGAATTTTTAAAAAGGATGGAAATTAATGGAAATGCTTACAGAACCCAAAAAGAACATTGTATGGATGACAAGAAAAATGCCCATCAGAACTTGGTATGTTAAGGATGAAAGAGACAGTCATCATCTTGTCCCGAGCTAAGCCAACAAACCACAAGCTTTTAGCTAGGCTGAAGTCTGTCAAGTTTCACAATCACCCGTGGAAGTGTGGCAATGAATGGGCTCTTCTGTGTATACACACTCAGCAGCTAGAGCAGTTTGATGCCACTTCAGTTTCTATGACGCCATCCTACAGAATCCTGGGAGCCGTGGTTTGAATGGAAAAATGAGAATTCTTTGCTGCGTGCTCTAACACACTCCCTTGAGCTACAACAGAGGACTCCAGGAATCCCAAGGATGGAGCCATGGCAGCTGCAAGGGAGGTCGGACTGCTGCGATACACCTCTGTCTCTCAAGCACACCCCCCCTTGCTGCCTGTAGGATGATGGAGGTGGAAGAACAAATGCAATAGTCTTTCCTGCTTCAGGAAAAACAAAAAAGAGTAAAAGTGACTTCCTGCCCATGCATTCATGAGTTGTGAGTGGTCTGGTCACAGGACCGCAGTTGCTTCTGGGGTCTAGTGATTCATGTCTTAGCCTCACTTTAGTTCAGGGTGCTTGCAAAATGAGAAAAATGGAAAATGCTGAACTCCGTGCCCTGCCTAACTTGTGGAAGCAGAATTGATTTGTAGGCACGAAAGACATTCCGCACGGTTCCCGATTCTGCATTATTTTTGAATGGATGGTGTTAGACATGGGTGGGGGGTGGGAAGGAGCTTCCCCAGACATGGAAGTTCCCCCCTCCCTCTGAGAAGTCTTGGAGGCTTCTGAGAGATTTCACCAAAGATACCTTCCACATTTTCAAGAATAGCTGCATGCTAGAAAGACCAGAAACTTCATTATAAAGGAGTCTCCGGAAGCTGAACCCTAAACGCAACCTCGTGTTCTGTGCTTCCATTCACACCATACACTGAATCCTGTCATCTCTTGTTCAGCAGGGTTGGTGGAAGATCAAATACCTGCTAAACCTATTTAACCAGAGACAATAATAAGGCAAAAGAAAGATAAACCGGTGATACTTCTGTTGTTTTGCCTCCCCATTTTTTAAAAAGCCTATTGACTGTAGTTTTGTACAGAGTAGCTCGTAAGGCATCATCAATCACAAAAGAAGGTGTGTGCCTAGTAAAATATGACACTCTTTCTTAACTCTGTCCTTCTGATGAAGACAAACATCACAAGAACAGCAGGGGGAGAGATGACACAGTTTTAAGAGACCTGTTTTACTTCTGACACCCTTCAGGTAACATTCTGTCTTCCACGGGGAACACATTATGAAATGAGTACCTCTTGCCCCCAGAAAAGATGAGAGGGAATGAGAGAGAGGTGGATCAATTCCAAACAGCCAGACATTTGCCAAGGAGCCTGTTCTCCACTGTTTTAATGAATTCCACAAAGGGGAAAAAATACATGAGTTTGCTGAAACTGGATACACTGGGAACACCAGTTGCAAAATGCTGAACGCTTGTGTTCTTCCTTGGTTTAATCCACACATCAGGCAAAGGTCCTCAGCACCTTTTCAGCACTTGAAAAGGAAGCAGACAGACATTGGTGGGATGAGGGGAGGAAGGGCGGAAAGTAATTATTTCAAAGTTCAAAGAACATTCAGCTGGAGGCTAGAAACCTTGAAGGAAAAAGTAGTAATTTTTCAGCCAGGTTATGACGACGGAAATAAGAAACCTCAGCAAAACAAAATCCTTTTACCTAACCAAAAAAAAAAAAAACTGTACAAAAAGTTTCATTCCTTTCACATAAACCCAGAAAAGTTACTCAGCACAATTAACAATACAGTTAACATCAAATGATTGTCTTGGCAGGCAGAAAATTTGCAGATGGCAGCTAGGGAAAGATTCAAGAAAACAGAAGGGCAGCCAAAAAACCCTGAAACCTCAATAACAACACCAACAACAATAATAATAAAAATGTGGGGGTTTTTTTATCTTTATACATACAGTTCAAATTAATATGCAGACCACACTCACCAAGGAAATAATAAAGTTGTTTAAAAACAAGTGTCCTGCAGATTTAATCAGGTTGATGTTGTGTTATATACATACATCCTTCAGTTCTTTTCAACCTAGCCATCCATCTATCCAAACCATTTATGAAGCTTAGGGTGAATGGTTGGCCCCCATAATGCATCACTGGTCTCCCACACTGAGTGCTGACATTGCATCTCCGTCTATGTAAGCATAATAAACACTTGAGTTGCACAGGTCCACCTCGAGCAGAAGGGGGAAATTATTTGGAAATAGTAATAATACCTTAGAGGTGCAGAGCTGGATGGGACCCTCTGGATTATGGAGTCCAGCCCCTGCCAAGGAGGTCCAGAAACCTAACCCACTGAGCTATCCAGCAGTTCTTTGTCTGTGGACTTTTACAAAGAGCACACAATTATGAACCAGGTAAACTGCTGGCAAGTGATGGAACTACAGACAGCACCAACCTTTTCCTAGGTATATTTTATTTCTTGCAAACATTTGAGGATCTAAAATGACTCATTTTAAAGGATACGTAGGAACAGTCTGTTTCGGCTGCTTAGATGCAGAGATTTTTCTCTGTTTGAGAGGGAAGTGCTTGGCTTTAGATCACTGCAGCTTCACTGAGTTTAAGGGGGAGTTTGTGGTTGCCGATTCTCCACTGCCTTGTTCCGTAAAGAATCAACATGACACTGAAAAGGGCAGGGAGAGAAAGATTTTGGAAAGTACATAACTTTACCATGTTCTCCCAAGAGAGACAGGAAGAACGATTCCATGAAAGGGAAAAAACAAGAGGTTTTCTTTTGCAAAAATGCATCACCGGCAACCATGTCAATAGTCGTAACGATCATACGAGCAAGCAGGATTTTCACCGGGACCACGGCAAGCGGGGAAAAATGGTGCTGTGTCCCTGATGTTCTGTGGGGAACTGGATGGGGCCCTTAGAAAAATGCTTTTGGGAGCCACTCCTGTCTGCCCATGTTAAGGCTTCACTGAAACGTGGCAACTGCTTATCTTATCGAGGGTGATCTTCTCACTGCTTTTGAGAACTCTTAAACCAACAGGTAGAGCCGTGGTTCTGCAGATGAAGGGCGCGGAAGAAGGAAACTTTGAACCTCGTTCCAGCCACAGGGACAAGAACTCAAGGAGAGATGAAAAGCAAAATAGGACCAAGACCCGAAATGAGTTTGAAGACCTTGGTCCTGCCATTTGGTCCACAGCAGAGGTGGGGACGCATGCCGAGAGGCCGACTTAACCAAGCACCGTCTTAAAAGAGGTTGTGGTTGTTGTTTTTTTCCCTCAGACTCCTTTCGATCCTGGTGGCTGCTCTTGAGGCACTTAAGAAATAGAGATCATATTTCTTCTGAAGAAAAATATGCCACTGAGGCCAAATGACTGCCTCCAGGATATGTTTTGGTCCTCAAACCGTTATGTAGATATAGGGCAGTAAATAAACACACGAGCACATATCCTGTAAGAGTAACTGGAAGCAGTCTGAGTAGATTGTAATTAATACTTGACATAAATAGCTACTCAACATGTCTTCTGATCTATGCCTTTAAGCACTGCTCTCCAAGCTAATGATCTCTTGATGATCTGCCTTACAAATCCCATTATCCCCAGGTAACAGGGACACTGAGGGGTTGATGAGAATTGCCATCTTTGCAGGGTATCTGGTTAGGGAAGGCTGCCTTTCAGGCTGGGTAAGGAAGTACATCATCTTCGTCAGCCCTCATCTAACTTTGGTGGCATGGGAGAAGACATTGCGGAAAAGAACACAAGATGCTAAGAAGAACCTCATGGGTTCAGATCTTGGGCCCACTGATTCCAGCACCCTCTTTCCAGCAACGATCAGCCTGGTTTCTTCAGCTGTCCGCAAGCAGGAGAGGAAAACCAAGACCCATTGGTTCTCAAGAAGAGATATTGTGGCCTTCAACCAGCCAGTGCTTGGAATGGCTTCGAAGTGGTATAGTTACAGGCACTGCCTTCTTGCATAACAAAAGGACAGCAAAGTTGCTTTTCAAAATAGCATAATGTGTCAGATTGAAATTACTTTATTCATGCAATGGCTTGTGTTTTCTAGTTCCTTTGGAATCCTAGAATCATGGAGTTGGAAGGAGCCTATAAGGCCACTGAGTCCAACTCGCTGCTCAGGGCAGGAATCCAAATCATGATATTTTTAAGGACTTTTTAAGAAGCATTTTTATTGTTTCTCCCTCTTCCAGACCCCAAATTTTATGCCATCCCTCTGTCGGTCTTAGTGTGTGATCCCACGGGCAAAGAGCTTGCATTCTGGACTGCCGTCTAGTGAGAGCGATTTCCTGCTGAAAACTGAACTCCAGCCCGACCCCAATCCATGCCGAAGCAGAACCATTTTTGGTCCCATGTAAGGCTACTTCTTTTAGGGGCTGGCCTGGAGCGAACCCCCCATTGGGGAGCGCTTTAAGGGAGATTCCCTCTTGCGAATTCCGGTGCAATCAGAACGTCGTACATAACAAATAATGTAACAAATTATTTTTTTCAACATTGTAATGAGTAACAGCAACAAGTTACATTTCAAACACTGTAATAAGTAACAGGAACAAATTACTTCTTAGAAGTCCATTTCCCAAGTTCCCACTAGTATCTGCGGTGACTTTTACTAGATCATTCTTGCTTGTTCTGTTGTGGTGTTCTTGAGAAGGGATGCCCACATGGAGAAACAGATGAGAGTATCAGGGGAAAAAGTTTTAAAGTATTTTCTCCAACATGTTACTTATTTACACCAGTGGTTCTCAACCTGGGGTCCCCAGATGTTCTTGGACTGCAACTCCCAGAAATCTTGGCCAGCACAGCAAGTGGTGAAGATTTCTGGAAACTGCAGTCCAAGAACATCTCGGGACCCCAATTTGAGAACCACTGCTTTATACAACAAGTTCTTTATACAACAAGCTGGGAACATCCCACCAGCCTGGTTCACATGGCGCAGTAACCCAGATTTTTTTTGCCCCTCTTATCTTTCCTTTCCAAAAATCTGGCCTCCTGTGAATGAGCAATGCCATTGCACTCAGTGCTCTCTCCCAGTAGGCATGGCTAAACAAACCAGGAAATCTCCATCTGAAGCTGGTTTAGTGTGATGTCAAACCAGCTCCCTGGCTTGCTCCTCACCAAAGTCACAAAGTCACAAACCAGGGTTTATGTTTAACACACTGGCTTGTCCGGAGAGCATCAATCTATTGACCATACAGGTTGGGGATGATAGATGCTGTAATCTAAGAGGGCCTCAATTGGGGGCAGACTGCCTTGCCCATTGAGGGAGGTTATTAAGGGGTTCAGTGCAAAGGTCCTTTGGCCTTTCTAAGGGGAATCAAACGCACATCCCTGTTCTGAATAATCATCTTGTGTTCTGCAGAAAACAAACATAATGCTAAGGATGTTATTTCTGGACTGCCACTTCCTGTATCACCAACTTTCTTTCTTTTTCTCTCCTTCCCCCCTTCCCAAATTTTAAACACATCAAAATATTCTGGAACAAAATGAAAACTTCGGTATCAATCGTGGATGTCACCATTTATTACCATATCCTCGCCCCCTCCCCACCCACCCCCCACCAAGGGATCACAGTATTAAAACTTCATAAGTACAGTATTCTTAGCAGCAGCTGAGTTTCTCTTTAATTTTTCTGGCTACCCCTTGGCACTGCCGACACAGAAACTGCCCAGAGGCGTAAATTTCAAAATATTTACTAATAGACGCCCAATTTCCCAACATCTCTCCTGATTCACCGCTTCCTGGTGGGGCGTCAACGGTCCTCTCACCTTGATTTCGACACTTCATCTCTGGAGCCGATGGCGATTTAATAAATCGCAGACGGACGGAACCCATCGAATACTGCAGCCGGGGTTTGCCTTTATATGTGTGCAAATGTTGTGGTGACAATGGGGAGGGGTGATGGAGGATCATAACAGGTACAGAGATACTATAGGTGGCCATGAGGTTTCCATTCGAAGAGGAAAGCATTACGTTAAATATGTAGAACATGTTGCGGACAAGAGTAGAGAGACCTGTAACAGGAAGTACAATCTTTGGGTTGATTCCACCAGTCCCCAGCAGGGAGGACCAGGTAGGCAAACAGGAAGAAGACGCCTGACAGGGATGAAATGGCTTGACTCGGGAAACAGCTGGATCGGCTTCAAAGACGGATGTAACACTTCAGATTTCAGACCAGAAGAGCTGAGAAAAGGGTGCACGTAGGTAGAGATTTCAGTCTATGGAATGCAGAATTTCAGAGCAAAGCTTAAAAGCCGCCCTTGGATATATGAGAAAACGGAAATCATAATTATATGTAGTTATATAGTGTCCTCTCTTTTCTCAATGCTCGAAGCGCTTAACTACATTCTCTTGTAATCTTTACAACTTAGTAAGTAGGCAGTGTTATTACCCCATGTAGTACAGGCTGACCAGGGTGGAACAATCAAAACGAGAGAGAGGGTTTTGTCTAAGGCCATCTCTACTGGAAGGAGAGGCTTTGAAATGCACAGCTCAAACTCCTGCCCTCTTTGGCTCTTCACTGACGCTGCATTTTAAGAGCCCTTGTTGCACAGTGCAGGCTGGCTTTCCTTCTCTTCAAAAACCTCCTGGTCCTGTATCTCCTCATGGACACGCAGAGCAGAAGGGGCAAAGCCATCGCTCTTCCTCTTGCTCTGGCTGGTTCCCTACCCCGTGCTTGTTTTTGCACAGGATACAAGATGGGTCACACAGTCCCTTACGTGATGGGAAGCCTTCCAGAGTGGACACCTACTGTTCTGCTCATCATTAGACAAAAAGATACTGACCATAACATACAGAGATGCAGCTGATCTAGAACCTCAGGTGGTCCGGAACCCAAACAAGGGAGACAGGGTAAGCTTGTGAGTCTCCCTTCCTTCATTGGTCTCCTTGTAAAGGGCCTCCAAAATGTTGGCATTTCCATTCATGATGCCTTCATGAATATTTGAGGCCCGAGCATCCTTACGGAGCAGGATCGGCACCTGGCGGCCTCCAGGCTGTATGCAGCCTTGGGTTCTTGCCAAAATGCTGCCTTGCCAGGAAGCTTTGGGTGATGCCCTCAGATGCCACCTTGCCAGGAAAACATATTCTTGAGAAACATATGCATATCTAGTCTAGGAAGCTTCTGGGAGTAGTGATCTGGCTTTAAAACAAGGCAGAGACCCACCCTGGCTGGGTTATTTGGGGAGCTGCAGTCCAAAACCACAGCTTTTCTCCTCTCTTATCTTCATGTTCTCCGAGGTGATCCACTGCATCATGGGTGTTTCTCACAGAACCGAAAGCTGTCCATCCCTCAACAAATAAAAAGTAAAGAGAAATCCACAAACACATACAACTGACAGCTCAGGGAGCTGGCAATACGATGGCCCATCTTTCCTAGTTGGCTATATTATTTCCATGGAACGTGTACAAAAGGAACTTATATTAATGCCAGATTGACATAGATGCCAAACAACACTTTCTAGAACGGCCAAACGGAGAAGGCTGGATGCAGTTCTGTAACCGTAGGAGGCCGAAACATCATCTGTGGAGGTCCCCTTTGTTTCTAATGGCACAGTACTGCAGATCTGGCCGTTTACAAAAACTTCACATTGGAAAGAAGGGCTGGAAAAGAACGAATTACGAAACCTGGGGGGAGGGGAGAGAGAGAAAAACGAAGATACACTTTGCCAAGCTGTGAAGGCACGATGGAAGGAGTCTGACCCTTTTCCTTGTGTTTGGATTTGAAATGGGCATTCATCATGTGGAGCAACCATGGATGTAGACACTGCTCTGAACTCGCCACCATGAGCATTTCTGGACTTCAGAGGGCCAGTATCTCCCAAAGGGACTGGTCAATCAGTGGGTGGGTTGTTCTCTCATTGGAGAGATGATGTAAGATATGGAAAATTCAATGCAGGAAATGTAACACAGAGGAGCTTGGTATTAAAACCAAGCAGCTCGTGTCAATCTGAGACGCAAATGCCAGGGAGATGGGATGGTGGTCAGCTTAACTGTTGTGGACAAGAGGAGGACGTGTTTGGTTAGAGAAATGATTCCAGACTCATCCACACCTGCTGTTTTCCTAGTTGCCTCCCTGATGGGGCTCAAATGTCAGTTTTAGAATCTGGCTGCGACAAAATGAACTCCCAAAGCAGCGCGACAAGAGAGGAAACTCCGCTTCTGAGGCAAAATAACTAAGCGCAATTATAGAATCAGCTTGTTTTGTTGTTGTTTTTTTGCCAGGGAGGAAAACATGGCATGGGAGGAAACCAATGTAATCTATTAAAAATATATATCTTAACAGCCACCTAGGCATAATTCCTTATTCTGTCAACTAGTAAAATCAAGGCAGAGAAAACCGATTAAGAGTACTATCAAAACTTCCCCTGCAAGGAAGAGCCAAAGGGAAAACAAAGTCGATCTGAAAACCAACTGCGCACAGTCCAGATGGTCCTCACTTTACTAGCAGGGCCCTTCCCACCTACAAATGGAAAGGCCTGATTCTGCTTAGGAAGCAGCGCTGGGCTCAGATGGGGTCAGGATATGCTGGTGGTTCTGTCTGTGTCTCTCTCCCTGTGTGTGTATCCCTGGTTGGCACCAGGGGAGGTTGTGGGAGGGTTCTAGATGTGGGCTTCCATGGCTGGCGAGCCCGGAAGGAGCTCTCCGTTCAGAACCGTCTCTGAAACCAGCATCTTATCTTTCCCCGAATCCAGCCGTTTCTTCTTGAGCTGTGTTTGATGGATCAGGGGAACAAGGGCCAACACCAGACCTCCGACGATCGGAGGGATTCCGGCAAAGTAGAAGGCGAAATGGTAAGTCCCAAAATGGTCACGAAGAAACCCTAGAACAAACAAACAAACAAACAAAAAAGAGTAGCTTTGTTTTTTCCGGGCGTGGCAATCACAAAGCCCACCCAGCCACCCCCGCCACCCCCAAGCTAGCTTTGCACCACGAGACTCATCCTGGACCCCATCTTTGCAAGACGTAAGCCCAGGAAATCTCCCACAGCCTCCATTTTCTGTAGAGTAAGATCTGCTCCCTGGTTCTAGTAAAAAAACCAGCATCATTACCCTCACCCATCAGAAACTGGTTGCAATTTAAAAAACAAAAAAGGCAGAAGGCATCTTCTGGTTTTATGTAGAAGGGCTAGAGGCCAAAGAAAGGGAGCTAAAAGTGAATCTTAGATCCGTCCAATTCATGGTGTCAGGATTTGCCTCTTGGGTGCATCAGGCTTCGGGATCTTGAAAACCGGGACTGATTGGCTTGCTTACGTTTAAACAAGGATGCAACTCTGCCCTGTTGAAGGCCTGCTTTCAAGCTAAAGACTACCTTCATCTCATGTCCTCTACGGCCGTGGTTCTCAAACTGTGGTCCCCAGATGTTCTTGGACTGCAACTCCCAGAAATCCTGGCCAGACCAGCAAGTGGTGAAGACTTCTGGGAGTTGCAGTCCAATAACATCTAAGGACCCAAGGTTGGGTGCCAGTGACCTGTGTTATAGATCCTTTAGATCAGTGGTTCCCTACCTTGGGTAACCCAAATGTTCTTGGACTGCCACTCCCAGAAATCCTGGCCAGCACAGCAGGTGGTGAAGGCTTCTGGGAATTGCTGTCCAAGAACATCTGGAGACCCCAGTTTGAGAACCACTGCTCTAGGGCAGGGGTGGGCAGCTGGAGAGGGCCTGAACCCTGCCTCTGTGCCCCACCGTATTCTCCTCGAGTCTAGGCTGGAAGGGACGCAAGAGACATGGCATTTTGTCTTTCTGCTGCTTACACCTCTGCAAATGGAATGCAGACATTCAGACATGTTGGGAACCACTGGCCTGGTTCTTGATCTTCGCTGGGGTTGCTCACCTGCAATGGGGGGACCTGCTGTCATTGGAATGGCCATAAGTCCCAGAAGGTAACCAATGGCTTGCGAAGCCTGCAGGGGCCCGACCAGCTCAAAGGCAATGGGAGCCATAATGGTTATGAAGAGTCCGTCGCAAAGTCCGAGGAAAAGGCAGACCACAATGACCGCCCAAAACTCTTTGCACTGCGGGAGCATCATGCACATGATCCCCAGGACGATGAATGAGGCAACCTGTGGAGGGAAAGCAGTGATGAGACTCAGATAAGGGGAGAGACAAATAAGGAGGCATAGGGGTCAAACTAGGTATTAGGGACAGTCCCTCATGAGAAGCAAAAGGCAGTGTTTCAGGGATGTGATTCTGGCTGGCCTTCATGCTTGAGCAATCCTATTTGCTAATGAAGCCCATGCTTACCTCTCAGCAGCCAATTGCAAAACAAGCGAATGAATTTGCAAACTATGGGAGGTGTGAGAAACTCCTGCTGCAACAATCAGATATCGTAAGTGCTTAAGGAATGCTCTCTTCAAACAGTATGCTTCTCCGTGACATGTGGTTTGCCCCATAACAGGCTGGAAATCAGAAACGGTGCTTTAGAGCAGGGCTGGCTGACTCCTTCTGTTCTCCAACCACTGCCCAGAGCATCATTCCCCTTGTGCAGGCAGAGCTCCACAACAGGATTTCAGCCGGGGTTTCCACAATAAGAATTCATTCTCCTTCAATCCACCTCTCCTCCTACAAGTATAAAGTGCCATCTCCAACAGAACTTACCTCCCACAGATAGCCCCTTTCTGAATTTTTGTCATGGTTTACAATTACTGTAGCAGTACAATTTAAACTCAGCAATTATTTGTAAGGTGGTGTTTTTCTGTGGTTCTCAACCAGCGGCCGATGTATCACTGGTGCGATTCAGGAACAGTTGAGGTGGGTAACCAAGTTTTCATGAAAATGATGAAGAATTTACGATCTTTTTGTTTTACAGTTGCCGTAACAAAAATATATATAATCAACTGTATTATTTCAATTGTTAATGACTGCTGGACTTTTACTGCCTGTTTGCAATAACTCCTGACACGTCTGTAATTTTTAATGTCCTTAAAAACTTGTCATAAACAAGAAAGGGAATAACAGAATGGTTCCAGATGTTGTAGGACTGCAACTGCCAGCAGTCCTCACCGTCGGGTAGGGATGATGGAATTTGTAGTCCAGTCACATCTGGATGGTGCAGTCTGTCCACTTTGGGTGTGAAGGCCTGAGTCCTGTTGGCAATTTGACCCTGAATAAGGGAAATGGAATAAGTCTTGGGGGCAACTGGCCCACCCGTTGAGGAGGTGCTGACTGCATTCCACAGTCCATGCTTGGTCACGCCATGAGGCACGTCTCCAGCAACACAACCGGAGTCTGCATAAGGAGTAGCAGGCGATTTGCCACCAAAACTGAGACAATTTCCCCAGCATGAGAGTAAATCATAAACCAGATTGTGGCCATTGGTTCTCCTACAGAAATATTCACGTTCTGGGAGTGAGGTGGGGTAATCAATCAGCACAGAGATGGAATGGGCAGGCCCCACCTACCTGTAAGTAAATTTTTTTCAGCCCAGGGATGAGGTCACCAATGGGTCCTGAAGCCAAACGCCCGACCCCTGACGTGGCCCCCATGCACACCAGCACAATCCATGCTTTCTCGTCTTTGAACTTCTCTTCCACGTATTTCACCTGAGAAAACGAGAGAGGTGGAAATAAGGAATATCCTGCTTCCATGGGAAAGCAACCCTGATGCCAACTTAAAGCCCCTGGGATCTGCTGGATCCTTGGGCCAAGCAGCAGGCTTGGCGTTTGCACTGGGTTATGAGTGACGCCAAAGAGCCAGTGGACCACTCCATAGCCAAGGATCAGGATCTGGCTCAAGGGCTTGAGCCAGGAGAAGGGGTGGACCCCAATTACATGGGAAGGGGCAGTTGATTTGCTCCAGGTTTTAGCCTGAACTTTATAGCAGCCATCAAAGATGCTGGGTCCCACTCCCAAAATATGGTCAGTACCATGGAGAGCTCCTCAGCTTGGTTCTCCACTGGAGCCACCGGCTTCTCCCCTACAACCATGTACACAGAGCTTGGGAAAAGTTCCTTCTGGGGACTACATCACCCAGAATCCTCAAAGGAAATCTTTCCCCCCCAAACTCTGACAGCACCTTACATTGAACAAGCCTCAACTTTGATTCTGTTTTCTCAGTTCCATCACTTAACAGCCATCACTTCTTTATCCACTTCCCTTTAAATAACCTCGATTTGGCCCTAAACAGGCAATGAGTAGGCTCAGCACATTGCTAACCATAGTGGTATTTATGTACAAAGGCAGGATCCTTCTAGTTTGGCATTTTAGGCAAGGGGCAGTTTGCCTCTGCATCTGGGCCAGCCCAGTTCACACATCCTTTCTCTCAGAGCTTCAGGAAGTCCACCGAGGGGTTCAAGTCCCACCTGAGAAGTGAAGAGCCTCCAAACAGTTCTGGGGGATGATTTCTCCTCTCTGACTGCCATAGTCTGCCGTGTGTATCAGGAGACTGGTCTTCTAGTTCACAAAGGACATCTCCATGACACCTCCAGCCACCCTCAAGCAATGGGCCCCTGCTTTATGCGAGGTAGAATGGCAGCTGGCATGAGCCATTACCACCAAGGCAGACACGAGCCAGGTTTCAGCGGGTTCTACGAGTATTTGATTTATTAATATAAACAATTCTCAGACTTTGCTCTACATGGCACAGAACGTGGAGGCTTTTTCGAGAAATCCATATTCACTCAGCCTGGCATGCAGAAACCCTTTTGGCCTTAATCACGTGCTGTAGAGGGAGCTCCCATGCATGGGCAGAAACGCATGGACATACACACCTAAAACACAGAGAATGGAATAGGAGGACTTGGAGCATCAGGAAAGCACAGATGGTTGGGGGAGAAGGTGTTTCGCTTTGTGTGTGTTTTTTAAAGTGGGGAGGATGCTGGCAATCTACGGCCGGCAGGTTGCGCACCCCTGGATCAGTCCGTTGATGGACATTTCCAGAAGGGTCATGAAATAATAGGGACATCAAAGAGAGCTGCCTGGTAGGAGGTGTGGGCTCTGCAGGTCCTGGGCAGCTGCTCCATCTTCACAGTAGTTCTCGGTGGACATTTCCAAAACATAATAACAATAATAATAATGCTTTAATATATTAATGAGAGAACAGGGCCTAGAGATTGAGACCATCTCAGATTGTCTGGTTTCTTTGAACAAATTAATTTTCCCCCTCTTCGCATCTAATAGCTTCCTGAGTCACTCAACTGCAGCAGGATACTGCCTCTCTCAACTTTAAGCATGACGAAGGCACTGCTGAGACAAAAGGCCATTATCAAGGTTTGAGTCATAGAATAGCCCTTATGCTTCCCACTGGAATAATATTCAAATCATTACTTTGATGACTGATAAGAACAAGTTCACCAACACTTATCGTAGAAAGGATCTGAGAGACAAGCTCACATAATTCTGAAATTCCTTTGAGTGGCAACCTAGAATTAGCCTTGGCACTATCATGGAGCAGGAAGAAGTCAGCCAACCAGGCTTAGATCCAAGACAGTATCAAAGTGGCTTCTTGTTTTCGTTGGTATGGTTGTCCTGAAACGTCTTCATCAAAGGCCAATCCATTCGGTTCTGAATGCCTGCCCACCCCCAGTTTAGTACAAGCAAGAGACAAGGCAGTTTTCTTCCCCTGATCCAAACTAGAGATGGGAAATTTTACCTTTTCTTTTTAAAAACCGCAATTATATTCCAGCTAGTGTGCTCCCCCTGGTCATGAAAACTGGGTATTCTGGAAGCTGTGATTCTGAAAAGTCGCTTTTCCTATCTCTGATTTCACTCCACCTGACTTTTATTTTGAACTTAAATGGGACAGTCCAATGGGATTTTACTCAGTATAGATAGATAGATAGATAGAGAGAGAGAGAGAGAGAGAGAGAGAGAGAGAGAGAGAGAGAGAGAGAGAGAGAGAGAGAGAGGAGCTGTCCCGGGTCCTGAAGCCTAACCTATCTATATATATATATAGTGAGTAAAATCCTGGACAGATCTTCTCCTCCTCTGACCAAAACATTGCCACCACCCACCTCTGCCACCCCAGCCTTCCAGATCCCCCTGCCTCCTGACATTCTCACCAAATACGTGTAAGGGACAAAATATCCCAGAACAGCCGTGGCAATCCCGAAAGCCCAAACCCGGTAGGTCTTCTTTCTGAACACCCTCATGTTGAAATACTTCCTCATCTGGGAGGTACACTGCTGCCTGCAGGTGCGGCTGTCCAGTTTGACGTGCTTGACATCGTGTGGATCAGAGGTCGAGGGGAACATGGGGCGGAAGGTCAGAGACAAGAAGATCTGGACAAGCATCAGGGTGCTGAGGACTTGGAAAGTATGGGAGAGCCCGATGGTATGGCCGATGATCTCCAGGAGAAAAGGGAGGCTCATGGAGAAGAGGCAGCTTCCGGCTGTCACCAAGCCGTTGGCTAAACCCAAGCGCCGTTTGAAGTAATGCCCGAGGATGACCAACGATGGCTGGAATGCAAATGAACTGCCACATCCAAAGAGGACGCCGTAGGTGAAGTAACGGACTTCGAGGGACCTGTCGGAAAGAAATTAATCCATAAGAGTTCCCGCTGAGCAGCAGCATCTTTTTGTGAAACAAACTGATTAGCCTAGTGGTGGCCAACATAGGGTAACCCAAGTGTTCTTGAACTACAACTCCCAGAAGCCCTGGCCAGCACAGCTAGTGGTGAAGGCTTCTGGGAGTTTTAGTCCAAGAACGTTTGGGGACCTAAGGTGGAGAACCACTGGATTAGACTATCAAGATCCTGCTCCATATTTAGGATGCCATGACAGGGAACAAACAACAGTGCATCACTCGAATCTTTAAAAACAAAAAACACAAAATAATAACCTCAAACCGTGAACTCAATTTAAAACAGTTTAAAACAAAATAGTGCCCCGGCATTAGATGGGTGGGATATAAATGAAATGAATGAAAAAAAATAAAAAAATAAAATTCAGATGCACTTGGCCAGCCTGTATATTGCCTAACCAATAAAGATCTACAGATTCTGCCAACTATCTGAAGAGAGCCTTAAAATAATAAGATTTTGGACTGACTCTCCAGAAAAATAATAATTTAATTTTAGGCAGAGCAAGGCTCTCAATATTTTCTCCACAGGCATTCAGAAAAAGGAGGAAAGGTTTGGAAAATAGCAGCAAAATGGCTGCCTGAAAGAGATTTTTTTTAAAAAAAAAAAAGTGCAGCTGCCTATGTTTAAACAGAGGACTTAATAAAGCCCTGTCTGTTTAATCTTCTAATTTTCTGCGGAAAGAAAGCTGTTTAAACACTACACATTAATTTAAAACACACACACAGAAACACAAGCACACGTACTGCTAGAAGTAGGCAATCTTGCCAACCAAAAAAACAACAACAGAGGACTTGGAACTGAGAAAAGCTTTATAAATATAATATTTACTTCCTTACACGTCTGTCCCCACAGCTGGTGAAGGAGACAACGGGGCACAATTGCTCTGCCGTTATTCAAAGGAAGCCTTAAAAACCAATTTTCTGCCCTTCCAGAATCGAGCAGTATCAGAAGAACCACAGGACGAGAACCACGAGACAGCTTGCGCAATACAGTATGAACTACCCGGCTCCTGTCGGCCTTCTTTTCACTACGGAACAAACACGTTCTTTTTGAAAAGGCGCATCAAAGGATTTCCATATGTAAAAAACGAACACAAAGGTTAGGACAGATTAAGACCTCCATTTCTCGCTTCTATTGTGCTTCATCTTTCAGAAAAGTAAAGATAAGCAGGACAGAAAGAATAAATGCTGAGATCAATGCTTAACTGGCATGAATTTCTTCTTTTCATCTCGTAAACTCATTCCTCTTCACTAGCTGTCGGCTTTTGCTTCCAGATGGTCTTCACCAATGGTTTTCTACAAATGATTTTTGTAGAAGTAAGTTCCTGGGGAACTTACCCGGTGGTGTGGTTCTTAGGAGCCATCATGTCATCTCCGACTTATCGCAACCCTATGAATGAGCAATCTCCAAAATGTCCTGTCCTCAGCTGCTCAGCTCTTCTACACTCAAGCTTGTGGCTTCCTTTATGGAGTCAGTCCATCTCATATTTGGTCTTCCTCTTTTCCTCCTGCCTTCCACCTTTCCCAGCATTCTTGTCCTTTCTAGAAAATCCTGCCTTCTCATGATGTGCCCAAAGTAGGCCAGGCTCAACTTCAACATTTTTGCCTCCAGAGAGGGTTCAGGCTTGGTTTGATCTAGGACCCACATGTTCTTCTTTCTGGCAGTCCAGATTATCCACAAACCTCTCCTCCTGCACCATATTTTTAAAAAATCAGGTTTTTTTTCTTGTCCACTTTCTTAACTGTCCAGCTTTCACAAAACCCCCAGCCTGTACATTTTCTTCAGAAGGTGCAAAGCCTCACGTTCAAGGTGCTGGAGATGACTTTTAAAGCCCTAAGTGGCTTAAGGCCTAAGTAACCGAGGGAGTGTCTTCCACAATCATGAAGATCTGTCTGGGGTGAGTGCTTGGTTGACAGCAGTGTGTTCAGTGGAGATGCAAGCGAAGCCTTTTTCACTGTAGCACCCTGGTTGCGTAGGCCCTCCCTTTGCAGGCCCGACGGGTGCCCACGTTGCCAATTCATCTAAGCACCCAGTTTAAGGCTGGCTGTTCACCCAAGCATTTGGCAATTAGAGAGATCACGGCTTTAATCCTTCAGTTTGCTGGGCTTTTTAGTCCTGATTGCTTTCATTGCTAAGTTGTTTTAAAGTGTTTTCAAATGTTATAATTTTTTAAAAGTATTTATATGTTTATTGGTTTCTTTTAATGTGATTTTACTGATTATATGCATCTTGAGTTAAGGACAGAAATATTTAATAGCAATAATAATTATTATAATAAACACACCAGACATGGTAGTGATAGAACGAAGAAAGGTCTGGACCATTGACATTGCAATTCCAGGGGATGCCAGAGTTGAAGATAAAGAATTGGAAAAACTAACAAAGTACAGAGATCTGGCCATCGAAACCTCTTGCTTGTGGGTGAAATACACTTCAGTGGTCCCCATAGTCATCGGGGCTTTGGGAACAACATCAAGAAATTTCACACAGTGCTATAAGCAGTTGCAGATCTCAGAAATCACACCATGAGAGCTCCAAAAAACGCCAGTATTAGGGACAGCATACAGACTGAACCGATACTTAACAGATACTTAGGTTTTTGGTTAAAACTTGTATCTGCTATATAATGCCAGTCAATGTTGACTCTGACTGGTGTTTTTTAATAATAATAATAATAATAATAATAATAATAATAATAATAATAATAATAATAATAATAATAATAATAATAATAATAATAATAAACAACCCCAAATAACTTAATATTAGTACAGCATGCATTTCCGAAGAGACAGCAAAGTTCTGCCCTCATGTTTTGATTTACTTTCAAGGGCATTATGGTTTTCCTTGGCCAGGATCATGTCTGCTCTCTTATTCCAAATATAAAATAGGATCCAACTAAAGCTATATACATGAATCCCCCTTATTTCAGTGGGCTGGTTAACAAGAGTCAAAACAAGAGTTAAACTCAAGTAAATCTGAAATAACTACAAAGCGACACACAGATCTCTCTAATTATATAGACTTTTACCTGTAAACCAACATACAGATTTCTATATTTATATAATCTGCTATTTGTGGCTAATTTGGGCTGGATTGTACACATATAATCTCACATACTCCAGAATGTTACAGAAAATTATGCACATTTTGGGTTTTTTTATTGCAGTCATGGTAAAATGCCTTATCAATGCTTCTTTTTTTATCATGTTCCAGCAAATATTTTACTTGGGGGCACAGCCTGTAATCTGGTATCCAGTGAAGAGAGCCACGAAGCTGGCTGGATAGCTCAGTGAGTCTGGTGGGAGTTCGATTCCCCCACTGGGCCTCCTGTGAGTAGAGCCAGCCTGGGTGGCCTTGGGCAAGCTGCACCGTCCCAGGGCACCCCCTAGAGGAAGAGAAGGGTAAAGCACTTCTGAGTACTCTCTACCCAGAAAACCCTGAAAAGGGTTGCCCTAAGTCCGAACTGACTTGACGGCACATTGTTGTTGTTATTATTCTGAAGAGAGCCACTGGGTATAACATATTAAAAACAGAGACCAAATGGAACACCAGACTGTCCAAAACTCTTCAAAGCTATAGGGCCGAATTGTTTTAATTGTACCAACATGGAGAACTGTTGACAATCTACATGTGCAGTCCACAGCAAGGGAGAAAACCACAGATATTTAAAGCCTCAAAAACAAACAGACATCGAATCTGGATCAGAACAACCTATTGCAGAGTGAAAAATACGTTTCTGAATGCATGAAAATGGCCTTCTCCTCTGAAAACACCAAGCAAAACACACCATGATCCATTTGTCCCTGCTTTTTAGCTCCTAAGAAAACACAAACCTCCTCTGTTTTTTAAATTTTTAATGCTGCATTTCCTACTTATTAATGATTTCAGTTTGGAATAGCTCTCATTTTAAAAGCTGGAGAGTGTGGCCGTCGAAGCTGTGGTAGAGAAAAGAGGGGGCTAATGGAATCTGTTCCAACAGGGGAAAAAGCTATTATTAGGAGGGTAACAAGGAGATTTCAGGAAAGGACAGCTTTGCCTGAGCCCAAATTGCTGGTAGAGCCCAGTCCGACAAGACGTCCACTGGCACTCAAAGCATAGACAAAGCTGTCTGCAAAGCACAGTCCCTGCTATGTAAATAAAATATCCCCATCTATCTACAGCACCCTTTCCAGACTTCCAAATGCATTGAACTACAATGCCCATCTATAGCAAACTGAGGATGACAGTTGTAACAAGCCAACATTTCTGGAAGGAACCACAATGGAAGTGGGAGGCCTATAGAATGTTGAGTCTAAAGGGCACCATGGACCTGCAAAGAGAGGAGGAGGAGGAGCAAAACCACAGGTTTCGGAGAAGTAAATGTTTTAGAGGACCAAAACCTGAAAGAAGGAACCCCTCTCAGAACAGCCTAAGGAAGACTGGACAGTCAGGAGCCTCAAAATAACTTAGTGTCTGTTGGACAAAATAAATGGAAAACTTAGAGCACCGACATGCCACCCCAAATGCAACTGATCTTATGCAATTTTGGAAGCAAAAACATTAGATGTTGTTAGTACTTGACTTAAAGTGGTAACAGATACTTGCAAATTTTCGTACATCCATCACAAAAAGCCTGTCTCGACACATGGAGACACTCCATCCCCAAAACAGGCAACTGCTCAAAGACTTTGTGCTCTTACACAAGAGTGAAAAGATCCGTCTTCCTTTTTAATGAGCCATGGCGCTTGCCCCCCCCCCAAAAAGTGGTTTCTGCACCAAAAAAATACCCCTTGTGTTTAAAACTTTGCATTCTAGCCAAAGCGCAAAGTTTTCTGAGTGAAAGAGGGAGTTGTGGTTTTGTCTGTTCTTTTCCTCTTCAAAAAAAACACGTCTCCGTGTTTTTTTAACCAAACAAAAAGGTACCAAAATGGGGAAGAAGAAGAAAAAAAAAGTCCATAAATTCTTGTAATTGCACCTGGCAGGGAAGAAACCTTTCACGTGGTTTGCTTCTTGTCTGAGAGAATGAAATAATCAGTATTGACACCCTTAGGCAGGATGGTGGTGGGGCCACCCGGCAATATCGGAGATCTCCATGGGAGCCCAGGAAGGGACATTGGTACCTACCGTGGTTGCCAAGTCACTACTAATAGTCAAACTAGGCAGCTGCGGGCTAAACAGACCATGCAGAATGCCGCTCCCAGGGTTGAAGTGGAATAAACATGGAACATTCTTTATGCTTGAACTGGGAGCCCTTTGCATTTCTACATTTTAAAGCAAGGTTCTCCTTGTTTTGCTGTAAGTGCTTGGCCGAGGGCTTGCCAGTTTGAAAACGAAGAGAAGCCACCCTAAATCAGGACTGGCAGCTCAATGGCTTAGGTCTCTGGCTGTGGAGCCAAAGGTTGGGAGTTTGATTCCCCGCTGGGCCTCCTTGACAGGGTCCGGATTCAGTGATCCACTGGGTCCCTTCCAGCTCTGCAATTCTAAGGTTATTTTAACTTTCTCCGAGAATTTGTTAGGCACGCCAGAGACCTCGTGCTGTCTACAAAAAGGAGAAAGGAGATTTAAAAGCCAACAAGCCAATGAACTAAAAAGGTCTTCGGAACAGAACGTTGAGGACAGAAGAGATAAGAAAAAGCTCCCTCATTGTTTGGAGAAAAGAATTATGAGTATCAAAAACAGGGATTTAGCCAGGTGGACTGAGTGAGTCTAACAATTCACACATGTTTATGGGCATCTGAACTTTGGAGTGCTATATACCAGTGGTTCCCGACCTTGGGTAATCCAGGTATTTCTGGACTGCAACTCCCAGAAGCCTTCACCACCAGCTTTGTTGGGCAGGGTTTCTGGGAACTGCAGAACAGTCCAAGAACACCCGAGTTCCCCCAGGTTGGGAAGCACTGCTATATACAATAGCCCAGAAACCTATTAACTTACCTACGCCTGTGCTAACTCAAGTGGCATAAATCTCAGCAGCTAGTTAAGGAGTTGTTGCTCGCAGCCCTCACTGCACAATGAGTCTTGCAACGGGCACACAATATAGAACACAAGCCTTGACTCTTTAGCAAGTAGCAATTTTGCTGCTGAGCTTTACACCATTTGACTTAACGCTGGCATAGAATTCTGGCCACCGTTTAAGGGGAAAAGGAGTAAATGCAGAAAGACAGAGGAGGAACTAGCCTGTTTGAGCTTACTCGTCATCAGAGCTTGAATCATTCAGACTGAAAATTAATTCAATGGTGCGAAATTAAATTAATCTCTTGTTAACACTGGAACTCGAAAATGTTTCAATTCCATCCGACTATAAATTTTGCAATACATTTGTTAGCTAGGGATTGCAAATGGATTCCTACATTTCAGATTCCTATGATTTCTTGCAGGAAACTAGGATCTTGTAAACGGATACAAGCCTGCTGGATAGCTCAGTGGTTTTGGTCTCTGGCGGCGGAGCCAGAGGTTGGGAGTTCAAATCCCCCACTGTGCCTCCTTGACAGGGGTTAGACTCAATGATCCATAGGATCTCCTGCAGTTCTAAGGTACAGTATTGCTATTATTATTATTAACTATCATCTGATGCAACCACAAATGAAGAAGAAAGCAGAAGGAGAAGCAAGACTATCAAGAGAAGCGACACCCGCCAGCACCCGGTTCTTCTCTGCCAAAACATGGGCTCTGTTTGGTGGGCAAGTGAAGTGCAGCCTCACTGCTATTCAATTGTGAACTGTTGTTGAAACCCAAGGTTGGCTGGAGAGGGCACCACAAAAATCAAGCTTCAAGCCTTACTTGGTGAAGGAACTCGAGAAGAGGCCGATGAAGGCAATGGCCGCCCCGGAGGCGGCCGTCGTCCTGCAGCCGATCCGGTCGGTGAAGATGCTCACGATGGGAGAGCAGAGGAAAACCATTCCCATGCCGATCGACCCGACCAAGGCTGCAGATGAAGGGGGGGGAGGAGGAGGGGGGAGAAGAAGAAGAAGAAGAAGAAGAGAGAAGGGGAACATAATCAGCCAAGGATTAAAAAAAAAGTCTGAGAAACCTAATTTGTGCGCTCCTGTGGTGATGTTGATGGGCAATCTGTGGTCCTCTCCTCAGCTGCCAATCAAAAGACATTGTGCAGCTCTTCAGAGAGTAGCAATAACCCACCAGAATCAATGCGTTAAGATTACCTTTGTTATTTCTTCCATCAAACAGGTAAAATAAGCGCCAACTTCTCTAATGCTTTAAAAGCAACACTTCAAAAGGAGCATAAAGACATCCTTTCCATGCAGCAAAAAAATCATTCATACTATGTGTGTTCACGGTCCAAAGCTCCCCCTGGGGATCAGCTCTACGCAAGTAATTCTTAATGTTGTCACGTTAGATATTTCTGGACTTAAGCTCACCGAGAAAGCCAATGGGGAGTATTGGATAAAGTGATGGGTTAAGTCTCCGGAGCCCTGGGTCCGAATCTCCCCTTGGCCATGAAAATTCACTGGAGGGCCATGGCAAAAGCACTCCTTAAATTTCTCAGGTGCCTTAAGACAGGCTATGAGGTTCTCCATCATCATCTCACTACTGTTGCTCCTACTTCATGCAAGTTGGTAGAGTTTAGATGCTCCCAGAGTTTGCTGCCTAGGCTTACTCCTAGCTTTCAAGTCCTTTGAACCTCCGAGTAAATAGGTGCAAGTTGACTTTCTCTACAGGGCTGCTTTTCACCTTTTCTTCTGAGTTTCATTACAGGTGCACAACACAGGCAAAAAAAGGCTGTCTTTCCAATGCTCTTACGAGACATATCCTACAGATGAAGGTATATTTTAAAGAAATGTATACTCCATTTGCATATTGATTTTTAACATGCTCTTAGGTTATTTGGGTGTGTTTCGTGCCACAGTAATTTGTGGCATTTAGATATTTTTTTTAAAGTAACTAGAACACAACTTTTAGTTACTTGTGTGCAAAAGGAATACATATTACTAGCAGTCTTTGGAAGAGGGATTCGAACCCAAAACTGGGACCCTACATGTGCTGAGATGACAGCCCTCACAAGTCCCAACACAGTATTTGGGGGAGGCTAAGTTTGGACCACTTGGAAGAGAAAAAAAAAAGTTAACCTGCTTACAAACCAAGTAAGATGATAAAATCGTAATTTTCTAAACCCCGGCCTTTGTTTTCTGTTAAACCGATGCAAATAACAAATGGTTAAGTATGCAGAACTCCCAGAATAAAAATAGCTAAGTCGGTTTAGCCCACCCTTTAAGATAATGAGACAGGCAGGGTCTCTGTAGGATCTCTGGACATAGAAAATAAAAATAAAATAAGTCAAAGAAGGCATGCATGTTTAGAAATAACAACTTGATCGCCGTTTCTTCTGAAAGAGGTGGCACTTCATTCCACCGTGTTTATTTTCAGGTGTGCTTGTACAGGACAAAAGCTGAAGGATCTTAAATGCACACAGAAACAACCACCCCATTGAGCTGAGGAAACGGAGGCAGGACTGGACGACAAGACTCCTGAACTTTATACATAAATATGTGCTCAAAAGCAATTCTGGAAAACAAGCCCAGGAGATTAAAAGGCGATGCATTGTTCCCTGGTTTAAAGTTTCTCCTCACACTACCAACGCCCCCGCCCGATCTGTTAAAGCCATTTTGTGTGTGCACTTTCTCACAGTATTTCGCAATTCGGCCGAAAGGGGAAAGTCGAAGAAGGCAGTGGTTTAATAAAATGAAAACAGGACCTTAAAAAACAAAAACAAAAAAACCCCGCTACCTTCGGAACGGCTCCCGCTCATGGCTAAGAAGAAGAAAGACACAGATGGCCATACTCAAAAACTGAAACAAAACAGGAGGCAAAACTGCAGAAGGAAGGGCCCTCTCTCAGAGAGATTTAGTTGTTCTAAAACATGTTTGCTATTTCTCTCTTTTCTAAAACCAGCATTTACGGATCATTTAAGTTTTATTTTATTTTTTGGGCAGGAGATATCCGGTCAGCTGCAGCGAAAACAAGGAAGTTTGAAGGAAACTTAAAGGCTAAGAAACTACATTCAGCATACGTTAGCAGGCACGTCATCAGATGCACGGAGTGTTGTGTCTCCCGGCAGAGGTTGATCCGCAATGCCAAGTTAGGGTGTCTGAGGTGGTGGTGGTGGTGGTGAAGAATAATCCATATTACTAACTTTGGGGTTGTACCTCGTTCCTTCTACTGTGCTCCCTTCCCTTGGCATGTGCACAATATTTCTGAGGCAACGCTCCATTGCCCTGATGAAGCGGGCTGCGCTCCACAGCAGCTTTTCCCAAATGAAACAGACTTTGAGATGTCACAAAGCTGGATGTGTAGGTTCTCACCAGGACAGTCCTCCTAGCCACCCCACCCCATAAGGAGAGTCCAACAAGGCAGACAGCCCAATCAGTTCATGTGTCAACTAATGAAGAGCAGGTCTTTTGTAAAGGTAACGGCTCTTAATGGCCCATCCAAGACCAAACCACTCTCAGACACATTGCATTACACTATGCTGGGGACAATTAATTTCTCTCGGCTACTAGGAAGACGGTTACTCAGAGGAAGCAAAAGATTCTGAGAGTGATAGCAGAAAATACAGCAGCTTTGACCCTTCAAAGAATGGGTACACTACACCACTTGCCACAAAACATTTTGTTGCTAAAGGTTTCACATCTCATCGGTGAAATGCTAGCCTTCCCCATTCAATGACTTTGACTGCAGCTTCCATCATCCCAAAAAAGCATGGCCACAGTGGTTGGGATGATGAGAGCTTGTAGCTTTACACACGAGAAAGGAACTGGGTTGCATAAGGGTGAACCAGATCAACACACTTCACTGCTGAACTAAACAGCCTCTTGAAAAGAGGCACAACTGTGTAGTCGGTTTACAACCTTGTTTGCTATTTCTGGTTTTCCATTCATTCCACACACACACAAAAGCCCCACTTCATTAACCAAACCACACGGCGTCTCTGTTCCTTCAGCCCTCCGCAAACTGCTTCACAAGCCCCCCCAAAACAATAAGTGCCCTCATTAAAAGGGTCAACGTCCCTCCTCCTTCCACCTAACCGTTTCCCCAAAGCTCAAAGAACACAACAGACAATTGTTCCAAATTAATTATAGACTGCCGCTCAAAACCTCAATTTCTTCAAAGGCTTCCTGGACTAAACTCAGCCTTGAAGCAGCACCTTCCAAAAGAGGGTAGAATAACTGAGACATGGCAGTGTGTGTGTGTGTGTGTGTGTGTGTGTATTCCATTTTAGGCTAGTAGGGCTGGGGGCAAGATCAGGCCAAAGAAGGGGTAAGATGGGGGAGCCAGACCCCACCCCACCCATTCTCAGCCATGAATAAGGCACGCCGTGTAATGAAGTTCTTCGAATAGGATTACATACATGGCTTCCTTCCAAACAGCTATTCCCAAACTCCTGCAAGCCAGCCAGCCAATATATAAATAAATAAGCAAACAAACAAACTGAGAAATTGAAAGACGCCGAGACGAGACAAGAGCTCATTAAAACTGGATCTTTCCAGAAAGGTCCCTGCCAAAGTAGTAAAACACGACATGGCCTTTGTGAGGTTTGAAATTTACTCAGCCATGTACGTGGTGGCGAGGAGTGGGGTGGGGATTAGTCCAAGGAACATGGGAGGAAGGCTTCCGGCAGATCTCCAATTTAATGGGCTGGGTTCGAAATGCAATTAAGGCCGGTTTACCCATGAAGGGTTGGGATCGGGAATCTGGATGTAAATTGAGTCTTGTAGGAGAAGATTAAAATAAATGAATTAATGAAAAGACTTGACTTGGACTTCAAAAAACTCTGGTCTTTTCTTCCTTCAGGTTAAAAAGTAACAAAAGCTTTAGATGTCCAGATGCTTTTAAATAGTTGTAATAGAGAATGGCCATGCTTCGTTCACATGCTTTTTACGAGCAACCCGCACAATGCTTTGGGCTGCTTGTTGTCTTCTCGTGTTTTTCCTCTGGTTCTTGTGTCTTAAATCCAGATGTTAGTTTCAACCATCCCGGATCCACCAGGTCAACAGAACCTACATCAGTATTGACTTACGAAATTCGCATGGGTTCAGTGAGTCTATGGTAGTTGACGCTACCTATTGTATCAAAGTCTCGGACTTCTCTCAACCTGCAGAAAACCAGACTACAGTATTGTGTCTTTCGAAGAATCAGTGGAGTGTAAGGTCTGTAAATGCAGGTTGGCCACAAGATTTGAGAGGACTTTTCTGAATTACAATGTCCACAACCCCGCAGCCAGCATGTAGGAATTATAAGCCAAACTGCAACACAAAAGTAACTAAACTATAGTCCAATAAGTTTTAAGGCCATTTTCTAACAAATCTTCAGAGTCTAGGGACTTACCTTTTGGTACGGTCTTTTGTATTTCTAGAAATATTTCTGAGGTGTAATATCAGAATTGGCCACTAGAGGGAACCCACAGATTACTTCCCTGTATTATTTTTTTGGTTTGACGGCAAGGGCAACGCAACAGGTAATACATTACAACGCAACACGTTACCTGCACAGCTGTGGCAACAGTGATGGTAACGGGAAATATCATGGCTGCAGAAAAGTAACGAGTAATGCAAGGGGTTGCTTGTTAAAAGTAAAATTCCCAGCTCTAGTTCAAACAGCCGAGTCTTCCTCTGAAAACAGTGACTTGAGCCTTTTGGTTCCAAGAACTGCAGAAAGTTCCCAGGAAAGTCTTTTGTTGCTAGGAAAACTGTGATGTTTGGAATCTCAAAGGCCAAGATCAAGGGAGGTGCTTTTAAGGTTCTCCAGCTGGCATTTCACAAATAGGTCATGAAAGCAAATGAAGAAACATGGATTTCTTCAGCGAAAGGTTGCTGAATGTCGCCCGGCTTGGGTTCACATTCCAGAGCAGATCTCCAGCGTGGGCCTGGGTGGAGAAAGGACCCCAGTCCCTTCTTTAAGCCGACTCAGAACAACCTGCCCGTCTAGTCTGGTAGTATTTCCTCTGATAAAGATGAGAGAGGGGAAAATCCTTCCCGTCACCTACGATGGTGGAATGCAGCTTTTGGACTACCACTCCCATCAACCCCAGGCCAAGGATGCTGGGAGTTGCCAGCCAAAGCATGCACCAGGGAGGAAATGGGCCCTATCACATGGAAACCATAAGCTCTGCCACTAAATGAAGGTCTTCGCCCACTGGGTTTTCCTTTTTTGCATTTGCATGCAATACACCAAAGAACTGCCAGAGAGCTCAGCGGTTTCAGCCTCTGGCTGCGGAGCCGGAGGTTGGGAGTTCGATTCCCCAGATGTGCCTCCCGGACAGGAGCTGGACTCCCTGATCCAGAGGGTCCCTCCCAGCTCTGCAGGTCTAAGATGATGTTCTGACGTGATTCCCGGGTTTGAGCAAATGGATATGGGAGCAACACCCCAGCCCACCAAGACAAACAACCGGTACGCTGGCCGATCATTCTTTACCGCTTTGTTTTTTCCAGGAAGACAAACAAAGGAGCAGAGGAAGTAATTGTTTCAAGACAAAACCCCAAATCCTCTTGGGTCTCTGCCAAAGCCGTTACTAAAACACCACCGTTACAAGCTGGGCTCTCCGGGCTCATTAGAGCTCCGTCTTTTCATTCATGGCAAATTAACCTCCAGAGAAATAACGGGAAAGCCACTGTTTGTGAGATTTATGGCCCCCAGCCCTCCAAAGGACAGGGAAGGGAACCGGATTCCTCGTGGACCAGCATGCAGTTCTGACCGACACAGCAAACCAAAGGCTCGCAGGGAGAGGGACTTGAGTTGTGGGACTCCCAGTCAAGTCGGACTTAAGTCGCACCAGTGACTCGACTCGGACTTGGCTTGTTTTTCCCCCCTGTGACTTGGACTTGATTCACGACTTGGAACCCACTCACTCTGCCCTATTTTTCAGGGGGGGGGGGGAAGCTTGCTTTCCAATAGGGACTTCGGCTTGGGTCTTGGTTTCAAAGACTGAGCCCCGGCCTTGGGGCTTGGTGCCACAGACTCCGACTTGGGACTTGGACCCGAAGACTTGCCCACATCCTTGAGGGCTAGTAGCTGTAGATTTTACAACCTAGCCTCCCAGCCAGGTGGTTCAGGAAAGGGTTAACCCGGACACACAAGAAGGGGTGGAGGATGCTAGCACGTTTGTATATTTTAAAGAAAGGAGCGAGGACCTTCCAGAAATGAGTAATTTACAAGCATAATCTGTGAGTAATGGCCACCAAGTGGCTTCTAGCAGCTTCATTTGTTGAGTTGATCCACCTCATGTTATGACTCACCACACAAGCGATTGATAAGACATGAATCAGAGAACAGAGTTTAAAATTTCATTTCAAAGTTACGGCTTTAAACCACTTTAAACCACACACTACAATTCTGCTATAAGCTCACAGGAATCCAAGCAGGTCCAGCCAATGACGCTCAGCCTCCAATTCTTAGAAGTATTACAGCAGATTAAGAAAGAATGTGAAGGTCAAGGAAAAGGGTCGGGCGGGGGGCTGCGGTTCATGCATTAAAGCCTCTACTGCCACCCTCAAGCTATCTGCTTGAGGGAAATAATGGATAACTCAACGGCTTGTACAGCCACTCAACTCTACTTAATGACACCCTGAATGCTCCCTGGGCTTCCTGAAATCCAGATATCTCAGTTTGTTGTTATAACTATTATTGCAACCAGCTAAGTTAGATTGAGTGGGAAGGGCTGGCCCACAGTTACCCAAAGGTCATAGAATCATGAAGTTGGAAGGGGTCTTTAAGGCCATCAAGTCCAACCCCATGCTCAGTGCAGGAATCCAAATCAAAGGATATCTGCCAGGTGGTTGTTTAAGTTTCTCTTGAATGCCTCCAGCGTTAGAGTGCTCACCACCTCCCAAGGTTACTGGTTCCACTGTCGTACTGCTCTAACCGTTAGGAAGTTTTTCCTGATATTCAACCGAAATCTGGCTTGTTGTAGCTTGACCCCATTGTTGCATGTCCTGCACTCTGGGATGATCGAGAACAGATCCTGCCCCTCCTCTGTAGGATCACCTGTAGCCAACTGTGTATCCACCTGACAGTTGTTCTATCCAGCCCACATCTAGAGCTCCATTTGAAACCAGAACTCTCAGTCCAACTGGAGGTGTTGAGCGCTCCAATGCTGGAAGCATTCAAGGGAAAATGGGACCACCCTCTGTCAGATCTACTTTGACTTGGATTTCTGCCTTGAGAAAGGGGTTGGACTCCATGACCTTAAAGGCCCCTTCCAACTCCATGATTCTGGGATTCTACAACATGGCCTGGAACTCTACTTGGAGAGGAAACACAGGAGTGCAGAACCATCTTCCTTCTACGGCTACATCTCTTAGCCTTTTGGATGGGCTCAGATGGATTCTGCTGCTAATTTCAATCCCTGCCTATTCATTCCACATTCCATTTCTTCCACTGCATCCCAAACTCAGGAAGGATCTCTCCCTGCTGCCGAGAGGTTGTTATTTCAGATCCCACCCCGTCAGAAATGGGAGAACATTAAATTGCCTCCACCTCTCCTGTCCCACTGCAGACAACTCAGGCCTTTTGCTTGGCAAGAGTGTCTTGAATTGCACATGCTTGAGGCCAAGCCGTTCTGCAGACTGCCTTTCCCATCTCCCAGAAGACACCCGAAGGAAGCCAAAACTAAGAACAAAGTGGAGCTGAGTTATGACTTCTGGTAAAAAGTGTTGGCTGAACAAGCTGAGATCTGGTAACAGTGGAAATAGGTTCGTGTTTTGGAGAAGACCCACAGACAGTGGAAACGGATCCACCGTTGGATTCGTGGTCTTAAAAAACAGAAAGCCACAAGCAAAGAATACTTTTTGTTAAGCTCAATGGTAAAGGTGCACAGTATGCAAGCTTTTGAGCTCTCAAGAGGGTCTTCTTCAGGCTAATAATCATGTGCCGTCGATTCTAACTCACAGTGACCCCTTTCAGGGTTTTCCAGGTAGAGAGTACTCAGAAGTGGTTTCCCCTTCCCTTCTTCTGGGGGGCACCCTGGGACTGTGCAGCTTGCCCAAGGCTACACAAGCTGGCTCTTCTCCTGGGATGCACCATGGGGAATCGAACTCCCAACCTCTGGCTCCACAGCCAAAAACCCTAACTCACTGAACTACGCAGCCAGCTGAATAATGATATGCTGTCAAGTCAATTCTGACTGATGGCAACCCTTTGTCACTGCTATCTAGACGGAAAACCTCCTTGCCTCTTTGCTGGACCTCCATTTAAACTCTTCTCTTCTCGGCTGGGCCAGCACCCCTGGAGACACAGCAGTTGAGCAAGTAAAATTTCAGTGGCTCATCTCCATACCTGCAGCTGCTCCAGGAAAAAAAAAAGGAACTCAACCTTTTGTCGTGGATTGATTTTGCCATGCATTGAATTGCAAGATCCCAAGAATGCTAGGCTTCTGCCGTGAGTATAGTCATTTATTTCTTGGCTAATTCACCATTCCTGCAGCCATGAGAGAGAACCTTGATTTAAAAAAACAAAACACTTGGGCAAAGTATAATGTGAGCAGTCTTTGAAACAAAGGCCATGACCCTGTTAAAATTTCACCGATTTCAAACCCTCTGCTGCTGAAATTGAGAAGATGCTTAACTTTGGCTGATTCACATCTTCTGTGTCAAGCTGACAAAGACTCATTGAGTCACGGAGTTGGAAGGGGCCTTTAAGGCCATCAAGTCCAACCCCCCTGCTCAAGGCAGGAATCCAAATCAAAGGAGATCTGGCACATGGTTGTCCGATTTTCTCTTGAAGGCCTCCAGTGTTGGAGCGCTCACCAACTCCCGAGGTAACTGGTTCCACTGTTTTACTGCTCTAACAGTTAAAAAGTTTTTCCTGATATTCAGCCGAAATCTGGCTTCCTGTCACTTGAGCCCATCCTGCACTCTGGGATGACTGAGAACAGATTCTAACCCTCCTCTGTGTGGCTACCTTTCAAGTATGTTTATGTCATGTTATCTACACAGATGGACAAATTTATTTATTTTTTCAACTCTACCTTGCACCATATCCTAGTCAGCTTGGCCATTATGGTTGAAATGCCCTGGGGGGCATTCTGGGAGTTGTAGTTAGCCAACCAGCCAACCAATGTTGCCCAGCTCTTCAACATTGTACATAAAAATAAGTGTATTTGTTAAAATGCTTTCTGTTTCCTCTTCTGCAATGGGATTACAAATTCCTAAACCTCACTTTTGTTCAAAGAGCTTTCTTTATTTAATCCTGGATTTTGTCTCTCTTTGATTCTACATACCTTTTGTCTGTATATCTTATGCGAGCAATTGTATGACACTCTGCTTTCACAAGAGAACAATGTATTCCTGCTAAGACGAGGAACTGAAATCCACAATTAGATTGCATTTGATAGATGTTACTGGTCAGCGAACCAAAAGCTGATGAGAACCATAAGATGCTACTTCATATTCAGCTTATCCTGCTCAATTCTCTTGACACTGGCCGGTAGCCATGCCTCGTCTGGATTTTGGTCAGGAGACTTCTGGAGATGCTGAAGATTTTAACTGGGACCTTTTACATGCAAAATACTTGCTACACAGGATGCTGCGTGTCCACGTCTGCATTGGGCTGCCTCTCTAATAACCGTCTACTAAACTGTGGCACGAACTCCCTGCTTATTGTAATTGTTTTGTAATCCTTTAAAATGATACTGACGCAGGAGGCAATGAAGGAACACAATGACAAGCTACAAAACTGGGAAGAGTGCATTGTTTTTTGCCATTTCTGTTGCCTTTTGCATGTATGGCCAAAGTATCAAATGATGTTTCTCACAGTGCTAAGTGCCTTCATAATTTCCAAGCACAACAAGGGGTAGAAAGACAGTGTTAGCAACGTGTTTTGAATAGCATGCTAGAATGTTTGGTTGGAGGCCCTGGCCTAATCACTTCAGAGCCAACCAACGATAAACAGTCGAGCTGAGAAGTCTGCCTGTGGTTATACCAGAAACAGTACAGTGCACAACCAATTGCTACTCCCATCTAGAGCAGACCCACGGAACCACGGAACCACGGAAACTTACATAGGTGTTGAGTTACCTAGTTCCATTGATCCCATTGGGACTAACATGGAGTTTAGCTATATACATGAAAATATGCCCACACTGAAATGATCTAGAAATTACCAACGGGCTGCTAACAGTTTGATGCCATAACGTTCTCAATGATTTTCATTAAGAACTAAACACATCTGGATGCTGCATCTGTTCACACTGACTCCCCTAGGCACAGAAGCTCATTAATTACAAGCTACAACATCAGGACATGATGCGGCTGTCTATATACGGAGAGATTTCTGCGTGCAAATGGATGGCAGCTTTCTCAGAGAGTTAGGAGCGGCACAATAGGATCAATCTTTTCTCCTAATGCATATGTGTGTGTGTGTGTGCACATGCCATTATTGGATCTAGTCAACTAGGGCTTTGTATTGTTTCATAATCTTTCGATCAGGATGAAACCCAGATAAGAGATCAGCATATCTACCATTTTCAGTTCGGGAAACAATGAGATCCTTATCTCTCTCTTCTTTTTGTTGAGATTGTGGGATCTGTGACCCTCAAAGTCGAAAACTCAATCATCATCAATCGTCATTGTCATCCTAATCTATATAGGTTTCCAAGCCTTCAAAGGTCTCTGTGAAACATTATTTTGTCGCAATCCTTTGGACAACCCCACAAGGTTGCTCTGAAGTACTGCCACGTCATGCAGATGGAGACCTAAGACTCAACGCTGAGTCACCATCCACATGGAACTGGTTCCTGTTGAGAATTCCTAGTTTAATCGGTTGTAACAACCGTCTTAGAAAAGTGCGTAGAACAAGTTGGCCAGAAAACTCCGCATTCTCCTGAAGAATAAGCACTAATGGTTTGAAATTGTGTCTGTGTCCTTTTCACCATTCCTCAATGATGGCCCCACCCATACACTCAAATAACACTGGAAATAGCCAAGACAATTAGAGTTCTTAAATCAAGGAAGTTTATTGTACAAGGAAGCAAAATCACAAAGATCAAATGATATTTTAATGAACTGAAGCTACACTGCTTCCACATGAAATCCAGCAAGCTGGAACAGCATCCTCTTCTTCCTAGAATAGCTGTCCCTGCTGCCAAAATCAGATCAAATAAACATCTAATAATTAATTCTACAGATTTTTTTAATGGGTCAGCAACACTCTGTGAGGATAGACTCTGGTTCCTCCCAGCTTCTAATCCCAAGAAAAAAAGTGGTCTGAATGAACTTCTTTGTCTTTGGAAGATGATTAACTATATAAACTTTGCTGAGCTGACCATGGGTCATGGTGGGGTATTGCTGACGATGTCCATCCACCCTTCCCCTCTGTTTTTTCAACAACCTGCCATCACCCGGTTGAAGTTCAAGGCTCCTGTCCTTTGATCCTGGCTGATGACCTAGAAAGAGCACTATTGAGATAGAACTCAGCATTGATCATGTTGAAGCCAACATTGGGGGGGGGGGGCATGAAAATCACAGCTGGTATAATGGACCTGAACCTCAACCCAACAGCAGCCTCTGTCAAGCAGATTGGGTTGACCTTAATGTGACCATGAAGAGCGGGAAGGGATCATCAATGATCTTAAATCCACAGCTAAAGCAGGCCCAAAGGACAACCATGCCATCTCTGTTTAAACATTTACATTGAAAGAGAGCCCATCACAAACACTGTCAAAAACACAGACTATCGGAATGTTCTTCTTTCCTAATCTTTAGTCCAGATCTCATTTTGGGTGCCATTGGAACAGATCTTACCCTCTAGAATCCAAACAAGAGATGTGGAAACGAACCTTTTGCACAACTGTAGTTTCCAAAACATCCTAATCACGATGTTTGGGACATTGTGGGTCTTGTAGTCCAAAAAAATGAACCATTTCTCTCTCTGGAAGTAGGTTTTGCACACCTGGAAGCTTAAAATGGAAGGTCCTGATAGGCTGATGCATGAGTCTCTCTTGGTTGAAAGCCGTGGTTCCCCACCCTGGGTGACCCAGGTGTTCTTGGACTGCAATTCCCAGAAGCCTTGGCCAGCACCGCGGGTGGTGAAGGTTTCTGGGAGTTGCAGTCCAAGAACACCTGGGTTGCCCAAGGTGGGGACCCACAGGTCTAGAGGAAACTAGTCATTCCTTCCAAATGGAACAAGTGGCCCTTTTTCATAGCCATCTGAGCTGGAGGCCAAAGTAGGGGAAAAGTCACAGCCCTATCAGTGGATGATAAGACGTGCAGACATCTGTATCATGTCCAGGATTGCAGAGCAGACACAACATCTGACGTGATGTCATTGTGAACTGTACTTTTGACTGTATCCTGTGTGCTTTCAACACTGTTTTGTCCTTGATTGATATTGACTAGCTCTCCTTTCACATCTAGGAAAGGTGGAGACAGCGCTGAACGCCCCACTAAACCATACTCTCAGACAGATTCACAGGGGCCACTAGGCCTACCGAACTCAACCCAAATGGTACAAAGGGTCTGAAGAACAACCCTAACCGTTAAAATAGGCTGAGAAACGGGGATGAGTCAAAGGTAATCCAATGGGCTTCCAAGGTGGACAGAGATTTGAACCCATGTCTCTCTAATTCCAGCCTGACACTCCAACCACTGTACAATACTGTCTCTCACAAGTAAATATAGGTTTAGGAAGCTGGCCTGAGGTGATGACCTTCTAAGATCCATTAGATCAAGCCCAATGTTAGAGCAACCCAGATTATGGAAGTGAGACTTGCACGCAAGGGGGATGTGTCTCCCTGGAACGTAGCTTGTAGATCTGTGTTGTTTTCTTTAAAGAATACATGGCTAGGTTTTTACTTCTCACACAAAAATATTCATTCGGTGAGACTGATTACCCTCAAGACTGCTGATCAGCATATATATAGTCTTGAGGGTAATCAGTCTCACCGAATGAAAATATATATATATTGTCAAGTTTCCGACTGGGGATAAAGTTTTGAGAAAATTATTTTTGGACAGGCTTAGAAGTAAGTCCCACTGCAAACAACAACAACACCTGTGCCATAGGCTTCTGAGTAAAGGCACGCTGGACGAGGGCAGCAGGCAGCCACGAAGCCTTTGAATTTTCTAGACCTGGCAGGAAGTGAACCAACTGCCGAATTGAGATCATCCACCGTGACGCTTCCGCCCATCCGCCGACAGACTGGCTGCTGTTCCAAGAAGCCGACATTCTCCACAAAAGCCCACTGAGACATTCTTTAAGGTATTTTTTAAAAAGGCACCTTTTATGGTTTCTCTAGTGCATCTTTACCACACACAAAAGCCACTTCCCTGTGGAGGGAAAACAAAAGTCTGCAAGCCCAGCGAGGCACTGAGGATCTCTGGGCTTTATTCAAATCGGAACGGCACACGAGAACCCAGAGGAAATGTGCCCATGGAGGGTCTTAGCCAGCCCATCTCAAGCTGGCTCTGCCCAGCTGCGCATGGGCGGCTGAAGAGAAACCGCCTGGCTTTGACGCTGAGCCAAGCCCCTTTTTTTAAAAGGCAGAGGGAAGGTGGAGGAATGTCATGGCAGACATTTTGTGAATGACTGCCTCTGTGCGCCTTCTGTTGCACCCATTGTGAGGAGGCAGGTGTGTCTGCAACACGGTCTCCCTCCACCAGGAACGGCTATGGATTTCTAGCAACCCCTGATCTGGTTCTTTTCTTTCCACAGCTGGCCCTTTAGGAGGCACCTGGGCCTCTACACCGGCCGACCATGGGGTCCGGAGATGTATTATTCCTTTCGGAGTTGCAACGAGGCCGCTTTGTGGGGGGGGGCACCCCCACACACACACACCCCCGGGGAACATCCGCCTCTATTCAAACATCCGTCCCTGCAAGTGATCCACCTTTGAATCCCAAATGGTCCTTCCTGTTTTGGAACTCCCTCTGGGCCAGCGCCTCTCAGGGTATCCCGTGTGTGCATTGTCTTTGGCAGGATAGAAACCCACGGGGCACCTTCCCCTCATTAAGGCAGAGCATTCAACCTCCCAAACGGAATGGAGGCCACGGCCCAAGCCGGAGGCCTTCAGAGGTGCAGCAGAAACCAGCCCGGCCCTGGGAACTACGCCGACAAGGGACGAGAGGCGATCCGAGATGGGCCTGGTGGGGCCAGATAAGAACATCAACAGGAAAAAGTCCATTAAGGAGAACAGTGAGAAAACACTGGACGCAAGGGCCATAAAAGACCAACAAGGAATGGGGGCATTTTTGAAGAGGCCTGGGAGGAAGAAAAAAGAGAGAGGGGAGCATGGGCTCTCATCCAGTATTAGGTGGGCCAGGAAGGACCCCCACCGATGCCTTGGGAGAGGTACTAGTCACCCTCTATTTGGCACCGGTTAGGCCTCAGCTAGAGTCCTGTGTCCAGTTCTGGACACCGCAGTTTAAGAAGGATGCCAACGAACTGGAGCAAATTCAGAGGAGGGCAACAAGAAGGATCAAAGGACCAGAAACCGAGCCCTAGGAGGAAAGATTAAAAGAACTGGGCATGTTTAGCCTTGTGAAAATAAGACTGAGGGGAGACAGACTAGCACTCTTCAAAGACCTGATAGGTACTCCTTCAGAGGAGGGGCAGGATCTGTTCTCGATCATCCCAGAGTTTAGGACATGTAATAATGGACTCAAGCTACAGGAAGCCAGTTTTCAACTGAATATCAGGAAAAACTTCTTAACTGTGAGAGCAGTACGACAATGGAACCAAAGACCTCGGGAGATGGTGA
The DNA here is from genome assembly GCA_037013535.1 of Intellagama lesueurii. Lineage (NCBI taxonomy): Eukaryota > Metazoa > Chordata > Lepidosauria > Squamata > Agamidae > Intellagama > Intellagama lesueurii. The sequence goes on from JBAJHW010000010.1 coordinate 14,750,922, forward strand.
GCGCTCCAACGCTGGAGGCCTTCAAGAGAAAATTGAACAACCCTCTGTCCGATCTGCTTTGATTGGGATTCCTGTCTTGAGCAGGGGGTTGGACTCAATGGCCTTAGGAGGGCCCTTCCAACTCCATTAGTCTAGGATTTGAAAAGTAATAGAATCATGGACGGACTCACTCCCTAAAGGAAGCCCCATGTATGCACCTTAAAACATGAATAGCTTGAAAGTATGCAATTGAAGACACAGGTCCTCCTGGCCCAGCGCAGTCTGCCTCTATGACTTTTATTTAAACCTTGCCTATGTGTAAATGCTCCAGGCAAAGTGCGTCTCTTTTCAAGCCCATCAAATCCAACACGTTTTTTTCAACCCCTAGTGCCACCGTCTCGGGCTGTGCGGGAACGGGAGATGTGATGCAGCATAAAAAGAGAGCCATCTGGTCCTGCCTTGCTAGAAGCTACAGAATGGGTAGCCCAAACAACCGAGACATCCTCCCATGCCAAATGGCAAAGTTGTAAGGAGGTGCTAATGCCAAGCAGATGGACAGTAAAACCATGCAAAGAAGACATTTAAAGGAAGTGCTCCGAGCGACACTTAACCGTAACCAAGAACACCCCGTTGCTAGCGCTAGGAAGAAAGGTTCGGACGCTCTAACAAGAAACAACAAGTTACAATTGCCCATGGTCATCATGGTTGTGGAAAGTATTTGCTAAAGAGATTCAATGAACCCCACGTTGACAGCCTTCAAAAGAACCAGTTCAGCCAAAAGGGCTGCTGGAACTGGGGGTGGGAGGCAGAGGATACATCTGATGCTCTTAAACCGTGACTTCTTAAAGGGTACCTTGGTACGCTTGTTTCTCTCCTGTGCAAGCTTTGTTCAAGGACTATATTTTGTTTGAAACAAAATGTACCCATAGGCACTGCGCGCCGAAGGACGCAACCTCCTGATGCATACCGAGCTCACACGGTTGGTTCTTCAAGAGCTTCTTGATAAGGTTAAAGAAAACTCTGCAAGTTTCTGAAGGTGGAGGGTGACTGGTTAGGGTCTGCAGTCTTCTTTTCAAGGACTCTGAACATGTAAACAGACTCAAGGTCAAGCCAGTTGAGTTTTCTCCCTACGTCTGATTATCTCCTCGCTCCCTAGTCCTTAATTCAAGTAAACAAGGTTTGGTTATGTATGCATAAGAGACTGCTCTTCCACCCTTCACACAAAAGATACATGATTCCTGTAACTTTTTTTTTACCTTTGGGCATCAGAGAACTGAAAGGGATTTTGAGTCTGTTCTGGGAAGCTACCTAGGAAAAAGACGTATAAATAGTTGCTTTGTGATCCCTGATTGTTTGTGACCCTGGTGGACTAGGATCACCTACCCGCGTGACCTGCACTAGAAAGATGTTTCTCACTTGTATGTCAGATAGCCTTACTGATGAAAACAAGTAGCCAAGTCAGATTGGCTATACAGTCCTGTGACACCATAGCCAATACACATTCCCCGATTGTTTGGGATCAGAAACGAGATGGGGGAAAAAGATGACTGAAGGAGTAGCAATGGCCAGAGGAGACAGCTGTGCACAGTCCCCACGTTAGGAGGAGAGAGGGATATTTTAAGGATGCAGAGATGGTCCTTGAGACCTTGTTCTACCCCTTCTTGCTGTGGATTCTGTCCGGTGTGATGAATACATCAGTGTAAGCATATTATATATTCAATCGTATGATTATGTAAAAAGAGGCTTCCTCCTTCAGCATCGTGAGTGATATCACCGGCAATAGTAATCAGCCTTCCAGCTCTGCAAAATCACAGATAAATGGAGGGGCTTGTCAGCGCTGTCAAAAATGGTTAACGAAAACCCTTGAGTCATCACCGCTCAGGTCGGTTTTATTTGCATGCCCAGCATTCTTGGCTAAGGTACAGGGTCTTCCACGGATCTTCACCGTTTAATCACAGGGTTCTTCACAAGGAATATGCGGACTTTACACCGGGGTAAAAAAAAAAGCTGGTAAGTGACCTGCCAGGACAATTGTAATATACTGACTTGTCCTTAACACCACCCCATTGAATTGGGGGGGGGGGGAGGGATGTCAAAGCGTATTTTTCCATTTCTCAGCACGACTGGGCGGCAGGAAGAGACCGGAGGTCTGGGCTCCCACCGCGGACTCTAGACTTTGGAAAGGGTCGTGTGGTTTCGTCTTTAGATTCCCTAAACTAGGAAGAGCTTGCCTTTTCCTTTACAGAACAGGAACAAAAGGAGAACTTGCTTTTTTTTTTTTTTTTTTTGGACTAAACTCCCACAGCCTCTCCCCCCAAAAACCTTCCCAAACTCTGAACTGATGCAATCATTCTAAGCACTCAGCATAATCCTTAACACTGTTCTTTTAAGATTAGAGATAATAAAATGTAATCATTTGCCATCAAGTCAGTTCTGACTAATGGTGACCCTTTTCAACGTTTTCCAGGTAGAGAATACTCAGAAGAGGTTGTGCCATTCCCGTCTTCTGGGGGCATCCTAGGACTGTGCAGCTTGGCCAAGGGCACCCAGGCCGGCTCTTCTTGCAGGAGGCCTAGTGGGGGAATCGAACTCCCAACCTTGGGGTCCACAGCCAGAGACCTAAACCACTGAGCTATCCAGCCAGCTAAGACTAGAGATACTCCTCTGTGCATTGCAGACACATTTGAGGCATACCTGGTTGGGATTGGAAAAGAATATCTTCTCTGTGACTGAACCCAAACTCTGGCACTCCCTGGGTTGGTCCCATCTCTCTTGGGCTTCTCTCATCCAATCAGAATGTCTTACTTTTTGGTTCCAGCACAGAAATAATTAAGCATCTGCAATCCAACTTATGCCACCTGGGCAAAGAGTAAAACCAGGCTGGCATCAGCCCTCTCGCATTGGGAGGAGATTCGTTGGCTATGGTGCAACCACAGAAAATCATCTCCTTTAGAAATGCCTCATTCAACCTACTGATGGGATCTACAGAAGGGTCTTCTCTGATGATCTGAATGCTCAGCAGGTCAAGTATTTTTTCAGATATTTGAGCACATCAAATCTGAACATAGGGAAAGCCTAGGGTGGATAAACATAATGGAAGTCTAATCCAGGGGCAGGCAGCTAGGGAAGTCCAGGGATGTGACTTATTTAGAAACTCCATTGCCAGTCCTGAAAGCTCTTCCAGAATCTGCCACTCAAACACTCAGTGGTTTAGGCCTCTGGCTGCGGAGCCGGAGGTTGGGAGTTCGATTCCCCCACGGTGCCTCCTTGACAAGGGCCGGACTCGATGACCCGTAGGGTCCCTTCCAGCTCGGCCGTTCGGAGAGTATGAAAAGACAGCGTCAAAAGAGGAGAAGTGGCTCGCAAAAATGACTGGTAGACTTGGCCCAACAGGGTCAAAATGAATGAACTTCTGCAAAACTGATCGTTTTTAAAAAGAACTTGACCTTTCATGAAAACTTGTGGTGGGTCAAAGACGGCCAAAAACCTCCAAGGCAGAAAAGCCAAAACTTGGTTGGATTTCAAACTTGGACATTCTACTGGTGACCCATCCTTTTTCCTATGGCACAGATGTTTTACAATTCACGCTCAGCATCCCCGACCCGAATACTAACAGAGGTGGAAGTCTGCCAAGGGAGCGGATGGCGAAACAGCAAACAAAGTAAAATTAGAAACTCATTTTCGTACCAAAAGCAGCCTTCTGGGCTTTTCAAAAAGGTATGGAGCTAAGCCTTCAAGACTGTTTTCCAGCCTCCCGCTTTCTCTGTTTTCCCTCTCTTCTTCTGATGAATTACACTTCATGGAAAGTATTCAGGAGTGGGTGATTCATGCTTCAAATAGGTTATGACCCTGTTGCAACTGGGTCACCCCTCCCTCACCCAAAAAAATCTCATTTTTCATAACTGGACGTAGAGATCCGGCTAGTTCGATTTCCCCATTTTGTATTAGGGGTATTTTCGGTGGCCCCGACATCCCCCGGAGGGCAGAAAATGGACCCACCAATGTTGCTCACAGTTGACTTAAAACAAAATGTGAAACTAGAAGTGGTGAGAAGTCTATTCCCATTGGGGAGGCAAAGTAGTATTTTGGGGTGACTTACTGGAAAGGTAAATCCTGACTCCTGCAGGCTACCAGGAGTGGCAATTCACCCCTTTCTGGCGGAAAACCAAGGAGCTGCCAACACAGGATTCTCAATGGCCCATCCCAAAATGACTTGCAGTTTTTACTCCAACAGCCTAACACAGCTAATCCTCAGGAGAATTTTTTTACAGCCCCTGGTGTGATGGTGAGTATCCAAGCTAGAGATCTCAAAGCCAACAGCATCTAAATCAGAAGCAAGCGACATCTGGGGATGCAGCAACGCTGTTGTTAAGGCCTTCCACACCATGCTTCTGCTGTGCCTCAAATGCTCTAGCGAGAATCAGTCTCCAGGCAGCCGTGAAAATCGAAGGGCTCGGCAGCACCAGAAATAGGCCTCACAGAAAAATGGGTCACTGGGTTCTGTTGCCTAGTGCCGCTCACAAAGCACTGGAGCAGTGTGAGTGGCAGGCGCTGAGCTCTCTCTTTCCAAATGCACACTCTCTCTCTCACACACACACCACTGCTAAGTCACCGTATGTGCCGCTTTGCATCTAGCTCACAAACACACACAGAGCCCCCCACACACACACACACACACTCAGGCTGCCAAGCAAAGCCCTTCAGACATGCATTTCTGACCCTCCCCCTGGGAGGCTAAGCGAGTGACTTAGGCAGACAATGGCAGGAAGTGGCTGCTGGTAAGAAGGTTTCCAGGATTGAAGCCGGATACATCCTCTCTGTCTTATGGCCGCATTATTACCATTATTTATTACTGGCGTGAACATCTGCTGGGTTCGCTTTTCCAAAATAATAATAATAATAATAATACAAGAAACCTATACAATGAATAGGGCAGCATTTAAAAAAAAATTAATTGAAGGATTTATAAAATCCATGGACAGCAGACCTCACATGAGCAGCGTCATTACTGCTTCTCTTCCATGCAGGATGGAGAAGTTACACCCGCATGCAGATGGTCTCGGGTTTCAAATGTTCAAAAGCCATGAACATCACGACATACACCAAAATTCAGGCACGCATCTGAAACAGAAAAACAGAACTACAATGGTCCCCCCTCCACCACACACAAAAAGGTTGTCTTCATGTTTAACACTGCATCTCCCAGACTCCACAAGTGATTATTAACAACAGCAACAACAATATTGCAATTCCAGGGGATGCCAGAGTTGAAAATAAAGAATTGGAAAAACTAACAAAATACAGAAACCTGGCCATCGAAGCATCATGCTTGTGGGTGAAACACACTTCCGTGGTCCCCGTACTCATTGGGCTTTGGGAACAATATCAAGAAATTTCACACAGTGCTATAAGCAGTTGCAGATCTCAGAAATCACACCATCAGAGCTACAAAAAACGGCAATATTAGGGACAGCATACAGACTGAGCCGATATTTAACAGATACTTAGGTTTTTGGTGAAAACTTGTATCTGTTGTATAATACCAGTCAATGTTTTTATAATGTTGACTGTGCCTGGTTGTTTCTAAATAATAATAATAGTGTGCTATCGAGTCGATTCCAACTTAAGGCGACCTTTTTCAGGGCTTTCTGAGTAGAAATTACACAGAAGTGGTTTCCCCTTCCCTTCTTCTTCCAAGGGTGCCCTGGGACGGGATGGTGCAGCTTGCCCAAGGCCACCCAGGCTGGCTCGTCTCCCTGGAGACACAGTAGGGAATTGAACATCCAACTTCGGGCTCTGAAAACAGATTCCTTCCATTTTGAAGGAAATCAACCCTGAGTGCTCACTGGAAGGACAGATCCTGAAACTGAGGCTCCAATACTTTGGCCATCTCATGAGAAGAGAAGACTCCCTGGAAAAGACCCTGATGCTGGGAAAGTGTGAGGGCAAGAGGAGAAGGGGACGACAGAGGACGAGATGGTTGGACAGTGTCATCGAAGCAACCAACATGAATTTGACCCAACTCCAGGAGGCAGTGGAAGACAGGAGGGCCTGGCGTGCTCTGGTCCATGGGGCCACAAAGAGTCGGACACGACTTAACGACTAAACAACAACAACAACAAACTCACTGAGCTATCCAGCCAGCTTCCTTAAGGTTACATGACTGCAAACTTGGTGGATTTGCCTGGGTAGCAATTCCTGTCAGCTTGAATGAAAACAACCACACTTTTGGTGTATCTCCACCACATGTCTTCATGCTGAGAGGACAGAATGTCCATTTCTCTTCTTTCTATACCAGTGGTTCCCAATCTTGGTTCCCCAGATGTTCTTGGAATAAAACTTCCAGAAGCCTTCTCTACAGGCTAGGGCTTCTGGGAGCTGCAGTCCAAGACTATCTGGAGACCCCAAGTTGGGAACTGCGCACGCGCGCATGCACGCACGCACACACACACACACAGAGAGGGAGCCTGCTTTATTGTAAAGTTTTGGATTAAGTAGTTCTCCATTCTCCCTACCAACTTAAAACCAAAAAAAAAAAAATAAAAAAAATTAAACTTCCATGCTGTTGCAAAACGAAATTAAACATGTGAACTTGGTAATCCTGATTTCCTGTTTTTTTAAAAAAGATATTTTTTAAAAAATAAAAAAGGTAGCAATTATTATATTGCTTTCACGGCATAAAAGACAAGGCGGGAGATGAAGCGCCCGGCTGAGAGTATTTAATGACCACATTCTTGGGAGCTGAGCAATGTGGGAAGAAAGAGAAGACAAAAGGCGAAAGACAGCTGGAAAAAAAAAAGAAAACCAAAGAGGGAGGGGGGAGCGAGCGGCAAGAGACAAAGATGAGGTTCCACACAGGAAAGGGGGGGCCCAGCGCCGATTCCTGAGTCATGACAATTAAAGGCAATTAATGGTTTGTGCAGCTGCCGAGATGGGGGAATAAAAGACACCCACACACAGAGATGCACACCACACTAGGACAATTCAAACAAACAACCTCAAATACATTTTAAAATAAACAACAGCAGCTCTCCAACAAATTGCATTTCTGGACCTGTCTTCTAGCAGGCGTCCGAGAAGAAACGGGACCTATGACTGTTCAATCATGCTCTTTCCTTCCCCTGCCACCCCCTTAAAACAAAAATGGTCCAAAGCAGCTTCGTGAAACTTCTTGAACGGCTAAGGCAGAAGAGGGAGGTGGTTGGGGTTGGCTTTGCTTAACCTGCCCATGTTTGACCCAGGCTGGATGGCTTGACCTCCTGGGTTGTCCAGGGGCCTTCTGGCCGGACAAACTGAGACTTGGACAGGCAGCTAGGAGGAAACGAGCAAAGATCATTAAGAGAAAGGATGCCTCAACAGAGTCGAAGGCCAAGATTATTCATACTATGAGATTCCCAATTACTATGTATGGATGTGGAAACCAGCCAGGAGACAAAGTTGACAGTCGGTCCACTTAAAAGGTGGATTCAGAACACAGCTTTGCAGATACCACATACCGCCAGTAAGACGAGTAAGTGGATGCAAGACCAAGCCAAGCTTGGACCCTCTCTAGACGTGACAGTGGCTACACTGAGGCTGTCATACCTCAGACAGATTGTGAGACCAGAATGGCTGGAAAAGACAGTTACACTAGGAAGAGTTGATGCCAGCCGAGAAAGAGTAGTGTTTCCACTAAAAGAGCGGTATAGAAATCAAATAAAGAGGAACACCAAATATGTGATGGAGCGACTCCATAAAGGAAGCCACGGTCATGAGTTTGCAAGACCTGGGCAAGGCTGTTCATGGCACGGATATTCGGAGGTCACTCATTCGTAGTCAGAAACAACCTGGCAGCACATCACCGTTGGTGGCCGCATGAAGGAAGCGAGCAACCTGGCTTTGCTCACCAACTTAGATGCACCGGTCTTCCAGAGGTGGGGCCAGCTTTCAAGCCAAAGCAGAGAAAGTAACTTCTTGTAACTACAGTTCCCATGGCTGGTGGACCTCCAACACTGAGCCTTTTCATGTCTCTCTGTCCCAAAGGGGATCAACAACCGAACACACGAACAGGTCTTGTCCACATCTCCACATTGTAACTCACTAAACTATAATTTGATATATTTTTGTCCTATTCTTTTATATGTGCAGTGACAAAAAAAAAAGGAATCCTAATGGCAAAATGTAATGAAGTTGTCAGGGCAGCCTCTGACTCAGCTGTGAGATTTTTGCTGTTTTTGTGTGTGTGTTTTTAATGGCAAGTGGCTGAAACTTTGTGATACTGTTTATAAACCCACTTAAGTGCAGGTCAAAGTCCTCTGTGGTTTCCACAACATTACTCTGGGTGTTAACACATCTTCTCCGCCTCAATCAGGGTGAATCTACTATGAAACGAATGAAGTGTAAGCTTCAGGGCCCCTAGAAACGATTTTCATGGTGCTCTATCTTGGAACAGTGCCATTGAAGAAAGTAACAGTGGTTATCCAGACCTCATTGCTGGTTTTGAAGGGAGCCCCCATCACAGTTCAAGCTTCAGGGTCCCAAAAATGTAGGTCCACCACTAGCCTGAATGACCATTACATTTTATGTTGTCAATTTATGTAAGTTTTAATGTTCTTGTCTAGGGTAAACATGTACCTACAGTCTACACTTATTTGGCATCACTAACCACTGACGTAACACAATGTACCCTTGACTTGGAATACCAAATGTTAATCCTTTTCTCAGCTCCCATAAATGATCCCATAGCAACCCACAATCCATACTAGGCCAAACCAGATGATATGCTTAGCATGTATATAGAAGCGGTGCTCCTTCAAGTGGTGAAAAATGATCTGTTTGCCATGGTATGTGCTTTCTTCACCTCTATGTCTTGCATTCCAGCATGTTTTGGTTTGTGATTGTTCACTGAGAGATAAACACATGCTTCCTTTGGAAGCTTGGCTGCAAAATCTGAGGCACAAGCTCAGGTACGACCTTCAGGGGTGGTGGGACAACACTGACTTTTACAATTGCTGGCACGATCACTTTACCAACTGCAACCATATCAACTGCTGCTGTATGACACTGCTCCCGTCTCCATCATCCTCTGAATTCGTCAGTGTAATTCACTGCAGAAATCCTAATCAGTGCCTAAATAAACGTTACCTAGTGCTATGCAAGCAAACAATAAATGTTAATTGGGTTGCCTCTGATTATCCATCATAATGAGCCATTACATGGCCATGAAGAACAGAACGGTAAATAGTGAAGATTGTAAGGATTCTCTTGAACAAGCAAATCCGCCCAGCTAACAACCATGTATCTTTTAATCCCTGACTCTTCCTGCATGGTGGGATTCAGTTTGCTGTTGTATCACCCTATAACATCACATGGTATTCTGAAGGTATGCTTACACTACCTTGTCTGCCTTGCCCCCTGGGCTTTGAAACGGATGCATTTTTGCCCTTCTTGCCAATTTCCTGCACAGGATTCTATTTGACAGTCCTGTGCAGCTCCTGGCTGAGCTACTGTCCTTCACAGGATTTGGATCACTTTCTTGCCCTTGTCAATTCCGCTGACTCTTACTCTGGTCAGTTTCAAATGGTTGTGTACCAAGGTTTCAGGCAAGTGTTTGAAACTGACCAGTGTAAGTGCTGGAAATTGACAAGCACAAGAAAGAGCTGCAAGAAGTCCTGCAGAGGGTATTAGTTCAGGCACATGCCGTGCAGGACCGACAGACTTCAATTGCTGCAGGAAATTAAGGGAAAGGGTGGGTGGGAGGGAAATCCCAGCCCTGTTCAAGAAGGGCACCTCCTGTAAGCCACTTGAAATGGCATGGTCCATTCTCCGTCTTCTGCCTATGGAGGATAGGAGAGGTCACGTGGCATGAGAACGGGCTCCTTCAGCCATGAAAAGCACTGTGGGTGATTTTAGAGAGACATCCACTTTTCAGATTGTTTCTTTTAATCCCGTAAACTGGCTTCGATCCTTTTAAGGTAAAGGGCAGCATATAAATGGGATGGATGGATGGATGGATGGATGGATGGATGGATGGATGGATGGATGGATGGATGGATGGATGGATGGATAGATAGATAGATAGATAGATAGATAGATAGATAGATAGATAGATAGATAGATAGATAGATAGATAGAGCCATATATTTAGTCTCGAACTAATTGGAGTAAAGGCAGGGTATGAACGTAACTAACTATTAATTAAACAACTATTAACTAGGGAAACAACTGACTGGGGAAAAAAAACCAGACAGGGTTCTAGAATTCCTCATCCAGTGGAAAATCAATGGGGCTTATGGATGTACACAGAAGATGATTCAGCAACTGGAGATTCTCAGATCAAATCTGCCCTTCTGAAAACTGTTGACTAAGCTGACTGCCAATCCAACGCTTCAAAAAGTTACTTTCTTGGACCTCAGCTCACAGGTTCATCCTGCCCCGATGGCCTCAGACCACTCTGAGCTCTTAAGAGGAAAAGTGGGATCTAGATCAAATTAGTAACAGCAGCACCTTTTAAAAGATCTGATCTTTTTTGGACTACCGCTTCCTCAGGTGCCATGTTTGTTAGGGGATTCTGGGACCCATAATGATACACCTACATCCAAATGCCAGCCTCAAACAAGAACGGAATCAACTGGTGAAGGGGAAATCAACACCAAAGGAAGTCCTACCGATTCAATGGGCCTAAACCCGTTGGGTCTACCAACAGGATTTAAGCCCTCAAAAGTAACTTTGCTAAGCTCTGACCTAGAGAGGTGGAACAAACCGTGTCCTGGGGGTGGGCGGGACAGAAGAAGGCCTTATCTTCCATCCCATGGTTCCCTTCTCAGACTTACTCCTTCAAAAAAAAGTTGTTTGCAACTGAAGATTTTGCATTATTTCTGTAAAGGAAGGGCAGGAAACAGCTTCACCCATGATGAGGGCTCACCAAGAGGCTTCACAGCTCCGGAGAAGTGACTGAGGTCAGGCGGGCTGATTCTGACCACCATGAGGGCGGCATGGAAACAACGGCTCAAGGGTCAACCTCGTGGCTGAAATTCCCCGGATCATCATCCCTTGTACCTGGAATTGTACAGCTGGGTTCGCTTTACCTCCCGTCACCTTCCAGCAACAAGGAAAGTAAACAAACATCAGGAGCCTTAATGAAGTAACAGCAATAATAATAATAATAATAATAATAATAAAAAAAGGCAGCATGCCAGTAACGGACCTGATGCTTCTGCAAACACAACACCCTGCTGGGCCAGGTCGGACTGCTAACCAGCTGCATCCATATTTAAGCAGCCTGGCGCTTACATAATGTCACAGGGACGCAAGGAAAACAGATGTGCGATGTTCAAATGCTGGGGTACAGATTTCTTCTAGAATACAACCCAATTAAAAGGGGGTCTGGATATTCACTTTGCAATTCCTAAACAGGATTATTCAGCAGGGATGGGATTTTTGGGGTTCCTTAGACTTTTGTTGTTTAGTCGTTAAGTCATGTCTGACTCTTCGTGACTCCACGGACCAGAGCACGCCAGGCCCTCCTGTCTTCCACTGCCTCCCGGAGTTGGGTCAAATTCATGTTGGTCGCTTCGATGACACTGTCCAACCATCTCGTCCTTTGTCGTCCCCTTCTCCTCTTGCCTTCACATTTTCCCAACATCAGGGTCTTTTCCAGGGAGTCTTCTCTTCTCATGAGATGGCCAAAGTATTGGAGCCTCAGTTTCAGGATCTGTCCTTCCAGTGAGCACTCAGGGTTGATTTCCTTCAGAACGGATAGGGTTGATCTCCTTGCAGTCCAGGGGACTCTCAAGAGTCTCCTCCAGCACCACAATTCAAAAGCATCAATTCTTCGGCGGTCAGCCTTCTTTATGGTCCACCTCTCACTTCCATACATCGCTACTAGAAAAACCATAGCTTTGACTATGCGGACCTTTGTCGGCAAGGTGATGTCTCTGCTTTTTAAGATGCTGTCTAGGTTTGTCATCGCTTTCCTCCCAAGAAGCAGGCATCTTTTAATTTCGTGGCTACTGTCACCATCTGCAGTGATCATGGAGCCCAAGAAAGTAAAATTTGTCCTTAGACTACAGATCCCATAATTCTCCATTCTGGGAGTTCTATCTGACTTGCATGCACCTGGAAAGAAGGCCTCAACTGGAAGGCTCTGAGGCCCAGCTAGGCCTAGCTCTGCCCAGTTTCCTGTTTCAGAAAGAGAACTCCCAGCTTGCACTGGGGCAGGAACAGGAAGCTTGGGAGGAGCTAGGCCTAACTAGGCCTCAAAGCTTTCCGGTTTAGGCCTTTTCTCCCAGGTGAGCCGCACTTAGGTGTGTGTAAGACAGGTAGAACTCCAAGAATGGGGAATTATGGGATTTGTAGTCCAAGAAACCAGAAAACCCCATGCCTATTATTCAGAGTGTGGTGGCTGAGTGCATCATTTGAGACTACTGGGAACAAGTAACCACTCTGGAAACTGGCAGCAAGACGAAAAGGCAATTTATTATACAGGGAACTTAATAAAAAGTGACGTAGAACACTGTACTACTCTGAACATGCCAGATTTCATCCAATTTTGGAAGCTAAACAGATCAAACCTGGCTAGCAGTTGGCTCCGGACCACCACAGAATGTTGGGTGTTGTATTGGAGAGGAACCATAGTTAAGCAGTGGAGCAGACGGAGGAGATGCTTTGCAACCAGGTTTGGTCCTCAACATGTCTAGTTTTAGCGAGCAAACAATCCTGTCTGAAACCCTGAAGAGCTACTACCAGCCAGAGTCTAACAATACTGGGCTGGGTGGACTGACTATAAGACAGTTTCTTATATTTCTGTATTCAGGGACATCTATCTAGGTAGGAAAAATATCTGAATCCCAAAGTCTGCTCAGTCATTATGGAGAAGCCATGTAAGTCTGCCCTGCTTCTAGTTGGGATGGAGCAGCAAGAAGAAACGGAAGGAGAGAGAGAAGGAAGGAAAGAAACCTAAGAATACTAATCTAAATTAGATCCAAACAAGAACAGAGAGTAAAACACACTTGGCCATGTATCTGCTTATTCCTGAACCCCCCTGGGGTTCTGACCACTTGCGGGGTACATTAGATTCTGTTGGGATTCCTCCATGTGACACGTACAGTAGCACATGAATTGCATGAGAAGTAACCTGTTTGCTCCTAACCATTACTAGCAAAGTGAAAGCCATGCTGGATGGGAGATTTTGAGAGCTGTGACCCCCCCAAAAAAGACCTGGTCTGTATATGGTTGACCACCTCTTGACCGTTGCCACATTGATTAACGTACAGCAACAAACACATAAACAGATAAAATGGCTGCAAGACCAAAGAGAGGTGGAATTTATTGTGACAGCCACTTGTAGTAAGCAGTGGCTTCTGTTTCTGGGGCAGCAAATGCATGTCAGAACCACTCCTGTCATATTTTCTGTTTCAAAGGGAGAGTCACAATGGCTTCTCGGCTCCGGCAACCTTTGCTTACAGGCAGAAATCTTCCTCTGCACGGCCTAATCCAATTAAGAAAGCAATCTTAAAAGCTTGTTTAATGAGAAGTTAAGTCCCTCTGAGTGCAAAGGGACGCCGTTCGTCATTGTGTTTACAGACGCAGCCTTAGTTTGCCTTCCTCAGACTGCAGACTCGGAGCTTTTCTCTCTGCGCATGTGCATGCACGCACACATAAAGCGCTGCCAGCATTTTGCTGAATGAGCAATCCGACAAAGAGTTCAGATTACTTAGACAGTGGTCCATCCGGAGCAGCCAGCAAATCTGTTCTGGGTTTTAGTCCGAACTTTACAGAAGTTATCAAAGCAGATGAACTCTATTCCCAACATAGGTTCAGTATCCCAGTTAGCTCCTTTAAAGCTTGGACTAAAACCCAGAGGAGAGCCACAGCCCCCACAACATCGGAGTTACCCATTTTGATCGCCAACTGCTACTTTTTACTGGGTCATAATATGGGAAGCATCCAACTGATGCTTACAATGCCGGAATGTGTAGGATTACACCTCTGACTAAAAACCTGATCACGTTCAAATATAGGAAGACTGACGTTTGTCCTAGACGAGGCCTCTTGATGGCCAAGGTTAAATCTGGTGGTCTCTGAGTGCGTTGGACTACAATTCCAGTTGGCTGTGGGATCATGGGATTCATAGTCCCTCGCCAGGTTGAAAAGGCCTGTGCTAGGCTTTCCTCAAAGAAAGAAAAAAAGTGCAAAATTGCACAATTGTTATGAGAGGAGTCCAAACAAGAAAATGGCAGAAGAGAGCAGAAATTAATAATAATTATGTGTTGTCAAGTCAATTCTGACTTATGGCAACCTTTTCCAGGGCTTCCTAGGTAGAAAATACTCAGAAATCCGTTATCGTTCCTTCTTCTGGAGGTGTCCTGGGATCCTGTGCAGCTGGCCCAAGGCTACCCAGGCTGGCTCTTCTCCTTAGAGGCGCACTCCCAACCTCTGGCTGAGCAGCCAGAAATTACCTGAAATAAAATCGCTATTTCCTTTGCTCAAAGAGATTTACACGTCTATTTTGGCTCAGCTCCATCTCCAGTCTCCACTTTGGCTTCCAGCACGAGTGGGGAAATATTTCATTTCAGAGACAGCCCTGCATAAACACATAAAGCAGGCTGAAGGCTCTAAGCCAGCTCTGCAGGAACACAAGCGACCAGCGAAAGAAGGCAGATAAAGCCCCATCAGCCTCACTTTTCCGAGCATGGATCTCTACTCTCCGACCTCCGGAGGAGAATGGCCCTTTTGGGTCCATGGGGAACATTGATGTAGAGAAGGTTTGGGGCCGAATTATTCAGGAGGAAAGGAGACCCCCCTCACTGTCTCACATGTGCCACCTTCACCCAGTGCAGCCTGAGGAAGGACTGAAGATCGAACACACACACACACACACACACAAATCACCCAACGCAAACAAGTACCGTCCACTTATAATCGTCAGCCATGGCCAAGAATTCGCGTATAATAAATCTGAGGAGTGGAGGGGAAGACAGGGAGGAAGAAGAAATGGGCTGCACTTCAGCTGCTTGCTGCATTAAAGTCGACCGGGGTCTGGACCTAAGGATAAAAAGGACGGGAAGGGCGTGTTGGCTTGAAAGAAATAACTATAAGCAACTTATAGCTGGCTGGAGAGCTCAATGGTTTAGGTCTCTGGCTGCAAAGCAAGAGGTTAAGAGTTCAATTCCCCACTGGGCCTCCTGGGAGAAAAGCCAGCCTGGGTAGCCTTGGGCAAACTGCACCATCCCAGGGCGCCCCCCCAGAGGAAGGGAATGGTAAACCACTTCTGGGTACTCTCTACCTATAAAACCCTGAAAAGTGTCACCAGAAGTCAGAATTGACTTGACGGCATATGATTATTATTATACTGGCTGGATAGCTCAAGTCTCCGGCTACAGAGCCAGAGGTCAGGAGTTCATTTCCCCACCGGGCCTCCTGTGACTTGAACCAGCCTGGGTGGCCTTGGGCAAGTTGCACAGTCCCAGGGCCCACCCTAGAGGAAGGGAGTGGTATTGCACTTCTGCATATTCTTTACCTGGAAAACCCAGAAAAAAGGGTTGCCATAAATCAGAACAGACTTGATGGTGCATGATGGTGATTATAAGCGACTTGGAAGGAGCCAGGTCATAGAGACCAGTCTGCTTTCGGTATCAGCACTGTAAGATTGTGAAAAGTCCTCAACTTTCTTCTCAAAAACATGTTTTCATGTCGTCCCATACACATTCCTCTGAATGTACGCCTCCCGGAAGTCATCAATTCATTGGGTTACCGAGAGCTGGAAGCAACCTGATGGAGCTACCACCACCACCACAGACAATCTTGCGTAGCCCTCGAGCGCCATATAAAAACAGGGACTCCTTTTAAAATGCATATACATATATAATTAACATTAAAGCTGCTTAGTCTTCTGCAAGAAACACTAATCAGAGCTTAGCTCTCACAAGGTCCTGTGATTGCCTCGGGGGGGGGGGGGGGAGGGAAAAGGTAAACAGAAGCAGAGGAGAGACCCTTTGAAAGACAAATTGGCAGCATGCTCATTAGTTTAATTAATCCACTGGCTTTTGATTGGTGCAAAAGTAAAAAAAAGAAAAAGGGATTCAAGCAGCCAACCACTCTGCCATCTTTGCAAGGAGATTGGGTCGGACATAAAAAATACTGTGTGGAGGAGAACGTGACGACGGACCGCCAGACTCTAGACACCAACATCAGCAGGGACTTCATGAGAGCATGAAATGGTTGGCCTTTGGCGGAAGAGCCAGGAATATTTTCTGGAAGCCTGCTCTGAAAAGGAGTGTGATGATTACGGGCCAGGCAGTGCATTTGGTGTCTTGAATTCAGTGCCCGATCGATGTGACCGGAGCAAGCATGTTTAAAAATACGGTTCAGAAGAGGATCAACCAGCTTTGGTCCACCACTAGGACGCGAGCAGTGTTTTGGTTCACACAGGTCTCCGTGCCAGTTTAAACTCCCTCTCCCTCTGCTACAGTCTCTGCCACCCTCAATTTTGGTTTCTTGAACTGGATGAGTATATTTTGGATCTGTGACAATAGGAGGCCGGTGTTTCTAAAGAGCCTCGCTCTGCTCCTGCCTCTTCCGCCACCCACGCAGAAAGGAACTGTTTATTTTGGCCACGAAAGGAGAAAACAGGGCTTCAGATGTTTCGAAACAAGAACCTTGCCCGATGTCTCATTGGGGACGTCTATGGTTCGGCCTGGCATTCTTTCCTCCTTAAAAGCAAGGGTTATTTTTTTTTTCACCCCAATGCTCACGTTGCCTGCTATTGTTCCTGTTCAGGATATTTCCATCACTGGAGTGATCAGGACCAAGAGCCAAAAAGCAGCTGAAGGAAATCTAGCATGAGCTGCTGAATATAAATCAGCATTAGGCACTCAGCGAAGCATCGGAAGGAGGGAGACGCATCCTGCAAACACACATAAATTGCACAGAATCAAGCGGGCATTAATTGCTGATTTTGCATAGTGGGTTTTAATTTAGCTCCTTACAGGGAAGTGCAACAGAAAATGCAGAGCAGCTGATCATGTCCCCCCCCCCCCCAGAGCTTTTCATCTTTCTTTGCAGCTTTTCACATTTCCATTTCCCTCTTGAATTTTAAATTAAAAGCTAAGGAATCCAGGATATTTACCAACTAGAGCAAGAATGTAACAAGTACTTCACGATATTTTTCGATCCTGACAAACCCCACGAGAACCAGGCGTCTCCCCAATGAAGACGGGGACAGAAATTTCCAGAGTTTTCCTCTCCTCTTCTCCCTGATGCCTTGGTGCAAGAATAAATTTGACAGTCCTGCGTGGCCTGTGCATGAAATATTATCCTCTGCAGGGTTTCTGTATCTCTTTCTTGCTCTTTTTAATTTCAGACTCTCACACGGGTTGGTTTCCAATGGCTGGCCGTCACAACGTGTACAACCTAGGCTAAAATAAAGGTGTGGGCAGGTTGATACGGATAAGAGCTACAAAACGCGATGTGGAGGATAAAGCCTCAGGCGCCAGCAGTGCAAGAGGGTCAAAATTTGAGAGAAGAGCAGAGACACCTGTTTTGAAGCTCAGAGGGACTGAGCAAGGAGATAACATAACCATAAATTCAAAATGCAGTGTGACATCATGTATCAACAAACTGAATCCCACAAGGAAGGAAGAGCCAGGGGGGAAAAATGAGTTCCGTTCTGTGAAATGAGGGTCATCACAGCCTTCCTCGTTTGGTGTTCTACTCTTAATGGCCCCCAATGGCTGCTGCTCAGGCAAGGTGGCTAGCATGAGCTTGCACAGCAGTCGGTAAGATTTATCCAAAGGGCAGGTAAGGAATCTTAGAAAGAATGGCATCAATTCCTGCACAGTATCTAAGGGATTCTTGAGTCCTCTGGACAAAAAACATGGGTGGGGGGAGTGTAAGAGAGAAAAACAGAAAGAGAGAGAATGAGAGAGAGAGAGATTGGCCTAAGTCCAGCTAGGGAATTTGAAGGATGAGTGCTGATTTAAAACTGGGTCTCTCCGGCTCTGAGAGCCAGTGTGGATAGAGGTCAGTCTAGGACTCAGGAGGCCTGGGTTCAAATCCCCGTTCAGCCACGAAAACCCACTGGGGGTTGACAATGATAAAAACCACTCCTTAAATATCTCACATACCTTGAAAACCTCTCTACTAAGTTGGAAGCAACTTGATAGCAGAAAACGACTCCCTATTCCAGACCAGCAGCTTGTAGCATTCAAATGTTTTCCTAAAAGGCAAGCTTGAAAGCAGAGGTGTGTGATCTGTGGTTTTAGATGATAATACTTAAAGTTCCCCAGGGAACATATCTTCTGGGAGCTGTACTTCAAAACCACGAACCTGCACACCTTAACAAAACACTACCTGATTCACTGATTGACCTTTTGCATCGCTCACAAACCAGAGCTTTCTGGTTGGCGTAGAGTGCATTAAAAATGGGAAACAACAACAATGGGGGGGGGGGGGATACAAGAAAACAATGACTAAAGATTGCATATAGAACCAGAATAAAGCCAGCAGCAGAGAAGATGCCATTGCAAAAAATAAAAACTCAATACCAGCAGATGGACAAGAGTACAAAGACACAGAAACGCTAGAACATTTCTTTAAGTTCCTTGGAGAATTCAAAGTTTCCCACCTGGCATTGGAAAGATCATGAGATAGGTGCCAGGTGAGTCTGTCTTTGAAGGTGAATCCATAATCACCAGAGGAAAAAATCCTGGCTCACCTTATTTGGTGGGTTCCCTCACAAAATTTTGTTGTTGTTTAGTCGTTATGTCGTGTCCGACTCTTCGTGACCCCATGGACCAGAGCACGCCAGGCCCTCCTGTCTTCCACTGCCTCCCGGAGTTGGGTCAAATTCATGTTGGTAGCTTCAGTGACACTGTCCAACCATCTCGTCCTCTGTCGTCCCCTTCTCCTCTTGCCTTCACATTTTCCCAACATCAGGGTCTTTTCCAGGGAGTCTTCTCTTCTCATGAGATGGCCAAAGTATTGGAGCCTCAGCTTCAGGATCTGTCCTTCCAGTGAGCACTCAGGGTTGATTTCCTTCAAAATGGATAGGTTTCATCTCCTTGCAGTCCAGGGGACTCTCAAGAGTCTCCTCCAGCACCACAATTCACAAAATTTAGTGTCTGGGTAAATAGTATGACAGGAGACTCTCCTTCTGGTAACTTGTCCCCCAGAGGTATTTAATTATTTTCAATGAATTTCTTTTTTGTTTTCCCAAATTGCAAAGGTAATGGTAACTAACTTCTCTCTCTTTTTGACCCTGGGAAACCCTAACTGTAACTAATTACTCTGGAAAAGAAACTTTCCAATCTCGACTCTGGTTCTACTCCTACCTTCTTGCCATGACACCATAAAAGCTCTCGATATTTCACCAAGGACCTCCGACGCAGGCTCACAAAGACGACGCGCAAACTAGTCACGACAACCTACAATAATAGGATTACAACCGACAGATGGCAAAGCAGCAGGAGTGCCCTGGTATTTGTCACACCTCAATGCAGCTTTACCACAATGCCCAGCCTGCAGTGTGCCCAGCCGCCGTGAACCATGCAATGGGATGCAGCGCCCGGTCAAAGAACCAGAAGACCAGAATGGCTTAGGAGGAGGAGATCTGGGGGCCACCCTAACAAGAAAGGCTTGGATCCAGAAGGATCTCCTCCATTAAGCTGATAGACCTCAACATTTCCCAAGGACAAAAGACAAAAAGGAGGCCAGCCATGGTAGTGTCTCCATAAGGTTAGCTACAGCAAAGTCAAAAAAGACTCTTGTTAAAGAAACCACACAGATCTTTAAGGTGACACAGATTGCGTTTGACCAACACAAAGGCAGTGTGCAGGTTAACAGGTTCATGGAAAAATGATGCCAGATCCAGGTTCCAGGGGCCTGGAAAACACAGACCCGCAAATCCAACTGGCAAGCTGCATTTTAAGATGAAAAAACAGCATTCCTCATCACTTCTCAGCAGACAGGCTGTCGTCCTTACTGTTGTTCGGAATACCGAATTCATTACCTGCATTCCACATTAATAACGTATTGCACTGCCATGACAAACAGGCTAAAAATATTCCCGGAAGTACACCGGGTTTCCTGTAGTGGCTAATTCTGATTTTGCACCTTGGGAAATATTTATTAAAATATGAAAGACAAAAACCAAAGAGTACTTTGAAGATGGGTAAGAGAAGGAACACATCCTGAAAAATTCCAGTCAAAATGACTGAAATGAATTTATTTTATTTATTTAAAATATTTTTAACCCCCCTGTCTCCTAAAAAAAGGAGTGGATAAGCTTCAAAGCCTAGATAAGCTTGAAAGCCTTCCAGTTTAGGCCTTCTCTCCCAGCAGAGCCACAGTTAGGTGTCTATAAAGTATCTGTGTGCCAGGTCCAACTCCCAGAATGGGGGATTATGGGATCTGTGGTCCAAGAAATATGAAAATCCCATCTCTAAGAAGCAAGAGAACATAGGCTGTTCTGGGACCCCCAGCATCTTGAAAGTCACTTGTGAAGACATCCCCAAGAATCCTGTCTGCAGGATTTCCAGGGGATTTCACTGCTCAGCCACATAGATCTTGATTGCCACCCCTGCTATGTGTGACACGTGCGGGCCAAATGTTCGTCCCGCTCGGGCTGCCCTTGACACGTCGAAGCCAACCTGTCTCGCTTCCCCCTGCCGTGTACACACAGGAGACAAGAACCGAGCAAACAAGCACAGGGGGGCGGTGGGGCTCTGCTGTCGCTCAGCCAGGAAGGCCACTGGCTGAGTTCGCATAAACACTGGGAAACGAGCACAATGGATAGAACAAGAACTTTGGGGGGGGGGGGCTTCCTTTTGGAGGCCCAGAAGTCTTCTCCAACACTCCTCTTGCGGGCCCTTGTCAAGGAAGTAGAAAACTGCTCCTCTCAAGGAGAAGCGGCAGGAAGCGGGTTTCGGTCTCTGGATACTACTTAAGGCGCCAAGACAATAGGCAGGCAAGGAAACAAATCAATGAACTCTCTTACAGACGAGGGGAAAAACCCCATGCCCATAAATCCTGCTAATCCCACAGATCTGCTCCTTTCAATGTGGCTACAAGCAGTCTCTGGACAATTTCACGAGGAAGCATCCTGTTTGGTGGCTCCTGTTCCTGAAATATTTAGGTCAACCTTCTCCAGGGCTCCTGCTGGCAACGCTCCGTGGAATGGCGCACCTGCCTGCAGAGACCCGGGGCTGGGAGTCAGGATGCTCCACTGGGTCTTCCCGGGAGAAGGGCCAACAAAGATGACCACTCACAGCTTCTGTGGCTGATGGGGTTCGGTGCCTTGCCACCCTGGGTGGCCTTTGGACAAGCCCCACGGCCCCACCCGAAGGAAGGACTGGTGAGCCCGTTCTGAATGCTTGATACCGAAAAAACCCTAGAGGGCTGCCCCATAGTCAGAATCATCTTGACAGCTAATAATTTCAATTTCGGCTAATTAGGTGTCCAGCAGGTATACTGCATTACAAATTCCATAACCCACAATCAATGCCTCTGTGTTATCAGTGGACGATGGGTGTGGTACTCCACCACATCTGGAGTGTGATACGTTGGGGCAAGCTGATTTAAGGTTTGACAACAACAGTTGTGCAGACGTTTTGGCTCTTGGACTAACTCAAAACCATGAAGTTCTTTGGATAACTTCGGCCCCATTGCTGTCTCTCACCTGAACCCAGTGGTTTTCAACCTTTGGTCTTGCTCTGGACTTTAACTCCTGCCCAGTATGGCTAAAAGTCAAGCATTCTAAGAAGTGAAGTGCAAAACATCTAGAAGCTCAAAGGTTGAAAACCACTGACATCCCATGTTGTAGTTTTTGCAACCTCGCATGCTGCCTTTCGTAGGTTTGGCTGGGAGGGACTTTTCTGGGCTGGGGTGACTATATATTTATCCAGCACTAACCAATCGTTCCTTCTCTGCCTCTGAATTCAAAGAGAGCCCTGCCTCGTCGCTCTGTGTCTTTTTCTCTCTCTAGAGTGTGTTGAGGTCTATTGTTGAAAGCTGTCATGTTTGTCAGTTTGCTGTTTGATCAGTTCAATTGTAAGTAATGAAACTTTTTAATTTTTTTCTCCTACTAACGTCTCAGAATGAGTTACTGAGAGTATATGTGCCAGCTGATAAGAAAAGAAGGTGGACTACTCTGGGGACTGTGAAGCTATTCTGCTCTGTGAATTTTGGCACTAATCTTACTGTGAAGATAAAATGGGACCGAGCGAGGGTGGTCAGGAATACAGCTCAAACTCTTTAGAAAACAGGGGAAAGGAAGTATCAAGAATGCATAAAATAAAGCTGCCTGAAGCCAGAATGACAGGAAACTTTCTTTTTCAAAAAACACAAATATAAAATAAATCTTGCGTGCTTCTCATAGCTCAAAGCAGCTTGCCAAAAAATTTACCTCGTTTTAATAAGAGAACAACAAACAAAGCATCACCCTTGAAAAACAAAAATAAAGGAAAAGCTTGAACAAACCAACTAGCAGTTTCTTTAGAAACACAGACACATCAACCAAGCCCTCCCAGAACAGAAGGATCTTATATTCTTGCAAAATATAAGGCAAAGATGCCACGCTAAACACTGCTGTGGGCTGTTTATCTTCCTTACAGAGTCCTGTGCAATTTCCCAGCGTTGAAATCTGCCTAGGTTTGCAGCCTGAGCCCCGATCTAAACACAACTGTACATGAAGAAGGCACACAGAACGAGGGGGAGACAGAGGGCAACACAGAACGACTCAGTGCAGAGGGATAACTCCCAAGGCTGAGGTTTACAGCCTGCTCTCCATTCTTACTGATCGGTTGCCATCTTACCGATCCGAACAGCTACGAGTGTGGCCTGGAGCATTAAGTTAGAAATAATTTCTTCTAAAAAGCCAGTGGCTGAGAGGGGGCAACACTGCCATCCCAAATTAGAGTGGGCTGCGGAGGGAAAGGTGCACCCCCGAGCCTCTAAGGACTGCCAGTGCTGCTTACAATGGAAACTGGATACATGGCGAACGACCCCTAAATGTGCCGCTATCTACCCCGTAGGAGGAAACCGTGCAAGGAGGAAAGACGTGCCCACAGATAACAGTTTGAAGCTGTGACCTGTGGTTTCCCCCCTTTTTTATTTTTCCACAGCTGGGGATAAGCCAGATGTGACACCTCAGGTCCCCCTGAAGCAGAACAAACGGATCAAGACGAACAAGGTCATTTTCTCTGAAGCTAGGGCTGCCTTGTAGGGCTGCCTCATAGGAGGCTCCCGGACACCTCCAGGCAGGCCATCACACTGTGGCGAAAGAGACGTCCTTCATGCTAATTAGCAACTTGCTTCGAGCCTTTCCTAACACAGCCTGACCCCAGACCTCCACAACTTTCTAACCAACGTAGGCTGTTGATGAAGGTCCACCGAAGACAGGAGCAGCCTTCAGCCGTTCCGCCCTGGGGCAGCAACACAGAAGGAGACTTCGGCTGTAATCAGATGGCCAGACAGACCTTCATCGGATTGCACCAGAAAGGGGCTGCCTTACAACGAACAATCTCCCTAAAAATGACTCTTTGGTCCATCGGGGAATGGCTGAACCCTGGCCTCCAAAAGCAGCAGCCCTATAGCTGGACCACCACCACCACCACCACCATCATCATCACATTCGAACTGCAGAGCTGGAAGGGATCCCATGGATCATCCAGTCCAGACCCTGTCAAGGAGGCCGAGGGGGGAATCGAACTCCCGAGCTGTCCAGCTTGGGCATGGATCGGGGTCGGGCTGGAACGCAATGGCCCCCTACGTCGTGCGATCACCAGGAAACCGATTGAGAACATTTGTGCATGCATCACCCATAGACTCTCGATAAAAAAAGGTTACAAAATGTTGCTCTGCACCCCTGCCTTTTCAATTTCTTGGTCTGAACTATAAAATTGGCGTCTGCATTTCAACCCTACACACGTAAGGGTAAGCAAGGAAACTGGTGGTTATTGATTTGGTTGCTGGCTTTGAAGAACCGATTCACAACTGAATTCTGAATAATTGAGGTTATTTTCTCAAGGCTGAAATCGCCCATTGGGATGCAGCAAAGGAAACCTTCCATGCTGAGAACTTACAGCTGTTAAACATGAACAGAAATTACTTTCTAATTCTATTGAATAACATACACTCCCGGATCCGCACTACAAAAGAGAACTATGTGTGCAGAGAGCCAAACCAGAGTAAATCAAACATCTGTTTTTCCTCTCCAACAGAAACAGAGTGGGAACCATGTTTAAACCATCTCGGTTCAGCCCACAGTGAGTCATACACGTGGACTTACCATCAGATATCATTCCCATGACTTAAAAAGCCACCCCTAGTTTCCGATGAGCTCAAGTGACACATCTAAATACAATCTGGCTTTCGTGATGAAGCCCCCCGCTGTCTCCTTCTGTCACAAGACGCTGGTGCCACTTGAGATCTCTGGAGTTCCACCAAGACAAACAGCTGGAAGCCAATGAACACTTACTTGGACACGCCATGCATTGTCAGGGACCCACAGTCCTTCCTCCAACACAGACACTCACACCCACATGAAGCTCCTCACGCCACTTCAGCCCATGAGTCGAGTGGGCTCAAGAAGGGGCTCCATCACCCATTCCTTCCTGAGTTGCAGACCAGGTGGTGGAGGGAGAACCTCAACACGGCGCCAAATCTTCAAATAAGTTGCTTCTTATTTGTTTATGTATTATTTGCTCACTTACTAAATAAGTGAACAAATAATACATTTTTAAAACAAACCAATATTTTGGTTTGTCTTAAAAATTTATTTATATATTACTTACAATTTCTACACCTCTGCGACACCCAGCTGTGGAAGGTGGAGCAGTGACTTGCGAATACAGTCCAATCTGGATTTACATTCACTTTTCTATTTAGCACAAGCCCCGCTCTATTTATTTGTCGATGGGGATTTCTTTTGATAAATCCTTTTCTACGGTTGTTGCTGTTTTTGTTTGTTTGTTTGTTTGTTTTGATGCAATGCTTCCACTGAGAAACTACAGGAGCGATCCCTGGGACTGAGCCCGAGTAGCAAAAATAGGTTCGGCACTCTTGAGAACTCCTTTAAAGTGCAGGCTAAAACCCAGAGTGGATGAAACTGACCTCACCCGCCTCCACCACAGGCAACCTTTCCTTTAAAAAGCCATTACATTCAGCAATAAAGCTTTCCACTCACCCTAGATCTAAATTGTAAAAAAAAAAAGGCACTCTGTACATGAACGTGTTCTGTCATTTTTGCACCCTCTCTCTCAGTATTCAGCAATGGCAACAACCTCACATTCTGGTGAAGCGCGGGAGGGGGGGGAGAGACCTCTTTTGTTCTGAATGACACCTCCCAGAATTCTGGGATATTTGGAGAAATGTAACCCAAAAAGGAGAGCTTTTCTCACCCCTGAGCCGGCCTGCCCTGCATTCATTTTCTGATTAAGTTCCGATGTGTTTTGCTTGAGGGACGCACTTGGTCTTCTAACAGCCCACCCAGGTCAGGGGTGTGGATCTAGAATGAACATGGACCCTTTTTCAAAGCGCAGGGTTAGAAATGCTGCCCCTTCTGCCTTGCCTCGGCTCCCTGCAGCTGGTCCACCGCCCTGGTCTGCCTAGCTGTTCTAGAAGGCGATTTTCTCGCCTCCTCAACCTCTTCCCGCACCCCTTCCCTCCTGCTTGGTCATCACAGCATCCATTGTTTATGCAAAGCTTTAGAAATTAGATCTACTTTGGCTAAAACACCAAGATTATTTCCTGGCCAGGCGTCAAGAATATGGTGACTGTTGCTGATCCTTTATCGTGGGCCAGAGACGTGGCGGGAGTCCGCACGGTGTCTTACGCCACCGGAGAGCTCACACACCCTTCGTGTGTTGGTGGACTGTGAGGTTATGCTTGGCAACAGACCTGGATGGGCTGCAGCTCCAAGCCGCTCTGCCTGGCACAGCCGGGGATGAGGAATTCTGGGAATCGCTGTCCACCATGTTGAGCATCCTTCTTTGGCTTTTAGAGACCAGAATTTTGGAACAACCAAGTACAGGCAACACAGAACCAGCGATGACAAAGGAATGACATTATGACTGCCATATTTCCCTCCTTCCCCAGGGTAACTTTTAACAGTTATTTCAATGCTACGGATACCTGGTTTCACTAAACAGAGGGGAAGGAATTCCACATCAGTCAGGGGTTGGCTTATGCCAAAATTTGTGCTGCTGGTGGGTGTTGAGGAAACCACATGGTGGACTGGAAACCAGAACATGGTGCATGGCTTTAAAAAAAAAGAACTGAGAAAATAAAGTTACTTTTGAAAATTATAACTACAATGGTAACTAACTACCATTAGATTTGGAACTGTAACTGCAATGGATTACTTTTTGAAAACACACTTTCCAAGCACTTAAAAGGACTCTTTATCTGAATGACAAGCTGTCTGTCATCCCTGCATCTCTGCATAACGGCGGGGGTCGGCAACGGGATTCCCAGGAAATCCATTATGTCCCTAGCAGC
The DNA here is from genome assembly GCA_037013535.1 of Intellagama lesueurii. Taxonomy (NCBI): domain Eukaryota; kingdom Metazoa; phylum Chordata; class Lepidosauria; order Squamata; family Agamidae; genus Intellagama; species Intellagama lesueurii. Next base: position 14,777,376 of record JBAJHW010000010.1, read on the forward strand.
GTTGTGCCCCATATTCTCTCCAAAGAAACGCACGGTTAGCTGCTTTCCTCCCCTGTCCCATGTGGGCCAAGAGAGAAGTTCATTCAATGGCGCCCATAAGAATCAAATGTAGATAAATCCTTAAAATATTGCGGATGAGGGTTGAGGTCTCTGTCGAACATCCACACGTCTGCAAGTCAGAAATGGAGGGTCGTGTCACCCTCCAGAAAGAAGCTGGGAGACTCCCAGTTATCCCTCACCACCAGCTATGCTAGCCAGGGCAGCTGGGAGCTGAAGACCGGTAGCTGCTGATGGCCCCCATCTTGCCTACCCTGGTTTAGATCACCTTTGCAAATTAACCTCTGGCACGTTGCAGACAGAAGCTGGATACTGTGCCTGCTGCCACACCTGGAACAGCTGCTGGGGAAGCAGCCGGTCAGCAGGCCGTTCTCTCAAATGGAAGCTGCAGGGCCGTCTCTGTCCAGCAGGAGGCACTGTCCGCTTCCTTGAAGGTCCACAGTCTCTCTCTGGAACCCAGGACACATCACGCCCCCCCCCCCCTCAAGGAGGGGGCACCAAAGCAGCCAGTCCGTTCCTGCATCATCCCCTGGTACCCTTGGGCACGTAGGCATCAGGCTGGCGATTCTCAATCATTGGGCCCTCTGCCTCGGGGGGAGGGGAGGTTTTCTTCGGATTTCAGGGGAGCATGCAGTTTGGGAAGAAAACGGGAAATCATGTTCAGTGTAACAATTTTAATTAGTGTAAAGAAGAAGTGTTTTTTGTTCGTTCGTTTTTTAACTGAAACAATTCCCTTACTCAGTTGGCAAATTTCTACATTTCGGCTGTGATGCTCACCTGTCAAACGCAATTACGCTTTGAAGGGGGAAGTGTTGAGATATTTATGTTTATCAACAGAGGGCATGGACTTTCAAAAATGTAAGAAACAATTCACTCATTTTTGATGCACTAGAAAGAATTCGAGGCATGTTTGCATAATAGCCGCCCTCTGAGAGACGGAACGTACACCGAGGAGGGGAAATAAACCCCCTTGTTGTTCACACGGGACTGAGGAACACGTGAAATTCAGACATTATGATATAGCAGGGGCTCCAAACTTCTGACTTCACCCAGTTATAAGCTTTCTATGCCCACAGAAGCACACAGTGAAAAGTGGAAATAAAGCGTGCTTTAAGTAAGAGAATGCAAATTCCCCATGGACTTTTCGGCTTAATCGAACATAATGCAGGAGATTTTATGATCTAATGATAACTGATGAAGCACTCAGTGGTTTAGACATCTGGCTGCAGAGCCAGAGGTTAGGAGTTCGATTCACCATGGTGCCTGCTTGACAGGTGGGATCAGGAAGAAGCCACATGGTTGTAGAAATAATACAAGGTGATACCTTTAATCGAACATTAAGAATATAAAAACAAACAAAAACAAACCAGCGAGCTTTCGGTGATAAATCATCTTCTTCGGGGCTGTGCATCAAGTTCTCGTGAGCCATTCCAAACTTATACGCTGTTATTACTGTCCCAGATTCACCTGGCGGATGGTGTAGAGAGGCCCGGTTCGCTTCTTAGCTAGAAACCAACTTTCATGCTGCAGCTGCTTCCGTCTAAGAAGCGAACCTGGCCTCCACATCGTCAGCCAGGTGAATCTGGGACAGTAATAACAGCGTATAAGTTTGGAACGACTCACGAGAACGTGATGCACAGCCTTGAAGAAGATGATTTATCATCGAAAGCTTGCTGCGTTTTTTTGTTTGCTTTGTTTTATATTCTTAATGGTCGATTAAAGGTATCACCTCTTTCTGTGTTTATATTATTCCTAGACAGGGCATGGACGTGATGATCCATTGGGTACCTTCCAGCTCTGCAGTTCTAAGATTATTCTTATTAATTTTCAATGCTTAAGCAAAAGGGAACAGCTCTCCTGCCTCTCACCCACCCAGCGGCCAATTTTAAGCTTGAAAAGAAAAGAAAAACAGATGTCCCAAAATCCCATCACATTATCTTCCATGTGGTCTCGGAAGACCATTTATGAAACAGCACAGGCTCTGTCGCGCTATGGAAGCTGGCACTCTACGATGCGCTGCATGCAAATTAAGCCCCCCTGCAGGTGATGGAGCTAATTGGGCAGGGGTTTTCCCACAGAACCCACGCTTGTCTTCCAGGGCCAAAATGGAAAATATCCAGACATTTCTGGAGACAAGTGAGCGCAAGGACTGCCAAAGAATCCGGGCACACAGTTCATGTCTCTCTCGTGGTACACGGCTTCGGATCTCCGCTTGGGAATGACTATTCTAGCATCTTTGTGTCTATTCTGTGCCATCATGTCGCTTCCAATTAAGGCCATCCATTAATGACTTCCAAAAAGGCTTATCAGTAACAGATCTGTTCGTATCTTGCAGACAGGGTGGATACAGTCTAAATAAAATTGTCTTAAATGAAAAGCACTGAATAATCTGCAAAAAAAATTCACATGAGAAAAGTATGCTTGTGTTTCCTACATAACCTTAATTCGTATTTTTCACAAAGTAAGAAAATTTAATTATGCAGGCTACACATTGCTCTCCCCTCCCCCTGCCCCAGCAAGCTGGATACTCAATTTACTGACCTCAGAAGGATGGAAGGCTGAGTTGACCTTGGAAATCAAACTCAAGTCGTGAGCAGAGTCTTGACTGTAGTACTGCAGTTTAACCACTGCACCACAAGGCTCCAAAAATCTGAAGAGACACTTACAGAAGTCCATAAGGAGAGGGGGAAAGGGGAGAAAAGGACATACTTGAAGTGAAAGAAAATGCATTACTTTTGCAAAAAGAAAAAAAAAGGAAAGGTAATGCATTATTCACTAATTCTTTGGTACTTTTGGGGGAGGAAATTATTATCAAAAAGTTGAGGAAATGGCACAAAATTTGGAGTTGGGAATCTCCTCAGAATGCCTCAAAACAGCATTTTATTTTTAGTCCACGAAAAGTGATGAGGAAAATGTTACCCACGGGGGCGGGGGGGGGGGAGCTACCATTACTAGTTGTCAGGTCATCTGTGAAAGGAACGCCATTATGCCAGTGTATCAAGCACACCCGATTCTGCTCCTTGGAATACCTTCTTTCTAAACTCTGTCTACAAGCTGTCAAGCCCTAAAAGAAAATATCAAAGCTCAATCCCTTTGTGTCCAAAGGGTAGAAAAGTCTGAGTCCTCCCTGTGAGGTAGGCCAGGCTCGGAGAAAAAAAATGTTGTCGGCTCCTTGAGCTTCATGGTTCAGCAGCAGCACTTGAACCCAGGTCTCCCAAATCCCAGGACAATGCTCTACACACTGAATTTTACCAAGGGAGTGATAACACTGACCTACCTAACGTCGCACAGTGGTTAAATTGCAGTACGGCAACCAAAATGTGCTCACGACCCGGGGGTTCAATCCCAGGTAGCCGGCTCAAGGTTCACTCAGCCTTCCATCCTTCTGAGGTTGGTAAAATCCGCACCCAACTGGGGGTGGTGGTGTTGAGTTTGCAGGCAATGTGTAGCCTGCATAATTAAATTGTAAACCACCCAGAGAGTGTTTTAAGTGCTATGGAGTGATATATAAGCAGCATACTTTGCTTTCATGTGTGTGTGTGCATGCGTGCGTGTGTGTGTGTAAAAAAGATAGTGACAATCAGTAGTGAAAACAAAAGAGCCACTGGTTTAAAAGACAAACTTTATTATGTTTACTGTCAAAGTTGTAATTTTCTGTATTTTCTCTTTATTGTTGTTGTTATATCATGTGGCATTATTAATAATTTAAAAACGGAGGAAAGGGGGAAAAAACCCTCTCTTAATGATAGAAATGACGTCTTAAGTAGAACCAGAAAAAAAGCACCCCTAAATTTTCCTGAAACCAACGGGACAGACAGAGAGATTAACAGAACCAGCATTTTTATTCTACAGAGTCTGATAGTTTAACCATTACACTACCCAGCTATTTACTTACACTGTGCAGACTTTCCTCGAAAACAGCTCAGCAGAAGCAACCCTGTGCCCTGCTTTGGGGGCTAAAAAAAAGGGTGTGTGTGTGTGTGTGTGTGTGCGTGTGTGTGTGTGTGTGTGTGTGTGTGTGTGTGTACACGCACACACATATATATGAGAAGACTAAAGACATCTGTGCCCAACCGAGGTCTTGTGCAACTTCGAAAGCTCTTCAAAACAAGGAGGCGAGGCTCCTTCCCCCCGTTGTGGCTTTAATAGTATTTATAGCACAACAGGCTGCCTTCCACACAGGAAGGCATGGGGCAAACAGAACCCCTGTTATTCCAGTCACTGACCTCTGGCTCTCCGCCATGCAGTACTGATCTCGCTCAGGGCTGAGGGGGTGGAGGACTGGAGTAGGGGGAGGAAAGGTTTCTAGGTCACTAATTTTAGAGGCTGGCAGGAAGGGGGGCGAGGGAAGCAACGCCTGCACCCTGTGCCCATATTTCAGCAAGATGTACAGACTGCTGACAGGTATTTCCCGCTTGGATTATCTCCCTCTTAGCTCAAGAATATTGCCCTGGCCTCTGAACCCACATTCGCTCCGTAAGCACAGTTTTCTAAATTCCCCACGTACCAGCTTGCGCAAAAACGCTCGTAGGCTTTTCCATAATCCTTTACCCGTTTCCCAAGAGTAAATGACACTGGACATGCCGGGTCCTGCCTCTGAAGAGAAGTATCTAAAGAGTGGGTGGCATCCTACTCCGCATAAAGCGCTACCATGAATGAATGAAGTCGGTGCTTTCATTTCGAGTCATGTGCCGGGTCTGTGACTGGCACGAGATGAGAAATGCGAGCCTTGACTTCTTAACTAGAGGCAATTAGCTGGGGCAATTTATAACACCAGCGGGCATTAAGTTGTTACTTAACCCTATCGGATTCCAACCTCTTGGATTCCAGTCGCTATGTTGCCAGGATCCTCAAGGAGTTTCCAGATGAAAAGATGTTAACGGTAATGCCTTATTTTGCTTTGGTCACAACAAACCTCGTGTGCCCACTAATCCTGGGCCCCACGTATCCGTGAGCCGGAACACACCCACAGGAAGGCAAGAAAGGTGGCCGAGGGTCTAGAAACCCAGCCCGACCCTGAGCGGCTGAGAGAAAGGGGTCTGTTAGCCTGAAAGAGAGAAGACAGAAATGTGACATGACAGACACCTTTAGGTATCTGGAAGCCCGCTTGTTGTTGTTGTTTTTTTGCTGCTTGGGAGGGTGGGACCTGAAGCAACCGATTCAAATTACAAGAAAGCAGTTTTGAACAAAACACCAGGCAGGACACGCAGAGGCTAAGAGCTGTTAGACAGTGGAACCAAAGTGAATTAAAAAATCAATGCTTTAAAAAAAACATTTTAAAAAGATCTAATAACAGAATAGGGATTATAATCTCTTAGTCTGTTTTCCGAGATAACCTTTCAAATTATTTTTTTTTAAAGTTTAGGGTCTGCCAGCTCTTTGATCAGGGCCTCGATTTTTATGGGTGTCCGTAGAGATCATCCAGGTCCACGTTTTCTGTCTCCTCCTGCCCTGAGTCTAGGAGATACCACCAGAAAAAAAAGCCACAGTGCTGTTGTGACAAGAGCGCTCTACTAGGACCCCAGAGACCTGAGTTCAAGTCCCCGCTCAGCCGTGAAACTCAGGACTGACCCCGAGCCAGGCACCTTCTCTCAGCCTGACCTACCTCACAGGACTCTTGTGAGGAGAAAGTGGAGAGGAGTTAAAATAAGCACTTTAGCCTACTGGATAAAAAGCAAAGGAACAAAAAGAAGCAACAGTTGTACACGGTAGACCCAGAGCCACAAAATGTTTCTGGTTTGCACCACTGCACCCATAGACTGTTACGTCAGTTGGGGGATTCTGGGGGCTGTAGCCCAAACAAGAAATATTTCCAAACCCAACGTCCATAGCTAATGGGTCACACCTTGTCCTCATGTTGCCCAGCCCGGCTTTCACTCAGAAACCCCCAGTTGTGTGTTCTCTTAACAAGGCTCTGCCTTTGGCTGATTCGACTAACATTTCCAAGAAACCATGCGTCTCACACTAGAGAATGTGGACTGCCATTAAGCTAATTGCAAGTGTGATAGAACCAGCTGGTAAAAGGCAGTTTACAATCGGAGGAGGAGGATTTATTTTTCTTTCTTTCTTTCTTTTTGCAAGGTTTTTTCGGGGGAGAGAATCGTTTACAACAACCCTACCCGGCTTCTAATTAACTGCAATTCTTTTGCATGGAAACTTGCTCTGTGGGCTTTAAAGAATGCTACTAATCTATCTTTCGCTCCAAACACATCAACCTCATTTGCTCAGAGCAATCAGCTGAGAATCCACTCGGCTTTTCCCACCAGGGCAACCGGAGAGTCAAACCAGACGTGGCCTGCTTAAGGTGCTCTTCAAACCACGGAAGGGGGCTTATCGCTCCCAAACTAGGCAGGATTCACAGCGATGCTGGCAAGCCTTTGGTACCAAGTCCCGAATCCCAAGTCCCTGTTAAAAACAAGTTTTTCCCCCCAGAAAAAAGGGAGAGGGTGGGTAGGTGCCGAGTCGTCATTCGAATCCTAGTCATTGAAAAAACATCAGCCTCAAGTTGCCGGCGCAACTTAAGTCCAGCTTGACCGTGAGTCCTGAGACTCAAGTCTCCATCCCTGAGGATTCATAAACCAAGAAACGAGCCCGGGTTTGTACCTTCTGGCTCAGAAGCAACAAGGCAAGCCAGAAAATAAAATGACAAACATGCACAACACCATACAACAGTTTATCCTGGCAAAGAATCAAAAGGTTTTGATTTGCCAACCTGGATCTAATAAGCACCAATGCTATCTGATGCACCTCTCTGGATCATGACCTTTTCACTCCTTTTGCAAAATCAGTTTTCCCATGCCCTGATTTGGCCCAGGGTGGCCAGTTGCCCACCACTCTTTGAAAGGGCTTTTCTGGGCCACTGACAAACGGGAGGGCTGTTTCCCACCCTCTTACATGAGTTTTGCCAACACTCTCCATTCATTTATTCCGCTTATTCCCTTCCAAATTCTCTGTTTGCCCAAAGCAGCTACTCGGTGTTCTTCTGTCGGCAATTACGAGGGAAGACACGGCAAGGTGGGTTTGTACGAGGAAGGAAAAATCGGAAAAGAGTGGAAGACCTGCAACCCTGCTGAGCCGACGGAGGTTTGCTGTTGATTTTTTTTTTTTTTTTTAAAGAATTCAGAACAGCCTTGGGCCTTCAAAGTTCAGAACACAGTTGAAGAGCCTGTCTTAAGCAAAAGATTCCCTGGGCCATGAACACACCCTTTGGGTGATTTATAGCACATTAAGGGAGACAGCTCCAGGAATAATCTCTTGCCAAATGCAACATTGTGAAGTAAGAGTTTGGCAGGGCGCTTCCAAGTCTCAAATTCTCCTCCCTGACTCCCCACCCGGGCCTCATTTATGTAACTTTCAGGTCTCTGTAGGGTCACACCTCTCCCTTCTGCAACACACAGGCAGCCTGTGCCGTTTCTCTCCTGCTGTGTCGGCAGTGAGAGAGCTTGCTTTCTGTCTGGCATTTCTTCAAGGTGAGGTTCTCGCTGAGCAACAAAACTCACTAATTCCACAGAAATAAAAGACAGTAGTCTTTACACAACACAAGTGCAAGGCTAGGTAATATTTCTAGAGACCACTAAAGAAGTCATACAATCTGCTAGCTTTCGTGGTTCAGCTCGCACCTGGGTCTTGTCATTAGTGCAAAGAACTTAAAGAGTGCCAGACGTTCATGGCCGATGGCGTTTGCCAGGTGTTTTTCTTAGATGTTACTTAGTAAATTCACTAAGTGAATTTGGGCTGTCTCCCCCTCCTCGCAGGGTTATGGGGAGGATAATACCCGCCACCTTGAGCTTGTTGGAAGAAAGATGGCAGACAAATGCAATAAATAGTTCACTCGTCAGGCTGCGAATTTCGGTTCTGAGTTTACCTGCCAAGATCCAATCTTGAGACCCATTTTTAGACTTCATGTGTTTCTCTCCCACTTCTCCCCCTTTTTGCAAACCATCTACCCTGATGAAGTGTCCTGCGGAACTCAAAAGCTCACACATGTCCAGGGAGTAGTAGCTAGCCTTGAGAAAGACGTTGCCTGGCTTTGCATTTTGTCTGGCATCTCATGAGGATCTCTGTGAAGCCCTGAGGCTGCCAACATTCCAGGAGAGACAGAGAGAAAAAGACTAACATGCAAAGTAAATCCTACGAGAAAATAAGAAGTTGTCAAACAAAGAAGGATCTGCCCAGGGCTTTCTTGCTAAAAGGTACACTAAATGTGGGCTCTGTTGTTTGTTGTATTTGAGATATTTAATGCTGGGTGGTTCAGTCACTGCTGTAAACTACTAAGTCAGCAGTATATAAATGAATGAAAGAATGAAGTCCTTCAGCTTATTTGGGAGTCTCTCTAGATTATTTTTCTATCCTTTTTTAAAAAAAAAATTACCTCCTAAATTCTGTGGCAAATCACTAAATTGGCTGCTTACATCAATGAGGCAAGTGTTTATTGAGTGTTAACTGTTGAGTAAAACAGGAAGTTTACCGTTGATTAGAACTGGAAACCTTTAATTACCGTTTATTACCAGCCTCTTTCATCAGGTTTCTTCTCTTTTGTTATTCAAATAGCATTTGCAAACTGTTTAAAAGGCTTTTGGTACTTAAGCACCCAGTTGCTGTTTAGTAATTTTATAATCAACTGTGAATGAAGTTCATCTAAAACCATTCTATAATGAATTACATGTAACCTTAAATTTTAATTAAGCCTTAGTTCAGCCTTGGTGGGCTTGGGGGCAAATGACGTAACCTTTGGTGAATTAAAATTATGATTTTATGATAATACATACTTAAACCTGAATGGACTTGTAGGAGAAAATTTATATCACAACCTTACGAGATCTTATAAAATTCACAAAATGTTGTATTTATTTATTTTTTTTAAGCATCAAACAACACTCAAAGAAATTTGTTCCGGAGCTGTAATTAGGAACCTTAGTCCAGAACATCACAAGCTATTTGAATCAATCATCATCATCATCATCATCATCTTAGAATGGCTGAGCTGGAAAGGACCCTATGGATCCTTAAGTTCAGCCCCTGGCATGGAAGCCCAGTGGGGAATCGAACTCCCAACCTCTGGCTCCATAGCCAGTTGCCTTTGTCAATGACTGGACTGACCCTCAGATCTAAGGGGAAGGGCTTCTGGATTTATACTTTTGGTGAGCAGCATCTCATGGCCTGGGTCTAGCCAAAATTAGGATTTTCACAAATTCCTTTAAGCATGGGGGAAACAAGCTATCTGTTTCCCAGTAACTCCCACTTCTGTGCCACTTTGCAGCGAGACCTCTCAACCACGGCCTGTGGTCAATGGGTGTGGCGGGAGACCGCCAATGTTTATCCGGATGGGCTTTCAAAATGGCCACCCCCTCGAGCTCACTGTGTTATTAGGGTTTCCTCTGCAAGGCCACAGAATCAAAAGGACCTCACACAGAAAGGTCTGGAGGCTGTGTTTTGGTCGGCCTGCACAAAGGCCATTTCTTCGCCTGCGCCCAATCGCCAAGTCACGAGGGGCTCCTTTCTTCCAGGACATCCAAAATCCAGCCGCTCTCAAGCCGGAGGCATGGTGTGCAGAAAAGCTCAGGGAGTCAGGATTATTTAGTATTTATTTATTGGCAAAGCTTGTCACAGCCAAACTTGTGACTACTTACGAGGGACTAGTGATAAGGCCCCCAAAAAGTAGTAAGGCCCCCCCCCAAAAAAAGGGGGGGGCAAGAAAACCTTACGATTGATTAATTAGGAAACCCATCTAGGGATAGTGCAGGAGGGAAGAAACAGATTGTCGCAACTTGCTTACAGAAGTCCCAAGAGGGGGACTTCCAGGTATGCAGATCTGACGGTGCAGCTACGATGGAGAGGGGAGGAAAAAAAACAGGTAGAGAGATGAGGAGGAAGCAAGAACTTGGGTGCGGCAATCTTAACACAAGATGACAGAAAAGAGGAAAAAGGAAAAACACCAGCTCTGTTCGTTATTTGCTTATGTCGCTTTCCCCTCCCCAAAATGCGCTACATGCACCAATCTTTTATCCCATACAAGTTGCCAAGCTAATTAAGAAATTAAGCCTATTTAATTAAAGGGAACAAAGGGCGTTCTATGGTTGATCTCTTCTTTGGAAAAACCCTCGCTGCCCAGAACACTATGTCTTGTTTTCCCAACCGGGAAGGGCCATCATCACCTAGTGGAACAACTGATACTCTGTATGCCATAAATCCCAGGTTCAATTCCCAGTGGCCACAGGCTGGGTGTTTACAGTACTAGGTCAGACAGCTCACTGGCCCAGCCTCAATGCAAGGCAGCGTCGTAAATCACCGTCCGCCTCCCGCGCCACGAGATGGGCTGATTTTGATGTCTTGCGCAGCATGTCCGGCTGGAGAATCAGGTCAGTAATGTCTACCAGGCAGAAGAGCTCCATAATGGGCCTAATATTGTTTCCAACAGCGTATCTTCTCCAGCTGCTGGAGAAGATGGATCTGGCAGGCAACTAAGAGTCTCTACATGCTGTTGGTTCAGTCTGACCCCTGATGCTGAGGCTGCAGCTCAGCCTCCGCAGGAACAAGTGTCCAGAGAGTCAGCGTGGACCCACCCCTCAAGTTTTCACCCATGCACCAGGGCAGAATAGGTCTAGTTTATGCTTTTTTTGGGGGGGGGGATGTGTAGGACCAGAAAGCATGGCCGTCTATTTTCCTAACATCCAACGGTAGACTTACCACTAAGTTTCAGTGCCCCGAATTCTAGGTGTCAAGGTCCCCGGGAGGCAAAGCCCCCGTCGCTTCACCCAGCCTCTCTCTCCCTCCGAAGGGGCAGAATATTAAACACAACGTCCACATTCAGTCCTTCAGCCACCCTCTCCCGACACTTGGCGCTTTGCAATTAAAAGAAAAGGCACAAGCCTCTGGCTAAGAGATCCACGAGAGGACCGCTCTTCACAGCTTTCAGCCAGCAGCCAGTTTGCGGCTCGCAAAGAGTTCACGGTCCTTAATTATCTCCGGTTGTCTCTGTTCTGAAATGCACAGCCAGGTCCGCTGAGGAACTGGAGTGGGGGAGACTGACCTGAGAAATGAGAGGGGAAAAATGGGAGAAATCCATTTTTGGATGATGAAATCCCATCATCGGTGCATCGTTGAAGACTAAGAGCAGCATCCAGGGTTCATTGCATGGCACCCTTCCGAACACATTCGAAGCATCGCCTGCCACTGCTGTGTTGACCAACCCTCTTCCTAGCCCACAGACAGTGAAACCTGTGTCCAAGCCTTACTTTTACCCCATTTGGAAGGGTTGAACAAGGCACCTGTTGGCAGACTTGCAAAAGGGGGATCGTGGATGTTCAAGGAAGCCGTGCGACTAAAGACAGAGAGGGTTTGGAAAGCCCTTTTGCAAATGGGGCTCCTGATCTGCGTACCTGGAAGTTCCCCTCTTGGGGTTTCTGTAAGCAAGTTGGGATGCTCTGTTTCTTCTCTGAGGTGGGAGAAGCAGTGCAAAGCAGAGCGAGCTGGCTGTCTCCTAACGGGTCAGGCCACAGAGCAAGCCCAGCCGGGCAGCCTTTATAAGGGTCAAGGGGGATCACATGACAAGCTTATGTGGCTACTCAGACATGTTCCTCCTTGTCTGGCAGGCCTCTCCGCCATTGATTTGGCCCGAGCTGAAGGGCAGCATACAGACTTAATCCTTCTCAGGTCACCCGTCCGAGACCAGCGTCAGGCTCCATTCCTGACACACATTTCACACGTCTGGAGAAAATCTTGAAATCCTTGGGGGTGGGGAATTAAATTCTTGATCCTACGAAAGATGGAGCTTAAAAAGCTCAACAGAAACAAATATTAAAAAAAAAAAAAAAAAAGAATGGCCCACAACGAATCTATTGGTGTTTTTTTTTGCCCACTGGGATATTTTAGGGTTTGTTTTTTTAAGAAAATACCAGCAGTATCACCATCAAGAACAAAATAAAAGTTCCAGAGAGGTGACCCCTTGATTAGACCACTAAGTCTACAACAGGTGATGCAGAGAAACAGGTTGGACACTGGTACTCGGGTTGACACCGCGGGACAAAGGGAAATAATTGCATTCTCACCAGAATGAGGTGTACCTTAAACTCTAACCCGATCCATAAACCATACTTGAAATACACAGGAACCTTCACGGGGGTCAGAAAATACCCTGCAACTTGCACAAAGGCATGATTTTGAAACAATTTTAAAGATCCAAGTGCAGTAGGGTTAAGAGATAGGCATTCTAATATTTGTATACAAGAATTTCGCTGTTCTTTTGCCTATTGTTTTTGAAGTGTCCTCCTTACATTAAAATAGAGTTTGCATGTAAGGGAAAAAAGGCTCTGTGTACGCAGGGAATGTGGTAATCACAGCAGATGCTTTTAAAAAGACCGAGAGAGAAAAAACTGTGTGTGTTCTGTTATTGTTTGGGTTGGACGTGCCTTTTACACCTTGCACATAAACCATGAAAGCATTTTTTCCAAACATTTAGCTGTTCAGTCCACCCAGATAGGCAGGGCATTAGCCTGCAGCGTTCAACAGACACACACCCACTCTTAATGAAAACCTCAAAACGTGACAAAAGGCTCGCTCAGACTGAGTGACTTGATGAAGGGCACAAAATGACTCAGTGGCAGAGCTGTGTTCAGATTGCACTTGCAGCTTCAACCCCACGCTCAGCTGGTCAGAGCTCTCAAAGCACCAGGCAACATGTACTGGGTATAAAGGCGGGAATGTCCCTGGTTCTACTTCTTTTCAAGTTATTTCACACTGAGGCATCCCTCAAAACAACTCACTCTTTCCAGAAAAAGCAGACAAACAAAAATCGTAAACATAAACAACATCCTATCAACCTTCTGTAATATGCAGTTTTCAACAAAATATTTTGTTGCCCAGCGGGACCTGCCGGGAACGGTTGCAGCTCAGACTTCTCCTGTCCACAAGGAGCCCACGAAGCATGTAGGCCTCTCGCCACAGACCAAAGTGGCACACCCTAAACAAAGGCTGTGTAGTTTGAAAAGAACAACCCTCTGTCTCCAGGCGTGGCAAACACTTCCAAATTCTGCTGCCTTCCATGTCAACATAGAGAGATGCAGGGAGAAGTAGAAACGAAAGGCATATAATTCCAGCAGCTTTTTAAACGATGCGCCAGTGAAGCCCACGCTCATCCAGGTGGCTTAAGCGCCTGAACTATGAAACATGCTTTAAAGGAAGATGAAAGCTGCGGAATGAAACTACCAGCCTAGGGAGATTTGGGGGAGAAGGAGCAGGAGGGTGGCCGGCTGAGCGGGTGAGGCTCTTGGAAACGCAATACTCAGGATTCTGATCACTGAGAACCTCTTTAGGTGAACCGCTGGATGTGTAAATCGTTCTAGCCTCCAGCAATCCGTGCTTGAGCTTCCGACCAATAGAAAACGTACCGTAACTCTGCTTTTATTCTTTTAGAAGCAGGGAGAACGTCTGATGGAATGGACCAAAGACCGGCAGCAGGTGTGCCCTTCCTGACTTAGACGTTGGCCTCAGATTAGCTCTGCTGCTGGACTTCACCGGCTCAAAGGGACCTCAGGGACGGTTTTGATCCCCAGGGACGGATGTTTTGATTGATGGATTCACCAACGGCTTCCATTTATCTGCATGCCATTTTTTGCTTCCCAGAGAAAAGCCCTCAAGGCCTGGCACCAGGATTCCAAAACAATATAATTATTTTCAAAAGGCACACATGAAAGAGTTTCCAGTCCTAACAATAAACTACAATAGGAGAAAAATAAGCTTTTCATTCAGTCCTCAGGAAACCACCAAAGCGCCTAAAAAACAAACAAACAGCGTCTCAAGAGACAAGGAGATGAGGGAGCACAACCTAGATTTTAGCCATATACTCTTCTCCCTTCAACAACGCAGGGGTTAGGGCCACCAGACCCCCACGTAGTTCAAAATCGGTCCCCAAAACTACAAAGTATAAAGAGTTAATTAACACAGAGACAGGCATCCGTTTTCTCTCTCTCTCCCTCCGAGTTCTTTTCCATAGCAAGGACCATCCCTTCCACACGGTGATGTGGTTTCATAAGCCATAAAAGTTGTTATGACCCCCCCTGGATCTAGAGGCTGGATTGGAGATGATGGGTCTGGGGGCAAGTAGATTACTTCCATGCCTTCGGAGTTGAACTCATGGGGTTCTGGGTAGCCAGGGGCACAGGACTAATTGAATATTTATTTATTTATTGGGATATTTATTTATTTATTGACAACAATCCATGCATAACCGAAACCATGCTGTTCTGACCCATGCAATTCAAAGGAGAAGTGTACAAATAAACATCCTGGCTCTTATCAGCCGTGAGGACAGGACATCTTAAAAGAGATGAAAGATATTAGGTCTGTCATCTCTCACAGACTTGAGCCCTCCAATTTGGGTGGTGGGGGGGGTGTTGTTGAAAAGTGCAGTTAACCAATGAGAGTCCTAAGACTAGGTTGGTGCAAAAGTCCACACAGGGTTATTTATTAGGTTTATTAACATCCTGTTTTTCCACCAAGGGGCTCACGGTGGTGAGCATGGATTCCCTCTTCCCTACTCCATCCGTCTGCCTGACAAAACTCTGTAAGGTCACACCAGGCCACCCAGCGAGCCCCAGGACTGCCCAGGACAGAGATCCTGGGCCTCTCAAGTTTGAGGCCAAAAGCTCTAACCATTACCCACCACTGCTTCACTCTGCTTTCCAGAGTGACCAGCTGAAGACTTAGCTTAAAGGCCTCCTGGAAGCCAACACCCATCTCAAGGAGCCCCCTCCCCCTTACAACACAACATGCAGCTGGCATCTCCGTAAAAAAGCAAATTCCACCTCCTGTTTAATTCCCTTTGAAGACACATAAAAGGGGTCATCCTACGATCGATCGTAAAAGGGTACGGCAACTGCTGCTCTCATCATCCCACGCAACAGGAGAACTGTTGCTGTTTTCCCATGAGAATAGCTCAAGGGGGGGGGGGGGAAGGTCTGGCACAGCTGGATTTTAATGACATACAGTATTTATGCTGCTTTTCCGCCCAAAAAGCTCAAGGCACAAAAATGGCTGCTCTTCTCCTACACATGTTTTACTTCCAACAACCCCCTTTTGAGGTAAGCCAGGCTAAGAAAGCAACTAGCCCAAGTGAGCTTCAAGACCTGCAACTGCTGGCTGCATAGCTTGTTGGTTTAGGTCTCTGGTTGCAGAGCCAGAGGTTGGGAGTTCGATTCCCCCACTGGGCATCTCCAGAGAGAAGAGCCAGCCTGTGTAGCCTTGGGCCAGCTGCACAGTCCCAGGGCACACCCAGAAGAAGGGAATGATAAAGCACTTCTGAGTACTCTCTACCTGGAAAACATGATTGTTATTACTATTTGAACCTGGGTCTCCCTAGTTCAAGGCCAACAGTCTAACTCGGTGGTTCTCAACATCTTTTATTGTCTGTCCCTCTGATCACTGTACCAAAGAACCAGGTTCCAACGTCACTGGGCTGTTGTGTGAGATAAAGTATAGGAGGAGAAGAAGCAGTTATTTTGCCTTGACATCACTGGAGGAATCATCATCATCATCATGTGCCGTCAAGTCAGTTCTGACTTATTGTGACCCTTTTTCAGGGTTTTCCAGGTAAAGAATACTCAGAAGTGCCCTTCCTCTTCCCTGGGACTGTGCAGCTTGCCCAAGGCTACACAGGCTGGCTCTACTTGCAAGAAGCACAGTGAGGAATCCAACTCCCAACCTCTGGCTCCACAGGCAGAGACCTAAACTAGAAAAAAGCATCATATAGACTTAAGTTCCCCTGTTAATTATAATATTCCTCCCCAAAATGCTGTAATGTTCTGTGAGACAGTCTCACAAGTACTGTGGTTCTCCCACCTCTCTGGGAAGTCATGGGAAACCGAGGACTCTCTCCATTGACTCAAGGAGAGCCATCAGGTTCGACCAGCATGCCTAGCTCTGCTACATTCCAGGAGCCGATAAACAAGGACAGGAGGCGAGATGAGCTTTGCCCCCTTAACATCCCCCTTGCCCTTTTCATCCTCGAGTCTTCCAAGAAAACTGTCCATCACCTTGAACATCAAGAACATCTAAGAATCCAGGGCCTGGCGTGAGGTGTGGACTTCTATCAGCCAGCTGATCCCCAAGCAGACATTCCAGTAGAAGGAAATAGGCAGGCGGTCATGCAAGCCAGCTTTGCTTGGGGGGGGGGGTTACTTCCTTTCCCCCTCTGTATCCAGACTCTGTTGGGGATGAGCTTTTTTCAGCTGTCCGCTTTCAGGCACAGACTGGTGTTTCCTGAGGGGGCCAAGCCACTTGCCCCGAGACACTTTTTGGTGGAAAAATGAGATCATAAATGTCCCGAACAACCAAAGTCCAGGTGCTTGCAGGCAACAAACCATATCCCTGAATGTGGACAAACTCTGCCCCAAAGGGAAACCACAGATGGCCTACAAGCTCTAGGCAGGCCCATCTGTAAAGCTGCCCTGAGTCCCTTTATTAGGAAAAACTAAGGTATAAAGAAAGTGGGAGGAAATT
Organism: Intellagama lesueurii; assembly: GCA_037013535.1. NCBI lineage: Eukaryota > Metazoa > Chordata > Lepidosauria > Squamata > Agamidae > Intellagama > Intellagama lesueurii. The sequence continues at coordinate 14,793,927 of JBAJHW010000010.1, forward strand.
GTAGCCCTCTTCTGAAAACTGCAAAGCTCAGTGGCAAATTACACCACCAATTTTGGGGGGGAGAAACTCGTGATGGGGGAAGGAACGGCGAATGTTTTGCTTGCTTTATCTGGCGAGGAGCAGTCTGCTGCTCAATCTCAGCAGCCTCCTGAGAATAATTTTGAAGCAAGTCAAATGCCTCTGCAATTGATTGCCATTTTTTTTCAGTCAGCCGATCAGCTGGAAAATTTTGGCCGCACACTGGATCGGGGTCTGTGTTGTAAATCTGGCCCGCTCCGTTCGACTGTCTTGCAACACCGAGGCACACCGTGAAGTGTGCTGTTTGATTTTGCATAACGCAACCCGGAGATAACCCAGGGATGACTCACTCCAGCGTTTTCCACCTTCAAAGTGTCATCAACCCAGCCTAGATGTACAAATTTAAATGCAAAACCCAGCAAAAGGAACATGCCAAAGAGATGTGAAATGTTCAAGGAATCGTTTATCACTGCCACCAGTCCGAGGCCAAGCAGGGACTTGAACCCAGATCTCTGGAGTCCTAGCCCTAACACCACACCGGCTCCACCTGCATTCCAGGAGAATGGACAGGTAAGTTAGCAGAACTGCATGTTTTTTGGGTTTTTTTTTTACAAGTACCCACGTGGCATCTTTCAACATCCACTTTTCTTGCGAAGCAGACAAGTCACCAAAAGACAGTTCATGGCAAAGCTGGCTGGAAGCAGCCATGACACAGTCTGATTCCACATCGACTAAATCCCCCCAGTTATTCCCTGGAAATCTTATACTGCAGCATGGGGAGCAAAACCAGTGTTAGCGGCTTGACATGAATGCTCTGGCCCATTTCCTTCCCATTACAATTTTCAGGCATACAGTTAAAATGCCTGGTGTGCAGATCTAGAATCATGAGCCACAAGCAGGATAGAGATCATAGCTATGAGCAGCACTGTGGTGTCGTGACTAGAGTGGTGAACTAGGATATGGGAGACCTGGGTTCAAATTCCACATGGCCACAAAGTGCACCGGCTGTCCTTGGGGCAGACATGCCCTTTTAGCCCAGTCTACCTCACAGGGCCGTTGTGCAAATAACATAGGCCCCTCCCATTCATCCTTCCGCCGACAGCTGAACACCCATCTCTTCAGGCAGGCTTTTAACAATCATGACTGAGTCCCTGAATGCCTGTTTAAAGTTAAGATAATTTAAAATGTTTACTTGCTTTTAATTACTTAATTGTGTTTTAATTAGTTTATAGTTTAATTGTTTTATAATGATTAACATGTTTTTAATGCTATTCTTTTGAATACTGAGAGCTGCCTTGGGCCCCCTAATTGGGAGGGGGAAGGAAGGAAGGAAGGAAGGAAGGAAGGAAGGAAGGAAGGAAGGAAGGAAGGAAGGAAGGAAGGAAGGAAAGAAAGGAAGGAAGGAAGGAAGGAAGGAAGGAAGGAAGGAAGGAAGGAAGGAAGGAAGGAAGGAAGGAAGGAAGGAAGGAAGGAAGGAAGGAAGGAAGGAAGGAAGGAAGGAAGGGGAGAGCAGTCTATGCTACCATGAGCTCCACGTAGGAAAGGTGGCACATGAACGTCACAGACCAATAAGCAATGTGCTTGCAAACAGAGACATGCTTACCAAGGAACCCCAGGATGGCCCAACTCTGATATCCATCCATTCCTGCCCCGATCCAGATGTGCAGCCTGGGTTCCTTGCTGGCATGCTCCAAGCTAGACGGGAAAGTTGCACCTCCATTAGAATACAGCTTCTAATGGCAGTTTGCAGCCAAAGGAGCCTCTCCAAAGGGTTGGCCGGCCGCTGACGGAGGTGCTGACGGAGGCCACCCTTCTGCTCTGCTTCCACTTTAACTCTGGTGAGACGGTAGGCGGGGAAGAGGTGGAGGGTCGGTCCTTCGGAGAACCCTGCCCCCCCCAAAGGGAGCAACAGACTCCCACAAATTTCCCGTGGCTCCTGTTGTAGCCATTTCTCCTCCTTCTGAAATAAAGTTAACCCAGATTTCTGAATCATGCCAAGTATTTCTTGCCTGGGGGAGCAATCCCTGGAGACCTTCAAAACAGGATGTGAATCTGGGCTGGGCAAACCCGAACCCGGAGTGGGAAACATTTATTTGTTGCCATGTAATACGCAAAACGGTCCCTGAGATAAATGAGAAAGATTCTCTGCTCCTCCCACTAACCATGAGCCTGAAAATCCCACACAGCAGACAACTCCATGCGAATGTATTTTTTTATTTTTTTTAAATCTGCAAAAATCAAAAGCCTATGGTAGGCACAAGGGAAGGGAATTCTGTTTACAAATGAGTCTCGTAGTACCATAAACTGAACTAGAGGTTGGTGAAGAAAATGGGGTCATTTAAATAGGAGATGCAACACCAAGTTACCTACGGCGAGTTAAAATCATCTCAAGACGACCAGGCCACAGGAACTGGGGGGGGCTGGTTATTTTTGTTTCTTTTAGACTTCCACAAGTATGGTTTAAGTGCATTAGAAGACATTTTCCCATGCAAGATACTTCTAAAGGATATATTAGTAGACCATGGAACCCCCACCCCACCCCCCTGCAGGGTTTGAAGCTCTGAAGAAAGACAGCAAAGATAAACGGGGATTTTCCTGTCTAGGAGACTAACCAAACAACCCCAAAAATCAACACTGGTCCATTTCATGTAAGCAAATAGGTAGACTAATATATATATTACAAGGGGCCTGGTTACTCTGCTGGCTGAAACTGACGTTTCCTCCATGCTGTTTTACAGGAAGACATCATCCTGCAACATGAAAGAATTCCGCTCGAATAGATACTGTATCTGAAAACTCGTCAGCGGGAACATTGCCAGAACAGTCCGAAACCTCTCCTTGTATGTGTGACCTCCCCTTTGAGGCAGGAACAAAAGGATGCTTGACCTATCTTATATTTTTGCTGAAAAACGGGAAGGTCGGGCCAACCTAAAACGGCACTTCAGATGTTATGAAATGCCACGGGAAAACGCTTAAGAGGGAACGTAATGACTGTATGAACGAGAGGCATTTTGGACAATATACATAGATTGCACAGCAATTAAGAGCATCCTGCCATTGACTTTTGACCTTGCTGGTCCTTCCCCATGGACGTGAAGGGTGGGGAAAGAGGGCGCCTTTAGAAAATGCTTCTGAGGAGCAGCAGAAGGCCTCACATGGGCAAAGATTGGGTGGCTGAATTCATTTTGATCTCTGCCCGTGGGCAACGCAACTTGATGGAACATTGAGCGACACAGAGATGCAGTGATACGGCCCAGCTCTTTTCCAGGTGTTTTCGCCGTTCACTGATAATGAACGGAGGCTGCCCCGTGAAGCGGCGCACACACAAAACCCACAACAGCCCCATTACTAAATTTCCCCTCCCTCCAACCCACCCCTCCAAAGAATTTGGGGATAAAAGATCGAAACTACATGAAATCCAAAATCCCACCTAAGAGTCAGGGAGATCCCAGCAACCTCAGCTGGCTTCCATTCCCAATCAAGGCTCGCTATCCACAAGCTGGTTGGTACAATTAGATATGACAATTAACTGGGATTCGACGGGTGCGTTAAAAAAAGACAAAATGCACTTCAGTGGGAAACGTTTTTGACAGGTTTAGGGGAAATATGTCATTATTACTGACAGCGGTGGTGCTGCTCAGAATCCTTACGCGCCATTTCTAACGTTCCTTTGACTTTACTGTAAAAGCCACCAACTCCCCTGTAGGTCCTATGGGCGGGGGATAATGGGTACTGTAGTCGAAAGCACTTAGAGGCCACCAAGGTGAGGAAGAACGGCTCCTGGGTCGTAAAATCCTGTCGTTTCCAGGCAGGAAAACTAAAAAACCAGCCCGAAGCCCTGGGAAGCAGCTACCAACCGAGGTCCGGAGCAGTGGCTGAGACGGGCCACTGACCCGATTATAAAGTGCTTCTCTACATCCCTGTGTCCCACATGTGGCCTTATCCAGACTTTTACTTTCCCCAAGATTTTCTCCCTGCTTGCTATTCGTTTGCCAAAAGGTGTCCAGACCGAAGCGCAAGGAGACGGGGCCTGGATTGCACGGCACTTCCTGGCCTGTTCTCAGCACAAGACGTACAAGCAACGGTGACCGGCGACATGGGCTCAGACAAGGCTGGGTGGGAGTCGGGAACGGAGCTGTGAGGTCTCTGAGGTTCCTTCCAGGATGACCGCCTTTAAAAAGAAAAAGGCAACGGGCTTCAAACCTGGCTTGTGGGAAGGAGGCGTGGGCATCGCCTTCCACCGAAGGTGGTCTGCAAAGGTGACCTTCTAGCTAAGATCAGGGGCAGGAGAATCCGGACCGTCTCAATCAAAAGAGGCCACTGGAGATGTGGGAGACCCAGGTTCGAGTCTCCCTTCCGCTCCGAAAACTCACAGGGGAGGGGGGGGGGTTCAGGATCTGTCCAAATTTCTCGCCTTGACCTAACTGATAATAAAGTACCGGAGAAGCTGGGCCACACATGCGGCTGGCTGGCTGGCTGCAGCTTCCGGGAGGAAAACAGACAAATGAATGCAATATATATGTCTGTGTCATATACGTCTGTGCAAACGAACTCACTTATGTATTTACTTCTTTTATAGATACTTCATATATATAAATAGAAGTACAATGTATATAAATATAAAGGTGGGTTTGTCTGCATATAGACACAGGAGAGAGAAGTGGCTTCAAAACTTAGGAGAACAACAAGAACCACAACAATCCAGGTAAACGTGTGTGTGTGTGTCTGCGTGCTCAGAGAACACAATTAAAACAAAACAGGGGACCCGAAGGCTGGCTGAGACGTCGAAGCCCCTCCGAGGCTCAGCCAGGGAGCAAACCTCGGATCTCCTCCTCGTGGGGGGAAAAGCACCCGCACGCACTCGCACGCACACATACGCACACGCACACACGCGTCGGAGGGCGCTTGTTTACTAGCACCCGGCGGCCGGCGTGCCAGGCGCTGCGCATGGGGGAGGCTCCACTTTCTCCCTCTTCCCCCAACCCGGTCTTTCAAGAAGGAAGGCGAGCGAGGTCGACGGGAGGGAAGGGGACCCGGGCCCACCTTCTGGGCAGACCCCCCGAGGGTCCCCTCCTGCCCTCCTCCCCCCCCACTCCTGAGCCCCGCTTTTTCTTCGACGGCATGGGGGGGGGGGAGCAGAAGGCGCGCAGAGGCGCTCCCCAGCGCGCCGGCCGGTAGGTCCCGATTCACCGCCAACCCCCCCCCCGCCGCCGCCGAGGGCCCGATCCCGAGAACCGCGGCTGCCGGCTCTTCCTCCGGGCTGGCCGGCGGGAACCGTCTCCCCTGCCCCGATTCTTCCGCCTCCTCCTCCTCCGGGCTCACCTGTCTTGTACTCCAGCGCGGGGTCCTGCTCGCCGCCCGATGCCTCCTTCTGCAGCAGCACGTAGAGCATCCCGAACGAGTTGTGGATGCCGAAGATGGAGCCGTTGCACCAGGTGGCGGCCAGCACCACCACCCAGCCGAAGCCGCCCTCGGGGGGCGTGAAGCCCGGCGCCCCGGCCCCGGAGGCCGCCGGCCCGCCCGCCAGCCCGCCGCCGCCGCCGCCGCCGCCGCCCTCCTCGTCGCTTTCCTCGTCTCCCTCCAGGGCGCCCTGCGCCTCCGACAGCGCCCGCTCCTGCCGTCGCAGCGCCATCGCGCCCGCCCGCCCGCCCGCCCGCCCGCCCGCCCGTCGAACAGCGCCGCCGCGCTCGCGCTCCCGCGGCTGCCGCTGGTGCCGCCGCCGCCGCTGCTGCTGCTGCTGCGCTGGTCGCGGCCGCCGGTGATGCCGCTGCAGCGCCGGTGCCTCGCGCCGCCCCCGCCGCCCCCGCCGCCCGAGGCTCCTCCTCCTCTCCCTCCCCCTCCGTCCCCCCTCCTCGCTTCCCTCGGCGTCATCCCGCCTCCCCGTCGCCCCGCCCCGCCCCGCTCGCCCCTCCTTCTGCCCCCCCCCCTTACACACACAGAAACACACTGCCTTCCATAACACTCCGGCGTTGCTTGGCAGGCGCTCCTGCTGCTTCTTCCTCCTTCGCGGCCGGGATCCGCGAGAGGCGAAGGGAAGACCTCCCGGGTGCGCGCCCGCGCGCGTGTCTGTGTGTGTGATGGGGGGGGCGCGCGCTGGCGTGTGCTTTTGCACCTTTGCCAACTTGGGGCGCGGCAGGTTGGAGGGGGGGGAAAGCGAGGCGGGTCAGGAGCAGAGGCGAGCGCCGTGCGCGTTCCCGCCGCCCGCCACGCGCCGGGAGACAGCCTGGGCCTTCGGCGCGCGCGGCCGGCTCTCCTCTGGGAACCGTCGGCGGCGGGGGGGGGGGGGGAGGGGCAGAGCGTGACCGTGGACCGCCGGGAGCTCTCCAGCGCCCGCATCCAGCCGAGGCGGGCTGCCCGCTGGAGAGGCTGGCGCCGGCCCGGGGGTCCGCTCTGGACCCGGAGGCAGGAGGCGGCGGAGGGGGGGGGGGCGCTCTGGAGGCCGGGCCGGGCCGGGCTTGTTCCCCAGACTGGGGTCTCCAGTGCCGAGACTGTTGTGCTTCACACGTACGCGCACAGGCATCCACATCCGGATTCCCCGGGTGGCTCAAGGAAGCGGCGCTCCCGGTGGAGGAGCGCGGCGGGGGCAGAGGCGCCGGGGGCCGACAGGGCGGGGGATCCACCTTGCCTTCCCCCCCCCCCCGGGGCAGGAGGAGCACGCGCTGGGGCGGGACGCGCCCCGGAGGGCGTGGGAAAGAGCCGCGCACCGCAGGAGCCACGCTCCGGGCACGGTTCCCAGGACCGCGCCGGCAGGAGGGGTGGGTGCGCGCGGGCGGAACACGTCCGGGGCGAGGGGGGGGGGCTCCTCGCCGCCGGCGGGGGCTGCGAGACGCAATTCCTGGCCTCGGCGCCGCCCCGCCGCCTCCTCGGCCAGGAAGGGCGGCCCCCCGGCTTGGGGAAGGGGCGGCTGGGGATGGAGGGGGTGGGGGGGGGCTCTCCGGCCCGGGCGCTCCGGAGACCAGCCGGTGTGGGCACCATTGGCTCCCAGGATCGCGGCTGGAGCCGCATCTTTGGCCGCGATCCGAAGGGCGCGCGGCGCTAGCGAGGAAAAGGATGTGGAGTGCAATGGGACTCGCTGGTGGGATCGGTAGCGCCCTGATTTGCGTTGTGGGGGGGGGGAGACCCCTTCCTCAAGAGCGCAGAGGTGCTTGGCCGGTCTCTTCCCTGCCGACCCCGATGAGTTTCAGACCTTGCTTAGGTGCCAAGCCACACACACACACACCTATCAAAACCCCAGCTGTGGGAAGGAAGAAGGGGGGCTTTGCCTGCTATCTCCCCCCCCCAAAAAAACCCCAGCTGGATGGATTCTGTCCTCTTAGTTACATTTCGAAACCACGCTCCCTGCACTGAGCTCAAGATCTTGTCTATAACTCTCTCCCTGGCCTGACAGCAGCCCTGTGAGGCGGGCCAGCTGAAGGACTGTGGGTGGCCCACAGCTACCCAATGAGTTTCACGATCCAGTGGGAATTTGAACTCAAGTTTCCTGAATCCTGGCTGGATAGCTGGGTGGTTTGGATCTCTGGTTGCAGAGCCAGAGCTTGGGAGTTCAATTCCATTGCCTCTTGGGTGAAGAGCCAGCCTGGGTGGCCTTGGGCCAGCTGTACCACCGTAGCCCCAGGACACCCCCAAAGGAAGGGAAGTTTTGCACACTACTGTACTGCTGGATATTTTGTACCTAGAAACCCCAGAACTGACTTGGCGGGACATTATTATTATATTTCCTGAATGCTAGGCCACCATTTCTAACCGCAACACCAGATGGAGTTTCTCAGAGAGATACGCTGGAGCCTTTTGTGGCTCGTAAGAAAAATCTTTCAGCCCCTGAAGTGTTTGCTTTCTTGAGCTTTAAAAGCTGTGGCGAATCGCTGCTCTTGTGCTTTATGAGTCCTTGCTAGGCAGCAGAAACATTTGAACAGGAAGTAGCTTGTTAAATGGTTTGTCACACTGCCTTTTCCTTTTATTTTTAACGTGGTGGACACAACAGCCATTGTTCCTTTAATTAGAGCTGGCTGGCTAGCTTGGTGGTTTAGGCTGGGAGATCGATTCCCCCCACTGGGCCTCCCGGGAGAAGAGCCAGCCTGGGTGGCCTTGGGCCAGCTGCACCGTCCCAGGGCGCCCCCCAGAGGAAGGGAAGGGTAAACCACTTCTGAGTACTCTCTACCTGGAAAACCCTGGAAAGGAGTCCCCATACATTGGAAGGGCATCACGGGATCCATTGGAGCAGCCATCGCTGTTTATATTCCTGTCTTTTGATCATCTCTGAGTGGTAGTATCTTTCACAACCACCCTGTTAGGTAGGCTAAGAGACAGGGATGGGCCACCAAGCGAGTGACATGGCCCTCCCCATCCAACATGACAATCACTACATGTCCGTGCTAGTAGTTTTTACACAAGATAAAATGTATGGCATTTCTAATTTGGCACATTTTACAGAAATGCAGGGGGGGGGGGGGAAATGTGATAAGTGCACATTTTCTTCAAGTTCTGCTAAGTGATGATGAGAAGAATTTGGGGTGTGTGTGTGTGAAATCCGCAACAACCACCCCTTACGACACAAGGACAAACCTCATCAAGATTTACACCCTTCTCGGGAGTCTTTCCACGTTGTTCCTGATCAGTTATTCCAAGAAGGTGTCTCCCAAAAGAAAACAGAGGGTGTGTGGGATGAAAACGTCGCCGGACGAATGTGTGTGTTGAACCTTGAACTTTTTGCCAGTTGCTGCAGCATCCCAGAAGCGGCGGCGGCTCCAGAAGCATGACACGAACACCAGGCTGAGAAGGATTATATGCGCCTTTACTTCAGGGAGACCTTTCATGCATAGGAAGACAATAGCTCGCTCGTTGCCCTTTCCACCTCAAAGGAAATCATCCAGTTTTTACAAAAAAAAATCATTGAAGGATTAAAGATGCTCAGGGTGCTAACAGCTGCTGGGCCACAGTTCTTACATGGAGCAAGCTGAGCACTGCCTGAACCGAACACATTATGCGCTCAATCAGCACATCCATCAGCCTGTATTCACCCAAAAAAATTATCTCGGAGCCTTTAATGGCAAGGCCGAAGCCTCCAGACACGTTTTGCGTGTGTCTAACCGTGTCTCGGCTGATTAAAGAATTATGAAGGGCACTTTTATGCGTCTTTGCTCAGACCTCAGGCTCCCCAAATAGGACTTGGTTCTTGATGCTTGTTTAGGCTTGGTACCTTTCGCATTGGTCATTTAACCGTGAAGGTCATCTGTGCACAGAGACAACCTTTCTGTTCTCTCGGGCAATGTAACAACAGATTAGTGCTTTCAAATAATAATAATTATATGCCATCAAGTTGATTCCGATTTATGGCAACCCTTTCTGAGGTTTTCTTTAGGTAGACAGGACTTAGAAGTGGCTTGCCAATACTTTCTTTGCAGCTGGCCCAAGGCTACACAGGCTGGCTCTTCTGGGTTGCACAGTGGGGAATTGAACTCCCAGCCTAACTCATCACAGGAAAGAAAAGATCCCTGTCCCTAAATAATTACACACAGGTAGTGAGAAAAAAAGGGGGAGGGAGCACTTCATCGGATGTGCACGGAGCCACACAAAAGCAGGCTAGGTTCATACACTGTGAAGTTGCCCTTCGGTCTTACTCATCACCCACGACTTCTGGGAAGGCACACTTTTCGCTAAGTACTACTATTTGAGTTTGCTGCTTTCTTCCTCCTCCCTCCCAGACTCCTTTCCTTTCATGCCGTTGTTGCTGAGTTCAATAAAGACATGGCCTGCTTTCACCCGGCCGCAGATCTTCCCTGCTTAGGAAGTTCTTGCAGGCATTTTTTCTCCGAAGGGGTGAAGCAAGCTCCCCGTCGCACTTGCCGCTCTGGCTTGCGGTTTTCCACTTGCCGTCATGTTCTTCCCGGGAGGCAAGGACGGCTGCTCCGCTTCTACATGCTTTCCATCCACACCCTGAAATCGGCATCCTTTAAGAAAACCTTGTTCCTGGCTGATGTGCAGTGTCAAAAGAGTGGGGCTCCATGCAATTTTAATCAGCCAAAGGCCACCCTTTTAGCGGAGCTGATGCTGATGCTGTTCCTCTCGCTATAAATTATGAAGCGCTGCTTTGCGATGGAGGGCGTTGATTTCAAAAACAGGCCACCCAGATGCTAAAAGCAGGAACAGGCACCACGCCGACCCTGGAGAGGCACCAAAACCACAGCTTCGACTTTGGGTTTCCAGTGTTGTCTTTCTCTGACAACGGTCAAGCCGCTCCAGCTTTCAGAAGTGGTGTGGTTCCCGCGGTGTGCCCAGGCGTGCAAGAACCGGCGAGGCTCGAGGGTTTACGTTAAGACATACTGAGCACTCAATGATGAAGACGCTGGGGCTGGTAAAACCCTTCCCAAGTCCCAGAGTGGGAAGACCCTGGTGGAAGACGAGGCCGAGAGGATGCCAGCAAGGGGGAAGTGAGGCGGGTGTGTTTGGGATCAATGGAGAGCCATGGGGAGCATGCTCTCCCGCCTGCTTCCTTATTACAGGGGGAGGGTCAGTGCTCGGCCTGTGTTCTCCTGCTTTGAGTAAGCGCAAACCCTAGCTGGCCGGCCGGCCTGCAGGAGTGGGTTTCTGGATTCTTTCTTTTGCTCCTCGTTCTCTCCACCGCCGTCCGGCTCCATCCAGCTGCGCTGCGTCTTCTGCCGCACCAGCCCCGAGCCATGCCAGCTCCCACTGGGTCTCGGGTGTGGAAACCTCAGGCTTCTGAGGCCTTGAGATTTTTGGCTCTCTAGCAGCCCTCGGGTTTCTGCTACAAAGCCACTCCTTCCTCAGCCTTTGAGCACCAAGCCAGAGCTGGCCTCCTTGGCCAAGGCACCTCAGAGCCTCCCTGCGGGGCCAGTGGCGATCCCTGCCCTTCCCACCCCCTTTCTGGCCCTTCTCTTGCCCTGCCTTCCTTGTATTCCTCAGCAAGAGACACAGGAGAGTTCAAAGGCAGGGCCAGCTCACCTTCTTACCCTCACTCTCTCGCAGAAAAGCAAGATGGCCCCTCCCCTGTCCGCAGTCGGAAGCCCTCCCAACCGGTGGACGGGTCTCCTTTCACCCCGGTTGGGGGAATAGGGTCCTTCCAGAGTAGGTGAGCTTGTGGGGGGGGGGAACCCTCCCTCCCTCCCTCCCCGGCATGCTCTTCTTGGCAAACGCAGCTTCCTGTTCTTCAGCACCTCCTGCACCGGCTGCCTGAGCCAGCGGCCTCACTCTGCCCAACGAAAGGGCCGGCTTCTGTCCTGCAAAGAGGCAGCGGGGCGAGGGAGACAAACTCCTCCACCTCTGGCTGGCCACCCCACGGCCGAATGCAGCCCCTCTCCCCGGAAAAAGCTCTACGTTGCCTCCGACCTCCCTCCATGGCAGCCTCTCTTTTCCTATCCATTGGGCTGAAGGAACCGGAAGATTTAGGCAGCGTTGAAGGAGTGTTAGCTTGCCCCCAATACCTGGAAGAACAACCCACAACCCACCCGAAACATGAGGCTCTTCTTTCACAATACAATCCTTTCCTTTCCTTTTAAAAGGCCCTGCCGGGGTTCGTTTTACTTTTCTGAACCCTCCTGGCCTCCTCCTGAGGAGGAAGTTCGAAACATACACCTGGAAGAACATCTAATGATGGCCAAAGGTAGTCCCTTCCTTTAATTTCTTTTCTGGGTTTCTGCTTCCCCCGCCCCCCATGTCTCCTGTCTTTGCAAGAGTAGCTGAGAAATGAACAGCGTGGTCTCACACACATCTCTACCCACAAGCAGGCACCACTGATCTCTCTCTCTCTCTCTCTCTCTGTGTGTGTATTTCTGGAACTGACCTTTTCTTCATTATGCTTTTCTTACGACATTGCAACTCTGCCACCTTGTGGTGCAAGGAAGGATTCACGCACATATTTGTGTGTTCCACACATTTGGGTAGCTAAGGCCCATCTCTCCATTAAAATCTAAGTCACGTATTTTATATCCATTTTTAAAACACTGATTTGTGATTTCATTGTGTCACCTTCTCAGGTGTTTTGCTATGTTCTGATTCCCCCAAATTGTATCAATGTTTGTTTTAAAAAGAATGCCGAATATTAAAATAGGTTTTAACTTCAATGTTAAAGCCTCTTTTAAACTTTAAGTGTTTAAAACTTTATGAGTAAAGTTTGTATTTAATACCAACAGCCGAGAATAACCCAGTTAAACTCTGTTAAGAGCAGAAATGTGTGAATTATTCCCTCCTTTTATTATAAAGGACGATGGAGGCCCTGAAAGACTTTGGGTATCTTGTGATAAAATGGCAGAAATTTCTCATTCAGAGGAAACTGAGCCTCCGGAACTTCCCACCACTTGAAAGAAGGGATGAATACATTAAAGGAAAAATTACTTTTGGGAAGGACAATTCTTAGGATCTCTTAAACCACATGGCCAGTGGTCATGGTGGCTGAGAGGTTCTAGAATTAGTCATGCAAAAAAAAGTGACTTTTCCCTAGATCTAGGAATACATCTTCTCCTAACTGTTGCACTGGATTTACAAACTGACGTCAGAAGCTCTTATAAGAGTCGCAACGTATTGCCTGACCCACTTTGAACAGAGGGCGCAGGGTGTGTGTGTGTTGCTGTTGCCAAAGGCTGGTTTCTGTACCATGTCCCTTCTTAATTGGAGTGGGGTATGAGCATGTCCCAGGTGGCTAACCATTCTAGGTTTTTTCTCTGCTTCTGTTTCTTTTGGAGGAATGTGGTGTAGATTTGGACCTTAGCTTTTTGGTTGAGTAGGGATCTTAAAATCCTCCCAATATCTGGCTGAGAAAGGGCTTCCCCCGGAACAGTATGTTGCTGTCAGCATTCTCTGTTGCAGAGTGAAGTACTTTGGGGTGCCTGGGTTTTGAATGGATAATCAAGAGCCACCAGCTTTACAAAAGCCTGCTCCTGATAGAGATGAAAATTGCTAGATCATGTTTCCAGTTCTGGAGCAACCAAGCAACCTGCATGCTGGGACTCTTCAAGGGTGTGTGTGCAAGTATGGAACGTCCTTGATGAGCACCTAGACCTCAAAATGCACCCTCATGCTAGCGCTCACAGCTTTCCCCACATCTGGTATTTCCTTTCTTTCGGGTGGAAAGAGGTGCTGCCTCCCTTTGGATCCTCTCTGGTTCTCTGACACACTTTGCAATCATAATCTGAGCAGCTGTTGAAGAGGTCCTTCCATCCAAAAGATGCACTGATGGGATAAAGCAGAGAGGAAGATGACCGCTGACAAGAAACATTGCCTGTGTTAAAAAAAAAAAATCACACACACGCACAAACACAAATGTATTATAGGGGTAATTCTCACCCTCTACCCTCTTCACTGCTGTTTTATTCTGGCTGTGTTCATGCTTCTCACCCGCTTCTTCTGTTTTAGTCCGGCTGTCCTCTTGCAAAACAGTCCATGTAGTTGTTTCTCAGTGCGTACGCACGTGCACTCTCTCTGTCTCTCAATCTGCCTCCAGCCGATTCCATTGGTTTTTTACAAGAGATTGAGGCCAGTGCAGATGCCCTGTCTCGGTCGGTTGGCTGTGGCACTGTCGCAGGGTTGGCAAAAGTGGGTCCCACAGGCTGTATAGAGCCCATAAATGTGGTTCTCCTTCCCCCCCAGGCCCACCCTCCAGAAAGGGGAGGGGGAAAAAACCACACACACACACATATATATATTTTTAGCCCCCAAAGCACAAGCCATACCTCCAGAACCCTCTGGGTGGTGCAGTTTGCCCGTTGTCTGTCATTTCAACCCTGATTTTTTGGGAAACAACGGGACCCTCGCCTGTTTTGAAGAAAGATCTTTGACTTGACTCTTTATCTTATTGCGTAGACTTACTTATCTCACAATTTAGAGACTGGCTTCCCAGCCTCGTCGCTCTAGCAGGACTCGTGAGTCAACCCCTGTAGGATTTTTTCCGTGGCTTTGGCAGCTGGGCGGGCGGCTGATGGGGTGCTCAGGGCGCTCCTTTCCCTGGTTCAGAGCCGTTTTTTGCAAGCCGAGAAATGTGTTACATATTTCAATGGAAAACTCTGGGGCCCAAGTAGCTATTTATAAAGTACTGGGAAAATACCACAGTGACTCCTGTGTGACACGTTTGTGATGCCTAGTGTTTGCAGAGTTAAAGTTATGCATTTAGATATAAATATACATACATACAACAGTCTCCACCCATTTTTCCTGCCCCAGACGTGGCCTACATGTTTTTCTTGGGTGGATCAATTCAATTCCTCTCATGTATTTCATTATCATGTAAATGCAACATTTAAGAGGAGGCTAAAGTTATGCAAATATTTCTCATATTTGGGATGTTGAATATTCCTCAAGAACTCATCCATTCCTGCTCAATGGATCGGCTGCCTTCCCTCCATGGGTTGGTAATATAACTGGAAGGGGAAAACAGTGTAAGAACAGAAAAATGGCAAGGTGGGGGAAGCTTTTGGTCGTTACCAGTGTTCTGATTAAGTCCTTAGAGGACCGAAGCATAAGTTACAGAGAACCTGTCATTGCAAGATAGAATTCCTTAACCTCTGAAAGCATCTGATTATCACCTTGGTAAGATAAGCTTCTCTTAGAAAAAGAGGTGTGGGAGGTCAGGATGGGAGGTGTGGTTTCTTTCTGTGCTTGTGGCTCCCGCTAGCTGATGACACAACAGTCCTGCAATAGTGCGTAAATGTGTTTCAGTCGGCAAATCTGATTCTCTCCAGTGGAGCTGCCCAAGACAGCCAAGTTATTTCGGCACACAAGGCAGACAAGCTCCTCAACAAGACCACAGTGACCACCCATCAAAGAACTGGCCCTTTGCTCCCTTTTTCATTATCAATTGCACCCAGTGGTCCGAAGCCCAGGGGAGAGGGGCCATTGAGCCTGCAGCTCCCTTTGGGTCACGGGGCATCTCTGCCTTTCATGACAACTCAGATCGACGACTTGGGGGTGGCTGCCTCGCTCTGCTTAATGGTAGGGCCTACTGTCATGGTCCATCAAGCAGAATTCTGGGGTTGACCTTCTCTGCTAGGCAGAATTCTGGGGTTGATATTCTCTGCTAGGCAGCCTTAGTTCCTGCTCTCTCCCTGAGCTACAGCAGAGAATTCTGAGCCCCTCACCAAACTACAACTCCCAGGATTCCATGGGATTGAGAGTGGGCAGTGTATGAAAGTGGGGTCCAGCTGGTCACGGTTGGGATGGGGGTCTCTGCATTCCAGCTGGGTCTAGACTAGACAAACCCTTCTTTCGGGGCGATTACTAGCCACAAGAGGCCTGAGGCTGCCTCCCTTCCCCGGCGCCCCCCCCCCCGAAAAGCCGGGCTTCTGCGGGGTGGCCGGAGGGGTCCCTGTGGATCCAGGCCAGGCCAGCCGCGGCGTGCAGGGAACACCTGTCTTGGGCTGGATGCGTAAAGCATCTCCCCGCCCCCCGGGGTGCTGGCTGTCTCGGCATGGCGCTTCTAATCCTAGAGAGATCTCGGCGCAAGGGAGGTGATGATGACGGTGGTTTTCCTCCCCAGCGAGAGGAGAGGGGCGGGTGGAAAAGGGGATGATGGCGCTGGGGATGAGAAGGAGGTGTGTGTGTGTGGGGGGGGGGGGGGGTGATGGAGGCGCATGCGCCGTGAGCGCACTGCGGAGCCGGACTCAGGGAAGCTGCCAGGCAGGGGCGCGTCCCCGCGCGCCCGCCCGCCCGCCGAAGCGAGGAAGCAGGTGGGCAGAAGCTGCGGGTGCATCGCGTCGGTTGGCCATGCCCGGGGGAGGCGGCGGCGGCAGCGGCAGCGCCAGGCGCAGCCCCCCCGGCCGGTGAGCCCCCTTGCCCAGCGCTTCCAGCCCCGCCGGTGGGAAGGCCAGGGGGCAGGAGGGAAGGTACACGTTGCGCGCGATCCGCCGGGGCGCCGGGGCCGGGCGAGGATGGCACCGTCGGGCGGCGGGGCGGGGAGAGCGAGGCGAGGCGAGGCAGCTCTCGGGCTGGGCAGGGCGAGGAGGCGAGCGCTCGCGGGGGGGCAAGGAAGCCACGCCGCGGGCCAGGCAGCGGGGCCAGCCGGGCAGCCTCCTTCCCTGCCTCCCCGGCGCCCCTGCTGGGCAGGCGGATGGAGCCCCCCAAGGCGTGGGTCTCGGGGCGTGGGGCGGGGGCTGGCTCGCCAGGGGGCGGCTGGGGGGCAGAGGAGGGCGAGGCGAGGGGCATCTTCCCGGTCGCTCACAGGCGGGCACCGGAGGGCATGGGTGCCGAGCCTGGCAGGGGAAGGGAGGCGTCCAGATTGAGAGCGAGCGAGCGAGCGAGTGAGCGAGCGAGCGCGTGCAGCGCCCAAGGGAGGGAAAGGTGAGGAGGGGGCGAAGAGGAACGGGGAGAGGGCAAGCGCGGGGCGATCCTCATCTTTGGGGGAGGGGGGTATCGCCTACAAGCCCAGGTCCCTCCAACCAGGGACCTCTGCCGCCCTTTCGCCGGCCATTCTGCAGCCGCGGCGCTCCAGCCCACCTGCGAGGGGTCTCGGTCTCTCCCCTCCTGTCGCTGGCCAAGGTGGTCGTGTCGGAGAGACGCGTTAGCCGTCCCGGGTCGACTTCTTTCAGCCATGCTAGGAAGGGAGGGAAGGGGGGGGAGACTGAGCTGGAGGGCGAGGGGCAGAACCGCGGCCCAGGTTGGTTCCGCTCTGGCAGGACGCGCGGGGGCAGGGCGCCTCTGAGGGTGTGCAGAGGGCCTGGACGGACGGGGGGCGGCGGCGGCGGCGGCGGCGTCCCGAACCGGAGGGCCGGGCCGCATCTCCCGGGACCCAAAGGTCACTCCAGGTCGGCGATTAGGGCTTCCAGGCGGGCTTGAGTCCCCGAGCTTGTCGGCTGAGAAGCTGATTAGCCGGCCGGGCCCTCGGGCTGGCCTGGAGCCTCCCTCCGGGGGCGTTTGGACGGCGGCGGATCTGCGACTTGGATTTTCTGGCCCGCTGGCAGATGCCAGGCTTGGTGTGGGTGGGCGAACGGAGGCGGGGGAGGGGGAAGGAAAGGCTTCAATTTAAAAATAAATATGGTGGGCAAAGCAGCCTGTCGGTCGGGTTCGGGTTCAGGAGCAGGTGGGCCGAGGAACCCAGAGGTGCCACGCAGCATGGCACATGGGGTGGGGGGCCCATGAAATGGAGACCAGGGCTTCTGCACCCTTAAACGTTGGCACGGAGGTAAAAACCTACAGACCTCCCCCCTCCCTGTGCATCCCTCAAAGGCAGAGGAGCCTGGCTGTCTTTGGCATTTGGCTTCCCAAGCATGGAATTGAAATTCACAGGGTCCGGCTGTCCAGCTGTCCATTTTCTCCCCGGCGACCCACCCAGGCTGGCTCAGCAAATGAGGGGTGGGCAAAAGGGGAGAGGCGACGTCATCCCAAATATTGCGAGAAGCCCCCTTCCATTTTCTTTATTGCTGATTTTGGGGGTTTGGGGGAGAGAGGGGAGGATCGAACGAATGGGCCCCTTTTGTGTTGCAAATTAAGAAAAGAAAAGAAAACGGAATGAACTCCCAACCCAAAGCGGGCGGAAAGCGCCTGGTGGCAGAGACTGAGGTTCGCCCTTTAGCAGAGGGACCCTGTCCTGGAGACAGAGCAGTTTGGACCACCAGCCGCCGGGACTCAGTTCCACCCAGCGACACCATGCGTGTTGGCCGAAAAAGCTCCTAGTTCTTTAGAAAGCTTGCGCCCTTTGGGGGTTGGCCTCATCCAGGCATCGCCCCAGTGTGGGGTTTTGTGTTTTGGAAGGGACCGGCTCCCCCCCCCCGCCCCCTCTGGTGCCTGCAGTGGAGCAGCTTGGAGAGACTCTGGACCCAACGGCCTTGCCCAGTACGGGCGGACTCTTTCGACGGCAAGGTCTATCATTCAGCCGTGGAGAAAGTTCCTTTTTTGGCCTATGGGTCCCAGGACGCCAAAACCAGCGGGGATGCTGGCTGCACTGCCCGTGGGGTTCCTGGGCCTCTAGCCACCCTCCCCACTCCCCCACCCCCTCAACAAAGGGAACAGTTCCCACCTGTGGTGTTACTTCACTTGCAGCGCAATGGGGTGCCTGGGGGCTTCTCCTTCCTATCTCTCGCCCCTCCATCCTTTCGGGATTTCAAAGCAGACTTTGAGGACCTTGGATCTGGGGGTTTGTAAAGGCAGGAATGCCCACTGGAGAAGCTACACGGTTCCTACACACATGCTTTTCTAGTTACATCAGCATGAGATCTGTCAAACCTGCCCCAGGGACTGGCGTTCCTGGGAGCCGTTGCCTCTGACCGAGTGGGCCGAACCGATTGTTCTGTCGGACCCCCGTGTCTGTGAAATAGCATCTCTGTTAAATGGGTGGGTTTCGTGACCAGAGCACAGAAAAGCTCCTTTTAAAGGCCACTGTGAGCAGGATGCTCCATCTAGCTGGAGAATTCTGGGTTCTGAGGTCTAGAGGTGAAAAATAGCTCTGCTTTCCAGCAGCGCCGCTCATGTCCACCCCCACACCTTCCCTCTAAATCTTGCATTTCTGAGTTTTTTAAAATTCTCTGCACTTTGGAGGAGAGCAGAGCAACAGCACCCACAAGGTTATATTCAGGCAGAACAATTGGCTTCTGCTGGGGAAGGGAAAAAATGATTTTGAGGATACACCTGGTTGAGACCACATTGGCTGCGATGCGTGTCGTTTCGAGAGGTACTTAGCACTCTGTGCTGTGCACACACACACGCCTACTTATGTACATTTGGAAAGTGGTGGGGACTTTTATTAATTTAATTAAAAATGGGGTGTGGCTGGGGATTTAGAGGATGATAATGGGATTGGAAAAAGGCTAAGTAACGCCTGTCCCAAAACCACTGTTCTCTCCTCCCTGCCAGCCCATGTGATGTAGCCCGTCACAGGTTTCTGGCCATTATTCCTTCCTTTGTTTATTTATTTTTATCTTATTTATTTATTTAATGTGTGCCTCACCTTTCTCCTTGTAGAGGGGCTCCGGTATGAGAAGCTTCATTCCTTTGTCTACCAGTTGCTGGGGGATATGGCAGAACTCCTCAATGGCTCCGGGGTTTAAGGCATCTGGCTGCAGAACCAGAGGTTGGGAGTTCGATTCCCCACTGGGCTTCCTTAACAGGGCTGGACTGGATGATCCAGAGGGTCCCTTCCAGCTCTGCAATTCTCAGATGACGATGGTGGACAGGAAGGGGTCTATTGCACTCAAGTCTTGCTTTGGGGTTTCCCAAAAAACATCTGGCTGGCGAATGCACAAACAGGACGCTGGACGAGGGAGGCGTTGGGTCTGGTCCATCCCCCAGGGACGTTTCTTCTGTTCTCTGCTCCAAATTCCTCATGCCTCACGTCTTGTTTGGGTTCTAAGAGCACAGAGACGGTTGACTTGTCTTTCAGAGGGCAAGATCCCCGTGGCAGCAGATGGACAGTGTATTTGCCACCTTGGTTCTTCCCTAAGCCCAAATTAGATAGTACAGTTAGCCTGTCATTTGAAGCAGAACCCTCTGGAGTGATAAAAATAGGTCTGATTGTCCCAGCATGAAGTTATTTCACTCTGCATTTTGCAAAATTACTTAACTTTTGTTTTGTGAACTGTTTTTTTTAAAGAGGTGAGTGCCGGCCTTATTTTCCAGTCTGGTTATGTTTTGAAGGAATTGCATATCTGGGGGATGGGGGAATGCTCAACACACCTTTAGCATGTCATTTGATCACCAGATACTCGGCATTGTTTCACAGTACACAGAATCCGAGAATCACGGAGTTGGAAGGGGCCTCTCAGGCCATCGAGTCCAACCCCCCTGCTCAGTGCAAGGACCCAAATCAAAGCAGATCTGACGGAGGGTGGTCTCATTTTCTCTTAAAGGCCTCCAGCATTGGAGCGCTCACCACAACTTCCTGAGCTCATGGCTCCCTTGTCAAACTGCTCTAACAGTTAGGAAGTTTTTCCTGATATTCAGGCAGTTCTGAGCTTTGGGAAGTTCCTCAATTTTTGGACTTCACCTCCCAGAATTCTGAGGCCAAGCAGAACAAATATAAATATAAATATAAATAAGCACGGCCATTGCCGGGTGGGAATTCCCCATGTCATTTGAGAGATACCAGAAGCTGTAGTCTAGAGAAGAAGGAAATTCCCCAACAAAGCATACTTTTGCTCCATTACCTGTGTTAAGTGAAGCAAGGTTTACATCTTACCAGAGCGTTTAACCAGGCGAGCTCTTCCCTGAGGGCTGTCGTGCTCCTGAAACAGACCGATCCTCAGATTTTTGTGTGCACGAGACTTAGGCCTCTGCCCCAAAGGATATGGGTCACGAGCAGGATGGCTAGTCTTCCGCTACCTTGTGCGTTCTGCTGGAATACTTCTGTGTCGGCAGCCTCCCGGCAGGCTCGTTGGACCGAGCCAACGCTGAGCCTGGTTCCTGTGAACCAACTGTGCCTAATGACATAGCGGTTCTGTGAAATTATGGGCACAAAGTCAATGCTGCAACTTGTCATTTCTAAACCCAAGGCAGGCAGCCAATTTCCAGCCCGCCTCTTCTCTTGGGAAGCAGCACGAGAGCGAGTTAAGGATCCGTGTGGGCTTTGGAGCTGAAGTTTCCAACTCCTCCCGCTCGGCCGGACTAATCCTGCTTGGAAACTGATGCACAGAAAGGGTGGCAAAGGCCAATCTCTTGAGGAGATTGAGCTCGGTTTTCTCTTCTTCTGTTGGCAGCATTTGAGGCTTTACTGCAAGGATGGGCAAAATGCAGCTGTCCAGATGTTTGTGATTTTCATTAGCCCTCATCAGTGAGGGGGAGGTGATGATTGTGTTCCGGCCAAATTTGGAAGGCCGTAGCTGCTGACCAGTGCTTCGCTGCATCACCTTGCAGACACAGCTTGGGAAAGAATCTGGCTTGTTGCTTCCCTGCCTAGCCTGCTGCCCTTACTAAGCCTCTGAGCAACCGAGCATGACATGTGTGACATTACATTAACCACTGTTGATGTGATGCATGCGGCATCGTGTCAGTTTCCTTGTTCCAATGGCATCTCGGGCCCTTTTCTCTATAATGCTCCCTTCTTAGGTTCAGATCAGGGAAGGCAAAACATTTTCAGACCTAAACATGCTTGGACTGAATTTGTGACAACGGGGAACTGATATACCAGCTGATTAGATGCCAGACGTTGGGCCTGGTATCCTTTTGGCTCAGATCAGGAGTTAATCTAATTCAGCTTCCTCTTTTCCACATCATTTTCCCATCATTCCTGTTTCCCCCTCTTGCCTCCCACCCCCTTTCAAATGCGGAGGGACATACCTGGCTTCTCTTATTTCCTTCCCCCTGGGCACCTGCCCGGGTGTTCTCCTTCTGAACGCATGCAGGCATCTGTCGGCTCTTACACAGGAATAACGGGATCTCTCAGCTGCTCCAGAAGGGGTAGACCTGGGCTTCTCAGCATCCGGAAGCAGAAATCTCCCTGCTTGTCGTAATTACTTGGGGGGCTCTCAGTGTGGGCACAATGTGATGGAGGGGGAGATGTAGCCGTGTGCTTTTGCACTCCTCGGGTGGAGGGGGAGGGAACCAGATTTAAAAATAGAGACTGTTTTGCTGAAGCCCTTAGTGTCTCTGTTCCTAAACATTTGAAAGTACAGGAAACATTAATTGCATGCTAATAAAAATAAAGTTCCCACTCCTCATTTTATTCTTGGAATGTAACTTCATTACATTCTCCTTATCCACCAGAGTAACTAGATAGAGGCAATGAGGATACTTAAAATTCTCTCTGCTAAAACCTGTGGCATTTTAGAGTTAGAAGGGAACATA
This sequence comes from Intellagama lesueurii, assembly GCA_037013535.1. NCBI lineage: Eukaryota > Metazoa > Chordata > Lepidosauria > Squamata > Agamidae > Intellagama > Intellagama lesueurii. Next base: position 14,815,659 of record JBAJHW010000010.1, read on the forward strand.
GTGTTGTCCGGTCTATGTGGAACTCTGGCAGCATCCCCAGTGTCATCATCATCATCTTCTTAGCACCGCAGAGCTGGAAGGGACCCTCTGGATCATGAAGTCCAGCCCCTGCCAGGGAGGCACAGTGCGGAATTCGAACTCCGCACTTCTGGCTCTGAAACCACTGAAATAGGGGCCATCTTTAGAGATCCCTAGCAAAGGAGAGCCACCCTGTGGCAGAGTGTTTCCTTGTCAAACACGACTTACCATTAGGAACTTTCACCTAAGGCTGAAATCTGTTTCTTTGTGATATTCAGCCATGGGTTCAAATCCCCACCCCCAGAGGAACAGAAGACAAGTTTGCTGTAGTTTTTGCCCAGGCTTTTTTGGAGTAGACCTGCTCAGAGTTTGCAGAGAGATGATGGAATTCCCCCTCTCGCTCTTGCTACAGGACTCCACATGTACAGACAGCAGTTGCTTCGAAACATTTGGAATCCTTGGAGAAGAGACCGGTGTGAGTCATAGGGCAGGCAGTATACAAAGGATCAGCTCAGGGAGCAGTAGGTCGCTTCTTGGTGAAGTGGAGGGTTTTATCCCTGCAGTAGCTCCAAGGCTCCCTTCCTCCTGGGGGGTCTTCCATCTCCTTACCAAACTAAGAAACCCCACATTTGAAGGGAAAATATATCTGCTAAAGCAGTGCCCTTCTGACTGACTGGCACCGATGCCTGGATCCAGGAAAAATATCTTTGAATCTCTCCTCTGGTTTCTTCTCTTAAATGTCAGGAAACCAGCCCAAAACCATTTTTCTGACGCCCTTGAAGAGCGAGGAAAAGGCATCGCTTGTTTTCCTTTTGCCTCTGCGGCTGCATCTTTTGTTTTCCCCCTCTTCTTTTTCTATTTTATAATGCCCTGCTTTTATATAAGCTGCTCTGTGGGCGTTTGTATTTTTGTAGACTAAAAGGGAGTGTATACATGTTCCGAATATACAAAGTAAGGTCTTGATAAAAGACTTAGCAATTGAACTGTTAAAATGTTCACCCTTCCGAATGTAGAATTCTGGGGATATTTGCCTTTGAAATGAGCAGAGAGAGTTAGGGTGCAGGAAACAATGAAAATGGATCTATTTTTAAATGTTAATGAAATAAGGCCCTGATCAACATTGGTTTATGTGTGCAATTGCCTGAAATATCAAAATGGCTTTTTGTTTGGGCTGAGTTCAGCTCTACTGAATGGCTCTCGGAGGCATTGGCCTTCCCCAACTGCCACTGAAAAATATCATGGGATAAAATTGAATTGCTAAGGACATACAAGGTTGCCTTCTTCTGAGTAATGAAACTTACTCATTTCATTTTACTGGTTTAATACCCACGTTTTTGGACAGGTCTACCAAATTAAACAAATAACATAAAAATTACAAATAGAATGATATAGCTTTTCAGAAAGCTAAAAACACAGAGAATAGGAAAATCTGTGATGGGTTATAATATTATGTAGCCAAGATAAAACGTTTGCAGAAACCCAGCAATAAAAGAGCAGCAGAATCAGTGAAACGCTTCTCTTAAAAGCCACCCAAAATGTTACAGATTTTGGAGCCTTTTTCAGTGCCAGAATTGAGAAGAGTGACTGCATATCTAATAGAGAGGAAGTTTTGTTAAGGACAGGGGCCATGACTGAGAAGGCCCTGTCTGTGATATCTGCTGATCTGGCTGCTCGAGAGACTATGGTAACGTGCTTTGAATAGAGGTCTTGGAACAGCGTCTAGTGTGGCTGAGAAGGCCAATTCGAGAGTGACAATCCCTTCCACACTGAAGACAAATACAATCTGTCCCCTGTCCAGCTCCCTGGTTTTGCTGGTTTCGGGACTGCCTCTTCGCCTCGGCCTGCTGGACAAGGATCTCTTCAAATTGGGAGAGGCCATGATGCACCGCCTGCCTCCAGGCTGAACGCTCAGAGGTCAAGGTTTCCCATCTGTTGAGGTCCATTCCTAAGGCCTTCAGATCCCGCTTGCAGATGTCCTTGTATCGCAGCTGTGGTCTCCTTCTGGGGTGATTTCCCTGCACTAATTCTCCATATAGGAGATCTTTTGGAATCCGACCGTCAGCCATTCTCACGACATGGCTGATGGCTGTTCTTAGAAGTCTGTGAACAAGTAAGGGCTCCAGTATGATTTGGAAAACATAGGGAGGTTCATAAACTTGCTGACGGTCAGTGACCTATGCCAGCATGCTGTCTTCCTTTTGATGGGAGATTCTGACGGTTAAACCTGCCTTGATTTGCATGGAAAGCATGTGTTCCGCCTACAAAGTGATGACTCCCTAGGGGTGGAGATCCTGAATTTTGCTTGCCTTATGCAGTAATAATGAGGAAGTGCCAACCCGCCCCCTCCAAAAAAAAAAAACCCTTCTTGTCTAAACTACCACATTTAATAGCACTGGATGGTTTGTGTGTGTTTTTTTTTATGATCAATCGGCTTTGAATGAATATTCAAATCTGTTCTGAGTTACTGAGAATGTTTGTAAGAAACGTCTGCCTTTTTTTGTTTTAACGGTTGCAATTCGATAGGATTTCCCCAGTTTTCTCTTGTGATCTGTCTCGCCGGTTTGGACTGCAAAGGCTTGGAAGTTTTGTTTCGAAGAAAGATCATATTCTTGAAATAACTGCAAGAAATAGGGTGAGGTTCTGAATGAAGTTTTGGGAAAGAGCAATGCTCACAGCTGGATTGATGGGGCACAGATGAAATTATGAGCAGCTGCAATCGGGCGGTTACCTACTCGGGAGTAGGCCGAATTGAAATCAGTTGGCATTATGTAAGGGTCGACTCACTGTGGACAGCCAGTGAGATGGGTAGAGTGTCAGACAAGAACTCAGGGGACCTGGGTTCAAATCTGTATTTGGTCATTGGAATTCAGTTAGGCATGGAAATGGTAAGCCGCTCCTTGAACCTCTCGCATCCCTTGAAAACCCTTCTAGATTTCCCACATGTCTGAAGTGACTTGACAGCACATCACACACAGAGCAATGTGTTTTCCCAGGTAGTGTCCCTCTGCTCAGATCAAAAGCAAAAAGCAAAGCATCCTGATTAGATACCACCCATAGCATTTAAAGCAATCTCTGGGCAGCTTACAATTTAATTATGCAGGCCACACATTGAGCCCCCTCCACCACAAGCTGGGTACTCACTTTATCGAGCTCAGAAGGATGGAAGGCTGAGTGAACCTTGAGCCGGCTACCTGGGATTGAACCCGGGCCATGAGCAGAGTTTTGGCTGCAGTACTGCAGTTTAACCACTGCGCCATGAAGCTCTGTTGCTCATTCAGGCTAGCTCCAGGTTTGTCCTCCCTTTCTGCACATGATCAGCTCATTCCTGACTTTGTTGCAAGGCCGATTATGCAAAATGAATGGGTTTCTCCAAATATCAGCCGCGTTTTTTTCACATTCATGTTTCGACTGTGGCGATGAATGGCTGTTTTTCTCTCCCCCCCCCCCCCCTTCATCTTGGTAGAGATTTTTGGAGGATTTCCTCATATCTATGCTTTTATGAATACAGACTCCAGAGAAGAAAATTCAAAACTATCCTAGTTTGGAAGCACTGGAAATAAGCCCCCAAGTGAGCCTAGCATGTGTACAGAAATGCGTATAGCTCTCAGCTAGTCAGATATGTCTCCAGAAGGGGAGAAGGTTGGGATTAGGGCAGCTTTTAAAAATATCCATTGTGGGAATTGTCCCCCTCCCCCCCCACCTCCATGTCCCATAATTTACAAGAGAAACAGGTGGTAGCTCAAATTTCATGGGCTGATGGTTAATCCATTCTGGGTTTTAGCCTGAACTCTACAGGAGTTTTCCAAGGTGCTGAAACTCTTTAGGGGATAGGCTTAATTGCCCAGGATAGCTCCTGGACATGTCAGCCTAAAAGCCAAGAGCAAACTGATCACCCTTGGGGAATCCGAGTCGCACCCCTCCACGGAGTGAAACTAAAGACGGGGATGCTAACAACCACCACAAGAGCACCCAATTCGAACCCATCCTCTGCCTTAAAACCAACATGATCTTCTAGCCATAGATGCAAAACCAAAATGGAAGTGAGTGTTGGAAAATCCTGCGTTAAATGCAAAGGAAGTGAGTGCTATTTTATTTCATTTTTAAAAAATTACCCTACTGAGATAGATGCTCTTGGCGTCTTGCAGCCCAAGAAAATGGCTGAGGCTTTTTCGTAACATGGAACCAAAGATGCGTTCCGTGAAAAAGCCGCTTCCGATGCCAGTTTCCTCCCCTCTCTGCCTCCCCTGCCCCCACCCAGTGCACACGAGACTTGACAAGCGCATTGAGCTGTACTAAGCGAAGGTTTCATCTTTCCGAACAGAAACAGCTTGGGGAGGTTAGTGAAGCTGACGGAGCCGAGATGCCAAAGAGGCTTGATGGATGCATTGTTGGAGGCTCTCTCTCTCTCTCTCTCTCTCTCTCTCTCTGTGTGTGTGTGCGTGCGTGCAGAAAAGGTACGTTGCATTGCAAAGAGAGAACTATTGTGCCTGGTTCACAGCAAGGAAGGGATAGCAGCTCTTGTCTCTGTACGAGAATCCCAGAGAGCAGCCTTTATAAAATCATCATCATGTGCCCTCAAGTCAGTTCTGACTCAGGGTGACCCTTTTCAGGCTTCCCCAGGTACACAGTACTCGGAAGTGGTTTAGCATCTTGGGGGCGCCCTGGGACTGTGCAGCTTGCCCAAGGCCACCCAGGCTGGCTCTTCTCCTTCGAGGCACCGTGGGGGGAATCGAACTCCCCACCTTGTGACACACTGGGACACTCCACTGGAAAAATGGGCCACCCAGGTGAGATTGTTTTTTGCTCCTGCAAGAGGGCAAACAGACTGGGTCTTTCTATCCATCAGCAGGAGCCTTAGCAAGGGAAAAGAAAAGATAGCTGTTTTTGAGCAAAATAACCCTTACATTTTCTCTTTTTACAAAAAGCTTACGTTGCACGAAACACATCTTTCTTCAACGCTAAATGAAAAATTTTGTGGGAAAACGTGGAAAAGCCAGGTATTTTGTGCAAAAGGCCACTTCTGCCATTTTTCTTTTACCAAAGCAGCCCTGAAATTGGATGGATGGATGGATGGATGGATGGATGGATGGATGGATGGATGGATGGATGGATGGATGGATGGATGGATGGATGGATGGATGGATGGATGGAAAGTATGACAGCTCTTGTAATCTTGCCGTCTGTCCCCCCCCCCCCGCCCCTCACTTGCCAAAATGAAAGAAATGAAGGTTTGCATTCCTGATGTTATAACTGATTTCCTGTGGGACTAGATATTGTGCTAGTGAGGGGTGGCAGTTCAGAGGCAAAGCACGTGATTCTCTTACAGGAGGTCTCACGCTGGAGACCTGAGCTTCTCCAAGTACGGCAAGGAAGGAGCTTGGCCTGAAACCTTGAGGAGCCATGGCTGCTGGTCAAGAGTTGATGACACTGAGCGCCATGGCCCAAGGATCCAACTTGTAGCTTCCTGTGTTTCTAAGAGAAATGCCAAGGCTAGGCATGAAGGCAACCACCGTCTCCTAAATGTTGCTTCCTGGCAACTGGAATTCAAAGTCCAACCAACTGATTCCATAGGCGGTATGTTGACATAATCACTAGTAGAAGTTGGGGGCCTTATTACTCCCCCATTAAAGCCATCCACTACTGCATCTTACAGCAGCCAAAGAACTGCCGGATAGCTCAGTGGGTTAGGTCTCTGGCTGCAGAGCCAGAGGTTGGGAGTTCGATTCCCCCCATGGGGCCTTCTTGAGAGAGACTAGACTCAATGATCCCAGAGGGTCCCTTCCAGCTCTGCAGTTCCAAGATGATGATGGTACTTTACGCACCTGTAAAGAAACATTTCCTTCTGTCTGTTGTTGAGCTCCCCTTGTTCAGCTTTGTCAGAGGACCGCCATCTTTTACTGCCAGGCATGCATTCCTGAGGGGATGGTCTTTTTAATATATCTATCCGGTGCAGTGCTTGCTCTTCTTTGAGCTGGCGTTCCTGTGTTCATTCTTTAAAGGCTTGACTAGGTTTGGTGATATTTGACTAGCTCATGGACCGGCCTTGGGGTCTTGGGCAAAGAGGCACGTCCTGCTCCACCTCCGCCGGCGTCAATTCCCCGCTGGAGCGTTTGCATCCTGGGAGCATCAGGGCCGGGATGCTCTTCCGACTGCCCATCTGGAGGTGAGATGGCCTATTTGGACTGGAGCCATGGCTGCATGTTATCCGAGGGCGTCAGCTGCCAGAAATGCAGGATCACAGGGCCGCGGGGCTGACTGACACCCAGACTCCTGAGAGAGGCCCAGGAAGCACCCTCATACGACTGACGTCTAGCTACTCCTGGTTGGCTTACAAAAGCCTTGCGGTCCACTGACCTCAAACTGACAGCGCTGGTATCCTTCTGCACACAACCTCGGCACCTTGCAACCCACTGCCTGTCAATGGTCTTAGACTACAGGTCCCACTGTCATTCCGCTGGCATGGGGATGACGGGATGGCAGTCCAGCCCCCCCCCCCCCCGGGATGGCACAAGGTACAACGATGCCCTGCACGGTTTTATATACTGTCAGCTAGAGCGCAAGAAGAATTTACATAAAGACAGTCATGCTGTTGTCTGTATCTTTAAGTCAGCTTCGTTGGCGTGAGCAGGAGCAGGATTTAGCCAAGCTGCAGAGGAAGGGGAAGGTGGGAGGTCACCTTCGGACGGTGTTCTCCTGCAAGCAGGTGTGGAGGGATGCCACTTTTAAAGGAGAAGCCTTCTCTTGGATATCCAGGGCAGACGAGAAAGGAGATGGCAACACAGCTTGATTGAACTCAGATTCTTGATCCAGAGTAGCCGAGATCAGGATTGGGAGCAACATCTGCAACATCTGGAGTGTCCCAGCTTCTGCCGCAGCCCGGCTCCTTCCATGGCGATCCTGATGTGGATCATCCTTGCTTGGAAAACAAAAGGGCTTGAATTGGTTTCCCTTTGATGTGAAATTGTACATTTTGCTGTTGTTGTTTGGTCTCCGAGAGATTTTGTGCATTTTCAAGACTCGTTTGGGCACATTTTTGTAAAAGGTTCAGCAAACCCAAGGACGGTTGCCTTGTTGAGTGAACCAGTAAAGAGAAGTGAGTGGGTTTTTTTTAGTCTCAGTGGTCCATTAGTCTCTCCTGTTGCACTTGCGCCTTGCAGGTGTGCTTGGCCTTCCAAGATGAAAAAGAGACGTGTTTTGTGCAGAGGCATTTTGTGCAAATTACAAGAGGTTCAATCGGGGGGGGGGGGGGGGGAGAGGGGAAACACCCAGGCACTTGACCTCTCAGTCTGAAGTCAAGGTCTCACAGGAACTGGATTTTCCTCTCCAGGCTTTCTCCCTGTGTTGTTTCATCCTGTCTGGACCAAAATAGAGGCAACAGTAAGATGTTTCACACTCCCCGTTGCACTTAAATCTCAACAAAGCCTTCTTCGACTACACTGAAACTGAAGATTCATGCAAAGATGCTCTGGTTGAGCGTGTCAACACAGAGAGGCCGGTGGGCATCTCAAATCTGGGCCTCTCATCCCTGCAAACCCGGGCTATGTGGGTTCTGTTGGCTGCTGCAGAAACATGTCCTTTGCCAGAAGAATCGGGATCGTCAGGGTTTGGGGGCTGGTCCTCCTTTTCCAAGACCCTTCCTTGGCCTGCCTTCTAGGAGGCCTTGGAGATGCTGCAAAGCTGCGGTTTGCTCCCAGGCTTCACTGCAATTATGTCAGCTTAAGACGGACATTGCTGCGTTAGACACGCTCGGCTGTGCGGGCGAGATAAAAGTGGAACATGGTGCTCCTCGAGGGGGGACTCCTTCTGCTCGAGAAAGAAGGCACTGGAATGCTCTGCCTGCCATGGCTTGTAACACCCAGCTTCTCTGCAGTGGCGACAGCTAGCGAGAGAGAGAGAGAGAGAGAGAGAGAGAGAGAGAGAGAGAGAGAGAGAGGAAGGCTGTTCTCATAGCCGTTTTAGCTGCCCGCCTTCTGAAATGCCTGCCACACAGGCAGGAAGTGAAACCCTGCAATGGCTCTTTTTTCCGAGGGGAATAACGTTTACTTATTTTCCTTATACCTCCGCTGTGACTGAAGGAGGAGGTGTAGAGAGGGTCTGTGGCTGAGTATTAGAAAACCAGAGAAATGCTGAAGAGGAAATGAACATGCATGATCCACCCTCCTGGAGAGGCCTGTGAAGCTGAGGACAGCCCTGTCTGCAAAATCAGGAGTCACCAGATTTCAGTGGACCGATCTCTCCGTCTCTCTGCCGGCCGGCTGGTCTACCTGCCTTCTTGGCCGATCTATCGGTCCAAAATGTTGGCCCTTTCATGAATACATGAAGGTGCATTAGTCTGTGGAAGGGTTGAAGACCTAGAGCAATGGTCTTCTAGAGCATCCCCAGATGTTCTTGGACTGCCACTCCCAGAAGCCTTCACCACTTGCTGTGCTGGCCAGGATTTATGGGAGTTGTAGTTCAAGAACCTCTGGGGACCCGAGGTTGAGAAGCACTGTCCTAGAGCTTCCCAGACGCATTGAGAGTATGCTTTGCATCAGTCCTAGCCAGCCGGGTGGATAGGGACTGATCCTGGGAACTGAAAATTTGCACCATCCCAGGGCCCGGTCTTTCCCCACCCCAATTCTCCGGAGATCACCTTGTGAGATCTTGGCCCGGGATGAGAAATGTGTGGCTTTATGGATGTGGCTGGGGTCCATCTCCCATTAGCTCTCACCCCCAACTGGGCTGCCTGTGGATGATGGGATCTGCAGTCCTGCAACAGCCGGGAGTGTGTGTGTCCTTCTCCATCTCTGTCATACAGAGACACCGGGGACCATTGCTAGCACCCATCGAGGGCAAGTACTTAGGTCTGCACTCCCACCCTCTCAGGCTGGACTGGCAGTGCCCCCTTGGCTTCCCCAGAGCAGCACCCCGGTAGGCGGGCCACGCCAAAGAAGTTTACGTGAGTGAGTGTGTGTGTGGGGGAAACATCTGCGTTGGAGAGAAGCTGCACGCATCCTGCATCTGTCCACACTCTTACTGTTGGGGACGGCCTTGCAAAAAGGACTGTCTAGCCTCACTGCCTTGCAGCCAGTGGCTTGACAGTCCATAAAGCAGTCAATCCATGTGGGGTTCTAGTACGATGTTTAACACTGAAGCAAAAAAGCGGAGAGTTATACTGCACAAGAGGTGACGATATCATTCGTTCAGTTGTAATCGTAACTGTTGGGAAAAGGAATTGACTGCAAGTAACTCGCTGTTTGTAACTCATTACTTTCATGCATTCAGACGTATAAAATCTCATTCTCTTTCTGATGCATTAGTTCAGCAAGATGGTTCCTAGTGGGGACAGGATGTGAGCTTGTCGATTGTGTTCTGACATCATTGTTTATGTTCTGCAGAAGGCAGCCGCTGAACCCATCTGTGCCCTGCTCGTTGTCTTTCCTTTTTATTGTTTCTCGTGGGTAAAGAACAATAATGCAGCCGTCTCAAAAAGATATATAGCCCAACCATCAATGGGTGTTCCTTAGCTTGAGGGCTGGTCCTGTCTTCTCCTTGTGGCCCTGTTCACTGAGACTGATGGAGATTGTAGTCCTGCTCTTTGCAGGAGGCTGAGGTGGTGAAGGAGGGTTCATGGCTGAAGGGCAGATCCTTACCTTATTTGGACCTGCCAAATCGGCTTCATCTGGCTGTGGCTGGCTAGGATTGTGAGCAGAAGAGCCTCCCTGGGAATTAAAATTTATGGCATCCTGTGTTATGTGATCATGGTCAGTAGTCATGTAGAAACATGGTTAATCCAGTGAACGGAGGAGAACTCGTCTCTCAATTGCTAGTCGTCCTGATGGTTGAAGGAAACACCATTTGCAACAGGCAGAGGAGAGCTGTTACACTCAGGTTCTGCATTTGGATTTTGTTCGGGGGGCGAGCAGAAGCAGTGGCTCAACAATAGACACATACTAAGTTTATGGAAGCTCACAGGTTTGGGGTCAAATTAAAGGTTGTGTGGAAAGCATATCTCCTCTGGTTTAATCCATTTCCCCCTCTCACAGAGGGATTCTCTTGGAGTTCCATGATTCAGCTTGTATCAAACTTGCAAATTAAGCCTGAGTTTCCTTTCTGCAATCAATCACAAAACAATGCACAGAAAATGCAGGATGCCTAGATGGGGAAGACTATTCGCTGTGACCAACAGACACTTTTCTCCTCTTAAAGGAGCACCTTCTCCAAAAACGGGCTCAACACCATGGTGTAGTGAAGTCAGGGGCCTCAGGATTGAAGCTCCAGGACTTTCAAACCAAAAGGGATGATGACATCATCTTTCACCTCCCACCCAGGTTTTCCTGTTCCCTCTGAGTTTAGTTGAAGTCCTCATGGCAGCCGGGGAAGAAATAGTCTATGGTTACAAGTTATTCCTTCTGTCAGGCAAAGCATTTGAGGGTGGTCATGGGAGAGAAGCTGAGGGGGCTGCCTGTCCATCAGCCAGGGACCCCCTGACAGTCCAATTTTGATAACACACTAGGCTACAGGGATTGGAGATCAGACTCTCCGAAGGCAGCAGAAGATAGCTGCAAATTACACGAAGGAGGGAAGGGTGGGGCTGTTCCTCATCACAGCTCTTCTGTGTCTGAATACCTTTGCATGCATAATGAGGAAGGCCATAACACGCATGCATCATCTAGTTGATTACAGGACTTAATTATTCCGTCGTTTTGGAAGATGCTTAATTGCGCTCACTGCCTTAATTACATGATGCAGGCTGCTTACAGGGAGAACCAGCAGTGGCTGGGAAATGTTTACCAGTTCTGGACGACTCCATCAATGTCGTTTCAGCTTGTACTGGGTGAAAAACTGTACGTTTTCTGTAGGTGTCAGCTTCTAGAAGACTTTCTTTTGAAGCTTTCCCCCTATTTCCATAATTTAGCTTTTTGAGCTATGGTTGCTAAAGCCTGGATAAATCCCCGCCAGGGCTGATCAAGGGTTTTTTAAAAGGTAGCAGGCTGATTATATGTATGTGTGTTTGTGTGTGTGTGTGTGTGTGTGTGTGTGAGAGAGAGAGAGAGAGAGAGAGAGAGAGTATTAGTAGATTAGTTGATTAACAGCACAATTAAATTGAGAAAAACATAAACCAATAGTGCATGTCTGATACACGAGTGTGCCAGAATGGTCATCATCCTAGGGTCATCCTGTACAATATACGTAAGATAATGTGAGAAGCGGGAATTCCATAAGTGATGAAACATGTCTGATAGTCCTCACCTGGGCTTTCTTGCTTAGGTCTTGTAAGTTTGCTGGCCTTGTTTTGTGGTTGGTCCGTTTGGCAGTAAACACAGGCTTCATTTGCAAGTCTGATTTTTCCAACGCAAAGCTCTGTGGAATCCCAGTGAGTTTCCAAGGATGTGCTATTAAGAGTGGCTTGATGTGACTCTCAGTTGTGTTTGAGAGGACAAAAAAGACCAAGCTGGAAAGCTACAACTTGATGGGACCATGCCAGCTCCAGGAAGCCCCCCCCCCCCTTCCAAAGCTCCCTTCTCCAGACTGAGATGGGAAAGGGTCTGGGTGAAGCCTCCACGAATCACTTGGCAGTGTGGACAATGGTCTCTGGTGAGCCACAGGAAGGAATGGTCTGATTCCATGTAAGGAAGCTTCCTGCCTACAAGGCCTTTGACTGAGAAATAAAAGGGAAAGCAGAATTTGCTGTTGAATTCACCACAGTGCATTTGGGTGGATTAGCAGACTTAATCTAACTGCTTAAACAATGCTGTCCTAATGACCATCTTATCTTCCTGGTTAGAGTTTTTGCAACCTCGCAGGCTGCCTTTAGCAGGTTTGGCTGGGAGGAACCTTTCTGGGCTGGGGTGACTGCCCATCTATCTGGCACTAACCCATTGATCTCTCCCTGCCTTTGAATTCAAAGAGAGCCCCACCTCTCTGTTGAAGTTTCCCCTCTTTAGAGTCTGTTGGAGTCTATTGTCGAAGGCAATCACGTTTGTCAGTTTGCTGTTGGATCTGCTCAACTGTAAGGAATGACACCTTTTATTCTTTCTACTATTAATGTCTCTGAGTGAGTTATTGAGACCGTAAGTGCCAGTTAATGATAAAAAGGGAACTTGAGGCTATTCTTGCTCAGTGAATCCCTGCACTTCCGCTGCGCAGCCAGAGGAATTTGACCCAAAATTCAAAACTCTGCAATATTCCCTTCCAACGGTCATCAAACCGACCCAAACCTTTAACTTCTCTACAGCCTTTCTGCTACCCTCGAGCAAGGGAGACCTTCTTGCATGCCAGGGAGGCGCTCCTCTGAGCCGCCAGAAGTTTAGATCAGGGGAAGATAACGTTGCAGTCAGAGTCCAGGCTCTCCACGTTTTGCGATTTCTGGATCTCTGGACATGGATGGAGGGGAAGAATACCTGTTTTTTTTCTTCTCAAAAGTGCTACATTACACGCATGGGTCTAAGTGGCAGCTGCTTAGCTGCACTTTCACCTACACTGGTCAGTGGAGCGTTTAGCCATGATGGTTGCTCAGGACAGGCTGCTTCGGCGGCTTTCTTCCTCTGGTTGCTCAGCGAGCCGAGAGGGACCCACGGAGCAGAGAGGGACCTACATCCGTTGCCCCCATTGTCTCCCCATGGCCTGGCCCCCCAAGCCCTGGGATGCTTCCAGCTGAGCTCAGTCCAGAGAGGAGGAGGAGGTCCAGGGGTAGCTTTTCATTTTGCTTTTCAGGCGGGCGTTTGGAAGTTCACTTCAGAAAGGAAGGAACACACATTCTTGGCACTCGTTTGGCCACTTAATTGGCAGGTGGCGTGAGTGGCTCTTCTGTTCCGGCCTTTTACATGGCACTGCCCATTCAAGTAGCTCATTAAAGGCTTTCTCTCTTTCACCCTTCCGGTGCCCCCGTGGCCTGGCAGTCCGTCTGCGAAATAATTCCACGTGGTCACAGGGTTGGCCCGGGCATAGGAATCCTTTTGATACGGGCGGTAGAACGACCTTGATGTGAAGACATCTAATCAACCTGCTGTTTCTTGATGAAACTGGCCACCTCTTCAGATGGCCTCTGTGAGGATTCACTAACCCCTAAAAGAGTTCCCGGCGCAAGGAGGAGACAAATGCCTTTTTCATTGCGTTTTCCACATTTTGTGCAAAATGTTTTCTGCGCAAACCAGTGGCTTTCCCCTTCGTACGGTGAAGCACACACATATGTGCACGCAGAGAGATACACACAGAGAGAGTGCAGAAGGATTGGCAAACTGGTCAGGAAGAGACAAGTAACCTATCCTCGGCTTCTGCTTTGTAGAAGCCCTTGTGTCGTGGCAGCACTTGCTGCAGTTTTGCACAGTGGTGCAATCTGTGGAAAACCTGGACTGTCAAATACACAGATTCTCCTTGAGACTGACGAAAATAAATATTTTTTTAAGCACTATCTCTTAGGCAAGAACAATCTTTTAATCTTGTTTTTGTTAAGTGCACAAGAACAAGGCAAGTGAAGATTTAAACTGCTAAATCAGAATGGCCTGTTCCTGCATAACTGCTAGGTGAAAGCTCAGTGGAAGTTTCAGCATGCATATAGAGGTTCTGTCCTACCATCCTGTGTTGCAGAGTTTTGAATTTCTGGTAAAATTCCTTTAGCTATGCAATAGAAGTGCAGAGACCCACAGAGGAGATTAGCTTCAAGTTCTCCAAAGTCCACCCCTTTCCCATTAACCGGCGCTTAAAGTTTCAGTAACTCGTTCTGAGACATTTGTAGGAGAAAGAATTTTTTTAAAAAATTCTTCAAGTACAGTTGTTTGACATTACAAACTTGCTTATGCTGTTTTCTTTGCTACACACATACTTAGCAACCAACTGAACAGATCAACAGCAAACAGGTCGGCCAGTGGTTACACTGGCTTGTGGGGGCAGGTTTCTGGAAGTTGTGTTCCAAAACCAGAAAAGTGCATAAGTTCAGGCATGAAAACATGTGAAAGTGATGCTGGACATCTGCAACAGGAGGAAGAAAAAAAGCCATTTAGGAAATTAGCTCATTGAAGCTTGTTTGACATCAGGGTCCCCAGTGTTTATGGAACCCATCAGGAAATTAAATGTCACTTGATTTGCCAGCAGTCCTGCTGACTCTTTGCCAGGGCGTAATGGTGATAGCAACTAAGAGAGTGCTCATTGCCCTCCGCCTTTGTAGCATTGAAAAACCACGTGAGGACAATTTAAATGCCATGTCTCCATCTAGGCAGCAGTGCCCTTATTAATGATGGACAGTGACCCACTTCCAAATGAGCAAACCAGAGGGAGTGGTTGGGGGTTCGGCACAAATTCTGGATGATTTAGAGGCTTACTTGGAACCGGGTGAAACTAAGTCCTTGTATTAGCCTGCTTTATTAGGTGTGGATTTTTTTTTTAATGTGCTTTATTCCTTCATGGCAGTATATGCATTTACATTTATATATACATACACCTCAGTAGTTTAAGTCTCTGGTTGCAGAGCCAGAGGTTGGGAGTTCGATTTCTCCCCCCCCCCCCCCGTACTTCCCTGACAGGGGCGGGACTCAATGATTCCTAGGGTCCCTTCCAGCTCTGAAGTTCTAAGAGGACGGGGATGATGACAAACTGCCATGAGCATGTGGAAACAAAACCCAGTGAAAACCGGGTTTGCTTTTCATTAAAATAACATGCAGTCAATGATTTTTTGCTTTGCATGTTAGCAGATCTGTCAAATAGGTGCCTGCTAAAAAAATAAATAAAATGATTTTTCGGCAGATAAATGGGGGTTCTTGACTAAGCAAATCTGAGCTCTGCAAAGCTAAAGAGAAGCTAAGCAGAATTCGTCTCGCTTCATGTCATTCCTTGATTCATACCGGTTTGCATACTTTGTCCTGGTTTTGTTCCTGGGAAAGGCCAGGCGCTGTTGAAGAGGAAGGAAAACAACAGCTTTTCCAGATGTCCTTGGAGCACAACTCCCATCACCCCTCCCCATGGGCTTTGCAGGCCAGGGATGATGGGGACTGTCGTCTCACAGCATCAGCCAGGGTACACATTCCCCATCTCTGATCGAAATCAAGTCAAAGGTCTTCCCGAGAATCACGGGTTGCAGGTGGAGGTGGAGGACCCGACTGGGCACTCTGGAGAAGGTGTTTGAAAACTGGAGGGCCTCAACAAAGATTGGGTTCCGTCATCAGGAAGGGGCCCCTCTTCGACTTCAATCCAGCCCTGCTTTCTTTAAAGGAAAATGTTGACGTTCTTCGGGCTGCATCTGTAAAAAGAGTGTCCCCAGTTCTGGGCACGGCAACTTGGCCAACTCATTTGGGTGCTTGAAAGAGCGCTTGGTGGGTCTCCAGGACTCTGCGTGGGGAGTAGGAGGACAACGTCCTCATCAGGTTGCTGCTAATTCCTCTCCTCATTAGTGCTCTCCACAGGAGGCTGCAGATTGAATAATTCATAGTGACTGTTTGCTTATCAAGGTGTTCCCCCTGAGGCTCAGGCGCTTCGGCAGGAAGATCTGTCAGGAGAAGCTAGCCTGGCACCTTGTGTGCCAAATACGGGTCTTGGACAGCGGCGTTCCATTGCCGAAGCTGGCGGGTGTTTTCGGAACATTGCGTTGCAAACCGCTCGAAAGGTTTCAGAAAACCATCTGTGAGCGCCACAGCTTCTCTGGATGTGGGTGCAGAGCGATGGGGGGATCCTGGATGCCCTGCGAACCATAGCGTAAGCTAGTGAGTCAATGTACGTCCCTACACTGGGAAGATTTAGGTTCCAATCCTGCTTCTACCATGATGTTTGCTGGGTGACCTTGGGCCAGCTGCTAGATCTTGGCTTATCCTACCTTGCAGGACTGTCATCGGGATCAAAAGGGGGCATAAGAGTCAATGTGACCCACCGGTTAGAGTGTCATACGATGAGCTGGGAGTTCTAGTCTCCCCTGAGCCGTGAAGCTGATTAGGTGGCTTTGGGCCAATCGTCATGAGCTACATTGCTCAACCTGGCCCTCCTCAGTGGGTTGTTGGAATGATCAAGTAAGGAGGAGAAGAACCTCGTATGCCACCTTAAGACAGCTGGAGGAAAAGCAGGGTATAAATGTAATAGGCAAATGACATATGTGCTCTAAACTGCTAAGACTGAGTTTCAGGTCACTCTCAAACATGAACCAGAAGTCAAGCGGAAAGCTATACAAAAGAGCCAAGCCAGATGTCGTCATTTCCCCCCCCCCCCGAAAGATTTTCCACTGGTGCAGGGGATCAACCCCTTCGGAGGTGCAGTTTAGAGGAGAACCCGACCAAAATTTCTCAAAGCGCGTTTATTTTTCCTGAGAAATGTTTGGGATGGAAACAAATGAGAAAGCATCTTCATAGAAGCGGAGCTGCTTTAAGAAGTAAAGGATGTTTGATTATCCTCCAGCGTAGTTTCATCGCTCCACAAGCCGGCAGTTGGGTTGCTTTGGGTTTGATGATTGCTCACTGAGAGATAAACAACAGGCTTTGTTTACATTTATTTTTGTGATTCTTCTCTGAGAGGTAATTAAACCGTGGGCTTCATTTGCACATGGATCGTGCAAACAGCAGCTTTGAAGAAATCGGTATCTGGAGCAATAATGTTTTGTCACTTTCTAACTGTGAAGCTGTTGGCTAGCCCGCAGAGATGGTATTGTTTAAATAATTTGCACAGTGGTTTTAAAAGAAAAATAAATTCAATTGCTCTCTGCCTCTTTCTTCCTTTTATCTCAGGTGATACCCTGCTGATTCCTCGCCAAGATGCCGCTGGTAAAGCGGAATATTGAACCTCGCCATCTGTGTCGTGGAGCCCTCCCGGATGGGGTGACTAGCGAGTTGGAATGCGTGACCAACAGTACCTTAGCTGCCATCATTAAGCAACTGGGAAGCCTCAGTAAGCTTGCAGCTTTCCTATGTTCTCTGCAGAGACCGAGAAAAAGTTACTTTTTGGACTGGGATTCACAGACGGTCCAAAAATATTTGGGAGGCGCTGTATTTGAAAAAACAACAACTAGTTTTCCCCATCTTTATGCATAGGTAACCAGGGAACTCCCTGCCACTTGATGTGGTGCTGGCACTAGGCTAAAAGGCGTGATCGCCTGTGCGGAAATGTGTAGGTTCAGAGGCCGCTTGCCTCTAAAGGAGCAGTTGCCAGTTCTGGGCTTCTTTTAGCCCTTTGGTTGGCCCCTGTGGGAGACCCATCGCCGGAGCTGAGAGAGGGCTTTGGCCTAATAGGGAGGGAAGCCTGTTTTCAGCCTTTGCACAAGGAGACTCGGGGTTGAATGAGATCGATATTACGACACGGCCAAAAGCGTTCATGAAAAATTATCAGTCGTTTGTCACGAATAGAAGTGCTGATTAGCTCCGTGGTTTAGGCCTCTGGCTGTGGAGCCAGAGGCTGGGAGTTCGATTCCCACACTGTGCCTCCTGGACAGGGGACAGACTTGATGATCCCGAGGGTCCCTTCCAGCTCTGCAGTTCTAAGATGATGATGACGTGAAGCATTCAAATTAAGGTTCAGTAATGTAGATATCTGGGTAGCTCAGTGGTTTCGGTCTCAGAGGTCAGGAGTTCAATTCCTGCAAGGTGCCTCCTGGACAGGGGACAGACTTGATGACCCAGGGGGTCCCTCCCAGCTCTGCAGTTCTAAGATGATGATGACGTGAAGCATTCAAATTAAGGTTCAGTAATGTAGATATCTGGGTAGCTCAGTGGTTTCGGTCTCAGAGGTCAGGAGTTCAATTCCTGCAAGGTGCCTCCTGGACAGGGGACAGACTTGATGACCCAGGGGGTCCCTCCCAGCTCTGCTGTTCTAAGAGCATTTTTTCTAATTCCCAGTCCGGAAGTGAAAGGATGGCTCTTCAGCGCTACTTGCAAAACACGTGGGAGTCCAATTACTTTTCCCCTCGAGAGACAGTGAGTGATCCTGGGCAGGCTTTCACAAAGCATCCTTCAGTCTGAGGGACGCAGAGAGGAACAAAGCCTCCCTTTTGAGCAGAGATCCGCAATGCCCCCGTCCACGGCGCTTGATTTTGAGTTGCTTGCTCGGGCCACTGCGTGTGACGAACGAAGGCCCCTGCTGCTTAGCTGCCTCGTTAAACAAGACGGGCATTGTGGCTGCTCCGGAGAGGTCCCTCTTTGAAGACTCGCTCTGTTCAGTCCATCAAAAGGATCAGGCGTGGAGGGCGAACCAAACCCGGTCTCAGGCAGCTTGCTTCGGTTTGTGTTGGAGCTGATGGCTTCCAATAGATGGAGGGTGTCTTCCGTTTGCGTCAGCTTCTTGCTTCGCTGTTTGTCTGGCTGCGAGGAGTCTTTTAAGCTTGTTTTGTTAATTTTTGCTTTTTTGGGGGGGGAGGGGGTCTGGTTGGTCCGTTTTGCCAAGCATGACGAAGCCTGTGTGCCTGTCTCATAAACATTGGCTGGCATCCCGTATTAAGGGAAATGTCTACTTCCCGCTGTTACGCTGTTTTCCCTCCAGTCACCCCTTCCCTTCAAAGCTCCATGCTTGAGCAAGGCAAATCCAATTAATGGATCTAATGGAAAGCGCCAGACTGGGGGAAGCTGTACTATCCGTTTTTGAACTAGGTTTTCTTAACGACACAAGCAGGGTGGACCTCTTGTGGAAACATCTGGTTGGCGACCGTCGGGAATAGGATTGTGGATTGAATAGACCTTTGATCTGATCTGGCAGGACTTCTCTTCCATTCTTGTGTGTAAATGCTTCATGCAGGGCCCTCTTGGTTGCTGCTCCCCCTCCCCCCCGACTTCGGAACTCTCATTCAATGTGTTGAACTATGTTTTAATATTTGTAACTCTGTTTTAGTGAAACTGGTGTTTGTTTGTTTAAAAAAACACTACATGGCAAACTGCTTCGGGCTCCAGTTTTGGGAGAAAAGTGACCGTTTACACAAACAAACAAAAAAAGAAACTGGTGCAAATTAAAGGCCTTCTAGAATCTTGCTGGAAACCGGGCACTAAGCCAGGTTTGGGGGAAATGGTGGGGCGTCTCCCCTTGTCCGGTGAGGATCTCTTTGCTTTGTTTCTCCAATGCTGCTTCACAAAGGAAAGCCCCCCCCCCCCCGTCCTCCACCTTCTCTGTCTTGTGCCTCTTTTGAAAACAAAACAAAACAAAAAACACTGCCAACCCAACCAACTCCTGTCTTCTTTTTCCAGGCAGACATGCTGAAGATATTTTTGGAGAGCTGTTCAACGAGGCCAATAGCTTCTACATGCGGATGAATTCTCTCCAGGAGCGGGTGGACCTTCTGGTGATCAAAGTCACTCAGCTGGACTCCACCGTGGAAGAAGGTGGTCATCCAGAACCCTGTGGGCCAACCCCTCCCGCATCCCTCTTGCCATTCTTGTTGTTTGGTTAAGCGCACGTTGGTGGTTTTTTGACTGGGTGAAGCGAAATCCAGCAAGGCAGAGAGCTGGGACGATGGAGGCAGACGAAACATAGATCGGTGGGGAAGTCGCACCGTGCACCTTGAGCGCTGTGCAAGGGGCGGAGGTTGGGGTGGGCCACTGCAAAATGAAGAAAACAAATTCCTCCAGGCAGAAAATTAGCCTGTTGCAAGGAAGGGACCCTAACCCTAGCCTTCTGCTTCACTTGCTAGTGCTTTTGGTTTGGCTGGTCTTGATGAGCCCTACGGTCCATTCCAGCTCTACAGATCTAAGATAATTATGATGATTAACTGCACAATTGTGGAAGGCCAACTGTGTAAGTGTTCTGTGCCCAACCCCTGTGCCTGTCCCATCTTGCACAGCTTGTGAGATTGATTGTGCTATAGATTGTGTGGTCGGTCTCACAACAGGGGCCTGGCAGAGCAAGGAAACCATGAAGCTATTACTCTTACTGTACAAATATATTTGCCATTGGTTATAATGAATTATTGCATTTGTAACTTTTTTTTAAAAAAATAGTTTTTAACTTCTAACGTGTTCTTAGCTGTCAAGATAATCATGGAGACAGGATTTGAGACAAATGACAAAGTCGGTTTCATAACAAGCAAAGAGGATACGGTATATGAGGAGCCTGCCGAGCGCTCGGAATTCAGTTTAACCTGCCTTGTGTTCTCTCTTTTGCGTTTTCCCAGTCTCACTGCAGGATATCAACATGCGGAAAGCATTCAAGAGCTCTACCATCCAGAACCAGCAAGTGGTGTCTCGTAACTCGATTCCTAACCCGGTGATGGAGATGTACCAGCGCTGCGATAAACCTCCGCCACTCAACATCCTCACGCCATATAGGTATTACGAACATTTGGCCAAAGGATCCTTACAGACCACATATATCGTAGGAGTTTAAGGATCAAAGCAGATGATAGGCTTAGCAAGAATTTAGAAAGAGTGCTCCCTTTAGTAGTGAAAGACATCTGTTTGTCATTGCATAGGATCTTGCCTTTAGCATGTTGTCAGCAACATATAGTTCAGCCCCACATGCGCAATTTTAAGTGAGATTCATAGTGATTGTAGGTGCTATATTCCTTTCTTATTCGTTTGATTTGTCATTGTAGGTAACTGCTAATAAATGGGTCTTTTTGTCTTTCCCTCCACGCAACCCACTTGCTCGTTTCAGAGATGACAAGAAAGATGGCTTGAAGTTCTACACTGACCCATCGTACTTCTTCAATTTGTGGAAAGAGAAGATGTTGCAGGCGACAGAGGATAAGAGGAAGGAGAAACGTCGACAGAAGGTAAAAAACAGGGTTGAGGAGTGACGTAGTTCTTGTACTGGCTGCAGAGCTCTGCAAGAGGGCACTCACTTTATTTTATTTTATTTTACAGCAGGACCCCTTTATCCATGGGATCCACCGTTTCATTTATCCATAATCAGAAAACAAAAATATTAAAAGAAAAAAAATCCAGAAATATGTGTTTCCATGATGTAGTTACCGGAACTGGTCACTAGAGGGAGCCAGAAACCATGCTATGTATAGGGTTTGCTATTATCCACGGTTTTCAGCATCTGTGGTTGGGCTTGGAACCGATTCCCTGTGGACACAAGGGTCCTACGGTAGTTTATTTGAAGCCTGCCTTTCAGAATAAAGCCCTCTCAAGGCAGTGTGCATACGAAAAGCTGCATAAAACAAATCTGAACCGATTTCTGACCAAATCTTATCTGTACAAAATATCAGCGTTTGCTAAGGGACCTTGAGAAACCTTCTGGTGTTTGGATTATACAAACCAGACAGAAGGTGCCCTGTGAGTTGTAGTTTTTTGTTTTTAAAGGAACTTTCCAGCCTCTGGTAATAATTGGTTCAGAGGTTCCAGTAGGCAGATGAAACAGCCACCTTTGAGAGATCCAGGTGATTACTAACAGAAGTGACAGCAGCATCCGTAGTATTATATGTTCTGATTGCATTTCCTTTTGTTTAGCATCCAGGACTTTTGACTCTCCAGCCCTGGGATATTGGAAAGGCAGCTTCTTTGTCATCCGCAACGATGTGTCCTAGTTCCTAATCCTGGTTCTGACCTATTTCTGCTAACCCTTCCCATACCAAAGGTCAATCCAACTCTAGAAGCAGAGCTATGTTACTTGAAAGCATTTTTTTTGAAAGGATCGCAGAGCAGTCAGCAATGAAAGACGTGACATGAAAGGAAAGAGAGATGGGGAGGGAAGAGGAAAACTAAGCGAGTCCGAGGAGCAGTTCGTAGCATGCCAAATGTTGTTATAACCAGCGGCTGGGAATCAGAAGCGGGTCTCTTAGCAGTATAGTGAATAAGTGTATCCACTCCTCTTATTTCCTGCTGTTGTGGCTCCAATTTAGACTCTTAAACAAATAGACTGTCTCAATGCAGATAGCTTTATTTAAAGTGAAATATCTATTTGCAAATAGAGAGGCATGATGCAAGTCCGGTAGAACCCTGTAACAAAGACAGCGAGAGCATCCAGCGGTAGACATTTATAGGCTCGGTACAGACTTGCTTTACGCCTTTCAGCAGTTCTAATTGCGCTCAAATATCTAAAGATGCCATTAAGCATAAGAACTTATTTTGCCATACTTTATTTCTTAGCAACGCCCTTCCTCTTTCTCAGATGGCCCGGCTGGCTTCAGCAAGAACTGTCTTTCTGGATGGTTTGGCTGACGGCGTCTGCTCTCCTGAACGAACGTTTTGGGTCTCTGACCTGGATGTTAGGCCTCCTGTGGTTTTCCTTACCCATTCCAGAGCATTCCCACCATTTCAGGAAATTAAACTTGCATGGGAGACAAATTGGAAATATATTTCTCTCCACCGATGGATGCATGAAGGCGATGACCTTCGGGGTTCTGCCACTTCATTGTACTCCATGTGTGGGTCACCCAGTTGTATTTTTCTGTCCTTAGGAAGGAGCGAGCTGGTGTGACCGGCATCTCTCTCTCTCTCTCTCTTTCTCTCCAGGAGCAGCGACTCATAGAGGACTCCACCCGGGAGGTCAAAAAAGTGAGGAAAGCCCGCAACCGAAGGCTGGAGTGGAACATGATGGCATATGATAAAGAGTTTCGGCCCGATAACAGGTTCTCCCCATCCCCCTATCACATGGCCTCATCGGAAGGATCCCTTTCCCCCGACAATAGGCAGGTTTTATGTCTTACACGCTTTGCTTGGTCTCCTCCTTTGATTTGCTGTTTCGGCTGCCCTTTTCTATGGCTTTAGTTATTCGTCTGTTTGTTTATTTTTTTTAAAAAAAACACCTGGTGTCTTGAATCGCTCCTGACAACGAGGGCTCCCTGTTCTGGCCAGACGCAGGGGCAGGGGCATCCGGGGCATTGAGGAACCCTTTGTGAGGAGCTTTAGGTGGTGCGGCTCGAGAGGAAAGAGGCGCGGGGAGGGAAGAGGGAACTCAGTGCACGGTTCAGGGATCCACTTCTCTTCTGTTTGCATGGGAGGCTTTGCTGCTTCTGGAGGATGCTCAGGGGTGCTCTTGGGAGCCCTGACTGGGAGAACTCAGGCAGAAGGCTTGGTGCTTCAGTAGCCATGCCCTCTTCCTCCTAACCGGTGTGTGCTCTTCCTTCACTGCATGCCTGTGTTCCCTTTTTTCTCTGCACCTGCTCCCTGTGGCTGTTTGGCTCCCCTAGGCCTCAATCCCAGGAACTGGTAGACGCCATCATAACACCCCTCCCCCTTCCATTGGGTTCTCCCCGCCTTCCCCCTTCACCCAGGTGTACAACCTTCTGGTGTTTTTCTGTGTGACAGATCTTACGCATCCGACGCAGCCGATCATTCATACCCGGCCAGCCCTAACCATCCAGCCCAGCAAATCTTAGCTCCGGCCTCCCACCTTTCCACAGACAACAAGGAGGTGCTCCTGGTGGCTAGCCAGGGCCAGGAGCATGTCTACAGGCCCTCAGCGGCAGGAAGCCGGCAGAACAGTCTCAACCGGGTCCAACCTCCCCATGTGTCGCAGCCACCCGAGAACATGCTCAATGGACCGAGGCCTCAGATAGTCAAGGATTATGGGTATGAACTCCTGCCTACTTTCCTTCCTCTGCTTTCTCTTTGGATAGAGGGAGTTCAGCATGGCCTTCTAGAGCTACCGGGATGATGGCTGTTGAAAAGCGAAATCCTTTCCACTCCCAGAACTGGTGCAGGAAGAGTATAGAGAAGCATGACAAAACGTTGTTATGCTTATTGACAAGGTGGTAATTGGCCAAAAGGCCTGGGAACCAAGGAAGGGTTGAGGATGATGGGCCTGATTAGAGAGGCCACCAGACAGATATGTGAACAGCTGTTAAGTGGAAGATGTAGCATGCTTGTTTGCTGATGCTCCAGAGGGCAGGACTCGAACTCATACACTCAAATGACAATAAGGGAGATCCTGACTTTAGGAAGGACTTCCTAGTAGTAAGAGTGTTCGAAAATAGAGTATATTGCTTCAGACGTTGATGGGCTCCCCTTCTCTGGAGGTGTTTGAGCAGAGGTACAAATCATCGGTTCTGCTTCTTGAACATTAAGTGGGTCAGTGGATAGCCGAGGAGCAGGGACCCTGATCCCAACTCCTTTGACTGATGTTGGTATCTTTGGTCAAGCGTAAGTTTGATCCAGAGTTAGTTCCCACATCTTGGTGTTTCCCCAGTGGAAAACGCCAGCCAGAGATCCTTTCACTGGAAGTTTGGGTTGATCCTGGGAAATGTGATGAAAACATTCCAGTTCAGTCCTTGGGAGTCAACTCAGCTTCACACCATGGTAGGAGACAAGTTTTGATAACCAGAAGACTTTTATAAGGTAGCTCAGAGAAATGAAAGTACACCAGGATGAGTGACCATCAGTGACTGAGTTCTGACAGGGGCTCCTAAGAGGAAACAGAGCTTGTTTATTGAATGTTTATTCAAAGCCATTCCCCTTTATGGGAACACAAGCCATGACTGGCCTGTGTAAACTGAAGGTCCTTCTTCCCTGATGTTGAGGGCCACCCATATTGGTTGACCTCAGGTGGTCAGACTGGGCAAAAATGGCCGTTTCCCCTTCTCTTCAAACCTTTCCTCATCTAGTTCCATTTCCCTTTGTCTTGGTCCACTTCCCGTCCTTCAGCACTAGCCTTCGCCATGACCCAATGCACGAAAGCCAGGAAACAAACCAAAGAATTATGGCCTACTCTCTCTCTCTCTCTCTCTCTCTCTCTCTCTCTCACACACACACACACACACACACACACACACACACACACACACACACACACAATGTTTCTCCGGGTCCTTTAAAAGGGTCTACCTGCCCCTTTCCATCCCTCCCCACTCCCATAAAGGTAAAGACACTCCTGTTAGTAAAATTAGAATATGTGTAAGCCCTAGTAGGGTCGAAGTTTGAGGCAACATCTGGGACCCTTTTTTGCAGCCTTCTGGTTCCTTTTGGTCCCTCTGTCCTTAAAGGTGGGTGCAATTTATAGAGGTTGGAGGGTGGCAGAAAATGCTGAAGGCTGCCCGTGGCCTCCCTTATATATATATATATATATATTTTAATTGGAAATGATCATAGGATGATGTCTAGCTTTGAGCAGGGCAGAGGACACTGTTTCAGACTTTTAAAAGGTGAGAGGCTGAAATGATTTTAAAATGGAGAGTTATACCCCCCTGGAGGCACCTGGGGATGCATCAATTTTAGACTCTCTTTTTTCTAAGTGTGTGTGTGTGGGGATATGCAATGGGCTACATATGGCCTGCGACTGCAGGCGATCTTATTCCTGGCCTAAGGATTGAGATAAACAAAGGACCTCGTTGGGAAGATTCTTCTGTAGCAAAACCTCCGCCCACCACCCTCCCTCTGCCCAGCAAGCCATTCCTCCCTCATGACCACCCGTCTTGAGCAGGAGCCCCCTTTTTGAGTCACCATAAACACACAAGAGTGCAACTTTGCAGTGAAAAGGAGACGGAAGGTTTTGTTATGGTAGGTCCCCTTTTGCCTTCTGTGATTCCCCCTCCTCTTTCAGACCCCAGTACTTCCTCCTGCTGACTAACTGCTTCCCCTCTGACCCCCCCCTCGCCCCATCCCTCTCTCCAATTAATTTCATGGAATATAGGTGGCTGGAGGAAAAAAGCTTCGGACAAAGACCTGCTAAAGTTTCTCTCTAGCTACGACATTATCCTCTTACAGGAGACCTGGTTATTAACTCCTCCGTCCATCCCGGGTTTCCTTACTTATCATATCCCGGCTGTTAAATCTAAAACAAGAGGGCGCCCCTCTGTGGGTCTCTGTTGTTTCCTTAAACCCTCCTCTTTATTCACCCTCACCTCCATCCCTTCCCCCTCACTCTATATTCAAATCTTCCTCCTTCAGTACGGTCAATTTAAAATCCTACTACTTAATCTCTACTTCCCACCTCCATCCTCCTCTTTGAACAGCACCTGGGTGGAGGTAGAGAACCTTGTCAACCTTAATCTGGAAGCTAATCCATCTGCCTACATTTTGATCCTGGGGGACTTTAATACCCGGCTAGGACCCAATAACTCTGTCCTAGCCAAACATACAAATCTGGAGTTTGACGAGTCGTCTCCCCCCTGGCTCAATCGTCCAAGGTCTTCCAGAGACAAGATTATCTCACCTCATGCTACCTTCTTAATTAACCTCTGTCTCAATCTTCATATTGCCATTCTCAATGGCACATGGGGTAAGGACATCCCTGGTGAATACACCCACCTCTCCATTAGAGGCCCAAGCGTAATCGATTACGCCATCGCTTCCCCAGCTCTTTTCCCCTTTCTCTCGGACTTCTCTGTTGGTGTTCGTGCTGACAGTGACCACCTGCCTCTTCTTTTGTCCCTAACCTTCCCTCCTTCCCCCTCCTCCCCCCAAATTCCCCCTTCACAACCCTCTTGTCGTCTTAAATGGACTTCTCAAACAGAAGCTGACTTTTTCTCTTGGACTCTATTGCCAGAGATTTCCAATCTTAACCTCACCATTGCTACAACTGACTCTATCGCCACAGCTATCACCTCCTATAATACTCTTGTGGATTCCTTAATTACTTCCCTTTGTAGCCCAACTAATTCCCCATCCCATAATCGTGCCACCTCATGGTTCGACTCCGACTGTTGGCAGGCCAAGAAGCATGTTAGATCTCTTTTCCACTCTTTCCGCCTTAATCCTACCCCAGCGTCTCTACAACACTACCTTTCTGTTAGAAGGTCCTGCACATTACTTTTAGATTCAAAAAAACACCTCTTTGCTCAACGCAAGTGGTCTGATCTGCTCCAGGCAATTCTTTCACATAACTACAAAGCCTTCTGGTCCTTGGTATCTTCTTCCACCACTTTCTCTTCTTCTGACCCTTCTTCTTCTATCCCCTTGGAGGAATGGATAGCCCACTTTTCCACAATTTTCTTCTTCCCGAATCCCAACCCCCCTTCCGATCCCTCGCTCCAGGCCCTCCCCGACTGGCCTCCTGTTACTTCCGAGGAAATACTGGACCTAATCAGCTCACTGAAGTCTGGTAAGGCCCCAGGCCCTGATCAAGTCCTCACTGAGACTCTGACCAGTAACCCCCACTGGTGGTCTCATTCCTTGGCTAACTTTTTCACCTTAGTTAACCACTCTGGCATCCTTCCCAACTCCTGGTTAATCTCCACTCTGATTCCAATATTCAAAAAAGGTGATCCCTCTCTCCCTAGCAACTACCGTCCAATTAGCCTTCTATCTTTTATTGGCAAACTTTACTCAAAATCTCTTCTTTCCAAACTTTCTGCCTGGGCTTCTTCCATTAATCTTCCGGGGAAAGAGCAAATTGGCTTTCGCTCTGGAGCCTCTACTCTTGATCACACTTTACTTTTATCCCACCTAGTTGAAAAATATTCCATTCACCACAAATCCAGTTTGTTCGCTGCTTTGTTGACGGAAGGTTTTGTTATGGTAGGTCTCTGCAAGCCAAATGCAGGAGCAGCTGCCATAAGGTGTGTTCATTTGCTTCAGTCCTTAAAAGCTGCTTTTACATTAGTGAACTCTAAGGCTGGTAAAGCACTGCCACTCTGCAAATATCCATAAATGGAATTAAAAGAGGGACTTAATTTAGTTCTATGTTAATAGTAATGATGACTGTCTGTATGGCTGCCTTCTTTCTATATTTAACCAGAATTAAGCGACATTCAAGGAACATTTCCATTACTGTTAACTAGATGCTTCCTTTTCGTAGCTTCTGCCTCTGAACGGACTGCTGTTCAGGACAGTCCGGGAATTAACAATGCAATTTTCATTTCCTGGATTGTGGTGGACAATTATTGATTTCTTTCCTCACTGTCCTTCCCCTGCTCCTTTTCTTTATAGTGGAAGAGTGCTATCTGACAATAAAAGGACAAAATGATGTAGAAATGATTGCAGAATGTGTGAAAAGCAACGATTAAACACAGCTCCCGCTTGAACTGAAAACTGAGAGCCACTTGCAGGGCTGAACAGAGAGCAATTATGGGGCAGAAGCCACAAAGAGGAATCGTTTAATTAAAACAAAACTCTTCTCTCCATGAATCAGGTCTGAAAAAAAGAAAGAAGGGGGGGAAAGGCAGGAAAAGATGGCCAGATTCTCTGCAAAATGGACATGTGAGATTAAACAGCAAGTGTGGGAAAAAGCTGAGAACTTCCCTCTTCAGGACCATGGACAGCACCCTGTCAACCTTTAAGGCCTTGCAAATATTTCTCCCATCCTTGCCATATATATCCCAGGACAAACAGCAATAATGGCATTATGTGTTGCCTTGAGGCCATCAAGGTTAAAATGTCTGACACTGTCCTTCTGCTAGTTTTCTTTGAGCGGATCTAGTTATACCCAGTTCTAGCCCTTTGATACCACTTTAACTGTAGCGGCTCCGTCCCATGGAATTCTGGGAATTGTAGTTTGGAGAGTTAATTAGAATTCTCTGCTAGAGACCTCTGCTGCCCATCCACAGAACTACAGCCGGGAATTATAAGCTGCTCCCTGAACTATAAATCCAGGGTAGTTAACGTGGTATCGAATGGGCATAAGGTTTTTCTCGTGGTCTGGCCAACATAGAAGTAAATCCCAGTGTGAAGACAAGGGCTTAAGCAAGTAAGGTGTATAAAAATTTCCTGAAGTGCAAAAAGAAATAAAAAGATGGAGCAGAAGGAAAGACATAAAGGATCAGCAGTGCATTGGGGGGGGGGGGGGAAGCCACCTCCCAAAATTAGCATCAGAGTAGAGGGAAGGGCCAGGTGTGGTGATGTGAGAAAAGGGGATTTCAGCCAGGAGATGGTCCCAGTGCTCATGGCAGCTTCATTCTCTTCAAGCTGCCCCTTTGGAGTGTCGTTCGTGACGCCGAGTCTGAAATTAAATAAGCTTGAGACATTACTAGGAGTGGATGAACCAAGGTTGATTCCACTCTGTTTTGTGGTTGTGCAGTCAGGGAAGAGAAAAAAATCCTGATTCCAAGTAGAAGCAATGACTCCCGAGGGGTTTAGGTAGGCTTGTTTCCTGTCTGGTGACTCCTGGTGGCTTTCCATCCTTTCCTCGCTCTGTTAGTAGTAATAGGGCAATCCGGCAAGATCCATGGGTCCATGGTGGTACAGTGGCCCCTGATGGCCCTCATCTCCATGGCAGGACCTGCTTATGGGATTCTTGCTGATTTGGATCAGTCGTTTGAGGCGGGGAGGGACGGATAGCCTTCGCTGGAACAAGAGGAGGGCCTCTGTCCCAGGGAAGTCCCTTCGCTTATTTCTGTGAGTTTGAAATGTTGGCTTTGGTCGCATAGCCTGCCCAGTTTGTTCAGGTCACCTCAGTTGTCCTTTTCTCTTTCCAGCCCCCAGCAGGTGCCGATGGCGGAATACTTTGTCCCACCTGCTCCTCCTCCTCCTCCACCCCCGGTCATACCCTCGGCTCAGACTGCCTTCGACAGCCCCATCTCGGCTCCTCCTGCTGCGGCACAACACGCAGCGGTCTCCGTGGTTCATTCTTCCTATGCCCCCTCCCCACCGCCAGCTCCCCCTTGTCCCTACTCTGCTTCTCCCGCTCAGGCTGGTCCCATGGGGCCTCCTGTTGCACCGCCACCCCCCTCCCCCTGGCCCCCCAACGGTCTCCGCCTCGCCGGCTCACTCGGCCTCCCCCCCGGCTGTGACTGTTGAGCCACGGAAGGCCCAGATGCCCCTGATCCCGATGAGCGATGCCCGGAGTGATTTGCTTGCCGCTATTCGCAGGGGTAAGTGCCACGTCCTTGCTTGACGCGACGGAGCTTGGAATGTACTTTTTCAAAAAGAAGTTGGTTCTTGTCCTTTGCTTCAAGACAGGCACGTTGACCTGATTGTCATTGTTGCACTGTCTATCAAAGGAATAAGTTGTCTTGTGCCTTATTAATGTGTTCCATGGTTGTTACCTGCTGGCTGGGGGAAAAAAGAAAAAACACCAGGGAAATACTCTCTGCTACTCCCTAGTGACCAGTTCTGATATTGCACCTTGAAAACTCTTAAAACTGCAAAACACTAAGCAAAGCAAGGCACACAATTGTAATCACAGATGGCTGGATAGCTCAGTGGTTTAGATTTCTGGCCCTGGAGCCAGAGGTTGGGAGTTCAATTCCCCACTGGGCCTTCTGCGGGAAGAGCCAGCAAACCAATCCTGAATACCCTAGGGGACTCTGGAAAGGGTCTCCATAACTCTGAATTGACTTGACAATATTGTTGTTGTTAAACAAAACTATGCATCGTTGGAAGTTGGGATTGATAAGAGAACCCAAAGTTTGAAAGCTCTTTCCAAAGTGCTTCTAAAAATGTCGTACAGAATCACTTCTCAAAACAATTGGAAAACATCATTTTCCACACTAAAAAGTCACACTCTCTACATTGCTTTCGAAAGGTAACTTAGCTTAATTCTACAGATGGGCAACCGAGGCTGATGTGCAGAGACTCGTAAGGCGTTTCAACTTTTTCCCTCCCAAATGCAGGAATTCAGCTCCGTAAGGTTCAAGAGCAGTGGGAACAGGAAGCCAAGAAAGAGCCCGTGGGCAACGACGTGGCCACGATCCTGTCTCGCCGGATCGCAGTCGAGTACAGCGAATCCGACGACGACTCGGAACTGGATGAGAACGAGTGGTCCGACTGAGAGCGGCGCTGACGGGGGCCTGGCTGCCCTGCCTCGGGATGGGGAGGGAGAGGGTTCTTTCTCCTGGGCTGTTCTTCCTGCCACCGTTCTGCAGCCAGGTGTGTCTGTGTGACTGGCCATCCCTGCAGGTAAATTCCAGCTGTTGCCAGCTGCTCGTGTTCAGGAGTTTCGCTTTCGTGCCATGTTGCGTTGTTGAAAAATTATTTTGAGGTGGCCTCTTTATGGGCGAGTGTGCATTCGTGACTCTTGTCTGTCGAAAGCCTTGATGGCTGGGGAATCATTTCCCACTGGGGTTTTGTTGGCTGGTTTCTCTCTCTCTCTCTCTCTCTCTCTCTGGGTGTGAAAAAATGACTTTTGAAACTTTGAACAAGTTGGAAAAGCCAAACCCAACCCTGTAACAACACCCCCTTCTTGGTTTATCATTATCAAAGTGGACCAGAGCTTTATATAGTCTCGGAGGTGATGACGTACAGCTTTAGGATGCAATCGGATGACGTTTGCGACAAGATGGAGATTTTAAGCAGATGCACTTTCAGTACTTAAATGTTCCAGGATAGACAGGTAGGTAGGTAGGTAGGTAGGTAGGTAGGCAGGCAGGCAGGCAGGCAGGCAGGCAGGCAGCTGGTCGGCTGGAGCATTTTCCTTCTATGTGGAATATCCCAAGGGTTTAATGGCTTAGAAGACTACATAACACTGGCTTGTAAGCTTTCTCGAATGCTTACAAGAGTCTTCCTTCCCAAATCTGATACCTTCCAGATGGACTGCAGGTCCCATTAATCCCAGAGAGCCATTCTGATTGGGGAGAATGGGAGGTGTAGTCCAGCCTCACCCAGAAAGGTCTGGCGCAGGGAAGGTGCAATTAATATTTTAGAGCAGTGATGGTCACAGTGCAGTGCCACTCACATCGGTGTGTGTGTGTTGGTTCATTTTGGGGGGGTAGGCAGCTTGCCTCTAGGCAAAGCAAGGGTCGTAGAGTATATTGGGCAGGGGTGGGGAGAGAGAAAGCCAAATAAAGCAGAACTAGCCAAGCTCAAGACCGTGTTCTTCCATCTCTGTGTACCTCTGCCCACAAACAAGGTGTGGGTAGGACGGCCGAGGTGATCAAGGGCTAGCCAAGACGTCTGAGGGCTAGCAGAGTCGACACAAGGCCAGCCACGCTGTGCTGAATCCAGACCATGCCCAGCCTCACCCTGTCGGAAATGACTTAGCACGACCCTGGCTCAGCTTCATGCTGGCATTAGGACCGTGTCCCTGGGCTACAGGATGCTCGAAGCGGGCTGGTTCAGCGCATCTCCTGCCCCAGCTCTCCTCTGCACCCTTTCTGATCCTTTTCCCAGCAGATCAGTCCTCTGGCAGATCGCTCCGGAGGCAGCTCTCTGAGGCCCTGCGATGGGTTCTCTGTTAGTGTAAGAGAGTTCTGCCTGCTCTCTGATCCCTTGCTGGTGTCTTTGAGTTAGTTGTGTGACAACGTAAATTGTGGTTCATGGGTGCTTATGCCACAACACCTACATTAAATTCTTGATAGGTCCATCCCATAATGTGGGATGGGGTGATTTATTTATTTGATTCTGTATTCCTGTATGTTGCAGTAGGGGGAAAATGTTTTTAAGTAATTTCCAAGGTGGCTGGCCCTACTGTTGGGTAGAGGGGAGATTTCTCCTTAAATAGCAGGTGACAGATGACATAGAAGGGGCAGAAGTAACAATACCCTAACTCTGTACCTGCTGTTGAAAAAAAAAAGCTGTGCTCTAAGCAGCCTATCCTGCCCTCTTCCACCCTTAAGCTCACCTACTGCCCTCAGGTATGGTCCTGGAGACAGTCCCTTCACCAGAAATGGGATGGATCCATCTCTCATTCAGAGTTTCTGTTGAGTTTCTCAATTTCCCGATCATACATTGATTCATCCTGAACTCTCAGATTTTTTTTTTAAAGTTTGCATGAAAATTCATTCACGTTTTTCTGGGTCTTTCGCCCAGTATGTGGATCTTCATATGCAGTTTTGCCTACAGTACAGCTTTCGGCAATATTCAGTGTTCTTAGGGAAATGGCCAGAATAAGTGCATTCAATGCCGTAGCGTACATTTCAGTGGCAAATTACTGCCAAGGAAGGAGTCTACGCTGGCATTCTTTGTCATGTGCCAGCTCCATGACTTGACACACTGCAAGGAGTATAATCAGCAACTCCTTAATTAGCGGGAAATCGGCTGTAATTTACACCATTGCACCTACACAGATGTATATAAAAAACAGGATTCTGACCAATGTTTTTTTAAAAAATGTTATTTCCCTAAGAGGCACATCTGTGCTTTCTTTTTCCCATGTACGCCCAACCCACCTCAGAGAACACTATGGTAAAACTGGAGAAATTAAATTCAAAATAGAACTGAGTTTTGGTTTGAATACAGCTTCAAAAGTACAACATCAGATAAATGTGCATTAAAGTGTGTACTGGACATTTTTTTTCCAGGGAGGCTGGCAAGTCTTTTGGGTCCAAGTCTTGGTACCAAAGACTCAAGCCCCAAGTCTGAGTCCCTATGAAAAACAAGCTTTCCCCCCGCCGCCCCCCAGGAAAAAAAGGAGGGGGTTGTAGGTTCTGAGTCATGAGTCAAGTCGGAATCAAAAATCCGAGTCGAGTCGCTGGTGTGGCTTACGTCCGACTTGACAGCGATTCCTGTGATCTGAGTCCCCACACCTGATTTTTTTCCCTCCTATTGCGAGTGAAGCCGAGCAAAAGTCAGTTCAGTGGAAGCCCCGCAGAGCTAAGCCAGGCTAGCAGTTGGTACCTCGCCTCCCACAATAAAGGTCACGTTGGTTTCTGTGCCTCATCTCACTGCCTGCCTTCACCAGATGGATGTTCCGTACAGATCCCAGATGACCTTCCAGGAATAGACATTGTGGTATGACTCCGATACAGGCAGCTTTGATGCAGTGAGGAAGATGGGGACTATGGGGTTAAACTGGACCAGTTAGGACCTGCCGTGGTTGGGATAGACATCTGGCTAATAATAATATATGTGCATAGGTCCCTGTTTCCATATATGCATGCAGGATGGGAATGAGTTTTATTGAACTGGATGGGTCATAAGGACCACAGCACCTTACCTGAAGAATATGCAAACTGAACCTCTGGAAAACTCGCTGGTGTAGGTTTCTGGCTGCAGAGCCAGAGGTTGGGAGTTCGATTCCCCCACTGGGCCTGTCTCTAGCCTCGATGATCCATAGGGTCCCTTCCAGCTCCGCAGTTCCAAGATTATTATTAAGATGATTATTAATAGAAGTGATGTGTGCAGGGAATGGACTCTGCGTTTAAAATGCAAATGACTAAAAATGTTCGCCGTTGGAAAAATATGCACAAACTGGCTTTTAGACGATGAGGAAAATGTGTGAATGAAGTAAAAACGCATAAATAAATGTGTCGTTTAGGAGGAATGCTAAGCAAAGTATAAGAATTTCAATGCAGTTAAAGAAGAAGAAAAAAGCAGAAGGACAGGCAGGTGGGAATGCAGGTGGAGTCCGCAGAAACCCAGCAAAATTAAGACAGAGAGAGAGTCCCACATCCTATGATGCTCTGGCAAAAGTTAAGCCAGGATGTATTACACAACCTTGAGGAGCAAACACCCCAGTCGATAATGATTTTATGAATCATTATCATAAAATATGGAAATGCCTCTTTCCTGTGGTGGTCATTA
This sequence comes from Intellagama lesueurii, assembly GCA_037013535.1. Taxonomy (NCBI): domain Eukaryota; kingdom Metazoa; phylum Chordata; class Lepidosauria; order Squamata; family Agamidae; genus Intellagama; species Intellagama lesueurii. Next base: position 14,849,828 of record JBAJHW010000010.1, read on the forward strand.
AATGTCAAAGTCAGCTGCGAAGGGTTAACATTTATGGTTCTCCCTTAAGGCACCTCTTCAGCTTGGCGGAGTCACACCCATGACCCTTGGGACAAGCTTCTGCTGCCTCGTGTTAACCCCCCCCCCCGACCCAATCGTGTGAATTGAGCCCCTGGAGGGCCAGAGCACGGCTGCTCAGTCCTTCGGAGGGACTTGCAGCTCAAAGCAAATTAAAAAATAAAAATCACGGAACCTGCACTGCACTTTAGAAGATGACATTCTCCGCTTTACACGTTGTTCACTTCCACCTGCATCCCACCGGCCCTACCGGGCCATTCTGTACTTACCCATCTCCTTCAAAGGGCGAGACCGTAGATCTGGACATCAGAAGTGGCGACCGAGCCATGATGCGAAGGATGATGCATCCGGGTTCGTGGGGTAGACGTGCCAGGCTTAGATTCTCCTTTACAAGTACAGTGACGTGGTTGGGAATGACCCCGGCCACACACGGGGACTGAAATAGTTCACCCTGTTAAAATAGCCATTAAAGAAAGAGAAAGCTTACTTTGCTCCCCCATGGAACTAAAAAGGTTTTCTCGGGGCCAGCTGTGCTATCGAACAGACCAAAAGGGTGGCCTTGGCTGGCACATGCAGGGGTGGCAGCCTCGAGCCACTTCCAGCTACCTTGAAAATCAGCTGGGTGGCCCAACTGGTCTTGGGTTCTGGAAAGTAGCCACCTGCCTAGTAAGGTGTTCTCCAGCTGCAAGGGCTCCCTGGAAGAATTTATTCTAATATCTTGTGAATGCTGAATCTCAGGATAGCTCAGTGGCTTAGTGTCAACTTCATTCTTCTATGATTGTATGATAGATGGTTGTCCAATTCTCTCTTGAATGCCTCCAGTGTTGGAGCGTTCACCACCTCCTGAGGTTGTTGGCTCCATTGTCGTACTGCTTTAACAGTTAAGAAGTTTTTCCTGATACTCAGCCTAAATCTGGCTTCCTGTCGCTTGGGCCCATTATTGCATGTCCTGCACTCTGGAATGATCGAGAACAGATCCTGCCCCTCCTCTGGAGGACATTTCCAATATTTGCAGAGTGCTCTCCTATCTCCCCCCAGGTTTTCTTTTCTCAAAGCTAAACATGCCCAGTTCTTTCCATCTTTCTTCAAAGGACTTGGTTTCTAGTCCCCTGATCATCCTTGTTGCCCTCCTCTGAACTTGCTCCCAACTGCTAAATATTTTTTTTGTGTGTAGGCTTTTTGTTCTCATGGGAAGCCTTTTAAAATACCCTGTTCTGTCAGTGGGCCAGAAGTTGGATAAGTTACTTTTTTGGACCACAACTCCAACCATGTCAACCCAAAGCCTTAACTTTAACAATCCCTGTAGTGGACCAAGGAGGTGCAATCCAGAAATGAGGATGAGCTAAAGTGCTTAGAGGAGGTCTGGAGGTAGGCTGATAAAAGTGTTCATGTCCAACATCGGCTCGGCTCAGCTGATGGTGGTCTGTTCCAGGGGCAAGGAGAAAAGGGATCACGGTTTATTGGTAGGTTGCTGGATGATTTGAGGAAAAGTTGCAAGGGTCATGAAGAACTCCCAGCTGTCTCAGCGTGGCAGGAAATAACGTAAAGTTACCCTCCATCTTCCTTGAATTCGGCTGCTCCGAATGGATGCTAAGGGAGCAAAGAAGTCGATGGTTGCAGGATACACCTTGTGGGCTTGATTTTGGTTGCAATCACAAACTCACAAGCTGAAGTGGAGAAGGAAATGGTCACGCAACCCGTGCATGCCCTCCACTAAGGGTGCCCCCTCTGGAATTAATTTTTTTTTAAAAAAATGTACTCAAAAAATTCCTCTTTGCCTGCCATGGGGAAGGGGGTCAATTTGTTGGGTTTCTTTTAAATGCCACTAGAGGAAGCAATGGGTCCTTTTCTAGAGGGAGGGAGGGAGGAAGGAAGGAAGGAAGGGAGGGAGGGAGGGAGGGAGGGAGGGAGGGAGGGAGGGAGGGAGGAAGGAAGGAAGGAAGGAAGGAAGGAAGGAAGGAAGGAAGGAAGGAAGGAAGGAAGGAAGGAAGGAAGGAAGGAAGGAAGATTAGATATTGCTCATCACTGTCATAAGCACAGCACATGCTTGGTGGCATCCTTTCTCTCATTCAGAGGATATAGATGTCCATTTGAACCCCTGTTTTGCACTAAATCTGGCCAATGAACATGAGGGATCTAGAAAAATCGCAGTGGCCCCAACAAGCAGGACACCTGCAAGCTGAAATGTGTTGTGTCGCCCAGTGTGGTATAAGGAAACCCAATGTGGTGGCCTGGCGCTTAGGATAAAGTGGAGAGGAGAAGAACCGTGTGCCTTGAGCTCACTAGAGGGAAGGCAGGATGTAAACATAACCAGTATGTGAATCATGGAACCACTGGATTTTAGAGCTGGAAGGGATCCCGTGGGTCATCCAGAGCAACCTCAAAAAATAAATACAGGCCGGCACACTCTGTGGCAGAGGCAGTGCTTACCATGCTGAGGAACCTCGTCTGGCCAGACTATGTAGTCCAAAGCTAGGAGAACGCATAGGCTATCAAATATGGGTGGACTACAGACCCCATCATCCTGGTCCACCTCCCAGGCTGGTGAGTGCTGATGGGAACTGTAGTCCGTCCACCTCTAAAAGGCCACAGGCTTTCTGCTCCTTGTCCATTTCCTCACCCAACGGCAGCCACCAAGATGCCTCTGGGGAAATTCCCAGTTAGGGCAGAAAGTCAAGCGCCTTCCAGGCTGTGCGCTCCCGGCATCTCTCATTCAGAGGTACGAGCGCCTGTCCACCCAGCCTCCATTTAGCTGTTGTGGTTAATAAGCACCTGGATCTATCCTCTACCAGGACTGTAGAAACGGGACGCATAATTCCATCCGAAGCGAGTGATAATTAGAATTAGGCTGTTGGTGATTCTTTTGCTCATATCATGGCTTATTTTTTTAAAATATATATATATTCTCAGATGAGTATTGTTTTTAACGCCTGATCAGCAGAGTGACTCACAGGAGATACAAGGGTACGTCCAATAGACAGGGACTCACACACGCTGTCATGTATTAATTTGGTTGACTCACGTTCTGACCGATCTGAGCAAACCCCAGAAATGCAGGAAGTGTTCACTCTCTCATGGGGTGTACCTCTAACAGCATCATGCACTTAGTTGAGTAACAGTAAATGTTTGCTACTTGTATCTATCTACCGTACAGAGTTCGCTATTTGTAAAGCCCAGTGTTCTCAGCGTTGTGGGTTCTGTTTGTCTCTGCGCAGACCAAACAGGACCGAACTGTCTGGAAATTTTTATTCCTTTCCTGCCTGTCGAGGAAAACCTATCCAAGATCTGAAAAAAAAACTTCTAGTAATCCCTTATGGTTCTTTTATGATTATTACTTTCCAAGAAATGTCGTACAACATAAACCCAAGCTGTTGACACTTTATGCATGTTGGTAATTTAAAAAGAAAATAAGAAAATAAAGATTTTAAGAGGATTTCTGTTTTTGTTTTTCTTCTGGGTCTTCAGCTTTCTTTTCTGCTCTTTTTAGGATTATGGAATGGAGGGCCAGACCATTCTAGGCCATGCTGAGGCTGGCTCCAGGGATGATGGGTGTGGTGGCCTAAAACTCCTGCAAGGGCCCACCTTGAGGAAAATAGAACTAACCAGTGAAGGCTGATCCAGCTGTGATTTTCTTGAGGAAGGAGCCATGAATCCACTTTGGATTTTAGTCCAAACTTTACAGAAGTGATTTAAGATGCTGGACCCTACCACAAAGTAAGTTCAGCGCATTAGATCAATCCTTTAATATTTTGACTAAAACCTGGTGCCGATTTTCAGTAGCCCAATGCAAATTCAGAATTCCCAGCATCTGCTGCTGAGGCTTGTTAGTCCAGTGGAGTTGGAAGTAATTTAAATGTGCAATATTTTACTGGAAGAATCTCTCTGGGCACTTCCTGTTTGCTTGCATATGTGTGTGTGTTTTAAATGGATGTTTTCACCCATTTCTGGACCTGGCACACCCCGTGGTGGGGGCTCAGATTGGGTTCCCAAGTCCTCTGACCTTGCCCACGGAACTCCTGGTCCGTGGTTTGTGTGTGTGTGTGTCCCCCGCCCCCAGCAGTTGCTATCCTGTGGCTCTCATACGGAAGGAGCTCTGGAAATACCTGGGTCTTTTATCGCTTAGCCTAGGTCCAAGCCAAGCCAATCAATAGAAAAAGGGAAGAGAAACGAGAAGAAATGCTTTCTCGTTGCAGGCTGTGGGATGATGGGAGCTGTGGTCCAGCTAAGTAACTTCTCTCCTGTCTTGCCAGGGCAGGTGGTCACACACAGAGCAGGAATCTTCTATGGGACACAACCCAAAGCCTATGACCGCCCTTGTCCATCATAGTTTTATGTACAGAAAGAAAGCAGCCGTAGTCATGTTGGCACATAACTTGGGGATCAACGCCCCAGCGTTTTTAACATCTCTTTTTAATCTCTCTTAAAATAATTTCCAGCATCCTCTTGACAAATCACAAACATTTTATGTACAGTAATAAAAATAAAGTACTCTTAACAGATGAATGTATAATATTATACACCGTAGCCATACAGTAGTGCAAGAACAGCCTTGGTTTCTTGGGTTGTTGGTTGGGGGGGGGATTTGGTTTCCCCCACTCGTCCATAAAGTGCATTCCAATGGAAGGGTCGCTGTACGTTGGCCCTCAGAGGAACGACAAGCCTGGTCTCATTCAACAAGGATCACTGAACTGTCCAAGAAAGTCAACTGACATCCTTGTAGGGATTGTTGGATTACAAATCTCATCATCCCCCACTGCACCATTGCCAGTGCCAGCCAGGGTTGATGGGTCTGCGAGTCCAATAGCCTCCAGCAGGCGTCTTGTCTCCCCCCGCCCAGCGCACACCATAAAGAATCATCGGTCTACCCCGTTTGGCAGAAAGGAGGCCTGGATTTACCTGTGAAGGTCTTGGCGATTTGCAGGAGAAGGACAAGACCTCTTTTTTTGTGTGACTGCCTGTTGTTTTAACAGCAGCAGGAAAGATCCTCTCCCTTAGTCAAGACCATGAAAACAGGGGAGAAAAACTGGAATAGCCAGGAATGGATCTTTGTGTCAAAGGGGCAGTTCTGGTACTCGGGGGGGGGGGGGGAATATGTGGCTTTAGGATCCTTGAGTTCTGAATGGATTGCCAGAATCCTTTTGCGAAATAGTGCACACACAGGGGGAAACTGTGCAAGTGGTTTTAATAATTTTCTGTCCAGCTGTGGCATATTCAGGTGCACCACCAAGCACACAACGGAGTGCCTGACCTGGGTATGTTGAAGTCAGGATCCTTGCGCACACCAGTTTTGTAGTTTTACGTTTACTCTGGGCAAAGCGAAGAGGATGGTGGCTGTGACTTTTACACCAGACTTTGCAGAATCTTGTGGTTCCAGTGTTTTTAAAAATACATCCAATAAGTTTCACATAGAGACGTAAGTTGTGACTTAATTTGTCCTAGCATGCTGAACAAAAAGTGCAACACACACACACATACCTCCTCACAGCAATAAAGCGAGATTCCCCCCCCCCCTTCAGCAGCTCTCAGAGAGAGTGTTGTGCATTTACAAGACGTGGAGAGGGATTTGGCACATTTGCACAACATATAAAACAGTGGTGCTGCTCCCTCATTGTGGCATGGATTTTTGGAAGTTTAAGCAACACATGGGTTGCTTGCATCTTTGTGAGCCATCATCTGCCCCTTTTTGTGGTTGTGTGCCTCTGTGCTTAGGATGAGAAGGAGAAACAACGCTTTAAAAAAACCTGCACAACACAGGAAGAAAATAAACATTTGCACACTTTCTCTCGCTCTCAGGCTAGAGAGGAAAACCTTCCCGGGGACTTAAGTCTCCTTGACAGACTGTCTCGCCATCAACAAGACACTGGAGAGATTCCTTCACACCCCTAATCTGAAGTCTGCACAGTCCTGCTTCACAGCTCCTTTCCACGCACATAGTTTGAATCCAGAGGGAAAAGAGCAGGTCAGATGCAAGACTGCCAGATGGAACATAATTCTGTGACACTCTAAAGACTACCAGGATTTATTTGCACGTCTGCTGTCCATAAAAGGTAAAGGTAAAGGTTCCCCTTGACAATTTGTCCAGTCGTATCCGACTCTAGGCGGAGGTGCTCATCTCCGTTTCCAACCCATAGAGCTAGCGTTTGACCGCAGACAATCCTCCGTGGTCACGTGGCCAGCGTGACTAGACACGGAACGCCGTTTACCTTCCCACCAAGGTGGTACCTATTTATCTACTCGCATTTTTGCATTTTGCATGCTTTCGAACCGCTAGGTTGGCGGGAGCTGGGACAAGCGATGGGGGCTCACTCCGTTGCGTGGATTCGATCTTAGGACTACAGGTCTTCTGACCTTGCAGCACAGAGGCTTCAGCGGTTTAACCCACAGCACCACCATGTCCCTTCGCTGTCCATAAAAGCTTGTACCAAAGGAAATTGGCTGTTCCTTAAGGTGCCATAAGATTCTTTGCTAGCTTTTTTTGTTTGTTTTGAACAGATTAGTACAGCTCCTCCACCACCCCTTATTAAAAGAATGTATAAAGAACCTAAATTCAGCCCAAAAAGATGATCTAGGACAGATGTGGCTTGGGGATTACTCTATGAGTGGCAGAAATGGAAATTTTCAAATACTGTTTCAGAAGTACAAAAGGCACGGAAAACAGACATTGTTCCACCTCTGTACATGGACAAAGGCGATACATAACCGGATGCAATTCAGAAAGAAGTTTCCTGCTGACCTTCACCAAAAAAGGAGAAAGAGAGTATTAAATATGATTTTCCTTTTCCTTTTCCCCTTTCTGGCTACCTGCAGTTTATACTGCTGAGCTAAATGGTTTCTGAGACTGTCTCTCCTCCCCTTCCATAAATGTCCAAGAACAGTGATATATAACCGAGGAGAATCATGCTCTTACTGATGCTGGTGATAAAAATCCCCCTCCCTTCTCACACAGCCTTCACAAACAAGCCACGCCACCCACCAGGGGATCTGGTGTGCTGTGAAGCCTCGCCAAGCAACCCTAAGGTCTCTGTGGTCTCATCGGGCCTCAAGAAAGCATGTGACGAAGGGCATGTCACTCCACTAGCTCCCCTTAATGCCCATTTGCATCACAAGGAACAATATAGAAAAAGAAAGACTTACAAATCAGTTCCGTGTTCCATTCAGGCAGCATTATAGAAACAGAAGGCTGCCAGATTTCCAGATAATCAACCAGGATTCCTTTTTAAATACTTAATCAAGTTGATTGTTTGGAAGATGGTCCTGCAGCCGGATACCTGCAAACCTACCAGCGAATAACCAGGCCTGCATCTCTCCTCACGGGGCTTATTTTCACTACACAGCTCATAGATGAAACATTTAGTCAAACATCTGGACTTCTGTGTTTCTCTACCTGGCTTGACTTACCATTTAACCTGATGGTGAGGATTTCTGCAAAACTTGAAACCCTGCATGCTGTTGGGAAACTATCACTGATCCTCAGAAAAGCTTTGCTGAACTGGGGAATTTGGGTTTTCTTTTTCAGTATCAGACTGGCTGGATAGCTCAGTAGTTTAGGGCTCTGACTGCGGAGCCAGAAGTTGGGAGTTCGATTCCCCCACTGTGTCTTTCAAGAGAAGAGCCAGCCTGGGTGACCTTGGGCAAGCTGCACAGTCCCAGGGCGCCCCTAGAGGAAGGGAATGGGAAATCACTTCTAAGTATTCTTTATTTGGAAAAATCCTGGAAAAGGGTCATCATAAGTCAGAACTGACTTAATGGCACATGATTATTACTTTTTTTAAAAAATTGAAGACCACTTGAAGCTCCCATTTTCTGCACCTTAAAAGCTTCTGGTGTTTCTAATCATTCACTGGTTTCCACACACACCACCTTTGCCTGTGTTTCATTTCAGGGCAAGAAATGTTACTTGGACCATTCATGGGGTTGTTTAAAGTGCATTTGTGAGAAATAGAAGGTTTTGCCCCCGTCTGACACCATAACAGAGGGATTTAAAGTGCTTGCTATCTTTAAGACCCTCTCAAAGCAAGACATGAGGAGCACAACAGATAGGAACCATTGATCAGGGAAGTCGTATGGAGGGTTGGGAGCAGGCAATATGTAGGTGGGCAATCATTTGTATGTATTCTCGAAGGCTTTCACGGCCAGGATCTGATGGTTGTTGTGGGTTTTTCAGGCTCTTTGGCCATGTTCTGAAGGTTGTTCTTCCTAACGTTTTGCCAGTGTCTGCGGCCGGCATCTTCAGAGGACAGGAGTCAGAACTCTGTCTGTGCTCTGGTGCAATTTGTTTGGATAGTTGAGTATTTATAGCTGTGGGATCAGCTTTTGTCCTTTTCAGGAGATGTGGCCAGGTATATATTGGAGCTACAAAATGCAGCATCCACACCAGAATCAAAGAACATGAGAGACACTGCAGACTAAAACAACCGGAAAAATCGGCAGTAGCTGAACATGCCCTAAAACAAGCTGGACATGAAATTGTATTTCAAAATACTGAAGTACTGGACAACACCAGCAATCATTATGTTAAACTGCACAGGGAAGCCATTGAAATCCACAAACACCAGCAGAGCTTCAACAAAAAAGAAGAAAGTTTAAAACTCAACAAAGCCTGGCTCCCAGCACTGAAAAAATACAGCCTGCAAAAGGTCAACGAACTCTACCCAGCTACAAGGACCGGTGACCACTGCACACAAAAGACCAGCTAACAACACCCATCAATCACAGTGACAGATCATCTCTCCCTCTTATCACAACAATACACCCACAACAAAAAACAAGCTGATCACCACAATCACCCATCTCCTGAAAAGGACAAAAGCTGATCCCACAGCTATAAATACTCAACTATCCAAACAAACTGCACCAGAGCACAGACAGAGTTCTGACTCCTGTCCTCTGAAGATGCCGGCCGCAGACACTGGCCAAACGTTAGGAAGAACAACCTTCAGAACACGGCCAAAGAGTCCGAAAAATCCACAACCACCAATTATTTGTATCTTGGTCGGAAACAAAGCTTGCGCTTTCTTCCTCGAGATCAATCACACACACACACACACAAATACTACAGAAAGTGCAACAATCTCCTGGTGTGACAATCAGAGGTTTTCAGCACTTAAGAACACACACACCCCTCTTCTAACAAGAGGGCATCTGGTTTGGCCCCTTACCTCAAGCCCTTCTTACTCGTTTGTAATGAGAGCAAATTATGCTTCTCTTTTTCAAAATAAGAGCCCCGAACCTTCACATGAGCCCGAAGCCTCCCGGAAGGAAAGAGGCTTTGCCTCCATTCCGCGGAGCTGTCCAGACCTCGCGGTGCTGAACAGTCCTGGAATGAGAAGCCGACTCAATTCCTGCCCAAACACCGCAGTTCCCCGGTTTTCTCGCTCGCCGCCCAGGTTGCCTTCATTGCGCACAGCCGCAGGGCCAAGCTTGACGAGAGAAAAAGCGAATGTCGGACCTGCACCACCCACGCTGTCCCTCGGGGATGTTCCTCGCGAGCTGCCGATTCTACGTGTCGCCCTTCTGTTCTTGTTTCCACCCTTGACGGCTCAGATCAGGATAAATCAGGGAAGTTGAAAATGAAGCGATTTAGCTCTTGGCCAGGCACCTCTCTGCTCTCCCCGGCAGTGTGATTCCTTTAAAGAGGCGGGATGCGGTGCCCCCACACCCAAGGGACTTGTCACACACACACACACACACACACACACACACACACACACACACACACACACGAGCAGCTTGCAAAATCAGCGGCTGAATTCACAGGGCCCGTCCATCACCCGCACTTCCCTCTCCATCGAAGAAACGAAAAGAACGCCAGGCCTTCTACAATACCGGGCCCTCTTCCTCTCATTCCGGCCCTCCGAGCTCCTTTCCTGAGATCCCGTTTCACCTGAAGGACCTTAAAAGGGGGGCGGGGGCGGGGGGGGGGGGAAAGGCAGAGAATCGAGGAGTCCAGAGCAAGGAGTCCCAGGAATGAGGGGATTGGCCTTCAGCCCCAACCCCGGGAAGGAATCCCTCCAGGCCACACACAGGATTGGCCATCGTGTTACACAGGTCTCTGCCCGGATCCACACCTCCTCCTTTTTAGAGGGGGGGAAGGGAAAGATGATCCGGTCCAAGCGGGGGGAGGCACGAGGGAGCCATCCTAAGGGGGTTTCCTCTAAAGAAGACCACGGACCAGAGAATAACCGTTAGGAAGGGTGTTTGAAAGGGGGTCTCCTCTCCAAGAAGGGCTTCTTCCCATGACCCTGCTTTTCTGCTCGGATCTCGGGGGCTCCACCTGTTGGACGTAGAGGACGAGGACGAGGGAGAGAGTCCTCCAGGTTTTTGGTTCCCAAGCCCTGGGCGCGCCTCCGGCTCTGCCCTGCCCTGCGCCCCTCGCCGGGCCTCCCTCCCCTCCGTTCACACGTCGCTGGACGTCCGGGGCCTGGAGGCGAAGCCGGCCGGGATGCAGCCGCAGCAGGCCAGCCAGAGGGCCTTCTGGATGTCCGGGTTGCGGAAGGCGTAGACGAAGGGGTTGAGGAGCGAGTGGGCGGCCGCCGGCAGGGCCAAGGCGTGGGCGTAGACGGGCGGGTAGCTGGCGTCGGCCACCAGGGCGTAGACGGCGAAGGGCATCCAGCAGAGGGCGAAGAGGCCCACGGTGAGCGAGAGGGTGGCCAGGCCCTTGCGGGTGGAGGTGGCCTGGGCGGCGGCGGCCACGAACTGGCGCTGGACGGCGATCTGCTGCGCGTGGCGCACGGCGATCCGGCAGATCTGCGCGTCGAGCTGGAGCACCAGGGCGAAGAGGAGGAGGAAGGCCACGGCCAGGACGGCCGCGTGGTGGCGGGTGAGCGGGCGCGCCACGCTGCAGGCGCCCGGCTGGCGGAGGCAGTTCCAGCCGAGCCAGGGCAGCATCCCCGCGCCCAGGCAGAGGAGCCAGGCCAGCAGCAGGGCGGCGGCGGTGGCCGGCAGGGCGCGCGCCGAGTGGTAGGTGAGCGCGTGGGAGAGCGACAGGTAGCGGTCGGCCGTGATGGCCAGCAGGCTGCAGGCCGAGGCCGAGAAGGCGGTCAGCAGGAGGCCGGCGGCGCCCAGCGTGGCCGCCTCGCTGGGCGGAGGGAGCAGGTACTGGACCCCGAAGTTGACCACCAGCCCCAGGCCGGCCAGCAGGTCGGCCAGCGCCAGGCTGCCGATCAGCAGCAGGCTGGGCGCCCGCAGGCTGGGCGCGTACAGCAGCACGGCCAGCACCAGCGCGTTCTCGCCGGCCGTGGCAGCCCCCGTGGCGCACAGGGCCACGTCCCACGGGCTCAGCCCCGCCGCCCCCGCCACGCCGCCCCCGGCCCCGGCCCCGCCGCTCCCGACGCCGCCGACGCCGCCAGGCTCTCCGCTGGGCCCCGGGTTGCCTCCGCCCCCGGCCCCGCTGCCGCTCCCGCCGCTCCCGGCGCTCCCTCCGGGCTCCTCGCCGCTGGCCCGGCCGGCTGCCGCTGCCGCGGCGGCGGCGGGGGAGAGGTCGGCGGGGCTCCCGTCCACGGCGGAGGCGTTGGAGGGCGGCCAGAGGGGGGCGAAGGGCCGCGCGGAGGCCTGGAGGAGCATTAAGAGGCGCCGCTGCTGCTCCTGCAGCTGCTGGTCCAGGGCGGCCGCCGCTGCCGCCGGGTTGGGGAGCATGGCCTGGAGAGGAGAACGGGGGGGGGGGGGGGGAGAGAGAAGAAGGCAAAAGGGGAGGGGGGAGAGAAAGAGAGAGGCGGTCAGAGCCCGGGAAGGAAGCGCCCCCCCCCGAAGAAGGGGAGGCGTCGCTGAGCAGCGGTCATTCAGGGGCCGCCCAAGACTTTTTGCTGCCTGAGGCCCGGTGGCCCAAGGAGACCTCAAGGCGCCCTCAGCACGCAAAGCCAGTGAGTGGGTGGGGAAATCCCCTTCAGGAGCAAGCACAGAAGAACACAACACAAGCCGTCACCACCGGACACGGCATGGCAGGATCCACTCATCATTTGGTGCCCTGCCACCTGATCCCAGATCCGCGCCCTGCACCCCTTACCCGAGGTCCACGTCCAGGAGAAGCCAGGGTGGCCCCCCCAATGGACGGGGGGCGGCGGCAGGCAAGGGGCCCCTCGCCCCCTCCAAGGCCTCCCTTCTGGCCACGTGCGGAGAGAAAGCCCACGATGGCCCAGGAGTCACCCTGCTCGTGCAGAGTCCTTTTGGCTCCCGCCCACCCCCGGCGATCTTCCTGCGGACGCCCTGGAGCCCCGGCGGAGGGAAGGAGCCGGGCAAGGGAAACCCCCACCCCACCCCACCCCTCTCCACCACGATGCTCCCCCGTGCGCCGGGGGGGGGGGGAGCCGTGGCACCCCAGCCTTTCGGGTCAGGGGTGTCTTAAGCGTCCCAAATGCGAGGGGGGTGCCACCCTCAGGGGATGCTGCCCCATCAAGAGGAGCCGAAGAGCCAGCTCCCTCTCCCTTCCACCGTGATCCTGGGGGTGGGGGCGCGATCAGGAGAGGCAGGCAGCTCGCTTCCAGCCATACTTTTGGATAAGGAACGTCCGAACCCCGCAACGCGGATCCGCTCAGAAAGGGGCATTCGGCCCTATAGATTCTTTTTGGGGGGGGGTGGAGACGGTGTAGAGCAGGAGGTGCTTTGGTCAGCCCATGGGGGGGGGGTGAACCTTCAAAGCCCTTCTTGCTTCCGTCTGACATCCCCGCAAAATGCCCCCTGAAAACGCCACCTCCCCCCCCCAAACGTGGGACAAACACCCTCGCCATTTTTAAGATGCCAGCCTAGCTATTGTCGTTGTTATTATCAGCTAATGATAGTAATTAAATGATAATAATAACAATAGTAGCCATTAGTGGGGACTTTATGTGCTCCTTTCCCCCCACTTTGTCCACACGGTGAGGCAGGCTGGCTCGGCAAAGTGGGCGGGTGGGGGGTGGGGGGGCTCTCCCAAGGTCTCCCACTGAATTTCATCCGTTCGCCTTTCCACCGCCCCCTTTTGTGCTTCGCCTTTGGTCTCAGGCGCTCGAGGCGGCCGACGTGGCTCTCCTCCTACCTCCTCGGTACTCACAACAACCTGGGGAGGTAGTCCAGGCTGTGAGAGAGAAAGCCCGGCCCAAGGTCACCCTGGGAGGTGCCGGGCTCCTTGGGCCCTGCATCCAACCCCTGCGCCCCACTGGCTCTCCAAGGGGGAGCTTTCCACCCCTCTCTTCCCGGCCTCGATCCATCTCCCCACCGAATCATTGAATCACATCTCCTCCCGCCTGGCCTTCCCCCTTTTTGCCTTCCCTGCTTCTGGTTCTCTCTGGGACGCACAACGTTTTCCTGCTTCCCAAGGATTACGTCCCCATCACTTGGGGGGGGCGCGGGGGAGTGGAAGGAAGGAGGGGGTGTCTTTTGGGAGCTTTCTCCAGCAGGCAGCAGTCGAACCACTAGGCAGCGCTACCCTCTTTTCCCAGCGGATGACACGTAAGCTGCTTGCCAGCGACCGTGGCAAAGAGCCCAGCCGCTGTGTGTGTAAATAACTAACTAACTAAAGAGAGAGAGAGAGAGAGAGAAACATATACACAGACGGACCCGGCCGCCACAGCCGCGCTCTACACGCGCTCGCCTCCTCCCCAGGTCGTGTGGACGCGCGCAGGGCCTCCCCGGTCTTTTCTTCCCGACACCGCGCCCAACAGAGTCCGGGTCGCCTCACAGGGTTTGGGGGCGGCAGCGAGAAGAAAGATGAGGGGAAGAGATCGACCCGAGAGGGCTCCCCAAAAGTTAACCTGGGGTTCCGCCTAGAAAGGCCCGAGGGGGACCGCCAGGGAGGGGAGGGCCAAGCCCGACGGGCGGGCGAAGAGGCTGCGGAGGTGCCGCGGCGCCTTCCTTGCGGGTGCCTTGGCTTCCCCGCGGGGACTCGGGCGGAACTGAGCCCAGCGCCCGAGCGCGGGCCGAGAGAAGCGTTCCGACAACCCTGACGCTAAAGGAAACATGAGCTGCCTTCCACGGGCATGCAGTGCCCAGACTCCTGGCTCTTCCTCGCGAGTCCTTGGTGCCCCCACCCTGAAGGAGGGCATTTCAAACGGGGCAGCCTTCGGCCAAAAGCGCGCAGCTGGGCTGGCGGAGTGCAGGGTGTAGTGGGGGGGGGGGGTCGTCGGGACGCCTGGGTTGACGCCAGGGGTTTTGTGGTTGTCTTTGCGCAGGGCTTTGTCTTACCTTGGCCGGGGTGCCGGCCCTCCTCCTCCTCTTCCTCGCCGAGTCCTTCCTCAGTCCTTGCCTCTCCAGCCGCCGGGCTCGCTCAGCATGGCTCCCGAGGCGGGCACAGCGCTGGCGCCCGGCGCCCCTCGCCTCCCCGGCGCCCCTGGGCTCGGCTCGGCTGATAAACCTCCACTCTGACGTCAAAAGTCCTCGCTCGCATTCAGGACGACCGGCTCCTCGCCAGTGAATCAGAGGCGCTTGTGACCAGAATAATAACCAGGCGCGCTCCCGCAATCTCTCTCTCTCTCTCCCACACGCTCCTTCCCCTCGCCGCTTCTTCAGACCCGAGCGCGCACTCGCCGAGGCGGGGAGTTGGAGAGGGAAGCAACACACGCGCGTAGACGCATCCAGACTGGCGGGCGCGCGCCTGCGCTGGAATTTCATTCATAAAGGTGCCCAAGAGCGCCTCTCCCCCCCCCCCCTCCTCTCCCAAGGTCAGTATTTTCATGCTATCGCGTTGCGGCAGAAGGCAGCCAAAGGCGCAAGACGCACCCCGCGGTCTCGGAAAGGGAGGTGGACGCCAAGGAATTTAAGGGGAAAAACAACACACAAACAAACAAAAAAACAACCCGGGGAAACGCGCTTTATTGCAAGGGCCCGGAGCTTGGCCCACCATGGCTGAAGACCTCCAAGCTGGAGGACGTTTGCAGCGCCCTGAATTCCCAGTGGAGTTATACTCCCCCCCGCCCGAAAAGGGGGACCTCTCCAAGACCTGGAGACAGCGTTGCTTCGAGGGGCCCCTGGACAGGATCTGCTTCCTCCAAGAGGGGGCGCCCAATCCCCAACCCCCAATTCCGATCCTCCTGGGAGAAGAGCAGACTCCACCCCTACCCTGGTCTCCCTCTCTCCTTCCTTTTTTTGGGAACGCAAACCGGCTTAAAACAAACCAAAACCCGACACCAAGAAACCGAATTTTTGGTTATTCCAGGTAGTTTATTAACACCAAGTCGGCAGGAATTCTTAACTGTTAGAGCAGTATGACAACTGAACCCATGACCTTAGCGGGAGGTGGCGAGTGCTCCAAGGCTGGAGGCCTTCAAGAGAATATTAAGACAACCCTCTGTCAAATCTGCTTGGATTTGGATTCCTGCCTTGAGCGGGCAGGGGGGTGGTTGGACTGGATGGCCTTAGAGGCCCCTCCCAACTCCATTATTCTAGGAGACTATTATTTTAATCTCCCCTGTCCCAGAGGTAGGAAAGTTGTCCTGTGAGCAGAATTCCCAGGGGCACCACATGCTAAGACGGTTTGTGTTTATACATACAAAAAAAGGAAATCGGTTAAGCATTGAGACTTAGAGCTGCAAAATCCCAAGAACTGGAAGAAAACCTGGAAGAACAACGCAGTTGCCCCCCACTCCCCAAAACATTTGGGATAAGAAGGCTGGAGTTTTAACATCCATTGTTCATGGTTCCCCGCCGCCGCCTTGGGCAAGTCTGCCTACTGTCCTTCCCCCCTTGCTTCATGTCATTCTATTCCTCTGTTCTTCAAACCAAGCCTAGAACAAGAGCGTACAATGTGGGGGCACTGGTGGTGGGGTGTGCCCTCAGGTCCGCCCTATAACTTCATGAAGTATCTGCGCTGTGGTCCAGGTAGGCCCCTGAGTCTTTGCCCCCCCTCCAGGAAATCACCTGCATGATTTGTTATCATTGGGTCTCCAAACAAATAGATTGATATCAATATCTATCTCTATATAGGGAGATCTGTGGCAATAAATCAGCGAGCACATTCCCCACTTATTCAAAAGCAGCCAAGGACAGGGCCGGGATTGCTTGGATCAGGACCATAATATTTGAGAAGGGGGTGGGGGAGGATTTAACACTCTCCTTCATGCGTTCTGCTTGAGACATCTGTTTGAGGTACAATGAGCTGGTGTCGCTCTGTGGGTTGGAGGAGCCAGAGTTTCCCTCCTCGCTTCCCAGGAGACGGAGCCAGACAAGACCACCTGAAGGATGGGTGGCTGATGGGGTTACAGGCCTTTTCGTCTGTGTCGCCTGGGGCAAGCTGCGTACTGGTTCCAGAGGGCCACCAGAAGGAAGGGCTGATAAGCCACCTCTGAGTACTTTATTCTGAGAAAACCCTGGAGGTCAGATGGAACTGACCTGGCAGCATGTAATTATTACTCATTATCTGAGTTGACCTTTCCTTCCATTGTGGCACCATCAGGGTGTGTGTGTGTGTGTGTAGAAGTATGAAGAATCAACAGTCTGTGGTAAAATATATGCCTTGAGTATGTCAACCTCATTCTGAAATGCTTGATTTAAATAATGCGTATCTATTTGATTCAAGGGACATTGCCTCCAACTACACATTGAAACGAATCATTTGAGTAATAACTTGAGGGATCAATAAAACTAGTTTTTCCCACATTACGGAGAGCCAAGCTGGCAATCCATCTCTGTAAAATTATCATTGCAAAAAGCTTATCCTTGGGTTGAAGCCAACTAATAGCATAGCCAGAAAAAGCCCTGAAATTATTATTTAATTCACTGCGATATAGAAGATTCAGGTATAGATATCCACCACAAAACTGGCAGCATACAAAACAGTCTTATATTCATCTGCATCAACCCACAACTATCTGAACAGGGAGCATCATCAAGTGTACGGATGTGTCATTGGAGGTCAAGGCCAAGATCATCCACACTCTTGTGTTCCCGACTGCTATGGATGGATGCAAAATCTGGACAGTGACGAAAGCTGAAAGGGGGGGAAATGATTTGTTTGAAATGCGGTACTGGACGAGAGCTTTGTGGATAGCCTGGACCACCAGAAGGATGAAGGAGTGGGTCCTAGATGAAATCAAGCCTGAATTTTATTTGGAAACAAAAATATCTAAATCAAGTCATTGGAGTCCTATTTTGGGCACATTGTGAGAACACAAGACTCCCTGGAGAAGACAATAATGTTGAGAAAAGTTGAAGGCAGCAGGAAAAGAGGAAGAACAAATACAAGGTGGATTGACCACTAAATGAGGGGGTCCCAACCTTGGGTAACCCAAGTGTTCTTGGACTACAACTCCCAGAAATCCTGGCCAGCCCAGCGAGGGGTGAAGGCTTCTGGGAGTTTTAGTCCAAGAACCTCTGGGTACCCAAGGTTGGGAACCATTGCCATGAAGGAAACCACAGCTGAGCAGGGCTGCTGAGGACACAGCAGTCTGGAGGTCACTCGTTCATATACATCCAAGGTGACTTGATTAGCAACAACAGAACTGCATTTTGACGAACTGAATACACTAAAAAACACTGAGTACTAGTCAAGTACTAAAGTTAAGAAAGGACATCCTGTCACATATTTCCTTCCATAACAGGGGTGGAGATCTGGTTTCTGGAGTCTGGCCAAATCCAGTCGGGGTCAAACGACACCAAAGGGCACAGCCCGATAACGCCCATGCCAAGGACAGGACCCTTCCCTTTCCTGCCATAGTCACAGACCACCAAATTCTGTTCAGTATTCTTCAGCCACATCATCACTCATCATCATCAAAACTGTCTTGAATTTTGCTGATGAGACCAACCAACCTTTCATTCTCTCAATCTCACCTTCCTCCACAATCAGATCAATATTGGGTTTAGTTGCATGCATGTGCATGGACACACACACACAGACACACACGGGGGGGAAGGGTCTGTTTTTAGTGCAGAACAAACAAATTAAAGCAGTTCTCACAATCAAATGAAGCAAGAGGTGAGGGAATTAAAAAAAACAAAACAAAAGCCCAGCAGTGCTGTCATATAAAAATGTTACTGCTTTCTTTTTCAAAAAAGCTGTAACTTCATCAGCAGGTTAATTTCTGGTCTTTCTTAGTCAGAGAATGAAACACATTTCTCTTGCACATCTCCAAAAAACAGACAAATTTCTGGTACATTCTTGAAACTCTTGAATTAGGTGGAGATTCTCTTGTATTCTGAATCCTCAGGGAACATAATAATTAATGATGCATACTAAATATGTTAAGAATGTGGAAGAGGGGGAAACTAAACTAATTAGAAGTTATGCATACATTTTTTCCTTAGCAGTAATGCTGTGGGTTTCGATCCAAACTCATAGAGACAGTTTGGAAGAAAGACCAAGAATAAGCTCATTTTGAAAGTTGTCTTTTTTTCCCCTTTTTTTTCTTTTTTTGGCCATCTGGTTTGAGCAGAGATTCTCACTCTCTCCTCATTCTGACACATTTTGGCACCCCAAGCTGGCTCAGTTGGATATTTAGGGCAGGATTTGTTAAATGGGCACTGGATTTGCTGCACTGAGGAGTGAAGCCATGAAAGCTGATTGTCTCTCCCAGAAGTTTCAGAATGTCACCGCTTCAAATCATGGCCGATTCATGTATGTTTAATTGCTTACATGGCATTCTAAGCAATACGAGAGAAAAATCTAACTAAGTCATTGAGTCCTGAAGCCGTGCCCTGGCCAGGAGGGGAGCCATCCAGCAGTGTTGCTGGGTTTTTTTCTACAGCTGACTCAGCGAAAAAGGAGTTGCCCAAAAGTGAAGGTCATACTGGTAGAATCCTTAACATAAAGATCGCTGAATGAGCTGAATTGGTCAACATCTGCAAGTCATCAACATTAGCACTAGTTATCGCAGGAGACTGAATTTGCTTGGGAGCAGAAACTTCCCTTTTAGGGTCACCGTCTGCTGGAAGTGACTTGAAGGGCCCAAACACACCCTCCAGAGTCCTTGTCTACAAATTGAACCCACCCACGCTGTCTTAATAAATAATCGGGCGTGAGGGGTATTGGGTGGGGCATTCCACCACCACCCCCCAACTAGTCCTAGAAGCAATAACGGCCACATGTCTTTTGAGGGAAGCATCAAAAAGGATTCAAGAAATGGAAGCAGCTGCACATCTTGACAGGAGAAATCTGAGGGCATCAACTGGCTGGATGTAAAGAGTTGACACAAACTGACAACAAGAGAGCCTTCAACCTTCCCAGGGCTGCTCGGTGCCCCGGGACGTTTGGCTTTCCAAAGGCTCTGTTTTGCTTGCAACAGAACCATCTCCTGCACATTATCAAAGGATAATGTGCACTTGTTATTTCTCCCTTCTCCTTTCCTTTTTGGGTCTCTGGCATTTTGAGAGAGAGAGAGAGACAGAAACCATGCTAGGAGACCTTCAGCCACGCAGCTGTGTCTCGCTTGGCATTGTGAGTTGGAAGGCTGTGCCTCCGGAAGCTGGCACTGATGTTTACCACTGGAGAAAGAAAGCTGCTTTTAGAAAAGGCACATAATTAAAGACAATTAGGCGATTCTGCACCAAGGAGACAAGGGAACAGTGGTAAATTTGAAAGGGAAGAAGGAGCCATCAGTGGCTACAGCCAGAATCCTGTTGCGTAACTCTAATCTATGTGGTGGGGCTGAAGTCACTGGCAGTAGCAGGTTGCTGCTAATTAAATAGCTGTTTTCCACTTTGGGGTGAGCATGACTTCCTGTCATTGTCCATGAACGACATTCACCATTGAAAAAGGGACTCTTTAATTGGCGGCAATCTGCTACTGCTGATGATATCACTCTTATGTAAAGCTCCACAATAGGATCCCAGCTGTTGAGTGATGACTTTTGCCATCAAGGATGTTTCCACGAGCAGTTTCAGCACATGTCCTTCATCTCAGTCACCGTGGAAGAAGGAAGCAAAGAAGATCTTACTGCTTTCATGCCATGCTTGCGGGCTTTATCCTTTAAGGCAGTGGTTCCCAACCTTGGGTTGCCCAGGGGTTCTTGGACTGGAACTTCCAGAAGCCTTCGCCATCGGCTGTGTTGGCCAGGGTTTCTGGGAGTTGCAGTCCAAGAACCCCTGGGGTTACCCAAGGTTGGGAATGACTGCTTTAGAGATCTGCCCGACTGTTCTAGGACAATGGGTCTTGGCTTAGATCCGGCATGGGTCTTCCCCTGTGATCATATCCAAGGTGGTAACATGGCCCATTCTCTCTACAATCAAGCACCCCTTGTGATTTCACTTTTCGAAATCAACTTCCTGCCTTGTTCACCCCTTCTTAGGCTGTGTTTATCCCTTATCACGAGAAGCCACATGGGGAGGCGTGAAATATTTTTCCCTTCCTATTTTCAAGATCACAATGAACAATTGCTATAGCAACCAGTGAGGTGCCTTTGTTCAGCCACTGACTCATCAAACACGACTCCCATTGATACACCCGGACTGGCTGTGACAGGTCGACAAGACAGATGAGCTTTGGGGTTTTCTCTAGGATGGCATGGCCCCAATCCTTTGCAGAAATTGCAGGGGAGTTTTGACTGTCGTTCCCAGGATGTCCTAACCCAACTTAACAACTGCAGAGACTGGCTCAGGATAAATAAAGTGATTCTGGAAGCAGTCGTACAAAAAAGAAACTTCTCCCAGCTCTGTAGATGACCAAAGCTGTCCCATGCTTTTTGGGACCAAATGAATCACATTTCCAAATTCTCCTTTGCTTCCTGACTCAAAAGCGTACAAAACGGACCTTTTCCACATCAAAACCTGTACTGACCGCCAGTTCATAGCACCCTCTTGAATAAAGACCTAGCAGACAGATTTCTGTAAGATTTGATCTGTAAAGTTTACAAGGCAGGGAAGTTACCTGGGGCCCAGTCAATCTAGATTTCTCAGCTGCCTTAGGAAAAAAGCACTGTCTTATAGGTTACAACAACTTCTAAAACAGAAAGGAAGGAAGAACTGACCATGAAGTCTGACGCATGGTTGTCTAACTTTTTCTTGAAGGCCTCCAGTGCTGGAACACTCACCACCTCCCAAGGTCATGGGTCCCATTCTCCTACTGCATAACGTTCACCTCTGGTTCTGGCGCCCTAAATTTTGGTGACTTGCCCCCATCCCTTGTTCCTAGCTGCAGCCCTACAGGGTGGCTGTGAGGCTACCGGGCAGCGGAGGCTTGCCATGTGCACCACTCTGACTTTATGGGATGAAAAGCAGCATATAAACAACATTAAATAGGAAGGATGACCATGATGACGACGACAGCAACAGTTAAAGACATATTCCTGTTCCCAATAACCAAATAAATGAGACAGTCCGTGGGATTTCTTTGCATAGTATGTAATTATGAAATCTTTTTACCAAACTCTGTGTCAATATGACCTGCCTCATAAGGTTGTTGTATGAATAAAGTAGGAGGAGAAGTGCCACCGTGCCACCTTGAGCTCCCTGGAAGGAATGTGTGCCATAAATATAACAAATGAATAAGAATAAACAATATAGCAAATAGCTGGATAAATTCTGTACTTACCAGCATTCATGAAACATTCATGAAACCTCCTTACCAAATATGGAGGATTCTTTCTGGTGTTGTGACTCTCTGAGCCTTGATCGGATTGGGACTCCTTTGCTGGTCTAAGCCCCTCCACTGAGAATGCAGGAACCGCACTCTTGGCCATTGGCAGCAGCTGAGCAAAAATACCTACGGTTGCTCCCAAGCCAGCGTATCAATGCCCAAGATGAAAAGCCACTCGGCTGTAAGTACCACAAACAGTTGTACGAGGGCAGCATATGTCCCAGGTCTTTTCCCCACAGCTGCCTGATATTCTGGGGTATGGAGGCTCAGTGCGAGAACCTTTGGAAAGCTCCAGATGCCATTGCAAAATGAACGATGATGATAATGATGCACTTTTTGAGCACAGCTGTTTCTTCCAGAAGAGACACGGTACTGGGAAAAGCTGGTGTTGTGTTCCTAATTGCTGCTTAACTTTACTATAAAGGGGACAGATTTATTTTATTTTATTTATAGACCACCTTTCTCCTGATAAGGGGACCTAAGGTGGCCCACAGTATTAAGAAGAATAGAACTTAAAACATCACAAGCTAAACATTAAAAAACAATTAAACTATATGCTAATTAAAAGGCAATTGAGTAATTAAAAGCAAGTCAACATTCTTAATTTTAAAAAAAGGCATTCAGGGACTCAATGATGAGGGAATTGGTGGCATATGGATGTCCCTAACATCAGGTGAAGACAGTTAAGAGTGAGGGTAGTATTTATTGATCTTGTACACGGTGTTGAGCCCTTTTTGTTAACAGGAACAACAGCAAAGGATAAAAAGGACAGCTCTTGACAATGCTAAAAATATTTGCAGACAGGAAACCCTTCAAGCTCTTTGCTACCACACAATGAGGATGGATACAATGGTCTAGTAAATAAAGTCTATTTGGATTAATTTCACTTGTGTTTGTCTTTTAATGTCATGGAGGAAGGCCGGCATGTTGAAATGCATGAAGCCAGGAGCACCAGGACTCACATTTTTGCACCATAACAGGGAAGAGTTTTTCAGAGACAGGCCTGCCTGCCTGTATTCATTTACAGATTCTTTATAAAACTTGTTGGGAGAAAAAAATTAATAGAATCATAGAAGAATGGAGTTGGAAGGGGCCTATAAGGCCATTGAGTCCAACCTCCTGTTCAAGGTAGGAATCCAAATTATAAAATTATCCTGTGGGTCATTAATATTTGTCCTCCTGGTGGGGTGTAGTGGATAGAATGATGGACTAGGTCTCTGGAGAACAGAGTTCGAATCTTCACTCAGCCATGGAAACTCACTGGGAGAGTAGAAGTGGTAAAACTTAAATATCTCACTTACATTGAAAGACTATTAGGGTCGCTGTAAGTCAGTTCCAGCTTGACAGCACAGAACATACATTGTGTGTAGGGGGAGTCCTGCAGTTCCACTACTCTCGATGTTGGCTTTCATTGCCTTGTATGCATAGCTCAGTGGTCCCTGTGGGCTTTCTAGGTAAATCTGCACCTGAAGGACAGATACAGAGAACCTCAATGGACCCCATCAGGCATTACCCAATGTGCAGCTGTGAAGGCAGGAAGCAGCAAACTTAACACTGCCAGCGATTCAGTTCCCAAGGCCAGCTTTGACTGGCAGCCAGCTAGAGACTTGCCGTCACATTCCAAAGAGAAAAACAGGCTCTGCTCATTT
Organism: Intellagama lesueurii; assembly: GCA_037013535.1. NCBI lineage: Eukaryota > Metazoa > Chordata > Lepidosauria > Squamata > Agamidae > Intellagama > Intellagama lesueurii. Next base: position 14,873,009 of record JBAJHW010000010.1, read on the forward strand.
TCCTTGTGTTGATACTGAAAGAGGCCACAATAGCTGCAGACAGATTTAGAAGAACCAATTCCAGTTTCTTCCAAATTGGCTCCTGATCCTGCCAAAACACAACCTGAGCTGTGGGATTTCAGAAGCCCATGGCAAGGTGTCAGAACTGTAAAAAAAAAAATTAAGGTGGGGACACGGGAGGGAGGAACCTGATGCTCGGTGTTGGAGCACTGCTGCGTGTAGGGTCCTGTGGCTACTCTCCAGAGCTGAACGACAGAGTGGGGCATCTCAGTTTCTCAAGAAAATAGAAGTATGATGCTGCAGTGGCTATTACCGTCACAACCACAGTGCTTGGCCTCTCACGCTACCATCCATAAGAGGTAGATTAAGAAATAACAAGCTGCCCAGTGATGTGAGGAACAGAAGGTCAAACCCCTGAGGTCCTTTTCCACCCAAGAAGTTTGTCTACACACCATGGTGGAAGATTCTTTAAGAAAAGCTCGGACTTCGGTCCCTGAAGAGGGCTGGACTCACCAGTTCAAGGCATACTCGAAAGGCTGTTGGGAGCTGACTAGGGTCCTGAAACCTACTTTCAAGAGGCTTGCTTGATCTGACCTGTCTTTAGGCTGCCTGGGAGAATCTATGCTTGACTTCTTAACTTCCCCAAAGAGCCTGCATCACAGGCCACACTTAAGAGCATGATAGGATTCCTAGCTGTTACTATAGAGTTACTATTTTCTTGGTTACAAAATATTGTGATGAAATATTGGCAAAACCAAAGTTCCCTACAAGAGGCTTACTAGCTGACAACCATGTCTTTCTTCCTTTCTTTCTTCCTTCCACTGTAATCATTACAAACGGCTTACTGGATAGCTTGGTGAGTTGGAGCACCTGGCTGTGGAGCCTGGTATCAGGAGTTCAATTCCCCACTGTGGCTTGTGGGAGAAGAGCCAGCCTGCGTAGCCTTGGGCAAGTGACAGAGTTCCAGAACAACGCCAGAAAAAAAAGGGAATTGTAAGCTACTTTACTCAGTAGAAAATCCTAGAAAATCCCATGTGGGAGGCAGCTTGTGAGCACATCATCATCATCATCATTCAATACAAAGATCATCTCCAAAGGATGCAATTCCTTTTTTGAATGACATCTGTAAAGGTGTAGCCTGTTCCTTTATTTGTATTTTATCTTTTACAAGCTGTCAGATTCCTGGGGGGTTATATCCTTCCTTTCCTCCAAAATACTTTTTACCAACTCTCTTTAAAAATGGCAGCCTAGGAGATTTAACTATAACTCCCTATCCTATTCTGGACCCCTGTTCCATCACCTTCCCTTTCTTCATATCTGTGTTGACTTTGTAATGGCTACACTGATGTCCTATGTAGTTATGGCTCAAGCAGGTGTAATTATCCCAGGCAAAGGATCGCACTTGAGCCCCACCGACTCCTCTGGTTTGGTTACCCTCCTACATGTAGTAAGTGATGAGTAGGGCATGTCATTTTTTTCCTGCAGTCTATGTTTGAAAGTATAAGTGGGTTGGACTTGTTTATGAGTAATCTGGTGAGAAAGACCAGATGACTTATAACCATGTTTGAACTTGCTAATGGGTTCAAATGTGGGTTGCGGAGAAAGCGTGACATGTCATAGAAATCCTCCCTCTAGTGATGAGTCTAGAAAGACTTATTGACCTCCATGTGTAAGGCAACAACATGACTGGAAATGAAAGGTGCAGGATAGAAGCTGACACTCCCTCAGCAAGGGTACCTGAATAGGATGTGAGGTTATCTATAGAGATCTTTCAAACCTGTGTAGGGGACCTGGGCTCTTCCAGATATTGGTTGAGCTGCATCACTCCCAAGCACTAACTCTTGACCATGCCGTCCGGGGCTGGTGAAAGAAGAAGTGCCAGAGAAATAAGCTTCCTTCTCTTTCCCCCCAACCCCCATCCATTTCCCCTTCCCATTGCAGAATCTCAGACTTCCAGGGAGATTTTATTATTTCAAAAATTCCAGCATCGAAAAACTCAGATGCAGGGAGACAAGTAGAATCAGGCAACTTTTAAAAAGAAAAAAAAAAACTTCTTTCTCAACCTTTCAAGTTATTTTCTGTTGTTACTGCAATATAATTAGTTGGAGTGCTTTTAGAGGCTGCCACTCAAGACGGTTGCTATTTTTCCCTTCTTTTTCACAACTGACTCAACAGTAACGACATGGGTTCACTCTGTAATTGTGTGTTTTTAATAATGGAGGGGCGGGAAGCATGAAAGGTGCTTTGAGAGCCACGTTTCATTTGATAAGATAATTTTGTAATCAGGTTGCGGTTTTTTGACAGAACCTGTTTGGGATCTATCATCATGACTCATGCCTTCCGACCGTTTTTTTTTTTAAATCACAGATGATTCCTCAGGCCGAACCACTATCCCTTCATCCTTGACTCACAAATCCAAGAAGAGTAGGAGACCCAAAAATATTCAAGACACTCATGTAGAAGTGGGAAGTATGCATCAAATACTGGGCTCCCCTTTGAGACCCATTCTTTATCATTAAAATAATCAATTCTCGCTTTAACTTTTTTTTTAAAAAAAATTTTTTGGAGAATCGTGACTAAAGAAGAATTACGTAACTTAAGTGCTGAGGATAAATAAGACAAAATTGTTAAAGGATATCCCAATATTGGGTTTAATCGTCCATTGAAATGGAAGTGCTGTGACCAGCAGACGTACTTTCAGACACATTAGAAAGCTTGCATGTTGCCTGTATCCTCTAGTTTGGTCCAAAAACTTCCACGATTCTTGGCCGTATATGCTGATGTGCATCATACCACAGAGAGGTGCAGAGCCATGTGAGGTTGATCAGTGATCTAGTGGCATGTGGAAGGTCCATGAATGGGTCCCCAGCCCCTCCAGACCAGGAGAAAGCCCCTGCCTTTCAGAGTAGATCCTGGACCAATGTTCTGACTTTACTTCGGTACAGATGCTTGTGTTTTCTAGACCTTGCTTCAGTTATTCTCTAAAAGACCCCTTTTAATCCTAACCTTGCTTTTCATTTTCGTATGTCAACCGCAGGGACTACTAAGAGTTGGACACTGTAAAAACAACCTCGCACGGCTTCTCCCCCTCTTTTCTCTTCTAAAGCCTGGCTTCCCTAATTGCTCTTGACAGGAGAGGATGGCAGTGCCCGGACTTCACAGGCGAGACACGAATGATGGGAAGAAAGAAAGACAAGATCAAAGGTCAAAGAACGTTCTCCACAGTGTGAGGGAGAAGCATGCGATGGAATCCTTCAACATCTTGAAGTTACAGTTTAGAAAGTAACTTTTCCAAGCTCTCTTAGGCCCACTATTAAAAGAGTGTGAAGTTAAAGAGAGCAAGTCCATTAATTTTTTCTCTCTCACACACACACACACACACACCTCTACCTGATGAGGGTGGAGGCTCCCTCCCCTGACTTAGAATTAAAACTTTCTGGATACCAGTTCCTCTTAATTAAAAAAAAAATGTTTAAGAGCCACTAAAAGGTCTGGATACCAAATAAACAAGTAAGAAATCCCAACTTGATGACTGCGGAGCCAGAGGTTGGGAGTTCAATTCCTCTCTCGGTCTCCTGGGAGAACAGCCAGCCTGGGTGGCCTTGGGCAAACTGCACAGTCCCAGGGATGCCCCCAGAAGAAGGGAATGGGAAGCCACCTCTGAGTATTCTCTACCTGGAAAACCCTGAAAAGGGTTGTCATAGAGTTACAATATGAAATTGTGGTTTTGTCCTTAAGGCTTCCTAATTTGGTGAAGTCTATGGGTGTCTCTGTTTGTGTGTGTGTATGTGCGTGTATGCACGCACATGTGTGTGCAGGAAACGCTAGAGCCATAAAACTGCTTGATTACCTGCGTGCCATGGTAGATGTTTTATCCCTTTGTAACACTGCACTAAAACAGTCTGCTAACATTTTCTGATCAAATGCCAAAGCTGATTCTTTTTTAGCTATTTCTGTTCCACGCTCAAAAGAAAACCTTGAGAAACAAATTGAAATTTTGCCAGGATAAATTGCCTCCAGAGACTAGAAAGTGAGCAGTCTGAGTATGCAATTTAAAATCTTTTGGAAAGTGTGAATATTTTCTTTTCCAGGCCTCGGAGACGGTCAGGGAACAATTCCAACAGCATCTCTCGCAACAACGTGTATGACAATTTTGTTAAGCTGCTCTTCAAAAAAAGTAAACAGGTGCCATTAAAAAATCAACAAACTTTCCTCTACAATGAAACACACTAACAGAAGCCTTGATTTCACGTGTTCTCTCAGCAGGAATGTGCACAGGACTTTGGTGAAGCTTGAAGCCCAAACTGAAATGGGCCCCGTGGGTTACGACGCTTGCCAAAAATGACATGATCAGCAGCAAATATGGGCTGCATCCCAAGCTTTGTTTGCACTTTGGAAAGGAAGCAGGTGGGAGTGATTAGCAAAAACAAAAAGAAAAGCCCAATTTAAGCGTCATTTTTATGAGAATGCCCTGTGCAGAAAATTATGATGTTTTAGGGTGAGGGTGGACCCCAAGCAGATTTTCTGTATTTTGCCAGCTCTAGACTCTATGCTGAAATTTATAGATGCACAGCCCTGTTTTCCTAAGTGCCAGCCTGACAAGGCTTTCCCAAGGCTTACCTCGAAACAGCTCTGGGGTTCAAAGGTTAATCCTGACCCTTTCTTTTCCTCACCAAGGTGAGCTGGTGCTTAAGAGTCCTAAGGCTAGGACAGGAGAGATCTGGGTGCAAATCCTGACTTGGCTAGGAAGTTCCTTGAGTGGCCTTGGGCCAGCCCCTTCCCTCTGAGCCCAACATGGGATGAGGGAGAACCATGAAGTTCACAAAGGAAGGGTAGTAGACAAAAAAATGTACAAGCAAAATGTTGGCACCCATTTTACGTTTAAGCTCACATTCTATTTAAAAAGACGCCACAGACATCTGAGGCCTTAGACCATAATTGACCTTTATTGGAGACATTTGGGGGTCATCTATTATACAGAAGTAACATAATCACGCCACCCTCTTCCAAGTCATCCCCTTATAAATCTGTAGCAAAAGTGCACCTTTTCATCTATAGTATATATCTTTCCATATCCTCTGCCTCTCAAGTCAGGTATTTTATTTGTAAAAACATTAGTGCCAACTATACAAAATACAAGCCTCGTGTTCTCTTCGGCTACCTGGCTTGTATTTGGTGTTTCGGGTGTGCATCCTGCTCCCCCGTCCGACAAAATGCTAGACACAGGTCGTAAGGTCGCTTTGGGTTGTTCTCTTAGCAAAGAGAACATTCCCTTGTAATGCAGTTATCACCAACCAGCGATTGACAGTAAAAAAAATTTTTTTTCATTGGTGAGGACAACCTTTGAAGACTACATTTGCATATTAGACATTATCATTGTGGGGAAAGTCATTCCCTCCCCGCCCCGAAACAGTTAAAAGATGTAGAACGCTGAAACTTGAACCCAGTTCAAAAACACGTTTATTTGGAGGGTTTGTTTGTTTGTTTTAATAGCAGAAAGTGTTATGGATGGAATACCATTGGGTACACAAGGCAAAACAGCAGGATGACCACTACCGTTACTGTAAGGACACTGAGAACAGGAGACGTCCCGCTGAGAAAAAACCCGTGTTTGGGTAAAAACAGAACACACGTTATGGAATTTATTTGGTAAGCAACCTTCCTGGCAGCTGCCAACGCACATGGTAGGGCAGGGCGTTCTAGGCCAAGCAGAGAGAACTTTCACGCTGCGATCAAATGGCAAGCTCATTTTTCCTTCCCATGGAATGTGTCCCCAAGTGATCCACGCCTTCCTTTCAGGGGAATCGAGGCCTCTGATCTATGCAGTCGCCTCTCCCCCCCCCCCCAAGGGGCCACGTAGGGCGTCCCCCTTCATTTACGCCACCGGAAGCCACTCCGGGTGGGGATTGCAAGCAGCCGCTCCCAAAGCGCCTTCGTCCCAAACGGAGTCATGAGACCAGCATGATGCTTTGAGTGGCTGGCACCCGGCGAGGGGCGATTTTCAGTGCAGTTGTATAAGGCTTGCAGAGTCTTCCCATTAATCCTTGGAGTTTCCACCTACAAGACTGGTTAAGGAAATAGACAGGAACGAAAATTGCGTCTCCACAAGACCGCCTGATTGTGCTCTCCTGCAGCCGAAGCGGCCGTGGCCGCGCAACCACGACTGAGCCACGGTTCTGTGAGGGCAAAAGGTGAACAGATGAAGAGGAACGGCTCAAAAGGCAGAGAGGCAGGCCCGTTTGAATGGTTTTCCTCCTTCACGCCCATTCCTCTCATGGTAATGGCGACGGTATCAGAGAACCTGCTGGTTAATATGCATATTTTCCACACGCCGATCCGTGCTCTTCCAAGTGTGTGTCTACGCAGAATTTATTATACCATGAAAGAAACACTGAACAGATCCTGTTTCAGTAGAGGGCACTTCTGGCTTCTATAATAGCTCCAAGAAATACAGTAACTTTCACATTAGACATGATCCTAAAGACTTCCACCTCCCTTCTTCTGCTCCCCTGAATTTGCCAATCTTGCAGTTCTGAGTCAAACATCTAATCAACCAACCAAACAAAAAAAAAAGCCAAGTCAAACAAGTTACAAAGCATATAAAAATTACCTTTAAGGTGGTCTGGGAGAGACAAAAAAGTGAAAAAAAGTAGAATAAATAGTGTTATCTGAAACCAAGATGACATCTTTGAGGAAATTCAAGATGCTCTTGAAACACCAACTTTCTGCCTTTTTTTTCTGTACATAAAATTCAAGACATGATGCTTCCAATACAAATTATCCCAATGGCGATTCCGATGTCCTCGGCCACCAAAACCAGCCAGCTTATTTTTCTCCTGCTCGTATCCTAGAAACAGGCCTCGAGCCGACAGCAAAGGTTGAAATCGTTTTGCTAGAATCCGGAAAAGTGACAAAAAAACAGAAACCAAGGAAAACGTCTCAGGCCCTCACTGAACGGAGAACAGAATCAACAGGGCTACCTTCTCAAACCTCTTCCTTGGGCTTGTGAAGAATTAAGCAGCCGGTTTTCAAGTAGAGGTAACAGATTCCGGAGGTTAGCGGGTAGAGAGTAGCCCAGAGAAAGAAGCAGAAGCAGAGCGCCATGCACCCTCGCTGACAGCTGTCCGTCTACTTCCTCAAGGAAACAGCCCAGCTCATTTCCTCTGGATCTCCTGTGGTTCTATGGCTGGGGGGAAAACTGATTTTATTAGCACTGTGGTATCCTGTCCAGGTGAGGCCTTGACCCCTTCTTTTTTTTTCTTGCCACATGTGGAAGAAGTTTTTAAATGGATCATCTTAGTCCCTGGATTGGTAGAAGAGGATGTATCCCGATTCTGAATTTTTGGAAATGTCCGATGTCAACCCATAAAACTCCTCAATAGCCTGGGCGTCGATTTTCTGCATTGGAGAGCAAGAACCAGGTTAAGGAGGGAGGAGGACCCTTTGCCTTTCCTCTCTAAGCCTAAACCATGATGGCGTATTACACATGGCCACTGATGCAACCCATGTTTAACGGGGGTGGCCATTTCTGGGTAAACCTGAGATGGAAAGGATGGGTGGAGGTAGCTTTGTTCACCTTGGTCGCAAGGGGATTCGGGAACAGCGCTGCGTTCTCTAGCCATGTCATCAAGATGAGCTGGAAGAGGGCCATCACTTTTCCAAAGCCAACTACGTTCAAGGCTTTGCAGAAGCTTTACCAGCACTTGCACCAGTAGATTTCAGCTGTTGCAACCCAGAACTCATATTTAACCCCAACCTTCAACATGGAGTGCCCAGTAATTTCTCTTTCTCTTGCTTGCTTTCTGCTCTTTCCTTCATCTAGGTCTCAAAGGCAGCCATCATAAACATTTCTTCCCATGCTGTGTGCCTGTTCTTCCCCCTCCTGGTCCTTCTGGGACCACCACCACCACCACGACCAGCAGCAGACTAAAGACCACAAGGCTGGGACGAGATGATGCACTTACCTCTACAATGTCATCATCAAACAGCAACCAAAAACCATGGCTCTTCACGATGGTGATGTAATGCCCACGGTTTGGACCACTGGGATAAAGCAGAGATGTCACATTGGTGAGAGAGAACTAAAGATCTTTCCGAGGTACCAACCAGCATGGTTAATTTTAGTAATTACTCCCATACTGCTTGTCAATCAGTGGAGCCTTTGACGAGGCCTCCGGTATGATTTAAAAACTACCATGAGGCAAAGCCAAAAAGCAACTGATCAACCGAAAGCAGCCGAAACCACACACACACACACACACACACAAATCTCTAGTGTTACCTGCGTTTTAGGGGAATAAAAAGGGGGACAGAATATAAAGCTGATAGCTGGTGTCTAAAGTAAGGCAGGGGTAGGCTGTCCCCCACCCCTGCACTACCTATAATACACAAATTAAAAATAATTCATGAATGCAGCAGCCCACGAGAAGAGCCTCACTGGATCAGACGCACGACGCCTTCTGCACAGAACATTTTGTTTTATAAAAATCAGCTTCCTTTTTCTATTTTTAATCTGAAAGGCCAAATTAAATAACACTGGATGCACTCTCAACAATACACAGTTTAACCACCTGGTGGTGCTAAACTTCCTTTTAAAAAAAATACGCTAAACTCATGGGGCCAAACCAGGCTGCTTTAAATGACTTTGTTGTTGTAATAATAGCTTTTATTTTGTTTTCATTTCCTAGAAGATGGAGCAGCCCATACCTGGCTTCTACAAGGAACTCAGCATTTTTAAATGACCAGCCAAACGCAGTTGGAGAATGAGAAAATCTAGCTTTAGAAAGGAGACGGTACTAAATATTTGGCTATGGTGATGATCAAAAGGGGTCCTGTGCGATTTGCTTAGTCACACCACCGAAACAAAGACCGGAGGTCTCTGGTTCCTTTGGAAACTACCTGAGAGGATGCAGACTTCAGCAAACCAAGCTGGTGGGCAGAGGTCTGGAAGGGTGGAATAAAGAATGGGAGAAGACAGGATCCCACGGCACAGGGGCAAGGAAAGGGCCTTGGGGTGCAGCGGGGCTTCTTTTGAAGCAAAGATGCTCAGCCCGCCACGGTGGCAAGTTGGGACCCCCGCTGCGCCTCCCAGGGGAAGATTTGCAGGAGGGAGTGCGTGTGGCTGATGGGAGTTGGGCGCCCGGCCACCTGGGAAGCCTTGGGCAAGCTGCATGGTGGTCCTGGAGCACCCCCAGGAGGAAGGACTGGTAAACCACTTCTGAATATGACTGGTGGCCCATGTCTATGGCTCCCCAGAGCTTACCTGCCACAATGCACCACGACAGCCACGAGGTCGTACATTCTGTCCGGGTTCGTGGCATCCCCAGATGTGTTGAAGAGTCGAAGCTCCAAGGGAAATACGACGCGGTAGGAGAGTTTGGTGTATCGGTGCAGCTGGTCCATATATTTGAACCTCTTCAAGTGGAGAGCCAGAATCATGGGCAGCTTTTTCACACGCATCCTGGGGCCGCAAAATAAGGGCACGAGAAGTCGAGAGGAGAAAGGTCCGTGTGCGTTACGCAGTCACTTAGCACCGACAGGACGTATTTGAAGTCCCTCAGAGAGCAACACCAGCAGGTTCCCAGGAAAGAAAAATCACTAAACTTCTAACCTTCATGAGACTGAAACGTCACAGAGAATCCTGTCTGTGCTAAGTAGAACAGATGGACAGGATTCTATTCAGGGGGATCGGAAGGAAGCGAAGCAGCTGCTCAGTTGGCATGAAAACCCACTTTCTTCCTCGCAACAAAAGGGGAAGCCTGAGAGAATTCTGCCCTATTGCCCCGGGGGTTGTACAGTAAGAAATGGCCAAAAATGATACTGAGCCTCAGCAGGAGAGGAAGAGGCAAAGCCCACCTATGGCCAAAATGACGTAGGTTCACCTTCACCAGAGCACTGTGCAGGGTGAAGGAGAACCACACATAGGTCACCCTGAAGTGGTATCGGAGGGGGACAAGCACCGTCACAGGGTGATCAATCGGAGCCTCACCTCTTCTGTGCTTCCTGTTTACTGCGGCACTGCTCACAGTAGTATTTGTATTCACTGCAGAGAGTCTCGGTGTTACTGAACCCCCTATTTAAAGAGAGAAAAAATCGGAGATTTAATGAGGAGTTTGTGCCCTGCAAGCTTTCCAGTCCTGAAACAAAAGCTTCTCACTTTTTGCCCCAACGTAGCCCTGCCCGACATGACTGGAGTCCCAAACTGCAATGAGAAGGACTTCCTTCACCTGCAGCCCCTCCAGAAGGCTTGGACTACAACCCACATCATCCCCAGTCTGCACAGCCATTATATCCCCATTCACAGGCTTCATTATCTCGCCCCAGAAGGTCTGAAGGCCGCCCGTCTTGTGCAGCAACCCCTCCAGGAGAAAAATGTTGCCTCCTCTTAAATGTCAGTACCGTGAGCCAAACCCCAGCCACCCTGCCTTCGTTACAGCTCGGAGAAAACCCATGTAGGGGTTGACGAGATGTGAAGGGTGGAGGGCTATAAGTTTTGTCACTCCTATATATATTTTTAAAAAGATATACCTCAAACAGTGTGTTATCGACGTATTTTGTTCCACGTCAACTGATAAGTCTAGAAAGTCTTCGTCTTTGCTGCTAACCTGCAAAATGGAAATAAAATAAAGAGGCAAGGGAGATATCATTAGAACTAAAAACATTTTAGAACAATTTAAATTAAGCATCTGTTTCAGACACTGGGTTTTTTTTTAGACTGGGCTACAAGGACCCTCTGTCCAGACATCAAGAAGATGCAACTACTTCTGCAGTTCTGCACTTCAGCTACGAAAAGGGATTAAGATGATTTATGAGAGAGCTTGAAGGCCAGAAATGTGCATGCCTGAAGACAAGACTGAGAAGAAGCCCAGACACACCTCCGAGAAATGACATCAATAGTCCGAAATATACACCTTCAACCGGCACTGACACCACGCTTAATGTCCAGCCTTTAATCCACAGTTCAGACTTCCATTTACACAACACGAGAGGGATTAAAACCATAAGGCAGACTGACTTTTTCTGGCGGGGGGGGTGGTGTGTGGTGGGGGCGGCAGCGGCATGTAAAAAAGAGTTTAGAAGAATTTTAAGGACAAGCAAAGAGGCAACCTACAGCTTCACAGTTCAGACACCGGGTCTCATTGGTGAGCGTGCCCTGGAAGATCTGGTGGACCCACGTGAGGTCCGTCTTCTCCCCTTCGTCGCTCTCGAGGCTTCCGTTCTGGAGCTTGCCGTTCTGCTTTTCCTGCTTCTTCTCCTCCTGCAGTAAGTCTGCAATTGTGTTCAGTAGGTAGTTGAGGAATTCGTGGGCGTCCTGCTGCATGTAATTGTCAAACAGTTCTGAGAACAAAGAGGCACCAGACAAACAGAGAGAAGGGACGTTAAGAGGGGATCCGACCCCTTTCAGGTGCAGTTGGCGCGGCTCCCAAGACTATGAGAGTAGTCAAGAGGGGTGGGGTGCTGCCTCGTTGCCACTGCGTCGATCTGAGCCACCCTTCCCAAACCCGTGAACAGAAAAGCACGGCCCGTCTAAATAAGTAAAAGCCGGCCCTCCTTTCTAGACCCAAGACGGCGTTCACAGAAATCATGTGCACAGAGGAGAAAATCTAAAACCCTCTTTTAGATCTGGCATTAGTGATGGGACATCTGCGACACAAGGCCAGCTGAAGGAAAGCCAAGAGAACTTCCTCGGATCACAGCACTGACTGGGCTTTTCACCACGTGTCATGTGCTTTCCATTCTATAGATAGATCTTTAGATTTCAGGACCATGGTGATCTCCTGGCTTCAGAGCGTCCACTGGCCAGTGTAAACAAAACAGGATGGGGGCAAAACTGTCATTTGGGACATGAATCTGGAATCTGAATCAGAAAGCCAGGGCCAGCTCTGGGCCAAGATGGGCCTGTGGTTGGGCTCCACTGAAGGCAATTTTCTCCTGTCCCTGCCATGGTCGGAAATGCCTGGAAGAAGAAAGCGAGTCAACCGCTTCCAGGCTGCAAAACTAAAATCTGAAGGAGCCCTTGTCCAACCATGATTCTGACGAAGGTAAGGTGGCTCCAGAGTGGTAGTTACCGTTTTCCTTCCTCAGCCGGGAAATAAATTTCTTGGGGGGGATGACCCCCACCTTCTTCTTCTGGGTGGCGATGCTGTTGAAAAGGTCTGAGAGGCACGTCAGGAGACTTTCTTTCTTGCGAGGCTGGACTTTATAGGCCAGAACCTTTTCCCGGAATGGACGGCAAAAGTAAAGGGCCTGTAAGACGGAGTTGCAGTAGCAGGTGTTGCCAAACTGGATGGAAAAGAAGAGGACAGGATTATGGCACGCCTACTCGGAAAGCATGCCTACACACGGCACAAAAAGACAGCTGACCTGAGCCAAGAAAAAAGGGACGGGGAAATGAGAAGAAGGTTATGAATGATGAACATGCAAAACAGCTCATCTCATGGAATTCTGTCCTTAAAAGGGCCACCTCATCTCAGGACGAAACATGGTGGTGGCAGCAGGGGACCACCTGGGGCGGTTGGACAAATGAAAGCCTTTACTATCAGCTATACTTCAGTGGTTCCCAAAGCTTGGGTCCCCAGGTGTTCTTGGACTAAAACTCCCAGAAGCCTTCACCGCTAGCTGTGCTGGCCAGGATTTCTGGGAGTTGCAGTCCAAGAACATCTGGGGACCCATGGTTGGGAACCACTGCCCTACAAGTGGCTTCTGTATGACCTAAGACTCTAGGCCAGTGGTTCTCAACCTTGGGTCCCCAGGTGTTCCGGGACTGCAACTCCCAAGGAGCCTTCAGCACGAGCTGTGCTGGCTGGGGTTTCAAGGTTGGGAAACACTGGCTTACACCATTCCTGAATAACAAATGATGGGGTCACATTGTTCAAAGTGCTGTTGGTTGCAGGGGAAGCACAATAACCAGCACACAAGCACCCGAAGGACGAACATCCTAACACAACAAGGAGCAAAATCCTTGCATGTGGCTGTTCTGACTTATGCGCCATCCACTCCCTTCAAAATGGCAAGCCCCACCACCACCACCACCAAATGCTGCTTCTGGGAATCTTCAACTGAGGTCTCGTAGATTAGATGCTCTATGATTTTAAAGAAATCTTACCGGGGAAAATATAAACATTAACTATCGGTCATTGAAGTTCCAGGGCTTCATATCCTCACCCTTTAAAGAGTGAGCCCTGCTGTGAAATAAAATCATATGCACTGTGGGAATTAAATTATATTTTTATATCTCGTGTAAACATATTAGAACTACAAGCTGTAATGAAGCTCTTCACAACTCTGCACTCTGGAATCAGGAATTCTTATGCCGCTGACAAAAGGCTTGCATTGAGACACTTTAACCTCTTCCTCTCTCATTTTTTTTAAAAAAAGATTAGTAATACAATTCAGCAGACAGATGCTCAGATTCAGTCTGTGCTTCCTAAGCCAACACTGAGAGTTACGTGGGATCTCCTGCAGGAGATCACTCAAGAAGCAGCTACTGCCAAGGTCCTGGGGTGGATTAAGAGCAAGAAGCAACAGGCTTTGTGGGGTTGGAAGTCAAAGGCTGCAGCCTCAGCAGCACAACGATGCCCCCCAGAAAGTCACAAGCAGGAAACAGACACTGTGCTCCAAGAAACCTCACAGAATCAGGGCCTTCCTCTGCGTCAGTGTAGATTAAGGACAGGAGGATGAAGCTGACTCAGCTTCGAGTTGCTGATATTCAAGAGAGGAAAGAATGCCCCTGAGGCCAAAGGTGACTTCCTGTTTGCATGGCCCTCCTGGCCACAGGCTGGAGGCTGGGAGAAGCAGCTGTTTCACATATGTTGTGCATCTCAAGGCAAGAGATGCAACGAGAGGAGGAGGAGAGGCTGGTGGGAAGGAAGGGGTTGTGACCTAGGCCACTCGAGACTCCTGCAACATTATATCATAGAATCATAGAAAAGTGAAGTTGGAAGGGGGCCTACAAGGCCATCCAGTCCAACCCCCTGCTCAACGCAGGAATACCATCAAAGCATATCTGCCAGGTGATTATCCAAGTTTTTCTTGAATGCCTCCAGTGTTGGAGCACTCACCAACTCCCCCAGAGGTCACTGGTTCCACTGTTCTACTGCTCTAACAGTTAGGAAGTTTTTCCTGACATTCAACTGAAATCTGGCTTCCTTTAACTTGAGCTTTATATGCTTTCCTCCATTGGCAACAGAGAGTTTCCCAGCACTACAGAGATCCAGAGGCCCAAGCTTATTACTGGAGCTGTGTAAAATTAAAATTAAAAACGTCCAACAGTGAAAGAAAGCACTGACGCCAGTGAAACAGCAGCAGCTGAACAAGTGAGAAGAGCCATAACTTTGGGTGTGTTCACGGTTCTGGTATTATATTAATACTGTATTTATTTACTCTATGCATTTCCCATCTTTTCTCCAGTGAGCTAAAAGTAGCATCCACGGCTCTCCCTCATTACCCTCATCCTCACAACCACCACCCTGCGAGGTAGGTGAGGCTGACTTTGTGCCTGGCCCAAGGTCAACCGAGGAGCACGGGTTAGTGGGGTTCGAACTCGGGACGTCCCAGCCCAATTTCAACACACGAACCACTACTCCATGCCAGCTCTCACTGCTCAGGCAAGCAGCCTGATGGCATGAACAGATTTTTAAAATTATTCTTCTTGATCAAACTGCCCACATATCACTGAATTCACCTCCGAACCTGTTCTCTAATGTGCCACTTCTATTTAGAAGGAGGCATTTTCTCAAACGGGAAAGCAACAGATGTTTCAAAATCCAAAATAGGTTGCTTTGTTTAAATTTGTAAAATAAAGACAGATCTTTTTTTAAAAAGTGTTTGTGGATTTCGGAATACTTGTTTGAGCAACTTTCCATTCTGCGTCAGTAGCATCGCCCACAAACAGAATGCTCAAGAGCGAAAGCATTTTTCCTTTTAGAACCTAGAAGACTGAAGTAGGAAGGGAAGATTGAGCACAAACCCGCACGTAGCAAAGAAAAATCCACTCACATTGACCAAGCCGAAATAATGTTCATTCACGGGAAACTGCTCTGGACCTATTTCTTTCTCCAAAGCGGAGGCATTAGCGCCCTGGAAAGACAGAACAGTCAATGGTAAACAAAAGAAAAAGGAAACTCAGTAGGGGTTTTTTTATATATAAAGTTCCACTTCACCTGCATCTCAGAAAAACAAGAAATGATTAAATAACAATCACACACACACTGCTGATACATGCACTCCTGGAGGTGTCTCACTCAAAAGATTGATCTCAGCATCACCCTCCTTCGTTTCATTTCCTGGACTTCTGTTCCATATTTCTCCCCAAAATAAAACCCAAAGCATCCCACAACCATTTTAGATAAAACAATACAGACCCTCTGGCAATCTACAGCACCAGATGCTCAGAGAACATTCCCTGGACCTTATCGAAAACATCTGTAAGTTTTACAGCACAGAACGTGCACGTTCAAAAGCAATAATTTAAAACCAAAGCAAACCATACTTTTTTTTAACAGTTACTAAAACCTAGTTAAAGGGGATTCTTGCCAAGATGAGCATTATTTCCAAGAAGTACAGGAGTGGCAGACAAGTTTCATTTATGTAAGTCAGGATGAGTCCCTCTTTTGCACATCTTTTCTTCTGATCTCCACCAAGGGGAGGGGGGTGGCAGAACAACAGGACAAGTCAAATTACTGGTCCATTAGTTCATTATTACCATCTGTGCTTACTGGCAACCATCAAAACCAAGTTTTGGACAAGATCACCCCCAGCCTTTGGAGACGCAGGGCATTTCCATATACACAGGGTGCACTTTAGCACCGAGGTTCAATCCTTCCCCAAGAACCACCACCATATCTAAGACGACATCCAGGATTCCTGCTGCTTCAAGTATGCACATTTGAAAGACACGGCCTAGACAGGGAGATGCCAGCTATAAAGAGAAGTCAGGGGATGTTTTTAACGAACGCTTTTTCAGTTCCAAAATTCTGAGTGGGCTGGGATGCACGCTTGGGTGTATATTATCCATAACACTGCAAGAAACAGAGGTGCACACAGCTGTCTTGGCTGTCGATGTCCCGAGAATATGGGCAGTGGCAATCAGGACTTCATAGTCATATAAAATCAACCTGAGAGCCTATGGGTCAATCTCAACCATGTCTTTGGCACTTACTTAGAAGCAGTGCTCCCTCAAGTGGTGAAAGCGGTCTGCTTGTTACAGCTTGTGCTTTCCCTTGTCTCTTTTTCCCCCCCTTCCCATTTGAACATGCTCTGTTTTGTGATTTGCCATCAGAATGTGCAAATCTTAACGCTGAGGTGTATCTTTGCTGGGAACACAGCATGCACAGCTGTCAAGCTGCCAAGCTCACATTTTAAATCTCTGCAAACATTTATAGTTCAAAAAGCATTTTTAAAAGGAATATGCATCATCCAAACCCAGCAAGTCCCCACTTTAAAACATACAAACGCACAACAATAAGGAATATTTTCATGCCCGAAGCACAAACATTTCATTAAATTGGTGTGTTTAAGATGTAAAAGTAATAATAAACCAACATAATCAACAATACATAAGTTGAAATATTGAATGCAAAATGTTCATGGCCTGGATCCAAAGGAAAGGCATGTCCTTACAGAAGGAAACTTAATGCACCAGTGGAACCGTTTTCGTCTCTGTTCCCACTGTCAAAGAGATGGACCATCGCACCTCTACTGGCCTAAATCCAGTTGCTAATCCTAACGGAAAAAAGACTCATGGAGTCAACGGATGAATGCTAAGTCAACACTTCTGTAACTCCCACTGATTCAATGGGTCTACTCTGGTTTGGACCAGCAACTTCCAAACTATCAAGATGCTTGGGTTTAATCGGCTTTAAGACTGCTTCAAGTAGAGTGCATAAATGTAACAATGGCATTTTCAGAAATATGTATTTTAATCATAGGAAGCTCTGCTCTTCTAAACGAGGCCCCTTTTGCTGCTGCAGACAGCATGAACGCACCGGTGCCATTCCAGAACTTCAGACAATGGATACGCAAGGCCATTGTTCACCGCAAGTGAAAGGCACAGCTTTTTCCACTTCAACCTTAAATGCATCTCTCTCTCTAAAAAAGATTCTGCGGACGGAATACATTTACAAAAATCAATACCTACAGGAGGCAAGGAGGCCCCCTTCTTTACTGGCAAAGTTCCTACAGAAACGAGAAGCGGCGGTGAGCTAAGTACCTTTAGGACGAAACTAGTCGTAAAACATCACGTGCCACAGTCTCTTGGAAAGCAACGCCTTAGGAAGGACAAAACCTTTGGGAACACAGAGTGAGGTGGTAACTGGATGGTTTTGCTCCTGGAGCAGAGGTTTTAACATCAGAGACTTGGGGGGGGGGGGGCGATCTCTAAGGCCCTCATCCCTCTCAACAAACACTCAATTCAACACAAATGCATTTGTATTGCAGGGCCCCAGATTGCCTGTGACTGGCCTCTGTTTTAAGCGATGGGCCATCAATTCCAACTGGCTAGCTGAAGAAGAGGAGCTTGAAACCAACACGCCGGCTGCAGTGGCTTCCATCCAAGAAGCTTGCCGGGCCTCTCCACCATCCGCCAGGTGAATTTGGGACATTAAAAACAGCACATCAGTTTGCAACGGCCCACAAGAACTTGATGCACAGCCTTGAAGAAGATGATTTATCATCAAAAGCTCGCTATTTGTTTTTTGTTCTGTTTTATATTCTTAATGGTTGGTTAAAGGTATCACCTACTCCTGCACTTGTATTGTTTCCATGACCATGCAACCTTATTCTGATTTTTCCTAAACTCAATTCAGACACTTCCTGAATTTGTTTTTTCTGAATGACAGAAAATGGAGATTTCAGGGTGACTGCAATCCACAGCAGAATCTGAAGGCGGCGGGGGGGTGGGGGTGGGTGGGAAATCTGCACCCCCCCAACCTGTTGAAACTGCCCATCCTTGACACAGATATGTGTGGGCGTGCGCACACATGTGCATGCATCTTTTTTGCAATGTGTACTCAATAAACGTGAGCCTGAGCAAGCCACTTCCAGGTTTTCAGTCTGTAGCAGGACACAAATCTGCCCTAATATAAATGTGTACATAAAGTAAAGGAGGGTGGGAGTCGCTTGCAATTTTTAAAAGCCAGGGCAACTCCGACAATAGTTATTAATAATGTTTTGATGCCAAACGGTCTTGCCGAAAACAAAAGTCGTTCTACTGGTTCACGAAGGCTGACGTCGATCTTCCGTCCACCTCTGCTGCACCACTCCTTGGGCGCACTCTGAACAGCAGAAGCCTTCCTCCACTCGGGGCCTCTGAGATGTCTTGGGTTACAGCTCCTCTTGTCCTTAGCAAGCAGTAACGCTGGCTGAGGAGGATGGGAACTCCACCACCATGAATCTGCAAGGTTCTGAGTCGGAAAGGCGGCTGAGAGAGAAAAGCCAAGGAACCCGACTCTCTTGAGAATGGCTCGGTCCCAACGAGGCACAACGAGCAAGCTGACACCAAAACCTACGCAACGTATGGCAAAATGCTCCATATATAGACAGCTGAAAGCAAGCCTGACGTCTGCAGTCATGAACCTCCCCCGCAAATGCCCCAAAAGCACTTTGGAGACAGACCGGCCCAAGCCAGCGGGTGGTTTATTAAGCAAACCATCAGTGGCCAAAGATGGAGGAATGGGAGAGAGGGCTTTATTTGACAGGTGTGCGAAGGCAACCAAGGAGGGGATTTGAGCTAAACATGACGTATGGCTCGTAAAACATCTCGACTGCATAAGGTCTACATGCAAACCAACTTCACAAGCCCCAGAGGGGTCTTATCACAGCCAAGTGACTCACTGTTGCACTTAAAAGCCCAGAAGGCCAGATTTAAACCAGGCCTGGGTTCGACTCCTTCTCTTTTGCTCTCTCTCTCTCTCTCTCTCTAACACACCATATTACTTTATTACTGTAAAATGTAATAAAACTACCTCCCATTCTTTGAAGCTTACTTTCCTACTTGATCTGCTCGAGAACTTCTTGTACCCTCCTATCCTTCACAGCTTAATTGCTTACTGCAACATTTCATTTTGCAATGCAATTAAATCCATTCATGGGCAAAGTAAGAAGTGATTTATTATCTCAGACACTTGAAAAGCTCTTCTGCAAAGACTCTAAAGACACATCCTCTGTTCGCTTTCTGTTTCAGGGCTGCACGAGTCTTTTTGCTTGTTTGTTTAAAGTTTACCACTCAACGTAATATACATATGTAAGTGTTCCAACTGTTTTATAACTTTCACTTTTGACAACATATCATTACACAATTGAAATAGTGTTGTAAGCGACCCGTGGGCAAAAGTCTCCAGAAATAAGTGACCAGCTTTCCTAATGCATCGCCTTTCATTCTGCTCTAGCCCCATAACTAGCACCCATCTGTAGATAGACCAGGAGGTTGAATTCCATACTCTGAAGAAGTGGGCTATATCCATAAAAGCTCAAAATGCCAAATAAAACATGCTAGCCTTAAAGTTGCCACAAAGCTCTTTGTTATTAAAAATGAGTGTGTTATTTATAACAGCAGGAACAAAACAAGCTAAATATTATCATAGAATTGCAGAACTTGACAGGGGGTGGACTTGATCCATAGAGTCCCTTCCAGCTCTGCAGTTCTAAGATGATGATGATTAAATGTAACACGATAGCTCTCCTAAATGCATCCGATGCTTCTTTCTCATCATAGATGCAAGGTGACAGGAAAGTTTAACAACCTTTTCAAGGTATCCTCTCATAAAAAGCGTTGATCAGTGTGAGTGCACTGATCTAGAATGGTATATTTAATACAGAGGTGCTGCTCAATTACAAACATGCCTATAAAAATGTGCATTTGGCCAGTGGTTCCTCAGTGCAGACTTCAAAAGGTTAGTTCATTTCACAAGTGCTTTATTATTCAGACAGATAAGGAAAAAGACAAGCATGCACTCATCCTGGCTCTGATGGTGCCGTGGCTCCAAAAATAAAATCTGCTTGCGCAAGTTGTTGGGGGTGGATGGGTGGGCAGTTAAGGTTTGCATCTGATTTCTCAAAATGCCATCATGTGCAGATTTTATCATTTATTTCAGCACTGCCAAAGGCTTGCAAAGAATGAGTCCCAAACAAGGATAATCCAGGAAAAGCACTTCAGGAATAAGTGCAACATCTTTTCCCCTGAAGAGTCCGTTAGAGAACTACCACTTGGCTCTCTCCTCGCATTGATAGAGCTTGCCCACCACAAACCTCCATCACGCTGCATTTCAAAACAGAGTACAATCTTCTACTGTGCAGAGATGGATTAAGGGCACATAAGATCTGGTCTATCAACCCCTGCGCCATCCATGTATCAAAGAGTATGGGTTGTTCAGTAAGGGTCAGTTCTACTACTACTACTACTACTACTACTACTACTACTACTACTACTACTACTACTACTACTACTACTACTACTAGTAGTAGTAGTAGTAGTAGTAGTAGTAGTAGTAGTAGTAGTAGTAGTAGTAGTAGTAGTAGTAGAAGAAGAACTGCAGAGCTGGAAGGGACCCTATGGATCATCGAGTCCAACTCTAGTCAAGGAGGCCCCGTAGCTTGTTCCGATGCTGCTTTGACTGTGGCTTTCTTATTCTGTTTAGTAACTCCTATTCTTGCCTATTAGAATTTCTATTTATTTTCATGTCTTTAATTGTTTTAGCTTGCGAACCAATCTGCACTTGTTTTTATCATAAGGCCATCCCTGAGAGTCATTTTGGCTGAGGTGCCGCCTATAAATAAAATAAATAGGAAATCTATAATGCCCTTCATTTTAGAGCATATCACCAATGGTGTTACCTGTAGCTCAGCGGATGTCTTTTTGCACAGGAAAACCAGTTAAATCCTTCCAAAGAAAGAAACTACACAGGCCCAAACAGTGAAGATAAAAACCACTCATGGGAAAGATTATATCCAGAAGAGGGGAGGGGGGAGAAACATCTGGATGGCCCTGTCTAATCATGTTAAGGATGTTCACCTCTCAAAATTAAGGAAAGATTAGAATGTACCATTTGGTTTTTCAGGGTCCAAGGTTAGGAATTTAAACACGACTGATAGATACTCTGGCAACTGACCCAAATGATGGTTTGCCAAGAAAAAACAAGACATAAAATCTACCCCTGCCTCCCCAGCTGATGACTCAGCCTTGACTCTTCCTTTTAAAACAGTTTTTTACTCCAAGGTTAATACCAGATCACCTCCCAAACGAAACAACGCCTCTGGAATTAGAACATGCTCGGCTGACACATTTCTCCCGAATTCCCAAAGAGTGTGTGCCGTGAGGGGAAGATCCAAGTCTAAAACTTATCTTTTCTTCCTCTGGTGACAAAGCTAACGATTATCACCGTTCTAGAGTTGGTGGAAGGAAAATGATGACTTATTGATACAGAGTCACCCGTATGCAGAGCACCTGATGCTCTACAATCAGCCATCGGAATAAAAGGGGTGACCCGTGTGGCCGTTACAAAACACAAAAGCAAAGAGAGGGCGATCAGCAATGAGAAAGACGACAGAGGGGAGGGACAGCTGCATGTGGGCAAAGCAGGCTTAGTTAAACTTGGGAGAAAAAATTAACTAACAGGGATGTGAAGGAAAAGAAAGGGGGCGTCAGGAAGAGCAAGAGAAAGTAGACTCACGGTAGGGGAGACCAAGGCCACTCAAGAGTGAAGATTGGGGCAAAGACATAAATGGGACACAAGGGCTGAGAGACAGAAGAGGGCAAGTCATAAAAAGCTTCAAAAAAACAGGACTAGGAGTGTTGTGATGAGGGCAGAATTGGAAGGAAAGCCATTCAGAGATCTGAGAAAGGGCATCGCGCGGACAAGGCGAATGATTTTAGAGTTTTGGATCAAGGCAAGAGGTGAGACTGGGATAAAGGCAAGGCAAAAAAACAAAAAGTGACCAGAGAATGAACCAGCATTTGAAGGAACTATGAGTTCTGTTGTCGCACAAAATTTGTTAAGAGTTCAATTCCTCTTTCGATCTCGATGCCGAGATAAAGTGGAGGCGCTTGGCCCATTAAGGAGGAGGCTGTTGATGGGTTTGAAAAGCATCAAGAAGAGAGAGGCTGGAAAGGAAAACTGAGGAGTTTAGTCTTGGCACGTTGACCTTGAGTCAGTGACAAGGCATCTAAAAATGGAAATCAAACAGGCAGAAATACAGGAACAGGAGAGAGAGAGAGGTTATAACCAGAGAATTTACACCTACAGCTCAGAGGTGAGCACTAGAGCTCCCTGGCACAGAAATCTCGGCACTGCACCAAACTACAGCTCCCAGGGTTCCTCTGGATGCAGCTACCACACTTAAAACGGAACAAAACTGCAGTCACTACCCATTGTAAACACACCCTTCATCTCTGCCTCAGCAGCCGGCAAACACAGAAAAGCATCCGTTTTCAGAAGAGCTGGAAAAAAAGAGAAAGAAACTCAACCCACGCTGAGTACTAATTTTGCTCCACTAAACTCTTTAATCAGTTTGATTTGGGGAGGCATCAGAAGTTTTTGCTTTTTCCATTTTTACCTCTTTCACAAGAGTCTAAAAACTGAAGGTCTGCCTGGGCCGATTCCAACTTCTCTATCCTTTTCGCACATTTCTTTCTTTCTCAATTTGGTTTCTGGCCAAACAAACCATTTCCTATCATGCTGAGGAAACTGAATTCTGCAAGGAACAAAAGGGGTCAGAATCAGCATCATCTAAAGGCCTTGCCATCATCTTTCAGGACAAGTACACTAGACAGAATCTCAGACCATCTTCCTAGACCAAATAGCAAAACCTCTTCTGTATCCTGCAACACTGGAGAGTTCCCTTCCAACACGAAGCATGTTTAGATATTTTAGGCCAGTAAAGGCCAGATAAGAACATTTTGTCTTAAACATTTTATTTATCATTCAAAAATAAAGTATTTCATACGCCAACACTTTTCAATTTCGTCCCTCATTTTTTCAGGGGGAAAACACAAAGTCCTTAAATGGAAGGCTGGTGTCCTTCCAATTTGTTTGGTTTTGGTTTTTTTATTTAAACAGAAGCGAGGATGTAAAAAACAAGCCGTGTTTGTGGATTTGAAGAGTGTCTTTAACATTGCACATGCACAGCTTGAGAACTGGACCAGACACAGGGAGAGCGGCGCAGGCGCAGTGGGAGGTACAGCTGAGGGGGAACAAAAGGGGAAAGACCGAGGTCATCCCCTGACTGGAGTGATTGCAGGCACTCTGTACGTGTGCAATGACAGCTCTGCAAAGGAACGATGCCCAGTTTTGTTGGGAACCCTCCTACCCCCCTGTCAACACATTATTTTAATTCTGTATTTAACAGTGTGGTTTGAAGCAGAGCCATGCCTTAATGCACCATCAGTGCTTCAATGCTTCAGGTCAGCAAGAGGAATTGAGTTACAATGCAAAAGAACAACCAGCTCTCCTCAATGTGAGTCATCAAAAGACAGGGGAAGGGCCAGGGCAGAAACCTAGGGGCCACACCCATCACTTCTGCCTGCTGTGACACCACATCTTTCTCGGGTTCATCTCTGTTAAGACACTGAAGCCGAAACTGGAAGGGTGGGAGAACTGGAAACCGTGCCAATCCCAGTTTGGGCATGGCAGCAGTGTGCTCCACCACAACAGAGGTGTTCTCTCCCATTCCATTGGTCCAATGGAGCGATCCTGAACTGTTCAGATCCTCAGTCAGAGGTTCTCTGGTGAAGTCCTGTATTTTCAGGGCAGGGCACCCCTGTTCTGAAAGACCAAAGGTGAAACTGGGCACATGGTGATGTGGAAGTGGGTCCTTCTGGATTCTGTGAGGCTTCCTGCAAGGCAAAGCACAGGGCCACAGCCAAAAATGATTCAGGTGTCTTCCATAAGATTAGTGGTGTAAACTAGCGTTGCTTTTATTTTGCTTCACAAATTGCAAACATTTTCACAGGTTGCGATTCTGGGAGTTTCGGAACCTTTTCTGCATTTTGACACTTCTTTGCAAAAAAAAATCTGCAGAAGTGGTTTATGGTTTGTTTTTGTTTTTGCAGAAGAACCTTGTATTTTGCGCTGAAAGCTCTCTAATTCCAGTCTTTCATGTGAAGCATTTTGTGCTGCTGCTGCTGCTGCTATTGTGGGAACTGGCTGAAGCAGACGAGTCTCACAATCAGAGCTGACTGGGACACACTCTGCTCTTTGGATCACATTAAGTTGTTAGAAGAACTTTGCCCTACACGTTCTTTGAAGAAACAATGAACCATGAGACAACTGTAAGTGCCACACCAGAAAGAAGTTTCTTTCTAGATACCTGTGAAATCATCCACCCACAGTGAAGGCTGTCCATTGTATCCCTGTACGAATCCACGTCCTGACAATGCATCCTCCCAAGCAGAGACAAGATGTTCTGCCTTTCCTCTGCAATGGGCATGATCCTATTGTTTTCAATTACTCATCCTCATGGGATGATGCCAGCTGCATCTGAGCAACTCAAAGATACACCCAGAGGGACAACTTATGCAGAAACACAAGGCTTGTTTCCTCTCTTAAATCAGGCAAAAAAGAGTGCCTCTTAGTCAACAGACCAACATTTCCTAAATTTCCAAGCCCAGAAATTAAGTGCACGAAACGAGGTTTGAGTCATAACAGTCAATACACGAAACACTCCTTCTTTAATTTTTTTGTGTCCCGCATGCATGACTCTGCTCAAGTCAGAAAGCACACCACACAGTGCAAGAGGTGGCGCTGGGGCTTTTCTTTTCGCACGGCACATCCCAAACACTGAGCTTATTCATAGCAGCAAAGGCCGGCAAGCAAAGGGTGCCAGTATTTGCCAATAGCTGTGACAGGAGAAGCGCCATGTAAACATGAGATGTAAATAAAGCAAGCAGGGAGAATCACAAAAAGCATCAGGGAGAGGAAGCAAGGGCAAAACGAGAAAACAAAACCACGCACTACACAACCCCACACGATCCTGAGGACCTGAAGGCTTTAAAAAAACAGCACAGCAAAGTATAACAGAGTCACACTTTGGGGGGGGGGGAGAAGAGAGACTTCTTTGTACTCCCCCCCCCCCCCCCGACCATAAGGGTGTCTAGCCTTACACATGGTTAGTCAGGCAAAACACTGTGCAAATTTAGAGGAAGGTGATGTTTTGGCCATCTGTGGCTGTTCGTCTCCCCCCCCAAGCTGCTTAGCTACCAAGACCAGCCCCAGCTTCCCCTGCCAACCTGAGCTATCCTCCTTATGACTCGTTGCAATGGAAATAGTTTAAAAATTCCTGATTCGGCAGTAAAAATGACGTTGGTCGGTTGTAGAAGGAATAGGTAGATGCCACAGAGAAAAACAACGCTTTGCCTCAGAAGACTGTGAAAAGCCAAGGCTGCTTGGAATGGTTTACCTTGGGGCCAATAAAGTGCTTAAAGAGCACTTTATTGGACATGGGAAGGATTGGGCCAGGGTGATTACAGATGTGAGGGGCATCGCCAGAATGTGGCACCTTGGTCCCACATGTGTAAATATTTCACCAGCTTAATTTTTCTATAAACTCTTCTCTTCTTTAACTCAGTTGATGTAATGCAGGCAAATGAACTCTCCTGTTTCAAACAAAGAATTATTCTTCCTTGATTTAAGTATACCCCACCTTTCTTCCAGGCTGGACCTCAAGTAAGTACAGGTGGGGTTCCCACCTGAGCACAGACCAGACCCCACCCCTGCCCCCAATAGCAGTGGGATCTCACCTAACTAGAGATGGATTCCTCTGTGATGAAAGGGCACGGATGTTGACCATCCATGCAGGGAACACATTTCTCTGCACCCTCCACAGTTCCCTGCTACACATCCACCATCTCAGGAGGTGTCATTAGATGTAGGCCATGGCAGCATGCTGGACTCCGATCCACTTGAAAAGACATGCATCCTCTTAACAGGCAACGACAACTTCTCGCCATAATCCGCCTTTACATGATGCAGACGCAGATGCATTCCAACTAACCCCATTTCATAAGACAGGCCTGGGAATAAGAAGGAAATACAGTGGACCCTCTACTTACGGAATTAATCCGTATTGGAACGGTGGCTGCAGGTCGAAAAGTCTGTAAGTCGAGGCTCCATTGACCTACAATGCACTGAAAACCGATTAATCCGTAACCGGCCGTTTTTGGTCCATTTTGTTTGATTTTCCGGTCTGTAGGTCGATTCTCCGGCCGCAAGTCGAACCTAAATTTTGCGGCCAGAGAAATCTGTAACTCGAAAAGTCTGCAGGTCGAGCCGTCTGTAAGTCGAGGGTCCACTGTAGAACACTTTTCTGTCCTTTTTAAGCTCAGTGGGTTTCCTGCAACACAACCATGTTCGGAGTTGCAGGAAGACACACTATCAGTGGGGAACCACCTTCTAGAAGAAGAACAATACAGGATGGAGAGGACAGGACCAGCTTGCAAGAAACCTGGAGAAATTCTTACGGGCAGGTTTCCTCAAGATACCCAGGACTACAAATCTCATTGCCCACACGTCTGATCAAGGTCCATGTTGGCTGGGGATGGTGGAAATGTAGTCTAGCACTCCTGTAAGTGGGCAGGCACTCTTTTAGGGAGTGACTACAAGTGACAAATAGGAGCAGCACAAGATCGCACAAGGATCAAAGTCCACGGTACGCCCCATGTCACAGTGGTTAAGATGCCATTTGACAATGCATTTGCTAAACGGCAAACCTTTTCACCAGATTTTATTCACACTTGCCACATGAAAACCTGCAGGCACTCTGGCACTGCTACCAAGGGACTGCCAGCAAAATCACCAGAAGAAAACTGATTACAAACTGGGTGTGTATGTAAGTGAAAGAATACAACTGGATCACGGGGTGTGGACTGAAGAAATACAATACAACATTCTTACTGAATCTTAAATGGGTCTGTGTAAGTGCTTGGATGAGAAACCCCTGGGGAATTTTACTCTTATCATCTAATAGATATCTAGCTTGCTTTTAATACCCACAAAGTGGATTACAACATATTTCAATAATGAAACCATACAATCAACAATATTCAACATATAAATCATTTAAGGAACAAAGACAGCAGCAGCAGCAGCAACCTCAGACAAAAGAACGGACACAAAAATTAACAAAATGCAGACTAGAATAAAAAGCTGTTTCAAAATCCTTGAGCAAAGAAAGGGCGACCCTTCTGCGAGAGGGTATTCCAGAGGTGTGGGGCCACCACAGAAAACACCCTACCCCTGACACTTGTCAATTTCATAACCCTCACTCACAGGCCAGCCAAAAGACCTCAAATGTTGATCTTTAAGCTCAAACAGATTGGTTCACTTGCAGAGGGCCCTTGGGTCAAACTGTTCAGGCCTTTAAAAAGGAATACCTGAACTTTAAATTGGACCCAGAATTCAACCGGCAACCTGTATAAGTGGGACATGATGGGTGTACCATTTCGAAACACCCAGCTTATGCAAGCTTTCTGGCTGCTGTGTTATGGAACAACTGCAGTTCCCAGACCATAATCAAGGCCAGTCCCATGTAAACTCAATTCAGGTAGTTAAATCTGGACAAAACCACAGCATGTGTTACTGGGACAACATCAGCATGCATTTCAGATAAAGCTGAAAGTGAACCTCTCTTGCTTTCCTCTGTTCCAAAAACTGGACAAAGACATCTGTACACTTCCTCGAAGCCAAAGGAGGCAAAAAAATAAATAAATCCACAAGTACACGTAACAGATAGAAAGAAGGCCCCAACACTGTTCAGAGAATTCCACCTCAAAAGAAATGAACCCTGAGTAGCGGAGAAAAGTGCATTATTTCCCTAATTTCAAATCTTCTGATAATTTTAACCTTTAAGGGAGCCAGAAGTAAAAGGGAGAGACTGACTTGGAAATAAACTTTCAGAACTAAAATTATTTTAGCAAGGTGGGCAGGGATACAGAAGCTGACGAAAGGTGGTCACTTCTATGAATAGAAACTCATTTCAAGTCAGGTTGCCCACGTTACCCTTTTCCACTGACAAAAGGACGTCTTGTAGACCTTGAGAAACAACCAAGATCCAAATGGCCCTATTCTTCCACACACACACACGTATAAGTGTGACTGATAAACAGAAGTGTCTGAAGAAGTGGACTTGTCCACGAAAGCTCACAGTAAAATACAGCAGCCTTTAAGCTGCCACCACATTTTTGTCTTCTTTGCTTTTTTTGTTTGTTTTGTTTATGCCGAACATAATAAACAGAAATATTTAAGCAACATGTTTCGGCTTCCGACTTCTTCTATCGCTCTGGTAAAAAAAAAAAGGTTCATAGATAAACAATGAGAACGAAACATCCCTTCAATCAAACTTGCTCTGGATCCATCATTCCAGATATAGCTAATCCCATATATATAACATAGAATATAACATATATAATCCCATGTTATGTTTGTGAGTCACTGTTTTAGAAGTATACACATACAGTTAAAATAGTGACTAGCAAACAGAGGCATTTAAGGAAAACATCTCAGCTTCTGCTTTCTTCAGTTGTTCTGAAAGAGAGATACACAATATTTGTGTGTGTGTGTGTGTGTGTGTGTTTGCAAGCACCTCTCTCTTTGCAAAATAAAGAGGTGTGTGTGTGTGTGTGTTTTGCAAACACGTCTCTTTCGGCAAAAGCAAGAGGCAGGTTATGCTCAGGCGCCCTCTTCCCCCTGCCCTGGGAGCCAGAGGGGTCCACCCTCCGTTGCCTTGGAAAGAAGGTGAGGGTGAAGGTGAGGGTGAGGGTGGGGGGGTCCCCCAATGGGGTGGGGTTCGGAGGCACCCCCTCCCCTCCCCTCCCCCCTTCTCACCATGGTACAGATGGAGGCGAGTCTCCGGACCGTCATCAGCATTTCCATCCGCCCGACCACGACGAGGGCGACGACCCGCAGCCCGGAGCCAGAGTCGGGGCGGCGGCGGCTGAGGCTGAGGCTGCCACGGCCGCCGCCATGTTGGGTCCCCGCCGCCCTCCTGTCAGTCGCCGCCGCAGGTGGCGCCACCGCCAAAGGGGTCCGGGCGGCCAGGCCGTGCGCGGCGCCTAAACCCCTCCGGCCGGCCCCCTCCGACCCGGAAGGAGGGTTCCGCCTCTCGCTCCGTTCCGGACCCGCCCTCGCCCCCTACAAAAAACAAACAAACACGGGCCGTCGGTGGGGGGCCGGTTTTGTGGCCCCCCGCTCCTTGGCCCCCTGCCCCTCGTTTCCAGCCATTCGTGGCTGGCCACCGCCCCAGCCCTCCTTCAGCTCCTTTCCCCTCACACTCCCTCCAGAGGGGATTCGTACGAACCCGGGGAAAGCCCTTCGTTATGGGTGGATTCAGGGTTTCTCTGTCCTGCCAAAGCAAAATAGAGAAAGAAGGAAAGCAAGCGCGTCCTGGCACCTTAAAGGCTGACGAGTTTCAACGTGAGCTTCACTGGATCAGGTCCACTTCCTCAAGACACCAAGCGTGGGACTTCGTGGCAAATATTGAGACGTTGGACAAAATGGAGAGAAATATTTACACATGAGACAAATATTTAGACAAAACATTGGAGTTTGTTATGGTTTCATGTCCGATTTACGACGACCATATGAATGAATGACTCCCAGAAGGTCCTGTTATGAGCAGCCTCGCTCAGGTCTTGCAAGGCCATGCCTTGTATTATTGTGTCATTCTATCTCATGTTTCCTCTTTTCCTACTGCCTCCCGCTCTTCCTTAGCATTCTTGCTTTTTTCCAGAGAATCTTCTCTTCTTATATCCCTACTGCGGGATAGCCTAATTTTATAATTATTTCTTCATTGGTTATTTTCATTGTATATCACGCGCACCAGGAACCCATGATTCTTGTTCTGTTTGACTTCCATGAAGACATTTGAGAACTTTTGAGACAGCCATCGTTGAACGTTAATCGCAAAACTGCATCTTTTAATAATTAAACCAGAACCCAGTTCCATGCAAGAGTTTCCCACGCTTTAAACAGCCTTCTGTTGTTTCTCATCACTGTCTGGCAGAGCTTGGAAAAGTTTCTGAGCTCTAGCTCCAGAAGAGGTCCTCCAAACCTTGGGTCCCCAGATGTTCTTGGACTGCAACTCCCAGAAATCCTGTCCAGCACAGCTAGTGGTGAAGGCTTCTGGGAGTTGTAGTCCAAGAACATCTGGAGACCCAAGGTTGGGAACCACTGCACTAAAGCTTTCGCTGATCAACTCATCAGAGCCAGATGGGAGCTTCCTTGGTCCCTTCTCTTTATGATCTGAACTGCTGGGAGGGCAGGGGGCAGTGATGCCAGTCCTAGAGTATGAAAGCTGACGAGCTGCTTTTGGTGTGAACTGAAACACTGCCCTCAAGCCTTTTGCCAGGGCTAAGGAAGTTATGAGCAAATGGGTGCACCTTTGCTAATTGAGCAGGAAATGAGGAGCAAGTAAATAAATTAGAGCCCATACAAAAGAGCCACGTCTGCTCCTTTGAAGGTGACAAGCATCTCACTAGAAAATTAGCATTTCATTAGTGTCCCATCAGCCGATAGACATCATTCAGTACAATTCCAGGATCTTGGTACCCTGTTTCCCCGAAAATAAGACCTAACCTGAAAATAAGCCCTAGTATGATTTTTCAGGATGCTCGAAATAGAAGCCCTACCCCAAAAATAAGCCCTAGTTAAGTGAAACCCCGCCCTCCACCCACCATTGTGCAGCATTGTGCAGCAACCAGAAGATGACAGGACTGTAAAATAAAACATCCCCTGAAAATAAGCCCTACTGTGTTTTTTGGAGCAAAAATTAATATAAGACCCTGTCTTATTTTCGGGGAAACACGGTACATTCTGGAAAAGTTACTTTGTGGGTGACAACCCCCAGAATCTGGGAGCTATAGAACAGAAAGTAACTTTTTCAAGCCCCAGATATATCAGAGGGTGCCAAGAAAAACTCTAGCTGAGCAACTGAAGCCAGGAATTTGACAGCAACATTTCAGTATCTGATCTCCCAGAGCAGCCTCAGGGGGGAGAGAGCACCATCCTCTCACAAATGCATAAGTTGCTTAGATGGGCACTTCCAGTTGTAGGATGTGGGATAATTTTACCAGTGGTGGAGATTTTCAGAAATTAAAGACCCCACCCCCCGTCTTGTGCCCCCAGGACAAAATGGATCTCAAAGGAGCCTTGGGATCGTTGGGGGCCAGGGAGAGAGAAGGAGTTTTTAGTTTATGAAAACTTGCATTGGCTGATGATACCATCCGTTTCATGTGGCATAAATTTCCCTTCTGGATTTCAGCCACTGTAGGGTTGACCAAGACTGGGCTTAGTGCAGATGCTGGAGGACCACAACTCCCATCAGCCTGAGCAGCTCAGCCAGCAATGAGCAATCTTGGTAGCTGTTGTCCATCTGGACTTTGCCCCCTTGTGTAGAGTCACCACATCTTTGGTCAGCGACTGTATTCTTGGAGATTCCCCAATGGTTGCCCATCTTGGGTCCCCAGATGTTCTTGGACTACAACTCCCAGAAGCCTTCACCACTAACTGTGTTGGCCAGGATTTCTGGGAGTTGTAGTCCAAGAACATCCAGAGACCCAAGGTTTGGAACCACTGTGAGGGGTAAAAGGAGGTGGACCGCCTATAGGCGTCTTTGCTCCATCTGCCACTTGCCCCACACATTCCTGATTTAGCAGCCACGAGACATTCTTGTAAACGGGGTCAGACTGGGCCCCTTGTCTCCTAGTTGCCGATCCTTATTCCGATGACTGCATTGCAGCAACGGATGGATAAAAGTTTGCAGATGCCACTGGGTGCCTCTGCCCAGCTCACTTAAGATTTCTTTGCATTTAAAGTCTTAAATAAAATTGTGCACCGCATCCGTTGAAGCACATGAGTGTAACGACATGCAAGAGAAACATCTTTTCTCCCCCTTCTAAACGTGACTCCTGATCTCATCTCCTTCTGGCCTCTCCAAAGGGCAGCCCACAAGACCGGGAGCGAGCAAGGAGGGGCGAAAATAAAAAGGCAGACAATGGGTGCAGTTTCTGTGAGGCCCGAACTTTATGTCCCAACTGGTGGAATGTCATGTTTTGACTTCTGATTGGCTGTGGAATGCTGGAGTCAGTTTTCACTGGAGCTGATCAAAAAGTGTTTCCCTCGGCCTGTCTGTGCAGAAGCTTTGGCCGGCTGCTCTCTGTTTTGTTCCTCCACCATGCGGCTTCAATGAGACCCTCCGGCCGGCCAGTGGTGAGGAGGCAGGAATAAAACCAGACCAGAAGCAAGGCAGACCTTCCTTCCACCCGGTCCTCCTCTGCCATAAGCTCCCCAGCCGACTTCCTTGGGTTTGCTCCCCTGGCATGCGCTTCAGCTCTTGGAATACTATGTCCCAGTACTCCACCAATTTCCTCCTGGTTCCCATCCCAGAATATCCCATCCTGGACTGCGCCCCCAACAAGATCATCAAGCTTGTCGTGTTGGGAGGGAGCGGGGTTGGCAAGACAGGTAAGTCTCCAAGAATCCCACCGGGGGGGGGGACCTATTCTTCATCCCACTTTTTTCACCTCCCCACTTTTTGAGGAGTCCTAAAAAGTAACTTCCCCCATTTTTCCTTTTTCTTCCCTTCCTGTTCCTCGTCCTGCTTTTTTACCTCCCTGACAAATGGCAACAGGGGTTAATCTGATATTTATGTTAATGTTTCATAGGAATAATGAGCCGAGGCAGGAGTTATCTTGCTCAGCATAAAGGTTAATGAGATGTTTTTCATGGCCACGATGAAATCAAAGGCTCAGACCCTTCAGCAGGCAAATCAAGCGAAAAGGTTGGACAGAACATGTGGTTTCGGGCTGGTCCAGAATAGATGGATTTGTTCCATTTTCGAGGAATCTTTGGGGAGGGGTGTTAATGGCAGCCTTATCAGGGATTTATCAATGCCCACACCATCGTAGTCAAATTTTGCATGTCGGAAGTTCTAGGGGAAAGATTTAACTCTAGGTTGGGTTGTTGATCTGTTTAGCCCATGACTGCCTGCACCTTTCCGGGATCTAATTAAATAGCAATGATACCTCGTCAAGTTGATTGTAACATACAGCAACCCTCCCTGGGTTTTCTGGAGTTCCAGAGGGAAGTCTTTGCTTTCTTTTGCTTGGCACTGGAGGTGGAAGCGATCGAACTTGGTTGCATCTACTTACAAAGCAGGACCTCGACTACTGAGCTACAAATGCCCGTGTATGCGCAGCCAATGGCTGGGTGTACCAGGATCAGGCTTGGGGAACCTCTCTTTGCACTCCATCTAGCAGCTGCTCCCCGGGTCCTCCGGAGAAAGGGCTTTTAATCACTTGCTATCAGATTCTAGATGGCTGGTTTGCACTAGGAGATTTCTCATGCAAAGCATTCACCGCAGTTTTTCCCTGCCCTGCAGCAGGATGAGAACCCATAACCTTCTGCTCTAGAAATGATGTTTCTGCCCAGCGAGCCAGTAGAACCCGCTCTAGAGTCATTCACAATGCACTTGCCACCAGCCTGTAGGAAGTGTGAAAAAGGAGTGGCTGACTGGTTCTCGTGGCTAACACGGGCCCCACCTGTTTCAAGCAGGGTGGCCATGTGCCAGCCAGATGGCGGTCCTCACAAGAAGTGAGATCAGGATGCTGACATGCGCCACCCAGAGTCAGCACCACCTGGAGACCAGGCTCAGCAGCCAACAAATGAGACACAGTCTTCTCCATGGGACACAATCCTCTTTAAATTACAAAAAAAAAAAAGATTTCTAATTTGGCATCTGTATCCCTAAATCAGCACATGCCTTTTAAAGTGCAAATCGGCCTCCTTCCTTGCCGTTGTCACTTAAACAGGACAACATTCAGTTTCATGAGAGCGGGGAAAGGAGTAGCTTGGGATGCATCTACACTACCGAGCTGTCGCAATTTGGTACTGCGTTAATTGGTCTGGCTCCCCCCATTCTTCACTCCGTGGCTCTCGCACGGTCATTCAAGGCATGAGCTCTCCAGCAAGGAACTCCCAGGGTTCACTCAGCTCATGAGAGCGGTATCCAATGACGGGAATGGGTGCAGCGTAGATCCCCGATGGGTGACCCATGTTCCTGCTGCTCAGTCAGCTTGCCAGATGTTGCTCCCTCTTGATGGGGGACTTCAACGTCCCTGCTCACTGCCTTTATTGTAAAACTGGATTGGCACCGAACAGTCTTTCAAACAGAGGACCGTCCTCTGCAAAACAGGACCCATGGCCACCCTCCAGCTCCCTCTTAACCCCGTGCGAACCGGAGTGTGTGCTCTAGTACACGCTCAGCCCTTTTGAGTGGCAAGAGCCCAACGTACTCTACCAAGAAGCTTGTGTGTCTGGTCTTTTTCTTATGAAGAAGTCCTGATCAACCCCATGAAGGACTGCAGACCACAATCTGAAAACTACTGTACATCTCTCTCTCTCTCTCTCTCTCTCTCTCTGTGCGCCTGCACCATCTCCCCATCTGCCAAGGGGATACAAATGTGTGGGAAGCAGTAAGGGACCTGGTTTGGGGGAATGCACCACTTGGGGGTGGGTGCCTTAGCCCCCTTCCCAGGCTCTCTGATTCTCAAGTGCAACACCAACCCTCCCATTTCCTGAGTCTGTCTTTTTCCCAGCCACTGTTGACTTCAGGTCTCAGAGTCAGGCTGGGACAAAGAAGAGGGGGCAACAGCCAGCTGTGAATGTTTGCGTCGGAGAATAAATCAACGGGGAACACAATCCCATTCGTTTGTCTCTCTCATTCCTCCTTGGAAATGCACCCATTGCTCACACTAGGAGGGAGCAACGCTGCTGGTCAGAAGCTCCACGTTGAGATAAAAAACCTATTGTTTTCCCCTCCATTCTTGCTTTGGGAGGGTGTGTCTGTGCCGTGGGTTTTCCACCCTGCGGTAAACCACGGATACAAAAGCGTGTTGCTACCACGTGGTTCATTTCCTGAAAACAATACGCTGGGCTGAAAGGCGCTGCTGGAAGAAAAATTCCATTTAATATAAGAAAACGACGGCGGTTTTCAATGCCTAAGTCTATCCCCAGCGCCTACGAGGAAGGGCCATGAAAAAGCCATCAAAAATTAAAAAGAGAGAGAGAGATGATTGAGGTGAACCCGTTCGAAGTGTAAAAATAAATAGGCAGGATTTTATAGTTAAGGGATAACCCTAAACACAGTAGTGTGACGGAATGTCTTTGGCTGTTATCCTACACACACTTCCCTGGGCGTCCGTCCCATTGCACTTAATGGGACTCACATGTGCTCCAAGTGTCCTGTTAAGACTGTTTCATTTTGGAACAAAGAAATCAAGTTTCTAAAAAGTCCAGGTTGTGACTGTTTTGTAGCTTAAGTATGGGACTTTTCTTTTTCCTGTATGGGGTAATAAATCCATACCCATGTTGGTCCTCACGGTGAGTTGACATTATCTCTATGCTAGAGGAGGCTCGCCTCTACTCTCCATTCCACTTTGAAATGTTAAACAGAACTGGGCCCAGATTATACACTGTGGTTCATAAATTCCCAGAAAACTCCAGGCGGAGATACAAACTTAAGGAGCAGTTTCCCTGAAAAACACAGGGTACCAGTGACTTAATTTGGTATCAACCTCTATGTTGTGACACTTGCTGAAATCCTGTCACTTAGAGTAGTAAGTTGCACAAGAATAGACCCCTTGAATCAGTGGCGCTTGACTTATGATGGGTTTACTCTAGTCATGACTTACAAGGCTAAAGTAAGTCGCAAGTAGAGTAGTTGAATCCATGCAGCTTAAGGAGTCATTGACTCACTGAATCCCCACTGATTCAATGGGCCTACTCTTGTGCAACTGACTCTGGTAAGCAACAAGATTTCAGCCAGTGTGTTAGTATGGAACGGGCTGGATAGTCTGGGATTCAGGTGGAGCATAAACAGAATCTGCACAATCCCGGCTGTTACATTTGGTTTTTAAGTTCTACGTTTGTACCTTTCATGCTAGCGGAGGTGGGTTTGAAGGGGTTATGGCAGCCGCTCTTGAAAGCTCCGATTTGAGAAAGCAAGATGGGGACAAGAAACTACCGTCGTTTGTTTTTTTAAAAAAAGAATCTTTGTGTTCGTTGGAAGGATTCTTTAAAGTGTTTCGGGTGCATGCTTAAAAACGCCAACATGGGAATGCACCCCGATGCATGTTTGCCATCATGCCTATGGCATAGATGCATTCCTCAGAGGGCTTAGACTGGGTGTAGCGGTTGACCACGAAGGAAACACACAGGATTGGACAAGTTACTTTTCTGTGCAACAGAGCTCAGAATCCCCCAACCCACGCAGCCACTCAGTGCTTTGTAATGGGCGTAATGACCAGGAGAGAGACCCACCTGAATTTGGGGCTGGCAATGTAAGAGTTAAAAATGGATGTTAGAGGGGGGGGAAACACACACACACAACATTCACCACATTTAAAGAATAGTAACCTATCTTATTGCATGACCCTTCTCCAGGATAACTGTTCTTTAGTGCTAAGCTCACCCTCTGTTCTTGATGAACAGGCAGGCGTTATGTGGCACAAAAGGGTATATTTAAATGCCACCTTACGTGGTACCTGCAGTGGCAATGCGGGACTGATTCAAAGATCTCCTCTGTTCTTATTTTGCAGCCCTCGTCGTGCGCTTTCTCACCAAGAGATTTATTGGAGACTACGAAGCTAATACGGGTACGTTTGGATTGAGAAGCTGCTTTCCAGGTTCTGAATTACACCGGCACTTTTTAGCCTGGCTCCAGAGCATTGAAGGGCGGGCGGGGGGGGGGGGGGTATCTGAAAGGTGGTTGAATAGCAAAGTCGGAAGTGTTGGCACTCATCCTGACCTTCCCCATAGCCAACTCCTGAACAAGGAGAGGCCAAAAGTAGCAACTGGATCGGTTTATATTGACAAATGAGGAGCAGGTCTTTTGTGAAGTTAATGGCTCTTAGTCACCCATTGAAGGCCAAACCACCCTCAGATTCTGCATTACAAAAGATATGGTTTGCAACAGTTCATGAGGCAACAATACGTTTCTCCCATGGCTAGGGTGAAGACTGCAGCTAAGCTCAGAGAAAGCAGGGGAGCCTTGGGTGGTGGTGGTGGAAGAGGAATAAGATGGTGTCATCATCTCTGCTACTCAGAAAATTCGGAGCCGTTGATGTGGTTAACCCTGGCTTCCCTATAGCCTTAACTCTGGAGCCGATGGTGACAGCACTGAAGGGGTCAAAGAAAGCTGGGCAGAAGAGCCTCCGAAGCTGAGCACCTCATGGGCTTCGCTTCCTTCCTTCCTTCCTTTCCCCAAAACATCGGGTACCTTCCTTCCAGAAGTATTGGGCCTACAGCCCCCATCATCCCTACCCTCATGGGTTGGCTGGGGATTATGGGAGTTGATGTGGAACCCTCCTGGAAGACACCAGGTTAGGGAAGGCTCAGGCATGGAAGAAATAAAAGAGGGTAGAGGCTCACGCCGTTAGCTCCCAACCTTTCTGGGCAACCCAGAGTTCTGAACAGGGAGTGGGGAACGATGGTTTTCGATGGTCACTTGAACCGGCTGGGGGCTGGGGCTTGCTCAGAGCAGAGTTTGCAACCGCTGGCTGGAGGGGAGCTCCCTTTTGTAAAGTCACCCTTCGCTTCTTTGGCTGCTGTGGGTTCCCAGCCAGGAAAGATGCCCTCCAGGCATTTTAAAGGTGTATGTGTTCAGTTAAAAGCCTCTGGCTAGGAACACGATAATAAATCAAAGCTTTGTTGTTTATGATTCTTTACCCCCCTCTCTTTAAAAAAGAAAGAAAGAAAGAAAAAGGTCTATGTTATTTCCACCACTCCAGTGGAAAAGGATCAGAGGGAAGTCTTTGGCTCGACACAACCCGGCCATCAAAAGAAGCAGGATCAAAGCATCGTTGCTTGGATCGAAAGGGGGCCAAGTATGAAGCGGCTCTTAGCTTTTCTTTTGCCCTGAGTCACAGAACCGCTGGATGTCCTACTGAAAAGATCGGTTCAAGATAGATATTTCTGTTCGCTTTTAATCTCTAGAAATGAAATGAAAACTGCTGTTACGGTTGAAACAGAACTGTGTGCTGTGAAAAGAGATTAGAAAAGTTATTTAGAGAGGGCAGTACAACTCCCAAAATGCCCCAGCCAGGAAAAAATGAACTTTTCCAAGCTCTAGTAGGGGCAGCCTGTAAGAAAGAGGGAGAGGAGGACCCTTCCTGCTATGGGATGAGGCGACCGTGGCTTTGCTCGGATCAACGGCCATGAGGGGTTGCCAACGGACCAGGTACAAACGAGCCTGATGGGTTGCTATGCATTTAACAACAGTTTGGTCTTCAGTCGTGTCATGTTTTTTCCGAGTCTGCAGGTCAGCATTGCCACTGGCCGAAACCTGCAAAATAAACTACTGGTAAAAGCACAGCTCTAGCCAAGATTTTGTACCGGAATTATTCCTGAAAAATATCGGAGGCCTATCTTTGATTTGTTATGTTATTAAGTTAGCGTAAGGTGTAACTTCCACCCTTTATAACATCTTTTTCCCCTTTTTTGCCCAGTGAGCAATTTTGCAGAATGCACTTCTAGGCGATAAACTTTACAAGGTTAACCACATCCTGGAGTAGTTCGGCTTCTAGGCCTTTTCCAGGATGTGGTAAACCTGAGATCCTGTTTCATGGGGTCATTTTCTAAAAGAAAAGAAACATGATTTTGTGTCAACCTGGTCCTGCCTCACAATGAGCTGAGGGGTAGGGGCCGCCAGCATTTTTACGGGTCTCGTTCCTAGGCATGGACTGGCAGCCCGAAGCACTGAAACCGGGCTGCCCGCACAACTTTATTTTCATAATGCGAAAACCGTTTCCTTGCTCGTTTTTTGCTCATTCAGAAATTTTAAAGTAGAAATTCAAATGGCAAAGCATTTTTCATTATCCGTAGCTCCATGTCAGGAAAAGCATCTGATGATTATGCTTTTAGAGCTGTACAGAAGAAGAAATGGTCATTCAGATCCACCTGCTTGGTAGATCTATGGGGGGGATAAGGAAGGGAGGATGATGAGCGTATTACAGTTGTCATTTCATGGCTTTTGGGGCTAGTTATCTGCCTCCGAAATGAAGATTTAGACCTTTTATGCCTCTGAAGGAGGGCCACGATAGATTTTAAGGGAATATCCTTTCTCTCTGATTTGCCTCCTGCCCCCCCCCCCATGCGTTTTCCTCAGAGATGCAAGTTTTGGCAATCAGACTGGAAAACTAAGCCCTGGTTTACCCGCCAATAACCAATCAGAAAGCAAAGCACGTTGGAAAACAATATATGCAGGTGAGGAAAAGGATATATTGTGGATCTCTCACCACTCAATGGAATATCGCTTCTAAACTCATGGTAAACGTATCACCTAGTTTCTCCCAGAGTGCATTGTAGTCCACACACACAAAAAACCCTCTGATGCCTTGATGAAGCTTTAAAGTGCAACACAGCAACTTTTTGTTTTTTTACTGAACTTGCCACAAATAGCAGCCAGGAGCACAGACACTATGGACTGTCTTCTTACAAAGAGCAATTGCAATAGAGACCTGTGACTGTAGCATTTCTGTCTATGTCTTGGCCACCCTGTTTCAGCCTTATTGAGACTGACACCTCCTGGGTGATGTTACTTCCTCTCACCCTATTTGATTTCAGCCTTTCTCTGAGGCATTGGGCTCACCACAGCCTTCTCTCTCCACCTCCAGACTCAGTTCCTTTAATAAGCACCTTTCCTTTTTCTCTTCCTCTTCTTCTCTTCCTTCCTCTGAAACCTCCAAGACTGCGATGACACTGTTAAATCTGGCCACCCTTAATTGCCATGGGGTTCCCCACCACCACCTCCATGTAGGACAGGTAGACGATCATTAGGTTTGCCTCCTCTTCCCATAGAGATGCGGTAACAGAGAGAGGGGGCTTTGTTTTTCCAGATATATCTGGACTCCGACTCCCAGCATACCTCATTACTAGGTAGCCTCAGTAGGGTTGGTGGGGGTCACCGACCAAAAATCCTGTGGAGGACCACTGTTGCCGATTCGTCCAATAGTGGGGCCACCTAGATTCCAGCCTGTCCAGCAGTTATGAAAGCACCGGGAATTTCACGCAAGACTTAGGACAGGGATATTGGCAAATCCAAGTTTTTGGTACCAAGTCCCAAGTGTGAGTCCCTATTAAAAACAAGATTTTTTTCCCCAGAAAAAAGGGAGGGGTGGGTGGGTTGCGAGTTGAGTCTGAGTCATTAAAAAAAAAAAAACCCAAGTGCTTTGGTGTAATCATTCTCATCATCTGTGGGTTTGCTTTTTCCCCCCTCCTAGGTGCACTATATTCAAGAAAATTCACCATTGATGGAGAACAGATGTCCTTACAAGTTCAGGACACGCCTTTCGTTTCATTGGAGGTAGGATAGATGCTTTCGAGCTGCTTCCGAACTGCCGTTTAACGTAGGGATGTAAATCTTGCTTGTAGGGGAGAATGCGGCATCACGGAGGAGAATATTTTCTTAAAAACTGTGAGGGGGAATAGAGGAGAGGGTTTCTCCACTGTCCTCCTACTGTCACAGCAACCCACGGAATATGAGTATGTCCCAGGGTCTCCCACGGCCCTCTTTGGGGGCAAGCTAAGGAACCACACTGACTGCAGAACGGGATCATCAGGAGGGCTCCCCAATACTCCAAATGAACTGCAGCCCTAGCACTCTGCCACAAAGGAGTGGAACGATTTACAAAAGGGGTGGGAGGGGTCGCTTTTACTTAAAACACATGTGGTTGTCGGAGCGGCACAGAAAGTGAACCAAATAGCGAGCTGTACGCTCATCTGGTTGCCCCACCCAGTCTCCAGAGAAAGGACCAGGTAATTTGGACCCAGTGTCTTGGAGGTTTTCCTGGCACAGCTAGGAATCGCCTACATAGAGCGGTACCCGTTGTGGCCAGTGGATGGTATTACGATGTTCCCAAAAAGTCCTCTGGGGCATAATTTTACCTAAAAATTGACCGACTGAGCAAAAGGCAATGAGATAAGAGAGTTTGTTGGCTGATTATCTGCTGTCCAAAAATAAATATTAAACAAAATCACATGCCCGCTTATTGGCTGGGAGTGTAATTAAATTAAAATGATGCCGGAGGAATTTCCTTTCTGCCGTATTCCGTTTCCATTGTTATTACATGCAGTTCATTCCAAGCTGGGATGGGATGGGGCTGGCTGGAGGATCCTGGGGTTGGAATCCAGAAAACCTAAAGTTTCCAGGCTCTGGATATAACAAAGGAAAATATCTGAAACAACTTTTCCCCCAGCCCTACATCTCTGCAATAAGCAGATATTCTTCTGTTGGGAACACTCTTTTGCCTCTAATTGGAAAAAAAAGCCATTCTCAGCCGCCAAGTTGAATCTTAAGGGGGAGTCTGTAAAAAACGCCCAGGAGCTGGCTGCACTGCTCAACTTGTCTTTGAAGGCAAGGGATGTTGCTTATGCGGTAATCTTCTATTTTAAAAAAATAAACTAGGGGGGGGCCTTCTGGGAGTTGTAGTCCGGAAAAGGTCTCGGGTACTGTACCCTAATGGGATTCAGGGGAAAGACAAAACTGGCTTCAACTCTGGAAGGCAAATAATAATAATAATTTTTTTTTATCCCGGGTTAAACAACAAAGAAACCCAAGCATGTGGCACAGCCAGGGTCAGGGAGCACATTTATCGGGCCACCAAATAAACAAAACAAGGAGTTCCTGAGTTGGTCAGAATTCTTGATTAGAAGGTTGTTGATTCTCTGCCTCTCAGAGTGAAACCCGATGCCACCACCCCTGAGTCTTCAGGCCGGCAGTTTCCACCGTGTGACTTGAGTGTAACTTCAGATCATTGGTTCCCAACCTTGGGTAACCCAGATGTTCTTGGACTAAAGCTCCCAGGAGCCTTTAGCACTAGCTGTGCTGGCTAGGATTTCTAGGAGTTGTAGTCCAAGAACATCTGGGGACCCACGGTTGGAAAGCACTGGTTTGGATCCTATGGCTTTCACATGCAGCCAGCATGGTTTCCGGAGACTCTAGTTTCTCCACCCAATCCAGATTTGTAACCGTGAGTGTGGTAAAGAATACTGGAGATACAGCCTACATTTTTTTTGTGACATTTTGGTCGTCCAGCCAAAGTGCTACCCAGCCCTGAGTTTCCACTTCTGTCTTGCCTTTCAATCCTAACACATGTTGTCGTGGTTTTGATAACAGGATGACAACGACGCCATTTGCTGCCAGGAGCAGATAAACCGTTCCATTTACTGGGCGGATGGTTTTGTGTTTGTCTACTCCATCACGGACTACCAGAGCTACCAGGTCATCCGCCCTCTGCACCAGCATATCCGGAAGATCCATCCCAATGCCAATATCCCACTGGTCCTCATGGCCAACAAAGGAGATCTCTTGCGAGCCAGACAGGTGTCCACCAAAGAAGGCTGCCAGTTGGCCAAGGAGCTGGGCTGCACGTACTCGGAAGTGTCCGCGCGGGAGAATGGCGAGGGCGTGCACGAGGCGTTTAAGCAGCTGTGTCAAGAGATGAGCAGGATGATCGGGAGCTGCAATGGGGAGAAACGGAGGGGCCTCCATCTCATCCGCCCCAAATCTCCCAACATGCAGGATCTGAAAAGGAGACTCAAGCAAGCCTTGTCTTCAAAAGGAAAAGTGACACCCCCGCTCTGAATGATCTTGTCCTGACATCTTGAGGGGTGGGGCAAGGGAA
Organism: Intellagama lesueurii; assembly: GCA_037013535.1. NCBI lineage: Eukaryota > Metazoa > Chordata > Lepidosauria > Squamata > Agamidae > Intellagama > Intellagama lesueurii. The sequence goes on from JBAJHW010000010.1 coordinate 14,915,673, forward strand.
GAAAAAAAACTATTTATATTTATGACTATTTATGGCCTTTCTTAGCCAGCATCCTTTGGGATGAAAGACTTCCCTTCTGAAAATGACACCCAGGGGATGGCCACTCTCTCCTATGAACATCATCACGAATGAAGGCTTAGGAGTGCCTTCATCCACAGGATGGGAACTCAGCTTCTTACTGTTATGACAGACTGGTTGGTGTTCATAGCAGCCAATCAAACTGTGTTTCAGCTCTCAGACCTCCTCCTCACCCATGTCTCAGGAAGACAGCCCCCCTCCCTTAATTTTTTCCCCCCATTACCATGTGTATGATCCTTCATTTACTTGATTTTTTGCTGTTGAAAAAAAAATTAAACACACACTAGCAATTCAGGCAAGTTGCAAAACTATGCTGAGGTTGGGAGATGGTTGGCGTCACAGGCTCTAGCCAATAGACACTCCATAGAGGTAGATTTTCAGTTCAGTCACCCTAGAAAGCTGCCCAGTTAGTTTGCACAGACCATCATGGCTACCTCCTCCAAAACTACAGCTAGTTGGTTATTATCTTTTTGCCCTCCAAGTGCTTGCTTCAGATGGCATGAATAATGTAAATTTCTCTCCCTTCTATTGCATTGGTATGTTTGAGAGAAGCCGTTCTAATTTTATCTTGGTCAGCATTAAAGAATGGAATGAATGACTCATTCAGCACTAAGGTCTAAGCCTGTAATGAACCATGAAATGTGATGGTCACCATTCAAGACAGAGCCGAGCTCACTTAAATCCTCTGAAACCCTAGAGTTAAGCGTCTGCTTGCCTCTGTATTGGATTATAACTATTTTGTGTATCTTTAATGCCATGCTGCAAAACTGTTCTTTGATGACAAATCCAAAATCAATGTAGAAGGAAGGCCACAATCCTCTAAGCACCTTCAGGGGAGAAATCAGGAATGTTTTAGTTCCGGAAATATCACTGTGGCTGATGATGTTATTGGCTCTACAATGGCATCGCAGGATTTCAGCTGATCGAAGGCAGCTTCCTCCATTCTTGTTTCTGTTAGGATTTCTACGCATGGGTTCCTTCAGAGACACTTATATTTCCACCACTGTCCCCATCCTTCCGTCTTCACCTTCTCGGCTGCCAGCTGGCCTCGTTCTGAACCTTTGAAACGGCCAACCTTCCCCCTCCTTTTCTGCGCAAAGGTTTGAGCAACAACATCCTTGGTTCATATGTTCTTTTCTATTGTCTTCTAGATACGGTATGTACTGGCCCGCCTCCCAAGGCCGGTGGGAGCCCTTCGGGGGATTTGTATCTTCCTTGGTCAACGAACAAAGGAAATTCGAGATTCGAACGGCACAAAGCCTCCAACGTTGGCCACGTGTCACGATTCCAAGGGAAATGTAATTGCTCCCACATTTATGACTTGGTTGCTTGGTTTTGGTTCAAGCTACGCCTCATTGTTTCCTGCTTTCTGTGGCCGCACTCCTGTCGCCAGCTCAGTTATGTGTAAAGAAGCTGGTGTGCCCTCGTCAGAGAACGTAAATTCGCACAGAGAAGGAATTTCCAAACTGTGCCACCCAGCAGGATGCAATGGTCCGCGAGTCCCAAGGAGAAGATTCAGGCATGATTTCAGCTGTTGAGCCAAAGAACCAACCCACAGAGGAGGCTGCATGATGTGTCTCTGCCTGATTCACTCAAACACTTGATACTTCTTTCTCACCAGTTTCCGCCAGGAGTGGGTCGCTCCACTGGCTCTCCGCAATGCCTTCATCTTTATCAGGAGGCACTCCCGTGCAGGGCTCTGAGTAACGTTACACAGAGTAAGGCAACTGTCCTCAGGCAGTCAATACAGGGAATGGTAGTAGAGTCTATTCCTGACAGACACAATTTGGGTGGGGGTAGGGTCAAAGAGGCTCCTTATAGCCTTCAATTTTCAATTTAAACAAAATTTTAAAACTGAGCCATTACAGGCTACAAGAGGGCTTTTATAAAAGTGGAAAACTGCAGCAGGGGAGGTAAAAGGAGACAGCCCTGACCTTCACGGGCCATGAGTTGTGAGGGGGAGCCCACAGCCTCTGGAGATTAGCCATTTTTTCTGATCCCTGTCTGAGATGAATCCAAGTGAACCAGCCATATGCCTTCAAGGACACCTGTGTTGTAGTAAAGCCAGGAAAGGGACCCGTCTCAGCTGAACGCCCTTTGTGCAAGGCACCAGAGCCATGTCAAAGGGAGTCCAGGCCAATGCCGGCTTTCACTGCATTTTTGGTATCCTGAACATTACTGAAAGACAGCTTCTCATTCAACGGAAATACTACTTTGTACAGTAGACCTTTCAGCCTGGTCTTTTTTCCAATCTGCCTTAAGGACGGGATGCCTGAAGAACACGTGACACTTCAGCCGGCACTCAGATGCCTGGGGACCCGAGAAATGAGGCACACAGAGGCCAGTCCCCCTCCCCAAATGGCTTTTGTTATCATGGCGGGACACTTCCTTCTTAGGCTCTGTTTGGTTTAGGCCTCTGGCTGCAGAGCCAGAGGCTGGGAGTTCGCTTCCTCCCTTGACAGGGGGTGGACTCGATGATCCAGAGGGTCCCTTCCAGCTCCACAGTTCTAAAACGGCTTCCTTTCCCCAAAACCTTCTTACCTAGTAGCCATCACACCCCGTCTGCCGGCTGTGACCTGACATCTCTTTAAACTATCCAGCCTTGTTTGCTGAGAAGCTGCCAGACCTTATCTTTTCGCTTTCAAAAACCAAGACCAAACCCCATCTCATTTTAAAACATTTTCCATTTTAGACAAATGCTTTCAAGACCCGTTTTCTGGAAAATCACTTGTAGAGACTTATTGCTTTATTGCCCTGCAGCCAAATAATAATAATAATAAAGGTTGCTTTTTCTCAACCCAGTGACTTGGAACAGTGTCCTGGGGCCTTGGACTGTTGTGATAACAGAGAGCTCTCAGGGCTAAATTTCAAGTTTAACTTCTGTCTGTTTTGAACTTTGCTCAGCAGAGAATCTTTGCCATCTTCTGCCGGTCCCTGTGCAGGTCATTTTCTCACTCCCTGCCTGAGGAGGATGTGGCGTGCTTTTCATGGCTAGCCAAAAGATCCATTAGGTCTCAGGGTAGGGGTGGAAGCAGAAAGCTGCCCGACAGCGGCTGAAAAATGATCACACAGGCACAGCTGCGTTTCATCCGCCTGGTGTGTCATCAAGACTTCCAATCTTTCTCTGCATGGATTCCACTTCACACGGGAATTCCCACAGTCCAGCCCTATTCCATTACAATCTTGAACCCATGAGATTTTCTCTTTTCGGGATCTTAGAAGGTGTCTAGTTCTTAAGCAGAAATCTTTTCCAGACTGTGATTCAACAGCACGATTAGAATCATAATTGAACTTCCAACTTTCCCCCCTCCGCCTCTAAAGTAGAGGTTCCTAACCTTAAGGTCCCCAGGAACAGCTCTTCTTGCCGTCCATGTTTGTTTAAGGTTTGTTTATTTTGCTTTTCCTCCCAAAATTGTGGAGCAACGCTGATGTGAAAACAAAACGAAACACTCAAGAGTAAATTCGTCTGTAAACAAGGAGTCTTGTCAGGTACCATGTGCCTGGCTAGTAAATTCTACTGCTCCAATTACAATACGTATAATTACAAATTACAATATATTTACCAAATTACAGTATCCGTGCTAAATCCATATTAGTGTAATACCACTATTAGGACAGGATATCTTTCCGAAAGATGGCAATTGGAAAATGGAAGGTGCTCTCCTGCATTAATCTGTGTTATGAATGGATGGAAACTGAGTTTCCATGAAAAACAAAGAGGCTAGTGACACCTTAAAAACCAACATTTTAAAATTTGGAATAAGCCTTTATGAACTGCAGCCCATTTAATTAGATGCCTCCAGCTGTCCTCCACGAAAGCTTTTGCCAAGTAAAACTCATCAGTTCTCAAGGGTGCCATAAGATTCTTGGTTGGTTTTGTTGCAAAAGATGAACACTGTTGCTACCCCCCCCCCCCCTGCAAGTTTCCATAAATAAATCATCCCTCTTATCGGTTTATTGCTCACGGTTTCTCTCTCCCCCCCCCCAATCTCAGGCTACTTTCCAGATTTTTGAGAGGAGAGGGGAAAGAGACAGGCATATGGGGGTGAGGGTGGTAGAAGGAAAGACAGCAACACACACATGCACACACAGAGGAGTAACCAGATTTAAAGGGGGCAGAATTTGTTGACTTTTAATGCTGTTGTTGTTACGTGCCATCAAGTCAGATTTGACTTTCGGTGACCCTATGAATTAGAGATCTCCAGAAGGCTCTGCTGTCGCCAGCTTGGCTCATGAAAACTCAAGCCGGTGGCTTCCTTTAGGGCAGGGGTCCCCAACTCCCGGTCCGCGGCCCAGTGCCGGTCCGTGGGCTTCCTGAAACTGGGCCGCAGAGACAAATCTCCGGCCCCCCTGCATGCACGCACGGGGGGGCGTGTTGCGCTCGCGGAGGGGCGTGTCACGCTTGTGGAGGGGCATGTCACGCCCACCCGAGCGTGACACGCCCCCCGTGAGCGTGGGGGTGCCCCCGCCCCCCGCACACGGAGCCCGCCCCCCCAACCGGTCCGCGGTCCCAAAAAGGTTGGGGACCGCTGCTTTAGGGAGTCAGTACATCTCTTGCTTTTAATATCTTGTCAGCCGGAGGGATAATTTGCTTTAAAGTTTGCACATTTCTTTGTGCCTCTGGATTCTGGGAGAAAGCAGCCACGTTGGGTAAGGGATCCAAAGACGTACCACTCCTCAAATTAATGTTTCCAACTTCTGAATGAAAATGAGAATGCTGATTTATTTTCACTATTGCGGACAGATCGATGTGATCTGTGTCGCAGGTCATGCATCGGAAGAGCTTCCTACGCCTGAAAGTGCCCTACCAATGTTAAGTGTTACCATTTTTTAAACAACTGCATTGAAGCCATTTTCCAGAATAACAGTTGGGCTCTTTCATAAATCATAGCAAAAAAATAAATAAAAAAATAAATAGCATTGCAAGAGATGATTTCATCGTATTTTATCATGTGAGAATCCCGTGGGGAGATGGCCAGGACCAAAAGCAAACAAGGCAGACTGCAGGAGGTGGGGGGAGAGAAGAAGGAAATGTGTACATAATTAGTCAAACGACTTTCCAGAAAACAAATTCAGCCCCACTGGACGAAACAGGGGAAAGCGCCTAAGCCTTGTGTATTTCCTGCTTGGAGGCTGAGGGGAATCACAGCATCGCACTGCGTTGTTCCCACGCTACCCTGCAAAACGGTATTTGTGGTGCCCCCTCCTCTTCTGTTCCTTCTCTTCTTCTGGAGAGTATTTCTGCCTGAAGACAAACTGATCTCTTGATGTCCCGTCAAGCACGTCCTGCCGGGTGTTTAAAAAAACAAAAGACCAGAAATGACAACGGGACCATTTAGGGCCAAGGAAGATTCCATAACAACGAAAGGGCTCTGGATTGTGACCAAAGTCAAACTTGGAAGGGGAATCGTGAAGTTGGAAGGGCCACTGAGTCCAAATTAGCCTACTTTTCCCCCCCACCCCTCTGGTTAATTAGGGTGGCCCTTTATCTCTGTTCAGGGAGGGCAGCTCTCGATTTGAAAGGCTGCCCTGGGATAGCTTTTCCATCCCTTGGGCCAATTGTCTATCAAAACAGCCGACCCATTTCTGCAGCTAAAGGATCAGAAGAAGACTCAGACTTGAAAAGGCAGCTAGGTAGGAACTAGAAAAGATCCTTGATGATCACCGGAGACCAAGGTCAAAATAATCTGCATTCTAGCGGTCCTGGTTCCTAGGTATACATAGATATGAAAGATGGACAATGAAGAAAGCTGACAGAGCTAAAAATGATTCATTTGAAATCCAATTAATACCAGAGACCACCACAAAGACAAATAACTGGGTCCATGATCAAATCAAATTTAAATGCTCGCTAGAATCTAAAATAGCTAAACTGAGGCTGTTGTGCCTCAGACATATTATAAGAAGGCAAGACTCACTGGAAAAGCTTACAATGCTAGGATCAGTCAAAGGCAGCCAGAAAAGAAGACGATCGAGTACGAGATGGATCAGCTCAATAAAGGAAGCCACCCCCTCGAGTTTGCCAAACTTTTACAGGGCCGGGCCGTTAATGACAGGACCTTTTAGAAGTCACTCGTTTCCAGGGTTTCCATGAGGCTAGAAAGCACATAGCAAAAAATGGGAGAGAAAAAGTCAAATCCCTGTTTTTCTGTTCAGAGCAAACAACCCGGTTAAAGGGAACCAGCCCCTCGGACCTCTGGCTTTGCTTCGGTGGGTGGTGTGTGAAATAAACAGACTCGCATCCAGCAGGAAGTCCTCATGACCTCTTAATGAGGTCATTTGTTTAAGAGGAGACAGGCTGCAGTAAGGAAAGCTATCATCTTCATGTACGAAATCAAGAAGGGATTAAGCACTTCAAGCACAGGCAGATCAGCTTTCTGCTCTCTCGGCTCAAAGGAGCCAGGGTGAGCTTTACACAGGACAACCGACATTCTGGATGGACTGGGTTGTATTTTCAAAACGGGGAATTGACTTTGATTGCTTTCTGTCACTTTTCCTAATCAGAGAAACCACAAGGTCCACTCAGGGTGAAAGGAGTGGGTCCAAAGGAAGGGGGTTGGACTTGATGGCCTTACAGGCCCCTTCCAGCTTCACTATTCTAGGATTCAACATGAGAGCCTGTAGACTCTTCCTCTGTAGCCCACAGCATTATTCTTCCAATGCTCCTTTGGGAAAGTCTCATCATGTTTCATCATCATGCTTTGTAAGAGCAGCCCTCCACACTCTGAAGTTCCTACCAAAGCCAAAATAGACACCCATGTTCAGGAGCAGCTGTGTTCTCCTCTGAATGTCAGCCAGATGCTGGAGACAAATAGCCAGAAAGGAAGGATCTTCTCTCCTTTAAGGTTTCTGGGTCATCAAGCAGGAGTCAGTTCTGGAAAGGCTGTCTTGAAAAATCTCGATGCCATCAAGGGCATCCACCCATAACAAGGTCCTTTGCGAAAGATCCTGAGGGTAGGTTGTCTGGTGGGGCAGGTGCCCCAAGGAGCTGTGGCCCAAAAAAGGAACTTTTCCAAGTTCTACTCGTGTTTCCAACGGCTTTCCTTTATTTTCAGCATGGCTCTCTACACATCACAATGGCCTTGACTCCCCCCCCCCCCCCCCGGCCTTGTTGTACTCCACTTGGTGGCACCGTGGTGTCCAACGCCTGTAGATCTCTAGTGACACCTACTGGCAGACTTGCTGTAATTAAGAGAAGATGTCCTTCCTTAACAAATTCTGTAAGGCGCCTTGGATCCTTCGGGAGAAAGGTGACATGCATTAAATAAATAAATAAATAAATAAATAAATGAGGTATCCAGAACGGGGGAAGGGGGCCCACTCCCAGATATACCACACCCCCTCCATAAATTTTCAATTTTTTCCTTTTTGCTACAATAAAAGCTGTCTTGCATTGAGTTAAAGTCCTATCTGGTTCACGTCTGTGTACCATGAAGGGCAACAGTTCTCCAGTTGTCAGAAAGCCTTCCCCCCCCCCCAGCATGATTGATTGATTGATTGATTGATTGATTGATTGATTGATTGGTTGATTGATTGATTGATCAAAGTTCTCTGGACACAACACAGTCTCTTAAGAAGGAACAATCCAACAATAATACTATAGGACAATTGTTAAAGATGTGCACGATAAAACCAAGATAAAAGCGGCAGAAGGGGATCAAACCTCTCAAACCTTCATCTCGCTTTCATCTTCTCAGCCACAGCTTTTTTGGCGCAAAGTCTGTGACACAGGCCTACAACTTCCTTGAACTATTAATAAGCAGGGTGATTTTCCATGGCAGCAAAGCTGATGGTTCCAATTTTGTATGGAAAGTAAAATTCAGGAAATAAACACAATATTTTATATATAACATTTACTATTGAAATAAATGTTAAAGGAGGGGTAACGGTTGGGATTCCCAGAGTTAATTTAAATGACCTCCTTCCAAAAATAGCCACTTCTCATGGGGGTCAGTAGAGTGAGGCCAAAAGTAGACCAGTTGAATGTGGTGTTTCTCAACCTTTTCTTTAAACTCCCGTTGCCTTTTGAGGAACATGAACATCTTTGCTCCCTTTCCAAACTGGCTCTGTCAGTATTTTGAATCCAACTGGAAATATCACAACATGAACTGGGAGCGTGGCCCTGAAACCTGCCTCATTTGACTGAACTGGCACATAAGCAAACTGGGTGGAAGTTTCGGCAATAAAGCCGTGAAAGTCCGTATTTTAACAAAAGGCACTTCCAGAGAGAGCCCTGGTTCCACCCTGATTTCTGATGGTTGGTGCTGAAAGGGTGCAAGACTTATCCAGATTTGGGTCCACGTGGGACCAAACCACACCTCTCCTCTTTAAGAAATCTGCTTATTTGGCAGAGCACTTTTCTTTTTTTTTAAATAAGTGTGAACTGACTGCTTTCGCCATAGAAATCAGCTGCAAATGGGAAGCATTGAACTCCATCTCTTGTACACAGCAATAGTAAAAATAAACCATGATTTCAGGATGGATGAAAAGGAGCGGAAAGTCACGGGGTGGAAAGCACGCTACAAAGTGAGATCAGAGGAACGTCGTGTGGATGACAATGTCAGTTTAGAAGCTGACCCATTAAGCAAAGTGTGCTGCTTATATACAACACCATAATGTTTAAAGCACTCTCTGGACCATTTACAATTTAATTACATGGGCTACACAGTTCCTCCCCAGTGAGCTGAGTACTCAGTTTACCGACCTTGGTAGGCTGGAAGGCTGAGTCGACCTTAAGCCGGCTACCTGAGCCCAGGATTGAATTTAGCTTGTGAGCAGAGTCTTCACTGCAGTACTGCAATTTAACCACCGCGTCATTAAGGAGAACAAGCACTCTGCACACCCCTGAAGAGTTGTATCTCTGTTTTTCTGTTGTGTTACATGTGCTGGGTTGACAGCTCGTCCTGCTGTGTCAGCAGGGTGAATCAGTTGACTTCAGACAACGCCTTGAAGAGTGAATGGAGTCTTTCTGAAAAATGGAGGGCTTCCTTAACCCATCTTTCTGCCCATTAAATCCTCTGATAGATGTTTGAATGGATCCCGTCTTGCATTAGGGGAAAAGGCAGTGCTAATTTCAGAATGTACTATTTCTGATATGCTGTAGCCCTCCGCCAGCTGTTTGGCTTGCCTCGTATTTTCCATTCACCGTTTCTACACACACACCCTGCCAGATACTCCACTCAGGGACCCAAGGAATCCCAGAAGATTTCCTACAGTTCACATGATCCCATCAACCTTCTCTTTCTCTCTTTCTGTTTCCAAAATCAGCAGCTGAGCTCCTGCCAAAGTTCTCCTGGGTCTGACGAATCCCAGAGGCCTCGATCCTTTTAGCGGATAGAACAACGTCCAAGGAGCAAGGCTTTCCCCATTGAACCCAGGCATTCTTCTACTTCCAGCCGGGAAATTTAGAGAAAGATGGGGGAGAGAGTTGCAATGAAGTCCACCGGCCATTCAAAAACTCTCTCCTCCTCCTTCTTTAAAAGAAGACTTCTTTTCAATTATGTTACCTAACAACACTGCAATACAAATAGAATGCAAATTGGGGGGGGGGGGGACAATTGATGCAAATTATCTGTACAATAAAGAGAACAGTTTTCTAACGTAAAGAAATCTGGAAACAACTTGGCACGCAAGAACAAGGAAATCCTTAGTGGGGCATCATTTCAGGGCTTCACTGCTGGCACCAGGATTCTGATGACTTTCAGCTTTCTCCCCATTCATCCCCCCACAATTATTTTTTTGCAGGTGGACATCAAAAGTCAAAAGAAAGTGTTCATTTTTTTTATCGACAGACAGATGCAAAATGCTTAAATAATGAGATTTTCCCCCTCCCCTGAATCTTTGCCCAAAGTCTGTCATTCTTACAACTGTGCCCTTTTTTGCAAAAAGATTATGTTCCCTTTAGAGATTTTTGGGTTTTATATAAAACCCCAAAATCTCTAAAGGGAACAGAATCTTTTTGCAGAATATATATATATATATATATGGTGCGTGGCTACAGAGGGAGGCCATAAGGCCTAGAATCCTTGCAAGGCAAAGTTTTGAAAACCAATTGTGTCTGTCAGCCTCCTTCTCTCACTTCCCTACCACATGTATGAAATCATAATCCTGCGTTAAGGAACACAGCGATAATTTCCATGGCAACCGAAGGGAGTGAGAGAACTTCCCATCCTGGAGAATTTCGGTTGGTATAGAAACTGACAGAACGCTAAGATTCCTCTGCAAGGGCATTGCTAAAGATAAGAAGGCTGGCTCTCTGTCATGCTTCCTGACAACCCCATGAAATGCTGGAACCATTGACTATTACAGATTGATCAGGTGAAGGAAGATGTTTACGGTGCAGTTCTGCCCCTCGGATGTACTGTGGGCTTGTTCTAGCTTATTCTTCCCCCAGAAGGCAGGCACGCCATAGCTGTGTCGGTGTCTTTCCCCCACCCCCAGTGTTGCTATAAGAATTGTGTGTCATCAGCAAAAACTTTCTGTTTTTAACGCACACAAGGTGAATCAAAGCAGTGTGTGTCGACCAAAAATGGATGGATTAAATGCTCACATGCTACAGCCTGCATCGTAGTACATGCACACCTAGCATGGTCTTGTTCCATTAAGCCAATAAAAAATGTGAAGAATTAGGTATGTTTTTGTGTGTGGCTATGCTGGCTGAGTGACGCTGGGAGTAATATTTCAAGGCTGTGCCACGCGCAACATTTCTGCCCTTATTCACTCTCAGTGCTCAGACATGACAGGGTAGCTCACTTCAAGACCTTTCTATGTCTCGGCATGAGCCACCATTCTTGGTTTCCTTCCTTCTCATCCAGAGGCACAGACGGATTCATGCAGAAATACAGAGTTGGCTAGTGTGAAGAAAGCAATCTTTCCCCTGCCATGTTGTAAAAGCAAATATTTTCGGAATCATGCCTTTATTTTTGAATCAGGACACACACACACCCAATGGCTACCGAAAGGGTGAATGCTTTCTTTAAGCTGCCAGCCAGGTGGAGCAACTCAAGAAGAAATGATGTATAGATTCACATCTATACATCAGTGCAAATTCACCCTTGGGAAATTTATTCCCACCCACCCCCCCATCCTGCAATGCTGCAAATTTTCTGTCCCCATGGCCAGTGGGGATTCTGGGGAGCTATAGTCCAGAAGAGTTATTTTTCTGAGCTCTGGTATCATCATCATCATTGTCTTAGAACTGCAGAGCTGGAAGGGATCCTATGAATCATTGGGTTGAGCCCCTGTCAAGGAGGTAAAGGGGGGAATCAAACTCCCAACCTCAGAGAGATCATTTATAGGTTTCTCTCTCTCTCCCTCTATGCTACACATCTCCTCCCACCTTTAAAAAGAGGGCATTTATCCTCTTAAAAAGAAGACAAAACAGGAGAACGATGTGCCTAAAACTGCATATGCTAATATTGTTTTCTTGTTTTATCCTCTTTTCAGGAGAAGTGTTCAGGGCCCACTCTAGTTCTAAAGCACCAGAAAGTTTCCATTGATGGGGTCCTTTTGTCTGAGATTTGAAATGTGCTTCACAGCAGTCTTACAAAGCATGATCACATACTTTGGTTAATCTCTTTCCAGAAGAAACAAACAAAGAACCTCTACAATTAAAAAAAATCAAAGAAGTTAATCAAGAATATTTAAATAGTAATTAGGAGGGGAAAAAAATGCTTAGTGAGCCTTTGTAGATTCCAACCCACCTCATCAAACAAGAGGACAGGCCATGTTTTTTTTTTTTTTGGGGGGGGGGGGAAGGTGACAGTTTTCTTCTATATACAAGCCTACACACCATAAAAATTACCAAACCCTGTCCTTGATTGATGTCTTTCTTTCCAACTCCCAGATGCACAAAGGAGATGATAAATGAATGGCTTTGGTCCAGAAAGAAAACGCATGAAAGATGGGGGAGGAAGGCTATGCCAAGACTGGATTTCATTTGAAGAGAGCGTTTTCCTTTCCAAATACAAAGCTGTGTAATTGTGTCTCCAAAGGAGGACGTTTCTGTACATCTGAATTGAAAACCAGACCAAACCGTGAAGGTATATGCAGGATGAGAGATACAGACGCTCCAGTGGTCTGTTTCTCTTATCCCCACCTTTACACAAGCACACACACACCAGACTTGGTAACAATGCTGGTTTGGGCTTCTGATGTTTGAAGAGTCCGATGGGTGGTTAGCAGGAAACAGAGAAAGCTGCAGAGGAAAGACAAACAGAGCCTCAAAGGGGCTAAGCTCTCCACCTCCCCCAAAGCTGATAGCATCCCGCTTGGCCACATCAAAAGAGTTTGGCCCCTGTTTGATATTCCACTTTTCCTCGAGTTTGGCAACACGAGTCAAGAGATGCCTGGAAGGGCGGCAGCGAGCCCAACAAATGAGGTGGGGAGAAGAAAAAGGTGGGGAGGGACAGCTGGCAGGGCTCCCCATCCGATCAGCCAGCCTGGCTACATTCAAAGTGGGAGGCCTCTTGTGAGATTGACCTCAGAAGATCAAAGAGCAGACCCTCAACCCCTTTGAGGATCCAGTACCAGATAAATGCTAGGCCACTTTCTATGCCTTCCCACTTTAAACCTTTCTTTGAATCCCAGGGCCCAAAATCTCAGGTGGCCTGAGGGAAGGTGGCTTTGGGTCATTTCCTGGAAACCGGAAAAAAGATGACATCATGGGGTGGGGTGGAAATGTAAAATATGACCTGGAACTCTAAAACTAGGAGGAGTGTGTGTGTGTGTGTGTGTGTGTGTGTGTGTGTGTGTGTGTGTTGTTTTTTTGTATTGAAAGGTCAAAGACTAAAGAAAGCTCCAGATGTGTCTAACTGGAGTTGATGTGACAGAATGAGGAAATGTTTGGGATTCCTTTAAAAAGAAATAGACCCCCGATAATATTAAACAATAAATAAATCTATATGTCCCTCTTTCAAAAAACTTTGGAGGGATTTCTTAAAGAGTAAAGAATACTACCTTATTTGACCATGTTCCCCAAATCTACTAGTCTTTTCCCCACACCCCACAACTGTGTTACAGTCGTGTTGCAGAGGGTGCTCTTGGGTTGATGACTAATACAAACACAGTCATATAATGGGCTAATGTCTGTTGCCAGTTCCAACTAGAGCAAGACCCTAGAATCTGTTGGACATAACCAGTCAACGTTTTCGTTCACTGAAACTGATCTGTTTGGGATGACCAGGTGGACTTACAACAATCCAATATAATTTTGGGACACGAATTTGCAAAGAGATGGAAACTCTTTGCAAATTCTTTCGGGCAAAATTATGCCAGAGCAAAAGTCTTCTAGAACTCCAGTAGAGGGCACCCCAGCGCTTCACTTCGGACCTGAAGACCAACCAGCACAATCCTGATTTTTCCAACATAATTTCAATACAGCAGGGTCAGAACTTAGGGTCTTTCAAAACTCAACAGAGTGGCAAACTGGCACAGGAAAGTTAAACGAACAACTGGCTTCAATCGCCATGTACGATGAACGAGAGTTGGGATAACCTTTAGAGAATTCAAACCACTAATTAAAAAAAGAGAGAGATGTTTGGTTAAAGTTTCCTTTTTTTAAAAAAAGATCAAATAATTGCAGAAAATACCGTTGGTTTATTGGCTGTGAGAATCTGAGAAATGTAGCAGAAAACAATGACTTTTCCCACCTCTGCTGATGTTCTCTCATGCAGTCTGTATGTGGAGTCCAGCCAGAAGTAAGTTAGATTCCTTGCTACCATCCAGATAAAATGCATTAAAGGAGTTTTTGTAAAAGTCAAAATCGTAGGGAAGACCCCTCTCCTTCGATTGTACCAGCTGGCTTCCACCTCAGACTCGCTGCAAACATGTAGAAGATAAAGGCTATAACTAGGGTGATGGTTTAGCACAGTGGCTAAGAGTGTGAGATAAGCATTCAGTTCAGCATGGACAAGCCATATCTCTCCACTTCGGCATCCCGGCTCCCATTCAAAACAGGGTCATCACAATATTGGTTCATCTTTACACGAGTGGTCAGCTCATGGAATTCCAGATGTTTGTAGACCGCAGCCCCAGCAGCTTTGGCCAGTAGGGGGTCCAACATCTGGGAGGCCGTAAGTTATTCAACTTCAGTCGGTTAGATGGGGCTGTTATAAAGACTCACATAATGTGTTTCTTGGAGAAAAACGATAAAGGAGTCAATATTGATGGGTTGGTTCATGGAGCTGAAAAAGATCCCAGGCTCAAACTGTGGCATCTCCCCTGAACTGATCCGAAGCCGATTGCCAACCCTTTTTCCCAGAGAGCTGAGTGCTGAAACCCTACTGGGTGCAGATGGTCAACCAGTCATCTAAGTCAGCTCTTCCCTTTTTTGCTGAATAAAAGTCATCCTCTTAAATACAGAAAGTGCAGGGCCACTTGTTCGCATGCCGAAATGCTCCAGTATCACAATTCAGGGTACCCCGTGTCATGAGAATGAGAGCCATTCCAATGCGGAGTGTCGCTCCCTGACTTACGAACATTCGCTCCCAGGTGTAGTTTCGCTTCCATGCAACCAAACGTCTTTCCCACATTTTCAAGAACATAACAGCATCTGAACCTTGGTACATGCATATTGAATGTTTCTTAAAATAGTCTTGCTGACACACCTGGATTACTCAGAAGAGGGTGTGGAGAAAGGCAGGAACTTTTTTATATGTTCAGATTGCCAGGCACAGAAATGGATTTCCATGTTTAATAATTTAATAAAGTACTTATTTAATTCTTTTTTAAATATTTGTATATTTACTGTTTTAGCTTTTAAATACTGTTTCAGTGATGTAAGCCGCCTTGGGTCCTTTTGGGGAGAAAGGAGGCATAGAAATATTTTAAATAAATAATAAATAAATATTTCTGGCCATATTTACAAGCCTACTTCTGGTTCTCACTTTCTAGGTTTTGATTATGTTTATTCCTGTTGCTACTCAATAAATTACTTCATTACAGCGCGCCCCTCCTACCGTCATGGCTGTCTCTTTTTTAATCCAGCCAGCCTCAGGTTGGGCCACCAAGTACATCCTGAGTGTGGATCAGAAATGGAAGCTGTACCTTGAAGGAACCATATTTGAGGTCTCCGACTTGCAAGCTAGTGTATGGTTGTCACATTTCTAAACTTACAGGACAATGAGAAACACTGTTCTCTGCTAAATCGTTTATAAATTGATATATGCTCGAAACTGTCCTTATTTAGCATTAGGGGCAACTTGAGCAATAAAATGGGTAATCCTGTGAAGTTTACCCTGGTTTAAAATTGGGCTAATCAGCAACAGCCTCGGTGACCCCAACCTTTCTGCCAAGAAGCAGTGAAATCTCCTTTCTAACTCACAGGATGGGCTCCATCACTCTGGCGTCATGTCATGAGCAAGGGGGAACTTGTGCTGGACTTGGCAGGAAGGTGCTTTTCACAAAAAGGGAGGATTTCGTTAAAATGGTCTAGTCTGAGAACAAAGGTAGGAACAGGAAAGGGTTCATACTGTCTCCTTGGACCGTGGACAGGGATCCCACCTCAGGAATCTGTCTGAACAGAACACCGGACACTCCAAGCTTGTAAAAGCATTGGCTGTGTTGGCTGTTAGATTTGTGCGTGTATACAAACAAACAAACAAACAAAACTCTTTCCCAAGTTCAGCTCCATCGGTGATGCTTTTCAGTCAAAGCATTCACTTTCTCATGGTTTGCATCCAAAACCAGCGATCTTTCTAAGTTTGGGATTTTACGGAGTGATAAATGACACACCCTTACTTTCTCTCTCTCTCTTCCTTGCTCTGCCACTGTGGCCACACAACTGAGCAAAGAAAAATGAAAGGTGGCTTTGATTCTATCATCTGGCAGGTGTTGAGCCTGTTATCACCTGCTCCACACCCCAGACCTCCTGCACGGAGCTACCACCACATGCTCCTAAGAGCGAGTGGGTGGAGTGCCCTCGGTGCTTGCCCGGAGAGCTGTGAGTCGGCCAGGGCGACTGGGGCTTTGACCCCAGGGCCAGTGAGATTCAGAGGGTGTAAACATTTGTTGTTTGCTCTTGGAGGGACATGAACCTGCCTGCAGCAAGTGCCTGCACTGCCTCCAGCTGCTCAGCTCAGTGGGGAAGCAACATGGCCGCCACTCACCCACAGCTAAGGATACCTCGCAGCTCTGCCTCTCCGACGTCCTCCTCGCTGATCACCACCAGAGATGTCCCTCCTTCTCCGATGGCGCTTACATCCCAAGTGAAACAGGAACCAATGTCCACAGGAAAAACATCTGGCCGTTAGGCCCACTTCCCACCCAGCAAGTGGCCTGCTGTACTGCACTAACAAGGTTTCTTTCATGATCTGTTGATCAGTTACATTTTGGATCATTTATCTCTGTAGGGAGCCTAAAGAAATTCGAATTCCAAGGAGATTCTGGAGCAGCTGTGTTTTGTTGTTCTGGCTTCTGATGCTGTGATGCCCTTCTCAGAGACAGGAAAAGTTACATTGGTGGCTACAACTCCCCTGAATACTCCGGCTAGCATGGTTAGTAGTCATGCCGCCTGGAGGGTTTTTGACTTGTACTCCAAAAAAAGAGAGCAAATTTCCCTGCCTTTGGTCCTGATGTGTTCAGGAGAAAGAATGTTTAATGTGAATGTCCTTCAGTAACGGTGTATTTGGGCCTGGCTAATGAATGAAGCATCATTACAGTGTACTGTTGCAAAGTTGACGTATGTCTGTGTGCTTTCTGGGCTGGCCGATGGTGTTGCTTCATTCCAATTTTTGCCGTTCTTTTCTAACCTTTGTGCTGAGAACACGTGGGACTCTTCCTACACTATCCGGATGCACTCCACCGGTGTAAGCTGGTAAGCCGGTCAGAATGCTTTGTCAGTAATTTATCCCTGCGTGAGCAAGAAGATAAAAGAGAAGAGAAGAGTGAGAGTGAGCCGTCCCCTCATACGTCTGTAGAGGAGGAGAAAGATAGAGAAGTTGGAAAGGAAGAGATAGTGAACGTTATAGAAAAGATGAAAGAGAGGGAAAGCTCCAAATCAAGAATCAATGCAGTTCTGGAGAAGAGGACAATAAAAGAAGAAGAAGAATATAGATGGAGGAAGAAGAAGATTATTGCAAGAGGTCCCACCCATGGTGGTGGGGAACACAGTTAAATTGTATTTTGGTTTGTGTGTTTTATGTTTATGTTATAGTTAAAATAAAATTTAAACAAAAATTAAAAAGAAAAAGAAAAGATGACAGAGTTAAAGGCGGGAAAGGAGGAGGAGTCAGGAAAGAGAGAGAGGAGGGGGTAGACGTTTTCTTTACTTCGGAGGAGGGAGGAGAATCAGGGGAGACGAGAAAGGTGGTGGTGTTAGAAGAAGAATGGCTGGAAGGGGAAGGGGAACCTAGAGTGTTTCAGATCCCACAGAAGGGAATAGGTTATGAAAGCTGAGACCGAAAAGAGACAGAGAAAAAGGGGGAAGAAGGAAAACCCATTATTAAAGGATTGAGACCGGAGGAATGGACAGTTTTAGTATACCCTTGAGGACGGGGTCCTTGGAAGAGGGTGATCCGACCAGGACCGGTCCATCCACACGAGAAGCCGCCCGAAGGAGAATGGTCACATCATCCCTGCTGCGGGACGATATGTGCGGTGAGGAGTGGCTGTCTGAGAAGACCGACGGATCAGGAATGGTTCGGACAATCTTTCCGTTAAAGGGGACAATTATGAGGCAACATTGCCCTTGTTGTGAGCTAACGTACCTGTTAACGTTGAACCTGTAGACCCTATTGAAGTTGTGGTGGAAAAACCCATTAGTTTTGATAATAAAGAATTGTTTAAAGAATCTCCTCTCTTGTCGTTTCCCGCCAAAAACAAGGAACTGCCAGACACTGACAAAGAACCCGATCACACCCTGCCAATGCAGCGTCCGAGCAGCTACCAGGTTCCTCCCATGCCTCTTCCATGGGGCTGCTCGATGAAAAGTGAAATAATCCCAAATCCCCAGTTTTGCTGGGAGTTTGGCGACAGGCAAGTCGAAGACTGCGTATCGACTAAGTCGTTTAGCCCATCTAATTCAGGTGAAAGAGACCTAATACTTCAGCATGCACAAGCATGTTGTGGAATTGCCTTTTCCCAAGAACAAGGGCTGTTTGAGTGGCTGCACCGTTCATTCGCTGCCCTGTATTATTATGCAATGAACTTTTAATAGGTTTTCTTGTTCATATATAATCCTGTTTATTGAATTTTTTTTCCACAAGGCTGGTTTGCCAATCCTTTCTCTCTAATCCTTCATTTTACATGATACAGCCACCTATTTTAGAGCTGAGCCCCAGCTGCTGCACATAATAATTATATAGACAAAAGCTTTCCATTTCTCCTCAAGTCCTTTCACTGTTACAGTGTTTTTCTGTTATAATACAAAGGACCTTCACAGAAAAATCACATCCCTTTACTTAAGCAATAACTAGAAAAATAGTCTGGTGAAAGCCACCAAGTAGAGATCCGGAAATTTAATATAACCTCTTTTCCTTTTTTGTCCTCTCCGAGCTTATCTCAGATTTGTGCAGTAGTTAATTATACTTCTTTGTTGTTTATTACCACTAACATGTACTTTCATGTTAACAGACGTTTGTGTTTCAGAACGAAGGGCAGCCACTTAAATTGCATGCAGGGATGCTTAATAACCCATGTGGGCATTTCCTGGAGGCGGTGCAGGATTCCCTGAAACCAATGAAGAAAATCTGACTTCTTAACAGAGATGTAAGGAAGGCTTTCATGACCTTTATATTTTATGTGGAAATACTTTTCCATCTTATGTTAAGAGAAATGGAAAGAAAATCATGTAACCCAGGTGAAGTGATCATGGGCTAAAATATTTAGCAAGACCTCTATTCAGAGCACATTACCATAGTCTCTCGAGACCGAAGGATGCCTACTACTAAATCCGCATGATTGGGCTAATAATTAATTTCATGTCAGCAGCAAGAGGATAATAACTATTAATTATGACTTCCATGTCCTGTTTACCAACTTATTTTAAAAAATACAAAAATAATAAATAGTGCTCTCTCTCTCTCTCTCTCTCTCTCTCTTAATTGTACAGGTATTTCAGTACTTTTATTGTGGCTGATGTAGCAGAGGATAAATAAGAGGGACTGGTAACAGGATCCAGGAAAATGGAGAGTTGGGAAGGGCAAGAGGTGCTAGGCTCTGGCTGGTTGGAAGAAAGTAGAAGGCTGAGTAGCATTTAAATAAAGTTTCTGGAAAGGTGAGCTAATAGAAACATTATTGAAAGATGGTTGTTGTGGGTTTTTCGGGCTCTTTGGCCGTGTTCTGAAGGTTGTTCTTCCTAACGTTTCGCCAGTCTCTGTGGCCAGCATCTTCAGAGGACAGGAGTCAGAACTCTGTCTGTGCTCTGGTGCAGTTTTGTGGGATAGTTGAGTATTTATAGCTGTGGGATCAGCTTTTGTCCTTCTCAGGAGATTGGGTGATTGTGGTGATCAGCGTGTTTTTTGTTGTGGGTGTATTGTTGTGATAAGAGGGAGAGATTATCTGTCACTGTGATTGATGGGTGTCGTTAGCTGGTCTTTTGTGTGCAGTGATCACCGGTCCTTGTAGACGGGTAGAGTTCGTTGACCTTTTTGCAGGCTGTATTTTTCAGTGCTGGGAGCCAGGCTTTGTTGAGTTTTAAACTTTCTTCTTTTTTGTTGAAGCTCTGCTGGCGTTTGTGGATTTCAATGGCTTCCCTGTGCAGTCTAACATAATGATTGCTGATGTTGTCCAGTACTTCAGTATTTTGAAATAGAATTTCATGTCCAGCTTGTTTTAGGGCATGTTCAGCTGCTGCCAATTTTTCCGGTTGTTTTAGTCTGCAGTGTCTCTCATGTTCTTTGATTCTGGTGTGGATGCTGCATTTTGTGGTTCCAATATATACCTGGCCACAACTGCAAGGTATCCGGTATACTCCTGCAGTGGTGAGGGGGTCCCTTTTGTCCTTTGCTTACCGTAACATTTGTTGTATTTTTGTGGTGGGCTTGAATACTGTTTGTAGGTTGTGTTTTTTCAAAAGTTTCCCCATGCGGTCTGTGACCCCTTTGATGTATGGCAGAAATACTTTATTTGTGGGTGGCTGTTTTTCCTCTTCAGTTTGGTGTTGTTTTCTTGGTTTGATGGCTCTTGTGATTTCATTTTTGGAGTAGCCATTTGCCTGTAGGGCCCAATCCAGATGGTTGAGTTCAGTGCTGAGAAATTGAGCTTCACAGTTCCGATTTGCACGGTCTACCAGTGTTTTGATTATGCCTCTTTTTTGCTGTGGGTGGTGGTTGGAGTTTTTGTGTAGGTACCGGTCTCTGTGGGTGGGTTTTCTGTAGACCTTGTGTCCCAATAGGAGGTCAGTTCTTGAAATCACTTATATGCTGTATATAGACTGCAGTAAATTTCTGGTAACTGAAACCACAAAATCGATCCCATGGTTCTACTGTGATTAAGTATTATATTTAAAACCCTGGCATAGTTTTCTACACAGTTTAATCTCCATAAAAAAAGAATCCTGTTTTAAAAACAGTTTCATTTAGAAACATTATTATTGTAGCATATACATGAACAAACCTGGAATTTTTTACAAATTTGGCTCCATGCCTTATAGGTGTGTTTTTTCCCCTGCTGCTTCATAGCAACCTGTTTCATAAGCAGCGTAGCACCTGTGTTGTTCAGGAGGGTATGTCTACCTGCGTCAAACCTACACTGATACAGAAACTGTATCGGAACCAGGAAGAGAGTGAAACACAAACCTATCTGAGCACAGGGCAGGTTAACCAAACAGAGGTAGAAGCATAGGAAGGATCGTACGCCTGATAAGAGACAAATCATGGTGAAAGCAAATAGGGGAAAGTTGTGCTTAAGGGAGGTTACCTGTGAGGTCCTAAGGAAGCTTCAGTGGGTTAGGAAACAGTCCTGCTAAAAAGACTTCAGCTTGCAAAAGAGGAATGCCAGATACAAACTACAGGAATAAAGGTTGGTCTACTCGTCTCAGATGAGGAAGAGCGTTCATATTTATGTGA